>CM066591.1:14308107-15519773 GCA_033816785.1 Picus viridis
ATTGGGACAAGTTTTCTATCTAGGGTTATGTTGAATTTCTCTTTGAGTGTTTTTTCCACCTCTTCATCTTCTAGAGTTATGAATTCCACCAGATCCATATTTTCCTTGTAGTTGTATGTGGTCTCAGTGAGCGTCCACCCAATCAGGGCCCGAAAACCATCAGTGGTCTGGAGGGTGCAGATGGACTTCTTCATAAAGAGGGAGTCAGGAGAGGTCTGAAGGTACGCGCACTGGAAGCGGAAGTCTTCCACTGTCCGTGGCTCAAGGCTGAACATATAAACTTTCCGACAGTCTTTCTTCTCCAGAAGGTCAGAATTGGAGAAGTGCTGGTTGGGGATGTGCTGTTTCCGTCTCATTTTCTCGAGGTACCAGGTGGCGTTTTTTTCTGTGAAACGGAAGACGCCGGGAGCCTGGGGCTGGTCCTTCCCTGACACGAGCTCCATCGGTTGCCACATCTGATAGGATACACCAAAGCCTCCGTCCACAATGTAGGGTTTGCCATCAATAACCACCTTTACAAGGAGATGGGTCATGATGGTGGCGTAGGCGTTTTGGTGTGGGTTGAACACATTAGCTCCCAGAAAGGTGACATCGTAGCCCAGGCATCTCAGCACCCAGCCCAGCAGCTGGTTGTTTTCCATGCACCAGCCACCCCGCTTCCTCTGCACAATCTTGTTATAAACCTGCTCCAACTCCAAAGTGATTTTCTCCCCACAGTGGATGCTGAGGTTTTCGAAGGGAACAGCACGGATGTGGTGCTGGAATATATCAGTTAGGGTTTCCAAATCTTGTTTTTCAATGGAACCTTTATAGCCAGTCCTTGCAAAGTACTCTTCAAGGTTCATGTCACCTGTAAAAGAAGGAACTGCATATTGGTTTTGTTTCTTTACATCAATGATTTATGATGCTGTGAAAAACTTCCCAGCAAAGTTGCTTTACTCTGCTGCACCTCATCAGAGCAGTCTTTAAGGGTAATAAGTATTCACATCAAATGGTTCCCTGAGCCAAGAAGAGCAGTGCACATGATGGTTTGTGTTTTGTTTAAAGTCATCCCTGTGGCAAAGATCTGATGCAATTTCAGCTTGATACGTGGTGGCTATGAAATGAGCATTTGCTCTGTTTGCATTGCAGCAGTGGGGTTAGTAAGAATGTAAGATTATCTTAGGGAGTGTTCAATGAGGTTCATGAAACCCAGTCTAAATCAACCTTTCAGTGAAAGGAGTGTCAGTGGGGGAAGCAGTGTCATCTGCCAGTTGGAGAGAAGATAATTTGAGCCAGGGTTCACATGTTCTTTTCATGAGCCTGCCACCGATCTCTGTAACAGTAAGTGAATTGCTCACCAGGTACACATCGAGCTCTCATCACCTACAAAATGTGGTGCACGTTGTGTAAAGTGTCAGGTTTCATTCAGATAATTGCCACTGAAAAAATCCTCTGACCTTAGCAAGGGTCTCTTGTCTGCTCTCAGTGTTGCACAAACTCATTTTGATGTTGGAATAATGAATCTAAATGGAGCCAAGCGACCTGAAAGTCGAAGAGCACATCTCTGTTCCTTGCTGTGCTCTGTGTCTTGCAGGGTGCCCTGAAAGTGGGCCTGGGATGCTTTACATCTCCTTAGTACTGGCCTTTCTCAAAACTCACTTGATTCCTTTCAGAAGAGTTGTAACCAAGAGTTATTGAAGCCTCATACACTGCATCTCTGGTCTGTCTTGCCTCCAGCAGTGTCCACCTCCTGGCTTGCCTTGGTAGGACACCTCTAGGACAAGAGGAAATGATGTGAACTGCACCAGGGGAGGGTCAGATTAGGTATCATGAAAAATATTTTTACTGAAAGAGGGGTCAGGCATTGGAACAGGCTGCACAGGGAAGTGGTGGAGTCACATCCCGGAAGGTGTTAAATAAAACCATGTAGACATGGCACTTTGGGGCATGGTTTAGTGGGCATGGTGATACTGAGTTGAGGGTTAGACTTGATGATCTTAGAGGCCTTTTCCAAGCTTAATGATTTTGTTCTATGATTCTATGAACAAGATTGCTGAATGAGGAGCTACTCAACTTACTCTGCCTTCCAATACTGTGGAAAGTCACGGACAACCATCTGTCTTTCACAACAGCCTATCACAGTCTGCAGGCCACCATTGTGAGCTGGATGCTCTGTAAGTATCTGATAGATACTGTTTGTAAAACACACTGTAGATCATCTGCTTGGATATGGATCTGGGCACAAAATTATTTGAAGGGTTGCACCTTTGCAAAGGCAGCACCAAGCATTTCAGCAGGCTCAAGTTACTGCAAATATTTAGGTTCTTGACAACTCACAAAGCTACTTGGATATCTTTTGTGCATACGGTAAGCTGAGGTTTAGGCACTTAATGTTAGGTGCTCAGGAAGACTGTTGTATTCAGATGAATTTAGCAGTGAGCCATTGGATTTTTACTGCAAACTAGAATTTCTCAAGATGATTTTCAGTGACAGACTCCTGATGTGCATATGCATGGTATAGAAGCATCTGTCCAATGTGAATGGAGAGGCCCACAAAAAAATCCCACCTGTTACCTTCTACAGAAAGGACCTTAGCTCCCAGTCATATTTAAATGTATTGTTGGAGGATATCCCCAATGTGTTATTTTTCCAAGTAGAACATAAGATTTCTGGCACTTTGTTGATTTGCAGGATCTGAGTCTGTCTGATCTTACCCATGCAAATTGTGAATGCTAAATAGCTCCCACCAGCATAAAGCTGGATCTCAAGGTTATATTATTTGTGAATTCCCTCTGCAGCTCCATAATATGATTGTTCAGCATTAGATGTTGGCTATAGGAGATGAAAGCTACAGTTCTTCTGAATTGTGTACAGATCAGATGAAAAGCAGGTACTGAAAAAGTAGTCCCACAAATGTGGCTGTGGTTTATGCAGAGAAAATCAACAACAGAAATAGAGAACCATTCCTAAATGTGCACATGAAGGTGCTCCTACAAAAATCTTCCTTACCAGCACTATAGACACTATGAGCAATTCCACTGTTAAAATACATCATCTGTCTACCTTTATCCTAATTGGACTGAGGTACACAAACCATAGTTTGTGGTTTCTTTTCAGTTGTATTTGAAGGATGGTAATTTTATTCTAATAAAGTAGAATCTATTGATTATCAGATTGGTATCCTGCATCCTTTGGACTTAAAATATTTTAAGTGGGGGAAAAAAGGCTAAAATAATATCTTCCAGCAAGAGGTTGTAATTACAATTTTACATCTACCATTGTATCCCAAAAAAAAAAAAAAAGCATCTCTCTGGGTCAAGTGAATGTCCCCCTGCAGAGTGAAAGAGAGAAGAATTGAAATTGCTTTATCGCTGTTTTGCCCTCTTTTAAAGCCCATGTTTAGCAGGTCATGTTTTAACTCTATTTCCAGATCTTTAAATAGCATTTTTCATACAGAACATATTGTGTGTTATTGCCCATGACTTTTACCGTCATAAAGGCACCGGTTTTAGTAAAAGAAAATAAACTTACCCCTTAAGATAGCCTTATTTATTGACTGAAGTATTCAGCTCCTGGGTCGGTTATTCCTGGGACAACAGTGGGTAAAGCTAGGAGTGGATAGAAATTGTGAGGGTCGTCTTCCTCTCTAAGCTCTGCTGGCCTTCAGTCTTGGATCTTAAATGCCAAGAAAGGGCAGAGTCCACCCAAAATGAATGCACATTTTTGGACTTCACTGATCCATGAGCAAATTAAACTTTGTTTCTTTTCTATTAATCTGGTTAAGGCCAAACTGAACTCATTTTTCACGTGAAATAATTAGAGTAGGCAGTTGCAAATGGCTCCATAACTTTTTTAAAATGAAATGATTGTTACCTGCAGACCAGTACTTTGCAGTGGAGAATGGGTATCTACTTCCTTCTGGGTGCACTGAATGGGCAGGTTCTGTGCTTCAACTCCAGCAGGTGGTTGTTTTTGGAGCTGCCACACCTACATAACCGGGTATTTATTTGCACACTCCTCTGTCTGAGAACAAAGTAACAGAGTTCCTCTCTAAAACCTGGCCTTCTGCTTCTTTGAAGTGTTGCAGGGCTATTTAATTCTCTCTCTTTCAAGCATGTTGGACTTGATGATCTTTGAGGTCTTTTCCAACCTTCTTGATTCCATGTCTCCTCTTTGCTTGACAGAGATGGAAAGGAGGAGCTTCTCCTTGAGAAGGCAAACAGCTGTTAGACTGCACCTGGCAAAGCACATGAGTTTTAGGCACATCAGGTGTCCTGTGAGTCTGGGGTTGACTAGCACAAGTAGCAAAGTCTTTTCCTTGGCTGAGGACCAATGCTCTTCTGTCATGCTCTTTTATGGCACATCCTGTATGGTACCTGTCATAGGCATCATGGAGTGAAAAGGCCATTGTGTTACAAATACCATGCTGTGGAACCACACTGGTGGCATGTCCTAACTTCTCAGTGTTTTCTTTCCTATCTGCAGTAGTACTTACTTAAGGTAGCTCTTGAGAAGAATATTGTTTGTAATAAATAGGAAGAGCTTTGCCTATAATACTATCATGCCTGCTTGACATCAGTGAAGGTTAGGCCCCAAAAGTTTAGATTGCAGTTTGCAAAGATTGGTCCAACTTTGATTATTTCCATTTTTGATGGCAGAAGTCTGATTTTCAAAGACCACGGGATCATCTCAGCTTCTATTGATTTTGTTTCCATTTCAGAGACACATAAAACACAGACTCATTAAAATTAGACACTCAAAATAAGAGAACTTTGGGGAGCTTTTAAGTACTCCTGCACAAATAGCTAACTTTACATCAATTTCTGGTAAGGGAATAGGACTGGAGTCTTTCAGCGTAGTTAATTGTAAGCTAATCAGCACCTAATAGTGGTTTGTTTTGAGAAAGCCTTAAACTTTCCTTAACCTTTCCTTTCTTTTTTATTATGAAATCTTTGAAAGCCAAATTCAGCTCAACTATTTCAGACTGTGAAATGAAATGAATAACTTGTAAAACTGTGTCAGGAAGAAGATTGGAAATAATACCAAAGAAGGTTAGAGGCCTTTTGCGTAAACTGGTAACAGAGCTGCTTCTTCCATATAATTTTGTTCTCCTTTGCAACAAAATAGATCTGAAATAAAATGTGATCTGGAGAGGTGGAACAAAATGTTATGGAGTCAAACCCAGCAATTTCCATATGAGCAAGTAAGAGGCAGTAAAGTGTCTCAGTTACTAAAGGAGAAGCTCAAGACAAAATATGCAATCGGTATATGCAGTTAATTAGCCATGTCCTTGAATTTACCAAGCTTTTTGTTCATCTGATTAGCTCAGTTTCAGAATCAGTTTAATGGTATTAAAGTTAAGTTCAGAACTTCTTGCATTGCATGTTTAAAGACCAGCCTAGCACAGTGTTAGTTTGTGTCCACTAAGTTAGGTGGTAAACCACGCACATTTATTGGTACAAGTTTGTTCTCTAGCACTATATTGAATTTTTCTTTCAGTGTCTTCTCAACCTCTTCATCTGTAAGTGTTGTGACCTGCAGCAGGTCCATGTCCTCCATGTAGTTATACTTCATCTCACTGAAGGTCCATCCAACTAAGGCATAAACTCCTTCAAGGGTCTGGAGAGTGCTGATGGACTTCTTCCTAAGTATGTTATCTGGAGACACTTGTAGGTATGTGTTTAGCTCCTGGAAGTCATCTATATGTCGTGGCTCAAGAGTGAATGTATATATTTTTCTGATATTCCCCAAGTCTGGAGTATCTGTGGAAGGGGCACTTTGCTCAGGATTATAATGCTTCCTTTTCACTTTCTCAAAGTACCAGGTGCCATTGTCTTCCATGAAGCGGAAGATGCCAGGAATCTGGGGTTGATCCTTCCCAGAAATCAACATCAATGGCTGCCATGCCTGGTAGGTACCACCAAACCCAGCATCTACTATGTAGGAATTTCCCTTGATGACTACTTTCAGTAGGATGTGATTCATCTCAGCAGTGTATGCCTTCTCTGCTGGATCATAGCTGTTTGCTCCAAGAATACAGACGTCATACCCTAATTCTTGCAAGGCCCAAAATAAAAGGTGGTTGCTTTCCAGGCACCAGCCACCACGGTTCTTTCTCACAATCTTGTTGTAAGTAGATTCTAACTCCAGGTGGATGGTCTCGCCGCAGTGCATGCTGAGGTTTTCAAAAGGAATCGCCTGGATGTGGTGCTGGAAGATGTCTGTTAAGGTTTGTAAGTCTGCATCCTTATGGGACTCATTGTAAGAAATTCTTGCAAAATACTCTTCAATGTTCATTTTGCCTGTGTGAGCAGAGAAACAGCCAGTTACTGTTGTGCAGCTCTCAAGGGGCTTACTGCTGTTTCTGTAGCAGAGGTTAACCAGCCTGCAAATGTAGCCCAGGCCATTTTGTCAAGGATCTGATAGAAACCTGTGCTCCTGATAGGAGACGAATGTGGGCTAGACCTGCCTGTGTCATCTGTGTTTCTTAAAGAGATGAGGATAGGAGCAGGAGACAATAGCACTTTCTCTCCCTCAGGTGTTGCCTTCAAGCCAACAGATGTAGATGTTTTTTCCTGTGGGAGGACATGACATGTGACACAACAGGGTCTCTGGTCCCAGATGGGGTCCCACATGACAAAAAATGTATAAACCTGGCAAACAAAAAAAGGCTTGCAGAAAAGCTGCTCCACCATACCGGCATAAAGTCACAGCAATTTCTTACTGTTTCTTTTACTGTAACAGGTAAGCAATTCTTTATTTATCCCACAGGTAATTTAGCTGGAAGGTTTTACATTCATGGCTTTCGCTAACTGGGATTAACATCTCAGTGTGTCACCATTTTAGACAAGCATCCATGTGAAGTAGATTGTTGTTTTCTTAATCACTTTAGTTTCCCTGTGGAGTTCAGACACAGCTTTGACCCTGGCTGTTGAAAGTAAGGAACAGTTAATTTTTCTAACCTCAGAGTCAGAGGAATTGATAATTACTAAGAATCCACTGAGGGCATATTCAGTGGCTTTTGGTTTCTTTTACCATCTTTTACAAACCAAAGGCCATAGTTTCAGCTCGAATTATTGGATGTATCTTGTGTCTTCATATCTCTGATCCCTTTCCCTTTCATTAGCAGAAAGACTGTCATTGGTACAAGCTGTGTGGCCAAGATGCAAAAGGTTCCCTATAATCCACTGACTCATCTGGTATCTGCAAGGATTTCTTTTGCCTTTAATTTAGATTTAAATTGGCTTTTTTCCATGCTAGGATATTTGTTTTCAGGGTGGTTTACAATTTGCTAAGTACTATATTAATCTCCACATGGTCTGAGGATTTCTTGCTCCTTGAAATTGCTTGCACATTCCCTAGCAGAATTTTCCAAAAACCCTTGGGTGCAGATGAGATGGGAGAGATCACCTTCCAGTGTCTGATCTCAGCTTTGGTCCAGCTGCTCCCCTGGGGGCACCCAGCAGTTTGACCTGATGCCCATGCAGCACTGGGGTGAGTCCTGGGAGCTTTGGAAAATCTCTCCTCAAACACATAGGTGGAAATACCCCCCACCCTGGCAGGTGAGAACATCAGGTGACCTAATCTCTAGACTTTGACCTCAACTTTGATGCCAGCAGCACAATTCAGTAGACTTAATTGTATTGCTCCTGATCTGCACTGGTATCAGAATTGAGACTGGCTGATGCAGAATCATGGGGAAATGTAATAAAATAAAGGACTATCCCAATAAGGGAATAAGAAATCAACATTTTCACTTCAAAGGGACCCAAAGAGGCTACATGAAAAAACAGTAATGTGTCTTTGATGGATTTTTTTTCCTATCCCTTTTTTAGGACAAGGGCACTCATCTCTGGCAGGATCTCCTTGGAAACACTGGTTGTAGACAGTCATTCCCTCCCCAGCCGACAGCACCTGTGTACACTGGCAAGCTCATCCTCTGCTCCTCTGTCTTGTTGTTCTTTCTGTTCCCACTTTTAACCATTTTGCACAGCCAGGCAGAAACACAGAAACATCTTTTCCCTGTGACATTGTGGAGCTGAACCTATGTAAGCAGGAGGGGCCCAAGGAAGGCCATTAGCCTGGTGGATGTGATGTGCTTGAAACTTGCTTTCAAGTGAAAAAACAGTCCCTGTTCTGGGCCAGCTACAGAAGACCTAAGGCCTTCCCTATAACCCATTGTTCTGGACCCTGTAATAGGGGAGGGGAAGAGGGCGTAGTGGCAAATCAGGTTTGACTTGGTTTTGCCTCTTCCAGGACACTCATCTCCTGGGTCTTGCTACCCCCTCACCCCAGCAAGAGCAGGGTATACAACCAGCTCCCCTCTTCCATGCAAGTGAGGGGCTGCAGCAGAGAGCAATCCCTCACCCAAGGGACAGTTTGCATTCCAAAACTGGATTGCCAGATATCTTAAGCCTCAGTCTGGATCTCAGCCTTGTTTTCTTCTGCTCCTGCAGCAGCTGAGCATTGTTCAGCATTTGAGCAGCTTGGTGGGTAGCAAGGTTCAGACATTAGTTCTGCCTGTCTGCCAGCGTCCCCAAGCATCGCTGTGTCCTTTCATAATTAGGCTAAATATTAGGAACAGTTCTTCTCTGCTATAATTCATGAGAGGCTTCCAAGGTTGGATTCTTACTCATGCCTATACCATTAGCTGGATTTTAAGACCAGTGGCTACATTTCATACACTCTGGCTCAGCATAAAGGCATTAGTTTGAGCGTCTAGCATTTGATCTTTGTACTTGAACAACGTCCTTGCAGTACCACACATGCTGTCAGCCCTGGGAATACTGTAATTTCTACTTTGCTAGTATGCCTACAATGCAAAGCACGTGGTCTGCAGACCCCCAGGGGTAGACTTTAGCCAAACAGGCTGGTCCCATGGCTGCAGGATGAAGTCAAAGATCAGACACCGGCACTTACCACTCAGCCGGCGAGCTCAGGCTCTCTGCTGTGCTTTGCTTCAAAGTTCCCAGGGACTTGTACTGGGAACTGCTGCTCTTAAAGGTCCAGGCTGCGTTTACTGCCTGGCAGCAACAGTGTTACCCTCCAGCAGAACGGGAAAAGAGAAGAGTTTCTTCTTTAATAATACTATGTATTCTAACGGATTTATTGATATGTTTGTATTGAATACAGAATTAGCCAGGTTGGAAAAGACCTCCAGGTTGGAAAAGACCTCCAGGAGTGCAAAGGAAGAGCACAGTATGGGTATCATGAGCCTCTTTTGTAAGTGTTTATAACCCTGTCCTTAAGCCCATAGGTCACTCAGGGGCTGCACCCATGCTGAAGTAGCAAAGCAATAGTGCAAATTCTGATACAGATTTTGCATTGTTGACAGTCATGTGGCCTGGATTCCTGCAAGAAGCAAGTTTAGAGAGAGAGAAATCACTGATTTCTTTGTGAAGGATAACAACTGTTGACTTAATCACATCTCACTGACCTATTCTTCATGGCTGACACCAGACTCCCAAAGCAACAAGGTCAGATTTGCCAAGTCATTGTCAAAACCCCCGTGGGTTCAAAGAGAAGCCCTGTGCTTCAGCAGTAAGGATGTTGCTCCTGGGGAGTGCTTCACTCCCTGAGCCTGCTGTGCCTTTAAGGATTTGCCTCCAAAGTTAGTGATAACAAAAAAGCAAACTATTGCAATCTGAGATAACGAGCCTCTTCCCCACGCACCCCCCCACCCCACCCCCTTCCCAACAGAGAGTTTCATTTGATTGCTCAGCAGTAAAATCTTCTGTGGGTGTGCTGATCAGGGCCAGAAGCACTGAGCTGTGCCATGAAGTGGGCAGCAGCCAGAGCAGTGGATTGGGCATACACTCAAGGAGATGAGTCAGCTGCATGGAAAGCATTTTCTCCTATTAGTGTTTGCCCTTCACATGCTGAATCTCTGGGGCAAGGGACATAACGGCCTCCTGCTTCCCCTGAGAGCCTGTGAAACAGCCCAAAGCATGAGAAACACCCAGGCACAGGGAACAGAACTAGCTCAGCCCTTTCTGCAGGTTTCCAATGTCTGTTCCTACAAAAGATGGCACTGCTTGGCTCTGCATGGACCTTCTCCTGTCCCACACCTCTTCAAGACCTGTCTGGGCTTTTACATCCACCCCAATGCTATACCCCAGCTGATGCAAGGACAAACCCAATGTATTTAGCTCCTTTAGCTCTTCCTCTAACATGGAGATCGAAGAAGGATACAGCTTGCAAACAAGCCACATCCTGGGACAATTTCTTCTGCCCATTTGTGTTGCAAGCTGCTGGTCCACGTTATAAAAAGTCCCTTTTTCTGCAGTGATCCACTACAGGGTCAGTCACCATTTCATTCCCACTGGGGTGGGGAGCCTCGTGCGCTGTATGGGACCACCGCATGCACGCACGCATGCAGCCAAGCACATAGAGATGTGTTTGACTCTGGGAAGAGGGGAATTTGGTGAACGCATCATGTCTCCATGAAATAATACCCTTTGAATTTGCAGAATAGCAGCAGCCAGCTTTTATGAACTATAAAGTGCTAGTCGTAGGAAACTGCACATCTTGCATAGCAAATAAAAAAGAGTCAGTGAATTCTGGTATTTCTGAAAGCCTTAGCTGCAAAATTTTAGCAGACACAAATAAGCAGGACAACTGCAGTGATGAATAAAACTTTTTACTTTGGGCATACACATTGAAATTTGGGGGGAAACCCAGCTGAATGCTTCCACTTCATGATTCTTGAAGGTTTTTTCATTTAATTGTTGTTCACTCATATAATTGTAATGGTAAATGCATAGTTGTAATGCTTCCATGATTTGTACATAAAGGAACATTCAAGCATCATCTCAAAGGGTAAAGTGATTACATCAGAGTGATTTCTCATACTAAAATTCTTAGCCTTTAGTTATCTGATTAAGATTCAGCCTTTCTCCTTATATCAATATAATTAGTATCACTGCAAACACATCCTCAGCAGTACAGATATGTTTCAGCAAAGTAATTCTGTGCCTGTGCTTGAGTTCAGCCATGATCATTAATGTTCCATAACACTGGGAGAAGTGCAGCACTCTTCTGAGAGGCAGGCTGGGTGAGAGCAAACAAAACTCATGAGAGATGCTTCCAGTTCAAAGAAATGCTGCTGTTTGCTTATGTCACTGAGAGAATGGGAGATGTGCAAAGCCTGAAACAAGACCAAATTGTCTTCTAATATTTTTCATCATCAGTATTAGGCCACAAATAGCCAGTCTGTAAGTATTCACATGGCACGGCAGAGGCATAGGTGTGCCAGTCTGCCACCTGAGAGGGTGCTGGGACTGCAAAAACATAAAGGAGAGACTTACACATTGATGTAGAAAACCCAGCACTGGATGTCTTTGTTTTTCAAGCCATTAAATTCCAAAAATAATGTGGTATTCATTTAAGAGGTGGGTATGATTTTCCCCAGGTGGCAGCACAAAGTAATAAAGAAAGAGACTTGGAGCTCCATCACTCTGCCCTGCTACTCTGGGTGTACTTGGAAAAGCTTTTAAGAGATGAAAGGAGTAGGGAATGGGCAAAGTCTGCTTCCAGCTAAGCATGAACAGAAGTAGAGTGATTTGATTGAGCTAGGAAGAAATTAGTTGTACCCAAACCAAAAAAGCGATGCAGGAGCAGTTGTGAAAATCAATTTCTTTTCCAGATTCATGCTAATACGTTCTGCCTTACGCTGGTGCAGATGGGAAGAAAAAGCTTAACCTTTAGATGCTTGTCAGGAATAGGGGGAAGGATTGCATGCAATGCCACTGGATTGAATTATAATTCAGGCTGTGAATTAAAACAGAGACAACCTGCTTGTGTTAATGGGTACAAATTTCTTGTCTAGTGTTATATTGAACTTCTCTCTCAGTGTTTTCTCTATTTCTTCGTCTGCAAGGATTCTGATTTCCACCAGATCCATGTTATCCTTAAAATTGTACTTTATCTCGGTGAGTTTCCACCCCACCAGAGCCCGGACGCCGTCAACAGTCTGCAGGCTGCAGATAGACTTTGTGACAAACAGGGAGTCCGGTGCGGTCTGCAGGTGGGTGTTGCTGGGTCTGAACTCCTCGATGTCTCGTGGCTGAAGGGTAAAGAGATAAACCCGACGGCAAACTTCTTTGTCCACGTTATGAGAAGTGGAGACCCTCTGGTCTGGAACCCACTGCTTCCTTTTCACCTTCTCAAGGTACCAGACCCCACTCTCCTCCACTAAGCGAAAGATCCCAGGAGTCTGCAGCTGGTCTGTCCCTGAAATCATCTCCATTGGCTCCCACAGCTGGTAGGCCATGCCAAACCCACCGTCCACAATGTAGGATTTGTCATCAAGCACCACTTTTAGCAGCAGATGATCCATTTCCTCTGCATATGCATCATATTCTGGGACATAAACTCTGGCTCCCAGAAGGGTGACATTGTAGCCAAGGGTTTTCAGGACCCAAGACAAAAGGTGGTTGTTTTCCATGCACCAGCCCCCACGGTTCCTCCTCACTATCTTGTTGTAGGATGCCTCCAGGTCCAATTCAATGCTTTCCCCACAGTGGATGCTGAGGTTTTCAAAAGGGACTGCTCGGATGTGGTGTTGGAATATATCTGTCAAGGTAGCCAGGTCCAGCTTATCATAGGAGCCCCGGTAAGAAATTCTGGCAAAATACTCCTTGATGTCCATGCTGCCTCTGGGAGAGAGTGGTAAAAATAATAGGTTGTGCCAGAATTGATGGAAGGATCTTCCCCGTGCCTTATAATGGGGTGCTCATCAGTGTGGAGAGCCTGCTCAGAAGAGGAGCAGGATTTGACTAATAGCCCTATCAAAGGCAGCTGAGTGTGAGTATTAGTGCTGGGGGAAGCCAATGGGACACTGCTGATGAGCACAAATGTTATTTTTAATTGTTTCTTTTACAGCTGTGACAAGAGGCTCCAGCTGTGCTAAGTACATTTCAGTAGAGAGTTCCTGCCCAGCAAAGCTACAAATCTCCGTAGGAAGGAACAAAAACAGTTGCAGCACTGTTTCCTTGCTAGAAATTATAGGAACTGAGGCTCTTCAGATCTGAACTGCTTTACTCATAGTTTGACTCAGCAAAGCAGAAGCAGAAAACAATCTCTCCCACTCTTGCAGAGTAATCCAGAGCCTCCTCTGCAACCAAATCTGAAATAAATCTGCATTGCCATGGGTTTTTCCTTCAATATTTAAGCAGCCTGGCAGGAGCTGATCTCACTTGCTCCTGTTCTCCATGCTGGCAGTAGCAGACGTGACCCAGAGAAGGGTTTGCTAGGGCAGAAAAGGTCATGGGAAGTTTTTCAATACATCTGCTATGAGCCACTACCCCATGGCATGGCTTAGCTCCCCAGCCCTGCTGATCACAGCTGTGCACAAGCAGCAGGAGAAAACTAAAGTTTGGGCCAAAACAACAAGTTTCAGTGGGTCTTACATTTTCTTACATAATTTTTTTGGTTGTATTTGCACCTTCAACTCATAGTCTCCCCAGCAGTGTGTGGCTGCCCATGGCTGAGGGACCAGTATGGCAGGAGAGCTCAGAAGGAGGCTGTGTTTCACAAGCATGGGGGTGGAAAGCAGCTCAAGCTCTCCCAACCCTTAGTGGCAAGGAAACAAGGATGGGATTTTGATGTAGCCAAGTACTTTTGTTATTCCTCCCCAGGCACCACTAAATTTTAGACTTCACTGAGTACAGAGAGATGTTTTCCAGATTATTGGCCCAATGTCTCAAACTGTTCCCCATTTCCTGTATGCAATTCTTTATGCAAGCAAAAGCAGAAGAACCAACTGTTCCAACAGGATGAAGGGAATTTTGGAAAGATACTTTCAGTATATAAACAAAACCTTCCCATCTGATGGAATACCCTGGCAGAAGCAGAGGGTGCCCCAGTTTGGCCACCCGCATTTCCTGCCCTTTAGGACAGGAGCATTCCAAAAAGCTTAAACTATTGCATTATGACACTGCCACATCTCTGACATCCAACAAGCAGGCCTGAGTGATCCACTATCAGGTCAAGGGCATCAGATGACTATTTGGGGATTTCTCTTGTTCAGTTTTTGGCTCATTCCCAAGCTTTTCCCCTGAGCTCCAGAACTACAACTCTATTCGCTGTTGAAATTTTAGAGAGGTTTAGTTCCTGCCCTGTGAACTTCAAACCAGCAGCAGCAATGAACGGGTTTTCCTTTCTCTCTTCCTTTCACTTTGCCACAGCAGGCAAAACACAGTAGCCTCTACTTGCAGAGAATGTGTTGGTGTGAGGTTTTCCTGTCTGTCGGTCCCTGTCTTTTGGGTGTTTATCAAGCCCTTTCCACTGTGGCATCTAAACCAAGGCAGATGGCAGATGGCACTGTGGTATCTAAAACAAGGAATGGCTGATCTGCTCGAGGCTGGTAACTGAGTAAATAACCCAGCGTATCTGTTGCACCAAGCAGCTCGACATTCCCTGCTCTGCCCTTACACCACTTCCGGCTGTGTTTTAGCTTTAGTCAGATTTAACTTCCTGGTTAGGGAGAGCTCAGCTACCAAGACTTGGGGTTTAAAGGAACAGACTTACCTGGGAGATCGGCTCAACCACCCGTGTATCTCCAGGACTTGGGGGCTGCTTTTAGGCTAAAGCAAGTGGTGTGGCTTCTGTCCTTCACCTAAAGCAGGCAGGATTTGAGGACTGTTCTTCAGCTCCTCTTCAGGGAGTCTTTTCCCTCAACTTGCTTTCACTTGCCTCTGTCGGATTGCAAAGGCTAGGGGGAAAAAAAAAAAAAAAAAAAAAAAAAAAAAAAAAACCACAAACAAACACCCGAAGGGTGGAGCATGAGAGCTGTAGTGAGCCAGCAGAACCAGCAGCACCGACTCTACACAGGCAGAACCTGGCCGTTACATTTTCACTCTTTCATTGCTTTCTGCAGGGGCTGTAAAAAAAAACCAGCTGTTCTTTTGTTGCAGTAGCTAGCTAAATGCACATGGATAATATATCTAGTTTTAACCCAGGTATTAGGTTACTATTTGTTTAGAAACATGGGGAAGAAATCTTGTATGCATTCAGTCTAAGATGTTTACACTGTTTCTGAAAAGCAGTAAGGCTTTAGCACAGGACATTGCACCAGCACCCCACTTGCCCCAGCTGGCACACAGAAGGATTTTAGCACTGCCTTTGCTTAATTTGCTCTCTCTGATTTACATGCATTTTAAAACTAGAGTATATTTCACAGAATGTAAGAAAGAGCTGGAGCAGCAGTGTGTCTTCTTTGGTCTTTGCCCACGAGTAGCACCTGAGGATGTTATGGTAGTGAAGATGGCTATGGAGCTCCATCCTTGTGGGATGATTCATACTGCTTTATTATCTACAAAATTGGCTTGCATTTTGCCATGTCTTATTCATTCTCTCATCTGTACAGCAGGGTTCTTCCCTGTTAGTTCCAGTCCTTCACATTTAGTATCAACGGCGAGTTCCACTCAAACACTGATTTATTGGAATAATTAGCAGAGTTAATAAATAAGACCGAACTGAGATCTCTGTGGTAACCCATTACACAGCTCCACTCCCTTATCAACATTTGTCTCTTTATCATCCCATCAGTGGTTGGTGTTTGACCCACAAGCAAGAGCCAATGCCCAGGCTGAGAGGCAGTGCCTGCCCTCATTGGGCTTCTCTGGGTAGACCCAGTTTGGTACAAAGAGAGAGTTTATATTCCAGGGGGATCTTGCTGTACATGGGAAAATAGCATCTCTTCCCACTGGCTGAGCCCCTCATTTTGACAAAGAGCACCAAAAGCGGAGCAGGCAGGCTTGCAGCCCTGGTGGGAACAGTACCAAAAACCATCCCATGGACCCATCACTGTGTGATGTATGAGCAGACCTGATTGTGCTCCTTGCCCAGAGCCATTTGGGACCAGAGGTGGTAACAGAGGTGGAAACTTGCTAAATGTGTGAAGTGGTCAGGGATCTGTTCCTCCTAACTTTGGGGTCTTGTTAAGTCACAAATGTTTTCTAACCAAGCAGGATAAAACTCCATCTCTCTTGGTGCTTTGATACTCAGCTTTCCCCAGCTCCTCTTCCTATAATGCAGCTCTGATATTGAGCATTTTCTTCCCATGTCTTTCAAATTCTCATCCCAACTCACTATCCTGTGCTGTCATTCCTGCATCACTCACATTTTTCTTCCCATCTTGCACACTTTGCCCCTCAAGCTATTAAAGCCACAAACTCTCCTTCTCCCCAGGTGTGCCCAAGGCCATGAGAGGGCAAAGCACACTCAGTGAGAGTTAAAGAAAAAGCTGATCTTCACTCAGGAGCCTGTTTGCATTTCAGCCCTGTGCCAGATCACTGGGGTTCATTTCAGGCTTGGTGGGGCAATGAACTGCAATAATGGCTGCTGGGTAATGCAACTATGGCATTCCTACACCCATCCCCTAAAGCAGTAAAAGGCAAAGTCCAGCTTGGCCTGGCTGGGTTGCAAGGAGTGTGAGCACAGGTTGAAGGTGCAAACAGGAATGTCTCTGGAAAGGATATTGCTGTCGACCTGGGCACTGTGACACAGTAACCCAACCTTTGCAGGATCTGAATACAGCTGAGCTTTTTCCAGAAGACTGCACTTACTTTTATTTACTTATAGATTTAAACTGCTGACCTCATTTAATTTATTTCCGAAATCCTCCTCTCATCCTAATTCTCCTGAGAGACTGCATCAAACAAGCCTCCCTTCCTACTTTAACAGAGCATTGTATGCTGCAGTATTTGCCTGGGGATGTAAAAGCGTAGGGTGCCCTATTGGGGCTAGTAGCTGAGTGCTTGCTCACTGTTAAACAACTCCCCTCTCTAATGACCTCTGTCATGGACTATATAACAAAGCAGGGTATATTATTATATTATATTAACTATGTTATATTACATTACATTATGTTGCATTACATGACATTACATTATAGTATATTGTCTGGATGCTTAATATACAAGCGGTGTGATATTCTACTTAATTATCTGGGTTTCGTGGGAAGGAGAGAAGAAAGACTTTTAAAGTAATAAAGCAATCAGGGTGTTTTAAATGGAATCCATATAAAATCAGAAATTCTTACATAAGGTCATATTCTCTCATCCTCCTGAGCTCTGAGTCACTGGAAAAGCAAAGCTGCACACTGCGAGCTGAGCGGCTGACTCTAGCCTTTAATTTCCAAAGGGAATTTAATAGATGTAGGCTGCCCTATTACAAGGCTGGTAAATAATATTCACGGCCTATAAACACATTAATAATAGCAGAACCCCCTAGCACTTTGTATTCATTGCCTTCCTTATGTAATTATAGATCTCACATAGCTGTGGTTACATATCTTTCCAGATTTCTATCCGCTGTATCCACTACATGCAGTTTTGGTGGGGTCCACCCCACTAACAACAATGGCAGCCACTTTTACCCATGGGAATACATAAGAAGTAGCTGTGCTAGACATTCCTTGGCTTTTTTTCAGTGAGGAAGAGACAAAAATCTGAGTTTTGGTCTTTGCACTCTCTGAGGCATCTTTCTGAGTGTAAAAAAGACCACAACATATCACTTCTGCTTATCTTTATCCACTGCCAGTATGAGGTTTTTCACATAAGCCAATTCCAAGGCTGTTATTGCAGACCAAGGAGACCATGTTGGTCTGTAGGGCCTTCCAGTCCCGAGGGTTTCAGGATAAATCTCATACATGTAAGTGGTTGTAATACAGTTAAATTCCATTACAAGGGGAATAATCAGCTTTTCTACATGAATGGCTTTATCTCATAGAGGGTTTGAAGAAAAAAAAGGGGGGAAAAAGGGGAAAAAAACCCACCCCAAAACCCCCAAACCTAACATTTTTTGTTACTGTTTTAATGAAAGACATGGCCATACAACTGGCTGTTATTTTCCCATGAGTTGTGTCAGCTGCAGTGGGACTCATTAGCTTGAGAGCCTTGTTGAAGCGTGCTCATAGCACCACGAGGACACCCTATAGCTGCTTCTGCCACCCAACATGAGGCTCCAGGATGCATATCAGGAAGGAGAAGTTGTATTCCATTTCACAAGCAACAATCACACCCTCAATGGGCTGTTACTGTCTCCAACTCATGGGCCTGGAGATACCAGCAGCTGTCAAGCTGTGAAAATGTTGAGGAAAAAGTGCTGTGATTAGAAAGAAGAGTCATGCTGGAGGCTCTGAAGGGGCCATTGGTCTGTGAGGGCGAGCAAGCAGCTGGGGAGGCTCTGAGCCATGGTGAAAGTAGCTTCGCTGCTATATGGAAATGAGTCATGGAGAGCACAGAACAGAAGACAAGGAGAACAAGATGGTGTGTGTGCACACACTTGCCCTGGTAGCTGGAGAAAGGACTGAAGGAGAAACCAGCAGCCTGATTGACAGCCTGGGAACTTTCTGTACCTGTTGACCACCTTGCCCACAGCTGCTGCAGCCAGTAAACTATCAAACATTTTGGGTAACTCAGGCTTTCATAGCAACTCTTTGGAGATCTTTGTGTTGTCCCCACTAGCTCCTTCATGAGAGAAATGCTGTCCTACCTGGGATCACATACTTTTCCTATTGCTTACCTTGTACATCCACAATCCCACAGCCATAGACTCTTCTGGGTTTTACCTCTGAAGGCTCTGGTTGAAAACAAGCTGATCAGCAGTTGGCACCAGTCTCCTCCAGGGTCTGGGGTGCAGCTACTGATCCTAGAAGCAAAATAAAACAAATCTCACTCTGCCTCACTCAGACACATTTTTCTCAGGCAGCACTGGGAGATCAACTTGAATGGGTGGACAAGGAGGGGGGTGTCTTCCATTCTGGGTAGGAATGGGAGCCTTGTCTGTGCTGAGTGTTCCCAGCAATGGACTTCAGTAAGGCACACTTGGAGTTTGCACTCCTTTCTGCTGTGTCTGATTTTCCTCATCATCTCCCACAAGCACCGCCCAAGATGGTCCTTACCAGACCAGCACCAGGAGAGTAACATGTAAATGACTTCAAACAAGAAACCATGATCTGGTGGCAGAGCCGATGGTTCCCTCCTTGGCCCAGAGCACCTCCAGCTGCAGCAGTCCTGGGGCTGCCACTGGTCAGGGCACCTTCCTGGCAAGCAGGAGATGGCTACATGGTTCGTCTTCGTCATGAACATCAGAACCTGGAGGTTCAAACCACTGCATTATCATGCAGCACCTCTGCTACCTACAACACTTGGCAGAGTGGGTCGGTTCCATTGAAGACCATGGGGCTTCAGCTCCCTCCCAAAATCATCAGGGAGGGCAGCCTCCCAGGGAGCTCACCCATCCAACATGCGCTTGTGCTTGAGATTTTGTTTTTGCAACTGAGCTTTGCAAGAAAAGCACAATAAACCCCTGCACCCTCTGCATGTCACTGCTGCCCACGCTGCCTCAAAAATATTCCAGCGCTTCCCAAATCAGCATGGAATATGCACTCAGAGCACCTAGGATGTTAATCTTTCCCCCTTCATTTCAATGTCCTAGCTAGAAACTAGCTATATTCCATTTTACTGGCTTTTTGTGCAGACAAATGCTCCCATGATTAACCAGTTAATAATTGCCCTCATGTTGCGCTGTCATTGCCGAAGGGAAGTACGACAGTGCAATATGTAATGGGGCATCAGCACTACTTGCTGGACCCTGAGACACTTTCATTTCACGCTTTCTAATGAGAGCTGTTCATCACGCTGTCAAAAGCCTACTTTGGATGTTTTCCAAATGGGAAAATTTGGAAATTCAGAAAATTTGGGGCTGAAGTGCTGCTACAGAGGAGCAGCCAGGCACAATGAGCAACCACGGAGCAGCCCAAACACACAGCATAGATCACAGAACTGTTTCAGTTGGAAGGGCCTTTAAGATCAAGTCCAGTAATTATCTAACTCCACCAAGTCTGGTGCTAAGCCATGTCCATCAGCACCCTACACCTCCAGGAATGGCCTATGTGGAAAGAGTTGCTCATGAGCAGTTTATAGCTCTTTAATTTCACCACATTTTTGCCCCTATTAGTAGCTGTTTGGTAATTGCAGAGCAACACATTTTGCTGTGTGGGGACAAAAAGGCTTCATTTGAAAATGAAGATGTTATGCTGATCTAGTCCAGAAGTCAACATAAGACGTCCTGTTAAAATTAATTAGCTGATCATCTGCAAAAAAATTTTGTACAGTTGCTGAACCAATACACAAAATAGCCTGTGACCTGGGCACACGGAATTCCACCCACTTAGCTATGACCTGCCTACACGAAGCGGATTTGCAAGTCAATGCTATCATTACCAGGCACATAAAAGACTTGATATTCTAATCTGTTCATCATATGCAAAAAAAAAAAAAACAAAAAAAGGAATGTTTTGCAAGATATTGGAAGAGGAAAATATTCAAAATATGATCAACAGGTGCACTGACTAAAGGCGAGTTACATGCATGTATTAATACAAGGGGGCAAAGGAGAGTTCATTCAGCCCTCAGATTCTTACAGTGAGCTGACATTTGGGAGAGCAGGAAGGTACTGAAAATACTGCAGTACTTCTGTGGTTGGGATATGGAGCAACAAAAAGAAGACCTCAAAGGGAAATTATTCCTCCATTTTCCTAAATGGGCAATATCTTGGCGTTATAATTCATGTGGTCTCCATATAGTGATCTAATTCCTATTACAGGACAATTTATGTATTTTCTTATATAAATGTATGTATATGTGTGTGTGTCTATATACACAGACACACACACATATATATTAGCTTTGAAAAAGACACATTTGTGCATGTGCCTGAATGCAGCAGCAGTCACTGTTTATGAGCAGTGAGACCACCAAGCCCCATCCTCAGCAGGGTTAAATTGTCCCTTTTCCACCAAAGCCAGGGAGCGATGCAAATTGAACTCACCTGGCTTTGAGCCTGCTCCTCCAAAGAACTTCTCCAGAACCAAGCTGTTGTTTCAATGAAAAGGCTCTCATGGACTTCAGTGTGAATTTGGATCAGCCCAAATCCAGGCAATCAGTTCCTGCAGAGTGGGAACAATTACACAGGTTCTGTCATTCCCATTACTCAGATCTATTTTTATGTCTTTTGGGGGTAGGTGCGAGGGAAACCTTTTGTCTCAATGACAGGTGGGAAACAGTTACAGCGACAGCAAAGGGGAAAAAACCAACTGCTCCTACGAACACACGTATTCATTACAGTGCACTAACACACATCCCAGAAATAATCTGTGTTTGCAATGAAAACTTATTACCTGCACCTCACCAATGAATCCGGATGGCAATTGGGAAAAAGAAAGGAGAGAGGCTCAAAATGCACTCCCAGACTTACCTTAACTGGGTGGTTTTGGTTTGTTTTGGCTAGGTTTTTTTTTGTTCTGTCAAGCTGAGTCTGGAAGTTGTGGAAAGATTCAGAAGCAAGAAGATGGCTGTGTGGGGCTCTTCACCGATTCTTGGCAATAAACAGCCCCACAACAAATATTATTAGTGTCAGGCATGTCCGTGGAGCTGGGTGTTTACAGAGTGAAAGGTTTTTCCCAGTGTAAAAGCCAAAGGCGGTAGAGCAAGGGTTACTGTGGCAACCCAGACTCTGGAGCTCTTGGCTTTCCTCCCTGCTACGCACTCGTGAGGGATGTTGGTGTGATTTTTAAGTGACACTGCAAGGACTCATGGACAGATAAAGGACCCTCTTCATATGTTTTTTACATCTCCCCATGCATGCATAACTGGTATAAACAGCACAAAGTAATGTGCACCAGATACAGGTCTATGGAAAAGAGATAAAGTATTGATACCTGGAGCAGTGGGGGAACAAGTGGAGCCGAGTGAAATCACACATGGGTTTGCGAGTTGGCACCCTGCATGCTACCCTGCCCAAGGAGGAGTGGAAGGAGCACAGCCCTTGGGGCTTGGGAGAGACTGAACACTGGGAAGCAGATACAAGCGGTGCAAGGAGTTGTATTCTGGAGAACAGAGCGGGGAAAGAGATTCTCTCCTGACAAGGTAAATTGCCATAGCTGGTGGGATCTAAAATCACATCCACTTCTGCCTTGCTCAGCTGGGAACTGAGTGAATCTTGTAAAATAAAATTTCAAGCTACTCAGTCTTCCAGGAATCCAGCTGTGCCAAGAAGCAGCCCTTTCCCCAAACCAGCTCTACACCTGCTGCGCTGCCCCAGGCCTGAGACCCACAACATGTATTTTTTTTCCCAGCAAGGACTGCTTTGATCCTTGCTCTGGTGAATGGCCTTGGCTGTGTGATGACAAATCTGGTTACAGTGACGTCAGCCCTGTGCATTTTCGTCCTGTAAGGTAAAAGGTGATTAATTCCCATGATACTTTCTCTCCCTTGCTGCACCACTGCAGCATTGATGCTACATCCAGGTCAGTGTTTCCTCTCAGGCAGATGCTGAGGATGCCGTCATGATGTAAGAACTGTCATCAGCCTTTCCAAACCTTTATTTAATAGGAGCTGTGGTATGAAATGCTGGTGAAATAGTCCTTGAAAAGCAACCACCTGCTTTTGAAGTGGCTTGAGGCACATCTCTGCTGCTCCCCTGTTTAAAATAAATAGACCTATCAATGGAGAAAAGCCTACGGTTCAGCCACACACCACAAAGCCCCGCTGAGACCAAACCCAACACTGAATTAGTCGCTTCACACTAATGTTATTTTTAATTGCTTTCTCTGCAGTTGTGCTCAGAGCTCAACTGGTGCTGGGCACTGCACCTTGTATCTCAGTGCTGCTCACAATTCCCCCAGGCCAGAGAACACCAAGACAACCGTAATGTTGGCAAATACAGCGGTTTCAGTGGGGCTGGGGACCAGGACCCTGACCTGGGCAGGCAATGCAGGAAGTCCCTTCTGCTGTGGATAGCTTGCTGCTAAAACACCAGAGCTGTGCAAGCGCTTTGGGAAATTTCCGAGATGCAGCAGCCAGCCAGGCAAGAAAAGCAGCTGCAACACCTTTTTTCTTCTAGCTTCCAGCTTTTCTTTTCTTTCTTTTTTTTTAAATGGATTGGATGATAGGAAAAATTTCTTAACTGAGAGAGTGGACAGGTATTGGAACAAGCAAACCAGAGAGGTAGTGGAGTCACCATCCCTGGAGGTATACAAAATAACCATGTAGACATGGCACTTGGGGATGTGGTTTAATGGCCATGGTGGTGTTAGGTCAATGTTTGGACTTTGTGATCATAAAGGTCTTTTCCAGCTGAAATAATGCCATGATTCTTTCATGGTGCTCACCAGCCCTGAAGGGAGGAGCAGGAGGAACCCTGAGGAAGTGAGCAGGTCCTTAATCCCTTCAATGAGTGAACCTCATTCCCTTCAACACCCATGGAAGCGCTAAATAACCTCACCAAAAGCCACTGCAGGCCCTCTCTCAGCTGTCTGTTTCCAGGTCCTTACCCACTTTGCAATGATTTGTCAAATTCCTGCCCATGCCAGCATAGCTAATAATTTGCCAAAGAGTGCTGCATTGAAAGCTTTACTGAAATGCAGCACTGAAGTCCCACTACACATTTCTTCCTTCTAGAAAACCACTTACCTAATCACAGACACCAAGTAGTTAAATTGGGCTACCATTTTTAATAAATTCCTGTTCTATTGTTATTGCTCACAACAGTCAGAAGCATCTGATGTGCCTGAATCTCTCTCTCCCTTATGCATGTATCTGAGGCACATTCTTCAGCAGCATCTGAAATCAGACAGTGGAAATGTATATTCTGCTTTCAGCTAATAATTGAGAGACTAAACCTGCCTGGCTGCTGGGGACTCAGGGGAAGGGTTCAGAAATTGGCTGGGAGCTTCCTTCTCAACTTGTATCGAAGCAGCTCCTGAATGTTTCATCATAAGAAAATTTGACTGCATATTTATAAGGCCACAAAGATACCCAGTTTAAAACTGCAAAATCAATTCACCAACTGCATCAGTTATCTCTCGCTGCTGTTGCTCCAGCTAACCCAGCTGATTCAGTTCTCATCACTGTACACAACAGACTGAATATGCAATGCCCTGCCCCATAATCATCAGAGGTAGTTTCCCTTCATCTTCTGCTCAGTAGTGCTTTTGTTCATACCTAAAGCTTCAGCTACAGCAGGGTCCTTTAGCAGGGCATCAGAATATAACCCCAGCCTGACCAAGTGGGCATGAGTGCAGTCAGACTGCCCATCTGACAATCAAATGAAGACAAATCCTTTTTTTTTTTTTTAATCTGTGTCATCACTCAATCAGTAGAAGGTAGAAAACATTCAGTTTAAAAAAAAATTACAAAATCAGTGAGCTCCTGCTGCTGCTGAATGCAAATCCAAATCCTGCTTTGATTCAAGATGCAAATCTGAACTGTAGCTTTGAAGCTCAATTGGTATGCTCTCTGTTTTCTCCTCCAGTGTTGGTCCAGCGCTCAGGCAGAGCTGCCGCAGCACCACACATTCCTACCGCGGAGCAGGGTTCATTTTGCTCCTCTCTCCCTGGGGACTGGCATGTACTTTTCAAAGCTGCACATCATTTTATTAGTTCTATTCCCAGTCCCCAAAACGTCAAGCTTCTTTTATATGAATGTGCTGCAATTTAGTACCATCAGCAAACTCTGCTGAAACAGGGAGAAATACAGACCCAGCAAAGATGCCTGAGGAAACCTACCCACAGCCCTTCACCGGTGCCAGCGCTTTGCCCTGAATCATCCCCACAGCACCTCAATTTGCATCATCTACCCTCATTTGTAACCCACCTGATTCTCTGGCCTCGGTTCACGATCTGATTTTGTGTGTTATGCATTTCAAATGCTAACAATAAATGTTTTATTTTTTCACTGGCAGCACCTTTGTGAAATATTTATGATCTCTTGGTGTCACTGTAATTTTACTCTGTCTCTAACCCTACGGAACCAACATGATTCCTGGGCTCTAGTGAGCTTGCTTTTAAAACTCTTTTGAAGAATTTATTAGAGATCAGAAAAATACCCAGCTGCTATCCTGATGGAGAGTTTCCTGGGATGGGAAAGGAGAACCAGCCTCGCTCCAGGCTTTGGCTGTGTTTTTATGGGCAGTTGTTAGGTTGTGGTACTGTGAATAATGCAAACCCACACCATTTTGGAGCCAGGCACTCACACACATATGTGTGCACACACATCGTGCATGGCCACACACAGAGGTTTGTGCTCAACATATCAAAGTCCTGTTAATTTTATGCTATGTTATTAAATCCCTCCAGTGCAAGCATTGTGTGCAGACACACTCTGCCCTGAGCACTGTGTGGTCCACCAGGGCTGGCACATCTGTAAAGCCACTTTTCAGATCCAGATTTCAATGAAGCCCTTAAAATTTTGTTGCTGTTTTTTTAATAACACCCCTACTTGTCTCCCAAACACACAGCCTAAATCCTTTCACTATCATATAAGTATTCCCATCTCCTTCCTTTTCATCCGATTATCCCATTCCTATTATAACCCCAGAGAATCCCATCTCCTTCCTTTTCATCTGACCATCCCACTCCTACTGCAACTCCAGTTAATCACACAGGTTTGGGGACTCAGAAATCCCTACAGAAGTAGCTTACCTGTTTCACTTCCCTCAAAAGGTTTTGCAGAATGTACTTCTTCATGACCAACTCGAATCCACACTCCCTGAATTGTTGATTTCTCCATTGTACTCAGCCTCTGGGATATGACAATTTAACTATTATAGACCACACTGCTGCACAGGCACACATGGGACCTTTTTTTTTTTTTTTTAATTGGAAAAACCTCACTGCTGAGAAATCATTTGTCTCTGCCTGATGACATTATCCAGATCAGCAGAATATGTCTTCACTCTGTACTCCAGGTCCCGCTGGGGAATATGCCAAAAGCAGGTCTTTCAAGAAAAAGCGGTGATGGGGTGTGCAGAGCAGAAGCTCCTAATGCAGCTCTGTCAGCTGAGCCTGAGGAACCAAAGCTCTTTGCTGGCACCTTTTGGTGAGCAAAGAGAAGGGACTGAGGGCTATGCTGTCTCCACGTCCTTGTAGCGGCAAAGGATGTATGGCAGAGCTTGGCCACGTCCAAGGGAGCTTCATAGCCTTGCAAAAGTAGATCTGCTGTGAAGCAGTTACACGGAGCCACGATGAAGCCACGATGATATGAGGGTTGCTGGGGAGCTGTAAGCTGAGTTGAAGCTAACTGCAATGTCTACAGCAACATCTTTCCCTTTGTATTGGTACAGACTGACTTTACAGAAGTCTGGTCTGGCAGCAGCAGATTTTTAAAGGCTCGTGGGTGCCTGCTGCTCATGCAAGTGGTAGCAAGAAGTAGGCTGTCTAGGCAGAGGTAACACCACAAATGAAAAGCACCTTCTGGCTTGCAACTTTCACCCAAATTTTATGGCCTATCCACCTCCATCAATCCCAACCTCTCAGCTGCTCTTACATGTTACACTCTGGTACTGGCATCGTCTCAGCTTTGATGAGCCTGCGTATCCAGGGTTCATCAAAAAGAGCCTAGATGTGCAACAATACTTCTGGACAAGCATTTTATCTCTCTGTGGAGCCACCAGAGGAGCTTTGTTGGTTCCCATGAGGTCAGGCAACTTTTATCTTCTGTGCCAGCTACAGCAAGTTCTAATTTCTATTGAATGCTATTTAGTTGACATGAGACATTCATCTCTAGAAACTCTCCTCCGCATCTCACCCAAGAGGACACAACACATTTTGCCTCCTGAATAACAGCTACACACAAATCAGAAGATAAAGAGACTTTTTAAAGTCCTAGCCCTGAATGTTATGGCCCTGTGGCTAGTCCCCCAAAAAATTACTGGGAGCCTTGTTAATACAAACACATCCATGTTAGATTAGTGGCCAGTAGACATGTCCTTGCTAATGGGAGACACATTAGTCCTTGGTTAAAGTTAATATTGAGTCACCAGTGTTTTGCCTGGTGCAGGAGTGGGTTTGGGTTGGGTGCAGCACCCCAGCTTTATGTGCACTCACTTGTTAAGGTTGGAGTCCCAGGGGCCTATTTCCATGATGGACACTTGCAACATCAGTTCTGGAACTGTGCTGGAAGGTCTTTTGTCAAGATAACTGGTAAAGAAAGGAAGGAAGGACAGAGAAACCAAAGGACTAACAAAGGAAAATTACAGCTTAGATCTATTTTTGTGTGTATAGCACACTCCTCTTAAGGAATTGCATGAATTTTCTTACTTGTTTTGAAGGGTTATAAATGACCTAGGAGCCTGATTTTGCACACAAAAAGAAGTGTTGAAACAGCTCAGTGACAGGCAGGACAACTTTAAGCCCCATTTAAATACGGGAAACTCCCTATACACAGAATCTCTTTCCAGGTCATTGACTTGTTTCAACATAATTCAACTCAATCAGGAACACTATCAACAAAACCCAGCATTAACCAGTGTCTGGCAAAAGTGAGGGACTGCACTCATTTAATTTCACTGGTTAGAAAAGCAGACTAATATTACATAGAGAACAGTTCAAATTGAGACTGAAGTTACATGGAACACCCTCACATAAACTTTACCGTAAACCCTATTTTTAGGCAGATCTAGCCTTTGTTTACCCAGAAACACCCCAGAAGACCAACAATGCAGAGCTACAAATTCATAGCTAAACCAGATGGTGAGACTGTGTGGATTCCCTTGGTCAGAGAAAATGTAGCCATAATTGGATGTATTTTAATTTACATCTACTTTGACTACAGGAAAAATGATGGCAAAGTTCCTCATGCATCCAAGCCCTGAGATTAGGGCTTTCAGGGAGCTGCTAGTTTTCTTGCTCTCAATTCTGTTTTGAAAATTGGGCTTAAATGCAAACATAACACTGGGTGCTTATAAATAAAAATGAATCTTAAAGGTCTTAAAACCTTTATTCATGGTCAGATCTTGCCTCCTTAATTCACTCTGACTAGCACTTCATACAAGTGGCCCCAAATGAAATTACACTTTCCATAAACAATATCTCACTTATCAAAGTGTTGTGCACAGACTAGTCTAATGCTGGGTGTGGTAAAGCAAAGTACTCACCACAGCAGCTTCAATTTTCATATGCTTTGCAGCAGAGGATGGAGACAAGTTCCCTCTGGGAATGCAGAGCCAGGGGATGGCAAGTGACATCAGCAGCATCGTCTGCTGCATTCCCACCTCTGCAACCTGCCTCCTTGAGAGATTTGCTTTCCTTCTCTTGATTCATGGACTTATAATCTCATGCAGCCTGGCTGCCACCTGGATGGTACAGAATCATAGACTCATAGAATGGTTTAGGTTGGAAGGGACCTCCAAAGGTCATCTAGTCCAACTGTCCTGTGAGCAGGACATCTTCCACTAGATCAGGCTGCTCAGAGGCTTGACAAACCTGATCTCAAATACTCCAGGCATGGGACCTCAACCACCTCCCTGGGCAACCTGTTCCAGCGTTCCACCACACTCATGGTAAAGAACTTGCTCCTAACATCCAATCTAAATCTCACAGTATCACAGTATCACAGTATAACCAAGGTTGGAAGAGACCCCAAGGATCATCAAGTCCAACCTGTCCCAACAGACCTCACAACTAGACCATGGCACCAAGTGCCATGTCCAGTCTCCTCTTGAATCTCCCCTAATTTCAAACCACCGCCCCTCATCCTATCCCTGCAGGCCTTTGTGAACAGTCCCTCTGCAGCCTTCTTTTAGCCCCCCCCCCCCCCCCCCCAGTTACTGGAGAGCTGCTATACAACAGCTACAAAGAACCCTTCAATACATGATGCTGCTGCCTTTCTGCATTTGCTTTTTTCAAACAAAACAACCTCAGCCATATTTTTTCCCCTCAGCCATACTTATCTACATCCCCCTGATATGCCTTGGCAGTAGCCTGCTCTTTGCAGGCTGCACAGCCTGTGCATTTAAACTCAAGTCACATCAGTGTTCCTTGTCTAAATACCATTTCTACTGGAATGAAATCTCTCTATATTCTAGCAGCCCATCCCAAACCTTCCAGGTTCACACAATACTTCTTTTTTTGTATCTGCTAACTAACACATAATTACATTTTTCCAACTAGCTCTTCAAAATATTTCTGTAATTGGCCTAAATGTCTCTCACTAGACATCTGCAAACCGATTTTCCTCTATTATATTTCAGCAAACATCCAGTCTGTGGGTGCCGGTCATTGCATCAGCCGTAGAGAGTGGGTGGCACACCGGACTCTGTCCTAAAGGAGAGCAGCATTTGAGAGACAAAAGGCTGCTTTGCTAATGCAAATGTCTGTCCAAAGCATCCTAGGTGTTGGGTGTGAGCAGGAATGTGGAGATGGCACAGGAGTATGATGGGGCTGCTTGGACAGCTGCAATATTCAAAGAAATCATAGCAATTTTGTCCTTGAGCAAGATGGGAAGGTCTCAACATTCAAGTTATCTAAGCCCGTTGGTCTTGAAAGGCTTGGTATTTCCATCTCTGGTTTGTGCTTTAATGTCCTGAGCAAAGGTATTCTCACCTCTCATCCCTCTGTGAATTCCCAGCAGCCACTAGATGTCACCAGGTTTTTACTGGCTTGTTGGTCTATGCCCAGCCGGGGACTATAAGAACGCAGGAAAATAATTAATCATTAATAATCAAAAATTATTCATCTATTACAGTGAACACAGAGCTTGGAGAAGGGGGAAAAGTGACCCAGGCTCCTGATTTTGTGTGCACCTTCCCTGAGAGAATTCAGAGATAGGACCTGTCTGCACAGATGTGGCTTTTCATTTGTCTCCTGATGGCAGAATAGTTTGGTGTTACAATGATGATGTTTCTCCAGCTAGGCATCAGGCTAAAACTCGCTTTTGTTACTGCATTTATCAGACCCCTATTTAATTCTTCAACCCTGCTAGCTATGAAGTTGTTCTCTTCCTCGGTATCCTGCCTGGAGAGAGGCAGCTGATGGAGAGTAGCAGCATCTGGGCAGTCAAGTGGGCAAGGAGAGATGTGGGGATATGAATCAAATGGTTCCACATGCAGGCAAATCAGCAATCTCATTTCTGAGAATACCTCCATCTCCAAAACGTGTGAAGCCACATGAAAACAAAGGGCTCCAGTGATCAGTGCAACTGGCATATGCATTTCCATTAACTATCACTGGTTAATTATTAACCTGTGATCGTGCCATTCATAACCTGGAGGATAAAGATTAGAAATTGTGTTCATAATCCCACAAGGCTCCACTTTATCTCTTACCCCATGGGCACCAAGTCACATAAATGCAGCCTCAGAGGTGGAAATTTGGCAGCCCACCACAGGCTCAGTGAGCCCTGGAGCTCGGTCACACTGTCCCAAGTTCTACACCGGTGACAGCAGAACATGCAGGCAGCCTCCCCAGATATGTGCTCAAACACGTGATGCTCAAAGCACATTTTATGGGCAAATCCTACCAGGTCTGTGCTGCAGCTTCCTGGGGTGAAGACACAGCCCATGCTGTAGTCATACAGAAGCCTAAAAATCAATCTATGCTTTTAGTGATTCTCTCTCTAACACTAAGGAACTGATGCTAGTTCACGTGTCTGCCCATTGACTAACTCCTGGCTTTTAAGATGTTTAGTTACTGCATTGAGCAGAATTCTTTGCTTTTTCTTAAAATCCCTGGTCTCCACCTGCTGGTTTTAACAACACATATTTTCATAGTCCTCCCTCACCAGCCTAATGCTAGCACAAGCCCTAATGCCTGCCTATTCCTCTCTGGATATCAAATTCTCCATTCAGCTTATCTCTTTAATCTGTTGCTCTGCTTCTTTGGGTCCAAACAGGTGTTCTTGTGAGTTTATCTCCTTCCAAGTTCACAAAAGCCCAGCAACATGAAAGTCCTTCAAACAGAACTGAGGTCAATAGCTCATTTCTGACACCGTACAGTAATTCAGTAGATCCCTGTGAGACTGTTTGGCTTCCGACAAGCCCTGAACAGCAGAAATTACTGTAAATAGGGATCCCTTTCTGAATACATTTCTTTCAAGATTTCCATAGCCAACCCTTAGCAGACTGAAAGCGTACATCCCACCCTCAGCCCCAGACACATCCCGTCTCTCTGCTCAGAGCTAAAGGTATATAGCCTACAGCAACGACTACTGGAGATGCTCATGTCTGCTTGAGGGATCATTCCGTGTCTCCTGCAGCACATATGCTCCCAGTCTGAAGTCTGCTGTCTTCCAAGAAAAGTCAAACAAAGCAGACTTTACAGCTCTGTCTGGAGATAGCTTTTGAAATTAAGTCTGGGGTTATTTTCATTTTTACTTCACAACACACAATATATTTAATACAAAAGAAAATGTGCCTAGCTCAGAACTCCAGCCAAAGATGACAACTCCAAAATTATCTCAACTTAGAAATATTACTACCCAGGTTATTGGTCTTAGGTTTGGTTTATGATCACTTCTTCCAGCAGTGCTGCTACACTTGGGATTAATTGCAGCTTATGTACTTTCTGCAGAGGAGGTGAAGCAGAGTATGCATTTTATCACTGCTCCCTGCACAAGTATGAAAAGAGCAAAAGTTGCTCATTTTAATTTCTTTCCTTCGAGTGTCTCTGTAACTTTGTGACTTTGTAGCCTGCGAAGGGTTATGAAGTTGATGTAGGTTATCTTTCATGTCACAGTTTCCTTAGGAAATATGCATCCCTATTTAGGAATAAGAAATTCATTTAAATTTCAAATTTCCTTTTCTGACAAAGTATCTTCAGTTCCCTCTGGTAGTAAAAGATGTACCATGCCCAGGGGGACTGACCAGATCTTGCTTCCAAAAGGAAGACAAAAAAGAAGTACATCTCTCTTTCATGCCTTGTTTCCTGTAATCCTCTCTCCTCTTTTCTTGCTTCCCATGTCACCCTGCTCCACATATACAAGATCCTCCTGAGAGGCAGGAAAAGTGATCCTGTACCCTGCACCTTCCCGCCCAGAGACCCACCCATGATAACTCTGCACAGGTCTCTGCTCAGAAATCAGGCATTGCTCAAAATGCCCAGATTTGGGCACTAGGGTTTGCCTCTTTTTCTGGTTTGTATTGGGTTTGGGGTTTTTTTTTGGTTTTATGACCCGGCAGACATATTCCTCCAGGGCTGTGGTTTCTCAAGACATGGAGTTAACTACTATTACCTTATTTCTAGCGAGATGTGATGGATCCTCCCTATACGTTGATTACACTGTGGGGTAAGAGTGGCCACCTTTGGGGTAACCTGTCTCAAGCAATGACACTGCCAGCATCACCAGAAACCCCAGGAGATGGCCACCTCAGCAATCTGCTCTAATTTACAACCAACACTTCAAAAAATGCAACTGCAATGGCCACCAATGGCTAATTCCTTCTCCAGCAAATCACACAGTCAAAAACCTGGTGTCTCAGTAGCAGGTAGATGATGGAAGTGTTTGTGAGCCGAACTTTCCATGACAGCCTAGTCCCTTTAACATTTGCCCCAACTCCCCCACCCTCCCCCCCCCATCCCCAACAAGTGCCAACGTGAGTGATGGATGCTGGGGAGGTAGCTGATGCAGAAGACTTACCACTGCCATGAAGAATAGAATAGGAATAGAATAGACCAGGTTGGAAGAAACCTTCAAGATCATCGTGTCCAACCTATCATCCAACCCACCTAATCAACTAAACCATGGCACCAAGCACCCTGTCAAGTCTCCTCCTGAACACCTCCAATGATGGTGACTCCACCACCTCCCCGGGCAGCACATTTCAATGGGCAATCACTCTGTCTGTGTAAAACTTCCTCCTAAGATCCAGCCTAAACCTCCCCTGGTGCAGCCTGAGACTGTGTCCTCTTGTTCTGGTGCTGGTTGCCTCAGAGAAGAGACCAACCTCTGCCTGTCTACAACCTCCCTTCAGGTAGTTGCAGAGAGCAATAATGCAAAGGAACAATGGCATCTTGCTATTTCTCAGCCTTGTTAGTTTAATATCTCCTATTTAACTTGTCTATTTGCATTAAGCCCAACACTTTGGATGCTCTGATGCATTCTGTGATACTTCCTTGCTGTTACTTTTGATGGTCCTAGTTGTGATTCAGCAAATAGTACCTAAGTAATCAATATTCTGTCTGTGTGGACGTTTTATTTATCTGCAGAGCTACCATATGAATTCAGTTGGTTTACTGGAGGTCAAACGCTTTCCATCTTCTCCATGAGCCAAAGAAAATTGAAAGATTTAAACTTCCTTTGAATTCCTTTGACTAAGTAAGGGAAACTATCTCACCTTTTTCTCTTTTTTTCCCCAATCTTAGAAGCAAAATTGTCTTCACTTGCAATCTACCTCATTTTGGCACACTGATCTCTGCTTAATGGGTAACAACAAATGGTGAGACTTAGACTGGAAAAGGAAGAAGCCTGTAAAAGAATTAAGATCAGTTTTCATCTGTAAACAGCTCCTTTGGGTTAGATTCTGAAAAGGGAAAAATACAGCACATAAAATCTGTAAGAACAGTGCAATTAGCTGTGGGGAAACAAGGGCTGGGAATTTGGGCATTGCACCCTTGTGATGCAAAGCACCCACACTGTATCAACAAATGGCACTTACATTAGTATCAACCCCTCAGTTGGACAAATTCAGACCATACAAGTGGATGCAATGCCACTGCTTTCATTGTGCTCTCTGAATTTAAGAAATAAACACAAACAAACAAGAAGCAGCTCATGTCTCCAGCATGTGGTGGAAAAGAGAAGCTGAATAGCAGATTTCAGCCCCTTCGTACCTCCCTTGCACAGCTCTTCAGTGCCCAAGCTTGCAGGGTGCTGTCAGGGTCAGAGAAACACAATAATCAAACCACCTGAGGAATGAAAATAACACACTGGATCTCTCTCCCATGCTTTTTCTGCTGGCATCTATGATTATTAATTTTCATTTGTAAGGTTTCAGAATAAAACTGTTAAGATTGCTTAAATGATCCAAGCCTTTATACATGCAAGTTGCATCATTTTAAATAACAGCGTGACTTTAACCCCATTTAGTTAAGCAGGGAAATCCCCACACAGACAAGTATCACTTTTGGTTCCTTGTTATTGCAATTGATCTGAAACTGGCTTAAGACTGATTAAAATAAGCCTCTCTTTCAGTACACTGCAACTCAAATTCATTTGTCTAAATTAACGTGAAAAGTTGAGTAAGATTAAGCAAGTGCAGATTCTTCACGCTGCCAGGACTTAAAGGTGGGTCTCTGATTTAGACACCACTGCCCAGGATCACAGAAACTTCACATGAACTCACTTTAATCAGCTTACACTCGATGCAAGCATGAACTGACTTCTCCAAGTACAATCATGGCCTGAGCACCATGACAAAACATCCAGAAGTTTACCTCAGATGGTGTTCAGAGACTCTGATCTAAGATTATGAGTCCTAGGGATGTGGGGTGTGAAGGGACAGCAAGTGCTGCTGCAGTCCCACCCCTGCACTAGGGCAGATTCAAACAGACCACGCAGGAGAATTTAAAAAGTCCTTCCCATCAGAGTGCTGCATCCCAGGTTTGCAATGAGGAGGCAATGAGCTCCTTACTCCTGTACCTCCCACCCCATCAGCTGCAGCTGCTGCTTTGCCAGCTGCCTCTCGCTCCCTGTCAGCTCACCACTTGCCTCCAGTTCTCTCAGACAAAAAAAGGTTTGTTATTCATCCTCAACTATCTCCCTGGTGGACTAAACAAACTCTGTTCTAACCACAGAGTCTGATAAGGATTTTTTTATTATTATTATTTAAGGCTTGAGTTATTTTTGTTGTTGTTTCTCTGGGGTCCTTGCTCCTGCTCAGTGCTCCCTGGCGTGCAGCAAAACCGGACACATCTTTGCCTCTAAATCATTGCAGAGCTTGGCCCATTACTTACCGCTCTTTGTAAACAATCTTTCACTTAGACATCCCACCTTGTTGCAAATTATTTTTAGCCTGCATGTCATAGAGTCATAGAATCACAGAATCATTTCACCTGGAAAAGATCTTTAAGATCATCCAGCCCAAATGTAATCTAACTCTACCAAGCCTGGTGCTTAAAGGAATGTCTCAGGCACAGCAGCAGAAGTCCTGTGCGGATAAAGACAGACCAAGACACACCACGGCTCCATCTTAGAAACAAATTAAATTGGCTTGAAATTATTTGTTCTCAGAAATCTGTTTAGCAATGGATTTTCCTATGGACATTTATCAGTTGTTCAGTAAGTCCTTCCAGTAACAAGCTTGCTATCGATGAGAAGGAATACATGGGAGTAAAAGTCATGCAGGTGAACCAGTGGAGCCAGGAGTTGAAGGGTGAGGAAAGCTGGGTGGACAATCCTCTGTCAGTCCCCGTGTGGTTTCAGTGGTGTTCTTCAGCTTTGGCTTCATTCAGACATGAGCAATGCTTCTGTGCACCTTGGGTATTTTTCTAGAACACTGGTGTTTTTAAGCTCTGGCTCCCACAGGCAGAGAGGTGCATGCACATCCCTGAAATGCTGTCCCACAGCCCTCCACCTCTGGGCTCTTTTCCACTACCTACTCAAACTTTCTCACACTTCATTGGTGTCACTAAATATTTCTGTGAGGCAGCAGTGCTTTTGGCTGCAGTTAACAGGGAGTTACACATTTGCAGCATCTGTCAGGGTGTTTGGTTTATTCCTGCACTGTTGGCTGAGTGAACACCAACACTGCCTCCCAAGCTGGTGCAGAACCAACCCGTTCCTCATGGTCATTACTAACAGTTTTTATAACAAGTTGTGTCTAATAAACTAAGGATGTTGAATCCTTATTGGGCTCCCACCTCAGTGGGGAAGCAAAATCATCTCTTGGCTTTCACGTCGCCATTGCAGCACTGCATTGCTGCCCATGTGAACATCTCTTGTTCATATAACGGAGATGGAGAGCGATCTCACTGGAGCACAGAAGCTGTAAATATGAAATGCATTTGTCAGCACCCCAGCAGTAACAGGAGGTTGCCACAAGGTCAAGATAAAAGTGTCAAAAATGGATGCTGTCAGCTCGTGGCACCAGGAACAGTTGTGGCTGTGCAGGCTCTCTGCAAATGGCACCACTTCACAGGGCTTTTTTCTGTCCTTAGCAAACATGAGTGAATGAGTTTCCATTTCCAAACAACTGCCAGGTAATAACAATTTGTTTACTACAAACCATCTGACACAGAGGTGCTTGGCAGCACCATGCAAGAATACCATGGCTTTTCCTTCTGTCAGACCTCAAGCTAAAAAGAGATGATGTGCCTCAATCCAATTTGGCCACAAATCTGCTTGTGAGGCATTCACAGCCGCCCTGGTCTGCCAGCAATTTGGCTCTGAAGACCTCTAACAGTGATTTTTGCCACCTGATTTTCTGCATCTGGGATAAGATGACTGGCTGGCAGTCAAGAAATGGAAAAACCTAGAGAGGACTGAAACAACTTGTGAGTGATGATGAGTCTCAGCTCAGTAAGCAGAACAAGGTGACCTTCTTCTTAGTAGCCTGAATGATGTTCTGATAATGTTTGTTTTTGTGGTTTTTAAGGGATGATCCTTTACCATGTTGAAATAGTCTTCAACTGAACCCTTTAAAAACATCTCCTGGTGAGCTGACTCATGGCTTTATGAATCATCAGAGGTTCAATCAATCATCAACTTTTGTTTTTTGTGGAGTAGCTGTTGATGCTGTATGTTATTAATTTCTTGGCACCTTACACTAGGCTTTCATCAAAGCAAAATGCTGATGCAATTAGCAAAGGATATCAATTTATGCAGCAACTCACATTATCCCTCTAAGCTTCATTAGCCTCAGAAGCTAAGGCACTGGAGAGAAAATCTGGGGAAGTGCTCTGCTACCTTCTGCAGCTCAGCCCATCTGCACTGCTGCAGCACTCCTGCAGTACGCTGCCCTTTGCAGCCCAGGAAGGGCAATTTGGCACCCCGGGAGGGGACAACAACTGCCTCCATCCACTCCAGTTCAGCCCGAGGTCCTGCCGACAGATTTTTCATGGGTCAAAGCTATTATGTGGGACTGCGCAGGTTTTGACAAACAGAGTCGGAGCAGCTGGGGGCGTTATTTGCAAGTCAGAAAATAAAAATCAACCTCAGGTTTCCTGTCCCAGAGACACCCTGGAGCTCCTGCCAGCAGGTGATGCTCTGCTGCCATGGCAGTGTGCCCTGACCCATTCATGCTTCTCCTCTTGTTCCTACAAAAAACTCCTTAGGTCAACAAGGCGTAATTGTCCCATTATTTCACAGAAAAAGCCACCAATGTCAGCGAGAAACAGCTGCTGGTGGGATGGAAGCATCACTTAGCAGCCCTTTAGCTGGGAAGGCAATTTGGTCTTTACAAGTCTGAGCACAACCATCTCTTTGTACACGTTTCACTGCACTTACCAGGAAATATTTGGTCTCCAGGTTTTTGCTGTGTGGTCGGCTGTTTCTTTTTTCTTCCTTTTTCTTTCAGCTCAATAATTTGTATCATGTTGATCCACATTGTCATCTCCCTCTCCACAATTCTGAATGCAAGCCTTGCCCTTGACTGCACAGCGCAATGAAAGCTTTCAGGTCACAGCTTTTAAAACACTTGATATTGTTTTTTTCTTTCTGAGAAGAATAAATAATGTCAACCTCACTGTTAGCAAAGAGGCAACAAAATGAGAAGGAAAAACTTGTCAGAGGCATGTCAAACAGACTGGCATTGGAGGATTCTAAACCTATGGACTAACTTGCGCAGCTTGACACAAAAATTAACTCATCTCCTAATTACCTGAATAATTAAAGTGGATCATCAGGTGTCCAATTACATTCTCTGTATGGGGCAGACTTGGCCAGGTGAAACAAGATTTTCCTTTCCCTGCACATCACAGCTGGAGCTTGTACAAAACACAGGCCACCCCAGGACTCTTTCTGGGGGTGAGGACTCGGGGATGGGGGACACAGGCTAGAAGACAGCTTGAGCTGCAGCTTGCAGCAGAGTAGGCTCCATCTCTAGACATCTTCACATCAGGAGCAGGGAGTATGTTTTAGGCATGCACAAATTGTCTGACTCAACAAAAAGGAAGCGATGAATGTCGCTGTCAGCAGGACACATTGCACTATTTAGAGATCTGAAGCACATTTAAGCACCTATGGATTCATAGAAAATTACTAAGTGTGACAGAATGTAAGCGATTCGTTCTCATCAAATGCAGCACTGGAGTGTACTCAAGACACATTTGGCTGAATGCACTCTCGTACAAATCCAGGCCCAAAGACCGTCAGCTGCTCTCCCACCTCACAGGGATGCTGAGCCCAGCACCAAGAAGCATTTGCATGAGACTGGCTTGCTCTCTGTCCTCACCTCTCTCCTTCTGCATTAGGATCATTTGCAATTCGTACCTGCAAACAGGACCCAGGCTACAGCCCTCTTCTTCAGCCCACGTGGCCCCAAGCAGGCAACACTGTTCATAGGAAGAGCACTGTGTGGAAGGGGTGGGGACAGCACACAGGCTTCTTTGAGAAGGTGACACCATTTCCTGGAGCTCAAGGAGTGGTTTACTGAAGGAACTTCTCATGCCTTCTTGGGATGGTAAATTCAATTCCCAGCTGGTGAAAGCTGTAACAGCCTGAGCAGAATAACCTGTGCGGCTGATAATAGCTTTGTTTTCTTATCCCCTCTTTGCTGAGTGGCCTTTCCTTTCAACAGATCTTAGACAAGCAAAACCAAAGTGAAATATTCTTCACATTCCTACATGAAGATGTCTGATATGTCCCACTAAAACAATAAACCTGTTCTGAGGCAAAGCCTACCTCTTATTCTTCATTATCCCCTTTCACATCCTTTCATCTTGCTTTAAATCTTCACAATTTTGCAAGACTGAAGAGATTAAGAAAATTAAAATGCAATTAATTTTGCTGTTATACTTGTCTACAACAGCATAAATTATTGTCTGTTTAATTTTTTTAGCAGCTTGGGAAACAGCAGGAATTAGCAGAGGGTTTTCTAAGTGAACCAGTCCATTTAAATTAACTGCATTACCCAGCTTATTTCTGGCTTCATGCTTGAAAATGCAGGCAAGCCCAACTGCTAGAAGAACAGTGTGATTGCTGTGCTGGAGGTGAGAACAGTCTGGTGGTGGAGATGTTAGCAGGGAGCTTTGAAGAAGTTCACCCAGTTCCAGCTCACAACAGAGATATTGTGTGAGCTCAGGTACATCTTGTTCACTAAAACCCTTAGAGGCATCCATGGGCCTGGCCATGGAGATCAGCATCCCGTTGGACTCATTGTCAGGAACTGGGCATTTACCACTCTGAGGCACTGAGTTGCATGCTCCCAAGCCACACTGACATGTTTTGAGGCACTGAGTTGCATGCTCCCAAGCCACACTGACATGTTTTGAGGCACTGAGTTGCATGCTCCCAAGCCACACTGACATGTTTTGAGGCACTGAGTTGCATGCTCCCAAGCCACAGTGACATGTTTTGAGGCACTGAGTTGCATGTTCCCAAGCCACACTGACATGTTTCAAAACCTTGGCATGCACAGATCTTTACATTATTTGGATCTAAAATTTAATTGGAAGAACATTTTAGAAGATCAGGTAGAAAGAGCCCAGTGAGGTCCAGTGCATACTACATAGTCTTAATGTCTGTGGCAGGGCCATAGCATCCCTTCAGATGCCTAGGTTTGGAATCTCAGAATAAAATAAATGCCACTCTCAACTCCTTGGAGGCAAGATGCTGGAATTATTCACTTTTCTGAATCTCACAGCCAAGACAGAGTCCGTAGCTTAGCTCTGCCAGGACTTCTAGGAGCCATCCTATTTCTGTTTTTTCTAAGTGGGTGTTTCAGCAGTGTCTACTGACAGCTAAAATTTACACCTAATTCACTCTCCTGATTCAGCTGAGGGTCTCTGTATGAAGTAAAGCAAAGATAGCTCTCAAGTCCAAGACACATCTTCAAACTAGTGGTTAGGCTGACTTTGGAGAAATTACTATGTCTGATATATTCAGTTCTCCCTTCCCTTCATACCCTGTCCATTCAATCCATGACAGGATCATGTTCAAGCAGACACAGAAAGGCTGAGCCTCTCCTGCTGCCATCTGGGGAGTAACTTCAGGAAGAGCCCCTATCATTCATTTGCATGCAGATGGTCAACCATCCATCGCTAACCACCATATGGCCATCTTCACAGACATCCATCAATTTTGGCCAACCATGATTTTGCCTCATTGAAGCTGAGTAGTATTCCTGCAGGATGAAGAGGACACCAGGCACTGAAAGTATGCAGTCATGCTGTAAATTCCACCCTTCCTGCCTTTTCAGCAGCTGTATTCTCATGACAGATGGCAGATTGTGACACAGCTACAGCTTCTCCTGCTTAACTGCAGAACAACTTGCCCTTCTGGATGCATAAACTCCATCATCATACAAGCCCTCGGTGGCAGTTGTTGTGAAATCATGCAATATTAAGAGGTTGTCATTCATATTTCTGTAAATCTCTACAGAATTGATAAAAAATGTCTCTCTAGATAAGATTTGAAAGAATAAAACTCACTCATCTAAAGAAGCAGCATGGACAGGCAGTCATGTAGATAGAGAAGCTAAAGAAGCTTCAAGACAAAAAAACCTGAGTTTGCCTTGAAGGATCTGAGAGGGATGCAAAGGCTCTGGAAAGAGAGATGCACTTTAATTAGTGATGTCTGATAGGGGCCTCTGTCTAGATACAGCCTGTGGGGAATCATGGGCACAAAGAGAGAAACCTATAGCCCACTGTCAGGAAAGAATTAGTTGGAAAGGAGAGAGCTCTCTCTAGTCTAACCTTAGAGTCAGTAAGGTGAGACAGTTTATGTCATTTCTTCATGTTTTGGTTTGGCTTTGTTTAACCCTTACCTGTGTTATCTCTTCAGACATCATGGACAAAGAGTTAAATCCTGCTGAGGGGTTAATGGACTTCAACCTGGGAAACAGCAGATGACCACAAGAAGAGAAGCTGCTGGTGTTGGGACTTGTCTTCCTCCCATTAAAATGTTTTTTTGCTGAGAATAAACTTCCAAAGAGCCCTGCCAAGACTCTGGACATGTGCTGCATGCACATGAAACTGCAGCAGTTCTCATGCCTGGAAAGACTTCACAATTTCTTCTGAGCTGTGTATGAAATACAATTTCATTTTCAAATTCAAGCCCTGTGTTGCTGTTCAGTTTGGTTTTGGTTTTGTTGGGGTTTTTCCCCTTGGCTTTTGCTGTTTGCAAGGATTTAGATCTTAATCAGAACATCCTGTGAATCCCATTCTAAGTATTTCTGGCAGGCAACATGCTCTCAGAATGAGAGCATGGGTTGCCTCAGCTCAGCAGGTTTAGCTGAAGGAGGAGAGGCCTTATGAAAGCAAGGAGGATGAATTGTTGGCACTTCTCTTTCCTTAGCCCAGAAAGAAAATTTGCAGACTTAATTTGTGTTCAAACTAATTAAGGCTCTAAGTTGGGACAGTGTGTACCATGCACTGATTGCAAACCACCTCCGTAGTTTGTTGGGGTTGGCTCCCGCTGTTTTTATCACCAAGTTTAAGTTCATAGAGTGCACAAACAATTGTTTTTTTGCAAGAAATAGCAGCCCAGACTTGCTTGTTGCAGACAACATCCTACAGAGCTACACCAGGAGTGAGAATTACCTGCTGCAGGTCTAACAACTGTAATATCAGCAACAAACAGAGCCCAGTTTGAGGTCTGTAGCTAGTGGCATGCCCCAGGGGTCAGTACTGGGTCCCGTCTTGTTCAACAGCTTCATACATGACCTGGATGGAAGGATAGAGTGTACCCTCAGCAAGTTTGCTGAGGATACAAAGCTGGGACAATTGACTAACACACCAGGAGGCTGCACTGACATTCAGCAAGATCTGGACAGACTGGAGAGTTGGATGGACAGGCACCTAATAAGATTCATCAAGCACAAGTGTAGAGTCCTACACCTGGGCAAAAATAACCCCCTGCAATGGTTAGGGGTTGACCTGCCGGAAGACAGCTCAAGGAGACTTGTCTGACAGGAAATTGACCGTAAGAGAACAGTGAACAGTTGTGATCAAGAGGACCAGGGGTATTCCAGGATGCATTAAGACAACTGTGTCCAGTAGGTCAGAGGAGGGTCTCTTCCTCTGCTCTGCTCTCATGAGGCCACATCTGGAGTACTGTATCTAGTTCTGGGCTCCCAATTCAAGAGACACTGGGAAATACTTGAGAGTCCAATAGAGGGCTACAAGGATGATTAAGGGACTGGAACATCTCTCTTGTGAGGAAAGGCTAAGAGACCCGGAACTGTTTAGCTCGGAGGAGAGAAGACTAAGAGGAGATCTGATCAGTGTTGACAAATACCTTAAGGGGCGGGGTATCAAGAAGAAGGGCCAGACCCTTTTCATTGTTGCCCAGTGACAGGAAAATGGGCAACAGATGCAAACTGGAACATAGGAAGTTCTGCCTCAGCATGAGAAAAACTTCTTTACTTTGAGAGCGGTAGAGCACTAGAACAGGCCCTCCAGAGAGCTGGTGGATTCTCCTCCTCTGGAGACTTTCAAAACCTGCCTAGACACATTCCTGTGTGGCCTGCCTAGGTGATCCTGCTCTGGTAGTGGGGTTGGAGTAGATGATCTCCAGAGCACATCAGTGAGAACTAGGCTGGTCTGGAGGCCAGGTGCAGCTCAGAGTTGCCAAATTAAGTCTTTGGTACCCACCATAGCACACGTACATCAAGTTTACTGGGCCAAGGTCACCTCAGAAAGGTGGCATTTGATGTGGCAGGAGATGTCCTGACTGCATTTATGGTGCCTGGCATTCTGGATGCCTCATTAGCTTGTGCCTGCCAGCTCCTCACAACATGCCAGGACATGTTTCCTTGCCTGTCATCATTGTCTCCTCTGTCATTAGCAGGCAAGAACTATTTCTCATGTCCTTCTTCACAGAGCACATCAAAGTGGCTTATCCCCAAAACACTGGTCTCTCCAGGTGCAGCTCAGCCACTGAAATCCCTGCTTTTCTTTATATTCTCCAGGTAGTTACCTCCACTCCACCCTGATTTTCCTCTTTATCTCTCCCACTACAGCAGAAAGGCAGCTAAACTATCTATTTGTCTCCCTATTAAATCTTACAAGAAGTTTATGGGAATTCAAGAGAATATAGCTCATCTGTGGAGATGTTTATGTTATGTAAAACAAAAATTACTTTTAGGGACTCTTGGGAGTTACTCTTTTTCCCTGCACTCCCAGTGACTCCACTTCCACAGATAGATACACTCAGGAGCTGTCAGTTAAAGGTAGCTTCAACATAGCTCTGATGGGCAACTGTTGTCCTGCTGGAGCAAAGTAATGGCACTCTGGAAACAAAAAGTCCTGTGTAGGTCTATCACACTTTCAGGCAGAACCCTGCCAGGTACCTCACAGCTGCCACAAACTGTAGTGGAGCCAGGATGAGTCTTACATCACTCTCCCTTTGAGTTAGCCATAGCAATACTGCCTCAAGTAGATGTATTCTGCACACCAAAGGAGCAAGAACTTGTCAAGACCAGCCCAAATCAATATCAAGCAGCAGCTCTGCACAAGTTTCTATGGTGGTGTATGAGAACCCAGGAATATGAGGGCATCAGATGCCAGCAGAGGGGCAACCACAGGCAAACACTATTAACACTCCTTTCCTGATATCAGGAGGTTGAGCAAATGTTTACATGGAAGATGAACTCTTCCAGAGGCATCTGGCACTTCTAAGCCAATTCCCTCAAATTGGCTGGAAGTGAGTATTTTCTGCAGGCTATAGGTATTTTCATTGTAATAAGATATATAAAAGGTTGCAAGAACTGCCTCTCAGCTCACACCGTCAGCAAACATCCCCATCAACCCCTCAATGACAGAAAGACTCAACATCTTCAGTCACTAACATCCTAAGACAGACAATGGAGTGCAGAAACCACATATTGCAATAAGGAGCCTCAGGTAACTTTAGGGTGAAAGCCCACACTTCCTCTCTTCCTCACAGAGGAATCTTCTGATGCTTTAGCAATGCTATGAAGAGACTTCAAACCAACTAACAACACAAAAAAGTCTACTCAGGTAGCCCCTTGATGCAGTGCCCCCCATTGCTGCACCTCAGCACCAAGCACGACGCATCCCCTCCCATACCTGGAGCTCCCTTTATCTCCATTGCCAAAGCCAGCTTGCCAGATGTTTGGCTTTCACCTCTACCCAGTATGTGGCACACCCATTACGCTGCCCTTGCTCATGCTTAAACATCCTTTGCTGCTTGATGCTCAGATTCAGCTGACACCACTGGAGCTGGGCTGCTGCTCCCTACCCCTTGGACACAGCCATGCATTCTGGTGCACGCAGGTCTGTCACCACATCCCATTTGCTTCTTCACACCATGTATTAAACCAGAAGGCTGAGCAGAATCATTTATCTTCTTGTTTATAACATCTATCCTTTTACTATTAGCCTTTTTCTCCCCTTAAAAACACGTGAAAAATGAAGGGGAGCAAGAGCATGGCCCAAAGCCATGTTTTTGGGTCACTGCTGGTGAGTGGGTGCCTTTGGGGAATGTTTTCGTGGTGTTTTGGTTGGGTTTTTCCCTTTCCTTTTCAAGAACAGCACTTCCCACTCTAAAGCAGAAAATTTACAAGCAGAGAGGCAACATTTGGAGTGATCTAAACAACAGTGTATTATCACATGGGCATGTAATTCAAATGAGACTGTGAAGCAGCCAGCTCCCAACATGAACTTTTAACACAATTCCACATGATCAAACATTGTTTAAAATGCTGGGTTTAAGCCTCTTAGTTGAATTAAGGGACTATGCCAAGCATGCAACACAATTCTGCTGCTGCATACACATTAAAACATAATAATTGTATCATGTTTGCTCTGTTTTCCCTCATTCATCTTTTTAATTAAATTAAGCCTGTAGGACTTTGTCCTTCAGGCAGTGAATTGAGTTTCTTTGAGAAATTGAAGACATTAAGATGCTTTCTGAGATATGCAGAAGCTGTAACAGTGATGTCTAACCCATTTTCTGAAAAAGGTAGGATTCTCCCACACAGCAGGGGAAATAAATCACCCTCAGGCCATTCTCAGATGCACATCTTCATCTTGTTTGCTTTCTTTGCTGTGTCACACACAGAGATTTCAACACAGGCTGGTGGAGTGGTGTCAGCACATGTTGCTGACAGTGTGCTCCCACAGGACACCTGGGGCACATACTCTCACAGATGGCTGCTATGGAAATTACTGTGGATAAAGGGCAATAATATTTTTGTCCATTATGAAACAGGGTTCAGTGTGATATTCTTTCCCTCAAAGAAAAGCAGCAAAATAGTAGCACAGGTTGACTTAGTACGAGAGTGCTGATGTGCATTGTCCCACCACTAACCTTTCCCCATTACCACCCAAGGCCACTGAGAGCAGGTCAAGTTTGGGGCATCCACCCCTGTTATCACCACAACACCCCATGATAGAACAGGTCACCCTGGTCCCCCGGCTTTGGGGGGTGTGATGCAACAAAAATGAGTAACACAAGTAAGGCTTCAAAGCAAGAAATTTCATCCCAGTTCACAGTCTCATCAATAGCACTATTTAAAGACAGGTGTTGAAGGAGGTGTTGAAGGAGGTGGTGGAGGAATTGTGGCAGACATGGTTAACATGACCCTGGAGTGTGACATGCCAGTGGAGCTGAACCTGCTCACAGCCATTTCCTGAGCATCACCACACTTGTTGCCATCACTCTTTTCTGTTTACACCAACTGCTATCATCCTCTTTCCTTTAGATCTTTCATTCTCACACTCCTTGGCTCCTTGCTTCATCTTTCAGTTCCTATCTCAGAGTTTGAAACTTGTGCTTTCAGATCACAAAGGGAAAGTCCCAAATCCAGATGAGCTGGATGGAAATACAGCCAGAATGTGAAACTGTCACTTCTGAAAGGCTCCACAGAAAGAGCTGCACACTCTGCACCTCCCAGAGCTCTGTCAAGCTAGTAGCAAAGGCTGAACTGACTCCACGAGGATTTGATACCAATCCTACGAGCACTGAGCCATACTACTTTTTTGCTCAGTGGCAGGCAGAAATCCAAATTCTTAGCTCACAGGATTACTTTCCAGCTTGTTCAGTGCTCTTTCCAAAGCTAAAGGGAACAATAGGAACAGAGACACAAACTTGGATTGTTTCACCTACGTATTCCAGGCATTAAACCTGTGGAGACTGTTTATATCATCGTAATTACTCTTGTGCTCTTGTTAAAGCCAGACTCATTAGCTTAGGTCACAATGACCTATACAACATGCTTAAAACCTCATTTATCACATTAAAGATATTTAAAATTCACCTCTTTTCATGAGGTGTCAGAGATTCTTGATTTATGGTTTGGTTATGCTTTAGAAGCAAAAGCAATTACTTCTCTTCCTACAGTAAAAGCCCACTACCTCAGGATTACCACAATGCCTCTGTAATTGAAGAGCAACATCCCTAATGTTCAGCTTGGATGACAAAAGCACTGGCCACTGAAACACTGCTTACAACAATGTCAGCATACCAGGAAGCACTACCACAGCTGACAAGTTTCAGCAGGAACCAGTCTCAGCCACCTCAGGACCCAGTGTGCTGGGTGTTTCCTGGCAGTGGCAATACTTTCCATTTATGTGTCCTAACACATTTCAGACAGACCAAAACCAACAAGGCCACCCCCACCACCACTACCCCCTTAATTTCCTTGCAAGAGCCAAGGTCTTTTATTTGAGCACTTCTCCTTTGAAGCCTATATGAATTTTATTTCAAAGGGATTTTCTTTTCTAGGAACACTTTATAGGATGACTTCATCTTGCACAACACATTTGGGTGTTGCATCATTTTGGGAATCCAGCTGGCTTCCAAAACATAGCCTTAAAGAAGCTAAACCACCAACGTTTCATCCTAGAAAGGATTTCAGGATCAGTCCCCCCAGGGGAAATTACCAAACTCATGTATTTGTCTCAAACTTGCTGTCAATAATTAGTGCACTGATGGGTGCTGGTGGCCAGGTGTAGACTGTGATTGAAGCAAATGAAAGGTGACCTGTTTCAGTCGTACCTCTGTAATTCTGTGCCCAGAGTAGTTAATTTGCAGCAAAAACTGATTTCACATCACTGAGATCTGAAAGTTCCCTTGAAGCATCTGCCTGCTACAGAGAATGCATACAAACATTGTTACAGCTGTTCTTATGTAGCTATAAACAAACCCCCTCAAACGCACCAGGGCACACAATCCTAGGAACATGCAAGTTATTCCCTCTCTTCTCAGGACAGCAGGGACTCAAAATGGCAAAATTTGGAGATTCTCAAACATTCACATAAATCTTAACTGCAAAAGGTCATTTTAACAGTCACATAGTCCAAGTTCAAATACTTCAGTTTAGAAATAAGTGAGATTCTGTTCACACATAAGTTAGAAAAAGTGACTCTTTCCTTTCTCACCCTCCCTGGTTTTGGCCTCTACTAGTGAAAAATCAGCTTTAAGCTTGGCATATGCACTGGATGATATATTGATGGCTTTGGCTTGAACAACAGTCATGCATAAACACAACCAAGGCATCCAGCATAAGATGCCCTTATGCAGTAGGGGCTGCTCAACCTCCTACACAGCTTGAAAGCAGTTTTAATCCCTGTGCCCACATGAGTCAGTAAGCCTCAGTGGCCCAGAGCTCCCCACTCTTGTACACCGCCACTTTTATCCAACCCAACACTCACCATCAGAGGCCCTCTTTGAACATGCTTTAAAACTGTACAGCCCTTTTCCTTACCTTCAGGCTCATGGAGAGTCCCAAACATTGAAAGTACTTGAAAAGCAGAGATGGTCCTTTGGCAGATGGCCACCACAACTCCCCTCCATGGCCAGTCAGTGGCACCACCACAAAAACATCTGATATTTTACCTCTTTTCCCAGCATGCAGTGCTAGAAGCATGCATTATGGTTGTCATCAGGGGCACTATAAAGAGGACAAGTGGATCCAGAATTAAAAAAAAAAGTTGTAAAAGGAGATTTATGAAGTAATTTGTTTTTATCTCACCACAGTTACACACCTTAAAAGCAATTGTTCACGTGAAGAACAGATGTCAGCCAGAGTATTAAACACAGAGTAAGAGAATGGGAGCCCCAGGACACCAGCCAGGAATTTGTTTGGTAAAAAACATCCAACAGCATTTACTTCTTGGCCACAACCTACATTCTAAAGGCTGGATCAGTGGGATGTGTACAAAACCTACCTTTTAATCATTATTCCTACAGTGCATAACCCCTTTTAAACTACACATGTGTGGTTTTAATATATATATATATACACAACACACTTGATTAGTGTGAGGCATTAAGTGACATTTAAAAGCATTATTTATTAGTCCTTTTCTTCTAGGGTTACAGCAAATTGCTTCAATTTCTCAGATGCTTTTCTTCATGCCACATGCTTTTTATTAGAAGGACTGTCTTTGGAAATAGACCCAAATCATGGTGGTTAAGTGGGGGCTCTTCAACACATAGGTTTACACTGCTAGAACTAAACATCCTCTCTTCACACCTCTAAAACAGCTTTGCTTCAGGATCTGCCTTTTTAGTAATCAAAAGGGCATAAGACCCAGACACTGGTCCTTGAGAGCACAAGGTGACATCAGCTGTGATATCCACATGGGGCTGTTAGCCACAAACAGAATTTACTCTGCAGTTCTCCCAGCCTCACAGTTTAGATTATTTGCAATGCAAGGCACTAGGAAAAGAAGTTTACCTCTAATACTACAGCCCATTAAATGACAGATAATTCAATATCTGTTGCCACAGAATTGTCCTTAAAACACAGAGTAAGATCCCTTTATGATTAAAAAAATGACAATCGTTGATGCTGTGATTACTTGAGACAGGTTAAAGTGTCTTTGTAGTTAGGAGAAGTGATGTAAAGATGACTATTGAGAACCAAAGTTTCTCAGGAAATAAAAGTTAAGTAAAATCAAATCAGATCTTCCATGTAGATGCCTGGTTTAATGTCCGCTGTGTGCCAGGCAATATTCCTATTAAGGAAGTGAAGAGGAGAGGAGGGAAAAAAAAAGACATTTCACAATCACAGCCAAATAACAAAGCAATAATTAAAGATTACAAAGATTGCCATACAAAACAGCTAATTGGCTGCTATAAAGCATTTTGATTATATAATGCACCCAAGGGCAGAATTCCAACCCACCTAAGTTACACCTGAACTGGGCGCTAAGTGAAAAACAAGCCAGTGTCTAAGATGGCGATGGAGATAGGCTGACTGGCAACAAGTTCCCTCACCCTGAAGGTAGCCAAAATTCAGAGGCTGCCACCCAGCACGCCCCTGGCTCTGCACCTGCCTTTCCTTTCAGCTCACATCCTTTCAGTGTTAGGATTTTGTCTTGCCCAAAACAAGGCACTGACTGCCAGCCCACTCCTTCCTGGAGAAGGTCCCTGCTGCCTTCCTCAGTGCCTCCTGCTATGGGAATTAGGGCAGGCCAGGAAGGGAGGGGCTGTAACACTGGTCCCCAAAAGGCACAAAGGGTCAGCTGAGGAAATCTAGTTACTAAATATTGAGTGCTTTTGCTGACAAATAAAAAAAAAGTGGGAAATGAAGGAAGAAGTGAGCAAAGAGAGAGAAATAGTCCCAGATTTTTCTGGGTTGAATATTTTTGTTACATTTTCTGTAATCAGGGGGCTGGTATAAAACCACAAGGAGATAAACCTCAGTAACAAAAGGAGTAATCAAGCAAAATGTCCAGGAGAGGAGGATTTCCGTGCTGGAGCACAAATTAAAATGGTTGGCCAAGTCTGCTGAGCATCCTCTGGGCATTTACAAGAGCCTTGCACTAACATAAAAGGTGCAGGAAGGAGATGGAAGAAATGTTACAGATGCACATTAAAGCGTGCTTTTGTTCAGCTGACTGCAGGAGTCACACGAGTAGGACTGACAGAAGACTAGAAACTGCTCAGGAAGGAAAGCATCTATGTTTAAAGCCCAGAAAGTAATGACTTTTAATTTATCTTCACTAGAAAAGAAATGCATCTTGTCAAAGCACTGCACAGGAGAGATGGGCAAAGCAGAAAACTTAGGGGGACAAGGCTTTCTTTTCAAAATATCACAGCCTTTCAAAGCCTGAGGGCGAGACAGGCAATGCCAAAAAAAAAGGGACTGGGGTAAGAAAAATACAGGTAAGCTGCCCAACTTCTTGGCATGGGTGAGAGCTGACCGTATACAGGGTGCAGGGACAAACGGCAGCAGAGGGGGCATCTGATGTTCCTTCAATGACTTTAGGGAAGAGGAGTGACCAAAATCTGTTGGAAGATGGATATCAGACTCTGCAAAAGCCAACCTGAAGACTGACTGACCTTAGAGGAGCAAGTGAAACCCTTCCCAAAGCAGAGGGAAGCACAGGAAGGTGTCAGGAAAAATGGCCAAAACCACATGTCCTTCATAAACCCAGAACCAAGTAAGAAACTGTACAAACAGCAGAAGTGAGATCAGAGTTTACTGATAATTAACAAAGCACAGTCATGTACACAGAATGACCAAGACAGTCACATCAAATTACCCTCTGATATACTTGCTATTACTTGTTCTAATGCTGAAGGAAGGAAAGAGCTTGTTTGCTTCTTCATGAAGGTCTTGGTCTATCATTGTTCATTTTCCCCACCCCCATGTAGTCTATGTTTCTTAGCCTAGCAAAGAAGACACATTATAAACATCACAACTATACTTCACAAAATTTGGAGGGGGAGGAAGTCAATCATTTCAGTCATTTCTCAGGACCAACAGCACTGGAAAAGAACACAAAACAACAAAAAAAAACCCAACCCCAAACCAACACAACAAAAACAAACACATGCCTCACCAACTCTAAACACAGTAGGCTGAAGCTGCAATGAGAAAGACTTGCATTAGAGGTATCTGAAAGTCCCCAACAAGAATATATGTCACTCTTCATAATGTTCAGTGAGGTGGCTGATTCTCAAGCAGCAGATAAGTTTGTCTGTGTGGCACCTTTTGAAGCAGAAAGTAACTATGTAACTTCATGAGATACCTTACACAGAAGGCAGGATACCAAAACATCAGGCAAACACTGGAGACTCCCCCAAAACACCCTGTGTGAGGACAGCTTTCTGTTTACCCACTGCTTTTCCTGAACATTGTTCTTAACACAAAGGTTTGCCTCTGCTTGCAAGGCAATGTAAATGCAATTTAACAAAGACAATACAATAAACAGCAGTGTCTGAAAACAGTTTTTCATCCCAGTGAAAGCCAAATAAGACAAATGACGATGGATGCCTCAGAGGTCCTTGCTTGCAGCTTCTGATGTTCTAAGTGCCCTTGGGACAGACTTAGGACTCAGCATCTTACTAATGATAAAGTCATAGAACCAAAGAGGAAAGTAGCAGAAGATGCAGAGGGGCATATAAGCCCCTTTGCCAGGAGTGTACAAGCCGTGTGGTCTCTTGGCCAGCAAAGCATGCAGGATAGCACCCAGCACGGGGGAGAGGTCAGCATCACAGTACACAGGCATGTGCAGGAGGTAGCTCTTTAGCTCCAGGAGGTAGTCTTCACCATAGTCTTGCCTTGTGTCTTCTGGCAGGTTCTCTATCAGCTCCTTTTCTTGCTTAGCCCACAGGTCAGCTGTGCCTTGTATACCTGCAGTAGCAACAGCACGGGACAGCAAGTCAGTTTGGGGCCAAAATGGAAAAAAAGTCACCTATAGTTGACAGTCAGTGAGTTGTTCTCCATCACCACCCTGATTCACAGTGGTTCTCATCTGGATTGAACAACTGACAAAACAGCTGCTCAGCCATGAGTACTTTTACCTGGAAGAAAAGGGAAAGCACAAAGCAGACTACACAAAAAGCATGGGGTTCTTACACCATTAGGTTACCAGCTCTACCCCAAAAAAAACCTCAAGTCAGCACTTTTTCCCCTTCCCTGCCACCTTCCCCCCACACACACCCATTCTGTCCATTTATTTTGTGTTTTCCTAACCAGTACTTATTAACAGAAGTGAGCAGCTGAGGAAAGGTGGGCAAACTAAGATAACCAGCGTTCACTTGGGTGCTAAGCTTCTCTTTCACAAGTGACACTGGTATTTCAGTAATGACTTCCATGAAGGAACAGGCTTGGGTTAGTCCAGATTTTTGGTTAAATATGCACACACAGAGAGAGATACATATAAATAAATGTACTTTTTCCCCCATCTGCATAATGCAGGAATGAAAGCAGTGGGTTTTTTTCCAATGCACCTATTGCCTAGCTGTCATGAATTAAGCATCACCAATAAAGAAACAGACAACAAAAAAGTAATCTTAAATATTTAAATCTCAAATACTAGGATTTGTTTTGATGCATGAAGTTCTGAATCAGAAGACTGACAACAGCTAAGCAGGGCCTTGAATGTTAAACCTCAGGTATGTAACACCGACCACAGAGGTGCTGTCAGAGCCCAGTGACCCACAGGGCCCCTTCCCAGCAGAGGAGGCATTCAAAGGAGCAGGGTTTCATGCAAAAGGTCATTTTGCTTTTCATCAGCACAAAGATCGTCTCCATGAAGGGACCGGGTCTTGCTGAATAGGCAGCAATGGGATTTGATGCTGTCCTCAGCTGCCAGGTGTGTACACAGAGCAGGAACCTGCAGGTGGTGTGAGGTACAGTGAGGGTGTGTGTAGCCAGAGATGAGTCTGTGACCTGGACAGGCTCTGCAGAAAGTGCTCAGAGCAGTAGGAGGAGGAGAAGGAGGATTTGGAATGGAAAGCAAAAGGCACACAGCAGAGGGAAGGAGTAGAAAGATCAGAGATATATAGTGTAATAGTGACAGCAAGTGCACAGGATGACAGGTATTGCTGCAGGTACTTTGATGCAAGACTGAGCAGCTCAATAAAGAGAGCTCAAATATAGAGAAACTTAGGACTAACAGCAGGTCCTGAAGCCCTCATGCAGGACAAGCAAGCCATAACACTCTAATCAGTGATACCATGATACTTGGTTTGTTACCTTGAGCAACCAGAGCAAAGGAAACACATCAATTGCCTGAACCTTGCCCTGTCTCAAAGCAAAGAGGTCTCTGCCCAGGAGAAAGGCTACACTTGCAAGGCAGAAAGAGGCACTGTTCAGAAACAGAGGGAACATCTTGATTTCCATAAGCAATGTAAAGAAGGGGCGGGGGAAGTTCAACTTCTGAGAATCACTCAGGGCTCTGTTTGGGGACACCAGACTATGGGGAAAGAGGCAAAGCAGATAACTACCTGAAATGTCAAATACCAACCTGTTCGGAAGCCTGATGGATGAATTGCAGCAACTTTAACTCCCCATTTGGAGAGCTCTTGCCTCATTACTCCAGAAAACATAGACAGAGCTGCTTTTGATGCGCCATATGCAGCATATCCTGGTAGTGGAATGCCTCCTGCAGGAGCAATATAAACAAGATAAAGCTGGAGGCTGGCTCTTTCCAGCCTTTATTTCTGTGATTTAGAAGGAAGATTAGAGCACAACCAAAATTATATGGCCCTCCCTGAGGTTAAAGGCAAGTCAGAGGAGGTATCATTTCTTCCTAGAGGTTAAAATAGAAAAAGTGAAAGATAAGTTAGCAGTTATGTGCAGTAACACCTGGTAAGACACCTTGTATGGCAGCAAAAAAACTGCATTGTGATTAAAAATTGCTGAAAGTTGGGATTGCCAGTTTCCTAAACAGATTATGTTTTAGTTCACAGAAATAGTGAAGCAATAGTTTAATGCTCCTGTTCTTATTGGCACTGTAACAGGGGCTTCAAGCTCCTGCTATAAACCACAGTTACAGAGTAAGTAACCTCAATTCTAGCAAATGTATTTTCCAGTTCTTTCCGGATAGTTTCAGAAAGAGCAGAGACAGGAGTGCAAGAGTAGGGAAAACCAAAGTTGCAATCACACCCCTGAGACAACAGAACTCCCTGAGAGCTATCACAGCAGCAGATCCCCTTCCTATCATTACATCCCACCTTCTCCAATCCCAGCAGCATTTGTTTAGATGGAATAAAAATAGAAAGAAATCCACATTTTAGGTGCATTTAAAGCAAATCATCTCTTTGCAAAACAAAAGCTTACAAACACAGAGCTCCTCTGTTTCAAGAGCTGGCAGAAGGTCACTTCAGCTTTAGAAAAAATCTTGAACCACTTTAAGCATCTTACTATTCTCCAGCCTCCCCACTCTCTCCACAAGCTTGGTGTTATCACCACACAGAGTATCACTGTCCAATTTAGGAGTTACCACAGCCACCACAGGCTGTATTGGCACAGCAAGCAGGAAGGAACAGAATGGGCAACCCTTCTCTTGGAGGCACATCACTCCTCCTCCTGCCTGCATGGGCAGCTGGCCACATCCCCCAGTACAGGCTGTGTTTTTGGACATCACACATTAATCTTTTAAAAGATAATTCTTTGATATAGGGGAATTTTCTTATAAGATACTGGTGCCACTTATTGTGGTTTACACTGTGTCAACCAAGGTATCACAGGAGCTTCCTACACAGTCATTTCCTTGGAAAAAGTCAGGCCAGTTATACATTAATTATTCTTCTGTATGTATCTGAAGAAGTTTGGGTTTCAGTTGGTTTGAGCCAATTGAATCACTTCATTTTTCCCTCTGAGGTCAGGCTAACCTCGAGTCCAGTTAAATTGGCTCTACACAGACAGGAATAGATTCAGCACAGTGAGACCTCACTAACTTTTCTGCTAATGTTTTACCAAAGGACCCTCAGACACTGTGTTAAGAGGAAGCTATTTACCCAAACCAGCCCTCATGAAAGAACATCTGTGCAAACAGCTATAGTTTAAGCAAGGTCATTATAAACTCCTGTAAGGGGAAATTACTCAACACAAGAAAGCTCTCCATTTATCCCTGGAAAGCACATAAGATTCACATCAAGAATTAAGACATTTGCCCCAAAGCATGCAATGTGTAGGCTTCACTTGTGCACTCAGAGAAAACAGAGGTCTGAGCTCTCTCTCTGCTTGCAAGGTGTAATGGGCAGAGCAGCACCAGAAAGGGCCTTCTAGTAATTCTGATTTCTTTAAGAGTCAGCAACAAGCCATAACCACAGGCATGCAGGTACAAAACATACTTGGGACTGAAAAATTGCCACAGAAGACAGCAGTGTCAAAGCTAGGCTGAGGGCCCATCCTTGATGTAAGCCATGAACAGAAGGCAGCACCTGCACCATCCACCTCAGCAATACAGCAGGAATTGAGTGGACTGTATAGAAATAATGTCCAAGAAGACAAGGCAAAGGAAAACTTGGCAAGCAGATGATACAGTAAATCCTTAAGAGGTCTTCAACTAAAATGCTTTCCAGCATCATAGCATTCAGCTCCTAGTAGGTTTAAGTTTCAAAGGATTGTTCTTGCTCCTCAGCTGTTGGCAACCAGATGCTGTGTTATCTCTGCTCCTACATTTTAGCATCTCAGCTGTCCTCCTGGAATAGAAGGTCCTGTTATAAAGGCACATAGGTAGTAAGCACAGGATCCAATTTATGGCAGAAAACTGCCGAGCATGTCATATGCTCTCATTTCTAAAAACCATTAACAAAAAAAATACCATTTTGCTAAGATGTTAGACTAAAGTATTTCGAAAACACACACACACACACACTACTTTTAAAGAAATACAAAGACACTTTCTCTTCAGGTCTCAGGTTATTAGCAGACCATGCTCTAAGACAGTGTCATTTGTAAAGAACCATAGGATGCAGCAAAGAAACGTGGCTGCCTTCTGCATTTCAAGAATTAAACTCTGAGGCATCTCCATGATGTGGCTCAATGACACAAAAATGGAGGTGGACACAGACTTCTGCTGGAATGTGTTACAGAAACATGCCTGATAAACCACCCATCTTTCTGCAAGCTCACAAAGCTATCCCTCAGCATCTGTAGCACAAGATCTGAATTGTACAGTCTTTTCTATAACAGCGGATTTTTATCCATATGAAACTCTCCTGCTTTAAGGTCTGGGTTCTAGGAAAAGTTCCCTAAACATCCTTAAACATAAGGAAACCTGCACTACTTACCTAGATACTAACTCCCCAGGTGTACTGACAAGCAAGACTAAAGGGTTTTGCCAAGGCAGTTTTTTTTTCACCTGTTGCACCAGAAGTTTGGTCCTTTAGTTCAGCTCACCTGCCATGCTAGACACGTTGACCAGCCTCCCCTGGGATCTCCGAAGTAACGGTAAGAAGGTCTTGGACAGCTCTACAGCCCCAAAGAAATTCACCTCCATGCATTGCCTGTATGTGCTCATGGGCATCAGCTCACCATCAGCAGGGAAGCCCAGGATGCCTGCATTGTTCACAACACCCCAGAGTCCTGGGAAAAGGAGAAAACACAGGGCTGCTATAGAGCAGGAAACCAGCTCCACAAAAATTAAACTGATGAGCTGCATGGTATCTCCAGATCAAAGCAGAGATAATCTGGAGCTACAAATACACAGTATGCAATACATGACCAGTCATCACCATTTTTGTATGTCCCAGAAAGCAGAAGTCACCTACATAAATACCTGACTTCCCACAGACTGTGGCATGGAAACGACCTATACATAAAGCACGATGCAGCCAACAGTGAAGAGATGCACTGTGTAAGCGACTACACAAGTGCTCCCATTAGAATGGAAAAAAGCATACCTGCATTTTGCACCTTCTCTGAGACTTCTAGAAATGCCTCCTTGACTTGGGTGATGTTGGTTATATCCAGCTGCAGCAGAGAGAGTCTCTGAGAACAGGTCCGCCTCAGTTCCTCAGCTCCTGGTCCATCCTTGTTCAAAACCCCAGCAAACACAACAAAACCTAAATCATCCAAATGTTTAGCCAGTGCATGTCCAATTCCAGTGTCACTTCCTGAAAGCATCAAAAAGACACTTGAAAAGTGAGTCCCTGAAAAAAAAAAAAAAAGCCCCAAAAAACCCCTAAAGCAGCACATACACATGCAAGTGTAACCAAAAAAGATGAAATAAAGTCCCTGACTTGTATATGAGGGCAAGAAAGAAGTTTCACATCTGAAGGTTTGAGGAGATGAATGTTTACAGGTTCCACAAAGACTGATAAACCATGTTCTACTGGCTTAGAGCTGATGGCATCAACTCATGCACTCTGACAGATTCTAAGACTTACTTTGTACATACAGAGCAACTAAAACTCTGGTTTGGTTGATGCAAATATTCAGATTTAAACATGATGCCAAAAGTTTCTAGGGGAGAAAAAAAGAGAGAGACAGACAGAGAGAAAGAAACACACACCACAAATATTTGAGTTTGAAATTTCAGATGGACAAAGCACTTAGTGCACTGGAATTCAAACTGTTGCACTCCATTCAAAGTGACATTATTTTATTCAAACCTCTACTATCCAGATCCTTCTGATAAACACGCTCTTGTCATAGACTGTGCCCAAGCCAACTAAGCACCTGTTTCTTCACCTGCAAAGGAGTTCCAATGCTTTCAAATCCTAAGAAAGCTCCAGAATGGCATTTTTAGGCTAAGCCACATAGCATCAACTATTTAATTCATGCAGACATGCATCAGAATTTCTCTTAGCATCTCTAGCCTCCTCCAAACTTGGTCCATCTAAAGCCATGAACCACCAAATGCAGGAAGCACTACAAGAACCACCACACAAACCACCTCTGCAATCATGATTGTGCAATTCTTCCCACCAGGTAGCAATGATAAATATCTAACAAATTATTCAGTTGATTCATAAGTCTCCATTTGACTGCTGCTCCTATCTTAAGATACTTCAAATTGTTTTCTCTCCTGCTGTCTTTCTCTCATTCCTGTTTCCATTCTTCCCACCTAGAGAAAAACTTATGTGCAAGGGAGGAAACATTTCACCTATTCTCACACCAAGATTCCAAATGAAGTTACACAGGGCTCTGCTAGAGGCAGGGAAGGAGGTTATAGGGACTGTGCTGCAGTTTTGCAAAGGATAAAATTGGGAAGAAAATCAGGAGTTTAAGAAATGAATGCAGTTCTCTCACTGTAAAGCAGATATATCAGCATGTCCCATGATACTGCACCACACCTTCAAGGATCCAACCTTTCTTGGGAAAAGCAGCCTAGATAAGATGGCCAAGCACCCTGATCAGCCAGCAGTGTGGCAAGCAGGAGCAGGGAAGTCATTCTACCCCTGCACTTAGCACTGGTTAGGTCACACCTTGAGTACTGTGTCCAGTTCCGGGCCCCTCAGTTTAAGAAGGATATTGAGACTCTTGAACGTGTCCATAGAAGGGCACCAAGGCTGAGGAGAGGTCTTAAGCACAAGCCCTATGAGGAAAGGCTGAGGGAGCTGGGATTGTTTAGCCTGGAGAAGAGGAGGCTCAGGGGAGACCTTATTGCTCTCTACAACTACCTGAAGGGAGGCTGTAGAGATGTGGAGGTTGGTCTCTTCTCCCAGGCAACCAGCCCCAGAACAAGAGGACACAGTCTCAAGCTGCACCAGGGGAGGTTTAGGCTGGAGATGAGGAGATAGTTCTTCACAGAAAGAGTTGTTGGCCATTGGAATGTGCTGCCCTGGGAGGTGGTGGAGTCACCATCCCTGGAGGTGTTCAAGAGGGGATTGAATGTGGCACTTGAAGCCATGGTTTAGTTAGTCACGAGGTTTTGGGTGACAGGTTGGACTTGATGATCTCTGAGGTCTTTTCCAACCTTATTGATTCTGTGATAATCTTAAAAGTGTCTGCAGCTGGGGAGTCCACCACTTCCCTAGGGAGATGATTCCAGTGACTGATTGTTCTCATTGGGAAAAATCTCCCATGGTAGCAACTCATTGAGGCTCAGCTTCAAAACCTGAATGCGGGACAATGGGCTGGGACTCCTGCCAGTTTCTCACTACTGCCTTGTCTGTGAAAGAGCTGCCATCATCCCTGCTTAGCTTTACTTCAAAAGGCTAATCTGCCATTTCAGCACACTGAGGCAGATACTACCACAGGTATTCACACTTGCCTGCTCCTGCACTCAAAACCCATAGTCAACAAAAATTGACTGCCAAAAAGACTCATCATAATCGTGCTAGAGCTTCATCTCTGGGTTCTGTCTTTTAACTGGGGCTTCAGCATTTAAATAAATTCAAAGTGATTTGGATGAATGTACTAAATGCCAGGATCAGTGTAAGATATTGTAAAGAATTGGTCATGCTCTACTTAAACCTTTCTTTTTTTTTTTTAAGGAAAAATAAAAGGGTTTTGGCTTCTATTGGGTTTTTTTTGGATGCCTGCAGTTTGTTGAAGATGCAGCAAGCACCACATATATCATACTTCACTCCTCACAGCCCTGCCTCAAAAAAAAAAAAAAATCCCAAGAGAACAAGCCTGCATTCTTGGAATTCCCTATAGAGGCAAGAAGAGGCCTGCAAATACCCCAAAGATATGCCAGATTTCTGGGTTTGGGGGCAGGGTGTCTTTCCTCCTTTTTCTTTTAGTGAAAACCACCTATTTCTAGATAAATCCTTCCCAGAAAGTACATAGTCACAGAGCTGCATATTACTCAAGTCTGACTTCACAGCTTAACTTGGGAAAGACAGAGTGCCCAACAGCTAGGGGTGGGTGTAGCAATTCCAAGAAGGAAATAAAAAGTACCGTTTCTGTGCCTGCTGCTGGTCTTGTCCCCAGCTTTTATCAAGACAAATCTGATCTAGGTTTTAGACTTGCTCTTGAAGTCCAGAGAAACTTTATCCTGCAACTCCTAATATTCAAACAGCAGTTAGGACTCTATGGGGAAGAAAGAATTTTCCCCTCCAATCCCTTGCTTCTATGTCAGAAATAACAATTTGTGAATGACTGGAAGATGTATTGTAAGAAAGTCACTGCTGGCTGTAACTGAGTTGCTACTGAGAATTTATCATCCACTCACACTGAGCACCAGAAGTGCCAAGTCACACATCAAGAAGGAAAAGACCAAGTTAACTAGAGAAATTCATCTCACTGCACACAGAATAATCAAGACAGGAATTGTACAATTCCTGCTATTGCAGATCTTCAGGGATATTTAATTTTTAAGGAAGCTGGCTACTGGGTCCCCAAAACTACACTAAGGCCAGGAGCTTCTGTTTAAGGATAGTGAAACACTCAATCTCAGCAAGAGGATCAGCAGCAATGTTTCACCAGTGACTTTAAAACTGCTCACATACGCACAGTTATTCATGTGAAAAAGCTGGACACAGTTTTTCCTTAGCATGGTACACTGATGAACTGCTGGGTTCAACGCATAACTCACAGCAGCACCTCTTCAAGGCACATCCAAAGAAGACCAGAACAACATTTGACAAAACCCAGGCAGAGAAGCACAGAGATTACTCCATCCTCTGGCCAAAGGCAGCTGTCTCAGACATGATATGTGGCAGCTGCCCAGAGCACAGCAGCATTCCTAAACCCTGCGGGGCTGAAAGGAGGGGAAAGAGGGGGGAGAATAAGGGGAAAAAAAAGGTCATTCACCATGAAGTGCCTGTCTCAGATCTTGTCTAAATTGGAGAAAATGAGACCAAAACTGATTTAAAAGCACCTTACACCTGCACATGCATGCAGACACACATCCTCCAGTTGGCATGGAGAAGAGTACTACAATTAGAGCAATTTAACCAAAACATGTGTTGAGTAAAACTTTCGTTCTAGTTGATGGAGGATTAATTGATTGCATACCGGTCAGGATCAAATAAAGACCAAGAAGAGCCTCCTCAGATGTGCCAGCTCTCAGAGGTGTCCAAACTTGTATTTTGTCAGGACAGTTGCAGCAGAGGTACAAAGAAAGCACACTGACTTACTGGAACATACCCAAATGTTCTTCACTCCCCCATGTTGCTCTAATTCAGATTCCCTAGAGAGGTAAGCTCCAAGATAGAGCTTTTCCTTGAAGAATTGCAGTCTTACAAAAAGCAAGGAGATACCCAGGTGTGAGCACAGCCCCTGTGTCTGCAGGGGTGGGACAAGAGTCTTCCCCACTCCCCCCCCCCCCTTCACCTGACATCTATCTTCATCTCAGACACCTGGAGGGAGAAACCCAGCTGGCAGATAAACCAAGAGGGGAGAACTTGCTGCTCATCTCGTCCTCCCAACTTTTGGATTTAATTGCCCTATTAATGCTTGTTAGGCAAATTTAAACTATTTCCAGGTGTCCCTATAAAACAAAATGAAATTATGCAAAAAAAAACCCACCCCAGATCTATAAACCAAAGCAACTTGATTCAGCTTTCCAGAGGGCAAATACAGAAAATAAAGCCAAAAAAAAAGAGAAAAGAAGGGGGAAAGAGCAAGCTAACAGTGCAAGAAGCAGGTGGCAGGCATCAGGTTTAAAGTTTGGATTAACACAAACAACCAGCATTGAAAGTTTTAGAGCAGGAGAAAAGCCACAAAACTACAAAAGCCATTCCTGCAAACTACAAGTGTGTTTTGAGCAGATCAGAGTGTTAATAGAGACTGAATTCATTAGCTCTGCACTTTCACTGCTAGTGAAGGTAAATCATTTCATGCATTGTTTCAGAGATGGCACCAAACCAGCGCCTAGAAATTTATGCCTGCCCTACACAGAGTGCACGGTGTAAATTGGTACACTAAAAGATAACCATACGTCTACAACCACTGCAATAAATTCAAGCAAACAAAAAGTAAAGTATGAAGGTAGTGTTTCAAGGCTTCCAGAAATTAATGTCTCTTCTTAAAATTAGACCATCATAAGCATTCTCATGCTTTTTGCATCAGTTAGTTTCACAAGTATGTCTAAAAAGCTACTTGAAGAGATTAAATGAGACACTAAAAAATAAATAGCATCATTAAGATGCTTTTCCACTTAATTTCAGAACACTTATTTACCTGGAAAAAGCATCTCTGGCAAAGGAAATAAAATGAGGAAAAATAATAATAAAAGGAAACCTTCTCAGCATGCATTTGATAGATATCTAAGCCAAGGACACAAAGTTTTCCATCCCACTTGTGAGAAAAGCCAGCTTTTGCTTCCCGGAGCACATCTGCAGCACCCTACCTGTGATGAGCACAGCTTTGTCGCCCACGGGCAGCAGTGCCCTGCTACCCAGGTACACAAAGATGAGGCACATGGTACAAAACACCACCAGTCCCCCACCAGTGCCCAGCATGGCCACACACAGCAGCCCCAGTAAGGTGGGAAGGAACCTCCAGACCAGGAGATTTGCTTTCTCTGCCGGGCTCCTCTTGGCTTTGTAGAACACAGTCACCCCAAAAAGTATGGTGACACCCACAGAGAGCCATCCAAAGAGATTGCTGGTGAGAGCATCCATCGGCAGGGGCGAGAAGCAGGCACACACCCCACCACCGGCTGGGTTAAAGCAGGTATTGCTAAATGCAGCGTGTGTTATATAGGAGCAGGGGGTGGGGCAGAGAAGGGAGACTCTGTTTAAAAGGTTTGACATAATCTCACTTACCCTTGGCATCAGCAAGAAGCAAAAGCCTTCCTTTTCTTACCTTTTATTTCTTCTGCCTGACAGCTCCACCTTCTGAATAATATGCTGGCTGGGTAATGATTGACAGCACTGGGAACTGACATGGTGTAGCAAATGAACTGCTATATGTTTTGTATGTTTAAAGTACCTTTTCCAAGGGACTGAAAAAGGAATTATTTCCTTTATGGGAAATAGTTGGAATTTCCTGCCTGTTAACTTTTGGTGTAGTTCTACTGCAACTGATTTTTGATGGGCAATGACAAAATCAAGTCAGGACAGGGTTATTTATTCTCTGTAGTGCAAACTCAGTGGTTAGAGCTGGGATTTGTCACCCTTCTGTTTCAACAAAAAGCCCAAAACGACCTTCCCTGCTTTAGTGCATGCCTCTGGCTATTTACCTACTTAACATTCAGGGAACACCTACGGCTAATTGACATTCAGGGGGGCTGGGAGACTCAGAAGGGGAAATTGCTGGTTTGCTATTAAGGGCATTTTGTTAAGTGAAAGGCATATAACACACCTGAGATTGTGTCTTCAGTCTTCCAAGGACAACTTTTCCCGTAGTTTTGACAGGAATCACTGGTTCAATAGCCAGAGCAAGTTAGGTTACTTCAGAAAGGGGGGGAAAAAAGTGATCAATTAAATATATATCTGAGCAATTTAACACCTCCTGTGATGTACTCTGACAGTTATTTAAACAGTCAGAATATTTTAAAATCCACTCAGCTAAGAGGATTGAAAAACAACTGAGGCATATTTAACTCTGCTTAAAAATAAATAATCCATGCTAAATGGTTTGAGAGAGGAGCCTGAGTTATCACACAACAAGATAACATGTGTAGCTGGTTTTCTGGAAGAAAAAGTAGTGCTGACCTATTTTATTTCAGACACATGCCAGAAGATTGAGGGGCAAGGTGCAGACCAAGCATGCTACACAAGCACATTTCCATTCCATCATTCCTATGGGGTTTTATGGGATGATAAATCTGTTGAATACAATTTTTTTACAGCCAGAGAAAATGTTTATATACCTCTACAGGTAGCTTACATTAGAGATGAGGTCACCTTCTTAAGGGAATATTACCCTTAAGGTCTGCTTGTGAACACCATGCATCCATCCTTGCACCAGTGCACAAAGTATAAACTGTTTCCAGTTTGCCATTTGCTGCTTCTGCTTTTAGTAGTATGCTGGTCTCCGGGTCAATTACACCTTGTTACAGCATCTTCTTAAAGATTTCCTTGGAGAATTCAATTTTCTCTCCCTGACTACTATTTATTACATGATTTAGATGACCACAAATATGTTGGCACTTAAAGCATCAACTCTCACACTTGAGGATACAGTGAGCTGGAGTTTTTGCATAGTGGGATGAGGGGCAGAAGTGCCCAGTTCCAGCCTCATGTCCACCATGGCTCCCCTCAGTCTGTGGGGAGGGAAGAGGTGAGTGAGAGGCCAAACCATGGTGGCCACCATGCCTAGTCTCTACAGAGCAATTTCCATTTGTGTCTTCCCCTGTGCTTCATGCTCTCCTGCTACATTCCCCACTGAAATGTTTATGTGCGTGTGCACACACTATCCCGCACTGAATCATAGGGTGAGGGGTTATATGGAGTGCTGGGCATGCCATATGCATGCATTATACACACACCTGCTGCTGTGTGCTGACACAACACCCATCTGCACCCCCAACACTGCAGAATGACTGCGGGAAGGGCTGCTGGGCACTGATCTCTGTCTGAATTAATGTTGCATTTCTATTTTTAATATAAAATATCACCACCAAAGGCTTTTCTTAATGAGAAGCTGACCATGTGCTCACCCTGTTGTATGAATAAAACCATATGTAAGTGCATAGATCACATACACCATGAGACAGGCTGCTATCAGAAGAAAGAGTATGATCTAAAAACGGCTAAGAAACATTAACTTGGAGCATGCACCTCATGAACCCTCTGCACTGTGTCTGACACCAGCAGAGACAGATTGCTGCTGCTTGAGGATTTTTCAGCACAGTTTTGCAATGAGGTAAGTTTTATCATCTCATGCTCACTATCCATCTTAAGAAAGCATCTACTCTCCGCCACTTTGGTCTGTCTCTAGTTCTCACAGCTGTACTCCAACGCCAAGCTGCAATTATGTTTGCATTATTTCCTATTTCTCTATGCCATGCCTATTCATGCTATGAATATACACCATCATTCACCTTCTTCATGATAGTTTTGCTGGAGAAGATATAGCTCTTCCAAATTATCAGGGTGTTTGTCAGCATGACATCTGTGTTACAAGGAGAATGAATTTGAGCTAATTGGTTCTGAGCTGAGCTTGATCTACCTTTGCCAGGACATTTGTCTTTCCTCCCGGCCTTTCACGATCACACAATAACTCAGTGCCCTGTCCCTCGATGTCCTGGCAATCTACATATTCTATACTGATGCCTGAAGCTCCATGGTTAGCTCAAGCCAGTGCCAAATACCAGAGGAACGACTCAGACCAGCCTCCTGGCTGAACCGTTCTGCTGAGTGATTGCCTACCCTCACTGAGCTCTTTGGTCACTGTGCATGTTTCTCAGGTTTCAAAGTGGGCCTTTGCAGATCTTAGGTGTGCTCCACCATTTAAGTCTCTTCATGTTAAGTGATAACTTTTAAAGGTCAGTTGAAGCAATGACAAAAAGTGCCTTTCATGGCAAACAATCTTTCCATAGTAATCTGCAACACCAGTCACGGCGTCCTTCACTCTGTGTGGTATCACTGCAGGAGACTTCACCCAGGACAAAGCAAGGACAACTCTCCAGTGTGTGGGGTCTTTATCACAGGCATCCATTCATGGATTCCTTGTTCTTTAGGCACAATCACCTCTTCCCAGATACCAATGTACTTCCTGTTTCTTTAAGCTTTTCTTCCACCATCCTTTGCTGAGTCTATATTTTTCAGCATGATAGCTGCACCCTGTGGTTTTGATTTCTGCTCTCAACACCAAGGAAGTGCAAAATGATTGGTTCCCCTATTCCTTTGAAATGTGGTGAAGCAAAGTCTGTTCATTGCTTCTTTGAAGTGCACCACCAAGCTCTTTTTCTCTTCTACTCTGGTAATGACCACTCTTCTGCCTTCGCTTTTCATGGTTCCATTTCTGGTTTAGAAGTTCTCCTGCTCTTTATTGGTTTTAGAGCCCCCGTGACTTTCCAGCATAGTAAGAGTTTCCAGGCCTTCAGCCTGTCTCTGCTACCTTACATTGTATCTTTCTTTTTTTTACTTGGCATTTTACAGTGCTAGTAAATGTTTTTTCTTTTCAGCACTTTCCCTTCATCCAGAAGTACCACATGCCATATCCAACAGCTGCTGTCTGTTGATACTCTTCTGTCACAGCTGCCACATGAATTACGTTGTCTAGAAGCATGAACTTCTTATACAGGTCCAGTTTCTATCCAAGCTTCCTTTGCCAGCTACAGGTTTGTTTTTCAGTTCAGGCTAGAATTTCTTACAGAACACTTCCATTTTCCATTTTGCTCTATTTGCTGATTCAGGCTTTTTCAGCTGTATAAAGCAATGACTGTCACTCCCAAGAGCAGCTGCAATGTGTGCTTCGTGTGCTTCATGTGCTTTTGTGGCTTGGGTAGAGGATCTGCATTTCAAGTTCTGTAGGGAAGTTCTTGGCTGCAAGGCTTTTCTTGGAACATCATTTCATCAGAAAATAGGTTGGAGTCTGTTTCACCAAACAAGTCATTAAACAAGACAGAAAAATGTTTCCCGTGAGTGAATACATCTATGGGCAGGAAAAAAATTAGTTGCTTTGACTAAAGCTTCTGAGAGTATATAAACACCTTCATACATTTAGATTTTGTTGGCTTAATGGCTACGCAGATGCTTGTGAGCTGTAAGTCCTCGATGAAGAGGCTATTGAACTTGCACAAACTAACTACTACTCATCTTCTGTACCAAAGCTGAGGTAATCCTGTCTTCAGTCAGTTACCTATTCATGTACTCAACTTGAAGCACATGAATTATCCCAGTAAAGACAACGAAACTATTAGTCTACCTAAACCTAGGAACGTAGCCAAGTACCTCCGTGAATTAAGATCTCCGAACTTAAAAGTATGCTCTGAATAAGGGTAAAAAACCCAAAGATTATGTGCAGCTGAAAATAAGACTGTCCAGACTCTCCTTCATCTTCAAACTATATCTTTAATAGACCCTTAGGGAAAATAATTCCTGTCAAATAAAGTATGTATCCAGTAAAGAAAAGTAAGAAATATATTTTATCTGTATGTTACTAGGGACTTTGGTTTTAGGAATACAGTAATTGTAAAGATTGTAAATTCAGAGATTGTAATTTCTGAAGATCACTTGGCAGTGAAGAAACAGCTGTAGGTCACCATTTGGCAGTACTAAATTCCAACAAAAGATAATAGTATCATAGTATCAGTCAGGGTTGGAAGGGACCACAAGGATCATCTAGTTCTAACCCCCCTGCCATGGGCAGGGACACCCCACACTAGATCAGGCTGGCCAGAGCCTCATCCAGCCTGGGCTTAAACACCTCCAGGGACGGGGCCTCAACCACCTCCCTGGACAACCCATTCCAAGGCTTCACCACTCTCATGGTGAAGAACTTCCTCCTCACGTCCAGCCTGAATCTCCCCACCTCCAGCTTCATTCCATTCCCCCTAGTCCTATCACTACCTGATAGTCTGAGAAGTCCCTCCCCCAGCCTTCCCCCTTCAGATACTGGAAGGCCACAATGAGGTCACCTCTGAGCCTTCTCTTCTCCAGACTGAACAGCCCCAACTCTTGCAGTCTGTCCTCATAGGAGAGGTGCTCCAGCCCTCTGATCATCCTCGTGGCCCTTCTCTGGACACCTTCCAGCACCTCCATAGCCCTCTTGTAATAGGGGCTCCAGAACTGGAGGCAGCACTCCAGGTGGGGTCTCACCAGAGCTGAGTAGAGGGGGAGAATCACCTCCCTTGACCTGTTGGCCACACTTCTCTTGATGCAGCCCAGGATCTGATTGGCTTTCCAGGCTGCAAGTGCACATTGAGAGCTCATGTTGAGCTTGTCATCCACCAGCACCCCCAAGTCTCTCTCCTCAGGGCTGCTTTCCAGCCAGTCACTGCCCAGGCTGGATTTGTGCCTGGGATTGCCTTGACCCAGCTGCAGGACCCTGCCCTTGGTCTTGTTGAACCTCATGAGGTTGGCTTGTGCCCACCTCTCCAGCCTGTCAAGGTCCCTCTGGATGGCATCCCTTCCCTCCAGTGTGTCTGCTGCACCACACAGCTTGGTGTCATCAGCAAACCTGCTGAGGGTGCACTTAATGCCACTGTCCATGTCACCCACAAATATGTTGATAAATAATAATGTTGATAAATAATAATTATTTCCTTAGCTAAATCTCCTGTTACTTTCTCAACAGTAAGGACCTCCAAGTGAGCAACTTCTGTGCTAACAGTCAAACTGGACCTGTAAATCCTTTTGGCAGGTACCCATGCAACATACACCTTAGCATTATTCAGTCTTCAAAAGAAATAACTGTAGCCTGCCTGTCCCACATGAATCCAAGGCCTGCAGCAGCTCCATCTCTGCTTTGAAGCAGTAGGTCTCGTAATAACATGCCATATGAAATGAAGACATGGGCTTTAAGTTCTCCCTTGGTGTTTACATGAACTCTAATACACCCTTTATAAATTTTCTGCAATAGACAAAACATCTTAAATCAGTGAAATTGTTAAGATTATGAGCACGTCTTTGTTTTTGAAAGGGAGGTTTTCTTTCTGTTGCTCCCTGGATATCTATGGATCTCTAGGCTTGCAGGAATAGTGGATTGCACTCTTTCCAAAATCAGTCATTTTTTATCAACCCAATTGTCATTATTTAAATAATTTTTTTTAAAAAGATAGGAGGATAGAATCACAAAACCTAAAGGCAATTAGGTACTCTACAGAATGTTAGCCAGGAATCATCTCTAGGTTATCTTCATGAGAAATTACACTTGTCTGCTTTTCTTCTGTCCTCCAGTAACATGAAACAGCTTTCACAGAACCATCACTGTTAGAGAAGAAAAGATACCAGTTTATCTTAGTCCACTTCTCTGACAGCAACAGTCTCGTCCCTAATATTTCCTTTGGTACATTCAGAGTAGAATTCTAGCCCTGCCTAGAATAGAGCACAGCATAATAGTTCCTCAAAGCCCTATGAGGAGAGGCTGAGGGAGCTGGGGTTGCTTAGCCTGGAGAAGAGGAGACTCAGGGGTGACCTTATTGCTCTCTACAACTACCTGAAGGGAGGTTGTAGACAGGCAGAGGTTGGTCTCTTCTCCCAAGCAGCCAGCACCAGAACAAGAGGACACAGACTCAGGCTGCACCAGGGGAGGTTTAGGCTGGCTGTTAGGAAGAAGTTCTATACAGAGAGAGTGATTGCCCCTTGGAACGGGCTGCCCAGGGAGGTGGTGGAGTCACTGTCACTGGAGGTGTTCAGGAGGAGACTTGATGGGGTGCTTGGTGCCATGGTTTAGTTGTTTAGGTGGGTTGGATTGGTTGATGGGTTGGAAGCGATGATCTTGAAGGTCTCTTCCAACCTGGTCTATTCTATTCTATTCTATTCTATTCTATTCTATTCTATTCTATTCTATTCTATACTCTGGGCTGGAAGATTACTTTGTGTTTCCAACTAGATTTTTGTTGTATCTCTCTATTCTCTTCCCTACAGCTTTGCCTCTCTGAAATTAATGATAGCACCTATGTGCTCAGAACACAAAGGATTTCCACATTTTTCTAGCCCACAGTGTGCTCATTTCTTTGCAGGTGCTTCCTGAAATGCATCTGCAATTTTGCCTGCTTATTTCTAGAGGGTTTCCCCTAACCACATGTGTCATACAGACAGTACCTACATTTAAAAAAAAATATTCTGCATCAGACAGGCTGAAAGAATTGGAGCTGTTCAGCATGGAGAAGAGAAGGCTCTGGGGAGACATTATGGCTACATTTCAGTATTGAAGGGGACCCACAGGAAGGCTGGGGAGGGGCTGTTTAGAAGAGCTTCTTGTGATAGGACAAGGGACAATGGTTTGAAACTGGAGCAGGGCAGATTTAGGTCAGACAGAAGGAGGAAGTTCTTCACAGTGAGAGTGGTGAAACTCTGGAACAGTTGGCCCAGGATGTGGCTGAGGCCCCATCCCTGGAGACATTCAAGATCAGACTTGATGCGGCTCTGGGCAGCCTGATCTAGTTGGAGGTGTCCCTGCTGTCTGCCAAGGGGTTGTACAACATGACCTTTGAGGCTCCCCTTCCAATGTGATGCAATCTGTGCATCTGTAAATATTCTTTCTGTAACTTCACCTCCTGTGCATCGCCAAACAACAGCAGGTTGGAGAAACACCTGATTTGCACCCAACCTTCTCCTCACCTGTTAACAGTAGGCCTGTTAACATTTTCAAACATTGAAGTACTATGTATGCAAAAGCCAGATATTTTTTATCATAGCTGAATTCATAAATAGCAATGTGAAGATGTGAAGGCATACTTATAACCACACAAGGTAATAAAAGTCTGGTTAAAGCATGAGCAGACAAACTGAGTAGCTAAGACTGGTAACAGTAGTGATGGAGATGCCAGCTTCAGCAGTCCCAGTTCACCAGGGACTCCAGGTACACATAGGAGACTGTTAGTTCCCATTGAAATCTAGGCCCTGTAGCATTCTCATAAATATTGAACCAGCTGGTGCTAACTTGCAGCTACCTTAAGCATACATCTTTAATCAGAACTTTAGGTGAAATCTAGACAAAGACCAATACTGCCCAAAGCAAGACTCAACAAAATAAATCCCCAGCTCCAAGCCCATCTCCATTTCTCTCTTTTGCCCCCAGAAACAAAAAAAAAGTCCCTTCAAAGTGGGGGAATTTACCACATTACCAACATGATTTCTCATTCATGGTAGATACTGACAATACTAAAAATAAATCACATACAATTTGGAGCCCCAGAACATATCTGTGAGGTTTGAGCATGGATTTGGCAGGGGGATGAAAATGGGTGATAGCATCGCCCCATTGTCATAGTACCATAGTATCAGTCAGGGTTGGAAGGGACCACAAGGATCATCCAGTTCCAACCCCCTGCCATGGGCAGGGACACCTCACACTAGATCAGGCTGGACAGAGCCTCATCCAGCCTGGACTTAAACATCTTCAGGGACAAGGCCTCAACCAGCTCCCTGGACAACCCATTCCAAGGCTTCACCACTCTCATGGTGACGAACTTCCTCCTCACATCTAGCCTGAATCTCCCCACCTCCAGCTTCATTCCATTCCCCCTAGTCCTATCACTACCTGATATCCTGAGAAGTCCCTCCCCAGCCTTCTTGTAGGCCCCCTTCAGATACTGGAAGGCCACAACTAAGTCACCTTGGAGCCTTCTCTTCTCCAGACTGAACAGCCCCAACTCTTTCAGTCTGTCCTCGTAAGAGAGGTGCTCCAGCCCAGTCACTTAGGTGATTAACTATGCACATCTGCAACAGGCCTTTCCTCACATCTGCACACTCTTAAAAACATCTCTGCCTCTCATAAACAGAATTCACTTATTTTTAGCTTTTTCCTCCCAGTTACATCAGCCAGCCTTTGAAATGAAAGCCGAAGCAAAATGAGATGAAAAACGAGCGATGACTCAAAAAGCATTAAGTGATCAACCATGACAAAGTGTCACCTGCCCTACAGGCATTCTGTTTTCTGTCACTTGAAGGACAAGTCCCTCGCTTCCAAATGGTGAAGCCATGTATTTTTCCTGTTGAGGAATCGTGACCTCACTCTGGGTGTAATCAATGGCTTACATTATTATTGTGATTGAATGTGTTTGCTACGCACTGAATGTCACCAATTTCTCCTCTAAAGCTGCAGACCTGAAGGGCATTCCTGTTGCTTTTCAGTGATGTTTGTGCTGCTTGTAAACTGCTGCAATCACATTCAAATGTTGTCAGCAAGACCAGCTCGCTGTCAGGAATGACTTAGTGATAGATGATCCTCCCATGGAGCAGGAGGTAAAACTAGATGACCTCTCAAGGTGCCTTTCAGGATCTGTGGGGGGTTTGATGGTTCTGTGGCAGGTGGCATTTTAGCTGAATGTCTGAGCTTTTTCTGTAGGCAATCCACCAACTATGGAAAAATCTGTATACTCAGTGTCATTTTTTGGTGATTTGTTTCCTTTTATTATTTTGTCCATCTTAGACATTTTATATCACACGGTAACCTTAACCCCTGACTCAAAAAATGTTTCAATGTAGGCATATCTAATACCATTAAAATCACTATGACTACCCACATATAAAACCAGACAGAGGATTTAATAGGTTGCTGAATGACAGTCCCAATAACCATTAGGTCTGAATGTTCCCTGAGAGCCCAAACCCACAGACACTTACATATGTTCTTAAAAATAAACACATTTATGCACAAGTAAAGGACAGAAATATTTGTATCTGTGCATTTAAATATACCTGCAGAGTTAGACCCTGTCCTAAAGACCTCCTCCACCTGGATTTGAGACATGCTAACAGATTCATGCAAATGAACCTACACCATAAAACTATTCTTTTAGCTTTCCAGGTAACACAACTATCAAGTGTAACTTTAAAGAACTTCTCCAAGTTACAATACAATACAATAAACCAGGTTGGAAGAGACCTTCAAGATCCTCGCGTCCAACCCATCAACCAATCCAACCCACCTAAACAACTAAACCATGCAGCCAAGCACCCCATCAAGTCTCCTCCTGAACACCTCCAGTGACAGTGACTCCACCACCTCCCTGGGCAGCCCATTCCAAGGGGCAATCACTCTCTCTGTATAGAACTTCTTCCTAACAGCCAGCTTAAACCTCCCCTGGTGCAGCCTGAGTCTGTGTCCTCTTGTTCTGGTGCTGGCTGCTTGGGAGAAGAGACCAACCTCTGCCTGTCTACAACCTCCCTTCAGGTAGTTGTAGAGAGCAATAAGGTCACCCCTCAGTCTCCTCTTCTCCAGGCTAAGCAACCCCAGCTCCCTCAGCCTCTCCTCATAGGGCTTGTGTTCCAAACCCCTCACCAACGTCGTTGCCCTTCTCTGGACATGTTCCAGAAGTCAACACCCTTCCTAAACTGTGGTTCCCAGAACTGGACACAGGACTCAAGGTGTGGCCTAACCAGTGCAGTGTACAGGGGCACAATGACCTCCCTGCTCCTGCTGGCCACACTGTTCCTGATGCAGGCCAGGATGCCACTGGCCCTCTTGGCTGCCTGGGCACACTGCAGGCTCATGTTCAGCCTACCATCGACCAGTACCCCCAGGTCCCTCTCTGCCTGGCTGCTCTCTGGCCACTCTGACCCCAGCCTGTAGCACTGCATGGGGTTGAAGTTCCAAAGTCAAACCCAAACAGGCGCAGATTCTATGGGGACAAATCTGCACAGACGTTTCACAGTATTCATCCTTTGCAGGGGATTCCCTCCCGAGCTGTGCATAGTTCATAACTTGTTTTATTAATACTGCAAATTATCACATGACTTTTAGTTTTCATTTCAAAACTGCTTTTTAACAACATATATGGCAGCCTTAGGGCAAACCTCTCTCTTGGATGCATGCAAAGTTTGCTAGAATCACTGAGGACTATGCAGGCATAGCTTCAAAGGCAGAATTGGGATCTATAATTTTAATTCATCCAGCAAATAGAGCTCCAAAATCCATTAAGGAAAAATAACTAGTAACCATCTGTCTTTATTCATCAGGCTGAACGCAGTTAATCAAACCTAGTGGACATTTTTACTTTTTTCTTTCTCTCTCAACAGCTTTGAACACAGATGCAGCCTTTCCATAATTAAGCTGAGCATAGTAGCTCCTAGACAGATTAATTCTGGAGAGCTTCTCAAAAATGTCAGATGGCATATAGGTTCTGTGTCTTGTCCCTGGGATTTCTGGCATTTATACATTCATTTATATCTAAATATATGGGCAGATTCAGGACATAATCATTAACAGCTACATATAGCCTTCCCTTTTAACTCATTACAATGACAGCAGTGTCAGGATAACCTGTTCTCTGTGATAAGGTGCATTTTCTCTCTCTCTGTAGGGATGCAAGTCAGGATATTGCCTCCACAGTGAATACACGTCTGTGGGAACTGAACTGAAACATGAGATCCAAATGGCCACCAGAAGGCAGCTACTTTTACTCACTGCTGAACCACATTTTCACTGGTAACTGAAAGGCAAAAAGCTTTGTAAACTCGTTGACAGTATTCTAAATTAACCTCAAGATGTTCCAAGTTACCAGTTATATTCTGACAAGATGGAGTAAGGTTGGATAGCTCATGCATAACAGCTATTCCAGGCACGTGTTTTCAGGAAAGTTCTCAGATGTATGATATGGTTTCTATTACCTTTAGCTCTGGGTGGCTTTTAGATCTTGATTGCTATTAATAATGAGCTCATATGTGTTTTCAATTTCCCTTTTTCTGAGTTCTAACATTTTAAAGCAGAGAGCACCTCCAGTTCTTAAAGATTTTTATGTTACTTGTTAAATATTCTGGTTTTCCAATTGAACTTTACAATCAAATTTATGGACTGAAGCTAGGATTTAAAAGTGCCAGCCTAGGAGCAATTTTTTTTGCTTCCTTCAAACTAGGCTTTTATTTTATTTTTAAATAAAGCCAAATATATCTTTGTGTGGTTAAAATGAGAATGTCAAAGTCAAATAAAAGTTTTCAAGTTCTTTCCTTTATAGGTGGTTGCAAAGAAGAGCTGATTACTATTACTTTTGATTAAACAACGCAGTTTGAAAATGTGTTGTGCAAAGTAAGGAGAGACTGTCCCAGAGAAAGCCATCCAATGGCTCTAGAAAAAGCCAAGGTGTGGGGTTTTAAAGCAATCATGAGAAGTGGACCACAGGAAGTGCCAAATGAAGTCAGCCAAACTTCAAGAGTCAAATTCAAATGCAATTTCAAAAAAAATACAGGAGTCTAAACCGTGGAATCTGTTTGTATACTTAGGAGTGTGATTTTGCCTCCATTTGTTTAATTGCCAATTCATTTATCAGTCTTCTACCCCCACAGATATATTCAAAATGGGAAATGGAAATGAGGCACCCAACTATACTTGGAAAGCAGGCATGAATTTAGTAGCCTTAGTACCTCTAGATGTTGACCTCTACAGCAGAAAAAAGAGAGGAAAGAGGTATTTTGAAGAAAAATTGTGCTGGCATGACCTCTCTTTAAATGGTGTCTTTTCCCTCAGGGATATTTAAGCACTTAGCTATCATAAATGCTCTAAAAGGTGAGATAGAATTACTGTTCCCACGGAACACATGAATGGAGCAAAGAGATGTCATCTTCTAATTAGTCAAAAAATCACAGATGGAAACTCCCATATCATGGCACTTAGTCCTGAAGCCTGCTGCTTGAATATGCTGTCAGTAGCAATCAGCTTGACAGGAAGTGCTCTTTGAGTACAAGTAAGCTAAAGACCATCAAATAATGTTTTATAGACATCATAACACAGCTTAAAGGTCAGCAGAGAATCGTGCTGTAGATGCTTATACAAGATTCCTCTGGAGAATGAGAGAAACAGGAGAAAAAAGCAAGATGCCTAGCTGAAAAAAACAAGAAGTGAGCAGTAGAGACTGAAATTGCAGGCTCATCAGAGGAAGGTGTTAGTATCTCTCTGCTGAATCAGAGATAAGTGTGGAAGTCATATATACATATGTAAATAGACAAATACAAGTAAAAAGAAAATCACTTTAGCCAAGGGGAAAAAAAACACATTAATAATCTAAGGGAATTTTGCCAAAATCCTGTATAAAAGATGTTATTGTATGAAGGTACTGCCCATGGGCAATTACCAACTATGATATATTTGGCCTTGCTGGTGTGATTCACAGAATGGTTTTCCTCCTCCCTATTTGCTTTTTCTGATGTTCTCCTTGGTTCATCTCTGCTATCATCAACTAAATTTCAGTATTGCTAAATCCAAGCATAATTTCTCTAAATAAATGTATCTCTTTTTTTTTCATGGCAGGAGTCTAAGAATTCTAAAAGTGAGGCTCTTCATACTTATTCTTTTGGTTCTAAAGGCATCATGGGTTTAACTGGAATCAACTTACCTGCAAAACAAGTCTCAGGTACAAACTGTATCTACACTGCAGCACAGCCATGTTCAGCTAGAATTTGTGGGGAAAGTGTAAAGCAGATGCTAACAAACCAACAGAGGTCAGAGAAGAGGTATTCAGAGAATGGGAAAAGTGCAATGCTAAGCCTCAGCTCAGGCTGATGAGTATCTGTAAGGGCTAAGAATCATAGTATCACAGTATCACTAAGGTTGGAAGAGACCTCCAAGATCATCAAGTCCAACCTGTCACCACAGATCCCATGACTAGAATCATTTAGGTTGGAAAAGACTCTTAAGATTACTGGATACATGACAAATTAGACTCTGTGAAACCTTGTCAGCATGTTAAACAGTCACTGCAACCTCACAAGGCTAAACCACAGCCCAGCACTGTATGGTAACACACCTGCACCGAAGGAGATACACTGAACAAATTATCCATTAAAATCAAAGTTCAAGTTTACAATATTGTAAGCCAGAATATAAAGAGTAAAATAGAAAGACTTCTCAGGAAAAGGTGAGAAATGGCAACAATTGTTTTCATCCATTCTTTTGAATGTCACAGCATACTTCATGTTGTGCTGTTACAAAGCAGCCTCTTTGTAATCTCCAAGGCTCTAAAATGCCAGAGAACACATAAAGCTTTTATAAAATCAGAACTTATAGTAAAGGAACATGAAGACTTAAATGAATGGTATTAAAGGCTTACATTTGGTACTCCCCCAACAGTACTAGAAAAGTCCAAGCCAGACAGCTCTATCACCCATAGACTCCAGAAACTGCAACTGAAATAGAATATTCATAACTCACAGGCTGCAAATGCAGTCAAAGAACACATGCACCAGAGGAAAAAGAAATTACCCTGACAACCTTTCTTAGAGTGCTGTTGGGCAGTCTTCCAGCATGAGGCACTGAAGAAGGTATAGCCACTATGCATGAAGTACATTCTGTAGAATTCACATACATATGTTTTCTTTAGCCTTAATTGTTGTACCAAACATTCCTCTTTTTATTCCATAAAAGGGGAAAGTAAACTAAAGTTCATATCCCAAAGCACTTTCATCCCAAGCTATCAGGCCATGATTTTAACTCCAGCTGTTAAGGCCGGAAGCACCCAACCATCAACTTCTTAGAGAGATTTAATAGTTCTAATTTTAACACATTTAAATTATGGAGCACATCAATGATTGCACCAAGATTATCTATAAAAGCTGTATTCAGTGGCAGGAGATGTTAACTACATCACTTCTTAAAGTATAACCTACAGGAATTGGAGGCCTGCCTCCTTATTCAATCCTTGGACTGCTTCAGAGGGTAATAAGAGGAATACGTTTCCTACCTAAGCCTGTTCACAAGCTTCATTCCAACCCTGAAATTCTCTTCAAGCTAATAAACTTGAAGAAGGCTGAGAAGTCCATCACAGACAAAAAGCTTACTGAAAAGACAAAAGCAGCATGGTACCTTTGCAAATAAGACACAAGGGGAGTTTGGTTGCATAAGGTGTTCTCATTAGCACTCACAAAGCGTGAGTCATTTTGGGTTGTCAGTTACGATTATGGAAGGCATTTTCTTCATAAACATCTAACACATCATGGGAGGTGGGGTGATTCTGCCTGATAAGCCAGAAATGTGCATGTTGCCTAAGTGTGATTAACTGCCTGCTGCAGTTGATGCCTGTTCGTAGCAGGGACAACCTGTCTTTATGATGACAGGGAAAGGAGGCAGGACCATGAGAAACAAACATGGTGAAGTCGGTTTGGCCTTACTGTTAACAATATAGCACTCCAGGGATTCTTATGGACCACTTAAATTCTTCTCCCAGAGTAGTTTTGAAAAGAGCAAAGGGGGACAGACAATGTCAGTGACAGACCTGAGGAAAGAGTCATACCAGATAATGTTTTCTCTTGGAAAGTGTTAAATGACAACTAATAAAATAAGTATTCTTGGGATAATAATAATTATTATTATAAATTCTTAACACTGAATACCTAAATTGATTAAGAAAGCAATTTTCCTCTATATCATTTTACTTGACAAAATGTGTGGAAAGAACCCTTTGGGTACAAACTAATGTTTTTGTAACTTGAAGATTACATATTAGACTCGAGAAACTTTCATTATACAAGAAATCCAGTTACTAGGACATGTTGTTCTTCTAAGTAATTTAGAAGAACATTTCAGTTTATATAGCTTGTCCATAATGTGTTTGATGTTTGAGTCTTCTATGTTCCTAGGATGAACAAAGAATTAAACTGTCCTGGAACAAATCCAGCACTTTCAACTGGCACAAACTCAGTTTCAATGAGCTGCATACTCTCTGAAAGGTGAAGCAGCAACACTTTAAATGCAAAGCTCAGACAGAATCCTTTCACTGCTAGAATCAAACAGAAAACCATATTCTTGGCTTCCCCAGTTATTCAGATCTTGCTTCTTCCTCAAAAGCAGCAAAAATTCAACATCAGTTACAAACAGATGCTTCACCCATAACTTCTGCTAAGTGGAATGAAACTTAAGAGCAGGAATACCTTGCAGGAAATTACTTTAAGGGGCAGCACACACACTCCCAGTTGAGTAGCTCCAACTTTGTACACGTTCTTGGTGTCACCATTCCAGGACAAAACATGCCCAAAAAGGTTTTTCAGCATCAGATAAATACATCTCATAATTATCTCATCTCTGTAATTTTTTCCCATTGTAGAGGTAGGGAATTTATTTTGGTTTGACCAAGTGCCTTCAACCTTCAAAATTTTTGATTCTCGACAAACCCATTTCAAAGCAAAACTTGGGTTTGTGCCAGAACCACTTGCTTTGAAACAGGTTGGAATTAAGTTACACATCAGACCATGGCAAAATGCTTATGAATTCTGAATTTTGTGGCATAGAATAAATACAGAATCACAGAATCACCAAGGTTGGAAGAGACCTCAAAGATCATCAAGTCCAACCTGTCACCACAGACCTCATGACTGACATGGCACCAAGTGCCACGTCCAATCCCCTCTTGAACACCTCCAGGGATGGTGACTCCACCACCTCCCTGGGCAGCCCATTCCAATGGCAAAAGACTCTCCCAGTGAAGAACTTTCTCCTCACCTCAAGCCTAAACTTCCCCTGGTGCAGCTTGAGACTGTGTCCTCTTGTTCTGGTGCTGGTTGCTTGAGAGAAGAGACCAACCCTCTCCTGTCTACAGCCACCCTTCAGGTAGTTGTAGAGAGCAATAAGGTCTCCCCTGAGCCTCCTCTTCTCCAGGCTAAACAATCCCAGCTCCCTCAGCCTCTCCTCAGAGGGCTTGTGCTCAAGGCCTCTCACCAGCCTTGTTGCCCTTCTCTGGACACATTCAAGTGTCTTGACGTCCTTCTTAAACTGAGGGGCCCATAACTGGACAAAGGACTCAAGGCGTGGCCTAACCAGTGCTGAGTACAGCATCACAATGACTTCCCTGCTCCTGTTGGCCACACTATTCTTGATGCAGGCCAGCATGCCATTGGCCTTCTTGGCCACCTGGGCACACTGCTGGCTCATGTTTAGGCAGCTGTCAATCAGCACCCCCAGGTCCCTCTCTGTTTGGCAGCTCTCCAGCCACTCCAACCCCAGCCTGTAGCTCTTCATGGGGTTGTTGTGGCCAAAGTGCAGCACCTGGCACTTGGATTTGTTGAATGCCATCCTGTTGGACTCTGCCCATATGTCCAGTCGATCAAGGTCCCTCTGCAGAGCCCTTCTGCCCTCTAACAGACCAACATCTGCTCCCAATTTGGTGTCATCTGCAAATTTGCTGATGACTGACTCAATTCCCTCATCCAGATCATCAATGAAGATATTGAAGAGGATGGGGCCCAGCACTGATCCTTGGGGGACACCACTAGTGACTGGCCGCAGCTGGATGTGGCACCATTCACCATCACAGATGCATAAGAACACTGTGCTATTGTAAATACCAAGGTGCCATTAAGTAAGCCTTACAGAGCTTATCTAATTTAAACACAGCTGAAGGAAGAAAGAGATGGCATCCTTTTTTGTCTTTGGGTGTTGTTGTTTTTTGGGGGGGGGGGCGGGGGCAGTATTTACCTCTACTTACATGTTCAAATTTTTCATTAATTCTTCCCCTGCAAAATTACTTCATTTGTGCAATGTTTCAATCAAGGAACTAAAATGGGTACTACAAAGCCACTGTCTGCTCTGGTTTCTAGCTGTTCTAAGTGTCTGAAAATAGGAAACCACTACCTAGACCTTGAACACAGTATCATGAGTACAAAAGCACCAGAAGTAAGTGCGAAGATGGACAGCATTTGCTCAGCAAATACATTTCCTTTCCACCTCAGTCAGTGCAGCTGCCACTGACACTCCCACAGAAACACTACAACAAATTTAGACTTGGGTGTTCTTGCAGACCCATTTCATGCTCATCACCAGTACTTGCAGCCTTCGTATTCACAGGGAGAAAATTAACACAGTGCAAAGCACAGATTAAAGATCACATTTTGCCTCTAGTTTGTTCTACATATGATATAGCACATGATTAGCTACCTCTGAAGCCAAAAGATCCTTTATATCTTTCTTAAAGATCAGAGGAGTACATCTCCAATGGCCACCCAGATGTTCAATTATTAGTGTCAATGATTCAGAGCAGAACAGCATCATCTTGGTTTTGCTAGCTAAGAAGGTAACATTTTTGTAAACCCATGGATAGCTGAATTGAATCAGAAGCTACTACAACACAGGGAAGCCATTCTTTGTTATCAGTGTGGTAAATAAGGGTAGCTGGATGCACATCAATCACACTTCAAACCAAATCAGAGAGTTACTGAAGTGTCAGTCTATAAATACCTAAATAGATACCTATTTAGGCTTATAAGATTAACATTAAGAAACTGAATCAAAGATATTCAGCATTCCATTCCAAAACACATCCCCCAGCTCTGAGAGGGAAAACATCTGTGAAAGTCTCTTCAGGAATGTTTTGCTAGTCTTTTCACAAGATGTTTCTTAATGTGCTAACTTTTAAAGCGTATAATACTTTCAGCTACATTACTTTAGCCCCTGCAGTCCTGTGTGCCTACTCTGCACAACTGAAATAATTTGTGTAGTTACTGGATGTGCTCAAATTTGGCTTTTTACATCCCAGGTGCTGCAATTACATTGGATAACATCCTTTTATACTGTTAAGTATTAACATGTTTGCAATGTGTTTTGCAAACACATATTAACACCTCAGAACCTCAAGTAACAAATCAGTTCAAATTACAACTTAAAATAATCTGCTACACTTAAGGGAGTTTACAATATATATTGTTGGATCAACCACCCGTTTCAGACACCTTGACTGAAATGCTTACGAGTGTCTGTTAAGAGCCCCTTGAGACTCCGTTTATCTCCACGGAGGTTATGAAGATTAACATAGACTCATTCTGAAAAAATCACTTATCACTGTGCACTGCAGAGTGGCCAAAGAGACATGCAGACCATGAACAGCTGTTTGCTACCAAAGCAAAGGGGAAGAACACAGGTTATTCTCAGTCCTGTGCTCCACCATTCACTCATCCTAAAGCATGTAAACTTTCTTCCTTCCCTCCCTTTTAGATAAATAAAAGTCCTAAGTACTTGACAATACAATCATCTACATTGATGGAATGAAAAAGAAGTTCCTTTCTGATGACTTCACATAATGCATGCATCACTTCATCTTGCTTCCTCTTTAAGAACCCTTGCAAAAATAATTCAAAGTATTTTCAGTGTCTTTTATAATATTGATTTTTCATAAGTAATGCACCAAAGATGACCACATTGAAACCCACCATAAAATTCACGGTAGTCAAGGCATGATTAGGAAAATGATATAAAGCAGCTGTTCAGATGAACAATTTTAATCAGCCTTAGTGAATGGTGTGCACTAAGCAGTGAATGCAGTTAATGTTTGAATGTTTTTCCCTCCTCGAAATGGAAGACAGATAGGACAAATTTTCCATTACTGGAACTCATAGGAAAAAGATTTTAAAAGTGCATTTGTTTATCATCCCCACATCACCAAGTGTATACTTTGCTCAAGCAATACTGTACAGTGAACAGGTGTCCTAAGAAGTCAGTGTGAACACTTTCAGTGTGTCTAACTTGCATATTTGCCTAAGCTCTTCAAGCCCCACACAATTGATCTCCTGGTTTATTAATACTGGTACAACACCCTCGATCTGGGCTTCAGAAACACAACTGAAACGAGCACCACTGCAACCTTGGGCAGTGAAGAAGTGCAATGACGCCTTTCTTACAGAACTAAAATCAATTTTCTGAAGGTCACTCAGGAAGCCTCTGTCAGAGCCCAGAATAAAACTCAGACTTGCATTTTCATCCCTAACCCCATCCTTCTTTAAAAATACTCCAGACTAATCTAGATTGAATGCTTGATTCTCATTTTGAGCATTATAATTCTCTCTACTTCCATTCACAATGTGGGCGCTGCTTTCACCTTTTTAGTGCTATTCTAACCAGTTGGGGTTTTATGTTTTAGCAGGACCATTAATGTGGTTGGCTCTGACCTAGTTTAAAGTCTTGTTCTCTTCCCTCGTCCGATTCAATACAAAAAAAATAAAGGGGGCATAATTAAGTAATACTAAAAAGAAATCAATCAAAACCTGAAAAAAAACCCCAGTAGGGTAAGGTTTATTTCCCCAGATGAAATATTGCTCTGCTTCCTGAGTCAGTACTGTTGGCACACTTTGTATTTGGCTGACAAAAATAATTTTACTAGCTAAGTATTTTAAATTGCAAAGGGAACCAGATGAACTAACATACTATGAAAGAATAATTACTGATTTCATTGCTCATTCTTTCTGACTTGCATTATTCACTACAGCTGCTTATTTAGCTCTGTTTAGTTGCTGATTTAAGGATTTCTTTGCAGCCTATTTTGTGTTCCCTCCAGCTCAGGTTGTGGCACATAACCCCCTATTTCCACCGCAAATGCTTCTGTCCTGACACATCTTGCCCCAGTGTGCAATTACACATACCAATGAGATCCCTGTATGAGTGGCTGCAATATAGTCAGATTCTCTACATGCTGGGGTATACTCAAGGCATGCTCTGAAATGCCTGATGGAGATTGGGCTCACACAGGCTTTTAAAAAACAAACAAAAAAAAGAAAATCCCTGGACATACATTCCGTGATATATATAAGATACAACTGGAAGTCCCTTTTTTTTTTCTTTCTTTCTTTCTTTCTTTTTTTTTTTTTAATGACAATACAGAATTTATGATACATTCAGAAAGTCCATAAAGCCTCAGGAAAAGCAGGATCTGACAGGAAATTAAAGTGCATGAACAAACAGCTTGTGCAAAATGATGAGATCTGAGAGTGTCAACTCTTAACATCAAACCTGTCAACGTAAAATGAGGACAATATTTACCCACAGCTTTCAGAGATGTCACCATTTTGAAGGAATAAATGTTCCTCAGCATTCTTTGAAGCCAAATAGGAATATTTACTATAAGGAGAAATAAAACTGGAAATGGCTTTACAGTTTCTTAACTACATTATATTCATAATATTTATTCTAATTATGAGATAATCTGACACAATTTGCCCATTGTAGATAAAATGCAGGGCAAAAAGCAAGAAAAAGCAAAATGCTGAAACAGAGAGAAGTCTCAATTCTGCAAACTGTACTGCATGGATGTTCACAAAGTCCAGAGGACAAAATGCAACGCTGAGGTTAACAGCCCCCTATTCAAACACAAGTGTTTACCCATACAACATGGAGTGCAAGGTCAGGGACACCATTCAGATAGTACAAAGCTCTATAAACTGTTGGGAGAAAGCAGCTGAACATATGAAGTTTCCATTCATTGGAGATGCTCAATACCAACACTGTCCCAGGTAACCTCTCTGGCTGAACCTGCTTGTGCAGGGGGTTCAACTGGGCAATATCTTACATTCCCTTCCAACCTCAACTGTTCAGCAATTCTGCCATATTCCATTCCAGCTCAATCTGTTTGCTCAGAAGACAGACATCAACTGTCATAATCACTGTGAGACTCCTCAAATATAAAACACTTGGTCACAGCAGATCTCATGGGAAAATCAGGGATCTTTTGTACTTTCTGGGTGATTAAACAATTGAGAAAATTTTCTAAAAGTCTCCACCAAGTAGCCTGAGATATTGTAGATAAATCCAGAAGGTAAATGGACAGCCACAGACTTCTTATATTTAGTATTTAGGAATACATGAATGATTTTTCTGCTTCTGAGTTAGGATTCTCATACCTCTGTGAACACCCCACTGATTATATCTCATTTTGTGGGATGACTCAAGGCTGACTCAAATCCACTCTTCTGCCCATACAGACAGGGAAATCAGCTATGATTTCAGGATGCACTCCAAACCAGATGCTCCACATGTATACATAGATGCAGCAGCTCTTTATAGTCAGGTTGTACAGCACAAGCTCAACACTTGAAATTGCTATTTAAGAGTCACAGAAGTTCACTAGCAAGAAAAAATTGCTAAAAAAAACTTCTTTAATGCTCACAGAAATCTTTTCAGGATTTGCTCACTTTTAATCCTTGCCAGACATCAATCAAAATAAAAACACAGCATACTGAGCCTACTTCTGTCAAGGTTTTTCCACAACAGAAACTTGTGTGTCTTAAGTAGTTTTGACACTGAATCCATCTTTTGAGTTTTCTAACATTCCCCAAGTGGCTTGCACTTCTGCAAAACAAAGAGCCAAAATACCACAAAACAGACTTTGATAATGTAATTCTTTGTTGTTTCCTATTATGGCTCGCTCACAGCTTGTAGTGGATACTTAACTCAGGAAGAAATTCTGCGGCAGTTGGCCAGCACTGTGTGTTGTTTTCCCGTTTCAGCCTCTGCACGAGGCACAGCAGGCTTCTGTCAGTGTGTTATGTGGTACAGGCTTCCAAGGGATGAACCGGGATGTGGGACAGGCACGTTTCTGGCCCGGAGATGCTGCAAGGGCACAGCTCACCTGAAATTCAATGAACTTAAAGGTCTTTCCCAACTGAAATGATTCTACAATTCTATGATATGGTGGATTATTCAGACACAAGTGTAGTATCTTCCTATCGGTGTGCTCAGCAACAAGGCCAGAAAAACTGCCCTTAGCCACAAGGACACCCTCTTGGACATCCCAAATCTCTGCACAGCCTCACACCTCTGGGAACACACACACACACACACACACAGAGGGCAAAGTACAAACATCAGGGCGTGACACAGCTGGGAAGTGCTCAGATTTCGAAGACAGTAGGAGATGCACCAGATTGAAGTGCCTCACACTGTGAGCCAACCTCTGGTCAAGTGTAGCTGGGATGGGAAGCATCTTACGGACACAGAAATTGACACAACACAACATACTGGGGCTTGCATTCGGACCGCCCTTCTCTACCTCCCGCCCCTCCCTCCCACACTGCCCCGCCGCCATCTTGTCGCCCGGCCCCGCCGAACTCCATTTCCCGTGAGGCCCAGCGGCGCGGGCCAGCGGCGGCGCTGCGGGAGGGCTGCGGCCGGCGGAGCAGGTAAGGGTGAGAACCTCGGCCGGGCAGCTCTCCTGCCAGACCCCTTCCCGCCCGTAGAATCGGCCTGAGCTCCCGGCGGGGCATTTCTGAGCAGGCTTCGGCGGCCCGGGTCCGTACCCCGGATGAGGTGGCCGTGCTGAGGGACCCGATCCCGCTGGCAGTGCTCTGCCTGCAGTCGGTGTACACGGAGGAGTAGCCACAGAACAAGGCCCGGGGAAGGAAGGCTTTTCCACCTTTTTTTTAATAACACTCATCTTTTCTCTTGGTTTTGAGGAATACCCGGGCAGAATACCGTTGTACCTCGCCTAGCAGATGGTGAAATGAAGGGCTTCAATTGAAATATGGACTAGATCTGTGAAAAACACAGTGTAAATAACCGAATATTAAAACCCATTGATTTTAATATGCATTTTTACAATGTGTTTTATAGGTCAATTTCCCCAAACAGTGCCAAAGGAAAGAGGATGGGACCAGAAAATACTGCCAAGGAAACAGTCCTCATTACTGGAGGAGGTGGTTACTTTGGCTTCCGGTTAGTGCATTAAATAATTATTACATATGAGAGTAAATGTAATAGATTGCTGCTGGTGAGGCAACAAAATCCATCTGTAGAAGAGAAAACTAGGACAGACACGCCTGATCCAGTTCACCCCGTCTTGTCTTGGGTCTCAGTTTTAAACAAACATGTTTTTCTGTTTCTGAATGTTAAGTAAATATGTTAACATGTTTCCAAATGTCAAGCATCACCTGGCTGCAGACATTTACCTGTCTGGTCACCTTTGTAATGGGGATTTAGATCATATTGCAGCCTATTCCCAAGAACACTTCTATGCTTGTATGCAGATCTTTCTTTTGACAGTAGGCCATGGCCTGCAAATAGTTAACACAGGTGCTCAGCTGTATAGATAAAATAGTACAGCTGCTCTCTACCCTCAGGAATATATTTATTTTTATAGGCATTGATATTTTAGGATTAGAGTTGTTAATAAGTTATATATTTCCGTGAAATCCATTTCCCCTCGCTGTAGATGGCTCTACAGGCTAAATTGTGTAAAGAAAATAATCTTACTTTGAGCCCTAGACTACCCTTCTGGAGAACATTCAGATGCAGAATTATTTGCATAGTTGAGAGAGGTTACAGTCATGAACAAAAAGTACATTTCAAGTGGGGGAAAAGACACCCATCTGACTTCTGCTTGGTTTTTTCCTCCTTTAAGCATACAACAGTTACAGGAATGGTGGAGAGGAATGCTGGATTTATACAGTGTCAATACCTGTGTTTGTATCTGTGGATCTGAAATATCTCGCTCATTCCTCCTCTCCATAAAATTCAAGCAACAAAGACAACCTATTGTCCTGACAGAATCGGGATGGCAAAACAGCAGTAAGATAAAAACAGTACATGGGGATTTTTTTTTTTAATACTTTGCCACAGGTTTACATCTGAAAGGTTTGCTATTGCTGGTCTGTAGGGGACAGAAGCAGAAAAATAGCTGTTTTCTTCCCCAGAACTGCAGAAAGCAGTTCATTCTGTTCAGACTTTTCCTTTACAGAAGTTCTGTCTCATTGTTACCTTTTTTCATGTGTGCCCAAAGTTTTGGTGGAGCTTGAGAGACGAGTTTAGCACCCAAGTATCACAGCCCAATCTTGCCCATAATTGATGGCCAAATATTTAAAAGACCCAGCAGAGATAAAAAGAAAAAAAAAAACAACCCAGCATTTAAATGAATCTTCTCTTATCTCCAGGTGAAATGTTTCATGCATCACTATGCTATGTACACTAACATACGGTTTCTATCATGTTTTAGTTTAGGTTGTGCCATGTACCAAAAGGGAGTTGATGTGATTCTCTTTGATGTTCTGAAGCCACTTCAAACTGTGCCAGAGGGAATAAAGTTCATGCAAGGGGATATCTGTTGCCTGTCTGAAGTGGAAGAGGCCTTTAGAGATGTAATCTGTGTATTCCATCTCGCTTCCTATGGAATGTCTGGTAGGGAGCAGCTGAACTGGAAACTGATAGAAGATGTTAATGTGAAAGGAACAGAAAATGTCATCCGAGCCTGCAAGAGCACAGGAGTGTCGAGTCTGGTTTACACAAGTACATATAACGTGATATTTGGAGGTCAGGTTATAGAAAATGGGGATGAATCTCTGCCCTACCTACCTCTTCACCTTCATCCAGACCACTACTCCCGGACCAAATCTGTAGCTGAAATGAAGGTGCTGGAGGCAAATGGTGCTGAGCTTGGAAATGGCAAAGGTGTATTAAGGACTTGTGCTCTCCGACCAGCAGGCATCTATGGACCTGGAGAACAAAGACATCTTCCAAGAATAGTTAGCTACATTGAAAGGGGACTGTTCAAATTTGTATATGGAGATCCACAGAGTCTAGTAGAATTTGTACATGTAGACAATCTAGTTCAGGCTCACATCCTTGCCTCTGAGGCCCTCAAAGCCAACAAAAAGCACATAGCTGCAGGCCGAGCCTACTTTATTTCAGATGGCAGGCCTGTAAATAACTTTGAATTTTTCCGACCCTTAGTGGAAGGTTTGGGTTACAAGTTCCCAACCTGTCGCCTGCCTCTTTCCATTGTCTACTTCTTTGCATTCCTTACTGAAGTAGTTCATTTTCTGGTAGGACGCGTTTATAATTTTCAGCCTCTCCTCACTCGCACAGAGGTTTACAAAACAGGTGTCACACATTATTTTAGTATGGAGAAGGCCAGAAAGGAGCTGGGGTATGAGCCACAGCAGTACAGCCTGAATGAAGTGGTTGCGTGGTTCAGATCTCAGGGCTGTGGACCAAAGCCAAGAAAGTACAGCATTGTGCATCTTGCTAGAGATGGCGGATTGCTCTTCTTGCTGATTGCTGTGATGGTCTCATGGCTTTCTTCCACAGTTACATTTTCACTCTGAAAGATGAAATGCTGTGTATGGAGGACAGAACTTAGTTACATCTCTGAGTACTTTTGCTTTTGTCAGCTAATGAAACGAAACCCCAGAAATTAGATGTTTATGTCATGTCATTCAGGTAAATACCTCAGCAGGTTTATCCCCGAGGACCAGAAATGCTGAGTAAAAAGATAATTTTTCACACATAGTTCCTTTTCAAAGCAAAAATTGTTCAGACCACTAACAAGATGAAGTTCAGTATTGCTCCAAACAGCATTTTATTTTCAGGCACAACAGCACACTACAGTGAATGGAACAAGTGTCCTTAGGCTGACCCTTCTTCCTTGATGGGACTGTACTGTTCATTCCTGCCTTTTATTCCTCAAAATTTGGTGCTACATGATTCCTTCATCATATTCCAAAACCAAATTCTACTTTCCAGCTTGGTGTTGAGTGAAGTGGGGGTAGATTTAGTAAGAGATGAAGCCCCTTGCTTTCTAGCCAGTTTTCAGAGATTTGAAAGACTAGGGGCCACTGGATTTCTCTCTTAATAGTGATGGCAATTAGGGGGGTTACAGTTCCAGCACCAGATGCTTGAACAGCCCAGTTGTGCTGTAGTGGGGTTGTGTTTCAGTATGAATGATGAGGTTTATTTACGCTTGCAAGAGATTCTTTAGATTGGCAGTGATGGGGACTTGACTGCAGCAATCGCTCTACAGCTTTACAATTACCTAGGACAAAATACACTGGGTAGCAGTGCCAGGACACAGTTTATCAAAAGGGGTATCCCTGCTGGGGAGGGTGAGGAAGACAAACCTGTCATAGTGTCCCCAGTGTTTTGTTTGTGGAATTCTCACCTGCACTCTGGGTTCCAAAAGGGCTATCACTGATGCCTTGGTTAGCTGTTGTGTAAAGTGTGGGAGTGGGACTGCAGCTGTATCACCGAGTGGGCTTTTGGGTTGCACAAACATTTCTTCATGGCCTGTCAGATTTGATGTCATCTGCTGGGAAAAAGCCATCTTCTGCCAGGAATAGCTAACTGCTGTGATAAGCAAGACAAAGGCATTCCAGGGCCATACCTGATCTCATCACTGAACATGGACAGCTGGGCCTTCACCCAGTGTCTGGTTCAGATCTAGATGCTTATCAGCAAGTTATGCTTTCCTGTTTCCAATATTTGTGCTTCCTGCACTTGGATGTATATATGCCTAATCAAGATTAACTGATTAGCTCCTAAACAATAAATAAATGTTTCTTCTAATACATTCTGGTTTGCTTTTCTGAGTTAACTCTGTGGTATCTGATGACATTTCTGGGAAAAGCACAATGGTTAATCTGAGTTACAGTGCTGGGAGCAGCAAAGATTTGTAGATTTTTCTAACAGTAAAATATGCCTGTTTAAAATGAATGAGCTACTTAAAGTACATTCATAAATAAGACCTATGATTTTTCCCAGCATTACTGAATGGTTAAACAAATAATCCATCAAAGACATTTACTAAATGATTACATTCATTTCCCACTGTTTATACAACATTTTTTAGCATTTAATACTATTTCTTTTAACACTCAACACAACCTGAATAGAACTTCAGCTCTGTAGCAGGATGATAAACACTTGATACTGTGAAACTCCTGTGGCATTTTAAGAACAGAAAGTAAGAAGCTCAAGTACAGGTCACTGCTGACTCTAACAACTCCCTCATCTCTGTCAGTTTTAACAGAAATTTCACATCAAAATGTTAAATCACAAAGTTGTTTAAGCCATCAGCATTACAGTTCCAGTACTTCTTGATCAAAGGACAGAAGTCCATGCTTCTCTTTATAAACGTTCCACTTTAAAGCTGAACATATACAAAATTAAGATCAATGTAAGTCACTTCAATTCTGTTTACTGTGATTTAAATGAGGAAGTGGAGGGAAAGAGACAGGCAGAAGCTTGACTGTATTGTTAAAGGATTCTCAGAAAACAAAAATGCCTGAACAGAGAAACCAAGCTAACAGAGATTTTTGTGTCATTAGTGATGACTGAAGACAGCATTGGTTTTTGAGTGTTGAGTTCTTTTCCTGAGAAGATAACTTTTTAAAATAAAAACAAATTTTAAAATTACTATTGGTAAATACATCTTTTGCTTGAAAACTGATTTTCCTCCTCCTCCATTCCCTTACCAATGTGCACACCATGAAATAAACTATATTTAATACTTAGCTTGAGGCACAGCTCAAGAGAGAACTCTCTTTTGTTGCTGTTGTTGTTTCCTATAATAGCAAATAAATGGAGGGGGCCTGGAGCAGCCCTGCTTGTGTAGCAGGAGCGTCGCACTCCTTTATAAAGTGCTTATGTGCCTCCAACAGAGTGCTGATGGCAGAAGGGCCTCTTTGCAGAAGTCATTACTGTACATCATCATAGTCTGCAGAAAGAAGAAAACTTTGTAATAAAACAGGAAAAAAAAAAAAAAAAGGAAAGACATTCATGACCTCATAAAAGCTCTGGACTGCTGTTCCCATTCCAACAGGCCCTGTGTTTTCAAGTGAAAACCACTTTATTTTCCCCTTTAAGTTCTGTGGGTTTGACTTAATGTTATCAGAAACAGATTAAGACATTTTAATGCCAGCAGAAGCAGCAGACAAACCAGAATGCAGAAGAAACTGCACAAGCCTGTTGCACAGTACCACAGGATCAGTATTTCATGTTAAATCTTGTAAAAAGATCTTTTTAAGAAGATACAGAACATAACTCCTGTGCCCCAGAGAAATTTCTCCTGCTATTTGTGATATTTTTATTAGCAAACCTCAGCTACCACCATTCATAATTATCTCAGTTGTGGGGCTGGTAGAAAAATCCATGAAAAGTTCCTTATCTCATGAAGCCTGAGCTCACACTGTTAATACTGAGGTTAAAGCCCTGCATAGATTTTTACTTTTTAGGCACAACAGAAGAGGAAGGTCCTGAGAAGTAAAAAAAACCCCAAACAAACACTCCCCCATCCCCCCCCCAAAAAACCCAAACAAACAAGTGAACAAAAACCCAAACAAAACCAAACCAATCAACCAACCCCCACAAAACAACCCACAAATACCAAAACTGCAGAAGCTGAGCTCAACACATGACCCTTTTCATCCCTCTGGAGTCAAGGACAGAACTTTGCAGTGATAAGAGAACAGGAGACATTATTTTGTCCTAACAGCCCATGACTTCTGCTTGAGCACAAGGTACTAAATCAGATACTTCTTAGGAGAAGCAGCCAGCGGCTTGGCAATGGCTACCCCAGGCCCCATCAACAGCGCACTGGCACATTCATTACTTTCCTGTCATTCAGCTCCTGCTAGTAAAAAAGCCAAGTCTTGACTACAGGGGAAGTAAAGGATACTCCTCCTCTTTCCAAAATGAAAACAGAAAATCTGAGGCTCAAGGAGATACTTCTAGGTTGCTTCAAAATTACGTATGTCTAAAGCCAGCTGGAGCTGCTCTATTTCAAGTATTTTACAGAGAGAACTCTCTCACCTTACTGTAATTTTTTAGTACTACTCTTGCATGAATACCTGAGTAGATTAAGGTAATAAATTCAGCTGTTGTGTCTGTTTCCAAATTTTAATCCATTACTTTTTTTCCTGAAAGTTAAGAACCAGAAATGCATCTTAAAACCAAAAACCCAGAACTTAGGATATAGCACAGCTTCAGCTTTTCCTAGTCCTCAAAAATTATTTCACAAGTGGTCAGTGCCTTGCTGTAGAAGACTGACACTGATGTTGTAAGTGAATAGTTGCAGAATCCTTGGTCAGCTGCTTAACCTCACATACACTGCACCTCAAGGTAAAACTTTTCCAGATATATACATATACATCTAATACATATAGAAATGTATTTATTTTAGAAGTTTAAATATCAGGCATCCTTAAAGTAGACCAAATTTTTACAGTGTCTTCTCCTAAGTGACCCAAATAAAATTTTATTACTAATTTCCACGTATTTTCAACAATGTCATGGCACATGTTAAAATTTGTGATGTGATCTTCACCAAAAAGCTTCCTGAACACTAACAGCTTACACATCTTACAAAAGATCTGGGGATTAAACTGCAATTCAGGAGCACACACGTGAAGACAACTACTTCTGGTGTATTTTAGTCAAGTTCATGATGTTTTGATGGAATAACACCTAAGAACATACATTAGCAATGAATGAAACTGCACTTTAAGTTCTTTAATAGCTGGACATGCTTATAATTACTGTTAGAGACCAGAAAATTAATTTAGCTCCTAGCTGATTCTGAAAGTTAATTATCATTATATAGAACTCCCAATTCTAATCATACAGACAGTTGAGGAGGCCCCTGCTTACTGCAGAGGGGTTGGACTAGATGACCTTTGGAGGTGTCTTCCAACCCAGACTCTTCTATGATTCTACTTTCACTCTGAAACAAACTCAGCTAGCTGGACTGCATTTGGAAATGCTGACACAAGACTGTAGGAAAATGGAACAACTAGACCTCAACTTCCACACTGCATTTGGATTTTTACAACTCGTTTGGAGAATTCAAAGATGATCTTTGGTAGGCAGTTAATGCCATCTCACCATCCAAAAGGTCAGTTTGAGAACTGCAAAACTAAGAAAAATGTTTGCAATACAGAAACTTATAGATGAACTGAAGTTAAAAAAGTGAAAGCACAGGCAGCAAAACACCTGAACAAAGTCACGTTTTGGACTTCAGAACTCATGCATACCAATATTCACAATTTAAAAGGCATAAAAAAACCACATTTGGCTCATCTAATAACCTCATAGAAGTCCTAGGCTGCAATACCTCACATTGATTCCTGCTCAATATGTATATATATTTTACCTAGAGATTGAGGGAAAAAATTCTTCCCAAGACTCCCAACAATGAAGAAAATCACAACATAAAGTCAGTGCAAGCTCACCCAGCAGCACTTCTGCCCATGCAATTAAGGCAACCTTACAGGCAGAAATACTGGTATCATTTTACAGTGAACATCAAGATCACTGTGCTTCCAAAAATTACTACAAACTCATCTTTGCCTGGTTCAGACATTATTGATTGAGTTGATCCAAATCTGATACTCACTATGGGTGAAGTTTGTATCTACCTGTAAAAGGTTGCTCAGGAGCTGCAAGTTAAACACAATCCTTGACCTTTTCCTTACACCCTACTTGTTTGCAGGCAGAAGAGGTGCAACAATAACCACATCTATGGGAACAGTCAATAAGTCAGCTTATCTTTAAAACAGAGAAATGCTGTTCCTCCAGCCTCCAGAAGAACACACCAGAGCACACCAGCAGACCACTTTTCAGTAAGAATTCACTCAAACAACTGGCAAAATGAATAAAATTCAATGACCAATGCCTAAACAAAGAAGCATCTGACACCATTCACATCACTGCTGAGATACAAAAATTATTTATTAAAAATAAGTTATTTTAAAGATTTGAAACAGCCTCTATACGAACATAACAATTTAACAGATATTGTTGCCTTCCAAAAATTTAGAAATGGTTTTTTTTTCTCCCAGATTAAAAAAATCAGCACATACATTCCAACCCACTTCCCTCGCAAAAATGTTGCAACTCAGAAAGTTGCCACAGAGTCTGTGCCCTGACAAAGCATTGAGAGGTAAGGTTTTGGAGTGAAAACACAGGATGCAAGAAACAAGAGACGAGTTAGTACAGAGCCTTGCCCATCACTTGCCCGTCAACAAAACAGCCAGCGCGGTACTTTGCTTCCGAATACAGCGCAGCATTATACCCTGGGGAAAAGTCTGGCTGGAAAATGAAATGCATTTCATAAATACTGAGGGAGCGCCTCTTAAAACTTTTGACACCACATACGTGTACAGAATGTGCACAGGACTTTTTTTCAGAAGACTAAAGTGTGCTAATTCTTAAAATATTTGCACAGCAGCAGCACAAAGATCTCCTGCATTCATCATACAATGGCTGTCCCGTGTCAGGAGTATACACAGCAACGAAAGAAGCCTGGACAAATACTCTGGAATTGCACTTAAAAAAATCACAACACTACAAAATCAAACAAAAAACTCCCCAGAGCAACAGCCTTGAGCTCTAGGGTTTGAGCTCCCTAAGCCCTAGTATCTTGCAGTCTGCCTTTTCTGTGATCACTCCAAACCTAGGCAATACTCAGCTGCCTATAAATCCTGTGCCATGTTTAGCAACCACCTCAGGCCCTTCCAGACAAGGCTTTGAGCCACCTTGTCTTACTAACACTGACACCACAGTGATCTCACAACGTTAAATGGGAATCATGGAGGCTGCTGTATGAAATATGCAGCACAGGAGATTTATAATATGACAAAGTAAACCACATTCTGCAACATGCTACAAAAATGTATGCACACCAAAGGTCCCTCCCCTTGAGGAACAGTAACTGAATGATCCTATTACTTCTGGATACAGCAGTCAAGGTTACAGCTCCACCTTCCAAATCCACAGCTGATATAACATTGTTTTTCTTGGTTGAAGGGGTTCTGCACCCATCTAATACTTGAGCAGGTGCATCACAACTGAGTACAGAAGAGATTTCAGGCAGGAGGAAGAAAAACACAAGTGCCTTTAACTTTGCTCTCTTTTTCAGATGGGTGATTAGTAATTAATTTCTTTATAATAAAAAAATTTACAGAAGCCACCCCTTGTGGGACACACTATTACAGCACTTTCATCTTTGAGATAAGACTGTCTTTACAGAATAGCTAAAACCTCACAGGAGTTCCTCAAACCCTCATCTGTGAATGCACAATGGCATCAATTAAGTGCCTCTGGAAACAACACACATCATAGGGTAAGGAGCAAGAGAAACTGAAAATTGCTGAGGCAGCTTCATCTGGCCATGAATCCCAAATCCATCCAAGTTTTCTGTGATTAGAAATGCAGCACTATGCCTCGGGCAGTCACTTAAACAGAAAAATGTCTACTCTGCACACATCTGAAAGGTAAAGTCAATCAGACAGACAGCAACACTCCACCCATGCAGAGACAAAGCTGCTAGGAATTGGACAGTAACATTATGCTAGCACAAGGAGCGAACAACCAGTGTTAAATTAGCCATCGAAGAACTTTGGGTGTGCTCTGGCAGGAAAACACACGTGCTGATCTAACAAATCTTCTCTCCTATAGCTCCACCTTCATTTGATTAAAGCTGTGAGAAGGATGTACCTCTCTGTTTGTGCATACTTGGATTAGACACGTTTTGGGAAAATGCTCTACATTTACAGAACGTTACCTGACACTATCATCTAAGCAAGACTGCAAGATTAAAAATGGACAGTTTGGTACAAAATTAATTTCTAATTACATCAGCAGCTGAAAGGATTTTCAAAATGATACAACAGTAAAGGAAATGCTTTTCAGAATTTGATACACCTTTCCCTTCTTCAAGCTGGTATTTCCTACTGCCTGTCTTAGAACTTTTCTTCCACTGCTTTCAGGCTGTGACCATAGGTTCACAGGGGTTATGAATACAGGTCCACACAAGTTTCCTTTCTCAGACCTTTACAGAGAGTTCATCGGGAAAAGTACAACTTTGGTTTCAACAAAGTATTTGGTTTCAACAAAATTAACATATTATCTAGCTCTCCAAAATGTAACAGCAAATTTTTAACAGAGGACAATACAGTATAAGCTATCAGCTGCCCAAAACATTTTGTACAGTATCAGAAGCACAATCCGCTGCCTTGAGCACTGTGCTATATGTGACGTGGCAGTGCTGGTGTGGAAGTGCTTTTACAGCATTTAATAAATTAAAAACTTACTACCAGTTAATCTTAAGGAGCCAGGTTGTTAATGTGGTGTGGCTCCATGCATGCAAATTGTTGTGGATGTCTTATCTGTAGCCTGCATACACAAATATAGCAGATGACTTATACTTGTACTTCAGGTATCGATATTGAGAAGTGAGGTCTATCTAACTACATGCCCTCAAGAAGGCCTGACCTGCACAGAGGGAATGCTTTGTACAGAATATAAATTATTAGGAATTAAAACAGGTTTTTGTTTGTTGGTTTTTATAACAAGAAACTGTTAAGGAAAGCGATCTTTCCTCCTCCTCCTCTTCTTCCAGTCAGTCACTCTGATGAGACCATCATTGAATAGGATGACCAGGATAAGTTAATGTCTCTTCCTGAATTGCACCATAAAGCACACACAGACTGACTGCTTCAAGAGTAGAATTTGCTGTTACTGACTTTCTTCTCCCTTAATCTTAAGGAAAAAGGAAAGGAAAAAGTCAATAATTTCTCAGAGGAAAACAGTCTACCAAATTCAACTTCCTAGATAAAAGCAGCAGTTGATGTATGAGCAACAAGCACAGCAGTGGTTTTTTCCTCAGTAAATGAGAGTAAACCACTGATTCATGCAGTTGTTTAGCACACACCAAAAAAAGAATACAAAAACTTAAAAGTCTTCCTGTCCCATCTTGAGATATGCTCAGGACTTCCTCCTGGTATATGATGGCTCTGTCTCCCTCACAAGGTGGCAGCAAAGGAGGAAGATCCTTCCCATAAGCTTTGGATAACATACTGATGCTTAACTGGCAATTCTATGCTGTCACAACTCAATGGTTTTTTTTGTCTTTTGTGGTTTCTGTACTTGGAAATATCTTCTGTTCCCACACATCTAATATGCTAATGAAATTTCCAGAGACATAGCTTTGAAAGTACAGGAGTGAGGCAGTTTATTTATTTGGTTGTATATTCTTCCAGGCTTTACTCTTGAAAAGCAGGAGAGTAAAGGAATATAAACTCACAGGATTACAAGTTTCACTGTCGTCACTGAAACTGAAATGTCACTGAGCAGACATTTCACAGCATCTACTGTCCTCTAGCGGCTTGCAGCTCAGCCTGGCTTCACTGCAGCCCTCCCTTGCTTCTGATAGGCTCTTTCCACCCTTGCCACTCTTTAGATGCTTGTTCTTGTAAAGTCTGACATTTCCTTACCATAAATCACGTCTAGACAGATCTGCCTTGGGAAGCAGAATGATTATCAACCCACCTGCGGTTGCACGTGTCTTGATATATCTGTAGTTTGTGCTCATTCACGTTGAATTCTTTTAATATAGCATCTCTGTTAGGATTCCTTACATTCAGCTGGGTGTCATAAAGGAACAGTTGGTTAAGCTCTTCCTGGCGCTTCCGAAGCTGTCGACACGAGGAGTACAGCTCTTCTTCGCTCTCCTTCAAAAGAACATTGGTAATCAATGTAACTCATAGGCACATACTCAAAATGACACAGAATCAACATAGTTTGGGGGATTCTTTTGTTTTCCTAAACATATTCCATTGCCTTTCTAAAATGCTTTCTAAAATCAGTTTTATGAGAATTTTCTGGAATGGTTACAGAAACTAGCTAAGGAAAGACTGAAAAAAAAACCTCATCCCCACAGTATGAAGAGCCATGGACGCTATTGAGGGCACCAGGAGCACTGCAGCACAAGTCATGAAATGCGTTTGTCTAAACTGGAGTATCTGTCCCTAACAAAGCATCTCAGCCTGTTGAGGAAAGGACAGCAAATGGTGCACTCATGATGGATTATCAGATTGTAACAGCTGTAAAAATATTTCTTTTTAATTTTAACTTCTGATAGTTCCATCACATTTGTATATTACAGCAAACACTACCAAGCCTGGTGCTTTCCTGTTGAAATCCAGACTAAAAGTGGAAATACTGCCTAGCAATAGGACCCCTAATAGCAGCAATTACTCTGATGATCAGGACAGAAGGACGGATCCTGTGTTTCTATGGAGCTATGGCAATTCCATACTTGCAGAAGAATTGACTTAAGTATTTGAAGAGTAATTTACAGCACTCTGAGTTTCTGTTGTTGTGTGCTGCCTACCGTAGGTGGTCTCAAAATATTCCACAAACATAGAATAATCAGCATAATTACCTTTATGACTTTAAATTATTTTAATACTTCAAAACTTAGGATAGAAAAGTCTCCTTTATAGAGACACTACTGGGGAATAGTACTGGCAGGACTGAAAGCTTAATTTTCACCTCAGCAGCAAAAGATACTCATCCTACAAAAAATGACATGCAATCAATAAATGTAATAAATCCAAACATTTTCAGAGGTGGCACACTAATAAGAATGCCTCTTTCTGCACTCAGTCCAGGAAAGGAAAACTGATCCAGTCTAGGAAAACTGATACGTTAGCAACGTATCCAAGGGTTTTCAGTTAGGGCAACAAGATCTTTTCCTAAATCTTTTTCCTTCCTACCCAAGTATGAGTTGAAGTAACTGACACAGCCTCGGTGCTATGCTACTGATTAAGATTTTAAAAGTTGGGTTTGTTTTCTTTTTGCTGTCTTTTTTTTTTTTTAAGGAGAAGGAACTTCTGTATTCCCAAATTGCAAAAGGAAAAGCAGATTGCCAGTTACCAAAGTGCAGGTGTAATTACCAAGATGCATATGTACTACTGTTTGTTCTTGCAAACAAAGGTATTCACAAAGCTAGACTTTAAAAGTCCATTTAGGAATAGAATAGAATTAACCAGGTTGGAAAAGAACTTCGAGAGCAGAGTCCAACCTATCACCCAACACGAATGTCCGCTTCAATCTTTATGTTAAAAACACATACACCATCAAGGCCTATTGTAATTGGAGAATGGTGAAGAGATATGTGCACTTTCTGAAGCAAGTAAATCCATTTTCAAGCAGGTAAGACATGCTTCTACATGTAACCACGACCTCAGTATAGTACAATTTCTGCAGTATCAGGAAAATCAGTTAACTTCCACAGAAACTGCATTAAAGCTCCACATAATAATTCACAAATGTGCATGCTTACGTCTTCAATATTCTTGCTTTTCTATTCCTGATAAATTCCACAGCCATCTGTAACTCCCCTGTATAATTTTGTGTTTCATCTTCAAGAGTATGCAGATGGGCTCTGTATATAAACAGGCCTGTTATTAAATTATATCATTTTATGGAGGGTCATCATTTAAGAAAAGGGCAGAAGAACAGATGGAGACAGCCTTGATCTTTTCTGGTGCTTCTTGAATGATCTGACAGAAGTTCTAAAGCTGATTAATTGTGCCAAGTCCTGGTTTGCTGCAGAGTGCCAAACAAAAGGGAAAATTTCTGAAAGTTCTCCTGCCACTGCATTACCACCCAGAGACATCAGACGCTGTAAAAACACAGAGCTGTGCTGCATCTTCATTTGGCTTAACAAGCAGAAGGGACTTCAAGAGTGCGAAATGTGCTACTGTCAAAGGACTCAGTGCTGACAGATTGGGAGACATACTGCTGCTCTGAACAACACTTTAAGAGCTGCTCCTGCCCCAGGCAAATAATGATCTGAATTCCTGAAGAGAAACCACAGCAGGAGGAATTCGCAATACATCTACAAGCAATGTCCATGCTCAACATCTTAGGCAATGGTGAGTTGTTGTCAGTTTTCTCAAAGGCAGCTAGCCAAGGAAACAGCAGTCTATCAGACCTCCTCTACCAGACTTGTATCCACGAAATATGAGCATTTTAAACACTGTCTTCAAAGGACACAGGTCTCTCTTGTTTATACACACACAAAAACATACACACACACACACACACACACACACTTGGTCTCAGCTTCTAGCCCTCTCCTGCTCTCATGACTCTTTCTTTGCTGGCCAACCAAAGGAGCCTACTGTGACTGCCCAACACTGTCGTTACTCAGTCATTTTACACCATGTATTGCAAGGTGGCTTTGTGAAAGGAATATTTGAAAAAGGCTGCCTCTCCTTCATGAAGAAGAATGTGACTGAATTTCAGTGTATGCAACTGCAGGCACAAACCCCTCCAGAGACATAATGACTTACAGTTAGGAGAAGCTGGTGTTTTAATCAGGAAAAAAAATGTATGCTGGAGCGAACTGCAGTGTAAGCTGTAAAAGACTACAAATAAGAAGTTGGACTTTTTTTTTCCCCTTCTGAGTCTGAAAGGTACTGGAAAACACCTTGAAATACCCAAGTGCCAGAAATGTCTTTAAACATTCATCACATGGCCTCTAAACCAGTGTATGTAAATTACATAAAATATTACTGAGACAGAGTCTGAGAATAATCCCACTACAAATCAACACATACAGCAGCACCTTTGGAACACCAACAAATGCTATTCAAAGATCAGCCACTTTCATGCCTGGCTCCATGAGCAAGGATGCATCATTATTTTTTCCCTTGTATGTTTAAAAATACTAGCACTTCAAGTAGGTGTTTTAGGGAGGCTTAAAAGAAGTAGATTAGCACTTCTGCATGAACCAGAATATGCCTTTAATGAAAAACTGGGAGAAACTACTACATTCTCTTCCTAAAATGATTATTTTTATATAGGACATTTAAAAAAGATTATTCTATGAAGTCAAGGTTGATTTTAGCTAGTTTTGCATGACATCCCTCAGTTAGCAAGGGAAGATGATCATGTCATTGCAGTAAAAAACAGTGAAGGTAATGAGGCTTTGTTAGTGCAGTATTTCTTTTAACAGCTACGCAATCTGTCTACCCAGAGGGATTTTAACTCAGTTTGTGTTGTCATCCTCAGTACCTGTAGACACAGAACAGGAAACTAAATCCTAATACCCTGGTTTCCCCAAAGGACAGACAGCATACACTCTAAGTGCACTAAACACTCCAGCAGTTCTCACCAGAACTTGGTGCATTTCACAGTGAACCAGAAGTGAGGCCAGCTCAATATCTTCACTATAGCCGTTCTTGAGAGGAACTGACCTAAAACCTGGCATGGGAGAACATACACAGAGGACAATTAGAGGCAAGGCAAAGGGTTATCTGCCCTCACAAAAACGATGCGCACAGCCCTGAGGGTTAACAGGTTCCTCATTGCTCAAATGCTCCCCTGCTGAGAACAGGCTCTGCTTTGACAATTACAGAGAAACAAAAGGCAAGAATGGCAAAATCGAGAAATGTGATTTCACATGCTTTTGAAAACTAAAGCTAGAAGCAGAGGAAAGCAGAAAACTTACTCTACCTTCACATCTAAAAAAATTAATACAACAAAGGCACTGACATCAAAACAAAAGAATAATCTTCACAGATTATACTCAGAGGACATAACCCTGTTGCTGAAATAGAGTATGTAGAAAAGACAGAGCAAATTATTCAACATAATGCTTTCACAATTAAAAAAAAAAATTAAGAGGGTGAGAGGATTATTTTAAATACTTAAATGCTACACGTCCAGTATCACAATAAACAATGGAGGAAAGGAACTCTAATCAAAAGAGCACTTGTCCTTGGCACATTGTAGCTGCTACCGAGAGCAAAGTCACACTACAGCAACTCTGAACAGCATCTTTCTGGCTTATTTGGCACTTACTACACCCACTGATCTTACCTGTTTTGATTCCTTTGATGGGAAAAGTGGCATGTGCTAAGAAATTGGGATCACTGAACATATCTTCCTCATAAACAACAAAGCGCAGAAATGCCAGATTTGGATCATAAATTTCAAACTTCACTTGCTCTGGACAGGGTGCCCAAACTGGATTAAGGCCATTGTCATCTGTAACAAAAAGTAAACATTTGCAGTTTGAAGCAATAATTTCACTTCATTTATGTATGGGTATGTATCCCAGGGCACTTTCTGATGATAAAAGGGCCCCAAAATCCTATTTACCATCTGTCTCCTGTTGTAACCCTGCTTCAGAAGGTCTGTATTTGTTTATCTGAGGGCAGGGGGTGGTATGAAGAAGCTTGGCAGGGATTGAAATCCAGGAAGAAAAGCTATTATTTACTTTCAAACACATAAACCCTCCTTGGACATGTATTTGTGGGGAAAAAAACAAAAACCAACTAATTCATTGCCCATATTCATGAGCCTCATGTCCTACATCGGAGTAAAATCATAAAAAGCACTGGGAAGACTAATATAGAATGGCCCAATTCTTATAGCCATTTATAGAAAATGGAGCAATTTAGTACATGTGACAGAGCCAGGAACTTTGCTCTCCCACAAGAAGGTAAAATCATAATCCTCTTCTCTGAAATCCTGAAGAGCCACAATGCATGTTCTGCTCAGGATTCTGTGTTTATTTATCAGTAGGTTAGACAATTAGAATCAAAGCCTTTCGTCTACTGGAGGAACACTGCTGCATCCAGAAATATTACCTGGGACACTGACCTGTTTCAGTGCACCTGAATGGAGCTTTTGTACACACAAAATACATATGCAGGCTGTTAAACATGCATCCCTCATCCAGAGCTCAGAAGTGAGCTTTGTCCAAACTTCTATTGCACTGCAAGTTACACTGCTTTACAGGCCTATATACCTAAGCTGTCTCCAAGGGGATGCCAGTTTTGGAACACTGAGTTTAAATAAACACAGTCTGGATCTCATAGCAGTAAGTCTCCGTTTGGGCCAGACTTGGGAGCTGACTAGCACTACTGGAGGCACTTTCAAGGCAGCACTTTTAAAATATGCAAATACACAAAGTTATGCATAGGCAAAAACATAACAGACTTGTGACTCTTCTTTTTTTACAAACTGCAACAGTACTTTTTTTCCTCTCTAAATTTCATATAAGGTTTCTCAAGTTAACTGGCCCCCAGGCAAATGAGAGAATACTATTGCATGACTCATCAGTCCAGAGCAACAGTTAACTTATTCCTCCCTACGTACGCTGCTGGCTGAAAACTGACAACAGAAATTCATTGCATCCTCCACTCCCTTTATTTAAACACACTGAAGTATAACCATATCCCTAACAACACGTGAAACTGCAGATACTCACTCACAACTGATGTCTTGAATTTGCTGTTATCATATTCAGCCCCACAAATTTCTACCTCTACAAAGGGACAAGCGATGCTTCTACCAGGTTTAGGGAGGTGACGAGCACCTAAAACCTGCAAAAGCAACTGTGTGTTATAACCATCTCCAAAGGAAACTTGGCACCATTATTTCTGTACAGAAGGTAGCCTACAGAACTAGAAGTGGGAAAAAAAAATCTACAAGACTATGCAAAAATATGCAATCCCTCTCTTCAATATGTTCGCATGTGTTAAAGATACTGTCTGTGCTACCAATAATATCATCTTCCATTGTTTGGGTAACCCAATGATTTTCATTGGAAGATACTGTAGCTGACATTCCTAAATATCTATTTTAAGAAATTAATGCTTTACATTCATAGCCCCTAATTACTTCTTCCCTAAACTGTAGTGAAAAGCAGCTCATGTGCTTCTTCTTTCTCAGAAAACATAATTTTGAAGGACATCACTTACTGTATAGCAACTGAGAACACAAACAAGTTCAATCCCTGTTTGAATTCCTGGCACTAGAAGACAACATGGTGTAATTTGCAAATGATAAACTTCACGAAAACTGAGAATGACATTAAGTCACAGTGCACTACACATGATGATGGGGGGGGATCAGTTTATCAATTTTTCTGCTTAGTTTCCGTATTTAATTATAAATTTCTTTCTTCCACATTGGAAATCTCTGAACTAGTTAGTCTGCTGCTAACCAATTTCCAATAGGACTCTTCCACTGAGAAATCATTGGATTGGAAATGGCAAGTTAGCTCATTTGGAATTGTTTATCAGCAATTATGTAAAATTATCCAAAGACTATGTTTGCAGTGCTATACCATGCGCTTCATTAGCATGATAAAGATATATATTTCTTTTCAAGAACCAGAGGAATTAGTTTTATTCTCAAACACACTGACATTTAAAATCAGTATTTTGACAATCTGTCAGATCTTGCTCTGAAATATAATAGCTTTATTTTTAGCTTTATAGATATTTATGACTGGTAAAAAAACCATTATTTACAAAAGAGATTTACCCTCACTGTCATAATCATCTGCAATTTCCTCTTCGCGTCATTTGGCATTGGGTCATACTCCTCATTTCTCATGCTTTCTGGCTGCAGAACATAGCCAGTGCGTCCATTAAGTGAAAACAAGGCATGGTTCAATTGCATGTATTTATCTAGGGAGAGAGTTAAACAGTCATAACAGAGGATCCCCATTTGAATAAAGCTAAGGAAGTACCAGACTAACAGCTCATCCCTATTATTCTTTCTGGTCACCATTTTATCAGAAACAGCTGGAAAGGTAAGTTGGAAGACTCTATTCCCTTCAGTAACTGAACCTGACAAGTCATTTCTCACCAGTTTTAAGCTAAATAAACCCACCTCCATTCACAGTTTCCTATCAATGTGTCATAAGCCAGTTGGCCAGAAAATGAAGCACAGCCTTCCACAGTATCACAGTATCACCAAGGTTGGAAGACACATCAAAGATCATCGAGTCCAACCTGTCACCTGTCCCTGTGGCTGAACAAGTGTTCATCCACCTCGAACTTACTGCAAATACCTCTGCTTGTTTGTCACAAAGAGATCATGGTGAAATAAACTTTTCAGAGTTTAGGGCTAGTTAGGTTCAGAGACAGGGCTTTCGGAGGCCAATTTTGGGAAACCAGCTCTATCAGGGGATCCACACATTCAAAACCAAGCTTTCATTCTTGCACAACCCCTCTTGCGGGGAAGCACAAATACACAGGACAGCCACAATGACCAGAACGGCAGAGGGACCAGAAATGGGCTTGATCATGGTGAAACAGAGAGGGGATTTGATCCTTTTTTTAGACAGGATATTACCTGGAGTTTGGAAGTTAAGAGCCACCATCTGGGAGCCACAAAGCCAGAGACGAAATGGGTCATAGTTGGACGAGTCAACCCTCTGTCCTTTAGGATAGACACGTGTCAGACCCTTCAGGTTGTATCTCAACAAATCAACTGGCTTTTGCTTAACAATGCTCTCTGCCTTGGTTTCCACAAAGGACCGGATTTCTCTGAAATCAGGGTTTTCTGCACAGGGTAAGAAGGAAAAAAGAGTGGTTACTACAGGAAGAAAGAAGGTGGCATTTATACTGCATTTCTACTAACAGAATCAGGCAATCATTAAGGCTGAAAGAGACCCTTAAGATCATCAAGAACACTTTGTTTTGCTTTGTCCTTTAATGCAATAATTGGCACAGTTTTCATGCAGACATGGCAAATTGGTTGAGCATCAAGTCTGAAAGTTCCAATTGCCTGCCACATGCTCTGCAGCAGGGCAGATAAGAGTCCATCGTCATATTCTCATCTCATCATTGTTAATAATGTACTTCTGAGCAGTAGGACACATATTTAAATGAGACATCTTTTCCTGGGTTTAAATGGGGAGAAGGAAGGGTGAGCCAGGGTTAGGCAATGACTCAAACAATGACTATAATTATAATGTCTTAACTACACTGACAGCTTATTAAAAATGTTTGCAAAGAAACTTAAAGAAAAAGGGCATATTTGCTGCCTTCTCCAGCAGCTGTGACAAAAATCTGGAGAAAGAAGTACATATTTCAGTGTCAGATTCTGCATCCACAGTTTTCATTTATATTATGAAACCCTCTACCATTCCAACAGCTTCTGTAAATGGCAAACAGATTCCTAGAGAAAAATTATGTAATTCACAGCAAATCTATTTTGAAGGTTTTTTACCAGCAAGTGTTCAGCCAGAGCTTTTCATCCCAAAAAGTCAATTGACACATAACTAGTGAACTTCCCCATGAAAGACACCTATGAGAAAGTGTCGCTAGTTAAATAGTTAGGAATTTGTGAGTTCTGTGCTGAAAATTCAAGAGCATCAAGCTCCCCAATGAACAACTTCCAACTGACCCTGAAAAAGGCATTTCTACCCAGTTCTGTAAATCTTAACTAACACCTACAATGATAGTAGAAGGGGTAAAATTCAGATGTAGTGTTAAAGGAAGTACCTAAATTGTCCTTGGTTTTGCTTGTTGGCTTGCAGTAGATTACCAGATCAGACAATTCAATAGCAATCAATTGATTCTTTTCCCAGTATTTTCTCCTGTTCTCCTGTGAAATGTAACAAAGCTTTAGATTACACATACAGTTGAGCATTGTGGTAAAGTAACTCCAGAGTATATGCTAATGAAATTTAAAAGTTGATGCATTCTTTTGTGGCCCAGATTCTTATCTGATATTTCAGATGCTTGGATAGATGTGATGTACTTACAGGCCCAATTCAGAAAACAGGCTAACCAACTGGTTTTGGGTTTTAGCTAGAGGAGGGTTTTCTGGGGAGGTTTGATGTGTTAGGATTTGGTTTTTTAAACAAGTGTTTCAGTGCTTCCCTGATCACAGAATCATAGAATTGTTAGGTTTGGAAGGGACCAAGCTGTGTGGTGCAGCAGACACACTGGAGGGAAGGGATGCCATCCAGAGGGACCTTGACAGGCTGGAGAGGTGGGCACAAGCCAACCTCATGAGGTTCAACAAGACCAAGGGCAGGGTCCTGCAGCTGGGGCGAGGCAATTCCAGGCACAAATCCAGCCTGGGCAGTGACTGGCTGGAAAGCAGCCCTGAGAAGAGAGACTTGGGGGTGCTGGTGGATGACAAGCTCAACATGAGCTCTCAATGTGCACTTGCAGCCCGGAAAGCCAATCAGATCCTGGGCTGCATCAAGAGAAGTGTGGCCAACAGGTCAAGGGAGGTGATTCTCCCCCTCTACTCAGCTCTGGTGAGACCCCACCTGGAGTACTGCCTCCAGTTCTGGAGCCCCTATTACAAGAGGGCTATGGACGTGCTGGAACGTGTCCAGAGAAGGGCCACGAGGATGATCAGAGGGCTGAAGCACCTCTCCTGTGAGGACAGACTGCAAGAGTTGGGGCTGTTCAGTCTGGAGAAGAGAAGGCTCCGAGGTGACCTCATTGTGGCCTTCCAGTATCTGAAGGGGGCCTACAAGAAGGCTGGGGAGGGACTTCTCAGGATATCACATAGTGATAGGACTAGGGGGAATGGAATGAAGCTGGAGGTGGGGAGATTCAGGCTGGATGTGAGGGGGAAATTCTTCACCATGAGAGTGGTGAAGCCTTGGAATGGGTTGTCCAGGGAGGTGGTTGAGGCCCCGTCCCTGGAGGTGTTTAAGCCCAGGCTGGATGAGGCTCTGGCCAGCGTGATCTAGTGTGGGGTGTCCCTGCCCATGGCAGGGGGTTAGAACTAGATGATCCTTGTGGTCCCTTCCAACCCTGACTGATACTATGATACTATGACCTCAAGGATCATCTAGTTCCAATCCCCCTGCCTTGGGCAGGGACACCTCACACTAGATCAGCTTGCCCAGAGTCACATCTAGCCTGGCCTTAAAAACCTGTAGGGATTAGGCTTCCACCACCTGATCAGGCCTGCCCAGAATCCTTGCAACATTTTTTTTTCTTTTCTACTAATTTTAGTTGCATTCTCAACTCTATACCTCATAGAAATGCAAATGTATGCAGAAAAAATGCAAAGGCTAGTGAAGTGTCTGTTTATTTACAATCCCAAGAAGGACTTATGTCTTGCAAATAACTCCTAAACGGCTACATTCAAACTCTATGAACCTCATAGCGTAATGCTATGTATGGAAAATCATGTGCAATCTTGCTGTGAACATCTGTAATAAACCCACTATCTACTGCCATGTTTGCAAGTATCTGCTTTGTGGAAGCTGAGCAGCAGTCCCTGCAGTCAGAAACTGGGAACTACTGAAATCAGCAAGACTTATCCTGAGTGGAGACATTTGGACTGGAGGCTTCTCAGACATAAGAAACAGGATAAAACATGCTAGAAGAGTCCCGCACTGAACAGTGATTAGCTTTGATACAAGAGGTTATGACACATCAGCAATTAGGAAGTCTTCCAAAAGGATTCCTTCAACAAAACAAGAGGAAGCTGAGTGGACACAGGGCGTCCAGAATGTTTCACTGAACCAGAGATGAATCTACTGAAGTCTTAGAAAAGCAGAGGAATACAGACTCTAGACTTGTAAATACCTTGGGAAAAACCTATACAAACCTCATTGTACTTAGTGATTCACCAGTTTCACACACATTGCTCAACAGCAATCGGAGCTCCAACTAGGAAAGGACAACTTCTAGATGCTCATCTTTAGACATAACCCTCTAATGATAGCCAAGCAGGAGAGCTAGCAATGAACAACCATTCCTAGGATCATGACAATGTCAGTACTAAACAGAGATGACAAGATACATGAATCTCAGTTTTACTTTTTGGGCACAGTCTAAAAATGAACAACTGAAAAAAAAACCTGTATTGTATTGTGCCATAATGGTGACTCATTATGCTTTTTCCTTTCCCAAAACTCAGCTTGTTAACTATGTTTGCAAAAAGAGCCTTTCTTCACCTTTTTCCCCTCCCCATGTAGCAGTTCATCATGTGAACTTTCTAAAGGCCACCGTGGGAAAGCCTCCTGACAGAAATGAGTTTTAAAGCATCCTTGAACACAGGGTGTTTAATACTTCTCTACCTGTACAAAGGGAGAAAAAGCTGCCAAGCTCCTGAAAAGCCACTGATGTATCATAAAAAACATTCTACTTAGAGACACTTCTTCTAGGTCATATCTCTCCTCACCCAACAACAGGCCAACAGCTACTGTTGCTTCTCCCCTTGCTGAGCTTGCAGTCTCCTGCTTGAGACACCAAATTGCCTGCTATTAATAGGATGATGACAAACCTTGGAGCACTACCACTCCAGGTGACAGATAAACAGCATAAGCCAAAATGATACTGACACCCATTTTCCATCACTCATATCATCCACTTAACAAAAAAAACTGAATAAAGGCAACAAAGGAAAAAGTATAGCTAAGCATTGTAAGGGCTTTTTAATCATGTCAAAGACTTCTTAAATACTAGGAAAGATGACAGGAAGGTAAATTAATACATCAGAATGGGAAAAGCAAGTCCTGGAAAAGGTCTTTAAGCAGCAGCACTCATAAGGGGATGTAGAAGCTACACTTACAAAGAATCTTTTAATCTTTAGGCAAGAATTCAGAAATACTATTATTGAAGATCTGGTAAATCCAGAATGTGCCTATTAGTTATGAATAAATAAGGTATTAGCCAAACAATTCCCTCTTAGTGCCAGTGCATTCACTACAAAGCACAGCTAGTAAACAGGATTAAGAGGAGTTTAGGCAAAAGCAAGTCAGATTTCAAATACAGTTCTTAGTGGATTCAAAATCCTGAACAGAATAGCCTGATATCTGAGTTTCTTCTGCTTAATACTAGGATTGAACCAGTGTGACTGGATGTAAAACGTATCTGCTTTGTACTAGTAAGCATACTTCACTGAGGTGCAGGGAGCAACACAGACACTGCTCTGCTGAAAAACTCCTGTTAACACAAGTTTACGTTAAATGCTAATTTACATCCCATTCCCAAAAGAGTTTAGGGAACAAGATTTGCAACACCAATGAAATGAACAGACAAACAGCAATATGCAAGGGAGTAAAGGACCATGTGTTAGCAAGATTTAGCAGTGTATGGCAGCTAAAGACAAGTGTATGGCAGTACATTATAAAAACCAACAACAATCAGAATTTTATCAATACCTCTTCAGTGGTTTTCCAAGTGATTTCACGGATACTCTGGTACCATTCAAAGAGTTCTTCTACTTTATCAGTTGCAAACTCAACACACGGATCTTCTGGATTCTTTGGTTCCAGAATGAAGACAAAAGGCTTTCTGTGTTTCCCTTGGGGCATTTTCACTGTTAGGCAACAGAGCAGTAAGAAATTTATACTAAAAAAACCCCAGTTCTTCATCTAAGCTGTCACTGCTGATTTATTGCAAGAGTTAATATCATTAAGTTTCATCCCAGTAATGATTTTAGCTATCTTAATACAAGCAGGCATTTTGGTTTGGTGCTTTTTTTTTCACACTAAAATAAATACATACACACATTAATCAATTAATTAATATTTCCAGCTAAACATAAAAGAGTCTACCCAATACAGAAAGCTGAGAAGTCCATGTGTAAACATCAGAAAATACATACCAACGTTGTAAGTGTTGAGTACCAGTATGCCACGACACAGCGAGCCTAATGGATTGTCCTCAATAATCTGAAAAACATAGGAGTTAAATGTGCCCTTAGATCTTCTGCTGCACAAATATGCACAGGACATTAACAAACAATAAACATGCACCACTATGTCTAACCTCAGTTTCACTGAAATGATGTTTAAAAGCCTATTTCCATATGAAGAATTTCTCACTTTGAGAAACACAGGGCAGTCTTTACAATGAGAGTAGTCAAAATGAGGAGTGCAGCTTCTGCCCTGGCACAACCACGAATAGAATAGAATAGAATAGAATAGAATAGAATAGAATAGAATAGAATAGAATAGAATAGAATAGAATAGAATAGAATAGAATAGAATAACCAAGGTTGGAAGAGACCTTGAAGATCATCGAGTCCAACCTGTAACCACAACCTCACAACCAGACCATGGCACCAAGTGCCACATCCAGTCCCCTCCTGAACGCCTCCAGGGACGGAGACTCATGTTTCAAGTCTGCTTAAGGCTGCAAGGACTCTGATTCTAATGCATGTGTTTTCTTCCAAAGCCTCCTAGAAAATCACTGAAGTGCTTCAGAACAACAAAAGAATTTAACATTTTATTTTTAAAACTCAGAAATGCCAGTATGGAGCTTTGTTTTCTTTTGTTACAGACATCTTTCTCCAAGATTCTGGCCTAGATTTTTAGACACTTTTGACAAACAGTACAGCCTTAGTTCTATATAAAAACTTAATAACAGAATGTCAAATAGCTAGTGAAATGTGTTTGGACACATGGTTTTCTTATTTGCAAATATTAAGGCAGAAATTATAGAGATGAAGTAGTTAAAAGCTTCAAGCACATTGTTGTTTAGTCAAACTATCTCAAAAAGCTGAACTGGTATGATTTGGATTAGCAGGAAACCACTATCATCTCCTAAACCCCCACCAAACAGAAAACTACTGAAAGATAGTGGAGGATGTCCTGATAAAAAAATTCAGCAGCAGAGAAGTGAAGAATGGATTCCTTTCTATACTCTGTGTTCTCTCAAACCCAGCATGCAGAGCCATAATTCTACAAACCAGACTTCCAGTAGGTACCAGCTCCTAAGGAAATGCTGTGAACAAACCTTAACACTCACCTGGCTTTCAAGCTCAGTAGAATTATCAGGTGATAGGTCTTCAACATAATTAGATGGAAAATAGTGTTGGATTTTTTCTCCATAATCCCCCTTCCACCTGAATTGAAAAAAAAAAAATATATATAGAAAAATAAAGTAGTTAAAGAGCTTCAATAGGCCATTAATGAATCAATAATTCTCCAGAAACTGGTCATTAATACCCTGTAGTAGCTTGTCTAGCAGCTATCACCAAAATGTAAGTGATGAAGTAGCTAAAAGCTCTAACAAAGTGATCATTAACTGTAGTAACAGATGATTTCAGAGGGATTACATTCACTGTAAACTGCAATTAATGACTTAAGAGGCTTTTTCCCTTTCCAGTACTAAAAATACTATTATGTGGTTGACTACCCTGCAGAAACTACAGGGAAACATTAGATTCCCAAACTTTCCAAGCAATTCACAAGCCAGCTAAGAAAGAAAATCTCTTATGAAAGAAGACTAAAAAAGGTGGGTTTGAATCTTGAGGAGCACTCAGCAGAGCAAGGAGAGAAAGAGAACAATGATGACAATGATAATAGATGTTCATGAAGGATGAATGCACTTAAGGAAAAATATTGAATACATAGGGCTGTGGAGGTTCTGCAGCATAGAAAAATGGAAAAGACATGAAAAGAGGCTTAAAGATGAGTCAGGTTTAGGGTTTTTATTAAATACATTTGCATTAAGATTTACAAGGCCACAGTTAATCAGCAGACAATGGATAAAGTTTTTTTAAAAATACTACCCAAAGCTCATTTTTCCCTCCATACAGTAAGTCACCAGAAGCTCTCCTATGAGGAATCTTTGTCCTTACCAGCCTCCAGTTTCCTTTGTGACATTATGAATTAAAGCTCCTCGAGAAAAGCTCAATTCATCACTTCTTTTGGCTCTGTAGTCATACAAGGCTTTCACTGTTCTCTGAGGCTTTAAGAGAAACAAAGCAAAAGAGTCATGTACAGGGACAGGTCATAAAATAATCTATAATGCAATCTTAAAAAAAGGAAGGGAGGTTGGATCCCTTTTCTGGTTTTGTTAGGAAGCTTACATGGTACTAAAGTTCTGGAGTGACACCTATTGGTGATGCTACTTAAATGCATCACTTCCAAGCATCAGCTTGGGAAAAATTAAAAGGCAGCTTTCTTTTATGGGTGCAAGGTAATTATTAAAGAATAAATAAAATATCAAACAGTAAAAAAAGCCCCCAAAAAAACCAAAATTCAACCCAAACAATCACACAATGATCAGTCTCCTATCTTCATTACATGTATTTATATGCAGTTGCAGATGTCTACAAAGCCTCCACCTCAATACCACATCAGCTATCCTGCTGGTTACATTTCCTCTAGGAAGATGTCCAGTTTCGGCAGGCCAAACAATTTCTTTATCTTGAATTTACTATTATCCAAATTCTTCAGCAGCAATGCAAGTTCACTGGCCAAAAAGGACTAAAAAGAATTACAGTCATAAAATCTGCATGCATAAGAATTTACAAGGAGGCAGGCCCTAATAAGAATTAGGGAAGAGTAGGTGTTTGCTGTGCAATTTTTTATGAAAACATTATATGTATCTTAGAAGAAGACAAACTTTAATAACTCATTAATACACCAAAGATACCATTTTTATATAAAAAGCATATAAACAAATTCTGCATCTATTTGTGCATGCAAGCCATGCTTGCTAATGAACCTGTGATCATTTTGTGGTAATTTGTGGCCAAAAAAATAACTGTGCTCTTAAACACACTGACACATACACTTAAAGACACACACACTTGGGGTTTGCATGTTGGACTTTCTTTCCATGCACATTTGGCCTTCTCAAACTGAATCTTCTCCCAGGTTATTTAACTTGGGGCCATACCTGCACAAGCATGCATGTCAAATCAAATCATCTCCACAGACTCAATGGCAAGAAGTGCCCAAATTCCCAGTATGGATGAATCAATACAGGACTTGCACACAAGAAAATGTCTTGGTACAAATTTTAAAGAGAGGCTAGGAAAAAAGTCACTCCCTATAAATTTCTGCTCTCCAGTCCCCCCAAAATCAAGCAATCTAACACTTTCAATTACCACTTTCATTGCTGCTGCTAAGAAATCAATAAACAAGACTCATAATTTTCAGAAGTCTACAGTAAATGTAAGTGTCTCCCTTTAAGCATACCACTGTAGGAGTGATTTCACTGGGCTCCACATACATCTTGACATCATAGAGGGAGTTAATATCTTTTTCCTAAAAACAGGAAGAAGAGGAAAAAAATAATGAAGTTCCAGGAATCAAAAATTATAGAAGCACTTCACACTAATAGAACATTCATTGCTAAAACCAACCTCAGACACGTTTCTCCTGCAGCTTTTAACAGACATATATTTGAAAACAGAAGAGAGCATCTCAAGCTTTTCAAAAGCTAGTTACTTCAGCTAAGCTCTCTCATCATGAAAAACATTAGGCTTCTATGCTCAACTAATTATCCAGGTTCCTAGTTAAGTCAATGGAAAGAGACAAGCATGTCTTGGGAAGATTTCCTCATGCTTATCTCAAGGAATGACCCTTCAGAAGTACCTCTCACTTTTTTTTTCCACAGAATGCAGTTGGAGACCGTTCCCAAGATGGCTCCAGTGCAGTGAAGTGAATGCCACTGCTGTCCACAGCAAAGAACAGCAGAATATTTCATTTTTTGATGAAATGCTCAGCAATTGGCATCTGCATGATCATGTTAGGATCTCTGCCCACTTCACCAACAGAAGACATGGCCAACTGCAGGCAGGGCTATTATCAAAAAATCATTTTAACAAAGCAACGATCTCCCACTTCACAGAGCAGCTTTTCTAATCAAATCCTGAGAAAGGTGAGAGTTGACCTGTAATCAAAGGTGAAGCTCTTTCCTTCACATATCTCAAAACCTTTGTGAGAGAAGTCGGAATCATCTCAGTTTCATAGATACAAAAACTACCCGCTGAACCTTTCCCAAAGGCCATCTACCAAAGCCAGAATCAAACCCAACCGCCCCAGGTCTAGATCTGGGGCACAATCCACTACAGCAACTGCCACTCATACCAGGAGCATCACTTACGGTGCTGTAGCGCTCCAGCAGCTCCTCGGTCACCGGGTACCGCAGTTTCATTTTCCTGTACAGGGGATGCTTCTCGTAGTAGGTCACCAGCTCCACCAAACTCTCAAAATAAGCTGAGGTTCCAAGCACAAAATGGCGACCGTCCTGCTGAATTCGGAAGTGCTTCACCTTCCCCTCCGCTCTGTGGAACGAGGGCAGCGCTGTAAAAGGTACTGCGACTTGCAGTGAGAGCCCCAGTGCTGCAAACCAGACCAGAGCTGCTTTCTGCATCTCAGTCATATGAAATAGTTTCTGCCTCTTCCAAAGCCTCTTTTAGTCAACTTGAATTCCAGTTGCCTGATCAAATTCACAAAAGGACATTCTCACTCTTCTACAATGTACAGGGCCATGGGACAAATACATGGTTTTGCTTAAATTTCCCCCTACAGATAGGTATTCTGTCACCTTCCTACATAACATAAATGTCTCTGATCAGGTTGAGTCCCTCTGGAATCCACTGCTGCTGATTTACCACTGCCCCTAAGGGACAGACACAGTCCCCACACAAAAAAAGTAGCTGTCCAGTCCCTATAATTATTTTGATAACTACAGGAGTCAATCTTAAACAAACAAACAAAAAATCTCTTGTGCTTGGACACAAGGCTTGTGCTCGCATTGATAACCATCCACTGACAACCATCTCACCCACTAAAGACCCCTGCATCCTTTTGAGGCTGCTGAAGCTTTGGTACTTCTTGTTTTCCTCAGTGTGAAATGGTATAATTGAGATGCTGCAATTCAAGTTACTACAACATCCACCTTGGTAACAACAGAAAACTTCAAATCAAAGTAGTCAGGGAATTGGGGAATTCTGGAAGTCTTCAATAGACAGTAAAGCATGTAAATAAGACAAAAACAAGTACTTGTTTTTCCACAGCAATTTTCGTTGCAGAAATAAGCATTTTTAGAGAAAAGCAATTTCATTTGAAGGCACAAAGGAAAGCACCACAATTCTATACAGTTTATTCATGTTGTTGTGAGAACATCAGATTCAAAAATACTCCCCCTAGCAAGAAAAGCTGACACTTCCATTTTGACATTTCATTTCGGTCAGTGATATGACAGAGCAGGATTTCCAGGACATAGGGACCCAGAATCATGGCTGAACCAGCACCAAAGCAAACTTCAGCATTACACCCTTTAGTACTGAGTGTCAAGGAAGTGAAGAAGGGCCACACACAGTTCTCTAGAGGAAGAAAGGGACAGTCAATGCCTCAGTATTGTTTAGAAAAGCATGAACATTTATTCCACTCATGAATTAAGCCTTGTACACATTCTCATACAAGGATCTGCTGAACAAATCAACCATGCTAATTACTCAGGGTTTGCAAGCAAGAATTTTATGATGCTAAAAAGACCACAGTATTTTTTAAATAAGAAAAAACAGAACACTGTTGAGCTACTAGGTCATGTAGCCATACACCTGTCTTTTCTTACCTGAAAGTCATGGCAAACGAAGCAGGCTCATCTCTCTTTCTAATCAGAAAGGCTCCATCTCGAGGAATTCGCATCAACATGTCTTCTGCCTCTCCCCGACTCAAGTTGCTATAGTACCAACTGCAACAGTTCCATAAATCAAAATGGACAATGGATTATGAAGCTTGCCAAACATCATTCAGTCAGAATAACAGGCAGTGTTATTAACAACAGTTTCAACCACTACAAGAAGAATTCACCAGCTTGCCACCTGTGACAGCAGCTTATTACAAAACATTGTAACACAGCAGCTTATTTTGGATAAAAGCATCAAAAATGTATCAGAACATCTTGTCTGTCTGAAATCATACAGCATAAATCTGCATTTCTTCCCAAAACAAAGGCACTAGATCTTGCTTTCAGTCTGCCATTCAGTTTTCAGTAGTTTATTCAGTTTTGACACAGCAGATCTAAGGAAACCCCAAAGAGCAAAAGAAAAACAGCAGGCATTTGAATTCTTTGATTTTATCTTTCACTGTAGAGATAGACCTATCCTGGATCTAATGTGTCTCCAGTGAACCTGTGGCCACTTATACTGGCAGTACATCTCCACCTTATACAGAAAGGCAGAAAAGCCTAAACCTTAAACTCTGCCCTCCCATCTCACTGACTTCCAAAGTTATCTACAGGTGGTCGGTGACTCTCAGGCAAGGGGGGAAAAAAAAGCTTAAAGGCACAGATCAATATTTCACATGCAAAAGAGATTTGATTTTCTCACTGCAAAGAAAACAGAACAAAGGGTAGTGACTACAGCATTCTGCCAGTAAACAAGATCTAGCTCTGCCCAAGATCTACATCAGGCAAGTACCAGTACTAAATATCTAATCCAACACACTGGGTGTTGTATAACACAGAGCAGAGAAAGAAGGAATTGTCACACTTCCACAGTAGTATAGTTCTCACTACTTTCCCTAGCTGCTCTTTCTAAATGACTGCTCTCTATTGTTTCAGGTTCTCACAAAGTCAGTGATCTTAGTCGTCCTCCTTCAGGGAAGCCTTTTCCTCTGACACCCATGGAGAAGCAACACTCAGGAGTGCTCCTGCCACCATGAAATTTTCTATGAAAAATCCAAGACCATCTAAAACAATGCAAAGAACACTGACAAAACAACCCTGGTCCTTGCCTTCTGCTGTACGTACTCTTTAGTCTCATGAGGGCTGGGATTAGGCACAGCATCAGTCAGACGCAGCTCAAATTCAGCACATCGCAAGTGGGCCTCCTTGTAGTGTTGAATGAGATCATAGATGCTATCAAACATGAGGTTGTCTGTCAGGTAGTATTTGACAGTGTCCCCATCACATGTAGAACGGATCCGGCAGTGCTGGACTCTACCTGACCTCCTGCAGAAATGCAGAGGGACAGAAGGAAAAGAAAATGTTTATGAAAGACTTTTTTCTTTTGAAGCATTTCCTCACACTTTCCTGGTCAACTACTTGGTGAGCTTGCAAAAAGGCAACCAATATGTACCATCCTGGTACCACTCTGTACCATCCTCTACCAACCTGGTTAATTCTATTCTATCTCATGAAACAGCCATGTAAGAACAGCAACAGAAATTCAGACAGGTAAGATTAAGAGATGAAAAGTAATATTTTTCAATTCACAGTGGATCAATTAAATGATTAAATTCATTAAAATCTGACACACACTACAAAATTTACTCTGACAGCTCTCTGGGTCAGAAATCCATTGGATACACTATACCTAGTAATGTCCCAACCATAAGACAAAAGAACCCAAACTACCAAGTAAGCAACAGAAGAAAAAAAAAAAAAATCAAAGTTCTTTATTGTTTTCCCTCTAGAGGACTCTTTCACTGAAATGATCAATCAGTGTTAATAAAAGTACACTCATGAGATAACTTCTCCAGTGTAGAAACCAGTCATTTATCCTTAAATTAAAAGATCAAATTTTGGCTTGCTCCTGCACTATGCTACACTGGAGTTTAATTTGGAAAGAAGTCTTTCACAGTCCCATCAATAACATTCTACTAATTATAGCAATGCCTTATTCCTACTTCTCTCAGCTATAAATGCCTGACAAATACATCCCTTTTGTTCAATGCCATAAAAAAAAACAAAACCCACAGAGAATTTTTATTGCAATCACCATACCAGAATGACAAAGTGCAATCGTTAGGGAAAGCCTCACTTTCCCTCACTAGGAATGTCCCATCCTTGCCACCCATTTCAGCACAATATTCTTGGAGCAGTTTCTCAGCAGTTGTTCTTCCCTCTTTCATTTTCCCATGGAACCATTTCTCTTTCAAGTGCAGTTCAGTGCGTTTCACCTCCTAGACCAGAAAATAAGAAATTTTATAATGCATTTCTAATTTTATGGCTCTGAAACAAAGTACTTGTTATGGATATAACAATCTAGTATTTCAGGATTTCAGCTCTTCCTTGCCCTGAACTCTCTTTCTGATCGCTTTCTCACTTGACTCCCCACCCTAGTCAAGCCACTTCTTTGGAGCAGTGACAAACTTCAGCCTTACTCAAATATGCAATGGGAAGAAAAGAAAGAATGCAGCAGTTTTTCAAGGCAAAACATCCTACTGCTAATTTACAGTTTCTAATCATTTTTTTCTAGGATTCATCTGTGCTCTTCCTTATGCATTAATAATTCCACTCACATTAACATCTAGGTGAATGAGTAAGATGTTCTTCATGTGCAGAGAGATCTCTGAACTATTTTCATACATGTCAGCAAGAAAAGAGCATGCATGGAACCCCAAAAGGTCAGAACAAAGAAACCTTGCTGAACATCACTGCTGTTGCAACCTTTAATGAGTCTCATGTTTCTTCTTCATCATGCACAACAGCCACGTAACACATGCTCACCTGTGATAAACACTTTGCAAATGTGAAATGATCAGCATGCACTGTGTAAGAGCTGAGCTGTACTAACACCACAAACTTTAGTTCATCATACTGCCTAGTTTGAGAATAGCAAATATACTTAGGCAGAGGCATATAAAGACTTTGTCAATGAATGCATTAGCTTTTAAGTATCAAACTGCTTTCTTGCCTTTGTACTCCTCTCTGCAAGTCCTCAGTTAGTCAAGGGAAAATGTTATTTCATTAAAAACAGAGTTAACTGGAGCATCTTGGATAAAACCCTTTTTAATTTTTTTTTTGTCTCCAAATACATTTCTTATCTGATATAGATCCTGCATAATTTCCACATCAGCATAAAAAACAGGCATCAGCAGACACTGAAATAAGATGAGAGAATAAGAAAAACATGCCTAAAAAACAAAACATAGCTATCACCTTTGATGAATCTTCATCAGCATTCTGTTCTATGTCATCACTGAATGAAAGCTTTTCATCAGCAATAGCACAGTAGTGCCGAGTCCATTTCTGAATATTAAGAGATATAAAAACCATTAAAAATAATAAAATAGCATAGAATAGAATAGAATTAACCAGGTTGGAAAAGACGTTCAAGATCATCAAGTCCAACCTATCACCCAACACTATCTAATCAACTAAACCATGGCACCAAGCACCCCATCCAGTCTCTTCTTAAATACCTCCAGTGATGGTGACTCCACCACCTCCCTGGGCAGCACATTCCAATGAGCAATCTCTCTTTCTGGGAAGAATTTCTTCCTAACATCCAGCCTGATCCTGCCCTGGCACAGCTTGAGACTGTGTCCTCTCGTTCTGGTGCTGCTTGCCTGGGAAAAAGAGACCAACCCCCACCTGGCTACAACCTCCCTTCAGGTAGCTGTAGAGAGCAATAACGTCTCCTCTGAGCTTCCTCTTCTCCAGGCTAAGCAACTCCAGCTCTCTCAGCCTCTCCTCATAGGACTTGTGCTCCAGACCTCTCACAAGCTTTGCTGCCCTTCCCTGGACACGTTCCAGCAACTCAACATCTTAACATTGACAAGACATTGGTTAAGTCACTAACCAATTTCAAAACAAGGTGGAACAATAGACAAACCTTTTTCCCCACATTCTGTTCAGTTGACAATATTGCTTACACAGATACTGAGAAAATTCATGTACATTTCCTTTATTACATAACCCAGTAACAAACTGTAACAAAGGCCACAGAAATGATACCTGCTCTATTGTGTCCCACATGTAAAGTTCTCCTTGTTGCTTTTTTTCTTCTTTCTTGTCTTCTAAGTTCACATCAATGTCTCCCTTTGGCCCCAGTTTTTTGTGCTTGAAAACAAAAAGATCCACCACATTCATACACTCACATAGACTCATACATAAAATTGATCACAATATTTTGGCATACTCAGTATTACTGGAAATATTTCCCTCCATTGCACAGCCTTCTTCTGTCACTACCATAACAACAGCTGTTCCACAAGGCTTTTATGCATTTGTCTCTTCATGATTTAAGTGGTATCTCTACTAAATTTTTAACCTTTATTGTGAGATATAAATTTTGAAGAAAGAGATTCTAGTCTTCCACTCAAAAGCTGTATGTTTATTTCTATCTACCTTTACGTCCTCTCTTCAGAAGTTTAATAGGTAGGATGCAGTACTCTTGCAAGAGCTGGAAAAGTGGAGCATGGTCAAAAGTAATTATTATTTTACTACAGAGATCATGAGCAGCCCTCAGACTCTCCACCTAATTTTGTTTTTCTACTGCAATTTCAGTCTGAAAAACCTTCTTTTAGTTATCTGCCTCATGCTGCTGCACAACAGTACTGAGTAGAGCATCTGTATGTATAGTCACAATCTGAAAGCATCTGCAGCAGTGAACCCTGGCTGAAATTTAGCAGTGACATTTCAGGAGCTGGAAGACCTTTAGAAAAGAGCTGACATTCAATCTGGCACTTGAACTAGCAGCACTTATTGCAAAGAAAACCAACAGCAAACAGTGTAATATACAGTTTTTACAGGACTCTGTACAGAATTGCAAAATATTACTAGGAATTTTTTGTCTCTCAACAGAAACTAACAGCTAAGCTGTGAAATCAGAGCTTGCATTATTGGCTGCTGCCCCAGTTTTCCTATCCTACCAGCACACAAAGCAAGCCTACCTTGATGATGATTTTTTCCTTTAGCTGGGTTGGTGATGGTAGCTGATCTGCACTGGCTTCAATAGGTTTCATTAAAAGATGATCACCAAATACCTCCTTGAACACTCTGGCCATGTGTCGCTGCTGCTCCACACTACAGTGCTCTTCAATTGACAGAATGACTGGGTATCTTTGAAGGAGGAAACAGAGGTGAATGAACACAATTTCTTTTGGCAAGGCAAGGCAAGTAAATCCTGGCAAAACAAAGAAAAAGGGACCCTCTCTCACTCCCTGCAGATTAAAGAAAATACTTAAAGCAAACAAGATGACAAAAGTCAACAGATAACAGATGTGCAATGACAGAATTGTTAAGGTAAGAAGGGAGCTCTGGAGGCCATCTAGTCTAAACACCTTCTTTGGAAAGGTCAAATTTCTAGGTTAGATCAGGGTGTCCAGCCAAGTTTTCTGTATACTGCAAGGACCAAGATTCTTTCCGAGTTCCTTGGGCACAGTTTCAGTGCTAAAGCATTATTATGTGAAAGTTTGTTTCTCCTGCCCTCAAAATTGTGTCTGTTTTCCTTCACATGCACTCTGAGAAGAGTTTGGCTTCATCTTTTCTATAAGTATCTACTCAGTAATGGAAGACAGTAACCAGACTCCTTCATTAAGATCTTCTTGAAGCTAAACAAACTGTTCTGTGAGCTTCCATTTGAATATCATGTGCTCTGGCCCCAGTATCGAAAACTGAAGCAGGGGAAGCACTGAGTATTTCAGCCTTCAGCAGTCACTAAGTCTCCTGTCCAATTCAGCAGCAGGCTCACTCTTTTCTTAATCTTATTTTTGTTGCAACTGTACCTGTAGAATTCTTTCTTGCTGTCCTTCATCCCCCAGCAATTTCATCTACAGATGAGCTTTGAATTTGTTTTTTCTCAAAACTGAATCTATTCAAGACCCACGTTTGCCAATAATGAAGACTACTAGAACGTCACTGTTCTCCTATTACATTTTGCTCCAGATTATAGAGAAAATTAGTTCAGGAAGAACTAAGCATATGAAAACAGACTCAGGGAAAATAAATCAAAGCTTACTGAGATGCAACAAAGGCATGATCTTTGATTGCCTGTACAACATCATCAAATTTGATCTTTGTTGTCCGGGTCCATCCATGGTAAATGATGGGTTTTCCATCAGGCCCATCCCAGCAATCCACTAGGAAAGACAAGCAGTGGAAAAAAGGAAGAGACCAAGCAGTTACTTGAATAACTCTAGTAGAACAAATACATCTAAATCTTCAGTGTTCCACATACTGCGTCATAGACTGTAATGTTCTAACAAAGCATTCTATTAGATGAATTTACACCTCTCACAGAGGAAATTAGGTTCACTTAAGTAAGAGCAATACAAATAAAACACAATATAAAATTTTCCCAAAGCATTATCACATGGGAATCTGGAAATAATGAATTCGGGCAGCTATATTGTCGGTCTACTAGTCTACAGTAATTTTCCAGGGATAAATACACTCCTACAAGTGGCAAGTTGATGCTTATCTCTTTTGTTAATTTTAGTCCTGAAACTCTGATTTTGCATTGGCTAAATTGAATAGGCAGCAGCAAATAGTTTTATAAAGTAACTAGGGGGAAAAATTACACTGAAGTTAAACTTTTCTATAAGGTACAGAAGCACAGGGATGAAGAAACACACAGTGAAGAACAAATGCACAAAGACATCAACTGGTTTACAAGCAAGTTAATCAGGATGACAAATGGCACCACATTACTTTGTGCCTTGGGCTTGTCTGTATTACAATGAAGACAAATAAACCATCTATCTATGCTACACAAGTAATCCCAATTTAAATCCTATGCTTTCATGTAGTAAATACAAGACTGAATTTTTTGTGTACAGTGAGAAAGAATTTAGAAAGACCTTCTTAAAATTCCATGGGAACAAGGATCAGAACAATTGAAGAGAGCAATAGTGAGGCATAAGCAAAACAATTTAGGGAATTAGTGGTTTTTATATGACTACTTCAACTTCAGAAAACAAACTAGTTCTTGATTTCAGTTCTTTTTTCTTGGTAAACAGCATGTACATCATTTTACAAACCATTTCACAGACTCTACTCACACTCAATACATCGACATCCCATTCTAAGGCACCTGATGTAAGCTTCTGTGGAGGATTCACTTCGAAGCTGGTCTCCTGTCAGATATCTAAGGAGTAAAAGAAAGTTGTAAAAGACAGGCAGTCAATTTCAATCATTTCCCACATGCTTACTGGGCAAAATTTTTTCTCCAATCATGGAGAATGTGTCTTGATTTTTTAGATTCTTTTTTTGTTCTAACTTGTGATGGAAGAACCGGATTCTGCTGAACCCAATGCCATCACATTTTTGAATGGATCAAATCACAGCAGTAAAGGGCTCAATCTAAATATCAGACAACTCTAACTGACTCATTTCTGGAGAGCATATCATGAGCTTTGAAACATAACTAAACCTCGTTGTGCAGAGCCATAATTATGCTGGACGGATAGGTAGAGTACTTAAAGTGGTATCACACCCTATACTTCAAAATATACCCATATATCCATATCCACTTTATTTTGTTTCCTGCAATGTTTTGTTTCCTCCCTCTCTTTACACCTTCTTTCTTTTCATTATAGTGCTAGACAAGTAGATCTTCTTTGTTTGAATAATCTTTAAATTCATTCTCACATAGGTTCCTACTTTAGCTAAACAGCTCACATCACAGATTGACAAGGAAAAGGACTTGTCACTGACACTTTAGACACAAACTACAGAAATCAACTGCTAAGCTGCTAAGTATAACATTCTACAGTCCCCAGACATTAAAAGTTCTGGCTGTAAAACAAACTTAAAAGAAGAGGAGTAAAGGTAGCAAAACGAAGAGTACAGGTAGCAAATCCCAGCCCTCCGCCTCAGCCACCTCCATCTGCTCTAATCCTTGTCATCCACGGAAAAGGTCAAGTCCTGAACAGCAGACTTGCTAATTTAAGGTCTCCATACTCCTTTCCTGCTCAGGACCAAATGTTTTCCACTTTGTGCTACTGTAAAATGTCAAACTATCTATCAACAGTACACATCACTGCCTCATTTCCCAAGGCAACAATTTTACTGCCCTTCAGATTGAACTAATAGTATGGGATTCTCCCACAGGACAAGTGGGGTCCTTCTGGTATTCTTATGTTCAGGTACAACTGATGTTGACACTAGCTCAACAAGGTTGCTGATGACTGGGGAAAAAAGGAAGCTCCTTCAATAATTTTTGTTTCTGGGAGCAGAAAGGCTTTAACAGTTTCAGGTCAGGACTTACATTTTGTTTTGTAACAGGATTCAGGGTTTGGGTTTTCTGACAGCTGAGCTTAGTTCTATCTCAAAACTACTAAGACCTTCAGAGGCACGGGAAACAGAGTCCCAAAAATTGTATTTGCCACATGTACATCACGCTTTAAGAAGGTTTCACACATCCATGCATTATATTTCTGGCATAATTTAGAAGTATTACTTTTTCTTAACACATGCTAGGTTGCTTTCAGTAACTTACGTGTTATGAGAGGAAGAAATCCAGTAGTGGGACAAAGGATTATTCATGTCTTGTGCATCTATTGAATCATATTTCTCATCCCAAATACTGTTTTCTTTTGCAAACAGGTAAGTGAGGAACTACAATACAAAGAGAGAGACTGGATTTAAATGTTTGTACCACACAAGACTAAAATTAACCTAGTAATCTAGCAAGAGAAGCCTAGAGGATCTGCCATGCAACTCACAAACTAAGAACTAGCAGCGAAAGAAAGTCCACAAGGCACTATCAGAAGATATCATTATCTTACCTCATCAACAAAGAGGAAGGGTTCAGCAGTTTCTCTCATAGTGTCATCAATAAACTTCGTCATTCGTTCTCGGACTTTAGTGAGATCTTGTGCCCAAGATTCCTTCAGATAATACAGTAGGAAGAAACATTTAGAAGTGGTCTGATTCTACATAAACTCCAAAAAAGAGCAAAGAGAACTACAAATGTGATCTGCTTCTTTCTCATCTGGCTAGTTTACGTCAATATATTTTATTGTATCCAAAAAATACAAAGGGAAAAAAAAATATGATTTCCATCCAAGTATCTTTGTATAGACTGGAGGCCCACAAGACACATACTAGCTATCTACACATATGAGTGCACACACACAGGAAAAAGCTGGACTATGTGAAGACTATGCCTTAACTACAATCTCTCATTTCTAAATGCAATCTGAACGTCCTTTTAACAGAGAAACAGGGAGAAAAAAGAAAGTAGCAGGCTTATACAGGAAGTGTAGGTCTCACTTTTTAGTCACACTCACAAACCTGCCTAGCAGCACCTAGCAGATATCACATAGCTTTTTCCCCATGGTGTCTCTGCTAAGTAACATTGTAGCAGACTATGAAGACACAGTTCCAGATCGTGCCTCCATCGTTCTCTGCTTGCTGGCATGCAACACTGAACCGGCTCTATTCAACAGAAAATTACCTTTGACTTGAATGCAGGCAGCCGGCTCAGCTTTTTATGTAAGAGCTGCTAAAATGGGGCCATGGCCAAGGCATTATCCCAGGTGTGCCTTTGATGACAGCGGTAACTAGTCCAGGCTGTTGTCTTTGACATACATCCAGTGATTATTTCTAAGACTGCCTGTTCATCTACATGACTAAATGGAGACCTGTTAAAACCTTATTTACTCTGTCCTCCTGCTCATCCTCTCAGCGCATCTTTAGAGTCTTTATATCAATTAAAAATAATAGTTCTTGTGGATGTCAGTGGTAACAAAGAGAGAAATCTTCCCAAGGCTTAGTATCACAGCTGACATCAATCATATTGTACGACACATCACATTTCTTTTTAATGACCATAGAATTCTGTGAGACAACCTCAAGAAAAAGAACTCAGAATTTCTGTAACCCACATGCTGCTGATGTAGCAGGAATCTCTGGAAGTCATGGAGATGAACAGCTGAAGCATCTGGACGGTCAGTATTTCTATAGGAAAAAAAGAAGCAGGAGAAAGAAACGAGAGAGCAAACGTCATCAGATGTTATAGCACAAAATTACATGGATTTGTATCTCGTATTTACAGTATAAATGTGCTGACACAAGAAATTTTTCAGAGCTTCAGTGGAATTTAGATTAGGCTTGTAATGCTGTATTATCTAATTACTGTATTCTGAGCCTTTGAATACAGACTCCTGGATTTCTGATGTACTTTTGGTAGTGATTCATTTGGAACAGTACCGAATCTGTGCTCCCTGCTTTGTAGCAAATGAGCAGCATTCACTTAACAGAGGTGTTGTGTAGCTGAGGCATATGGAGACACTACTCCTTTAAAGTAACATAGAGCCACAAATAACTCCTTCCATGTATTATTCAGATGCTCTACTTTGACAAATCAAAACCTCCTGGGAAAGGAGTCAAAGCACAGATGCACCAACCAAAAGTGGCACAACTGCTTTCCTTCTGTAAGCCAGAAATTCTGCATCGACTTATACAAATAAGGTATTTATAGCCTACTCAGCCTTGATAAACCTGTGCTTTTAAGCAGTCTCACAAAGTGTTAATTCATATGGCGTGACCAAAGGCTAAGGAAATACATGGTACGTCCAGAGCAAACTTTTTAAGCAACTTCCTTATTCTGTTAGTGAAACATTCAAAACTGAGGAAAACTGATCTAATTCACAGTCAAAATGTTAGCAATGCCTGTGTCCTTCTTGTGGTAGTTTTAGGCTATGCCTTTAAAATTTAGCTGTACACATCTTAATTAAATTTTCAAGTTCAACAAGTGACAGATACAGAAACTGTTGCTATCAGCATTTCTGCTCAAATCTAGGCAAAGCCTCCCCACCACACCACTGCTCAGACTGAAGTTACAATTTCTCCATCAAATTATCCCTTCATAGTTCTGTTCAGTAAATCAGAGGACAGGCAAATTCACTTGTTCAAGTCCATACCATTTTTGTAGTCAGAAAGTGAAAAACAATTATCAAATGATATTCAGGACATATTTCCAGGGTAAGTTCACCCTTCTGAATATAAAAATAGGTAAACTTATTTTTCACTTGCTAAAGCATCAGAACAAAAAAAGTGTGATGTAATTAAAAAACCAATCCTGCAGCACTAAAATCATATGGAAATGTAGTAAAAAGCAATACAAATGAAGAGTCTCACCCAAGAATGAACACAGAAGAATCCTTTTTGAATTCATCAAGAATCTTAAAAAAAAAAAAGGAAAATTAACAAACAAACACAAAAAAGGGAGAAAATGTAAATAATAGAAGAACACAACATTTACTATCTAGTTCTACATAATAATGTTCACTGGTTGGGGAAGGTGTAATAGATGTTTGTGTCTTCTCTAGAGAAGCTGTACACAAGTTGAATTGAATGCATATAAAAAAACAGATTGCCAAGGCTGGCAACTGCACTTCAGGCCTTTCAGTGTGAACACACACAATTCTCAGGCAAAAAACTTGCTGCTGATAAGGTACCACATACGCCTTCTGGGAAGCTTTTATTGTTTGATATCCCAGAAACCACAGAATAACATATAATCCATCACATTCAGTCATGTGAATATAAACCCTGAATTGCTTCCAGCTTGGCACAGCATAGTTACAGATCACATGAAACTTATCAGCTGACCCAAAGCCATTGTTGAGCAAACTGAGAAGTTTCTCTGAAATGATCCACGAGGAGTGATAACAAAAGTTTAAGGCAGTCAGATAGTCTCCTTATTCTGTGTTTTACTATTCAACTCTAATCAGCTAAACTTTCATGACCAAACCCTATCAGTAAACGGGGATTCTTTATTACTTCACAGTAATTTCAGCATTAGTTTTAAGAAGCACAAGAAAGCTCTATTGGCAAAAGAAACAGCACTAACTTTGACTATCAAAGCTTCTATTTCAGCAGCTGCAAGTTGAATCAACAGTTATCACATGCTGGCAATAAAGACATTTATGCAAGCAATTTCAAATTATATGTTTTCACATAGTTTAAAAAGTTTCCTAACTTTCAGAGTTGCTAAGTGTATGCACTTTCCACCAGCTTCATGAATCTGTGCAATGACTACATGGAAACATTAGTCAGGAAGTTGCCCATATAAATTAACTCAAGCGTAATTCCACTGCATTCATGGCCCCCAAGGACAGTCCAATGCATGTCTTGTAATGGACTCACCACTGGTAATCTCCAAGCATGAGAGACAATGAGAACAGCTGCTATTTGTTACTCAGGATACATCCCTGTGCTTTACATGGTATTCTTAGCAACAGAAGAATAATACAAGTATGGCAAAGCCTTACTCCTCTCAGTAAAGAGATCAGCCAAGCTTCACAATTCTACATTCTGCATCCTGAACAAACTCACAGGAAGTTCTTGCTAGAAACCCCATTATATCTGTGCATATCTCTACTGCCAACACACAAGAAGCATGAATGACTTCTCTTCTTAAGACAATTGCTGATGGTGCCTGCTATCTACACATCAAATGCAGTATTATACCTTTTTGCTGTTACAAGAATGAAGAAAATCAGTAACAAACAGAAACAAAGTTTTAAGAATTAAATCAGCAGTCTTTATTCAGCCTAAGCAGTTTAATAGTATGAAGCTTACCGACTTCTGTTGTTCAAACATGATTTTCTTGTAGAACAAATGAAATTGCTCAAAAGTAAGCTCTTCCTTGTTCGCACCTATTTCCTACAACAGAATGTAGCAAACAGTAAATTTAGAATTCCCCGAACTGCATTTCCACAGCAAATGGAAGCTACTTTTCCATTCGATGGCAGCTACTCTGAAGCGACTCTTACTCCTGCTGCCACTCTCTCACACATTCTGTTCTACCCCAGCTCCACTTGTTTTAAGCACTTGAGATCTTATTAATTTTAAAAACACAAAATGGTAAACAGGTTCTTGGTTTGTGACACAGTGCTTCTAGCCCAAATCTCTGGTCTTGCATTTTGTACCCAGGCTCCATTTCCACTAGGTTACTGAGCGCAACAATGCCTCATTTAGTCATTGTTAGCTGGAGCAACAGAAGCAAGAGTGTATGCTTTAAGGGTGGAGAGCTGGAAAGCAGGAAAAGGTGGGGATATTTAAAATTCCTGTAGGAATTCCAACCTTCATAGTTCTACGATTCTAATGGAAACAACCTTTATGAGTTATTACCACGAGTTGAAATGAAGAGGTAATTACTTGATCATACTGCAAAAAAATTGTTTCTTATATGTGAATGTTATCTTAAACATAAAACAGTTTCCTATGCACTTGCACAGGAAGCTCAAAACCCAGCAATGGCTTTGGAACATTTAAGACTACATTTTCTTTGAGCCTTAGACACAGGCAAAGCCAAGGTGAGAAACTAACCCATACAACTTATTTAACTGTACAAGGTAAGAGGCAAACACATACACAGTACCCTGAAAAGAATTAATGACACCTATCAGATAATACCAAACAGAGAAGTTATCAGGCAATTACCGCAAATTTATCCTTCAAGAACTTCACGCTGCTCACTTTGAAGTTTACTTGAGGAAGGACAGTTTTCAGCTCTCTAAGACTGATACTGGGGGAAAAAAGAAAAAAGAAAAGGAAAAACATAGCACAAAATCCACAGTTGTGCTCCATTTAGTCAGCTACTAAAAGGTTTTCTCTCAACACAAATATGTAACTATTCAAACATTTTGGGCATGGCTCATCTCACTTCAGCTGTTATTCACTTGGATGGTAAAACTGATTCACAGCAACAGAATCCCTTCCCTTCTGCAACATCTGAACAAGGCCTCACCCTCCTCCCACAACCAAGTCTTGCCAGAGAGGACTACCATCCAGGTCCATTTACATGAACCTGCTGACCCTTTTCAGTTTCAGAATCACAGAACATTAGAAGTTGGAAGGGACCTCCAGAGATCATCAGGTCCAGACCCACTGCCAAAGCAGGATCACCTAGGGCAGGCCACACATGAACACATCCAGGTTGGCTTTGAAAGTCTCCAGAGAAGGAGACTCCACAATCTCTATGGCCAGCCTGTTCCAGTGTTCTGAATGTCCAGTGATAAACCAGAAGCACTTCCAAAAACAAAGCTTTCTAGGTAACAGCAAGGCCTTTGAAATAAAAGATAGTTATTTCAGATTTTAAGCAATACAGCGCTTACATACACCAAGTATTTAAGCAATACTTACATACAAAGCTAAATTTATTAATTGCTGCAACACTTTCTGGCCACACAAACTATGTGGGCACACATCAAATCATGTATGCAGTATACACCATACTAGTTTTGTTAGAGGAAGATTTTGTATTAGAAACACACTTGTGAATAGCTCATTTTTAATCCTCCATTTCCTTCGTGTCTTCCAGTCATCTCATCAACCTCTAGCAGTGTTCTAGATGCTGCTGATGTAGCATCCTTCACTGCAAGCTCACAGCAGCTCAAAATATTTCCTGTACTTATAATCAAAATGTAAATAGGAGGTAGGGGAATGATACTGTAACTGCTGTATGAACAGAGAGAGGGATAGTTTCTAAAGGAGGTGGATGTCCGAAAGCTTTAAATGTGCCACAGGTAAATCTCGCTGTTGTTACAAGATGCAACCCCAACTCCCTGTGCTCCACTCCATTCTCCTGTTGCTATGGTCCCACTGTTTCCATCAGCTAGTTATGATGCTCAAATTTTCTGCTAATCTGATTTAATTTGCAAGATGAGCAGAAAAGTATGTGTCCAAAATAGTGATAGAACAAGTTTTCCACTGGCTTCTTGAGGTCACACAGTTTACCTCATGCCCAGATCACCACCATAGCCAGAAGAGAGTGCCTTGTTAGCAGCACATAGAGATGGCAGAGGAAAAGGAGAGACTTAATCCATTATGTAGCACCAAGCTGGTACACCAACTCAGCTGTCTCCTGCAGCCCCATTTCAGCCACTTGCTACACAGTTTGTCTTTGGATAGCAAAGAAGGACCATTAGGTCACGTGTTCTAGCCAGTGTCTCAAACTCTGGGTATTATGGGCAGGTATTGATGTGAGGTCTCAGCAAGACAGACAAAGCATTACAGTGGGATATGCGAAGGGCACACAAACAAGTTCTAGAGTGGAAGATGAGGGGAAGCAGCAAAAAATCAAGGGAGGACAGGCACAATATATGGGTCCTACTGCAAATGCCCATAAATATTAATGCAATGCCAGCAGTACTCAAGGAAGCAAGGCTATGGTAACCGTTGTGACCTATAATGCAATTCATAAACCACTAACTTGCTACAAACACAGGGGCAGAACAGTCACCTGGAAGCAACAAAAAGACAATTAGCACCTACACAAAAGTAAAATTCTGCTCTACAGTGTCCATACTAGCAGCTACCTTGTAAAATAGTCTCATCTCCATTGTGTAGAGAGGGAAAGAGGCAAAGCAAGAAGGAACTTAGCCAAAGTCCAAGCCAAAGCCAGATTAGAACTCAGGAAATTCCTGGCTTTCCGCCTTGTCGCCAGACCTCTGGGAAAAAACACTACTTTTAGGAGCAAGAATGAGCACTCTGTTTGTACCCTAAACACCAAGCACAAGCAATTTCCTCTAGCTAGACAAGTGCAAGCCAAAACAAAGAGCAGGGGCTTCATTACCACTGGAAAAAAACTCAACCTGTGAAACAGGACTTGCCTGGAAGCCTAACCTTTACAATTAACCTTCCTAGAAGCTGCAACACCGAACACAATGAAACTCACTCCAAACTACTTGCCTGACTTTCTCTAAAGACACGAATCATCTGTCAAGAGAACGAAAAACTGCCCAACTCTACAGTGCATGTCCCCTTGGTCCTAACCACACTGCCTTGTAATGATGACACAACCCAAACACAACAGATTAAATCTCTTCAGCAGATACACTGGCAGCCACAGCTACTCTACCCTAACATTTGGATTTGTTTCATGACCTTGCAAACATAGCCCCACTGCAGGGACAGTTTTTCAAAATACATTAGAAGGTGCATCCAGTAAAGGATGGTACTGTTCCCTTTACCACTCTGGCCAGTTTAGAAAACACAGTTTTGAAATGGTGTCTCAGCTCACACTGAAGCCAGCTGCACAATGCCACAAGCTGTCTGCAAAATGGTGTTATTTCCTGCAATAACAAAGTCTCATTCACACAATGAAACAAAAAGCTTCATTTTGCTTTAGGAAAAGGCTTAAATGAGAGGAAATGCACGTACCTTTCTACACTGAATTACACCTTAGATAAAAATCCATGTTCCAGATAAAGACCAAAATCACAGTAAAATAACAGACATAGAAGAGGAAGGGTTAACATTCTCAGTGTCACATGATTTCTGGCAACTGTAAGAACAGGTATGCAGCTGAATTCATTAAAAAAAAAAAAAAAAGGCAAAAGTCTCCTTTGCTGTGCAAAAGCTACAAACCCACATCACAGATGAACTTGAAACTCAAGTGTACAAAGCTACACAGCACACTGGGAGCTACAGCCCACTGGACCTCTTCCACATGCAAAGCGCCCGGTCAGAAGTGATTCCTTGGCTTTGGTCTATTCAAAGAGACAAGCCCATGTAACCAGGCTGGCTGTTCAGAAAAAGAGAAAGGAAGGGAGGAAAAAATAAAATATTTTGCCCTGGCTGCAAAGCTTTACCTCGGTTTCCATCTGTGTCTGTCCTCAAGAGTGTCCAAGAATATCTTCTGTTTCCCACTGCTGAAGTAAACTCTTTTCACATGATATCATCCTGCCACACCAGAAACCCTCCTTCTCCTCTCTCCTAATATCCTCACATATCTGTTAGGTCCCTTTCTTCTTAAATTCTCTCCTCCTCATCACTCTGACTCCTGAGGAGAGAATTCATGTTGTTGCTGTGTCAACCCTATTGCTGGGTATATCTGGCACTGCTGCTGTGACTAGTTTCAAGCTAGATGCCACACAAACTAGCCATTATCAGGCCCCATGTGGACTGAATCAAGGAAAGGCTAATCACTTAAACATCTCTCTGGATCTTCTGCAGTCCATTTTGAACTCTGCTTATGCAACTTGAATGCTAGGAAAGTACAAATCAGGTTTTAAAAGCTGGTTCTGATCTGTCTACGTTACAGTGCAGTCACTCCAATGCAAACCAGCTTCAGCAATGAAGAAAGAACTGGTGGCGTAGCTGCATAGCAAAGCTCACAGTGGGTTATACATTCCAAGCTGCTGGGCTCCAATTTAGCTATGAAAGGGCAAGGATAAAGCAAGTAACCTAACATACCTGCTGAGCTGAGCTGAATCTCAACAGTAAGACTGGAAGAAGACAGCTCCCTTTCCTTATTCTGATAGGGTAATCCTAAGCTAAAAGTAAAACTATGTTTCATCATCTGCTGCCTCATTATACCATGAACATGAGTAAGTGTTATGAACACATGTTTATCAAAAGGCAAAAGTCAAGCCCTTAAAGCAAGAGCAAAAGCCATTTTCAGGGATCTCATATTTCTTCATCTTGCATAAATTATTTCTTTCTCTTCGCTTCATGTTAGAATCTGCAACAAAAGTTCAGTAAAAATAAACTGAACAAAGAAAGATAGCTTCTTACCTGTTTCTTCTAGTTTGATCAACAGAGTAGATCTGCTTTCTCAGCCAGCTTGTGGAAAAGAAGGAGAAAAAGAAAAACAGTTTACACTAACAATTACAAAGAAAACACAGACAATGAAATATCAAATTCAATAGAAATATTTAGAAGTCATATGATACATCTCTTTTATTACAACAAAAACATTTCCAGTGCAACATCGAAGGATTCAGCCTGTTTTATAATCATATCTGTAAATATATTCTTTGCTGCTGCTCAATACTACATTTTGCAGTTACATAAACAACAGTGGGGAGGCAGGACAGAAAAGAATGGGCAACCAGAAGCTGTAAAAAATTAAGTGGATAAAGCAAACTAAACCTTCAGCTAATCCAAACTGGAGTAACTCCATCAAGTCAATGATTTATACCAGTTGAGGCTGCTAGCTCAAAAATATGTTAGGTGCATACAAAGAAAAAAATGAAGGGTGATGGTGAAGGGTTTAGAGAATTTTAAAGAAAACCCTCATTAAAGTGCATGTCAATTTTAGCTGCAGAGCAAAATATTGTAAGTAGCATTAACAGTAAATATATACAGACACAATTTTGGTCTGAAGGTTGAACACAGCATGCCTTTATTAAGCTTATCCTCAGTCTCCACAGGAATCACCCTGCTTCACAGACATAGCCTTGAACCCAGTAGCACTTTGTGCAGCAGCTAGGTAAGAACAGATAAGAATACTTCCTCCCTTAATGGAGCAGCAAATAGGTAAAGACAACACCAAAACTGCAGTTTGGTCAGCTAGCAAGGGAGGGCACCAAGTCTCACAAAGTGAAAGTATGTCCACATACCTCTCTGTTATTGCAGGCGTGGGAGCACTCATGACCTCTTGATACAAGATATTCAAGCCACATAACCATTTATCAGCATCATCTTTAGAGTCAGCTGAAAAAAAGTCAGATCCCATGACAATCATCAAAACCAAAATCAACACAAAAGCAAGCACTTGTCTTGATAAACCCTTGAATGCAAAGCTGCTGATTAACCTTTCCCTTTGATAAATCTGATCCGATAGTTTCAAGTTGCTAACAACAAAACTAATAAAAAACCACCACAGATTTGGGGGTGGGTTGTCAAAAAATACCTCCTTTTAGAAGTCTGCATATCACAGTAGGTAGGTTCAGTATCTCAGCAGAAAGACCATGAAACTTCTGATGAGCTCTTGTAGTGACACAATAACATTTGTATTTCTTACCTTCTGTCTCTCAAATGGCAAAAGCCCAGTGATCTAGAGCAACTTGAAGCACACAGACAAAACAACTCAGTGTGTTCTAGCGTATAGCTAATTCATTATATTCCAAGCAGCCTAGAAGAAAATTGGAAGTACTTGCTCTTGATGGACATAACTACCCACCTACTGCCTGTTCCTAACCATGCCTCTAAAGACAGACTGTGCTAACTAGACTTAGGGAAGAGGAACAGGAAGGGAGAGATGCTCATAACTGGTGCAGTTTATACAGAACACATTTTAATACAAGTGGAAATAACAAGGTCTAATATTCCTTAGGTAGCTTAACACTAGAAACAAGATACATCTTCCTCCCAACCTGACACATTGGTTTATTACTGCCTTGTTTTGTCTTAAATGTATTTTGCCTTTCAATTTCTCAAACCAGAAGAGTCCTCTACATCATTTAAAGTGACTGAATTTGGTAATGCTTTGACCCAATAGATGTACAACAATGAACTGTATGCTGGATATAACCTTCCCTATAGAATACCAATTAAGCTAAACCAATTTTTTGGGGCCTTGGGTGAGATGTTATCACTACAGCATTGAGGTGGACAAAGTCCATTTGCTTTAGGATGCTGGTTCTGAAATTTCAGAAAGCATTTTTCAGTTAAACCAGTTCTGAAAAATTGTTTTCACAGAGTAGCTGTAATCTGTGTTAATTCCTTTAACTGCCCTCAAACAAAACAGTTTCCCAAAAGATTATGTCTTATTTAAACCCATTTACAAGCAATGCTTTATCCCCCAAGGACAGAGCTAGAGCCCAGCCTCAGCTCCCCATGGAAATGTTTTTCAATTAGTTACAATTGTGGAAAGAACACCCATCACCACTGCCAAATCAATTCTTCTCCCAAGACAATCCTGCCCATTATGACAGCTACCATTCCCTTTAAGTAACAACTATTTCATATTGTTTTAAGAAACCACGACAAAGCGTTTCAACAAGGAAAAGGATTTCCCCCTTAACTGAAAGTTATGTCATGTTCTTCTGTAGTTCAGAAATAAAGAAACATTTCTCATGGTACTAAGTGTTTTCAAAGTATTGGCAGAGGTCTGGCTTTGAGAACTGCCATGGAGGAGGGATGGGGGCATTGTTAGAGGAAATCAATCTAAAGTATCCAGCACAGCTGCACTTCAGTGCAGCCACTTACTCAAAATTTTCACAGACTTCATCCAACAATGGTAAAACTTACTTAAAGTTAAAAGCCTGTAACAATGGATTAGTTACAAGCAGCCTTTAATTTCCAGTGCATCAGACTGCAAAAAATTCCCTTTCCTCTAGTACTGGATTCTATAAGAAATTAATTCCATTTCCAAAAAAAAAAAAAAAAAATCATTACCATTTAAATGCTGACAGAGCACTCCCTGATTCTCCCATTAAAATTTTACAATGAATTTAATGATTTAAATGGACCTGTTCCTGCACAAGACAGAGAGAACTACAGCTACAAATAAAGCATTTGTATCATTCTAAATCAAGGACCTAGCACAAACTCTGTAAGAAGAGAAATTGCTTTGTAAACTCCACTAGTTAGAAACTGTACTCAGCCTGCACTATAAGAATTTATATCCTTTTTCATTTCAAAATCTTTGTTTTTATAACTCTGGACAATCTTACCTGAAACAAATGCCCCAACACTTCACACAGATACAGGATACAACTTTCCTCTATTTCACATGCATCTCTTTATTTTCAATTTATCATCTTCCTACTTTATTTATGGTCCTGTAGTATTTCTTTACAAGAGGTTTAGTATTATCAGGTGACATGCACACACATAACCCAAACTAGAACTGACACTTTCTAAATTAGTCTTGCTCTAAATTGCTCATAGGTGATAACGAAGTTTCTGAGAGACAGCTGTAGTCTAACTCTGTATGGCTATTGTTTCCAGAATAATTTTGGCCAGGATAAAACTGCCAGAGTAATACCCTAGCCATACTGAAGACAACAACAAATCCTTTACTGATTTTAAAGAGGACAATGCTCTGCTTACCTCTGCTCTTCAGTTTTGCAAACCTTACCAGTGATATTTAACCAATGAAAGTCTACCTTGCTGGAAATGATTGAGCAAATCAGAAACTACACTCACACACATGATACACTGTTGGAAAGCAAAACATTACAAATGCAGCAGTTCACACACATGAAGGGCCAAGTAAAAGATCTATATCCAGATCCTACACATCCTGCACTCCTGAACTGCAGAAGTCAAAACAGCAATGCTCTTTGCACTACTGTTACATCAATGGATTTAATAAGTTTAAAGAAGAAACCAAGAAGAAAAAAGTACCTGCTAAGCTTAGGGTGTTGAGGACAAACTGGGTACCATAAAAAATAGTAAAGCAGTGTTCTTCTCTTTGCTTTGCTTTGCAACGCTCAAAATCCTTCGAATTCTTTCCTGGGCGAATTTCTTTTATTTCCATCAGATCCACTGAAAGGAAACAACATTCAGTCAATACAACTGCACTTACATTCCTGCAGAGCCTGAAACTATAAGATGAACGACTCAAAGCATGCACAAATATATAAAACATCTCTGTATATAAACTTACAGATCTTTATTGGGAAGAAATGCAGATTGCACCAGCTTGTGATCAATGAATCTGCAATTAAATATATTACTGACTAACAAACAGAAGTAGAGAAGGATAAGAAGAAAAAGAATTTGTTGCAATTTTCTCATTTCACTGTCACTGGCTGTCCATGGACAAAGTGTATACACATAGCCCCTTTGGGTGACAAAAGACATGATTTCATAAATGACCTTTAAGCAAGAAATTTTAAACTGCCATTGGTTGCTGTTCAGAGACAAAAAAGGAAAGATACAACTTTTAACCTACCCACCTGAAAATTAAGCATCAGACTTTAGAGAGTCAGCTAGCCTTGTAAGCTACTCTAGCCACTGGCACTTCTAAGAAAAATACTTAAAGTAGGAATATAAAGACAAAAACCAGCCTAACAATTAAAATACTTGTGAGTTTTTCCTGGTCAGCTCCAAAGAGAGCTCTGTCATTTAATATAACCTGTTGTATCACTTTCAACTTGCTGCTTTCTACAGAACCCAGGTATGTATTAGAGCACAGCAGATTGCTAACACTGCACAAGCACACATTCCTCAAGACAGCTCACTTTTTATCCAAGCATTGCTACATGGTCTGCATAACAGCAGTGAGACAGCACCAAAACAGAAATATGTGCATTCTGAAGATAAGATACTCATTAGAAAACTGAGGAAGTGGGTTTGCTCTGCCTGTGGACCAGACAAATAAACAGCTCTTCACAGTTCTGGACAGCCTTGACTTACAAGCTACAGGATGAAGAGTGGGGGAAAAAAAAACCCACAACATTTCATGGCTGCTCTTGAAATGTGTTTATCTGACATAGAAGATCCAAGGAAAATAGCTGGAGGCCCCTCTCTATGCATTTAACAACACTGCAATACAAAACCCCTTTCAAATGAGCACCTTATCAGGGACAAAAGTGCCAACAGAGAGGGAGTTAAAGCTTCTGGTTAAAGCTTCTGCCTGTGCAGCACTGTTTCCAACATGGAAAGAACAGAGACAGGCAAAGAAGTTCATCAATAAAATTCTGACAATGAAATATTAATTCATCTTGGAATTTCTTATCCCCTGTAAAGTAACCAAATATATTTCACCAGACAGTCCTTTCTCCCAGTCATTAAATTACTTAAATTGGGAAAATGTGACCTCAGTGGTTAACCTGAACTGTAGGCCACAAGCATCCTTCTTCAAGTATTTTTTCCAGGTGAAATTATCTTCTAGAAATTTTAATGTCTCAATTTCTGTCCAGCCACCCTCTCAAACAATAAAAAAAAAAAACAACTCTTAAGATCTGCGTATCTAATGGGCCCTAAATTTAGATGCATATTTCTAAGATAAATTTATTACATGGACATAAATGACCAGCAATCAAAAGCTCCTATTGATGACTCAGATCCCCTTACCATCAAGTCTCACTTGAATCCTTAGTGTATTCAAATGCCCACCCCAAAATGCCAGCATCTCAAAAAGATCATCTAAGCCCTCCAATTCATGTTAGTATCAGCAGAGAAGAATCGGGGTGCAGGGATAGAAAGTATCCAAATGGAGAGGGAAGAATCACAGAATGTAAGAGGTTGAAAGGGAGCACCAGAGATCACTGAGTCCAACCCCCCTGCCAAAGGCAGGGTCACCTAACGTAGTCTGCACAGGAATGCATCCAGGCATGTTTTGAAAGCCTCCAGAGAAGGAGACTCCACAACCCCCCTAGGCAGCCTATTCCAGTGCTCCATCACCCACACTGTAAAGAAGCTTCTCCTCATGTTGAGGTGAAACCTATGTTCAAGTTTGTATCCATTGTTCCTTGTCTTACTACTGTGCACCACTGAAAAGAGATTGGCCCTATTCACTTGATACTCACCCCTCAGATAAGAAGGTTGCACAGTTGCAATAAACAAGACTGTGCATCGTGCTGGCTCATTCTAATCACTGGCAAGAGCAACTCCAGTCACCACACACATGAACACCACAACATAAAGACCCCCTCACAGTATACACTACAAGCATCAATAAACCAGATTTCACAATCTGCATTGCTGTTGTCATTTCAAGTGACTCTTACCTCATACTGACCTCTGAAATAAACACACAAACTTACTCAATGTCTCCCCATATACTCACCATGGCTCTTTTCCCTGCATTACAGCCTTTCAACTCTATCATCCCATTCTCCTGCACAAATGCTTGTGCCTATACATCTAGGCACAAGGATTTTTTGATGCACAGGTTTCACACTGGTAACCATGCTACTGTTTCTCCAACTGGTCTTTGAAATAGAGATAACTATACCCCAATTTCTAAGTACTTAGTAAGCAGAGGAATCTTTCATCAAGAAGAAAGGGGGGGGGGAAAGAAAGAAAAAGAGAAAATACTTATATATAAAATCCCTCAAATATAAAATGTTATATTCCTGTGCTTTTAGGGCAACATATTATATAGGTCCTACAAAACTCTAGCAAGAATTCATTATTTCCTTAAATAATATATGAAGCAGATGCACAAAACAAGTTTTATTAAACATTCTTTAGATTTTTATAGAAAGAAAGACATAATACATGTTAAAGTTTCAGAAAATTAAGAGAAGCTACCTGCATATATCCTAATGACATTTTATAGTGTCTTTAGGACGTACTATTATATATTATTGAAATAAAAGCTAAGGCAGATATCACAGAGAAAAAAGAGCCATGCACAGCAGGCATAAATTTTGGTCTTGCAGGAAGCTCTGCTATCTCCCCTCATAGGCTGGAGTCACCCAGCACCTCCAAACAATACCCACTAAGTCCAGAACAGTTGATCCCATATGAACCAAAAAAGGAAGAACAGGCCAGGAAAAGCTGCAACATACTTCAGATTAGTAAATCAACTGTACCAACGTAGCTGCTACACAGTTACTGTGAACTTTTTGTAGTACCATCTGTCTCTGAACAATTAAAACTGTAGCTTCATTGCCGTGCCAGAACTACAAGCACAGCACCTCAAACACAGTCTTCTTACTGCCTGGAAGTACTGGAGGCTTCCTCCTGCTCAATCCTATGTGCAAATTGCAGGGCTGTATCCAAATTGCAGAGCCGTATCCAAATTGCAGAGCTGTATCCAAATTGCAGAGCTGTATCCTGACCTGGCTTCACAGAGAGATACTACTTGGGCCTAATACACCTGAAAAAAAAGCACAGACCTCAACACATGCAGCTTGCAGGGTCAGATCAAATCCAATATGCTTGCAGGTGTGAGTTCCACAAAAGAGTGCAAGAAGATTATTGCATTTCCCAAGGAAATATAAATCAGAGTATGTCCTGCAGAGAAGCTGACTCACTTGCAGCAAGGCAAGGACACTCTCAACACATCTGATCCCAAATCAAACAGTTTAGAAATCTACTGTACAATTGTAGTTTACATTTTATCCCTTCTTCCATGTGGTTATTTCCACAGGCTAAAAGGATCTCCTGGCAGCCTCATCAGTCACCTATTGATTCTGACAATTCTTAACAAGACTGGAATCCAAGGCACCTTCAATTACCATCCTATTTCAGGCTCTGATCTGGATGTACACTATTCATGGCAGTTCAGAGCCTGAAGCTGCTGAACTTCATCTCCTGCTGTTGTGTGTTGTTCAGCAAATCAGTTAATTCAATGGATCATTACACTACTACACAGCTACTTTCCAAAGACTGCACAGATTAATTGCTCAGTGCCTTCCAGAGCGCCTGCTAGAGCTCTTTACTGCCATAAACTTAACAATAACCTTTGATCCTCAACATCTCCACAGATCTCCATTCAAAAAACCTGGCAGCAGTAATCACACTTAACCACACGCTTACAGGTACAAATTGCTGTTACCTTTCCTTCAGTTACACTTACAGGCAGGCAGTAAAATAGAACATGGATTCCACTACATTAGGTGCTGTGCAAGCTGAGCAAAAGACAAAGCTTAAACCTATCATCCCTTGTCCTTTTGCAACAAGTCTTGCTAAAAAGTCTGTCTTCATCTTTGTTACAGGCCCCTTTTACCTACTGAAAGGTCAAAATAATGCCCCAAGCCGCCTCTTCTCCAGGCTGAACAGCCCCAACTCTCTAAGCCTATCTTCATAGCAGAGGGGTTCCAGTGCTGTGATCAGTTTTGTGGCCCTCCTCAGGATTCACTTCAACAGGTCCATGTCTTTCTTGTGCTAATGACTCCTGAGCTGGACACAGTACTCTAGGTGGGTCTCACCAAAGCAGAATAGGGCTGCATAATCACCTCCCTTGACCTGCTGGCCACATGAAAGCAAAAATCTCCTGCAGTATGACAGCATGTTGCATGCAAAAGTAATTTAGCTCATGCAGTGAAATTTAGTGAGAAATTCAATGTCTCAAGGAAGTCATGACATGTAAGCCACAAAATTATCTGAAAACACAGTTACAAGGATGGAACATGAGAAACACTGTGGTACATCTTGAGAAAGTACATGACTACCTTTCCAAGGGGTCCTCTGGGGATTTAGCTGTGTGACTGACATAAGTTTTAGAGAAGTGCACCTTGTAAACTCACAGATGTTTAAGTGATCAGGACACAGAGTTGTTATGTACAGTAACAACAAATTACCATTATATTAATAATGTCTCATTGGACTGCTCAGGAGAACAAAAACATATTACAACCCTTCCCAGTTTGAGTTCTGAATTCAAGAGCCATACATCTCAAATGATTACTGGCACCTTCACAAAATGAGACAAGAACAGGGTAAGATTTACATGTGGCCATAAAAGTTTACATTCTGTTCCATGCAACAAAACAAAACAAACATTGCCATGTAAAACTGCTGGAGTACATACATGACCCACTCACATTTATCAGTCATATTAGGGGTGCTAACATGTGCATATAGGTGAAGGTCATTCTATCCTCATTTCACTGGCTGGCCAGAAAAGGAATTCTGGTTGTTGTAAGTCAGCATTAAGTGCTACAGAACTGAGCTGCTAAAGGAAGAAATTATTTGAAAACAGCTGAAGGCTACACACGTTCATTTTTCATTTGACCACAGAAACCAAGCTCTAAATACTCAGCTGAAGACCTACACAAAGTTCCCTTGGGTAATGACTGAAACACGGCAGTTTCAAAACAAAACAAAAACAAACAAACAAAAAAGGTTAATTTTAATGTTCCTTTGAAAAGAGACTCCACAAAGAGCAAGAAGTAGAATCCCTTTCGCAAGGACATACTGATTTTTAATTCAGAACACAGAAAAAAATATGACAGAATATGGACATAGGGTTTAAAATGTCAATTTATTTGTGTCTGAAACAGTAAGAAATTTCAGTCATAAAGAAATTCTGCTAGAAGTAAAAAAAGGAAAAAAGTCACTTCTAGAAACTAACAAGGGCAAGTCTTAACGTTCAAGGCAAGAGAAGCACTCATTTCACACTCCTCAGCAGAACATGTAGATACTCATCACTTCTCCCAGAAAGGTACAGATGCTGTATATACTTACACCATCTCCTCCAAAGGAGACAAAAAAAAAAAAAGTTTTACATCACAGAGAAAGTTCACATTAGAATTGTGCTTACAAAGTGGGCCACCATAATTTTTTCCACAAACTATGGAAAAATATTACAGAAAAAAACAGAAGAAGAGAAACGTGTGAAATTAGCAGTCTATGCTAATCCTAAAATAAAATGTCATGCATTGTCAATCATACCTTTCTATCAAGAAGATTTATTAGACTGAAGAAAAAAAAAATGGTTACTGTGTGTAATGTCCTCAATAGAATCTTCCTTGAAACATGCATGCTTGAATTAACAAAACACACACTTACACATTCAAGGAGGGCACCACAGATTTCTTGGAGCGTAAATTCTTCTGGCTGTGAATCATCACTCAACACAAAGATTCATGGAAGAGTATGCAGAAGCTCACATATTTTCCAGTGACTAATCACACTCTAGTCACCACAAACTTTCACTTCATAATTATCCTTAAAGCACTTCACCTCTGATAAAGAATTAAATACCCATTACAGATCAGCCTCCTGGATATCTACACCTTGATAGCTACTTGCTTTGCAAGCTTAAATACCATCACTTCTTTGGGCTCTTACTTATTCACATGCATATAAATGTGTGTACCACAGTATGAGGAAATTTGGGAGACCTCACTCTTAGCCACCTGGTCCTTCCCCTCTGCCTTTCACTGCTGTCCATCAGTTTCCTCCACAACTATCTCAGCAATGACAGTACACTTCTTTGTGGGTCATTTGGTATCCTAGCAAAGAAACAGCCCAACAGAGTAGCTGATGTGGTGGCAGGTGTGACCCCCAGATATCACCAGGATGTACAACATACATCCACTGTGTGGTCAGCTTAATTACAGTTTGAAGTGGGGAGAAACAACATAGAGCATGTGTGACTCAAGAGCCACCACACAGATCCACACACAGTTGTAAAGGGTAAAGCTACAATAAAAACACAGAGCAGAGCTGTAAGGAAGTGACACACTGAGCAACACACTGCAATAAATCATGCTGGCAAAGTCACAGATTCACAGTCATGTATCTAATACGCATGAATTAGTTTCTCCAAGAAAAAGGCTCATTGCAAATTAAACAAATCAATTCCCTCCTTACAAGGAAACTGTAGTTTCCTTCTCTCATGTGTTGGTAAAGCAAAAGTTAGTTTAGTTACCAAGATCTGTAGTTTCTAAATTGCAAACAGTACAACAGTCATTAAAACCTATGGGTAAACAATCCATAGCCAAGTCCCATTTGCACTAGGGTATCACTCCATGAAAAACACAGTCCCTCACCACACTCTTTCCTCTACATAACCACAGCTGGCAAATTCCTTCCCTTGTGCTAGACAGCTTCTAAGTCAGGCTGTGCTACAGCAAGAAGACATGGTGGGGGTAGACTGTGGTTCACCCCAGACTTCAAAGAGATTTGCTTATTTTCTCTGGCAATGTATCTGATACCAGCTGCAGACCTAGTGCCACAGAGTTTACACACATGGGCCTGCAAAAAAACCGATTCTTTATTTCTGTTCTTTTACACTCAAACTCCCTCTGAAAGTTCATAATTACATTTTTACATTTATAGTGCTTTGCAACAGAACTCCTGCACTTAAACTGACCACAGAGATGAAAGGAACAAAGCACAAAAACTGCCTGAGAGCTGGGAAGCTGATGTTGTTACGCTTTTTAAATATTCAGAGCAAGAGACTCCAGCAGACAGTTATTCAGAGCAGGGACTACACTTTGTTCTGGAGGAGCCTTTCATTCTCCCAATTGACTATCGGGGCAGATTGGTGAGACTAGCCTTGTAAGTCATCTATTTAATACTGGGCTGTGAAAATACCACCTCAAAGTTATTTCACACAGTCACAAATACCAGTCCTACTTATAACCCTCACTCCACAAGACCCTGCATCCATCGCTAACCTTTTGCCAGATCAGTATAGCCACAGGGCACTGTAATTGCAATGCTCACCAAAACTACTCATCCAAGAAAGAGAGCAGATTTCTCCCACTGAAATCCAGGACCTGGGCTTCCCTGAAACTAGAGTTATGAGTGCATACCAAGAAATATAAATGGGGGAAATAAAAATGGCACAATGGCTTCAAGGCACAGGTGATCTGATGAGGTCTCAATATCACACTGCAAAACACAAAGCCCAACAAACAGAGGCAAGAAAAAAACTACAACTGAATAAACAAATAAAAAAAACCCACACAACTCCTCAAGAGAAAAAAAAATTGTCATCAAAAGTTAAACCAGTCTTTTGGCACTGATGACCAACAGCAACAGGATCAACAGCACTGAGATTCTGAGCCCCACAAGCAGCCCCATAGTCCAGCTAGGAAACCTAGGTTATCTTTAACAGCTTAAAATGAGGACAATGTAGACCACAATGAAACACTACTATTAAGTGAGAGGCAGAAGAAAAAGCTCTGACATTTTGCACACAGCATCTACAAGTATTTCCCTCAGATGATCTCAGAGCTACTAGGGCAACTAAAATGTTTCTCCATACAGGACAAGAGTAAGATGACTTAAAGAGGCCCAAGCATGGGTGAACACAGTCACATCTAGCTCAGACCTGCTTCCTTTAGCTATTTGCATATCTCTCTGTAGAACCATGTAAAGAAACACATGCTGCTGGCATTCATTTTAACACACTAATGAAACCCTGTATACCAAACATGACAATAAAAACACTTCCCAACACTACACAGGGCAGTTGGTGGGGGGATCTTTTCCTTTAATTTCCAAAGAGCCTTAAAATGAAGTATAAAACTTGGTCTTCATCTTCTCTATTTACTGCCAACCTGTATTTGTGTCCCAAAGCTTAAGAACCCCCTCATTATCTGATTAGGAAACACAAATCCCACAGCAGATGCATTCAGTTTTCTGCATTCTGTAAACAGCAGTGGGTTAAAACAGCACACCTAGACAGTTAGAAGCCATCTGACCTTTCCTGCCCATACTGAATATTCAACTGGACTGCACCACACACAAATTGCAACCATTACAACCATCACAAGTATTATTTCTTGTGTATACAACACAACCATATTAAACAATATAATACTTGAAATAATAATTCTATGCCCTCAGCCACTAAAAAGAAAAATAAGAGAACAAACCAAACATGTGGGGTTTATTTTTTGAAGTCAGCACCAGTGAGGAGTCCTCCACATTTACATGTAGCTATATAAGCCAAAACAATTCTTCTGCCACAAAGTTGGTGCCATCTCCTCGATACAGCTTTTATTTTAGTTCCTTGTCATCAGTATTCCAGAAGCCCATCTATTCAATTATCAAAACATGAAAGCTTCAAATTCATATTTTCTCCACTTTTCAAGCAAAAAGAAAGCCTGTGTCTGTCAAAAGAACCAACTGCAGCCTTTAAATAAATAAATAAATAAATAATTCCTTCCCCTTCAGTACGAACCCTGTCAGCAAGTTAAAGCTGCTGTGAATTTTTTAGAATAGAATAGAATAGAATTACCAAGGTTGGAAGAGACCTTGAAGATCATCAAGTCCAACCTGTAACCACAACCTCACAACTAGACCATGGCACCAAGTGCCACATCCAGTCCCCTCCTGAACGCCTCCAGGGATGGAGACTCAACCACCTCCCCGGGCAGCCCATTCCAATGACGAATCACTCTCTCGGTGAAGAACTTTCTCCTCACCTCGAGCCTAAACTTCCCCTGGTGCAGCTTGAGACTGTGTCCCCTTGTTCTGGTGCTGGTTGCTAGGGAGAAGAGGCCAACCCCTTCCTGGCTACAACCACCCTTCAGGTAGTTGTAGAGAGCAATGAGGTCACCCCTGAGCCTCCTCTTCTCCAGGCTAAACAGCCCCAGCTCCCACAGCCTCTCCTCATAGGTCTTGTGCTCAAGGCCTCTCACCAGCCTTGTTGCCCTTCTCTGGACACGTTCAAGTGTCTCAATGTCCTTCTTAAACTGAGGGGCCCAGAACTGGACACAGTACTCAAGGTGCGGCCTAACCAAAGCAGAGTACAGGGGCACAATGACCTCCCTGCTCCTGCTGGCCATACTATTCCTAATGCAGGCCAGGATGCGGTTGGCCCTCTTGGCTGCCTGGGCACACTGCTGGCTCATGTTCAGCTTCCCATCAACCAGCACCCCCAGGTCCCTCTCAGCCTGGCCGCTCTCCAGCCACTCTGACCCCAGCCTGTAGCGCTGCCTGGGGTTGTTGTGGCCAATGTGCAGAACCCGGCACTTGGATGTGTTAAATCTCATGCCATTGGACTCTGCCCATCTGTCCAGCCTGTCGAGGTCTCTCTGCAAAGCCTCTCTGCCCTCCAGCAGATCAACTCCTGCCCCCAGCTTGGTGTCATCTGCAAATTTACTGATGATGGACTCAATGCCCTCATCCAGATCATCAATAAAGATGTTGAAAAGCATGGGGCCCAGCACTGATCCCTGGGGCACACCACTAGTGACAGGCCGCCAGCTGGATGTGGCACCATTCACCACCACTCTCTGGGCTCGGCCCTCCAGCCAGTTCCTAACCCAACGCAGTGTGCTACTGTCCAAGCCATGGGCTGCCAGCTTGGCCAGGAGTTTGCTGTGGGGACGGTGTCAAAGGCCTTGCTGAGGTCCAGGTAGACCACATCCACAGGCCTCCCCGCATCCACCAGGCGGGTCACCTGATCATAGAAGGAGATCAGGTTGGTCAGGAGATCAGGTTGAATTTCATTTCAAGTAAATCAGATACAGTTTAGGGTAGATAGTAACTGTTCATACCATATTCAGAACACAGTACCTCCAAAATATGTCTTGGCTTTGAGCAGATTTGTTGCTTTTTAAGACAACAAAACAATATTTTGCATATTCACGCTTTAGAGTATGACACCTTCTGAGACCTAAAGTTTTCATCATTATAAAGGTCACTTAAATGTTGCTCAATTTAAAAAACTGCTATAGCACTATAGTTTTCAGGCAGATGGCCTTTGAGTAAGTCATAGGTCTGTAGCTCTATTCCCTGTGGCAGTCATGACTGCCTGCCTAACTGGAAGCAAGTGATTACACCACTGGATTGTTAATATGTTAAGAGTCAAATTGCAATATTCACCTTCTTTCTAACATGTTAAGAATCCATGCATAAAGCAAACTTTTTTAGTTATGGAGATGTATTACCACAAACATACACCATCCCCAAGGAGGCTCAGATAAAAGAAGATTACAAGTCAAGCACACTGAAAAATTTGACCCCAAAATCTGGAATGCACAATTAAGTAGAGCTTTAAAATCAGCCTCTGTGCAAACAAGTCTTTACTACATGATAAATACTGGCATTGCCAAGGGACTCTAAGGCCTCCTTCACCCACTAAGTGCCCATTTTCTGTTTTGTTTTATTCTTATTGTCCTGTGTGTAACCCTGGTTGTTATTTGCTGAGCATACTCAAGCCACGTGCTTCACAACCGAATTATTCACCTCCTCTAGGTACTTTTTTTGAGGGCACAACTCCCTTCAGTATCTGAGCATACCTGAACCAGTAATGTACTGGTAATCACAGGTGTCATTATCAAAGGGATAATTATCCTCATTTTCCACATGAGAAACTGAGACATTGCAAGATTATGATCTGGAGTACCTGTTAATTAGGGTGTCCAGACATGCTTGCTTTTCCCCAGAACACTGCATATGATCACATTTCCATCACCAATGATAAAAACATCCTCCAAACAACCAGTCTTTCCTTCCATTACATTGTATTTCCAGCTGCAGGTCCAGTCTACACAAGGAATGAGACAGGAACCAATGGAAACAGTAGCAAACAAAGATTTAATACTTACAAGGATCACAAAGGGAGGCTACACAGTCAGTCCAAAACCGATGCAATTTCTCAGCACCTGTCTTTGCAACCTTAGCAATCAATGCATTTTTGTCTTAATGTGTATACCCAAAAATCCCTTCTACAAGTCCACAACTCAGCAGACAAACTCCATCCTCCTCCTTCCTGGTTTCTCACACATCAGTGAGAGGGAGCATGGCTCCTGTCTGTAGTGGGTAGAACTGAAACAGTATCACAAAGATTGTTTTTCTTCCCCAGCGGAATTCATGCATGTGTAGTCCAGCTCCCCAGACTGTAACATGCTACAAGGAAAACCAACTGCTTTATTCTCCATACCAATGGCTTTTTTCTTTCTTTTTTTTTTTTTCCTTAATTATGCCTCAGTCTCTTTATTGCATTCACAGAACCTTATCTTTCTCTCAGGTTTTAACTTGTTAACACCACTTATCAGTGACATAGCAAAATTATGCCCATAATAAATTTCAAAAGTCATCATACAGTCATACAAGGCACTGTAACTGCATTACACTAACAGGAGGTGCACAAGTCCCAAAAAGCACAGGCTGAGGTTGGTTGGCATCAGCCATGCTCAGCAAGTCAAAGATCAGTCACACTTTACTGTTCTGCAGTAGCTTTTGCAGTCCTATGTAGTTTTATACCACCCTTCTATTTCCTGACCTTGTTATAAATAGTGGGCTTATTCAGTTCAGATATCAACTAAAGAGACAGTGTCAACTGAGGACCTTGAAACCATCTTTTATATCTCATAGCTTTATCCTCCTAAGTCATTGGTATTTTCCAGTAACAGTCCTAAATAAGGACTTCTATCCTGAAACAGCAAATTCCAAAAAAAAAAATAAACACAAAAAAATGGAATTCAATTTCCCTGCATTTGGAGTTGTTTTTTTTTTTTCTTGTTTTTTGAGAGAGAAAGAGGTAAAAAAGTACCACTTGCTTGAATTTACAAAACATCTTGATGTTTAATGATGAAAACCAGCTGTCACTCAGCAACTCCATCCAGAGAATACAAGCACCATCATATTCAATGAGAAAAACATTGAGAATAGGACTCAGGCTAAATGCAAATTAATTATATTTAAGTAGCATTAGGTAGTTTAACAACAAGTTGCAGAAGATTCTTCACTTACATTGCAACAATTCAGAATTTTCTCACCAATTACCAAATTATCTTCAGCTGAGGAATTCATTATGTTGACAAAGGCTTATCAAATCAGTATCTGACAACTGCATCTGTTTATTACTAACTTAGAATAGAATAGGAATAGAATGGAATAGGAATAGAACGGAATAGGAATAGAACAGAACGGGTTGGAAGAGACCTTCAAGATCATTGCATCCAACCTATCGTCCAACACCATCTAATCAACTAAACCATGGCACCAAGCACCCCATCAAGTCTCCAAGACTTGAACACCTCCAGTGATGGCGACTAAACACCTCCAGTGATGGCGACTAAACACCTCCAGTGATGGCGACTCCACCACCTCCCCAGGCAGCCCATTCCAATGGGCAATTACTCTCTCTATGAAGAACTTCCTCCTAACATTCAGTCTAAACCTCCCCTGGCACAGCTTGAGATTGTGTCCTCTTGTTCTGGTGCTGGTTCCCCGGGAGAAGAGACCAGTCTCCACCTGGCTACAACCTCCCTTCAGGTAGTTGTAGACAGCAATAAGGTCTCCCCTGAGCCTCCTCTTCTCCAGGCTAAGCAATCCCAGCTCCCTCAGCCTCTCCTCATAGGGCTTGTGTTCCAAACCCCTCACCAACTTTGTTGCCCTTCTCTGGACATGTTCCAGCAAGTCAACACCCTTCCTAAACTGAGGGGCCCAGAACTGGACACAGGACTCAAGGTGTGGCCTAACCAGTGCAGTGTACAGGGGCAGAATGACCTCCCTGCTCCTGCTGGCCTCACTGTTCCTGATACAGGCCAGGATGCCATTGGCGCTCTTGGCCGCATGGGCACACTGCAGGCTCATGTTCAGCCTACCATCAACCAGTAACCCCCAGGTCCCTCCCTATATGGCTGCTCTCCAGCCACTCTGACCCCAGCCTGTAGCACTGCATGGGGTTGCTGTGGCCAGTGTGCAGGACCCGGCACTTGGATGTGTTAAATCTCATACAGTTGGATTCTGCCATCTGTCCAGCCTGTCGAGGTCCCTCTGCAAACCTCCTCTACCCTCCCTCCAGCAGATCAACTCCTGCCCCCAGCTTGGTGTCGTCAGCAAATTTACTGATAATGGACTCAATGCCCTCATCCAGATCATCAATGAAGATAGCTCCACTTCAAAAATACTCACAGAAACCTTCGATCTTGTCAGCTGTCTTGCTCCATGCTACCTGCCTGGTTTCCATTATGACTTGAATAGTCCTCCTTTCTGGACTGCTCTTCTTAAGACTGAACACTGTCATAACAGTTCCCAACTCCAAGGTCCTTTTGATCTGGCTTTTCTCATACTCAGGCAGTGCTCCATAGTCTATACTCTTCCTGGGCATTTTTTGTGTGTGTTTTTTTTTTTTAATCAAGCTTTTATGGTTTCCAGTGTCCTGAAAAAAAAAAAAAAAAGAGAAAAATTCAACATTCAAACCAGCATTTTAATTTCTTTAAAAAACACATTTGTGTAACTTGAAACTACCTGGGACTCCTGCCTATTCAAATACAAGGCAGATACATGGCTAACATTAACAGCATCCCATTGGTTTATCCTGACAGAAAGCACAAATGGTCGTTATGTAGAGCAGTATCACAGACACTTTGGTGATATGCTGTAGCAAAATCTATTAAAAGCAAAGAGCTGGGTGGAGCAGCCACTGCACACAATGACTTGTCACCTAAATTTCTGAGCCTCTCTTCTCTCTCAGAAGGACACAGTGTTCTTCTCTCAAATACATTTTAAAAATCATATTAAGGGGCATAACTTCCATGTGCTTTTTGGACACACATCTTCAACTGCATGTACACCCCCATCATTACAAACACAGACTTACATCTCCTTGTGAAAAAAAAAGCATGCATACACCTGGGACACATCTTGGCACAAAACAGCCCAAAGAGAGATGCATACACAGCAGCTCTCATAAACATTAGCAAGTTTCTGTGCTTTGGTCTCCCACACATCACTGCATCAGCTACTTAAAAGACTGATACTCCTCAGCAAGATTATTTACAAACAGGATGCCCTGGAACCTCCTGTTTCATCCATGCAAAGAGAAAGAAAGATATCATTTTCACACAAGTAGCAGGAGCTGTCACATCATTTCCAACAGTTCTCCTGAACCACATCCCTGAGCAGAACAGGTTTAAAAAAATCTCTGTGCACTTGCAGGCACCAGCCACACCATCCCCTCTGGTTCTCTTCCTCTCCTCAGTCCACTACTCTCTATCACAAGCAGTTTCAGTTTCCAAGTTGATAGCTAATTTGACCATGCCTCTTCTCGCTTCCCTTTCGTAATTTCTTCCAACTCTCCTCCCCCTCACCTCAATCTATGCCACTATCTCCTAACCTGCTCTTCACTAAAGGGCACTCTTTTCTGCTCTCTCTCCTTAATACCACAAAACTGTCTTTCAATATCATACAGCTGGCTGCTCTCAGTCCCATGTCTGACATTAAAGCTATTCGGTGCAATTCTGCCACTTCAATAAACATTTTTTTGGGGTAAGCTAACAGAGTAGCAAAGAACAGTCCCTTCTTACCTGCAGGGTGGTCCCTTCTGCACTGCCCACAGTGAACCTGACAGGCTCTACAACAGCAACTATGTCTCATTCCAAGCTCGGAAAAACATTATGCAAGTTACTTGGTGTTTAATATGATTGGACGTGGCACTTGGTGCCATGATTTAGTCATGAGGTCTGTGGTGACACGTTGGACTTGATCTTTGAGGTCTCTTCCAACCGTGGTGATTCTGTGGTTCTGTGATTATCTCTTAAGTTTGTTCTTGTAATAAGAAAATACCTTTTCCTTACAATACTGAAATATATATATATACTCTAATCCTACAATTAAGACAGCACAGGTAACTTTTAAATGTAGTAAGCAATGGCAGATTTTAGCCAGAATGTAACTGACCTTTTGGCTCCCTGGAACTAATCAGATTATCATTGATATTACCATAGGCTTACGTCTAACATGACAGCCACAGTCATTGTTGTCTTGCTACAATAACTTATAATAACAAAAAATTAAAGGAAGGGAAAACAGAACAATTAAATTAAAATCTTTGTACAGCATCTGATTTTCTAACAAAAGAAAGAAATCCTGTCTTCTCCATTTGCTCTGTTCATTAAGAATTGTAATAAAACAAATACACCATGATTTGGAACAAGTTCTAACTATTTTAGTAACACTTCACTGAGATAATAAAAGCCTCAAGTCAATGTAATTTTTCAGGAGAATAAAATATACATCTGCTTTGCCTTTTACAGTATAAGCTATAGCTGCAAAATGAAGCACAACTTGGAACAATAAGGTCTTTATAAATACAGCTATTTGATAAAAGGCAATGCAGCACAGTTTTGTGAAATTAGTCCCTTAGCACAAAGGCTCTCTCTCAGAGGTAGCTTCTTAAACAGTTTCCGCTGCATATAATATAGTGGACTTCCCCTTTTAAAGTAGCTCACTCTTCCAAAACCAGACCAAATGGTGGGCTTTAGTCTAACTTAAATCCTGAGTTACAAGCCAACTTTTTAACTTACTATGAAACAACACTGTAGCTGAAGAGATCTACTTCATTAGAAAAGAAAAATAATATCATAATATTTGATCAGTCTAACTGACCATTCTTATACAGCTTTGGCTACCCACTCCAGCTAAGAATAACATCACAGAGAGCTCAACAGTAAAATGCATTAGTTCTCCCAAAAGAACTAATGGAAGCCCTCAACATTAGACCTAATCTTTTAAACATTCAGTCTTCTTGCACTCATCCACAGGTGCCCCTCAGCCTTCTTAGACCTATCATTGCATAATTATTTGCGTCAACAATATTTCTATCCAGTCATGCAGCAGAACTCTGTACCAGAACCCATTATCTGGATACTTCTAAACCAGTGGGGTATGAGCTACAGGACATGCTCATGTGCAGTAGAAGCACTGCTGCTCTTCTGCTGAAGAGTTAACAAAGCTTAAAATAAAGAGGTCCAGCATCACTTACATGATTCAGTGGGCGAGCTAGTAAGCGGAGAAACATATCATAAACTAGTTTAGACACAGACACCACTACATTACTCTTTCACTATAGGTACTATAGGAGCTAAACTCTGATAGTGCCTGCAGAATCATAAGTATTTGTTCTGATCATGCAAGAGTAGTTTTGATATATTTTCTGGAAAAGCCTGACTGAAGTAAAAAGTCAGAGAGACTCACTGCTAGTAACTAAGTGGACGTGGTAAAAAACCCAACCTACTTAATCTAACCAAACACAGTTAATTTTGTTTCATTACAGCACCTTGGAGTTTCAGAAACAAACCCTTCTTATCTGAAGATCAGTCTACAACTCTTAACTCTGTGGTAACACAAAAATATTAAAAACTGTACTAAAGACAGACTATGACTGTATAGGCTAGCAAAGAATGTCTCAGATAAGCACTGATGAATGCATACTCTGTTGTAACTTCACCCATATAACACAGCAGGTGCTTTCCAGGCACACAAGGTCAACCAAAGTACAACCCAAAGGTTTACTCCGGTCAGTTTCTAAATTTTCCATGTGCTCTGGGCATTGCAGAAGGGTTACTGCATCATTTGTCTCTAGCTCTTTGCCTTTGGGTGCATTGAGGATGTCACTGCACTCAAGTAGGCACTGCCTCAGCAAGGCACTTCCAGTATGGATATCTACCAGCAGCACCAGTTCAGTACCGCAATGCCAACAGCAATCGACTCACAGGTCTCTGCACAAAGCTTTGCGATGCAGCTGCTAACCTCAGAGTCCTGTGGCCTGACAAGAAGCAGAGGAGGGGAACCACAGCAGGACAGTTGCCCGCCTGCCGCGGCCTGCAGGGTGCTGAAGCCCTGGCCCCAGGCTGGGGCCCTCACTCCCGGCCAGAGCTGTGCATGATGTAGGGCTGCTGACAGGCACACGCTGAACTATGAAGCCTTCTTTCCTTCTTCACTGGGCTGGCCTGTGGCAGAGAACGGCCAAACCACAAGTTGCGAAATGGCTGAGTGACTTCTGAGAGCGCCCAGATTCCCTTGTCCATTCCAGGCCCGGGCCCTCCAGCCCCTGACACGGCCCTCCCTCACACCCCGCAGTCCTTCGCCTCTTGCTCAGCCTTCTCACCGAGCCAGCTGACACCGACAGCCTTCGCCTTCCATCACAAGATCGTCCCTCACATCCACCGTCCCCGACAGGTCAAACCCGCGCGGGACGCGGCTCCCCGCCCCAGCCCTGCGGCACCTGCTGCCCACCGGGGCCCGAGCAGAGCTGGCGGCGCACAGCCACCCCTCACCTCCACGGGGAGAGTACTGCCGCAGGGCCACCCCGCGCCCCAGGGGACGCCCTCACCTGCTCAGCGGCGGGGAGCTGCCTCCCGCCGCGACGCCGTGCCGGCGGCTGCAGCTGCCGGTGCCTCAACGCCCCGCACCCCAAGGCGCCTCTCCGGGGCTCCCACTTCTGCTTCTGCCCCAACCGGGAAGGGGCGGGGTCACGTGACCCCCGCGGCCACCTACTGGCGGCGGAGCCGGGCGGAGGCTGGTGGCGCGGGCGCCCCTCGGCCGGTTCCAAGCCCTGGGGGCTCTGCCCTGTATTGCCCTGCCCTTCCCCTCAGCGGGGAGGACGGGCAGAAAACCCACGTCTCTGTCCTTCTGACTTCCCCGGGGCTGCTGTGACGACGAACTCCCTACTGCCACTATTCAGTCAGGGCCCCAGGCGCGGCCACACTCTCTCCCCCCGCTGCCCACAGCCGTCCCCTGAGGCGGGAAGGAGAGGTGCAGCTCGGCTGCTGTCCAGCCATTTGGGGTAGATAGGTTCTCCCGCTCCTCTGAGGACGAAATTTCACTAGTCCGGATGAGTATTGCTAAATGGTTAAACAAAACCTTGAGACAATGCCTTTAGAAAAAGGTTTTAAAACTTTGCTGCCACTGTAGCTAGATTTTCGTGTTAAAATTGACTTGTTTTATGGGATCCACATGAAGTGCGCTGTATCACAACCATTTCATCTTATAATCTGAAATACTAAACGTATTTCCCAGCTTGGGGTTCAGAGGAGTGGTGATAGGATATGGCAATGCTGTTTGCAGGTCAAGCCCAAATACTGTCATGAAACTGAAGATACCAGCCTTGCCCCAGATCTGTTTGATGAGAAAAACCCTTCAGCCATAGGCAGAATACCAAAGTCATCACAGCGTACAAGTCATGCTAGTTCAGAACACTACCAAACAAATGCCTAGAAACCAAAGCTAGGGATTGTACAGTGTCTGCAAAGAACCCATTTCCCCATGCAGAGAAAGTTCTTGGCCATTTCTGCAAGGGCCACTCCACATTACAGCAGCAGAACCCATGTCCCAAATGCTGGTTCACAGACACCAAGGTTAAGTTTGATGGACATAGCTCTTCACCTCTCCTTCCAACATGTGGTAGCTGGCACAAACAAAATTTCAGTTAGCTCTCTAAAATAGTTGAACAGTGGCCAAACGTTATTTTTTGTTAATACTTTTAACCATATACATGCAGAAACTACTGAAACAAAATGATACCTGGAATAGGGTTGTTACAAGGACTGCAACATGCACGATTACTAGAAAGAAAAGAAAATGTGCATTTTATCCAGCAAAAGTTGTAGGAGCAATTCTGGAAACTCTTCCCAAAACCAAACAAACAAGGCTTTATCATAGTTAAAAAAGTTCAAGGGTTTCAAATGAGTCTGACTTATCAGGAGCGGAACTGAGGATTGCATTGGAAATACACCACCTCAAAAGGAAGAGAGCCTAAAACCCAATAATGGTGAAGGGTGTGGATCATTTTAAATGCAAAATTAAAAGATCACCATTACAATTTCATCATTGTTCACTGTTTCATGAGCCATCTTTCTAAAGACTCTTCACATTTTCTGGTGGCTGAATGTGTATCAAGCACACCAAAGCACCTCTTCTATATTTTGTTTTTAGATCTTCATCACTGAAAACTTTAGTGTTTCATGTTGAAGCTGCCTTTGAAATATGATGAACAATGACAGAATACTACTGACAAACAGCCACCTTCCTCAGCTGCAAAAGTTAATACCAAAACATTAATATGGTCAAAGCACCAAGGCACGCACCGTGCACCACAGAGTGCTGAAGAGCATGGTGATCCCAGGCATTTTACAAGTAAGAGATAACAGTATTCTCTACATCCCAGCTGTCAGATCCAGGATTCATCTGGGCAGGTTGACAGTGAATCTAAGTTCCAGCAAATACCAGTCTCAGCAGCCCTTCCTGGTTCTGCTTCACTAGGCTAGGTACCAACAGGCTCGTCGCCAGTCATACAGTGTAGCTTTAGCACAGGAACTATCCTTGAACAATCTGCAAGCCCCACAGGCATCTAGTTGACCATCTTTATGATATTCAGAGGGTTTGCTACAGTTAAGCAGTTAAACACTGCTGTAAAGTATACCAGACCTGGGTCTAGACTTTGTTCAGTGTAGTTCTTCCTCAGTGGTGTCCTGGAAGGAAGACTAAATCTTACCAGCTCCCAGATTCTTGCACAACCTTAGGCTTACCTTATAAAACTCTCTCTCTTGGAGCCGAACATTCATTATATAGTGAAAGAAAATATGTACATGGAAGAAAATCATGGCTGTCATGGGGATCATAACATTGAGTTCTGTAAATTGTTAGATGTAACAAAATCTCAGCCACATAGATGAAGGAAGCAATCCTTAAAAACAAACCAGTAAAACTAACTTTTAGAAACACCAGCTGTCACTCAGCACATCCCCTACACCAGAAGTAAGAGCACTCATACACCTTTGCAATCACAAGAGAAGATTCATTTAGTCAGAATCAGCAGCTCCCATCATCCAACTTTCAAACCTCAAAATCAGGACCTTCCAGGGAGAAAAGAGAACTTTCTCTAAAGAATATGGACCTCAGAGTCACGGAAAATTATTCTTTGACATGCTCAGTAGCAAAAAAAGCCTGTATACATGTGTTGAGGAGAGGCGTGGGGAAACTGCTGCTCCGAGTTGAAGAATCTGGCCCCAGCAAAGCCTGTGTGTCTGAAGAGGAGAAGGTAAGCCAATAAAATTAAATCCCTCTTTTTTTCTCTTTTTTCAGTTTTACTTTCTTCTTGCAATTTTAAAAAGCTGTTTGAATTGTTAAAAATTATAATCCAATTCATACTATCACAACTGAAAAGGGAGTTTTTCAGCTGGGAGTACACTTTTACATTTCAGTCATAAATCCCTCAAAAAAGGGAATTTATGGTGTTGACACTGACACTTTCTTAATTACAGCCCTGGAAACTTCAACTGTCTTATTGTCGTATTTGGTAATGAAGTGTTGATTGCTTCCCCTGAAGAATAAAGCAAGGCATGAAAGAGAATCATAGGGCTGGCTAAGTGGTCTCATGGGTGTGATAAATAATGGTCACAAAAACCAATTCCACTTCCTCACAGGAGCTACAAAGAAAATATATCTTCTGTGTAGAAGACAGAAGTTGAATAGTTTTATCCCATCAATTGTGAGAAATGTTAGAGTCATTAGGAAGGAGGAATGAATATTGTAGAAACTGTCACTGCCAGATTATCTAGCCTAAGTACTTATGCACCACCACAGTATTTACTGTCCTTGGCAGGATGTGCATTAGCTCAGCTAGATTTTCTGGTTAGAGCTGCAAAACCTGTAAGCAGAACTTTCATGAAGAAAGCAACATTTTTGAGTTTATCTTTCACAAGCTCTTCATCTGCAGGACTCTGAAGCAGATTTTACACTCCTCATCAAGAGAACTTGCATACCACCATCTCAGGATTAGACATCAATCCAGTTTCCTATCAGAAATCAAGAGCTAATTTGTGAGGAGAAGTTTGTGATCATTCAGAGCAAGCCGAAGACAGTTCTTGTAAGTGGAGGGGATTAGACTAGATGATCTTTTGAGGTCCCTTCCAGCCCCTACATTCTATGATTCTGTGAGTGGTATTACCTATGCATTCCTCTTGCGTGGTTTTACGAGGGCACTCACACACGTACATCCACATGAACTGTTTGGCTGCTGGGATTCTGATTCTAGGGGACAGTGAATGCAAAGAATATGTTTGGGTTTGTTAGCTTTTATTCAAAAGGTCATTTATTTTAGCAATGTTTTGACTTGCAGAAAAATAAGGGGGCACGGAGAAAAAGAAAACATTTGATTGCTTATGAGCAGGACAGAGTAATCAAGGCTAGTCCTAGACTTGAGGTTGCTTGTGGTGGCCAAGCAGCCATTGCCCAGTTGCTCTGTTCCAGAGCTGAGATAGCAGCAATTGCTGTGGTCTGGCGGGAGAAGGAGAAGACTGTCACTGGTGGAGCAATTCTGTATGATCCCAGCTCTTCGTGGTAATAGCTTTAGCAATACTGGGAAGCCTTGATAGTATTGTAATGATCACCATCAGTGGTCTCAGGGGGCCTTCATAGCATGAATCTAACCTTTGAGAACATTCTCCAGCTGTATCAGCAAGTAAAAAATTTCACAGGGAACCCACCTTCAAGCCCAATTATACATTAGCATGTCTTCTGAACATGGCAGTGTTCAGGCTCCTTGAAAAGTGCATTTCCTGTAAAAATTGTTCTAGTGTGTATGGTTGGCTCCATTCCTATCAGAGTTTCATTTAAACTTGGTAAATTATTGTCACTTAATCATAATATTTGCAGTAAATGTTAATTTGAAGCAAACTACTTAAGTTGCTAGCGGAAGAGCTGACATGAAGGAAGGGAGGTTATGGTTTTTTGGTAGTTGGCCTGTTGCCTGCTCCAATGATTGCCTGGGTCCTAAAACATTCAGCTACTCCTCAGTTCAATCACCCTGTCCCTTGTTAATTGCAAGCACTGCATTTAAAAGAACTTCTGAGGAGTTACTGCCCTCTGTCTTCACACACAAAATACAGTACTATCCCTTACAATTCTGTAACAATTTTCATTTGTAGATGTCAAATCATTATTACTAATTTTCAAAGGCATCAGGCTCAGAGAGCAAGGAAGTTTGCCACAGAACCCACAGCAGCAGGGTGTCTTGGGCAGAACGTAGCTTCCAGGTTTTATACCACTGTCCTGCCTTAAGCATGGCTTTTCCTCATGGCAGATCTAGATAGGCCAGAAGAAAACTTCTCATTTGTTAGATTATTATTTTTTTTAAAGCTTCTATTGAGGAGCAGCTCTGCTGTGTAATTCGAGATGATCAATAAAACCCTTAAAGTACATGCAAAAACACTTGCACTAAGTGTCAAAGTATGTTTTTAGACACATACTAACAAGTTATTTACTCTGCATCCTGAGTTGGTTTTGCTGGCTGCACAAACCACCACTGTAGTTAAAGGGCTTGCAATCACACACCTTCAGATGAAATATAAAATACTGCAGCCACTGTATTCACAGTGATAAAATACCAGCAGCTCGTTACCAGCACTGCCAACTGTGAGAAATTCAATGTTACCAAGGCCTCAGCAGAACAGGAAAACTACAGGAGGCTCTGCAGGGAACCAGGGAAACTTGAGTTTTTTGAGCCAATAAACTGAAAATCTTCCATAAAAACAACGTGGCTGCAAGTGGGAAGCACTGAAAAAGCCCCAGCATTTGACAAGAGTTTTGAATGAGGTGAATTGCAACTCAGCAATTGGGTCTAGATCTTCCCCCTAGCCACCTCTCAGCCTTTGATTACTTGTCTGCTACAGAGTAGCACCACAGGCAAGTTTAAGAGAGAAAAGCACTCTGTTACTCATTATCCCTGTAAGCTCTCAGAGGCATAAAGAAGAGTAAAGTAAGGCAGGCTGGGCACCGCGGTGAGCTAGGCACTGCTCTGAGCAGGGAGCCCCGGGTGGGATCCTGCAGTGTGCTGCACTGACAGGAAGAACACACACCAAGCACTACTGCAGTGTGCTCTGTCCCTGGTCATTCGCAATTTTCCTCCCGTTCTGCTGAAGCCTTCTTACCACTGACTTTGCTGCTGCTGGTGGAAGCTCTTCTGGGACCATTAAGCAGACATAGCCCAGATCTTTCTGTACTTTATACATGGCTGACTGCAGGGATTTATTATTGTCTAAGGCCTTCCCTCAGGGCATGCAGGAAGGGAGGAGAGGTTCCTTGCATCTGTGTTCATTCATGCAAAGCTCAGCTTTAATCTGACACATGCTACATAAGAAAAAAGTTTAGAAAAGCCCTCCAGCTAATCAACACACCAGAATTGTCTGAGGATGGAGAGAGAAAAGCAGTGGTCCTAATACAGATAGGCATGTAATCATGTCAAAAATGTCAAAATCTCAGTGAAATCAAAATATGATTGAAAAATTAATGATGTACTTGAGTTATAATTTCTGAATAGAGCTAGAATGAGAGAGAGCCTTCTGGGATACACACTGCAGATGCCTGTGCCTTGCAAGAGCATCCATCTGGTGTATTTCTAGGATCAGCATATTTGTACAAAATGCAAATCGTTATTGCACCTCCTGTTATCTTCATGCACTGCAGTGAGAACTGAATGAGTCACATTAAGGGGTCAAACCCCTCTGTTCTACTTTTTATGATAAGCATCTTTTTACATACAGCAGTACGAGATCCTGTGCGTCAACAGGTCACATTAGGAGCTGGTAATGGGTGAGGCATGACAGACCTTGGCACAGGAACCCAACCTTACTAACATTTGCTAACAGTTTAAAAGAGGGAATAAATAAAGGGGGGAAATTAGATAATATGTCTATTAATAACTAAAATTTTGAGATAAGAGATATTCAGGATAGGCTGCTTAAGTTTTCTAGCTTGCACAGAGTAGCTGAGTTAGAAGCTGCTGGGTAGGGATGCCATGATACTGCAACCTGCACAAATTGTTGTGGCCCATGGTCTGTAATCACAGCCTTCTGAGTGCCCTGTGGAGCAAATTAACTTTGCAGCTTCAGAAGAACCTCTGTTGGCAAAGGTCTGTTCTTCAGAAATTCAGGCAGATAACAACCACTACGTGATATTCTCAAATACATGTGTTCACATATAGGTAGAGTCATATTATTTCACTTGTCTTATTAATAACCATATCTATGAAAGCTTTTGCATCTCCCAACAGATTTTACTTGTGCTACAGAATTCAGAAGGTTCATGGTGCGCAATTGCCAGCTACCAACACCTTCTCAGTCAGTAACATTTGACTAAGAAGCTGAATTGATACACGGTGTGAGCTGTTTTAAAACACAAACACTAAATCTGAACTTTACTTCAACCCACTCTCAATGGAAAACATCTAATGTGTCTCTCATTGAACAGGAAGCAATGTTTAAAGAACCTAGTGAAGTGAATGTACAAATGCTCATTTAGCCTGATCTCCAAATTGGAACGCGTTAAAAATAGATCCTTTTTCTTCAGCTGAGCATCCAGGACTAATTTGTGTGTGCTAATAATGATATTAAAAGTTTCACACACACACATGCATTGTTTCCTTCACTTTCTTTTTTCATGAGCTGTACTTGCAGCCCAGAAAGCCAATCAGATCCTGGGCTGCATCAAGAGAAGTGTGGCCAGCAGGTCAAGGGAGGTGATTCTCCCCCTCTACTCAGCTCTGGTGAGACACCACCTGGAGTACTGCATCCAGTTCTGGAGCCCCGATTACAAGAGGGATATGGAAGTGCTGGAATGTGTCCAGAGAAGGGCCATGAGGATGATCAGAGGCCTGGAGCACCTCTCCTATGAGGACAGATGGGAAGAGTTGGGGCTGTTCAGTCTGGAGAAGAGAAGGCTCAGAGGTGACCTCATTGTGGCCTTCCACTATCTGAAGGGGGCTGGGGTAGGACTTCTCAGGCTATCAGGTAGTGATAGGACTAGGGGGAATGGAATGAAGCTGGAGGTGGGGAGATTCAGACTGGACGTGAGGAAGAAGTTCTTCCCCATGAGAGTGGTGAAGCCCTGGAATGGGTTGTCCAGGGAGGTGGTTGAGGCCCCGTCCCTGGAGGTGTTTAAGCCCAGGCTGGATGAGGCTCTGGCCAGCCTGATCTAGTGTGGGGTTGGGGTGTCCCTGCCCATGGCAGGGGGGTTGGAACTAGATGATCCTTGTGGTCCCTTCCAACCCTGACTGATACTATGTTACTAATAATTTTAAGATATTACCCCCTTTTTCAAAGAAAATGCTCTTTAGATTTCCTCTATGATTGAGAAAGTCCTTTTATTCTGGAGCTAAGACATAGACTATTTTACAGGAGAGAAGACAAATGCTAGACCACAGAAGTCTCTGTCAGGTAATTTAAATCCCACTGTCTTCTCTCCAGAACCTTTCTGCCACACGTCAGGAATTATTTAACCCCATTTCTGCAAAGGATGCCTGCCCTGCTGAGTCTCAAAGGCAGCAATACAGAGCTTACCTTTAATCCTGTGCAGAATAATAAATGATACACTGCTGAGATTAGCGAGTCAGTGTCAAAGAGCGGTTCCTTCCTCTTTGTACTTCGATTCCACCTGGGTAAAAGCACACTTTTAAGACTCCTTAAGCATACAAAATCTCAAATCAAGTTTTCAGCAGCCTGGGCCTTTCAGTTAATTTAAAATTAAAAAGAAAAAAAAAAGAAAAGAAAAGTCACCTTTGATGACACACTTTTCTCCTTCACAAAGGAGAGATTTTGCTATAGCTGTTGCTAACAGGGGGAAAAAAATAAAAAGGAAGTCACAAGAAAATGGAACATTAATACTGAAACATGCCACTTCCAACCAGCAAGACTATCTCCTCTTCTACCACCTTCATGGGCTGAGCTCTTCTCATGCTGTGCCACTTGCATCATGTATTAATAATGCAGTAGTGCATTAAAAAGGCCCCCACCTGAGATCAACACAACAGTTGTTACTTTGTCTTAGGCAAATTTTGAGCTCTTTGCTTTCTGGTTTCTAAACCTTTGGGATGCCTCCTCTTCCTGTTTTCAAGTTTTCGCTGCAACCAAGGGAGTTCATAATTTACTTGTCTAAGAAACACTGAGAGTCTCATGGACTCTGCCAATTCCAGCAGCTGAGCTTTAGGAAAAACATCTAATATCTTTAATCCTCAGAGAAAAAGAAAGGGGGGGGGGGGGGGGGGGGGGGGGGGGGGAAAAAAAAAAAACCCAACCAAACAAAACCAACTTATGGGAATTGAAAGCACTCATTTCTGGTTTGAGATGTGTATATGCAGCCTATGTTCAGCCACGTGCTATCAGGACAGAAATGGCTTACACACGGAACTGAGGATGCAAAAGTTAGACCAGAAGACAACTCCTGGTTTATTACACCAGGGGGGAAGCAGATTAAAAAGAAGGTTGCCTTTGCCCACAGCTGACAATTTCCACCAATTTTAATTTTAAAAACAATGAAAATATTGAAGCTGAGTAATACTGAATAATTTTCTATTCATTCATACTTACATGATGAGCATAATTTCTAAACTTATAGATAAATCCATTTATAAGTAAATATAATTTTAAACAGATTAAACTACGATACAAATATTCACATCAAACCAGCATTCGAACATGGCAAAACAGAGCTCTTTTTTTGGACTTCATGAAAAGCAAGCAAAACAAAACATGACACCATTTGACCAAAAAGAAAATACATAAGATAAAAATTAAAATATCATGCAGAAATGTAAGTGGAGATGTGGTTCCTTATAGGACCTCTAGAGAAAAGTATGAAAAATCCACTGCCTGTACATGACAGGCACCAGCTTCCACTGGTCTGGCAGCACAGATGGAGGTAAGACACAGAGCTGCTGACTTGATGACAGGAGTCTTCATTGGGAAGAGAACTTAGCTACTCCTGTGGAAGGAAAGCCGCAGTTAAAAGCAAAGACAAGGGCTAGCTGACGTTTGCTGTGGCCTGTCAATAGCTAGTCTTCAGCATCTGGCCTTGCAATAGCAGATTTGTTGTAGAAAGGATATATTTTGCTAAGAAAAGAGCCAAAATCAAAAGGCAGGAAAAGAAAATGCTTGCTAATACAGAAAGAGAAAAGCCAAAGGTTTTTAGTCTCCTCCAGCAGTGGGCATCAGTGAGGTACTTGCATGTCAGGGAGGAGACCAGTCAACAGAAGCAGCAAAGACCAGTGGATGTCTCCAAATGTTCTCATCATGTCCTGTCTTTAACTTACTTTCTAGTGCAGTGCAGTTTTCCACCCCCTGAAGATGAGAGATCAGGTCAATGAGAAAGCAAGGCTGTGGCTAATTTTTTTTATTGTTGGGTTTTTCTGTTCAAAGAGAGGAAATAATGCGTGCAGAGCAGCAGTGGTTCATACTGGGTCAGCCAGGAAGTGTAGGGCTGGGCATTTAAAAGACAGATCTTTTTGTTTCAGGTATCTCTCAGAGAAGGAGAAAACTTTTTTTTTTTTTAACCTGAAAATGCAAAGTTTGAGTTCACTTATAGTTAGCTAAATTATCAATGGACACTGTGGTTCACACTGAAAATGCCACTTCAAGTGGAATACTTTGCATCTGCAGCTGCAGTTGTTATAGAAATGTAGTCATTACAACCAAACTCCTGCTCCTTTGGATCACAGCACAGATAATAGCAGAAGGGAGGACAGGAAAACAATGGGAGATCATTATCTCTATCCCCACAGGTGAAGAGCTGAGGCATAATTGGTTTAAAGCTGAAGTTTCACATACATCTTCATCCAGCTCTAATAATGAAAAAAGGCAGCCTCTCCTCCTGCTGTCCTTGTCTGCCTCTTGCTGTCTCATCTCTGTCTTGGCCCATGGAGATAAGAAAGAAGAGAGCTAATGCATCTGGAAACACGTATCCAAAACTGACTTTGTGAATATTGCAAGTAATGGAAAAGAGACTCAGCTGGAGGTATGTCTCTTTAAATTGCGAAACAGCTTTTAATTTGGCCTTGCATGGTCATTACTTATTAGCAGTAAACTAGCTGATAATCTTTACTGCTGCAAATGGTCATGAAGAATTAATGCAACAAAGCCACTCAGAAGCTCACACCAAGTCCCTGCACAGCATAGCTGAAATACCAGGGATTCGATCTGCATGTTACACAGTCGGTTACACCTGCCTTCTGATGAGGAAGCTGAAAAGAAGCAACTCTGTACTTAAGCAAAGCATTGTGTGTCTGGAAATTTGTTAAGGAAAAAATCCACCCAGCCAGCAAACAACCGATTCTTACGGTGACAAAGAGAAAAGTTAAGATCTGTTGTGCCAAGGCACCTATGAATATCTTAAAATACATCAAGACATATCACAGCTGATTTAAAAAAAAAAAAAAAAAAAAAAAAAAGTCTAAAAGTATTTTGCAAACAGAAAAATATCCCCAAGTTTTGTGAAAACCTCCATGATGATTGAAAAAAAAAAAATCCCAAACCAACACACTAGTAATTTCAGTTGAAATATTCATAGTATCAGTCAGTATCAGTCAGAGTTGGAAGGGACCACAAGATTCACCTAGTTCCAACCCCCCTGCCATGGGCAGGGACACCCCAACCCCACACTAGATCAGGCTGGCCAGAGCCTCATCCAGCCTGGGCTTAAACACCTCCAGGGATGGGGCCTCAACCACCTCCCTGGACAACCCATTCCAGGGCTTCACCACTCTCATGGGGAAGAACTTCCTCCTCACGTCCAGTCTGAATCTCCCCACCTCCAGCTTCATTCCATTCCCCCTAGTCCTATCACTACCTGATGTCCTGAGAAGTCCCTCCCCAGCCTTCTTGTAGGCCCCCTTCAGATAGTGGAAGGCCACAATGAGGTCACCTCTGAGCCTTCTCTTCTCCAGACTGAACAGCCCCAACTCTTTCCGTCTGTCCTCATAGGAGAGGTGCTCCAGCCCTCTGATCATCCTCATGGCCCTTCTCTGGACATGTTCCAGCACTTCCATATCCCTCTTGTAATCGGGGCTCCAGAACTGGATGCAGTACTCCAGGTGGTGTCTCACCAGAGCTGAGTAGAGGGGGAGAATCACCTCCCTTGACCTGCTGGCCACACTTCTCTTGATATTCAGACAGAAAAGTTGAGATTAGAGCTGCCTTCAAAATGCTGTTTCTTGCTGGCATCTCTTTTACAAATAATTTTTTTTTAGACCTTCAAACATCATGGCTTTATTTATGTGTGCACTGAAAACACATTTGCTGCTTCCCAGGCCTGTTCAAGAATGGTGTTTAATCATTCTATCAAAAATCAGGCTCTGCAGAATAAAAATGGATCAGCTGAAGATAAAAATACGCGCCTCAGTGTGTGTGGGGCCCTTGGTGTCACACTGGTTTAACCCTTCTTCTCATTTCTGCTATTCAAGAGAAAGATTAATATTTGGGGGATAGTTCTACCAATGTAATGAAGATTCTTTCTAATTAATCTTCACTCAAAGTGGAGAAAAACAGCAGTGCTTCTAGATACATTTCAGATGAGAAAAGACAAGGAAAGTATGGCTGTAGTTCTTATGCAGAAGTGCTGGGTTACTGCAGGAGAGGAAAGCCCAGGCAAGGTGACAATCTGAGGCTGACAAGAAATGTTTCTTTTTCAGACATCAAATCCACATCTTTAGCAGCTGATTTGCAACAACTTGTTCAGAAAAATACCCTAAAATCCCAAACACAGGTACTCTGTTTCTGTAGGGTTTGCTACAGCGCCCTGAGAACAAAGAGCATCTGAAGGTACAGGACATAGCTGAGGCTAAGCCGTGGTTTTGTAGCTTCGGGTCACATTTCAAGCACCACCATCTGATGCGCTGCCTCTGTGTGACCGCCGTTGGGCCATTTTATATTCAGATGAGAGCCGCGGTGGCTCATTTGCTTGTTCTTACCGTGGTGGCCGGAAGTCAGAGTAGGGCTAAACAAAATTCTTACAAAGCATCCAGGAGAGCCAGTAAACTCTATGGAAAGCAGCTGGCAGTTTATTTGCTTTCTTTATTTGACCTCAAAATGTTTGGACAACAAATATGATGCAGGTGGATACGGTGAAGATGACAGGAACAAGTTTCTGCAGAAAGCACTGCAGAGGCATTTTGAGACAAACGCAGCACTGGAAAAGGAAGCCTTTTCCAAGGGACTCAAAACATTTCATTGCAACGTGGTCTTCCCCGTTTCCCTGGCACAGCCTCTGCCTGGGCGCCAGTGGTCTGCACAGCACAGGTTTTGTGTGTCAGGGCAGGCTCCCTCCTGGGACTGCAGCTGCAGCTGCACTCTTCTCTTCCCAGCTTTACAACTGCTTCTCAGTGATTTTGCAAGCCACTCTGTGCCTCAGTTTCCCCAGCTGTAAAAAGGAGACAAGGATACTTCTTCGTTGCTGTGATACTCTTGGTGCAAGAGCACAGGAGGCAGTATCTGTGAATACAGAATTTATCAGCAAGACACCACCACTAATGCTGGCATTGCCAATTAATAGTGCTGGTATTTTACTACTTGAATGGAATCTGTGCTAGCAAATATTATGTTGCTGTATTTAGAAACTAAATCTGCTTGAGTGCAGCACTGAAAAAGACAATTTGTAGCTCTGAGGCCAATATGCCAAGTATACTTGTCTATACTTCTGTTTTCTCAGCCACCATATGATAGAATCATATTGGCAAAAAAAAACAAATGTGTTCTAAAACATCAGTTGTGTGTGGCAGCTTTAACACTTTCTGTGCTGACTTCTTGAAGAAAAGGATTGTGTAATCGAAAGAAAGTCAATAGTACAGCACTGAGGTTTGAAATCACCATGGTAAATTTAATTTTTAAACAGTACTGGCCCTATCATGTACTTACAGATAATAAAACATAACAGAGGAGATGATTTATAGGTGCTGCCACTGAAAATACAGCACAAGAAGAGATTGCTAAAGTAATATTCCTATTCATATGTGTCACATTACATTTATATGTACCTTCTTTTATGTTTCCTAGAGCTAGAAAGCCATGGTGAATGGCCGCAGTCAGCAAACTCCATCTCCAATTCCACTCCTGCCTAGAGCTCTCAGTTACGATAATCAGCAATCCTTTCAAGAGCCCATGGCTGCTGTTGTCAAGTCAGTGACCCAGAAACACCAGTGAGCAACTGTGTGTTTTCCTCTCCCAGAAGTTTAAAATGCCATCTCTGCTTTGCAAGCACCCTAACGCTTGCTGTTACACCTACCAGGATTCATGCCCTTTCTCTCGTATCATCTCCCTGTAATGAGAAACTAGCTATGGCTGGATGACTCCAAATGTACCAGCTGTCTCCATCATCAAGATCTGTTATTTGTGCTGTGCATTTGTACAGGTCGTGAAGAAGGCACATTGGTTCACAGGGGAGAGGAGGACTTCAGGGCAGAGAGGAAGGAGCAACACAAACTCCACTGCCAAAGCTTCAGTGTACACAGCTTATCGTGCCTGGGTGTATGAACAGGGCACTGAAATACAGGTGGGCTCATCATCCTGAGAATCACCCCTCCTCAGCTTCTCCTCTGTCTCTCTGCAGTGTCTAACCATCTCTGCTGCTTCTTCTTCTGTGATACCACAATGCCACTCACTGTCTACATCCAGTATTGGCAGACTCTGCTCAGATTCGTTTAGCAGGAACATTGCTCCCTCAGCAGAAGTGTGCAAGTATCTGGCTTAGCTCCTAAGTGCTTTTCTTCATGCTGTGCACCCACTGCATCTTTTTTGACTGGTCTCTTTCTAAGAGGAAACGTAACTGAGCAGCTAAGGCTAACTGCATCAGCAAAGTCACCTCCAGACACCTCAACAACCAGCAGCACAAAGTCTACTCCAGCCCTCTGACAGCTATAAAACTAAAACAACCAAAAAGCATGCACTCTTTCTGTCCGTGCCACAGCCCTTCTTCGGCCTACAGAGATGATACTGCACATGATCAAACACTTTCATCCCACCTCCACAGGTACACCTGCTCATCCTAAGGGTGCTGCATTTGTACAGACACATGGAAAAACAGATCAAGGAACTAATCCAGAGTAACATCAGCCATGTTTTGCTTGCCTGGCAGCAAGAAAAGGTATCTACCCTTTTCCTGCCTTGCACTTCTTACAGTTATGCCATTACAGTAGGGTTTAGGCTTCAAAATCTTGACTTTCTCAGTGATTTTTTCTCAGGTTTTAACAGATCTACACAGGCTACTTAGTATGTAGTGATCTCCTTTGAGATCATTTACAACAAGAATGGATTAAAGATCAGTTTAGCTATCAGCTCATTTGTTTTAGTCTTATCCCCGTTTCACTTTCTCCCAGAGACAGGTCAGTTGAGGAGCTACTCTTCTCAAATCTGCTCTTGCACCTATATTTGAATACAGCAGACATCCCACGATACAGTGGGTTTAGGCCTTTGCATGCTATTTGTTACAAGCCACTGTGCAACAAGCTTACTTTAGGTTTAGTAATTGCTACAAGAGCATGAACACAGTTGGGCATCACATTGCAAATACTAGCTTGGGATTTAACGACAAGGATGTGGATGGTAAAACCAGCTTTGTACTAAAATTAAGTTTAAATAAAATGAAAGCAAAAGTCTACCAGGTTATAACCAGCAATGTATGAGGGTTACTGCACTGACCACATTCAGAGCACCAGAGTTTCTTATCAGCGAGATGCAGACTGAATTCAGACTTTCTTGATAGTTAGATCTATAATTTGACACTTGTATAAAATACAGTTGACTAGTAACAGCAGGAAGAAGACTCTAGTGCAAATAGCATTTTTATTCTTACCATCAGGTTGGAACATTCTTCTTATTTTATCTCTTCAAAGCAAGGCTGTGTTTGGTCTTCAAGATGAGTAATATGTTCATAGGTAATGATTTGCTCTTGGGAGGTCTAGCTGATTATCTTCCTGATAACCTTGGATGAAGACCATTAGTGAAAAGCTAAATGACATAAAGAACAAAACAAAACAAAAGGAGCTTACCAAAGAGCAGACAAGGACTCCCTGCCTGGGCAAGCACAGATTGATAGGCTGCTTTTTTAGGTATATATTTTAAGACCTTTCTTACAGAAGCCCAGATTTATTCCTGAGCACGGCTTTGAATGTGTCTAAGTCCAGCAATGATCAATTTTCAGTATTATTGCTGCAGAGAGGGTCACAGCAGCACTTGCAGGGCCTGAGAGCCTCTCAGCATTCACAAGTTCTCCAGCGTGGGCTCATTTTCTTTCCTAGCCGGGCCATGTGAGGGCAGCAGAGATTGTGGAGTGGGGAGCTGTGGGCAGGGCCTCAGCAGGACGGGTGGCACTGCCTGAGAAGGTGTCCCCACCTGCCCTGGCTTCTGCCTTGGTTGCCTTCGCGGCTGCTGGGGACAAGCTTCAATGCTCCTGCAAGCCGGGCTGGGCATCCCACAGGATGCAGAAGCTGTAAGGAACCAGAGTCGGTGTCTGGAGAATCAGATGATTGGTAAATCTCTGCCAAGGCCACAACCTTTCAAATTTTTAATGCTTTTTTGTTTAGTTCTGATGGGAACAGCACAAAGCATGCACAAAGCGTGGCCCTGCCTCAGGGTACAGATGCCACATTCCTGAGCTGAAACTCTGCCAAAAGCAAAGGAAAAAGGAAAGTAATGACGTTTGAAAGCCTGTTCTAGAGCAGCACATTCACATCCTCTCATTCTGTGTCCACAACTAGTATATTTTAGCAGCAATTTCTCCAAAGCAGAAACTAGGCCTGCAAATTTTCAGCCTCACAAAAACTCATGAACAAATACTAATAAATACATGAAAATAGAGTAGGACAACAGGAACCATAGAACCATAGAATTGTTTTGGTTGGAAAAGGCCTCTAAGCTCATCGAGTCCAACCACCGAAGTTAGTTGGAAGTATCAGGTTGCTTTCTGGTGGGCAGCATTACTCATCCCACCTACAGCACAGATTGGGGAAACAATGCAGAGCAGCCCAAACCTGCATGCAGCCTTCATGCCTTGAGTATAAAATGCTCAACGCTGAGATTTTGGCTACCCCAGCCCCTGATTTAATGAGTTTCAATTAAGTCTGTTGGCCTTGATGACTCTCAGCGATTGTTTTTACGAGGAAGGGAACGGTGTTACTCACGAGGTGACAGCACAGCTCTCGTTCTTTCCTTGCCTATTCGTGCAGCTGCCATGAGGTGGAGCCATGCACCACATCCATCCCAACTGCGAGTACACTGCTACCTAGAGCTTTTAGCTCTTATTTCTACTTCAGCCCGGCCGACCCTAAGCCTCCGTCCAAAGTCAGCTGATTGCTTACAAGCACCGATAAATCAAGCAGAAAGCGCTGGTGATAATGCTGGTGGTTATCGATCGGGTGCTGTAGGTGATGGTCGGGGGAGGGTTAGGTATTCCCACTAGTCACTAGGTAACAGGGTTGCCTCAGGATGCAGTCAGCCACCAAGAACAGAGCAGATGAGAGAATGCTTTGGGTGCTGTTTCAGTGGCTGTGTTGCCCTGTGCTGATTACCCCTGGGACAGCCACTCTATTCTGAGGCTTAAAGAAGGCTGTACAACTTTGAGTGGATAAACTCCAACACGGAGAGGCAGCTACAAGTACTTTTGTGTAGGCTGCCTCTTGACCCTGTAATCTTCCTGTCCTCTAAAAACTGAAGCTTCAACTTTTCCTGTAAAGCTACAGTGTGCTTCCTTTTGCCTTTACCTGCCAGGGACTCTGTGTTTGCTGGCTTGTGGGCTGCAGGGTAGACTGCATCTTTACCCCCAGAAGATGACTGCAGGTGCCTGGGGAAGCCAAGCCTGTTTGCAGACACTGGTGGGTCAAAACAATTGAACATAAATCCCATACATCTGATGACAGCAGAGGCAGGGATGGGTGGCTGTTTGAAACTTCTCCCAGTCGAGCACTGCAATTTGGTTTCCTTTGGAGTGCTCCACCTTGAAATAGCTCTTCTATTCCTGGTGTAATTTTCATGAGGGAAAATTGAAAAGCTGCAAGATTTTAATTTTGCAGCAGCAGTATTTTCCATTTAAAATATTTCCTCTTGGAAATATTCCCAAGAAGGTCTGGGTAATAAGGCTGTAATACCGACAGGCACGAACCCCAGGATGGTATGTCTTTCAGTGCCTGGGGTCTATTTAGCCTATAAATCCCATCTGATGTGCACATGGGCGGCTACTGAACATCCAGATGAGAGGTGTGATTTGTCTGGAAGAGCACCACAGAATAATGTGTTCTAATACTTGGTGTAATAAAGGAAATGCTGTCGTCAGTTACCTCACCGACATGTAACTTTCTGTTGGCAAATCTTTCACAGTAAGGTTATAATAACATCACTCTTTGGCATCTCTGCCAGATACTCAACTCTTTATTTTCTGTTCTGTCATATAAGCTGAGTAATTTATACGCCTGTTCAATACAAAAGGTAGTTATTATATGTTTGAAGAAAGAGATTTGACAATACCTGCCTTGTAAAAAATACTGAGTCGTAGAGAGGGAAGACAAAGGAAAATGTTGTAAATCAAAAGGTAGGAAAGCAGTTTGCAGATGGAAGATTAGAACGCTGTTCAGGGTTCCACAAACAAGTCTGTTGAATTATAGACACACAAAAAAAAAGCCACTTTCTAGCACTGTCCCCTATTGCTGCAGTCCTTTTGGGGACATAAATCCCACTGAAGCCAAATTGGGTCTATAGATTAAATTCCAAAATGAATCCATAAGTAGAGTCTGTCATGGAAATGCTTATTATTAGTGTGATTTGTACAAGATGTATAGATATGATTTCAAATACAAGCAACACTATGGAAAAAATTACATCAGTTGCAGTTTTGCCTGAATCAGGACTGCACAGTATGAATGCTCTCTCAAAATAACACATCTGCAGTCATCTAACTGAAGCTGAGCTAACATTCCCTGGGCTGTATTTTTACACAGGTGATTTCATGCGACTGCTTAACCACAGCTCTGAAAGCACATCGATCCCCAAACTCTGCCAAAGGCATGGTAGGAGAGCCCCTTGCTCTAGCCACTCAGAGCAGTGATGGACACTGGCCTGAAGCCAGAGCTGCTCTTCAATCCATATAAAGATGCAAGTAGATGTATTTTAACTGAGGGACTAAAAGCACTTTGCTGTTTGCAACTCCGCTAAAAACCTGCCATCACAGGTCTGCCTCCTCCCATGCAGGCCAGCATCTGGGGACACAACTTGGAGAGCTTAAATAAGGCAAGAGCAGGAGGTGACAGAAAGCCTGTTTGGATGTGGGACTAGGTGACAACACGGCTACAAAGGAGCTGCAGAAAACTCCTGCCCAGCTCTGCCTTGCTGCTGCTGACCAGGTCAGTTAGCCCCAGCCCAGCAGGCAGTACTCAGAGCGTGATGTATTAGGAAGGTTGGGAGCCAAGAACTGATCATGCACACTGCTTTAATCCCCAGAGCAAGGCAAAGAGCAGCTCATTGTGGACAAACATCCAATGCTGTCAATCTAATGCTGAGCTCCTCTTAAGAGGCTCATAGGACATGACTACCTAGCTTGTGCTGGTCCATACTGGCCTACTTTCCAGCCCAGTGCTGGGTAATCGCGGTAGGAACTATCCTGTTGCTCCTGGACCCTGGACACCACCATCCACGCTGGTGGCCCTCAGCAGCTGCAGGGATCAGGGCTCATCCTGACCCTGCACCTGGCTTTTGCAGCATCATAGAGAAACAGCAGACCAAGGCATGGGAAAAGAAATTCACCCTTCAGCTTGCCCTTGCCAGCAGAGACATCTTTTCCCATTCTGAGTCTTGGAAGCCCAGGCCCTGATTCAGAGACCAAGGCAAGCTTATCACGGTATCACAATATACTGTGATAGATGTGTAGCTCTCAATTAAAATGGGAAGATCATTGCCACTGAAGATGGAAAGAACCATTTCCCTTCTCAAAAAAGTCCACTTGGAAAAGCACCCTCACATTGCACTGGGGAGAAGAACACAGGTTGATGCTCTTTTGAAGTGGTAGCTCAGGTGGGATCCTGGTGGCAACGGATGTAATCCTTCCTCTAGAGGAGCTGCTGAACTGTGAGCATGCAGAAGTGGATTTCCGAGCCAAGCAATACCTGCTGTCTTAAAAAAAGTAGTGACCTACTTTTTGCACGCTATGTGAATAGGGTTAGGCAATAGTTAATTCAGTGCTGAAAGGCAACACTGTTAGGCTGCAACAATTATCTCACGTTTGGAGAACCTCATGGAGAACCTTGCTGCACCAGGACAGTGGTCACTAGGCAGTGCCCCAGTTCAGACCTATGCTTTGGGTACCTATCTAGCAGGATCATAGACATTTTTTAAACTGAGCATAATCATTCAGATTCACTGATCAGATCCAACAGCTTACTGCTATGCACAGTAATTTACCAAATACAGAGTTTTTTATGTGATCTCAAGGCATTTTCATGCTGAGCATCCGAGCAGTGCTGTGCCCCTGGATGAGCAAAGCTGTCAGCAGGATGAGGACACCAGCAAATCCAGCTTTCCTAACAGCCTTGCTGCATTTCAAAATCACACCAGCAACAAAGTCCCACCTTATGCCCTCTCCTGGCCGTGTGCTACCAGGTCTCTCACAACTCTTCCCAGCCCTTGGTTCTCATCTGGACCAGTGAATGCTCACTCAGCTAAATGCGTACTGAGCCATCACTAGTTGTTTTTTCACTGAGAATTTAAATGTCACCTCGACAGGGATGAGAAATGAATTAATACATTAATCACCCCTTGGGACTTTGAATTAGTTTCTAATGCCTGTGCTAAATGACTAACAGCTGTTTCAGAAGTTGGGATCTAGTATAGTATTTGCTGACACTATGACTCTATGCAGATTTTGATTTCTGAACAAAATCTAACTCCTTCATACACTGGCTAACTGAACAGCTCTCCTCAAAACAACCCCCAATTACCAGCAAGAAACTGAGCCCTGATGGTGGCAGCTCAGAAGCCCACTATATTTTATCTCCTCCTTTTTTCCCCTCAGAATGAGATCCTGGCACCCTAATTTGTAGGCACCAGAGCTGATCTCCACAGAGAGTCACAATCAAGTCAGCTCTTTCTTTGCAGCACAAAGGAAATCATATTTCTTTGAAACACCGAGGAAATGTGAATGTGCGTTCCTGTTTAGCATGATTAAGGTGTCACATAGCACTCCCACGCACCCCGACACAGAGAACTTCTTGCCGGCTGCTGATGTCAAAGCAAATCAGCTGCAAACACAGAGGGGTTCTGAGAAACACAACAGCCAGGCAGGCTGCCAACGAGCCACGCAGTGTCACACAGACCAGGGAACCTCGAGTGCCACCTCCACGCTGGGCATGGGGACAGCACTGCAATGTCCTCTGCCCTCCCCCGGCAGGTTTTTAACTCAGGCCTTCACTGTGTAAGAATTTCTGCATGTGAGCTGCTAGTTGCTGGCTATAACCCCTGTTAAATAACAGCTCATGTGCCCACAGCACTTGGGAAGAGCACCAAGGGGTGCACTTCTTTGCTTTGGGATTTGCCCCAAACATTCTTTGCTTGTCCCAGTCACCTGGGACATCTCTCTCTCTATCCCAGTTCTGTCTCTCATCACCCTGACGGTTCCAGCTGCCACCCTCTTGCTTTCCTTCATCTCTTCCTCCTGTATATATTTGCTTATGTCCTGTGGTTTGTCCACTATTAACATTAATAATTTAGGGAATTGTCTGTTTCTGCTAAAATAAATCCCTGTGCTGCTGCTGCTGCTAAGTGCTGAGCCTGGGCCAAAGAATGATTATGATGGGGCCCAAACAAAGCAAGTAAAATGAAACTAAAGGAGAGGAAAAGATGTTCTTCATCCTTCACCAGCCTGTGACTTTGGGTGGGGAATGCCCAAAGCCTAAGAAACATGAGCACCAAATTCCAGTTGAAAACCTTTCTTTTTTCAAGCTCTCCCACGTATGTGTTATGGACCCCATCCTGGAAGAAGTCAGCCTCAGTGCAGGAGCCCCACAAGCTCCACGCTACCCCCAAAGCAAAGCTGCTTAGATACAGGCAATGGAGCTGACTCAGTGGAAAATACTCTGCCTCTGCAGGGATTCACATAATGAAAATTGTAAAGGGCCAAAGCGCTTGTGCAAAGCTACTGATCCAAGGGGCTCTAAGCCACCTGTCACACCTCCATCCCACTGCTAAGAACCATTTCCAAGAGCTACACCAACCTTATTTTTAGGCTGTTTGCCATCTTGATGGCAACCTATTTCCTTGCAGGCAGCAGAGGAAGAAAAGTACCTTGTGTCTCAAAGCTTAAGCCACTGGGGATCAAGTTCTTCTTACTATTTCCTTCTCTGGCATACACAACTACGCTGCTGCGGGCCACACGTGGGGACACTGTCAACAGCAGAGGTCATGGACTCTGTCTTGGAGAGACATTTTATGTTCTTAAGCCAGGGCTTTAACAGCTCTGTGAAGGAGACAGAATAAATAACAAGACAACACAGACAATGATTTAGGGACCAGGTATGCAGACAGTTTGACTAAGGCTGAGAGGATAAAGTCATCTGATACAACATCACTGTAGCTCAACTGTCATCCCTGTCACTGAGCCATACAGCTGGGTCTCTGTCCTTGCTTGAGCAGCATTTTAGCAGCAGGACATTTTTATGGTTTATTAAGAGGCTGGATTAAGGTGCTGTCCCTGAAGACAGACAAGCTGCAGCTCTCCCCTGCTGGCAGCAGATGTTGGCTGGGAAGTGGAGGACTTGTGCAAGGTCTGGAGCTTGGCTCCCAGCAGGAGCTGCCAACAGCCTGCAGAGGGACCAGCCCCAGCACTGCATAGCCTGGCTCATCCTGCACCCCAGGGCCTGGAGGATTACTGGGAGCACACCCGGGGAGCGGGCATGCCAAGGAGGGCGTGAACGCCCAGTGCCTCCACTTGCCTCCTCCTCAAGGGCTTGCATGAAGTCCCCCTGGGCCTCAGGCCTGGATGCTGGGGACCCAGCACTTCACTCACCAAGAACTCAGCTGGGTTCAAGCCGTGTCCTTGCTCTGGTGTTTGCTAGCCACTCACAGCACCTGACAGGCAGAGAGGTGAGGACACACTTCCCTTCCCCACTGGTGTTTGAATTACTTGGAGGCTGGGCAGGAAAGCAGTGCCAGGTGCCACGGGTTATGGAGGGAAGCCAGGGCAGTGTACCATAGTCATGTAATTAAATAACAAGAACAGATTAGGCAATCTCTGAGCCTCCTGTTGACAAGCATGAAGAAAAGAGCAGAACATGTAATCAAACAAGGGGGGGGTCATTCTTTCTGTATTTTGAAAGAAAGACACCGTAAAAGCAATGGAAGTGGTGGCATAGCATGCGCTAATTATGCTGCCGCGGACGTTCCTTTCTTGACAGCCTGAGGAGAAAATGGAGATTTTTATGGAAGCCCTAGGGAGCTAAGAGCTGGAGGAGCTGGCATTCACCGGGGATGAAGCACCCAATTCATTTAATTATTTAATTCAGAAGCTCATGCCCCTTCCTCTTGGCCACCCTGTGTAAGAACACCTTCAGCTCTCACATCAGCAACCTGCCGCCAGAGATATCACTGATAACGCAGCCTCCTCCAGGAGCAGACCACTGCCCACATGGTTGTCTTCATGACAGATCAGGCTAAATAAAAAGCACAGATTCCCAATCTGCAGTCAGGAAACGTCAAAGGCTTCCTTCTTGTGCTGATTTCTGCAGAGGTATTCCTGCTGAGTCACTAGGTTTGCAGTGTCATGTGCTAGCAAGAGCTGTGACAGCAAACCCAGGGCAGGGGCTGCCTGCTGCTGCCACCGCCAGCTACAGAGGCTGAGTGGGAGATGCTAGGAGCACCTTGGGTGCGTTCCCTGGGTCAGAGTGAAACTGTACCAAAGAAATCATCTGACCCGTACAGGAGGCTTTTTAGAGGAACTGCTTCACTGGCTTAGCAGGCAACTAGACATCAGTTATCCGTTTCTCAAGCCAAGGATGTGATGTGATTACTCACCACAGGTACCAGCAACAACAGCTGGGGGCTTTCCCTAAACAACTGATTTCAGATCCATAATTTATTTAGATCCCATTAAAAACCTGCTCCCGATTTTTGTCTTTGTGGTGCATCAATATCAAGTAAGGCTTTCTGCAGCAGTGACCTGGCTTACCCTACTTTTGGGAATCATCCAGACAAATGAGGCGCTCTGCTTTTTGAGTCACCCTTCTGAAGTGATCTGAGGAGAAATGATCTGCCTGAAAAGCGACAGCCTCAGATTGCTAATAAACATCCCCAGGCTGTAGCGAGTCTGCTACAAAGCTTGCTGAAATTAGCCCAGCATTTTTGGTTCAGTAAAGACCTCCTGCAAGGTGCCAGACAACAGGTAGTCCAGACTGCAGCCCTGCAAAGAGACATTTTGCCCTATTTAGGACATTGCTGGCTAAGTTATGGATGACACCAGTCATTGTCACTGTCATTTATCCCAACACCTTTTCAGTGGGAAGACAACTCGTCACAGCTGAGATGTGTGTGGAGTTGCCTTATTTACTCTCTTGGGGTGGCATGAATCAGAGTTGAAAAGTGCAGTATGTTGAAGCCAGCCCGAATTCCCATGATGTGTGAGCATGAGTCACTCAGCAGGGAGATTCTGCCAGGGTCCCTCCTGGGCGACCCAGCTCTGCTAAACACACCGGAAAATCCACAGATAAAAACAGCCCCAGTGACGCACGGGAGCCGAGCGGGAGCCCTGCCTTTTTGGGAAGCTTCCGAAATGCCGACGTTTCCTCCGGATCAATAATCTGACTGGCAGAGCAGGGCTTTGAAGCAGTCCAAACCCCACAGCTTTCTGCTTACACAGCCACTGCTGCTTCTCCCCAGGAAGGTGACAGGCTGGGTCACTCCAGGCACAGGCAGGACAATGGATTTCTCTTCCATGTAGCCTTAAAGCCCGGCACTCCCGTAAGAGCTCCGGCTCACAGAAAAGATCACGCAGGATGCAAAAGGGCTTCCTGTGGCACGTGCGAAACAATCCTTTACAAAAGAAGTCCCATCCCGAGGTCCCACCACTGATTTCTGCTTTTCCTCATCATCTTCTCTCTCCCTTCTCTCTCCAGTGAATACCAGTTGTAGGGTTATTAATGGAATTAGGGAGCAAACTGGGCTGTGTTCTGCAGCAAGTCAGCCTGAACGTTCAGAATGGGATGTTTTGCCCTAAAAGCCGTCACCCATCTGATCCTGCGCTCACCAGAGCTGATCCTGCAGGCCCTGCAACCATCACCGCAAAGGCACCACTCTCCTCAGCCATGATTTCCACACTACTGTCCCAACTCAGACTACAAAGAGAAAAGCCACTGACAGGAATATTTCCAGATATTTATCTCATTAATTTCAACCACAGGCAGCCATGAGTCACTTCCCCTTGACTACACTCCTCTCTCGTGACCAGAAATTGGGTACTGGAGATCTGGTACTGCTTGACATTCATAATTATTTTGAAAGGCTATCAATAATTAATCTTGAAAATCCAGGCCTAAAAAAAAACCCTTCATTTTCTCCAGAGATTTGCTGAATTTCCCCTTCCCTTTCCCATTTCCTTTCCCTTCCCTTTTCTTTCCAGCAACTGGCTCAGCTCACCCATGCTCTCGGCAGCAGCACGACTTGGAGCCTGATTAATCGCAGCCCCCGAAGCCTGAAAGCCAGCAGTGTTTTATGTGTATCAGCAGATGTTTCTCTTTTAGAGGGACTGGCTCTTTCTTCCTTCCCCCCCCCCGCCTTTTCTTCTGAACTATCAACAACTTCTCCAAGATCCAAACCCCCAACTTCTAAACTAAAAACTAGAGCAGTACCTCAGTGTGCAGGCAGGCAACCAGAGGGGCTCTGAAAGGGTCACACAGGTGCTGCTGTGTTTAAGGTGATGCAGGGGCATGCACGAGAAGTCACTCAAGCCATTAAGCTTGTAGTCAATATCCACTTAAAAAAGAATCCAACACAAACAAAAATCTCTAGATTGCTTAATGATCACTCAGGCCTGCCTTAAACTGCTTCTGTGGGATTTATATCATAGCTTTTCACTGAAGGTGAATTCATGGCAGGACAGACCCCTTGGCCAGCAGTCACCAAACAACTTCCCCTGACATTGGAGAGGCCTTGGGATCCTTTTGGGCTGTGGAAGCACTGGTCAGGATGCTCACACTTGGCCAGGCTACAGCATGGCTGCAGCTGAGCACAGCACTGAAATCAGGGCTTTATTCAGACCCAAGCCTCTCGCCAAATATTTTCCTCACTTCAGTCACTGCTTGTTAGCCTATGGGTTCACCCTGGTGACTAATGACTGCTCCTGACATCAGTGGATTTCAAGGGAATAATCAAACTTTAGGAGGAGTTTCTCATTTCTAGTGATGAACCGGGGGGGGAACGTGGTGGTGAGGGAGGATAAGCAGAATTGCTTCACCTCATGAATTCCCCTAATTCTGCTGCCCCAACGCTGAGGGCACTCACAGCTTTTTAATATGAATCACAGGGCATAAAATGACACAGAGCTGTGTTGGCACAGCCTCTCAGCAAAGAAATAGCCACAGATGAGCTTGCTTCGTGCTGCATTTCAAGCCATGGGGGAGTTCAAAATGTCCCACCCACCTGCTCCTCCATGGGTCATGCCTGCAGCCACTCACTGCCCTGCAGATGAGGCCACACACACTGTGCCTTGTAGCTGGTGCTCCCTTAAAAAAGCCACAGGCCCCACACCAGGCTGGTCTCCCTGTGGCCCCTAAGCTTGGTGTTGGGCTAAACCAGGCCCCAAAACCCAATGAAATTCAATTCCTGAGCAGGTGCCAACAGCTTTGTCTGGACCTCCATGAAGGTGTTGGAGTCCATCCCCACAGTGCCAGCAATGGCAGGTCACAGAGCCACCCTGTCCCCATGTCTCGGCTGATGGCAGTGCTCCCTCCTCATTCCCAGGACACGTGGGTGCTGCTGGGACAAAATTTGGGAGATTCCACCAACTAACTGGCACGAGGGACAGTGAGCAGGGCTCAGCCTAGAGCCCCTCAGCAGTGGGGCAGAGCAAGGAGGAAGAGGAGGAGGAGGGGGAAGGCCCCAGGGCCACCGCAGTGGCTGCGTGCTGGAGCTCGGGCGGGTTTCCTTGGCAGCCGCAAGCTCAGGGTGCTCACCATACCTAAGTGAAGATTTTGTCACCATGGCAACATTGATGTCATCAGCTCTGCAGCAGAGAGCAGCGCTAACCTCAAGTGCAACTTTTTTCCCTTCTTTTCTTCCCCCTCCCCCCTCCCCCCGCCTTGGTCTGGGGTTTTTGTTTCTTTGTCCGTTTCTCTCAGGAGATGACCCTGCCGCCAGGGCCTGCAGCAGCATCTGTGGATGCCCACCAGACACAGACCTCTCCTCGCATCCTTTGGGGGTGGTGGGAAGCCCCATCACTAGTAACAGTGGGATAGGGCTGTACACTGGAAACCATGTTGTTGGGACCATGCTCTGCCCTACACATACCAACATGTTCCCCTTGGCCTCACAAACCAGGAGTATTTCCAAAGAAGGTGGTTTGGGAGCTCCGAAACACAGAGATGACCTAGGGGGAAGCTTTGCACCCAACAAAATGCTTCACATTGGCAGATCTGCTTTGGAGAGTGTTTGCATCTCACCATGCAGGAATCCAACAAGCTTGCTGTCACACCGTGTTACAGCAGAGCCACCACCACTCACCTGCCCATCAGGAAGACTTAGATGGACCCACCAAGGTGGAAAACCCACATCTCTGCAAGGGATGCAATGACTGACTCATGGCTGCATGGTGGAAGCCAGGCTTTGCTTTTGGCACTTAGCTGAGCTCCCCACATGCACCAGCACAGTGTCTCTCCAGCACTGCACCAAAAACTCCTCTTCAAATGACACATTTTTTGAGGAAAAAAATGGTGAGGGTGTGGGTCCTGGCTCCCTCACCAGGCTTGAGCTAGGAGACTCCAACCTCTGCTGGCCCCTGTTCCAGGGGTGTATATAATCCCATTAGACAAGTCCTGGATTGCCCTGGAGCCTCCATTAACTTCCAGCTATCAGGGCTACAGTCATTAACAGTAGACCACTGCAGAAGTCTGGGTCAGGCTGTTCCAGCCAAAAATATTCTAGATGTTCCCCAGTTCAGGGTGATGTTAAAAAACATCTCCCCTAATTGCCAGGGCAGTAGCATGCAGCAAAGCTTGGCTGTCCTGGCTGCCCCTCTCAGACACAGCTCTTCTCCCTGAGTCACCAGGAGTTTTTGGTTTAGCTGTAGCTGGATTTTTATCAAGATCTAATTCATTTCTTTGTCTGTTACACTGGAGAAATCCTGCTTCTACACGAGCTCATCACAGCACGGTGGGACCTGCTCCTTTCCTTACTGGGAAAGGAGATCCTGGTGGACCTCATCTGCCCAGCTCCGGGGAGCAGGAAGCTCCTCCAGCCCCACGACTGCTAATCCTATCCCTCAGGGCTGGAGAAAGCACCATAGGCTAGCTTTACAATACTTTTTGTCTTTTACGAACAACAATCAGCCCAAACTTGCATCTTTCTCATATTATGATACTTCAACTGGAATTCAAAGCATTCCTGATAAATGTGTCTCTGCAGCCTTCGAGATTCGCAACCCTGCTCCTCAGTGCAGCAGTAGTGAAGTAAACCTAGCTCCAAGATCACAAAGCACCTGGCAAATGAGTCAGTAACATCAGTTGCCCTGAATACCATCATAATTGGTAAAATATGGGAAGAAAAGTATCCCTAAGCCAAGGTTTCTGTGCTTTAAATACAACGAGGCACGCTGCATACCAGAGACACCAGAACTCTTCTACTGGAGAGAGGCAGTCAGCAGGTCTCTGACCCCATAGTCAAAGAAAACTTTTCCCTTAGAAGAAATGAATGTAAATGAATATGAAAGCAATGATTTGATAATAGAGGCATACATGAAAACAGGAGAGCCTGTGTGAGAGAGGCTGCTAAGATTTAAAAGCATCTCAGTTATCTGCTGTGAACAATTCAACTTCAAATGCATGCTGGGTTACAATCTAAGGAGTAATGCTTGATGATATACACCAGCTGGAATAAAAATTAGCAAGAAACTGGTTACTACATCAGCTGCCTGATCTCTGAAGCAAACTGGTTCATTTAGGTGTTGAGAACAATTCAGTGCTAGGAATGCTGAAGGTGAGCTGTGTCCTGCTATCCAGAGCTTTGATCTTTGTCGAGGTTGCTAGGGAAGGGATGGGGACTCACATTGGCAGTGCTGCACCAACAAGGCTCCTTCATGAGCAGCGGATCCCTGTGAGGTTTCTCTCCACATCTATTTAAAAATCTAACAGGGTTTATTTTGAAATTACAAATCTCTTCCAGTATTTGTTCTAGCTGGCTGCTGAAAAGCATGAAAGTGAGATCACCTAAAATAATAACAATAGTTAAAGAAAAAGCAGGTACCAGACCGGCAGGCAAAATACCAAATGCCTCCATGTTTGATATTACTGGCAAAAAAGGTAGGCCAAGATCTGCTAGGACTAAAAAAGGCTTATCTCAAATATCTATTGAAGATGTTCAATAGAAAAGAAAATGGAGGAGAGAAAAGAAAAACAAACCTTCATGGCAACATCCACTTAAAACACTCTCCCATTGGAAAAAATCATTAAAAATTCCAACAGCAATGCAGCTGATGGATGTGTTCTAAAAGGTACAGCTGGTTGGCTTTGGGGAGGCTGGGAGAGGTCGGCATTGCCTGCAGCGTGGGAATGATGGCAGCGCTGTGATCTTACTGCTTATTGATGTGTAGAAAGTTTCAAGAAGCCTCCCCCAAATTAGAAATCCTTGTATATATGGGGCAAGAGGTTACTTATGCTTCCAGCCATTAGGGGAGCGAAAATCCCCAAGATGAAACAGCCTCACCTCCTGCTGATGTCAAGAAGACAGCAGTCTTGGGTGGAGCTGGCATCCATCCATGCTTTGCTTTTGAGCCCATGGTTACTGCGTCATACACTTACTGCATTTAGGGATTGCCAGCCCAGAGTCTAGGCAGACCAACCTACCAGCTAGATCCTTCTACTCACTTCAAAGACCTTCCTACTGTATTTCCAAAAGGACTTCACCTGAACAGAGACTTGATGTTCTCTGTAAAGCATACAGAGTTAAGAATGTAAGACCTTTTGTGTGTGTGTGTGCTTCATCTCTTGAACCTCCCCCTGCTTGGTAAGGGTGGCCCCGACACTGGGGCAAGGCCTGCTCAAAGCCTGGTACAGGATGTGCCTGCTCTGGGAACACACAGCTGGCTTTTAGATCAAGATACTCCTAGACCTCAAGAGGGCACTGAGCAACCTGAAGATCTGCCCTAAGGATAGCCCATGTGCTCCACACCTGCCCTGGTGCAACCATCTACCACATCTCCAAAGGTCCCACAACCAGCCTTAGGCCGATAGCCTCAGGTCCTCCTGTACAGGACTTGTAGATAACCCAGGCTCCACCATGTGTGAAAGGACCACAGAAACATGGCAAACCAAGCTCTTACCTGGTGAAAATACAACCAGACAATGGTTCAGATCAGCAGCTGTGCCAGCACTTGCCTCCAAGCAAATCCACACTGAGCTGTCAGAATTTTCAGCAAGCATTTTACTCTCTCAGCAGTGAACAAGCTGTACCCACCCAGCCAGGAAACTGGAGGCAGCTGGTACTTTGTGAGATTCATCTCTGCATTTGGTCTTCTGAAACACGAAACATAGCTGTGAGCAGTGGCAGAAGCAACAGAAAGGTAGGAAAACTACAGGGTTTTAACAAGGACATGAGAAAATTACTCCTGAAACAAGGGAGTGCTGCAGCTTTGTGCTCTTTGGACTTGCATCAAAGCTGTCGCACTAGTCTGGGTTGAAAGCCAAAAGCTGCAGGTTAGACAAACCCCTGGTATTCAGAGTCCCTGGGAAGACAGGCTGCAGTAACCTCCCAAATCAAATCAGGCAGCTTTTTAATGGCTCAGAGGATCAGGAAGCAGCAGCTGAAAGGTAGGCAGAAAAGCACTATGCAGGTGGAATCACCACGGCCCTCTGTAAGCCCCACTGCTGTAGTAGAAAAACCTCAGAAAAGCCTTTCAGAGTGCAAGATGAGGTAGAGCAGCTCTTGCCCTGCCATATCTGCTCCTGCCTTTTGTAACCCAGATGAGAACCCCTGACCCAACACAGTGCTCAGAACTCCCTGACAATGTGCACCTGTCCTGGCACAGAGGCAGCTCATGCGAGGTGAGGCAATCCACAGGTACCATTTTATGAACTAGCTGCTGGTTCAGGCAAGGGAACAAAGCACAAAGGAGAGATTCACTGAAGGTTTCGGTAGGATGCAGGACCAGGGGATGATCTCACACCCACCCTTTCCCTGCTCTCTGTCACCCACTTGGCATTTGCATTGGGTTTGGCTGAGCCAGAGCTGCTTCTCTCCAGAATTTACTCTTGCTTCTGCATGCAGCTGTTGCTTTTTATCACATTAAATTGCTTCTATCTTGACTTGTGGGCCTTTGCTATATTCTCCCTGTCCCCCATCCATCTAAGAAGGGAGTGACAGGGTGGCTTTGGTGGGCATCTGGCCCCCAGCCAAGGCCAAACCACCACTGCATTACAGTGAAACCAGCCTGCTGTGCTTGTTCCAGCTTCTGCCACTGCTGCCCAGCCAGCTGGTGTTGCAGAACCCCAACTGCTGGCACCGAGTCCCCAGAAGGCAGAGCCAGGGGAGCAGCAGAAGAGAAGGTCACTGCCCACAAGACATAAAACAGCTGTGTCCAACATGCTTGTATTTCACCAAGGCCTAAAGCTCTCCTTCCTTGGGCAACTTCTCAGTGCCTCATGCAACATCATGGAGCATTTCTGGCTTCTCAAGGTCCAGAGGGCTTTGAGGAGTCCTGGCTCTTGCAAGGTGAGGACAGAGCCCATACATAGCAGTGACTGCTCAAGGGGAGAAGACTCAAAATACTGACAGCCTCAGCTACAGCTGTTTTGCTTCAGTGGGGAAAAAATTAAGGCATGTTTTATTCTCTTTATCAAGGGCCATCCTGTGAGGACTTCTTACCTTGTCTGGACACACAGTACAAGTGCTTGCATTTCTCCAGGTCCTGACATTTGTTTTGTGATATAGGACAGAAATACAAACGAGAGTAAAGGAGCCAGGTAACACAGGTGATGAAGGTGGCTCTCAGCACATCTGCAGAAATTGGTTTCAAGTGAAGCCCATTTGCTTAAAAGCCAAAGAAGTTCAGTAATTGTCCAATGACCAAAGCAGAGTTGTGAAGCTCCAGCTGGATTTTCTGCTGGCATCCAGCCCACACACGGGTGTGCTTTATCAAGGACGGTGAACAGAATGCAAATGCAGCTGATCCCTCCCCTTTGGATGCATCCCTTCATAAGCAGAAACCCCTGTTGAAGCTGGAAACGCCCCAGTGTTTCCAGTCTTGCCTACTCCAGGCAACCAGTGCAAAAAACCCACTAATGCAACTGTTTTACGGCAAGAGCAGGAACTCCTTGAGCCTGTGAAGGACTGGGAATGTCTCTAGGAGGGATGCAAGACTCAGCTGTCCTCCTCCTCCTTGTCCCTTCTAGGCAACGGTGCCTCAAAACCTGGTGCCTGGTGGGAATCACCCATGATGGCTGCCTGCTGGTCCTTTACAATAGGAGGAAGGATCAGTGCCCAGGCACCGGTGTGCAGAGCAGAGCTGCGAGAGCACAGCCCTGAGACACCGTCCTCAGGCAGGCAGCGATTGTCCTCCAGCTCTGACGCCGCTCCACCTCCCACAGCAGCCCCACGTCCTCGGGCCAGGGAAAGCTTCCTTCAAAGAAAACACAAAGCACACAGCTAAAAGATAGTCACTTACAGTTTATTTTTGCCTGAAATTATTTCACATCTCTTTGTACACAGCTACAGAACAGTAGTAGTAAACCATTGGTAAAAGCAACAGTGCTAAGGAAAATGTTGGCATCGGTTTTCTTCCTTTTTTTTTTGTAACTTTCTTTTTTCTTCCCATACTGCATCCACACACACAGTTTGGGATCTGAAGGGGCGGGGGGGGGGGGGGGGATGGGGGATAAAACCAAACCAAACAAAAACCAACCTGGCACACTACATGAGTTAAGACTCAATTTCTGTTTATTAAAAAACAAAACAAAACAAAACAAAACAAAACAAACCAAACCCAAAACAAAACAAGAAAACAAAACATGGCTTGGGCAGGGGTTGTCTATGCAGCAACCAAGTTTCAAAACCAAACAAACAAAGAAGAAAAACAAACTAACATTAAAAAACCCCAAACCAAAAGCTTGGCTTCCATTGAATAAGATTAAATATATATATATATATATGTATAAAAAAATTACATTGGCTGTATGTGAAACCTCGAGGGGCTGAAGAATAAAACAAAGGTGTTAAACAGAGGGAAAACTTCGTTTTGCCTTTTCTCCTTCTTGCTGTTGTAGGTTTCGGTGTCGGGTTTTTTTTTGTTTAAATAAGCAGCTCTGTACAATGAAGGCTCGTTATGAAGAAAATAAAAATAGTCCACAGCAACAGTTATAAAAAGAAACCACAATTAAAAAAAAAAAAAAAAAAAAAGGAAGAAAGAAATAAAAATCATCTTCTAAAGCAGTTGTGGAATCTGGGGGGAGGGGGAGGGGGAAACACCCTAATGGAGCAGTCACATTTACAGACAGGTCAGAGCTACCGGATCGGCACAACGCTAGCTTTTCAGCCTCCCCAGAGGAACATGCAGAACAATGCGTGCAGAGAACGGGGGAGGGGGAAGGGAGAGGGGAAGGGAGAGGGGAAGGGAGAGGGGAAGGGAGAGGGGAAGGGAGAGGGGGAAGGGAGAGGGGAAGGGAGAGGGGAAGGGAGAGGGGGAAGGGAGAGGGGAAGGGAGAGGGGAAGGGAGAGGGGAAGGGAGAGGGGAAGGGAGAGGGGAAGGGAGAGGGGAAGGGAGAGGGGAAGGGAGAGGGGAAGGGAGAGGGGAAGGGAGAGGGGAAGGGAGAGGGGAAGGGAGAGGGGAAGGGAGAGGAGGCTGGGGGAAAACAACAACAAAAAAAAAAAACCCAAACAAAAACCTGATGCACCAAACGGAGGGAGAACTTTTTCTTCTCTTTCTGAAATCTCGGACGTAAAGAGAGAACAACTGAGGCGAGTCGCGATAAAACCTACAACGTTTTCTGCGAGGACCCCACGGGCACAGCCAGGGATGGCTGCTCCCCACCTCCCGCGTTCCAACCTGGCAGGGCTGAAAAGGCTTCAAGAAAAGTTTTCAGACTTTGGAAGGAAATTGTGACTTTTATTAATCCCTGCATCCCTTCCCCCAACGCCCCACGCCCCCTCCATAAAGAGATTTTTCTTTCCCCTTCCTATTTGATAACATTTGAGGCATTTCTGAAATCCAAGACAAGGTGATGATGAATGTTGTGACAAGAGGAGGAGTATTATACAGTATGCATTACTCAAAGGCAATTCTTCAAGGAGGACATTTCCTTTTTTAAAAAAAAAAAAAAAAGAAAATTAATAATAACAACAACAACAACAACAAGACAGCAAACTAGTTTATACAGTACTATATGCAAAAAAAAAAAAAAAGAAAGGAGGAAAAAAAACAAACCAAAGAGGGGGAAAAGAATTAACAATTCATAAATAAAAGACAGGTCCCAGACCTGTTATTTGTGAACCATTTTCTTAAATAGGTGCATTATGTAAATCTTATGTACAACAAAATCACTTTGCATAACAACTGCAAGGACACAGTGGGGGGGGGGGGTGTGAAAATCATATCGGTTTTGGTTTTCTTCTCTTGAGATTTCTTTCTTTTTCCTTTTTGTACGTTTGATTTTTTTTTTTTCTGTAGCAAAACTGGTGGAAGAAGAGTTCTGGCTGGCTGGCTGCCAGCCAAGGAAACTTGGGTAAATAATGAAAAATGAATATTTCTTTGCTATTTTTCTCTCTCTCTCTCTCTCTCTCTCTCCACACGGCATAAAACACAAAGGCAAAGAAAATCCACAAAGATGTTGTTGGGTTTGTTGTGGGTGGGTGGTTTTGTTTTTTTCCCCTCTTTATAATCTTCTTGCTGCTACAGTGTCCTTGCTTTTTTATTTTCCTTTTCAGTGTAAATTATGTTGATTCCAAAAGCACAAAGCTGCAAGAATCCGGCTGGGTCCAGGCTTGCCCCGTTCCCCCCAACACATACAACGTCACTTCTCTACCCCACAACCACGACTCCTACACCACCAAGTCCCAGGACTCACTGCTCTACAGGTATTAGCCAAAAAGTTATTTTCCGGTTCGTTTTTCTCTGTTTGTTTTAAAATCTTTTCCTTCTCAGGAGAAGCAAAAGAGGAGAGTTGAAGGCAGGGAGAGTTCACCACGCTTCGGTGTAGCGGACGTCCACTTCTTTCAGATTGGGTAGTTTAGCCTGTGCAGGAGGTGGGAGAAGGTCAGAATTAGTGACACATGTTCAGCACTGGGGAGAAAAGCTCCTGTCACAGCTGTCCTGTCAGCAAACTGGGAGGCCATGGTCTGCAGGGAGATGCGCTGTGGGCTCGCCCTCCAGAGCAGCAGCACAACCCAGCAACGAGGCTAAAAGGTGTGAATGGAGGGACGAGATGCTGAGCCTTTCCAGACACACAAGACTAAATCACACCCGAGGCAAAAGCCAGTGACTGCAGTAAAACCCACGCACCAGCCAGCAGGCCCACATCAAGACCTCCATCTTCACTTTCTATACCCAGCAAAATTTGTCTGTCAAACCCCAGCCGTGAAGGCAGAGGACTCAAACCACAGCAGCCAGGCAATGTTCCTTCTTCAACCTCCACACTGACTGCTTGATTTTTCCTCCATGTATTAAAAGAATTTGGAGAGTGCCAGCAACTTCTGGTGTCTTTGAGGTCTCCTCTCCACAACTCCACAGCATTTGGATGTGTTGTTCCTGAACAACCCTGTGTGAGGTAGAAGGCAATCGGCCATTCCTGCCTGTTGATCCCGTTTCCATGCTTTGGCCATAATTGCACAGCTAATTCTCTCAAAACAAACAAACATGTTTAATTAGGCTAGGGCATAATTGAGGAGTTGGAAGTTTCTAGGAGTCATTATTACCTCACTCCTTGATTTATGTGCATGCATATTTTGATAAGAGCTAGTCATAATCCTACAGACACTGCCAGCAAATAATTTTTCAGTTAGGCAATAATGACTTCAGTAGTGGGTGTTTATTTATTGTCTGGTTCAGCCTGCCTGGTACATATGTGGGTGTCTATGTGTGTGCAAGCGTGTTTAGTGGGGTGGGGGATGGAGTGGAGAGGAAATGTCATCACCGGCTTGTGCCCCAAATGCTCTGCAGACCAAGGGGAGAAGGAAAGATTTGCATCAAGACAACGTTTCTTTGAAGTCTGAGCTGTTCTGCACAGACCTACAACCATGTGCCCCGGGAAAGAAACTTACCCTGCTTCTGAACACACACAGAGCTCTACAATAATGGCCACTAAGATAAGTCTCACTGAAGGAGGTGAGAGGGGAAAAAGTGACGCACGCCTGTTCTCTCAGCTCTTTTAATTCTCTGCAATCGTCGCGACTTTGCTCACAGCCAGTTTTGCTGTTTGCCCTGGCAAGGCCCTTTGTGTTGCTGCTAAGGACTCTGAATGCAATACCAGAGCAGAGGGAACTGGTTAGGAAAAAATGAGTTTTGGTATGAAGTTAGAGGCAGAGGGGCTGAGAAGAAGGGGTAGGACTCGGGGAGCTTTTCAATAGACTTGATTCCAGAGCCTTAGGCCAAATACAGCATTGACCTTGATTGTCTGTAAATGCCAGGGGCCTAATACAAGCCTCATTGTGTGAACCCATCTGCAAGCCAGCTGTTAATTCCAAGGACGATGTCTTTGCATATACAACTGTGACACAAGTTTTGAAAACTTGATCTTGAAAAATCCATGCCAGCAGCATTGCAGGCGAGTCCCTGGGGAAGCCCTGGCTCCACAGCCAGAACCAAAGATGTATGCTTGCAGTGAATTCTGAAAGCAGAGCAGTTTCAGGACTTGCCTCAAGTTTGAAACTGAACCCAAGGTTGTGACCTTTTAGAGTAAACCCAGCAGGAACTGAGGTTTCAGCACACAAGACAACGTAATGTTGAGTTTCATCTTGAGTGCTCGGGTTTGCGATGTGAGACTTCGGCAGACGCGACTTACACAGCACCAGAGGGAAGACAAAGTCCATGTGAAGTCATGAAAGTCAACACATCACAGACAGTCTTTGTCTGAAACCACCTGGGACTGTTTCCCTCCATAGCTATGTTCTGGTTTTTTACACCTGGCATGGCAAACCTGGGCCTTCGTGCAGGTGTTTCTGCTTAAACTCCGCTTCCAGTCCATGAGGTACCAAGTTAAACCTGCACCTCCCTCAGTGCTTTTAATTACCCCTTTGCCTGAATCAGAGCTCCATCGTGCTCTTCGCCCATGTTACTTTTGGTCCAGTTAACAGTACAGGAGATGGCCTTGGGGGCATGCACTAGATTTTACCTGTCTCTGTACCATCATTGGAAAGAATGCGTATGCTCCTAGTCATGAAACCTTTACTGTTGATAGTACTGGTGAAAAGGTTCAGTTTCTGATTCCATCTCATACTCATCTAGTCCGCATGTTAAATATTTCCTGGCTCTATCATAACACTGATTTTGGCCATTGTCTCCCAAAACCAATCCTCTTCACTCTCTTCAGGTGACTTTCATGCTACCCACACTCCACGGGGCCAATTCCCTCTTCACTATCTGCTACCACCAGGCACTTGCTAAATGTGCAAGTCCTCCTGGACCAGCTACTCCTCATCTTTAGTAGATGCAATTCAGAAATACCTTGAGATCTTCATAGGTATCTGCCGAAAGTTTGGTGCTGTTCATATTTAAACTACACAGGCTCTTCATGGCTGCAAGAGAAAGCACACACATATTTATGACCATGCTGCATTTTCTTCAACTTCCAGGCTTACAGTAGGCCAAAGCCTAAACAAGACAGGCCTATGTGCAGCACTCTCAGAAAAAAGCTGAATAGTGTAAAATATAGAAGTACAAATGGATAAACAGCTGTTTGGGCCCTCATCCAGGAAAAAGTCCCTATTTAGGAAGGGCCATTAAGCATATGCTGAAGGCAGCTGACTTCAAAGAAGTTGAGGCAACTTCTCATAATCAGTTTCCTGCACACTATTCTGAATAGTGCCCCTTCTCAGTGCTCTGCATGGTGCACGCAGGGGCCATGCTGATCTAGCAGTCCTCCCTCTCCCCTCCCTCCCCCATTTCCATTTCAGGCTCCAGTACTTAGCAGAATAGTTTCCTAAGATGAGCCATAACTACTGGCCTGTCTGGCACGTCTGTGTAGGATCAAGCCTATTAAAGGAGCCCTTTAAACCCAGTAGGCAAGGTTTAAAATGCACTCTTGGATGTAGGAAAGAGTCTCATTCTGGCACATTGAGCAGCTCTCAGTGCACAGGGGAATCCCAAATGCTGCTGAGATAGCCACAGTTTCACCTCCTCAAAAAAGAAGGAACAAAACATGCCACAGAGGGTATGAAACCTGCTGCATAGGGTTGCTAAACTCAATAGTAAATTGTCACATGGCCTTGCCATCTTCCCCTCCTGCAGCAGGGGATGTCAGACACCCATCCAGAGAGGACAGTCACAGCAGGGCATGGGAAAAAAATCTGGGAAGTCCCAGGGCAACAGCTCACCACGTGAGATCAAGACAAGCGCCATCAGCAAAGTCAGAGGCAAGAGCCAGAGTACCAGCTGGGGCAACAGAGCCCACATGAGGTCACTAAGCTTTGTCAGGTTCACATCACTTCCTGTTCCCCTTGCTTGCAGCTGCAGAGCCACTTGAATGGGCAGGGAGGTGGGGAAGTTTAAATCCAAACACAGCCATGGCCTGCCCTAAATCCCTGTGGAAGCAGCGCTGTGGCAGCCAAGCAATCAATCTTCTGCCTGAACCCATGTAAATTCCTCCAAAGCCACATAATTTTCCTCCACGGCTTATTTTGGTCACTTACAGCTAAGTGCCAGCAGCCCAGCATCCGTGACAGGAGTCTCACACAGGTTGAGCACTTGCAGCATGGTGAGGTGTTCAGACAGAAGCCGCAACCCTGCGTCTCCGAACTGCGGGGCACAAGAAAAGCTGTTTTCAAACGGTGCAGGAACATCGTGCGCAAGCACCTCACTGCAAGCAGGGCACACTAAAATCAGCTCTGTAGAGGAGGCCTCAAAGCCACACTGAAATTATTCACCACAACTCAAATGACAGGAGAGAAAGCAAGTAGTCTAATCCCTGTTTTGCAGATGGGGAACAGAAAAATTAAGAGACTTGTGCGCACTTAACCACAGGCCATCATTTAATTAGGATGGTGCCTTTGAAGTCTGGACTTTGTATGAGAGCGCTCCCACCCTGGCTACACAAGATGGTTATGGCAGTCCCAGCCAGTTCCAAACCACATCACAGACAAAAAGGCATGATGCAAGTGGTATTAATTAGTTATTCTGGTCTCAAAAACAATGTACTATTGATTGGCAATTGTTCTGCTGACCCACTTCATTTCTGCTGTTTCTAAATTCTAGATTAATGGAAATGAGGGTATCACAAAATAAAATGGAATCTACACTTTCTTTCTTTTTTTAAATTAAATAAATAAATAACTAAACCACACAAACCCCAGCCTCTTTGTCCAGTGAAATCAAACTCATTTTGAGCAACTAGCATCAAAGTTTTTCAAATCCAAAAGTTACATTGTTAGGACAAATCTGGAGGCGATACAAGACAGTCCTAAAACAAGCAAGCAATCAGATTCTATTTCATATTCCTCACACAGAAAGAGAGAAGTTATGGGATACAAAAGTAGTTTGGAAAACAAACCAAGCCATTTGCATGAACAGTTGAGTGAACAAAAATGCTGCTTTTTGTGGATAGACTGAGAACAATCCTCTTTCCACTGAGCGTTACAAATAGGTGCTAGGAGAAAATGGGGAAAACCTATTCAGCGGAGAACCTCAGAGACCAAAACCAGCAGAGAAACATAGAAGAAAATTTAAACTTGCAAAGATTATTTTTCAATGAACAGCTGAATCATTTATTCAGCTAATTTGGCCTCTTTTTGCTCACAAAATAACCACTTTATCATTTCCTTCTTTTTCTTCACTATTTCAGTTTCACTTTGTTACTGCTGTTTTCAAGAAAATCTGGCTGATCGTGGTTCAGGGCAATTCACAGCCTACGCTGCACAGACTCTGTGTTTTGCTTGACCGGATGAGCTGCAGCACAGCATCACTTTTTGTATCCTAAACGGGTGCAAGCACGAGTGTTTCTCAGATCAACAGCAGCACGCGTGCCGTGAAGTCCACAGCATCAACACTGCCTAACTGGAACATTCAACCCAAGGCAGCAGCAACCCTTTTATAATTAAAAACACAAATTTAAAATTTAGACTCTTAAGATGGAAAAATAAGAGAAAAATCAGCCCCCGAGATGAGCAAGAGCACAGAAAGGGCCTGTAAAAACAGCACGAGGACAAACTCCTTCCAAGCAGGCCTCTTCACACGCTCTCCTGGTGCTGACGCTATGTGAAATTTCAGAATTAGTCAGCACCGCTTCCCGCTCCGAGTTTCAGTCTGCACAGCACCTACCTGAGTTGACCACAGGTTCAGCTGCTTGAGTGAAGGCAGTTTAATGAGGTGCTCAGCACAAGCACTTGTCACGTTGGTGAAGGCCAGGCTGAGGTTTTCCAAATTTCCAAAGGATCCCGAGCTGAGCAGGCGGGCCAGGTCTGCATCCTGAAAGCAACAGATTGATAAGCAAATTATCGACTCCTCAGCCTGCAAGCATCTGCGGTGGTGTCACTGATGCTGTTAACCAGCAAGGGTTGCACAATTACACCACTTGTTTACAGTAAGAGAGAACCACACAGAGGAGTTTCTGTCTGTTTGGCAAGCAGCTGGGGCTCTTGTGGCAGCATTGCTTCACACGCCCTGGGAAAAATTCGTCCAGAAATCAGGACAAAAATTGTCTTTGCACGTGTATCCTTATGAGACATGAAGTCTTCAGTGGCAGAATCAGTGTCAAAGATGGGTCTTTTAGCTTAAGGAAGATTTCACTGCAGGTCCTAGATCCAAACTGTTCAGGACTGCTACTTGGCCTTGGTAAAGTTAGTCTGGGTCTGTACTCAGTGCAACAGCAATGGGTCTCTTTCAGACCCACAACTGGACATGGTGAAGTCTGCTTTCATACTGCAAAATTCCGTCCCAAAAATCTACCACCACATCCTACTGTAACTTCCAGATCTGCTTACCAGCATAAATCTGGCAGTCTGATGCATGTGCTGGCCTTGGGAAACTGCTGCACAGACCCAAGAGCAGAAATGTGCCCTTACTTGTGTAAACTCCAGTCGTGTTGACAGAGCAAGTGAAATGGTTCCCCTCTCGACTGACCAAAACCACCGTGCCACATGGCAAACATAAATCAAGTGTTTAAATATGGAAAGACAAAGCTTCTTTTTCTATTGACACGATTAACTTACTGTAGACTTGGATGGCAGTGTTAACCTTGTGGGACCACCTTTTCTTTGCTGTAAAAGAGAAGATAGTTTGGTCAAACAAGTTGCCATTCTGCATTTTGGACCAAGCAAAGCAAAGCAAGCTCTAAACCCTGCTCTGATTTCAAAGCTCCCTGTCAGCCCTTCCACCTCTTTCCTGCTTTTTCTGCACTGACAGTTTTCTGACTGTGCTAGATGCAGGCCTCTTGCTTCCCAGGGGACACCCACCAACCACAGCTAGTGGTCTTCATGCCATAGGTCAGCATTCTGTCTGCTTCAGCTTGTCATTATTTGGTTACTTTCACTTTAAAGGAAATAGCCTTAAAAAGCTGGGCTAAGAAAGCAAAGGGGTTGAGACTGCACAGCTGATAAAATAGTTTGTTTGATTTCAAAAACAGCTTACACTTTTTAGGCTGGGAGCAGAGCTTAAAGACAAATCTAAATGTGAAAGAGGCAAGAGGAAGATTGTGGGTATGCTTGCATAGGTGAAAAAGTGCTGATGAGAGCAGATCCATCTCCAGTCTGTAGATCTTGTCTTTAAAATGAGGAAAAATTCTTTTTTTCATAGGCTTCAGCTCTGAGAACTAGGCCTAAAGACCACCTCAGTGTGATGTCATGAATGCTGCAGCACTAAGAAATGCTTGCCAGCAGTAGAACCATTTGCTGCTCATATGTCAAAAGGTGGCAGAATTTGACAAGCAGACTTGTAAGACAGCAGGATTCCACCTTTATTCTTCCACACAGATTCTAAGCAGGTTCTTGAATATCACTCATAAGCACAGTGTGGGATTAGACACATCGGTAAATATCACACAGTATACATATCCCCAGCAAACTCCTCCCAATACTGCTCCCATCCTGTTGTTAACTGGGAATTTCACACCCTGCTTGTCCTTCTTTTGTAGGGCCATTTCTGGAGACTACAGACCACAATGTGCTATGGCAATACCCCATGCAGGGTGACATACCAGCTCTTTTAACTCCCTCTGCCTGTCACACAGCTGTTCATACATTCTCTTTCCCACGTCTGTGCTTTCCAGGGTAGAGATGATCTGGAGCTGGGTGTCGTTATTATCGATGATGTTGTACTCCAGCATCAAACACAAAATCTAGCAGCAGAAGGAGGGAAGAGTGGTCACTGCAGGGCTCACATTCCATTTCTTCCAAACATGCTAATGACACTGGGCATGCTAGTTTAAATTACTGGGGCAGTTATTCATTATGCAGGTCAGATTAGAGGACAGTAGCAACATCTATTGACCTTTCAACACAAGAAACCAATTTTTTATTCATAAAGAACAAACTCTGATCTCTCAAAGTCAGTCTACCTGTCCTGTCTTCCATTAAGTGCTCATTCTTTCAGACCAAGAGGTGCAATTACTTTGCATCAGTCCTGGAAGATGGCTTCATGCCACAGCCCTCTTCAGAACAGGTACAATCGATCCAGTACTTCCCAGGTACATCAACTAGACTGCAGATTGGCAGACCTGGGACATTACATATGAGCAGTAGAGCCAAGCAGTCCCCTCAGTGCTGGATTTTTCTGCCCCTAGGTGCCAGCAGAATGCATGTGAAGGGTATCCAGCCTGTGAGGCAGGATGGAAAAAGGCCAGAGAAGCTCTGAGAGAACATGATGCTGGGAGCTCGCTGCTGTGGCAGGACACCCTCCAGCTCACTGGGAACACCTCTGACTCACCCCTGGGCAAGGGGCTGCCAAGAACAAGTTAGATACCGGCAAATTATTCCAGTGGGCCACCATGGGCTTAGGACACAAGCTGCCCTCTCCATGCTGCCTTTCCCTTTCAGCTACACATCAGGCCATTGCAATCAAAATGCAGAGCTTTCATTCCTTCCCAATTTTAATTATTTTCAATGAAAAAAAAATCATCAAAGAACATAATATTCAAATTCATGCAGCACACTTATTTACTGGATTAAATTAGCATGCACAAATTTAAGCAAATGAAAAAGTATGGCTTCTTCCAACTATTTAACCACTGTCTATTTCCATTTAAAATACATGAGGACATCTATCAAGACAATTCTCTAAAGAAACCTAGAAAAATGTGTCCAAACTATTAGTAAAACAAAAACACCCCAAACAAACAACAAAACAAAACCAATCACACCCAGAAAAAAATGTGTATTAACCCAGGTCCATAAGGTTTTGCAAATGCACTTCTTGTGCACTGCTCAATTTGCAGGTGGCAATACAAGCATCAGGCATTTAGTGATGGACAAGCCTTGTGGTTCTGAGTTCTGACCCCTTACCAGAGTCTGTACTGTCATGGATGTTTATTTCCCATCCTAGCCTCTGCAACTGAATTACAGCAAACCACCTCTCCTTCCAAAAAGTCTTGCACACTCAGATCTGCACAACAATACTGTTCCATTCCACTTAATCTAGAGAAACTACTGCCTGGTGCTGGTGTTTGACACAATACAAACCTGAACTCAGCTTCTCTAGTTCGACTAGATCTAATTCTGGGAAAGGCAATGTGATACTGAATCTCAATACTGCTCAGAAACCCTTATGACTGTGTATGTTTAGGGCTTACCTCAACCATTGTCTGGTTACCCCTCAAAGCCAGTAGCATGCAAGGTCCTAATTTGTTCTCAGCCAGTGAAAGCAGGAACTTCTTTGTTTTATAGCAGGATCCCATTAATATATGAACCTGTTTGAGAAACAGAGCTAAAATTAGAGCTGTAAGCCTAGGAAACACAGATACCTCTGGAAGGGACATTGTTACGCAGTCAATCAAATGTGTGTGCTTACAACAAACCTAAAGAAAAGGAGGTCCTCACTACAACTATGGTTGCAAATCTCTCCACAGCTTTATTGCTGATTGGAAGTGACTTTTTGGAAAAGGTGATGCCTACAGATATCTGAGGGAGCAGGTAATCTTCTTCCATAAAGGAGCTCAGCTGATAGCCCAGAGGCCTGATACAGGCTCCACAGGAAACATCAGCGCAGCTGTGCAACTGCCCCTGGCCCCAGTAATGTGATGAAACCAACCCCAGGGGAATCACAGGAGATTTTGCTTTAGCATCTGTTTGTGGCTCAGTTTCCTTCTCTAACAATGCCAGCTGGTGAGCAGGGGTTGTGTGGGCTGGATGTCTAGTTAAGAGGCAGTGTGCTGGCAATCTGCTGGCTGAGCTGGCCTTGGTTACGGGGTAGTGATGGTCAAACTCAGAATGACCAGACAGGAGCCAACTGGGAAAGGAAGGAGTGCCTTAAGAAAACCCAATGGTCCTGAGCCCTAAGCCAGAGAGGACTTCATGTGCTTTCAATGCTCTTGGTTCATTATCTTGCTTTCCCCTTTTGCTCAGTTTTCCCTGAAATGAAAGAAATGCTGAGAACATGGCCTGAGTAAGACTCCTTCAAGTCCACTAGCAGTCAAGGGTGCCATGCAGACTCTCCTAGCTCCAGAAGCACCGGATGATACTGCAGAGTAACACCTACAGCAGAAATGCAAAGCCATTCGACAAATCAAATATGAGAGTCCCTTCTCACAAAAGAGGATGGCAATATTCTTCCCCATTTAAAAGCCCTAGGGATTAGCTGCAGAGAATTTTGGGTTCCTAGCTGAGAGTCTTATTTTATGACCCAGATGGCTGATTCACCAGCTTGCTGGCAAAGCACCGTGTGAGAATTTGTAGCTTCCAATAACCTGGGCAGTAAGAGCTCTATTATGTAGCCTCAACATCAGCACCGCTCTACAGTAAGCTTGTAAATGCTTTCTGTGGTCCCTCAGGTTCACAGTATTGCCTGGACTATGTTCAGTACTGCTGAAAATATTGCAACCATGCCGTGGTGGGGTCCATTTTACGTGGATCATGTGCTACCATGCCATTCTTTCTCCTCCTGGCTTCATTACCAGCAAGGCCAAAATTCAACATCTATTTTTCTTAAGTATCCATCAGCTCAGGTAAGACTCAAGCCACAAGGGATTTCACGTCCTTGCATTTATCATTAAGCTTTTTTGGAGGTTTTCTTTGAGCTAGGGAAAATATTGAAGCTGACACTAATGCAAGGCCCGTCTCAGAACAGGATGTTTTCCAAACTTGATGGTTAGTCGTTAGCAGCTCTTTAAGTATTTATCAACATCCTTGCAAAGGGCAGGGAGTACTGCACGTTAATGTGTGTTAGCATTGTGCTTTCTCATGCACGCCATCTCCTGATGCTCATAAGTATCTTGGACCACAAAAGCTCTCAGGAGGAAAGATAGAGCTGTGAAGAAATGTTCTGTTCAAGCACAAAAGAAATGGAACCAGTGAAGTGGGATAAAACCTTTTGTTAACAGTCTTTGCTCATTATCTATTTCAAAGGTATCCAATCCATTTAAGTCTAGAGTGTAGACAGACATGCATGTTCTTAATGCTGTAAAATGCTCAGCATGGGGGAGATGCACACTGTAGATCCCCCCTGAAAGGCACTTTGTGTATACACAATAGCCAACTTCAGCAAATGTTTTTCCTTTTACTAGGGAAAGGAAGTAGCATCATTTCCATCTCACTTGCTATATGGAGAACTCATACACAGCGAGCCCTACGTGACTTGACCCAGGTTGCACAAGAAGAGTGCTATCATCAGTGATTAAAACCTCTCATCTTCTGTCTAGCCTTTCTAAGTTACAATAGGAATAACTACAGGAAACGGAGTGCTGGTTTCTATTACAGCTCCCCACAACAATGGAACTCGGTAGAGAAACTGCTAACATTTTTCCTTCTGTCTTTCTTCTTCCTTCCTTTCCTCCCTTGCTTTCCTTCTTTTTCTTCTTTGATTAACTCATTGTTACTTTCTTCCCTGTCTCCTACTATTCCATGCTGAGAGAGGGTTTTTTTTGCACAGACACACAAGCACACATATTTATAAATACAAAAATACATACACAGCAAATCACAGAATCATTTTGGTTGGAAAAGACCTTAAAGATCATCAAGGCCAATTATTATCTATCTACTGAGTCTGGTGCTAAACCACGTCCCTCAGCACCACATTTAAACACCACCAGGGATGGGGATTCAACCACTTTCCTGGAGATCCTCTTTCTGTGTTTGAGAATCCTTTCAGTGAAGAAGTTTCTTCTAATACCCAACCTAAATCTGCCCTGGTGCACCTTGAGGCTGTTCCACACAGATACATAGAGGTGTGGTGGTTTGCACTGCACTACCAGTGAGAAAACTCACCAAATTCAAATAGAGAAAGCCAGTATGTTAACCGAATTGTGTCTGCAAGGAAGCTGAATGAATTTGGTGATATACAGGTTTAGATTTCTTGATGAACTCTTGTGGTCTACAGAACCATGATTTTGATATTTTTTTGACAGAAGTGAGTAAATCTGGTTACTGCCAGCTATGCATTAGCTACTTACTGCAGAGAAGTTACTAAACTCACACCATTACAGGCACATACCATACTGGCAAACAGCTCTCCATCATCATCACATGCCACTCCTCCAGGGCTGTAGAGCTGGAACCAGCCATCTTTGCCAGCCCGCACACTCAGCAAACACGAGTGGACCTGCCAAAAAGTGAAGACATTGGGAAAGTTACAGCTCCTGCCAGTAATCACCAGCATCTCCCACACTGGGCTAAAAGAAGCAACTGCAAAACCAGGGACTCCTGGAAACCTCATGGTTAATATTCCAATCTACAGAGCTGCAGGCAAGTATCCACTCACAGAATCCATTTTTTCAGCAGAAACAAGGAGGGAAGATGTATCATCACTAATTGCATGGCCTTTGCCATTCCCTTTACACAAACCAACCACAAAATGGCTCTAATCTAGAACAGCTCTTTTCACTTAGGGAAAAAAAAAAAACAACACAACAGAAAACCAAAACAGAATCTCAAATTTCTGAGCTCCTGACATTTCCTTCCCCTCTATCTTCCCTCCATGTGTGTCTATACCTCTGATGTGATCTGCATACCAAATGCAGTTGGCTGATGGCTGGCTCATTCCAATCATTACAAATTCTTATTACTCCTGCTATAACAAAATTCCACCAGAGTCAGGGTGAAGGAAGTTTACCAGGAAAATTCAGCAGGGATATGTAAGACAGAAATTGCACAGAACTGGCACCAGTGAGCAACTATTAGTCTAAATATGGCCCACAATATAAATTACTACATCTAGTCCCACAGTCAACAGGAGTCATAACAAAGCTTTTTTTTTCCCCCTTGAAGAGACAGATGCTCTATTTCAATTTTTGAGGAAGGGAAGAGAGAGGCAAAGTCCATGCTCTTTCCTTTGGGAATGTAACACCAGTGACAGATTAAACCCCTGTGCCACTCTTAGACAAGGTCTCTCTCTTCTGACAAGGCTGACTCTGCTCAGAAAGCACGAAAACCAGAGTTTCTGGGTAATGATGATGACAACACAGCCTCCTCACCCCCAGACTGGAGGAGCTTTCTCCTCTTTATGCCAGAACCAAAAATTAATGTGGATGAGAGGTTCCCTCTGACTCAGCCAAAGCTGATGATGTTGAATAAGCTGCGTGTGAAGCTTTAAAGAAGTCAGCCACCATGAGGCTACAGCTACGCACTCCAGTAACACACCTCCCACCTCCTTTCTCCTGCTAATTCATGAGAATTACAGTCATTTGCACATAATGTAACTAAAATGCAGCTAAATAAAACCTGTTATTTTGTAAGCTGTATGGATCCTATAGTTTTGCTTTCCTTTTTTCCCCGTACCCGAGACAAAAATCTCTGAAAGATTCTACAGAGTGGGAAAACCTTGCTGGTTGCAATTTGCTAGAGAGCCAGGACATCAACTGATGCCAGAGAAGGAGGACACAAGGCACGTTTATACACAGAGCAAGAAACCATTCATACCAAGACTGCGTGCCCTGAGTAGCTATTACTCCCTAAGACTTCAGCACAGCAGAGTCACACCATGTTCTGAAACAAACTACCGAAAGAGAGAGCTTCTGAACAAGCACACTTGCAATCCCTCCAATTAAAACTGTGTAAACCAGCAATACACTCACTTCTTGCCTCGGGTCTTCTGCAAATCTCTGAATCACATATTTCAGCTCCCTGAAAAAAAAACAAAACCAAAACCAAGTTAAAAGGCCAAGAACAAGCAGTTGCTGCTTACAGTACTCACACAAGTGTCATATTTCACTAGGATTACACTTGAAATAATATATATTCATGCACCTTTGAGAGAAAAAGTTGAACTGCTTCCAAAGGAAAGAAACATGAGGTCTCCTAATTACAAAGGAGAGTGTCTATTCACAATAGCCTAGGAAAGCTTTCAGACAAGTGCAGCAAGCTAATTTCCAAATTCTCTCACCATCCCAGTCCTTGGGTTCTTGCTGTCACAGTGAATTACAAAGAAAACTCTATTTTTTATTGCTAACAGGACATGCTTTCAGCCCCTCACAGATGAAAAACATTAAGAGACACAATACTGAATGATGCATCATTGCTATTACTGACTAGTACAAGTATTTTAAGTAATTACCCCCTTCAATAAAACAAACAAACCCCACAAACTTACTTTGTGAATTTCTCATGTGCAAGAGCCCTGAAATTTAAAACAGAAGAATATGAGGATCTGGGAGAAGGGGGGGGGGGGGGAAGCCCACAAGCAAACAAAAACCCAAACAACCACTTTTCAGTTTTCCAAATAACGGAAGGATTTGCTAAGCAACCAGAGCACACAAGACAAAAAAAGAATAATCTTTCCAAAAAAGATCAGGTAAAGTCTCCTTCATTAATCTAGAGGGGCAAAATAAAATAATCACTTGGCACAAATCTCAAAGCTTTTCCTGAGTCTGGTCTTAGACAACGCTCTGACTAACGTCAGTGGGAGCTCTGGGTCAGAAGAAAGTTAAGTAAAAGGCTCGTAACACAGCTATGTAATTAAACCCAGAGTTTTGGCTACCTCCAAGAGCCAGGTGAATTCTCTAATTGCAATGCAATTAAGGTACAGTCACAACTAATGAACATCAGACACCAGTAAAGCAATTAATGGTCATTCTGTGAAATGCCTTGCATCATGGTATGGTTTACACCTCCCCCAGGACTGATGTTTGACTTAGATAAATGATGTCTCTGTTGCCTATCTCCAAGCTCTTGCTGTAGCCCAGGTAACCTGGCATGGAGGATTAGACCTCTCTGATTCAAGACATTAGGGGATGTGATAAGCTGGCAAATTGTACAATTATAGGTTGTAATGTTTGTCCGTGGAGGTCTGCATTTCATAAACACTACTGTTCGCTAATAGGTTTCTGAGGGAGCTTGGCTGATCCGTAGGGTAGCTTCTTCATTTAATGCAAAATACAAATGGTACGAGTCGCTGTGACGCCAGGAAGGCATCTTCCTCCACTAAATCTCTTACTCTCTCCTCACCAGCTTCCCTTCCTTTCCTGTCTGCCTGTCTCTAGTTAACCAATTTTCTCTTCAGGATCATCTTAAGAGAAATGACGACCGGAGGCGAAGATGGGGAAGTCTTCATGCCCCTCTGCATCCGCCAAACCAGACTCTAAATTCTCAATCAATTATTAGAGGCCAAAAGCTCCTATTACCATCAGTTTATACTTGACACTGTATTTCACCAGAAAACAACAGTAACAAGAATAATCCAGTAAATGCTGAGACAGTACAAACTTACTCTTTGGGAAATGGGATAGGTTGAAGCAAGCTGGCCAGGGCTGGTCTCCAGTCATCGTAGTCTGACCTGAAAAATGAACATTTTATTAATAGGTTACCAAGTCCTACATATGGTTTGTCAACACTTAGTTTAAGGATTAGAAGGTTTTTTTCACTGCAGGGACCAACAACCCTTCTGCTTTACTTAGACACTCTAAAGGTCTATGATGACATTTCCCTTTCCATTTTCAGCACGTTCTCCACTGAGGCACAATAAATCTGGTATTTACAATGACCTCCACAGAGATGCCTTCTTTATGTCAAGTTGAAGACATTTGCTGTTTATGAAACCTGTTGACATTTAATCACTAAGGAATACTTTCAAAGTTGGTACAGCAATTACCAGTCCATTGCTATTTACAGCCCTGCTCTGCATTTAATTGGATTTAAATTATTATTTTTTTGCTATTTCTAAAAACAAAGACACTCCTCTCTTTTGAGCTTGGCACAAAGGCATGGGTCAACTTAAACAGTACAAAGTCTTTAGCTTAAGTGGCAAGACACTAGAGGAGGAAGTACTGTGAAAACCACCGAGTGAAAAAGGACAAGTGAGGACCACCATAGCAGAGCGCTCAGGCCAGGGGATGCAGTTAGAAGTGTCTCCTCTCTGCTGTGTTAGCACCACAGCTCCCAGCTGATGCACTTCATTCTCCTCTCTGCTGTCTATAACAGAACTGCTCTTCTATGAGGAGGCATCATCTGAGCCAGGATAAAGAAAACATTTTGCTTTACAGGGGGCCAGTGGCAGCACATCATCTCAATTTAACTGCAAAGCGCCAGCACACCTGGTGACGCAGGTATGGCTTCTTGTGTAGGAAAGGCACTCTGCACATTGCCACCCTTCCCCTTCACATCATCTCCAATATTTAGTTAGCACTACCTAACTGATGTCCAAAGGACATTGATTAGGATGGATGAAGTGAAGAACAGAGGAGATAACAGAATTTGGCAAGTCAGCACCAAAACAGGGTACAGCCCAGACATCAGCACTGCCTGCTAGGCCACTCTCACTCCAATCAATACCAATGACCATACACAAAATAAATCTCCTCTGGGGTAAAATGCCTTGGGATGCCTGAAAAAGGCAACACAGAAGAGTCTGTTGTCTCCTCTTACTGCTGTTACCCTTTGGATCCCAGTTTCAAATGCCAGACTATTGGCTGCAGCTTACTGCAAACTTGGCACGAAAGTATGGTGTTTCTTTAGGAAGGAACGACGTGTGATGTTCTCAAATGGACAGTTACCCACTGGCAGCATTAGAAACAGACAACACATGCGTAGGAAAAGGTCCAAAATATTGCATTTTTTGCAAACAGAAGGTTCTAGCCCAAAGAAATTGAAATAGATGCATTTCTGAAACTCTCATCCATTTTTTTTCTGAACCATAAACCCCAGAGATTTCCATAAACACATGATGCAGGACAGCCCATAAAACCATGTTTATAGATACAAAGGAAACTTAGGTGCATGAGCAGTGTATTAAGAAGCAACATGCAGAGAACCTCTAATTGAAGGGATAATCATCATGTAAAAATCAACCAGGGAGGCCATTATCACCTGCCCAATAGTGGTTTGAGTTCAGGTTACAAAGATCTGTGATGTATCATGCAAGTAACCCAACTACAAGAACAACTGTGATCTGATAGTATCTTCACCTATTAAAAACAGATGAATGCCATAAAAAAAAGCACAGTGGGATGGATTAGAGTAGCTCTTCTTCTGTGACACTGTGCCAAAGTCCCAAGTTCAATACAGACATTTTTCTCCTGTGGCAACTTCAGCAACTAGTCTTGCCCCTTTCAATCCAGGTACATACTTTCCAATCTATTCCCCAAATCCTTCTACCAAGAGGCCAAGAACCACAACATTGTGTTGAGCTCCAGAGGATGTCTCCTCCACCATCTGCAGTCGTTAAACAATCATAAAAACACCTAGATACAAGGCTGGGGCTTAGAAGCAGGTAGCTCTGGAACTGAGGTTGCACTGGCCAGGGAAAAAAATCTCAGTACTAGTTCTCTTCAAAACACCAAACAAATAACATTTATTTATTATGGAACATCACTTTTTGTTAGCTTTAGCATTTGAGGTACACAGCATTGTACATGTGAAGCATGCAAAAGAAACCTCACACCTGTGTCAGTTGTGCTAGAATTTTCATCTCCATCAAAAAACCCCACAAAACAACCCAAAACCCCACAACCTTGTTCTCTGGTCTAATTAGGAGAAACTCTTGAGGTAAGGGGTGTTACACCAGTCTAAAGTGAGCACGAGTCCCTCGCAGACAGGCCACACTGTGATCATCTATTCCCAAGGGTTTTTTTCAGAGACAAAAATTCCTTTCCTGCTTAGACACTAAACATGAAGATGACTGACTTTGTTTAGTGCCTCAGAAAAGCAAGACATGAAGCAGGACTTCATTACAGAGGGTTGGTTTTCCACTTTGTCTGTGTAAAGTGAGTATCATGAAACACTTGAGGATGGAGCTTGCCACATAAACTGAAATAAATCAAGGAGACCTCTGACATACCACTTCTAAAATGAGCTCTCTGGGTTCTTTTAACAAAGCTTGGATTAAGTAAGGCTCTCTACCAGGCCATTTTTTGTTTCTAACCAACAGACAAATTGAATGAATTAGCGACAGAGAACTCTGACCTGTGTTTAAATTCATCTCAAAGTGTCTTGTTTACCTAACAGGTCTCTGTAGGAGACAGAGGATGCAACAAATTTAGAGCTGCAGCCACGAGAAGTGCCAGAGGTCTCTGATGCACACTGCCTGGGTTTCACTACATTTGTTAGGCATGAAAACATAGTCCAGACCACAAGTAGTCTGACTTTGAGCTGGCACCACACTTCCACCCAAACATCCATCTCTGTGCTCAAGATGTTGTGTGTTCCTTCTGTTACCATCTATATTCCCAGAAGAAGTTAGTCCCCTGGTGCTGTCCTGGCATCACTGCTGTGCTGAGGCCTCAACTCTCTCCCCACTTCTAATGAGAGACCTTGGACGCAGCCTGAGCGCTGGCCCTGAAGAGCTCATGCATGGACCTCAATGCTGGAACTTGGGTCCTGAGAGAACTAAGAAGTCTAATGAGCAGTACTGAGCAATACTTTCTTTTTTCCCTTTTTTTTTTCCCCTTTTCTTCCTTTGAAAATTCCTACTAAACCAGTATCTGAGTTTACTCTAACTGCAAGCACTTTAAAGGCAGATTTATGAGCAGGGGAGATCTGAAAGTTAGAAGGCTGCATTAGGAAATCCACAACTGTTACAGGTGTTACACGTTACATGAAGTACAGCACTTACAAATCTCTCCTAACAGAACCTTAGAAGCTGAGACCCACTTGGAAACTCAGTTGCCACAACCTCTCAAGTTAAGCATTACGGCACAAAAATTCCTTCTTGAGCAATCTGGAGAGCTGTGATTAGTAATAATGTGAACTAATCCATTTTTCATGGCTGATCTTCAAAAGAAATTGCAACAGAAGAATAAAGCTGCTTTGTAACAGACTAAAAGCAAGTGAAAAGCTGCAGACAGAATTGGGCAGCATCACCCTCTGACTTCTCTTGAAGCTGTAAGTTATGCATGGAGGCAGCCATTTGCAGAGCAGGTCTGTGAGGGGGCAGTGCAAATAAACCAGGGCCTGTTTTCTAGGAAGAGAAGAAAGAAAACCACTTCCTATTAAATCTATAGTTTGGTCACATGAGTGGGACCTGAACATAGAATCGACACAGCCTGTAATCCCTTCAATCTGAGCTAGGAAACATGAAACAAACACAGCACAAGAATAAAACTAAACTACTTATTAAAAGCCTACGGTGTTTCTCCTCCTCCCACCTATTCCCTTTTCAAAAACATTTTCCCTCTGTCTCTGCTCATCTCATCTGCACTTTTCTTTTATTCTAGACAGTTGATTTATTTCTTTTTTTTTCCCCCTCACCCATTCAGAGCTCTAGCACAAGACAGAAGCTTTTGAAGCAGGCAAAGAAAGGGAGGGAGATGAGCTCTGGCTGCAGTTAACAACCACCTCAATGAGCCAGACAAAGAGACCATGCCAGGAGAAGGAGGGAGCACAGAGGTACAAGGAGAACTCAGGAGGGTGCCCATGACAAACTCCCTTCGGAGCTCTTCAAAGGGTGCTAGGCTGAATGCTCACACTCAACTCACAGACTAGATAATCCCAGGATTTGCCTTATAAAAGCAGAGGAGAAGAAAGACTCCCTGATGTACTCACTGGCTCCGATTTTTGCAGGATGTGCAATTTCAGACAAGTCAATCCGGCAGCAGTCAACCTGCAGCCCAAGCTCTGGGTTCCTGGGAATTGCATGCTAGGCTGGGGGTCAGGGCGAAGGCTGTCACAACAGTCACCTGCTACTGCATGCACACAACTTTACTTATCCTGAAACCTTTTTTTAAGGAATTGGCCAGAATATTGACCAACCATAATAATTAAACAATCCCCAACCGCAGTGTCTTTGGACCACCGTTGCTGCTGGCCTGCCAGCATAATACATTTTCCTTCCCTGGGATCACCTTTCACCAAAATGAAAACCTGCCCATATGTCACATGCAGCACAAACAATCCAAAACATATTAGCAGCCCAGGGCAACCCTGATAAACATGACATAAGAGAATCCACTTGGGATATTCAGAGCATGCCACTGACCTATTGGGGAATGTGGAGAAGGCAGGGGAAGCTCCAGTGGGTGCTCGCATTCGCAAGGCTGTCAGTCTTATCGCTCAGAGACTGTAAGACCCAAGCCCTCTGTTTTTAGAGGATAATAAAGGGACATGGAACAATTGATTGGACACAGGTTGTTTCTCCAGACTGAGCAGCTTGACAAGGCTAGGAATCTTTTAGGTAACTCCTCTGTTATCAGTTAATAATAAGATGATCAAGTCCCCCTTCTTTCCCTGGCCCCAGGTTCAATTCTGAATTGCATGACACAAGGTTTAGCTCAGGGCTCCAGAGCAGGCTGAGATAAAGCCCCATCAGAGCCCCTGTCATGCAAGACACAAATCTATCTGCAAAACACATTCATCCTTCTTTTGAGCTGGGTTTATTTACTCAGACAACAAAATTTAGTACCATTGAAAGGCTCTGGAAAGGTCCTGCCCTGGCTCTTGAGGACAGAAAAGTCTTTCACTGCTCACAATTGGCATGCCAGCATTAGGAAACAGCAATGCAAGTCCGCCCAAAGGAGCAGACTCTACGCTGGTCATACAGGTCCCAGAGAGGGGTACAAGTGTTTGGGCATCTGGAAGGGCCTTTGCTACTATAGGCAGCCATGGAAACAGCAAATAACACAGACAAAGGGTGACAGCTTACAATACACCACCATCAGTACCACAGCCTCCCTAAGAGACATCTATTCAGGCAGGCAGTTTCATCTGCTACTTGTTGGTACAGTTTAAGTGTCCCCCCGTGTCGCCCCCACATGCTGGGGTGTTGCCAGGGGAATTAGTAGGATGCCTCAGGTGACACACAGACATTGAAGTTTCCAGTCCAAGGAAGAGGACTCACAGCTCCTTGTACTGCAAATTTCTCTAATCTGAATTGTGCTGTTTGGTCGTACAAGAAATTCTCTAATGCATGGAAACATTAACATGCAACTGGGAGCTGGACAACCCTAAGCAGCTCTCAGAGCCTCTAATTTAATATGACAAACAGAAAGATTTCAATTCATTTAGTGTATTTACTGCACACCAGTTTAAGACTCAGCATTCAGGAGGCACAGACTGGCATCAATAACCCTGTCAGGGTCCAGAACACAATAGAGAATTCTGACACAGAAGTTTGATCCACTTTTGAGTTCAGGACAAAAATACCATGTTCCATTAGGGACTGTCTCCTGTAAAACATGCCCAGACTTTGGGTCTTTTGCCAACATCTTTTAAACCATGATTTTCTTTTTTGCTTCAGTATGCAATAGTTGTGTTCTGTTACTCAACTGCACTGGAAAAAGGGTCAAAGATATTCTTGGTGCTATGATAAGAGCCACACAGATGAACTTTCTAATCTGCATGTAGCCTTCTGTGCAAAAAGTATTACACTGATTATTAAGTAACTGCAGTTACATTATCATCAATATAGAAGTGGGGGTTTTCCACCCCAAAAAAGTATTGTGTGGCAGTTAGGTAAACAATAAAATGTCCTCTGCTGAAGATAGTGTTAAGAATTCCTATTTGTTACACTTTCAATAATTAAAATCTGCTTAAAGAGGTTAGTCCCTGCTGCCCTAAGTTAATTATGTTCAAAAAGATACCATTGTTGGTGACTCTCTTGATTTGATGATGATACTGTGTCGGGTGCCTAAAAGAACAATTAAATTCAATGCTAAGCAACTTATTTATGTTTGGCTTACCACTGTTATTAATAAGAATATTATTTTAGTGACTGCCTGATCAGAATAGAATAGAATAGACCAGGTTGGAAGAGACCTTCAAGATCATCGCAGCCAACTTATCATCCAGCACCACATCATCAACTAAACCATGGCACCAAGCACCCCATCCAGTTCCCTCCTAAACACCTCCAATGATGGTGACTCCACCACCTCCCTGGGCAGCCCATTCCAATGGGCAATCACACTCTCTGTGTAGAATTTCTTCCTAACATCCAGTCTGACCCTCCCCTGGCACAGCTTGAGACTGTGTCCTCTTGTTCTGGTGCTGGTTGCCTGGGAGAAGAGACCAGCCCCCACCTGGCTATAACCTCCCTTCAGGTAGTTGTAGACAGCAATAAGGTCTCCCTGAGCCTCCTCTTCTCCAGGCTAAGCAACCCCAGCTCCCTCAGCCCTCATAGGGCTTGTGCTGCAAACCCCTCACCAGCTTTGTTGCCCTTCCCTGGACACGTTCCAGCAAGTCAACATCCTTCCTAAACTGAGGGGCCCAGAACTGGACACAGGACTCAAGGTGTGGCCTAACTAGTGCAGTGTACAGGGGCAGAATGACCTCCCTGCTCCTGCTGGCCACACTGTTCCTGATACAGGCCGGGATGCCATAGGCCCTCTTAGCAGCCTGGGCACACTACAGGCTTATGTTCAGCCTACCATCGACCAGTGCCCCCAGGTCTCTCCGCCTGGCCACTCTCCAGCTACTCTGACCCCAGCCTGTAGCACTGCATGGGGTTGCTGTGGCCGATGTGCAAAACCCGGCACTTGGATGTGTTCAATCTCATGCCGTTGGACTCTGCCCATCTGTCCAGCCTGTCGAGGTCCCTCTGCAAAGCCCCTATACCCTCCAGCAGATCAACTCCTGCCCCCAGCTCCTGGATAGCAGTTGTTTTATGCTTTCTTCTTACTGGCATGTTCAACCCTCTTTCTTCATATTCTCAGTTTTCAAAGTACAGTGACAGTATTTAGTGCACCAAGAGGAATGTGAACAAGCAATCAGCATCACAGCAGCATTAGCTTACATTTTTGTTGTTAACTACTAGTACCTCTACAATGCTTTTCCATCACTGGTTTCAGAGTTTAAAAAAAACACACCATTCATCTTTACCTGTATTTTACAGATAAGGAAACTGAGGCACACAAAGAAGTGACTTATTTAAAGCCTCCATTTGTTTTCTGCCAGTGTCAGAAACAGGAGCAGAACTAATTTGTTCATTGCTGCTTTCAGGTCCAGAAAAAATTAACCAAGGGATGAACCTTAACAGAAGGGAATCCAGATCCTAGAATGACTGAGGCTGGAAGGCACCTCAGAGACCATCTACTCCAACCTCCCCATCATGGGTAGGGACACCTCTCAACTAGACTCAGCCACTCAAGGCCTAATCCAACCTGGCCTTGAACACCCCCAGGGAGGGTGGAGTTACAATATGTACCAGCCAGGGCTTTGCCTCAGAAACACTCCTCTATTCTCATAGCAGGGTGTGGACTCTGGCAAGACAATCTGAGGAGAGCTATACCAATTCTGTCATATCTCTGGTCCTTCACTCTACACATCCTGTGGGCTTCACCCTTCAGAATCACCATTGCACAAGGTGAAAAAGGGCCCAAAGCTGCCCCCATTCCTACAACCTGTGCAATAACAGTAACAGACTCCCACTTTCACTACTGCTATTGAAGAGCTTGACTTTATGAAAGACAGTAAGCACATTAAAAAAACAAACTATTTTCAGGTATGGAGCAAAATAAGAGTTCTTTGTGTAGGAAATTATATGGGAATTGAGATCTGGCACGTGAAATGTTTAGAATGTGGAGAGAAGGTGAGGAAGAACATGTCCATTCCTGAATTTGTTTCTAAGTGTGTGTCAGCTGCATGATGAAATCAAAACCGTCAATGCTTAGTGAGTCAGCATCCAAGCCAGCACCAGGACTGAGAGAGCCTGGAGTGTTTATGGAAACCATCTAGAGTCAAGGGGATGGGAATAAATACAGAGCATGTTCAATGCAGCAACTGGGTCTGTGAAGGCTTACAAGCCAGCAGATGAAGCAAAGTCAGATGCTGTGTATTTTTAATGCAAAAGAGGCTAGGCCAGGGGGTGAGGAAATATAATTAGCCTTTACCAACTTCCCACTGAAGAATCCAATGGGAACAGTATCTGGAATTCACCTGTCCTGTCTCCAGTTCTGAGTGTGTGCTTATTTATGCATTTGCAAGCCAGCTCTGCAGTGAGTGAAGAATTATGTTGAACACTGGTACTATGTATGGGGGGGCGGGAAGAAAGACATGGGGAAAAACTGGCACAAAAATCTTCCATCATGGCAGTTGAACTTCATTACATTCCTCGAGAGCATACACCCAGATTTGCATTTGACTTCAGTGTAGCCACAGGCTTGTGGTTTACAACAGACTCCAAATTTCACCCACTTTATCTTGCATTCTAAAACCCTCAGCTACTCCTTCATTAAGCCTTACATGGTGTAAAAATAATTGATGTAGAAATATGCCCAAAGACATACTGCAACTCAGCAGCAGCACAGCTGACTGTCAACAAAGTTGTGAGTTGGTCTACTGCCCTTCCACTCCACAGTCCACCTGTAGTGTTACTCCTTTTTGTTTATTTCTCTAAGAGAAAGCCAAGCTTTTCCCTAAAGAACTTTTTATTTCATATTCCTCTTGAAGATACTCAGTGGATTTGCCTCCCAGGAAATTATGGAGCCATCGTTCTGTAGAGCCCATGTAAGCATTTGTTCTTTAACACAGGCCCACCTTACCAAAGCAGCTGGTTGACAAATAGAGGCTTCGCTCTCATACAAGTAAACCTGAACAAGTCATAACACTTCTACAAACACTTGAAGGTAAAACACCTAAGTAAAAGACCCTGAGCTCATCCAACTCCTGAAGCTAGAGGAGCAGTGCTGCCTATCACTGCACAGGCACTCAGCCTAGCACAGACCTGTGTTTTCTAGCCCTGTCTCAGGCAACCCTGAGAGCCATGAAGGAGAACAAAGGGATTCTTAATTATTCTTTTTAAATTGGGTAAGAACAAAACAGAAACCACTTGCAACAACATACCATCTTCTCTAATATGCCTGCAGCTCATTGCACAAATAAGCTTTCCATTTTCATCTTCCCAATGCTATTTTTAGAACGTATTGGCAGTGCCAGATGTCTCTTTCAAAGGCTGGACTCTCCAGAACTGGATTTAGATTTAGACCATGTGCTTGCTGGCCACAGATGTTGAAGATGACAGGCCTGTGGGAAAAGCCCCCCATTGTTAAGATGACATTGTTCAAAAAGCTGTTTAAACTAGTTACTCACAGCATCTTGAGTATTTCCACATAACAGCCAAGGATCCTGTCTGCCTGGGCACTCAGCTCAATGCTCATGGTGCTGCAGGTAGGACTGACCATCAAGCAGTCGATCAGGTTGGGCTCGCTGTCATTGCCAACATTAGCTGTCATCTTCTGATTAGCTGTGTTGTTTCGCTCCACTTCCACGTGTATCTCATTGGAAGTGACAATAACTGGTTTGAGACGGGACTCAGTCAAGGTGGCCTCTTGAGAGACCAGGTCAGGACTCGTGTGCAGAAGGCGGAGGGGCAGATTAGGCTTTCGGTCACACTGCTGCTGGCAGCCATTCCGAATTTCCTTCAGGCTTGGCGAATTGTCTCGACTGAATTTCAAACAGAAGCAAACCGTTTCAATAGACAGATAAAACAGCAGAGCGCAGGAGAAAGTGCAACACTGAGAAAGCAAGAGCTTCTGCAGTTTTCCCAATACATTTCACCCCAGCCCATTAGACTGCTTTATTCCATCTAATCAGATTACTGAAATCAATTAAAAACATTAAAAGGGTCCAATAGGACTGCTCTCCAGCCCCAAATTCCACCAGGATTCAAGTCTTTCATTACTCTAATTGACATGCCAGATTAGTATAAAGGTGAACTTTCCCATCCAAGTTGCGCAAAGTTGTAACAGAATCCATGCCCAAGTATGTATCTGGCTACAGTACATGCCCAGACATTTGTCTGGAGCCCTTGCGTCTGAAATCTTTGTTGGACACTAAGCAGCCCCTGTCCATGCTCTACCATGAGGAAAGTCAGACAGACATAAACAAAGAGGAAGCATAGCAGAGGGGAACCCTCAGTGTCTACTGGAAACTGGCTCACGTCAAGAACTGTGGTGTCTCTTTTGTGCTGTCAAGAATCAAACTTTCCACAACAACAAAGCCAGCATCGTGAAACCAGGTCAGGTTCAAAACTGCAGACACACAGGGACTTACAGGCAACCCCTTCTTCAAGATCCCACCCTTCCCTTGGCTTTTAACACACACTTCATGTGCCAGAAAGGGAGCAAAACAGGCATTGCTCTGGGTAGTGCTTAATTCCAACAGACTCTTCTGGAGTGCTCTCATCTTCTGCTGACCTAAAAATGCTCATTATAGCTGCAGTCTGCTTTAGAGGAACAGCTCAACAGCACCTAAGATCAGCTGGCTGTTGAGCTTCATCTGGGAAGTTACAGTAGCCTGTAGTACTTCTGTCCTGGGAACTGCTGAGCTCCTTGCACCACCAGCACTTCCCCCATGGCATGGATGCCAAAGATGTCCAAGAACAGACTGCACTGCTCTGTACTCACCACAGTGAACACAAGTGAATGGAAGGTTCAGCACCTTCCAGGTTTCCAAGCAGATAGAGTGTAACAAATATCTACATAGCTACAAAAACACGCATGTGACTGACCAGAACTCCCACGTGCAGCACTAGCCACATGCAGAATGAGACCAAAGACACACACACACACACACATCCATGCTCAACACCAATCTTGTTTATGGATGCCATGGGTTGGAAAGCGAGTAACACGTGGTCAGCTGGGAATTCATACTAACCTGTTGATAAATTCCTCATAACATGAATAAATGGCTGCTAAGCAGACAGCTACAAGGTTTGGTAGGACCCTGGGATGGGGGCATTGTCCAGTTGGACCGTGCATGCTGCAAAACAAAAACCAAGACACCATTGTGAGGAAGATTTTTGTGAGGAAAAACCCGGCAGAACACAGTGACAGAAGGGAACAGACAACCTTGGGGAATCCTCAGAAGGGCCACAGCAGAGAGTTATGCTAACCCTATAAATCCCTACCCAACAGCCTTGTTTATGAACAAGGCTAATGTGCATTGTTACTTGATGTGATGTGCTATCCGTACAGTCCTCCCAAAAATCTCACATGACTGAGCATTATGTGATCTAAAACTAATTGGCATCTCTCTGAAGAAGTTCTGAATCTAGATGTATGAAAAGGCTGTACACACAGCAAAGTCCACTAGCTTCTAGTGTGTAATTGGGCAGAACCCCACAGCCACATCTGAGAACTGAGGATTTTTTTAAAAGAGACTTTAGCAACATGTCTCAGGGACTCTTCCGATTTATTAGCTGTCTTCCAGTACCAAAAAGAATCAGCTACTCTTAACAGCCAGCAAAGAGATGAGCAGGGCTGGGAGAAGTAACACAGCAAAGCATGTATATAGAACTGGAAATCTGCCATAAATCAAATGTAACTGACCTATGAATAAACTTCTTCACCACCTCCATTCCAGCATTCAGCTCATTCAAAGCCAGAATATACTCCTGAGTAAACAGCCGCAACCGAGGGCACTTCCCAAAATCCTGTCCAAAAAGGAGAGACTCGGTGAAGATGGTGAAACGTGCCTGCAACATCAAAACTGTGAGTTCTCAAAAGAAATCAGCTCAAACACAAGTGCCTTAAATATTCACTTTGTTGTTATGCTGACAGCTTTCAACAGCACAGTATCACTCTGTGCTGAAGTAACGATCTTCCCACTAATAGCGACATGCTTTCAAATTCTCCCCTTTCACCTTGAAACAAAAGACATCTCATGGGGGGTGAAAAATAAATGAACAAAAACTCCTACCTGCACATACATTTCTTTGGTACACATTGACTATACTTTTCTTCTGAAATGCATTTTTTTTTTATTGCATGGTTTTGCTTCAACTCGTAACTGGGTTGTTGGGTTTTTTTTAACTGAAACCCAAAAATAATTCTGATCTCCCATGTTTGACATCATCATACCTATTCTGAGTTTAGAGAGCATCTTTCTGACATGCTATCAATAAGCTATCAAGTATAAAATAGAGATCAGTCCTCTCCCCAGGGATTTCACTCCAGCTACTGTGTGAATTTGACAGGTGAGCTCGACAGCCCCTTTCTTCAAATCCTGCAGTTGGAAAGGCACCTGCTAACTGAAATCCTGCTTCTCCTCACATCACCTGCTATTTTTAGATGTGAAAGCAGTAAAATCTGCTGTCTGGTGAGTGTTATTCCACAGCACATTTCTTCACATTTACACAGAATTAACCTTATTACTCAGGAGTTACAGAACTACAAATCTAAATATCCAAGTGGTGAACGAGGTCCACCGAGGGAGGACAAACAAACCCTCCCAGTTATCCCCCGAGCAACTGGCTGTGGAAAAAAAGCCATCCTGAAAAAATAAATGGCAACTAAAATTGTAAAGAAATGTCACAAGTGATAATGAACTGGTGGTCTGTAAAAGGGAACACACACTCCAGAAACACTGAAACCTTCTGTTACTTACTTTGGTTTCAGGCACTCCTATAGCACAACCTAGGTTAAGGCAGGATGGTATGAACAGCAGGAGATTAAAACTCAGCCTGTGACACATCTCATAGGTTTTACGGCCAGATAGAATTGTCAAAAATGTGAGTAGCAGCCTAGGCAGAACTCCTTCAAGACTAAGTGTCACTTTTTGCTGGTACTGAAAGGCTACCTGGTAACTTCCCCCAGCGAAGGGACTGTGGGTGATTCCACCCTTGGTATTGCAATTAAAATCATTACATTTCTAACAACTCATTCCGACAGGTGCAAATCCACTTGGTTCAGAGGCATGAGAGCTGTGTGTTTTGTGTATCATTTGGTGCCATTTCGTTGCATGAACACTTCCTGCAAGACAGATTTGGCAGCTGCAGTTTGTTTAGGTGATTTTTCAGCCCATGTAAGTGTCCTAACTCAAGTTAGATTGAAAGTCCAAGGGATCATAAAGAGGATGTCATTGGTGACCACTCTAAAATAAAATCTCTCCCTAAATAGAATATGATGCCCTGCCACCATACCAGCTACACAATACACACCATCAATATTTTTTGGTATAAAAATACCTAAACAACAGTGCTTATATCCAAATATTTGGGCTGAGCCTACAAGCAGCTGAAATCCAGAGCTGAGCGCTCCCCAAACATCTCTTCATAAAACAGTCTCCAAGTCCTGCAAGTAACCAGTAGTATCAACAAGACAAAAAGCTATCCTTGTTCTTTTGAGACTTCAAGATGATTGATAAATGAAATACTCTTTTCCCACTTTATAGGTGAGAAACTGAGTAACAAAATTTGTCACAAAGTTATCAAAGTGCACAGAGCACATTAGTGCCACAGGTGACAGACAGCTAGATCTCTTGCCCTAAGCACACTGAAATGCATAGGGCCTTCTAAGGTTATGAAGTTTCCTGCCAACAACTCTGTCCACCTAAAGGATAGCTTTATTTACACGCACACGCACATTCTCTGAAGGACTATTCAGTACAGAAGTCCCTGGAGAGCAGTAAAGTGCCCCAAATCCACTCCAATTAATAGAGGACAACATAAAGTCCCTGCCTGCACACTGCGGTACAGACATGTTGATTTTCAATCTGCAAATGCTAAGTATGGCAAACACCTCCAATTCTCTGAAGCTAACCAAATACAAGCATTCCACTATGCATTTAGATTTCGAGACCCCTCAAGAGCTCTGGATGCTTTAAAAAATTCCATCTGGAATCCAAGAATAACAGCTACAGAGTATTTCACTGAACACTACAGAATATTTAAAGATGTTTACATGTCTGCAGAGCGCAGGCAGAGAGCCAGGAACAGGACCTTTCTGCCATCCTAGGCTTTCCACCTAGCTCTGTAAACCCAAGGAGTTAAATAATACTACTACTGTAAAAATAAACATAAACTGATTTCTACTGCGTTCATGCTAGGTACAGCAGGACAGCGGACAGTCTCTGTAATTATATCAGTTAGTGCAAAGAATTTGATTGTGGGCTTCCAGAGGTATGAGATCACTGCCAAGTGAACTGACTGCAGCTTCTTATTTATTTCTTACTCCTTGGCACAGCATCGTGAAGTAAAATTTCTACATGCAAGTTTAAAAACTATGGCAGGAAACTTCATGTGCCACAAAGGATGGGAGGGCTGGCAAACACCCAGACATCTCTCAGGAAAGGAATATGGATGATGTAAGAACATCTTCAGAGTCAGTGGGGCAAAACCTACTCTACAGGGTGGAGAAAGCAAAGCTGACAGCGAAGTCTCCTAGCATTAGGATGGGGTAGGAATAGGATAGGAATAGGATAGGGATAGGAATAGGATAGGGATAGGGATAGGAATAGGGATAGGGATAGGAATAGGGATAGGGATAGGAATAGGGATAGGGATAGGAATAGGGATAGGGATAGGAATAGGGATAGGGATAGGGATAGGGATAGGGATAGGGATAGGGATAGGGATAGGGATAGGAATAGGAATAGGGATAGGATAGGAATAGGAATAGGGATAGGATAGGAATAGGGATAGGATAGGAATAGGGATAGGATAGGAATAGGGATAGGATAGGAACAGAATAAACCAGGTTGGAAGAGACCTTAAAGATCATCGTGTCCGTTCAGTTGAGTGAATAGAATAGAATAGAATAGAATGGAATAGAATAGAATAGAATAGAATAGAATAGAATAGAATAGAATAGAATAGAATTACTAAGGTTGGAAGAGACCTTGAAGATCATCGAGTCCAACCTGTAACCACAACCTCACAACTAGACCATGGCACTAAGTGCCACATCCAGTCCCCTCCTGAACGCCTCCAGGGACGGAGACTCAACCACCTCCCCGGGCAGCCCATTCCAATGACGAATCACTCTCTCGGTGAAGAACTTTCTCCTCACCTCGAGCCTAAACTTCCCCTGGTGCAGCTTGAGACTGTGTCCCCTTGTTCTGGTGCTGGTTGCTAGGGAGAAGAGGCCAACCCCTTCCTGGCTACAACCACCCTTCAGGTAGTTGTAGAGAGCAATGAGGTCGCCCCTGAGCCTCCTCTTCTCCAGGCTAAACAGCCCCAGCTCCCTCAGCCTCTCCTCATAGGGCTTGTGCTCAAGGCCTCTCACCAGCCTTGTTGCCCTTCTCTGGACACGTTCAAGTGTCTCAATGTCCTTCTTAAACTGAAGGGCCCAGAACTGGACACAGTACTCAAGGGTACTAGCAAGGAACGGATCAGCAGTGAGAACAGAGAAAGCCTGGGAGACAACAATCACAAAATGACAAGATTCCTGGAATGAGAAGGAAGAATAGGAGAAAAGCTAAGGAAATCCAGGAAATCTTGGTGATAACTGATTGGACACGAGTCTAAAGAAAAATGCAATCCAGAGCTGGAGGTTTTACAGAGAAAAATGCTGAGGACCTCATCTCATTTTGTTAGTTAGCAGATTTTAAACCATTGTAACTACAAGCATGATATCTAGAGAGTAAATAATGAGCCAAGAGCCAGGTGGGAGAGAGCTGGAGATGCACTTGCTGGCACTGCTGCCAAAAAAAATATAATGGCTCACATCATGGCTCTGCTTAGACACTGTTGAAAGTCCCACTGAACACTTGCTTAGTGCTGCGTTTATACAGCAACACACATTACACGCAGCACTCACCGTTTAGGAGGTCAGATTTGGTTATCGCTGTGCTTTGTTCATTGCAGGTAACAGAACAGTAAAACTTCTCCAAACCAAGTTCCCACAGCATGCACACTCACCATGTTGTGTTTGAGAATCCTCTGTACCACCGGTGTGAACACTTCTATCACAACCATGGACCGCGGGCGCTCTCGGCAGTGCTGTAACGAGCAACGAGTCATTTTGTGAGCTGCAGAAATTATCATAGGTTTCCTTTGGCTTCACACCCCATGCATGGATTACCTCAAGATTAACAAGATCCAAGAGCTAAATTAAACGTCCCTGGGACCAGGGTACTTGTAACACTGCTCCCTCCTATGGATTTGCTGGCATCTAATAGAATATTACCATGGGAGTTCCTCAAGTTTCTTCTGCTACCGCCTAGTCTTCACAGAACTCACTGGAATGCAGTATTTGGGAGATTTCACAGAATCACACTTCTAGCACTTTTTACATTTTGGTTGACAGTTTTAAAGGTAAAGGAGTTGAGGACAAAAAAGACATGTAGACACAGACAATGTAATGGCACAAAGATCCTTTGGGACCCAGACCAAAAACCTACAATGTATTTGGGAGGGTACCAACCAGTCACTTTTCCATCACAGGCTGAAACATACAATCATAATGTATGATTCAGAGTAATGTAGGCTGGGAAGGACCTTTAGAGCCCATCTGTTCCAATCCCCTGCTCAAGGCATGGTCAGTTTTGAAGATGCATTAGCTTTCTCATTAGCCTTGTCTAACTTACTTATGAAGAGGGGAAGTTCATAACTTGTTTTACTTCCTGCAACTAAACACAGCCCATTCCACACATCTCCACAAAATTAGGTGCCTAGCTTGGGTGAGGAACAAAGGCAAATAAAAAAAAAAATTAAAAATCCTAAGAATAAAAGTGTCTTGAGTCTGAGGCCAGACATGCTTCTAAAACTGACTTATAAAAATGAAACAGTCAGAGGAGCGTCTGAAATCTGAGTTTCTGTAGGAAGATGCAGCTGCTGAATAACTCTGGATGCAAATCAAAGGCAGCATCCAGAATGTTTGACAAATGCACACTCAGTCATCAGTAAGCAAATTTAAGCAGACTTGAAACTGAAACACAAACAGGCCTAAAGGAAAAGTAGGCTTTTCACATTCAGAAGCTGGGCAAGCCAAAGTACTCAGAAGTTTATGGAAAAGATGCAAAGTGCAGCACAAGCATGCATTCACCAGAAAAGAGGATGGGCTCTTACAGTCTCCCCATTGCCATTACCAACAACCCAATACCATAAGGGCTGAGCTATGGATCCCACTACTAATTCATGTGAACATAGTGACTCCAATAATTTTTGCATTAGCTAAACAAAAGATGCAGTAGGACATCTCCTGTGCCCAGACTAAGGTGTGGAAGTCTGAAGGTTTTAACTCTATTCATAGAGTATTAGGACTATGCAGTCTGATATACTAATGACAAGAATCTGTTTATCACAACAATGCTGTAAATTATTCCAATCTCACTGGTTGTTCACCAAAACCTGAAATCAATTTGGACATGATATAACAAAAACAACCAGCTCCTCAAAGAGCTATGCTCATAGACAACAGTGGGATTTCAGAAAGCAAAGCTGTTCTCATACCTTGCAGAAGAATTCACAGAGGTCAGGAGGAGGATGGTTGTTTTCCAGCAAAGGTGCAATTGCCTTTAAAAGAGAGAGAAATTTAATTCAAGACTTCAACTGGAGTGAGCGTTTTCCAGGAAAGTACTTTTCTTGGGGGGAATAAAAAAAGCTCACTTCTGAAAAAGGACAAAAGCATCAAGAGAGACATTAGAGGTGTCCTGTGTTCATTTCACACATGAGCTCAAGCACACTTCCGCTATGCATCCCCTGGAAAATTTTGCTTGTAGCTACATCACTTTAAATATATAAAACACGGCAAAAGGAGTACATTTGTATAATGGTTTAAATGAAAACAAGAGCACACTAAGTGTTTTAGGACGTAATACAGCAAGGTTTGATTCTGGCTCACTGGTTCAGTTATAGAAGAAACAAAACCAAACCAAACAAAACCCACCACAGATACACACATCCTTCATGAAAGAGCTCTTTTTGTGAGAAATAACTCACTAAAAGTTACATAGGCCTGTTCTTACCTTGGAGGACCTTATTCATCAAAATCAAGCATCTAATTTTGTGACAGCTGAAATCAACCATTCCTCCTTTGTTGCTACATAAACCAATGTGCTCAGTGAATACTTTAGAGGTCATGAACTTGTTACTTCCTTTGTAAATTAGGAAATGGTACCAGAATAATGTGATGGTGCCTTGGGGCTTTTCCAGCCTTGAGCTAAAGGGAAATTCCCAGTACCCATTTAAAATGAAGACTCTAAAGACCACAGCTAGGACATTTTGTATTAAGCTACTGAACACCAGATATTTTATCTGGATGGCATCTAGAATTTTACTAAGGCAACCTGCTTTGGTTTTTGCTCCCCCTCTTGTCTCCTTAAGGATTTCAGGCCCTGTGAATCTGCTCGCAGTGAGGAGGTTTCACAACAGCCACTTTCCCACATAAACAGGTCAAGATTAATGTGCATTTTAACAAAGAAACTCAAGCACATCTGCAAATGTCTGTTTTGTTTTCACATAACATTTCTGAAGTTTCTGTTCATTATCATGTGTCATCCTTTTGCAGCTGTTCACTCTGCCTTTCATGGTGGTCTAGCAACAGTGAACTGATGGAGACACTATTTGGTGACACTAGACTATCCTCACTCCCCAGCCAACACCTGACCTCAAGACCTGCCTTGAATCCATCTTTTGGGGTGTTTGCTGTAGAACCTCTCAAACCACAGGAGCCATGTACTGCAAAATCCCCAAGTGTTTATACCTGTCTGATAACTGTCAGGGGATCATTGCACCAGAGCTGTATCTGGCTGGTCATCAGCCTCACAAAAACACGCTTTATTGTTTCAGCCCAGTCCTTACTGAATGTAGGGAATGGCCACCACAGACCCTGCCAAGCAGGTCATGGCTCAGCCTGCACAACCACTGCAGGCTGTAAAGACCTTTGGAGGCCACCTGGTCCAACTTCCCTGCTTACAGCAGGGCCACCTTACCACTTTTATTAAAAAATCCTTCCCCTAAAATAACCAGTTGTAACTGGGGGCCTGAATTAGAACAGAACAGAGCAGAACAAACCAAGTTGGAAGAGACCTTTAAGATGATCGAGTCTAATCTATCATCCAACACTATCTAATCAACTAAACCACAGCACCCCATCAAGTCTCCCATCAAGTCTCTCCAGTGATGGTGACTCCACCACCTTCCTGGGCAGCCCATTCCAATGGCCAATAACTTTTTCTATGAAGAACTTCTTCCTAACAGCCAGCCTAAACCTCCCCTGGTGCAGCTTGAGACTGTGTCCTCTTGTTCTGCACTAGAGTGAAACAGAAGCTATAGCAGACCTCAAATCAAAGGAAAAACCTCTTCAGAATCTTATCTCAGTGACTGATTCCAGTTAAAATGGTATCTTAAGCTGCAGTTAAGCACAATTCACACCTACTGCAGGTAGATGCCATCTTGTCATTTTGCAGAAAGAGTCATGGAGGTGTGATACAATCAGGTGGTGGTGAGATTCTAGATTAGATTACTGGGGAAGTCTCCTGGAAACTGTTTGACAGGAATTAAATTATGGTGTTGGGGAACCAAGTTCCACCTCTCTGTTTAATTGTTAAGATTTTGTATTTTGTTGCACAAGGAAGAGAGTTGCTATTTGATTCACTTATTTCTATGTCTAAATAAATGCAGCCTGCAGAAAAGAAACAAGTTGAAGAGGGTATTTTTCTAAGTCAAGTAAGCAGGAGGTTAAAACTGCAGTGACACAGACATATAACCACACTTAGAAAAACAGTCACTTGCTCACATATCATCAGCAGTGTATGGAAGCATTAGACCCTCAGGAAACTAGGGGTTTTATAGGGCACACCTGGAAATGATGGGGGGGTGTGGTGTGTGTCTGACTATTAAAAGTACATCTAGAGATATGCACATTGCACTGTATAGCCTCATAAGGAGGCCACTCTGGAAGACCCCCAGTATGGTGTGATGTTTCACATAAAGTGATGAGGAAAACTTACTGCTACTCATCTATGAAACAAAAATAATATAAAAGACAAAACCACACAAAAACCAGCAAAACAAACGGGTTTGTCCTGCCTAGGTTAACCAGCATCGGTAGAAATACTTTCATAGCTGCCTTACTTCACTGAAACAGAGAAAAGCATTAACACAAGTATCATTGAACAATGCAGGCTTGTCTTCAGATTTTGACCGAGATACTCACCACAATAATGCTCTCGTGGTCTTGAGTGGTTAAGTTGTTGTTCTGAAAGAGTTGAACAGAAGAAATGAGTGAGTTTGAGTTGGCACATCAGCATACACTGTCCTCTTAGCTACCACCAGACACAAGCAGGAAGGCTCAAGACTGCAATTCCTCATATTCAGAATAAAAGTCATCAAATGAAAATCATTCTCTTCAAGAATGTGGCATACTGCCTGCTAGAGAAGTTGTGCAAGCTTCCATTTCTCCCCTCAGCACCATCAGGTTCAAGTCACCCCAGCCACAAAAACAGAGCATACTAACACCAGGATGTCAGGGAAGGTGTCCATCAGTTGGAAGATTAAAGCCAGCAATACAGTTCTCAAAAAGGGTCTCTCAAGACAGGCTGTATGTTTCTATGAACATTCACAAAACGACTGTCATGCTCTTGTGTAACATTTGTTAGGAATAAACTAACTGCTGCAGTTTTCCCAAAATTCCTTCTTCAAACGTGGAACCAGTGAAAGGTAATAAATTTACATGAAGAGTTTGGTTTTGGCTTTCTCAGCAGCACAATCCACAGTTTACAGACTTGTGAGCTGCTAGTATCTCTGCCTGCTGGAAGAAAAATAGCTAGCAACTTTTATCCTTATCACAAATCTTTGCACATCAGAGCTAAGACATGAAACACCTGCTTGGCATTACATTTCCTTTTAACAATCTGAAACAGATGCTACAGAAGAAGGATAGATGCCCCTGAACAAGGAAAACATTTGTCTTTGTCAGCACTGGTAATAATAAAATAGCTGCACAATTAATTTATTGGTATCCAAATACTGCTACAAGAATTATTGGTTGTGGAAACAAAGGCAAAGGAATGAAAGTCAAGGGGAGTTTTAACACTGATTTGAAATCAGATTTCAATCAGACCCATAATAAATTTACCATAAATAGTCAGCAACAACAAAAAAAGCCTCAAGAGAAAAGTGGCTTGTTTCTAGAGACCTACCTAACAAGGGTCAAATTCTCCTTCTCTCCAGCAAGTACAAATTCCATTCAAGTCAGCAGAAGTCACGAGCAGACTCAAAGGCAGAATTTTGACAGCCCAAGTTAAAATAAAACACACTCACAAACTTTTAACTGTTTGTCTTTCATCTAAAGGTGAAACTAAGTGTTTATTCAGGAGCACTGCTGAGGTCATACCTCTGAGAGCAGCTTTGAGACGATCTCCAGTGGTGCTTGGTGAATGGAGTCATCCTGAAGCGGAGACGTCAGTGCCATGTCCACCAGCGTCCTGATCTCCTTCAACACCACCTCCCAGCGGCTGGGGTTACTGAGCACCTTCTTGTACTTGTAAATCTTTTTCTGTGAGAAAAAATGAAAGGGTCACACTGACATCGCTACAAACCCCTTGAAAACAAATTGTCTGGATACATACCTCCTACAAGCAACTGTCAAGTGGGCTCCTTTGTATTTTGAGTTTTGTATTTTCTGTTTGGTGCAAAGCTGTACTTGAAACATTTACATGGAAAAGAAAACCTCATATGCCTAAACCAGTTTCTTCTGTGGAAGCAATGAAAACTGTGACTCTCTTTTTTCACTTCAAAATATATTTTTAAGCTCTACAGCAGCTTCCTTCCCATCCTTTCCTCTTGCAAACACCTTGTTTCTCAGACTAACAACTGATGCCTGCTATTGCACTGTTTCCAAAGCTGTAGGTTCTTTTCACAGGACTTAGTAATTAAGAAAGGAGAGAGAGAGAAAGGCCATCAAAACATCATTCTACAGGTACTTTACTGGACATTGCTAACTGGTGAATTCACATTCAGTATTAATTAAATTCCATTTCATCGAAGTGCAATATTTCAGTAGAGCCACAGGTGGGTTTTATTCTGTCTTGAAGGATGCTGAGAAATCACGCCATCACCTTACAGTTGTAACAGAAACTAGCTCATAAAGTCTGCAAGTCTTCCAGGCAACAGCATTTCCTGTCAAGCAAAGCATTCCTCGCTGCCTAATCCCAGCTGCTCCAGGCCCCTGCATGCCCCTGCCATACTTCTGGCCATGCCCAAGCTGCTTCAGCAATCGCCTTGTGCACAGACCAGCTGGTAAGCAAAAGACAATCCTTACCTCCTCGGCAGCCATGTTGCCACAAATGACTGGAGCAGAGGCTGCTTAGCATTATAAATAGTATTCTTTAGAGAAAACCCACCCTCCCAAATTCCCAGAGGTAGCTTGATGAGACTCTAGAAGTTAAAGGAAACGATGACGAGCGATAAAACGCCACTCCCAAAACCAACATGGAGCATGCACTAGAACCAGGAGAGGCTTGCCAAAGCAGGCAGCACTGGAGCTGGCGAGGAAGCAGATTTCCTGGCTGATGAAGAACCATTGCCAGGACCCTGGGGTGTTGTTTAGTCCACACACTCTACCACTGCTCTCTGAGCGTGAGCCTGGTCCTCCGGTGAAAGGGCTGTTCAGAAGTCTGATAGATGCTCAGGTTCATTAACCAGCTCAGGCTGGGCACTTCTCTGTGTGCATGAAAACATCGGTGTTTTGCACTAAAAATGGATCTTGCATTCCTTGGCAGCACTTCCACTGCCCATGTCATGCAGCTTGCAGATTTGACTGCACGTATTGGGCTATACGTTGCCAGTGTATTAAAGGCAGAGGACTTTCCAAAGGCTCAGTCTGCTCTGCTTGGTTTATTTTGTTTTGGAGCTTTGCTTCTATGGGGCATTTCCCTCTCGGCTCGCAGCGGACAGCCCTGCAGGAACCATCTGAACAGGCTGGCTCTCTGCTTATGAGCTGTTTCCTTCCCACTGTGGCACCAGATCTGATGCTCAACATAGAACAGTCACCTCTGTACCCCTATCTGAAACACAGGGGAAGAGAACAATACAGAAAAATACAGATTTCAGCTGCCTTGGGTTTGTCAGTGTTGTTAGAGAGGGGAGAAGAGGGTGGTACAGTGCTGACATGTAAAGGCTGATGAAGCAATCCAATTATCTTTTTAATTAAAGCCATGCAAGTACAAAAGCACACTAGCAGTGGTTCACACTTTTCAGTGTATTTCAAGGCACTGAAAAGCTAAAGGAACATAAAAAACACAGGTTGTGGACACCATCAAATCTGTCTGGGATTTCAGAACTGAGCAAAAATCTTTGTACTTCTGAGCCCCTTGGGGCAGAGAGGGTCCACCAGCTTTTTTTAAGCTCACACCATAATCAGAGATTCCTCAGACTCTTTAGGAAACTTGAGTTTCCTCATAGAGTTTAATTTCTCTTATTCATGAAGTGCCTCTTTTATGGCCTGTTAGACCCACTCCAGCACTAAATAAACTCTAAACTTCAAAGCCAACCAGCCGGCTCTGTAATTTGAAGCAACTCCTTCCTGACTGACTGAGGGCACCAAACAAAGCCAGCTCAATAGATACATTTCCATGCTGAAATGTATTCCTTAGTCCTGCACAATGATGGAATAAGATTCAAAGCACAATTCAAAGCCCAGTAAGAATTTGGGGCAGGGGAAAGATGAGAGCTAGACCACTGGGTTATTGAATCTCTGCCTGCTCTGGGCTGCCCTTTACTCGGGCGAGTTACAGCGCAGTTCTGGAGAGCAGCTCCTTCAGCCTAGGGGACAGCTGCTGAAGGAAACCCTCTTGCCCAACAGGACGCTGCTCAGACAGCTCTACCACAAACATCTTTGTTCCGCTGTCAGATCCACTCTTGCTTGGGGGAGGGAGGGGCAAGGGAGGTTTCCTCTCCCTTTTAGAGATGTCCATTAAAAATTAAAATTCTGGTGATGCTGACGTACATAAGGGAAAAAACAGCAGGAGCTGTACTCCCTGCTATGCAAGGGAAACCTACAGAAGCTGCTGCTCGGATCAGGCAAACAGCGACTAAAAGGGAGCATCAGGGGACAACTACCTTTGCCGATGTGCTGAGCCCTGCCAGGAGCACAAACTCCAAACTTCTCAGTCTCTGCTCCACAGTTTCAGCACAGAGGATCGCACTGCACTGATAGACTGAGCTGCAATCTGCAGGCAACATTACAGAAATCCTGATGATGGTGGGAAAGCAGCGGGGAAATAAATAAAGAAATAGTGGAGCCATCCCCAAGAGGGTTGAACTCTGCTGTCCTGAACCTTTGCCCATGGTTACGCTGCTGTTTTTCTCAGCAGAATGCTTTTCACTGTTGAGCGCCTTGCTGAAAGCCTCAATTAAAGCATGAAACCTATCAGTGGGTAACAGAAGCCAATTTTCTGTGTATCAGCAAGCACTTAGCCATCTGCTCTATTCTACCTGTGCTGACTCCAGAGCAAGGAGAAACAATCACTCAGGAGCTTAAAAGCAAAGCTGCCTGGTAAAGACCTGTATGGGAGAAGAGGCACGTCAACGCGCGCGAGGAGTTCACTCTCCTCTGCGTGGAGGTGTAAAAGATGCCTTCAGCTGCTGAAAATGCTCACACAACAGTCATCATTAACAGCGCGTACAAGAAAAATACTGGAGCAGGAATCCAGTTTCAGTGGGATTTCACTAAAAGCAGCAGCCCCCATGACAATTTATGTGAGTGAAAATAACACATGCCAGCTTGGAATTTGACCCTCCTGGTTACTGACCAGCCAGAACCACATGGCTAGCAGCACGCTGAAATCTTGCTATGCTGACTTTAAAAGCAAAACCACAGAATTTATTAAGTACCCAGAAGCAGCAGCATGGGGAATAGGTGACACTGACAGGGCATCCTTCATTCTCAAATCACTCTAATTAATTAAGTCTTGCAGAAACCGAAAGACCTAAGTCTCGGTGCTATTTTAGAGGAGGACAAATTGGAGTTCATATGTGAAAAATTACTTTCCCAGTGTTCTTAAGCAAGTCAATGTGACTGAAAGCAGTGGGCTTTCCCATCAGCTTAAAAGCTCCTGCGCCCTTTTGTGAACAGAAAGTTCAGGAGAGCCTAGGAAATTTTAGCCTTTTTTGAGTCACATCTTCATATGTTTTTCTATCCTATAATAGCCTCATCCTGCAGCCCTTGCTCATACACCACTTCCTTGGACAAGGATGATAATCATGATGTAGTTAACATCTAAGAAAAATAGACTCTAATGCACAAAATGAGACAGCACGGAACAACTGCCTTTTTCAGCCCTCGCAAGCTCTTTCATGTCAGGAACATCTTAAAGCAGCCGGCGCAGCTGATCCAAAAAGGGAACGATGAAGTTAGCCTTCTTGATGACCACATTTCATCCCTGTTTGTCCCTGTCCTTCACGGTCAGGAAATGTTCTGTACTCTTGGGAACTTGTCTTCCCATTGGCAAATACTATCTCCATTGCATTAAAAAAATGAATTGCCAATCATCATCCAGAATAGCTTGTTAAATTCTAGCTCACTGCTCTTCAGCCCTTTACCGTGCAACGGCACACAACTAATCACTTCTTTATTGGAGAAACTGGAGCTACTGCAGGAACGTACACTGACTTTGAGGGCTGTGTGTGCCAGCAATTGTTTATTTCTTGCTGAGCAACGAGGGCAGTTCCAGCAAAAGGGAAAAGGTCAACCTCCCGCACAGAGGTCCTCCCCAGCTCATTGCGGGGATGGCTGAGCCAAGCTAGTGTTACAGTCTCATGTTGATGGTGCTTATGTAAAATGGAGGCGCCTCTCGCTAGGTGTGGATATACAGAGGGGAAAACCGCAGACAGCAGACACCAGAATGGTTTTCTCCACTGCATTTAGAACATTTTGTTAAAATCCTGTTTAACAAGAAAGAGGAAGAGTTGCTTGCTATGTTCAACACACATGCTTGGTTTGTCCTACAAAGTCCAGGAGCTGTACCATGTATTCTTGAGCACCATCTGCTGGCATTTTGTCTATTAACTCATTACCTTCATGAAGAAAAAAGATGGCATGGCATCCCCAGAACTCAGCCTGATCCATATGCTGCTTTAAACACTAGCAGGCATCACTTAAGATCACAGCCTTCTGAAAAACATGTAAGAATAGCTAACAAGCTTCCCTGATAGCCAGAGATGAGCTTAAATCCCTGTGTGGATCCACTGGAAGCCTTCTGTGATTTGTTCATTTAACAATGTTAAATTTAAAATAAACAACAAAACCAAACCCCAACAACCAAACAAAAAACCCCAACCTTAGCTGAAAAGTCCAAGTCCATAAAAAGTCCCATTCTAGGCTAAAAGGCCTGTGCCAGGCCAAAATCATAGAAACGTTTCCCAATTGTGGATCTTAGACGGCTCATGCTGTAATCAAACTCTTCATGACCTTCTGAAGGTTTTGCACAGGAAGACTGGTGTGCAGCTCTCTAAACAGTTACAAAACAGCAGCAGCAGATTTTTCCACTCTGCCATGCTTTCATTTTACCCAGTGCTAAATGCTGAAGTGCATCAACTTCTCTGCTTTGTACGCTTCTCTGAATACAGTTGCTTTGGTTGTGGCTCACTTGCCCACAAGCTCCTTGCCATAGGCCAGAGAACTGAAAGGAAATATTACAAGGCAGACAGTTCCCGATTCTCATTCAGTTAAGCTCTAAATAAACCTTCAGTTTTTGCTAATTCATATAAAAAAAGATCTAGATGAAATTGCCATTATTTACTGCACTGAGCTGGGCACCCAGGAATCTATGCTCTGAATAAATGTATCAAGTAGCAGTCTCCAACCTGAGCAGCTCACAGTCTTGAGGATTAAGAGCAAGAAGGAGAAACAGAGCAAGAAAACCAAGGTGATTTCCTTGAGGCCATATGGTACCTCAGGTCCAGAGAAGAACTGAGGTCTTCTGATTCTCAGGCCTCCGGGCTAACTGCTAGGTCATGGCACCCCAAAGTAAAAGCACCATCAACATGCACTGGAGCCACAACAAGCAAGATGAATGTTGATAACCTATCGTTGTGCAACATCTTCCCATCCCCCTCTTTTCCAGTCTACATTAATAAACCTGTTTTTTTTTCTGACCAGTGTCTACCACCTTGCTCCAGAACTCAGCTAATCCTGGCAAGAACCCACAAACTCTCAGATCAGCACTGTATCAGAGCTGAGAGTTCAGTGGGTTCAGCAAGTGGTGACGTGGGTTCAGCTGTTACAAATGCACAAGCTGGAACAACCAGACAGATACTTCCCACAGGCACAAAGTTTGTCCTTTGCTCAGACACCACTGGGACAGTACCACTGGCAAAGTAAAAGAATGCTGAAATAAACAAAATTTTTAGGAGGACAAAAGACATTTCTGCTTGGATCAAGAGAAGCACAAAGTGGAGTTGGGACCAGGGAGCTCACAGAGCAGCCTCCTCACTCACCTCCCAGCACGACACTAGGCAGCTGTGGCATCCATGCATTTTAGAACTTGCTCCTGAAGTGTATTGTGTATCTCCACCTTCTTTGCACACAGCTGTGCACCCTTCTGGTGGGTGCTCAAGACTACTGCAAAGATATTCTTCAGCAACAAGAGGGGATGAGAGGATGGGAAGGGAAGGCTATTCCCTCCAAGGCAAAAAAAGAAAACAAAACTAAAACCACTGGGCAAGCAGATCTTAAATGTATATGTTCCACTGAAGAGAAACCTGCATGCAAGTAGAGTGAGTGCACCTCTAAAACCTCAAAGCAATTAAAAAATTGTGACTTTCTTCTAGCCCCCTAAATGGGAAGGCAAGAGATCATCTTTGGCAGACCATCCCACTATCAAGCAGGGTAACTGGGCTTTGTTTTTGAGGGGTTTGGGTTTTGCTGGGCATTGGTTTTGTCTCTCTCTCAAATCCCTGCATAAAGGAGCACAGCTGGCCCATTCAAACTCAACTCTCCCTCAGCCACGCACTCAAGATGCCACTTTCCCAGCTAGAAAACGCAAAAGCCCCAGCATGGCTCCAGCTGCACTCTGCACAGGCTAAGGCAGCTCCTGGCGTAATCAGACCTGTCCACAGGGGAGGCGCTTTTTGGCACGGCCGACTTTGATGCATTCCCCGAAACCCTCCATCCCTGCTTCCATTTCCTTTTGGCAAACACTCCCATTCTTCAGGCCCCAGTTCCAGCACCAGCTTTACACCTCAGGTTGGCAAAACATCAGCTTTCATCCTGCACACAGCAACTGCTGTTCCGTATTTTTCATGCCGGAGCCAGGCCGGGGTTTGTTTTTAATGTTGCTTTGGCTATGCGGAATTTCACTATGACTGCAGATATGTTTCTAGCAGGAGCACAGGCCACTCCCTACTTGCAAAATGCGTTGGTAGAGACACAGCTGCAATCTCGGGCTGCAAATCACATTCAACACCTCCCCAGAAGAAGAAATGCTTTTAAAAAAAGATGTCCATGGGCTTTGGAGTGGGTTTGTTCTTGGGTTTGGTTTGGTTTTTTAAGCAGAAGTCACACAACATCTCTTCCTCCTGGTGTTGGACAGGAGGAAAAGCTTCAACGACTTCAGTACAACAGTTTTCACACACACACAAGAAAGATCTGCCCTAAGTGCAGGGTTGGAGAGGTTACAAACCCTCCTGAATTGCTTTAAATTCTTACGAAGAAGAATGAGGGAGAAAAAAAAATCTTCACATCAAAGCTGCTGGACTCAATCAGGGAGGAGCCAGTCACCCTGCTTGATCTACAGCACTTTGACAAGCCTCTGACTCATCATCAGAGGGAAGGTTTCAAGCATGTTTAGGCACAACTACTTCCTCCTCTTTCAGGACTTCACTGCTGCAGCATTTATGGCCCTCTTTTCCAGAGCAGCAAATGATCAACATGGACACTGTGTGGACGTCAGGATCTGTGTTCTGGCACAAGCTAGAGTTTCCAGAGGGGTGTGAGTTTGATGTGCTCCTGTATTTGAGATTATGCAGCATGAGCTGGAGTCAGCAAAATCATTCCATTTGAAATCAAACCAAAACAAAACGGCAGATTACTAGATGAAAAGCAGAAATATGTGTATCATACACACTTCACGCTTTCCAAAACCTTCGTGGACTAACCGTACTGCAGTGTAAGGACAGGGAAATAGTATCAAATAAACTACAGCAGGCACTGTATGTCTGTGAAGTTTAGCTTACATCAAATAGAAAGCAGAAGACACAAAGCACTCTGACATTAAAACTGCCACCTAGGCATGGTCTTTGCTGTGTGATCCTGTGCAGCAATCTACCATTACTGAGTGCCTCTGACACAAGCTGAACTGATCCTGGTTCCTAACACCTTTAACATTCATACACTCTATATTCCACACATGATAGCTGTGTTTAGTCCTTGGCATCCACTAGCCCTCAGCCTGTGGTGGGAATAAATGACTTTGCCACTGCAGAGAAGAGATATAATGTGTAGGGGAAAAAAGCACAATCTTATCGTCACTGCACTTTGACCAGGTCTGCCAAAGGGAAAGCTGTGTGCAAGGCCACCATGGAGAATAGCCAGGCAGCATACCTGCTGTGCAGAAAACCCCACACTGACACTACACCCTTCAGATCCCACTCAAGCATGAGAGAGCTGGTCATTTACCAGGAAAACAGGATGCTGCCTCATCTGCAAGGCTGCAAAACATATGCCAGTGATTTCAGGCATGTGAGAATTCTGACTGGAAGAACTTGCCACCTCAGAAACCATCTCTATTTGGTATTAAGTAGCTACTAAGGCTACGCATTGTAGTAACCACAAACAAAAAATAATCTCTGAAAGATAATTTATTCCCTTTCTATTTTGCAGGAAATGCCAGGAAGCTTAGGTAGCCCTGAGCAGCACACAAAGCAATTATTTCTTCCCAGATATGCAAACCGGATTAAAAAGCCACGTCATCCCTTATTACTCTGCACTGCTAGCAGTGGGCACCCTCAGTTTTTCCTGCCCTCCTCCCTTCTCACCAGTCAGCAGAACCTTCCAAATGGACATTTACCTACCTGTTTCACTTTCTACTCCTCAGCAAATGTATTATTTTACTGAGTTTCTAGCACTTCAGCACCATAAATGGCTTTGAAATTGGCTTCTCTTTCTTGTGCACCTGCATCATCAATGTCGTCAGCAAGAGAGATGTGCACGGCTCAAGGAACATGTTTGTGTCAGAAGGCAGCTGCAGAGCCTTAGGGAGAGGCACAGATACTGGATACTAATGTGATGCTTGCAAGCATCCTAAAAGGCATTCAGAAAAGCAGGGTATTTCCATCTTCAGATCACTGAGCTTTGGAGCTCTGGATGTTCCAGTTTCTCACAGGGAGATACCAGATTTCAGAGCAGCGTTTCCATCTGAAACAGTCCCATCACTTTGTTCCATGTTTTTATACTGCATCTTATTGTGCCACATCAGCACAAAACCCCAAACCTCCTGCAACTCTTTGGCCTACCTAAATGCCACCAAAGCTCTGCAATTTGCGTGTTTTCTTTCTCCTTTGCACAAAGGCTGTGCTGCTGAACCAAGTCTTGCAGCCTTCAGTTTTCTGATCCCATGGCTAGCTTCCTCCAGAGGACCAGAGATCGCTGGGGTACTACAGAAACCACTGCCCACCTCGCCGGTGCAAGTCACTAACAACAGTTTCATTGTCCTTGATGGACCTTGCATCTGGTCACACAGCCTCATCTAGTATTACCATCTTAAATACTACAGTAAAGAGCAGCAGAGAGCAGGCAGTGGTAAACAGCTGTGATGCAATGGCTTCCGAATGAGGACAAGCCTATTTTCACTAGCATTGTTTTCTGATACTTCTTGTCTCATTTTGAAACAATCATTATCCTGGGGGGAAAAAGATAAGGAGGTATCACAGACAAGATGAACATGTGACTCACAGCAAGAGCTAGGGCAGACAATACAGGCCATGACACCTGTAACGTACTGTTTCGGGGGGGTGTGGGGGGGGGTGTGGTGTGTGGATATTTGCAGCAGTTTCATAATCCTCTAATACATTATGTATACTAGGAGCACTCAACACTAATTTCATTGGAAGGAATAAATGCAAGGACAAAACTGTACAAGAAGAAAGAAATTTAAAACAACACCTAGACCCCTTTTTGCTCCTTCAGGCTCATGTAGATCATCTGACACCCAGAATCCTCACAGTGTCCGTAATGCAGAACTGGGCCCCGTGACAGCAGCTTAACAAGGCACTTAGCATGTCTCAATTCCCAGAGTTCAGTTTTCACACCCAATGCATCATGCAAGGAGGATAATTACACTCCTGGGAAAGACTACCAATCTTGTCCTGTCTTCATAAGAGATCTCCTGAAAACAGATTTTTCTGCAGCTAGGAACCTAACCAAGAGACTAATTTTGGTGCAGCTCTACATTATCACAACTATAGATGAGAAACTGTAATTTAGTGAAACTAGGGGTTACCATGACCTGTAAGTCCCAAATTGCAAAGAATTAGTGACAAGGTCACCCCTGGAATAATGCAGAGGAGCAATTTACCAGGACAAAACTGAGAATCCCTCTTGGCCAGCAGTTCAGCATTCCTGAGAAGCAACACACTCCAGCAATTGTATTTACTCCTCTTTAGAGCTGAGACCTAAGTACACAATAAGAAGTCGACCTGTTTATTCAGCTGGTTTTGACACCCCTCTATCTTCAGACCTAATATTAGTTTGCATAGGATAGCATTCAAGTCTAGAGGGGAAAATTTAGAGCTGGTCCTGACATAGATAAAGCAAGACAGAAAATAACTATCTAATTTCTACTCGAATTTCACCACTAGGCCATTAATTGGCTCGAGTTCTGTCTCCTTAAAAAAGCCTGTTTTGCAGCACAGGAGAAATCTATGGGTATACAAACCAAGCAGGCATATGGCTAGATGAGGGCAGAGCAGCTCAAAGCAGCAGCTCCCATCCAGGCTGGCATCTATCTCAGCATGTTGCCGAGAGCCTCTCCTGGCTGGACAAAGCGCTGTGCTGACACAGATATGCAGGTCCCAGATTTAAAGTGATTCATGTGAAGCCAATGCAGAGCACAGAGGGTGATCAGCTGCCACTGCTGCAGACATATCTTACGGGAGGAACCTGCCCCAATGTATCCCAGAAAGAAGGTCTTTTCCTAAGGCAAGGGCAATGAAACCTTAAAATAACCTAACCACTCCATCTGATACAGATCTTTAAACTTCACCATTAAAAAAAAAATAAAAGAAAAAATTTTCTGTTAACATCTTGTCTGGTTTTCACCTATTCATTTCCACTTCCCACAGTGGGAGCAATGCCTTTCTCCTGCTACTTCTAGCAAACAGATCTCAGAAACAGAAAACAAGGCCAAGGATTTTCACATTACTTCTGGTAACAGATGGTCTGAGACTGGCAAACCTGCGCAGGAAAATGGGAGAGTCGAACTTCATATGGTCGTGAAGAAGTGGATTTGCAACAAAGTTGTTCAGACTACAGACCAGGCAGAGCTATCAATCACCACGTGGAGCTCCAGCTGCATTTCACATTATCTTGCAAATACAGAAGAATGAATCTCAGAGGTAAACATTGACCTAACTATGAGAAGGACCACTATGTTTTGGAACCACTGTGTTCCACCAGAAAGCTCTAAGTGGTACCAGCTTCTCTTCCTAGCAACCCAGATCCATTAACACTACTTGGACTCTGCATCCGTTCCCTACGGATTATAAAGTTGAGTCTGAAACTCTATCAGGATGCTCAAAGTCCTGCAGGGAGGAGGCCCTGGCTATCTTAAAATCTTGTTCATGGTCTCCCACAACTGATACCTGTGCAATCACTGGGAAGAGCAAACCCATCAGCCAAAAACTTGTGGGCTGCCATTTATCTGTCCAAGCAAGAAACTTGCTCCTCCAAAACTTTTGTGTCATCGAAGTCCTAAGGCTTTGAAAAGCAAAACTAAATTCTATAGCTTAGGTTCCCATCAATATACTGTTGACTTGTATGCAAACACAAAAGGAGAAAGAAAAATCCACAGTTGGCCTTACTGTATGATCACTATCTATTGTTTAACCTCAAACTAACAGAAAATGGGAACTTCTGCATTCTGTGAAAATGCCTCTGGTTTTCAGCTAAAGAAAGCAAAGCAGCAGCTAAGACAATTACAGTTGTGTGTGCTGTGAAACCATCAAGGAGAGGCTCAGAAGTCCAGGAACTGTCACTCCAAAGAACTGCTGAGCTCTTTGAATAGTATCTTCACCATGCTGTACAGCACAAGGCTACCGCACTGTTCCAGGGTATCAGAGCTTCCTCTCCCAGCTCATAAACCAGGTGATTAAATACAAATTACAGACACGGGTTCTTTTAACCATAACCAATGTGATTTTTTTCCCCCTGATCTCATAGTTTTGAGGCTATCAATTTCTTTAATGTCATAATTTAAATTCTATATAAACCCCACTCCTGTATCAGCACTATTTTTAATCATTTCCATGGTGACAAAACCTTAAAGGTGCTTTACACAACGAAGGCTTTACCACACATTTGAGAACAGTTTCTCTCAACTTCATTTTTTTATGGTCTTAAAGAACAGAAAAATAACTCCCCCTGAACTTTCACCATTAGATACAAAAAACCGATACTCATCCACAGCTATTGTATTAAAAATGTTTGGGACTAATAAACAAGGAATTCACACCCTGGACACAGTAAAGACCACAGTGCACATCATCATTCAAGTTAAGGGTGACTTTATATGGCAGTCAAACCCTTTGCAATTAATAAAGCTGCTCGTGCATGGAAGTACCTACTTCCTGAAGGCACAGAACACAACACTCCCTGTGAGAACCAGGGAAGTATTACTCCAAAACCGAAGCTCTTGAATGAAAGCCAACATTGCTTGTTTCAGCATTCAATGCAAAATGTTTGCAAATCCCAAATGACAGCATTGTTCCAGTTTCCCAATATATGGGAATCAAAACATAGCATCTGTGTAGAAAATTAATATTAAATCAAAGGTAATGTGACTGTTGACTGCAAGGCAGGGCTGTGCACTAGCACAGGCAGCTCCCCTCCACCCAGCACTTCTGAGATCACAAACAACTGCTGGTTTGGGGCTTCACAGCTCAGCTGTACAGGCTCTCAGGAGCCTCACATAGCTTCAATGTATACTCCACATTGAGTGAGGAGAAGGACCGCGTTGGTTCAGAGAGCACTGGATGATGCACAAAGGTCCCTTCTAACCTAAACAATCCTACAGTTAACACACTTGTGCTGTCTATGCCAACTGATGGGGAAAACCCCTAACAAGCAGCACTATTCATTAGTCAACAGCCAAGGACTGTTAATAGCATCAGTCGGAAAGACAAGGTATAAGCAAGCCTTTCTAGAAGATCCAGGTCAGAGGCACACAAAGCTCAGCTTGAGTCATGCTTCATGTTTTACTGCAGACCTAGGTCTGTTCTTTCTGCATTGTGTCAGTTCAGGACATTCTCCCAAAGGCTATCAACTGACATGTTTCATTGCTGCATCATTCAGCTAACTAGAAAACACAAGCAACCCACACCCCACAATGAGGATGGTGCTCAGAGTATACTGTCAGGCGCGCTAGAAAATTCAACATGCCATGTGGAAGCTTTAGGTGTATTCTCCAAAACAAACGTAAACCTCTACCTATACTCTGTACTGTTAGACAAGACCTAAAACCCCCTGGAGAAAACCTCACTGGTGTCTCTTTTATAATTCAAGTGCATTAAGGTATTAAATCAGTCAAGGGGGTCTTTTAATGACTAATACTTTAGGCATGTGGTGTAGTAGGATGATCCCTCTGTGTGCTAGACACTGTACAAATACACAGGCAGTCCTTAGCCTAAAGGCAGCAAGATAAAAAGAAGCGACAAAGCAGATGGATACTGTCTGGCAAAATGCCAAGGGTACACATTTGCTTATTGGTGTGTGTCCCAAAACTACTAGAAGCCAAGTTTAGCTGTATTCATCCCCTACAGAAGTGGTTGGTTACCATTCTGTCTAGCCTAGATCCATAAAGGGCAATGAGCTGTGTGTGTTATTCCCTTCTGTATATTCACAGAAAGCCTTGTTATCTTTATTGATACACTGTTATGACTTATCAGCTTCCACATACCAAATATTACATATCATGGTTTCAATCCAACCTCCCTGGTTGAGAGGAACATTTCTTACACAATGGATTTGTTTATGTTTGAGGATCTGGACACCTGTTAAAGTTGTTCTGTTTATTTTCTGGACAAAGATAGTTTGGCTTAGCTGTAACCTGAAGGAAATCAGGATTTCTAAACATAGGCTGAGGTGACCAATAATCCTTCAAGAGTTCAGAGACACATTGATAGACAGATTAAATGAGGAATTATGAATAGCCCCTGGCAGGGGTGGGGGGAGTGGAGTGTGAAATGGAAAAAAATCACTACATAAGGAACAGTCTGTCCCCACATCCATGCTTTCTTCAATGAGCACTGTATTCAAGAAGAAAGTTACATCTAAAAAGCTGCATAAGCATCCTGACAGCTAGTTAGTTGGATGACACATAAAACCTCTTGGAGCTGGATCTAAAACGTGGATAATTGTGTGTTTGGTTTTCTTTTATTTCTGTTTATCTGTAGCATCTCTTTTATTATTCTCTGAGATGCAGAAAGAAATTATTCTTGATTTTTATTTCAGTGTCTGCCTCTAGAACAAAAATTATTTCCAGGTTGCTGGCTGGCAAACTGAATTCCCACAGCATGTTAATCTTTGCAACTACGCCACATAAAAGCTCGCTCGCAGACCTCAGCACCTTCATACAAGGCCAAAGGACAACCAGCATGTGCCTGAGCCTAAAGAGCTTCCACAAATATTTAATAACAGCTATTCACTGGACCCAGCCATTTTCCAGGTAGCTCATATTACGTGCAGCATCTGACTCCCGAGGCTTCAGGCGCAGGAAAAGAAGCCAGAACGACACTGACAGAAAACAACTCTGCTCCCACTATTGCAATTTAGGAGGCAGGGGGCAATCCCTACTGCCGAAAACTCTCAGACTAGCAGTTTGGCATCCATATAATACACTCCCCTCCAGCCTTGTTTGGGCAAGGCAGGAGAAGTGAAGGTCTCCTGCTCTACCTACATCCAGTGCACATAGAGCGGGGCTCTGGGTTCAGCTGGACCCCTTAAATGCTCCCAGCCACACGAGTACAAACAATAGCAAGCTCATCTCTGTTAAATGTTTTTCAGCTATCTGCACCAGCTTGCATGCCCGCAGAAATGTTTTGACCTATTATTTGCAAGACCACTGGACAAATATATCATTCATCAGCACAACCACCCAATTATAATACAGCTGCGGCGACCTTTCTGCCAGCTGGTGCTTTGTGTAAATGACCCATTCCAGAAGAATAGGTTTCCTGGCTTTTTGTGGGTTCCCTCACTACCTGCTTAATCATCAAACCATACAAATTATGAAGCGAGATGAGCCTTGGCACTTGGCTCTTAAAGTCACAGGCTGTGGTGCTAGTAAGGTGATAAACTTCACTAAGGCAGACCACAGAACTGCACTCCAGTGCTCTCCATCTAGATATGCTGCTTGTCTGCTTCTTAGTTCTGTCGTGATCTCACTTAAATATGCCGAACATCAAAGTGAAGAGCGGAGCCACCAGGTGCTCTTCCTCTGAACTTTTAAACAACAAAACCCATAACAACTGCCTCCATTTTAGCAAAGAGGAATTTGTTAGTGTAATGTACCTGGGCAGTGACTAAACCCTGTCACTGTTCTTGTGGGAAAATGCTACTTGCTATTCTTGGTAAAGGGAAGGTCTTTCAAATCGAGATAATGTTTCACTTGTTTTTCAGAAACTAACTTAATGGGGGTGGGGAGAGAGGCAAGGAAGCAAAAATAAATTCTACTTTGCAACAAGTTATATTACTCAGAGTTTCCCAAAATGAGAGTCTTGTTCAGAAGCACTGGAAAGTTTAAGAAATACTCCTTTAAAAACAACTCCCACAGAGCAAAGCTCCCTCTCCATGACCAAAAGAAAGGCACGTGAGCAAGCCAGGCCATTCTGTCTAGGGTAGTTTTTTCATCATTTAATTGATGGGGTGGGTGGTGGTGGAGCCAGGTTGCATCTTTACCACTCTTTACTGGTTTTTGTTTTGTTGGGTTTTTTTCCAGAGTAGCCACCTCCAACCTTGATTTTCTCCTCACTGCAAGAGTGGACACAAGCCCCCAGCACATTCTACCTGGGGGCAAGGCAGAAAAAGAAATTCCATCTTCATTTCTGTCCATCCTTTCTCTGATTATCCTTGTCTGCACAAGCAGGTGGGAAAATAACAACTATGTGGAGATACTGTCTCTGCATGCTTTAAGCTCTTTGTTATCCTCAGGAGCTGCAAAGAAAGCTAGACTGGCTAGGCATTGTGCTAACGATACTGTCAAGAGGCCAAAATAAAGTGCTACACCACAACCTAGCCTTCTGCTATCAGCACCACTGTCCCACACTCATTTGGGCAATCAGAGTAACAGGCTGGAGACTATGCCAGTGGTCTGGAAAAGGAGATCTCAACACTTGGCTCCTACTGATAAGACCCTGGATCCACTCCAAATATGATTGTGCCAGGCACCGATCACTATACAAAGCACACCAGTACTGTAGTTTTTTCCACACAACTATTTTGCAACTATCAAACACCTACAACAAACCCAGTTTGGTGGGAGGGACTTCCTTATATTTTCACATGTGGTTGCTGCCAGCAGGCTGGAATCTTGATAAGCAACAGTCAGCCGGGCTGACTTCACTGAAACCCTGCTGAAGACAAGTCCTGAGCTGAAAACCTACTGCTTGTGTTTCCCACCACAAGGCAAGAGGGAAAAACCATACTCAGCATCTGGCCAAAACTTTTTTCCAGCTGCATCTAAGATCCATACAGATTCCACCCAAAGGTCAGCAAGCTACAGTTTTCAATGAGGAATGTGCTGCTTTTGAGAGACAATGTTGTCACTGTGATCCACTTCCTTTACTTGGGGCAATCAGTCAACTGTCCACACTGAAAATGAGAAAGGGCTGGAGACCTCTCAAATGCAAACTGCCTTTAAATTCCAATTATCCTAAAGCATAAACACAAATTGATGATGCTTACAATAGCTTTCTCAAAAAAAAAAAAAAAAAAAAAAAAGAAAAAACCAACCAAACAACCCCAAGTATCCCAAGACTCCAGAGGACATGATTAGGCTGTAGTCATTTTGCAATACCTCTTACTTATAGTAAGTATAAAGCTAAAACCAAAACCATCCACTCTCTGTTCTCTTTTAAAAGTGAATTTACTGACTATTTACCATTTTAAATCAATCACACACAGATAAAGCAGAGCCATGAAATGAGTTAACTTGTCCATTTCACGATATGGACAAGTTGAAACTGCATACATGTTCTGATTTAGGTTTTCTGGAAGAGAAAGACTTTATCCATTCAGGGCCCTTACAATGACAGAACAGGAAATGATAAAAAAGAGAGGCAGACAAAGTGCAAAGCGCAGAACTTACCTTCCACTGCAAAGAATGGAACCATTGATCCCTCAGGTAACTGTTTGCAGCCTGCAACAAACAAAAGTTACAGAATCATTAGTCTCCACCTGTGTTTTAGATCACTCAGCCAAAACTAAGCGCATCACCCATGCATGCCCTAAACCCAATCAGGCTGCACTCACGAACTTCTGAACTTTATAACCCCAGCTAACTTCATCCCCAGTCTCACCAGAGTAAGGGAAATTCCTTGCTCAAACCTGTAACTTTACCTTATAACCAGTTTATTTCCACAGAAACCAGTGACACAAAGACATTGCTGTAAAATACTAAGCCAAAACCTTACAGAACATAAACCTGCCGTGAAAACAGTCCAACCCAAACGCTGTGAAAATCCTGCCCTGATTTCAATCAGGTCTTGGTCAGACCTCTGATATCTGTAGAACATTTGCCTCTGCTATAAATACAGAGTAAGAAGATGGGTTGACATTTTACGAGGAAGGGTGGGTTTTTCCATACTCTAATTTCCCTTCTTGTCCCGTTTCTCAGCTGGCCCTAAAGCAATTCAAGCAACATCTCAGCTCTTTCAGCAATATTAAAACAAGAGTGAAGCACAACACCCACAGACGTGCAGATACACGCACGGGCTGTTTGCAGCAACGGCATGGATGTCGCAATAATCACTGCCAGCGATCCCTCCTTTTTGTCAGTATTAAGCACAGCTGCCAGAAACTCTCAGTGTGAAGCCAGGTTCGTAGCCAATGAAGGAATAGTTCAACGCTCCCAAAGGTCAAAAGGCTCCGTATCAAAAAATATAAAAGCATCCCGGGTGACGTAAATACGCATGCCTTAACAAGGTGACATCGGTTTGAAGGATTTGAGTGGGTAGAGATGCCCTTTGGCTTCTCCGCTTCTATCGCATCGCTGCCGCCGGGCAATTCTCACTTAAATCGCTTTACACAACCAGTGAAATTTCAGCATAGCCTATAAATCCATCTCCCAAACAACAACAACAAAAAAAGTGAGGTTCTGCACCAGCTGAAAGCCAAGTACTTCTTCCAAATACAAGCATCGTTCAACAAATTTCACTCCCCAAGACCTCGGCAGGTAAATGTTCAAAACTCACCCCACAGAATGAATTTAATTTCCTGATGCTGGTTCTGCTCACTGATAATGGCAAGAATACTAGAAGTTTAAACACTGCATGGTTACCAAAACAATGTTTAATCTCAAGGTCAGATACTGATGTCTCAGGGAGATACATGGGGACTGATTTATCTGAACTAAATGAAGTAAAGCTCTTTTATATAGGTATTAGATATTATTTATTTATATACTAATGAGAATTGATTGCTTCTCCAGTAGTTCTCCAAGCAATAAGGCAGAATAAATCTATCAGAGACAATCTTAGCTGCCCACAGTGTTTATAAAAAACCAAGCTTTCCATATCAGCATATGAATTTGCTACAGATGGAAACAAAAGCATAACTTTTGTCTTTTCTTTGCATGCAATGAAAAATGTAAAAACAGCTCAGGTCTTCAGGGTAATTTTGTTTGCCAATATTTAATTGTTTTCTTCATTTACACAGTATTTAATGTATATGTGTGCTTCATAACACATAAAATAGACCTTTCATCTATGTAGGTTACAGAACTGAATTTCAATTCAAGATACTTTATCTTCTATTTGAATATAATAAAAAGATTAAAAACAATGTCACAAAAAGCTTGAAAAACCTTTTTAACATAATAAAAGAGGCCATTGGAATGGGCTGCCCAGGGAGGTGGTGGAGTCACCATCCCTGGAGGGGTTCAAGAGGGGATTGGACGTGGCACTTGGTGCCATGGTCTAGTCAGGAGGTCTGTGGTGACAGGTTGGACTTGATGATCTTTGAGGTCTCTTCCAACTTTGGTGATAGTGTAAAGTACATATGCCTATTTATCCAGACAAAATGCTTTAAAACCCCACTAGATTTATTTGAAACATTCAAAGTTGAATTTTTTCCCCCTTTTTTTAGGCAAAAAATGCTAGCATCAAAGTCATCTAAAGAATAAGTAAAACTGAATTTTTTTTTAGGCTTCAACATGTACACTAAGGCATAGCCCCAATAATACTGCAAGACACACATCCCTTAATTCCTTTAAGCATACACAGACTGAGTATCTGGGAGCTATGGAAACTAAAATATTGTTACTTAAACTAATAAAATCCAAAATGTTATAGGGAGATGGAGTACTTCTCTCAAACAGGCAAAATGTCAACCTGATTTAGGCCCTGGTTTGACCATTACATGACCTGAACCAAGTGACTGGAGTCTGAAGTAAGAGCAAACATTAAAATCTTAAATGGGAGCTGTTGAGAACTTTAAATTTTTTCCTCTGGTGTCATTCAAAACCTGCCTGGGTGCTGTTCTGTGCAACCTGCTCTAGGTGAGCCTGCTCTGGCAGGGGGGTTGGACTGGATGATCTCCAGAGGTCCCTTCCAACCCCTGTCCGTGCGATTCCCCTATTTCGGGGGTGTCAAGTAGCTACAGATTATAAAACCATGATGAATAATTAGGAGACACTATGTGCAGACAGAGTGCACAGCTGACTGAAGCCTTACATAACCTGGATGGCAGAAACTATTACTGAGGACAACAGCATCAGGCAGATGTAGAGACAAAAGTGGACTGCAAATACTGAAGAAGAAAACAAACAATAATGCTATAAAAAGCAAAACCAAAGCCAGCAGAGGAAATACTTGTTTAACTTAACAGCAGCAATATACAAAAAGCATTTAAAAAGTAAAATTGGCAAAGTGATCAGGTTCCAAGTGTGGGACTAAGCACCAGCTACACATAGTGCTAGCTGTGCTAGAGGAGAAGTGACGAAGAAAACTTGTGTCTGGATATAGGTTAGGAGCTTAAACCACTCTAAAACTAGAAACCCTTAAAGCTCAGGCAGCTGTTCCAGACCACTCCCAAAGAAAATGAAGAAGTCAGGGCAAACATAAAAGTGGAAGAACAGACCTGTAGGGATTCCCCACGCTTTCTGCTAATGATGAAGTCTCAACAGTAAGAGGAACCTGGAAAGTCAGCGGTCATTTCACCAGCTCTCTTTCCACAGCGTTCAACACAGACAGACTGTATGCATTAACCCAACTACCGTTATCTGGATGAAGCTGTGTGACGCCAGCATTCCCCACTTCCCCAGGCAGCAAAGACTAATCCTCCCAGCGCACCCTTCCGCCTGCCTGCCTCCAGCAAGCTGCAAAACCACAGCAATGTGTAGGAAATGTAGGATCTTTTGTAGGGGACAATGAAGAGTTTGCCCTCCCTACTCTTTTTAAGGCTTACACTAAGAAAGGGACTACAGGGGGATATTTCTTTCTTACCAAAAGAACTGGGAGCTTCATAACATACCAGGATGACAGAAGAGCCATCAGGCTCTTGTGAGCGCTCATCCATATTTTGCACATACTGACTTACTTCAGCATGCAAGTTATTGTGCAAAAAGCTTTCTGAAGTTAGGAGCAATAAGCACCAAATTGTCAAGCAGTGGAGGGAACTACAATTCATTTACAGGGGCTGCACATGCAGAGTTTATCTGATGTGTGGTCCCAGCACTTCAATGCTGAAGTCATCATTTAGCAGGAACTCACATCTACATTTTTTCACTTCAGCTGAGGGCATAACCTACTGCATTTATTCAGCTCCAGGGTACAATAAAGAGGAGAAAACGAGACACAAGTCTTTAAAACAGGCTTTCCTTAGGCATTCTAACCACACAAGGAAAGTTTTTTCCTTACCCTCAGCCCTGCCCACACAGTGGGTCCAGTTCTGCACCACTAATCTTCCAGTTACCTTTCCAACTCAAAGGAATCAACCTGGAAACATTGTGCCTGCCATTGTTACAAACAGCCAAGAGACAGGAATGAAGGATAATGGAGATTTTATAACTTGCCTATGTAAAATAAGACTTTGAGCCCCCTGTGGGTTTGGCATGTTTAGGCCTCAGTTCTGCTAAGAATTTTGTTGTCAAATGCAATGGCCTTAGCAGAGTTGTGGCTGGCACATGATCCAACTGATTGGAGCTTCTGGCACAATCAAGGCCTCCGGTTGTTTATGCACAACCACAACATAGGAGAGAAGTACTTTAGAAAACAGGAAAATGTGACAGAAACACTCTCAGAAGGTGCAAGAAGATTCAAACTACTTGTAGCTCATTTATTATTATTATTCCAATGAGAAAGCAAAGCATCTACATTCAAAATACTGTATGTAATATGAGTTGATCCTGGAACTGTGTTCTGAAAGATTGTACATTCTAATTTTTGGGGTGTCAGTCAAGAGAGGAAAAGCCACCTGGAATCAGCTGCAGTACCAACTTTGCTGACAGGATTAACTTCTTCATCTTCCAAAAGACTGCTCATAGGAGGAAAACTGCGCAAGAGATTAAATGCCTGTACATGTAGAGTTTTGGTCAACACTATCACTTAAAAAGAAACTCTACAGGAAGTGGAGGGAAGGTCAGATAGAACAGGGGGTATATAAGGAAGCTGCCCGAGCAGCAAGAGGCCTGGTTAGGAACGCCAAAGCAGAGTTTGAACTGAATCTAGCCAGGGGGATTAAAGGGAACACTAAGAATTTCTATAGGTATGTTAATGGCAAGAAGAAGACTAGGGAAGGTGTGGGCCCCCTCAGAAAGGAAAGTGGTGAATTAATCACAAGTGATGTGGAAAAGGCTGAGGTACTCAATCACTTCTTTACCTCAGTCTTCACTGCAAGGGCCTCCAGCCACACTCCTGGTGTCACGGCAGACGACACCAGGGACGGGGAAGAAGAACTGCCCATCATAAGTGAAGCTCAGGTTCGTGATCACCTGAAGAACCTGAAAGTGTTCAAGTCCATGGGATCCGACGGGATACACCCACGGGTGCTGAGAGAACTGGCAGATGAGGTTGCCAAGCCCCTCTCTATTATATTCCAGAAGTCATGGCAGACTGGGGAAGTCCCCACAGACTGGAAAAGGGGAAACATTATTCCCGTTTTCAAAAAGGGCAAGAAGGAGGAACCGGGGAACTACAGGCCAGTCAGTCTCACCTCTGTGCCCGTAAAGATCATGGAGCAGATCCTCCTGGAGGCACTAATGACTCAGAAGAACAGTGAAGAGGTGATTGGGAATAGTCAGCATGGCTTTGCCAAGGGCAAATCCTGCCTGACAAACCTGGTGGCCTTCTATGATCAGGTGACAGCATTAATAGATGAGGGGCGAGCAACTGATGTCGTTTACCTGGACTTGAGCAAAGCCTTCGACACTGTCCCGCACCACCTCCTGGTCTCCAAGCTGGCGACACATGGGTTTGATGGATGGACCACTAGATGGATAAAGAACTGGCTTGATGGCCGCACCCAAAGAGTGGCTGTCAACGGGTCCATGTCCCAGTGGAGGCCAGTGACAAGCGGAGTCCCTCAGGGATCAGTCCTGGGACCTGTCTTGTTCAACATCTTTGTGGGTGACATGGACAGTGGCATCGAGTGCACCCTCAGCAAGTTTGCTGAGGACACCAAGCTGTGTGGTGCAGTGGACACGCTGGAGGGAAGGGATGCCATCCAGAGGGACCTGGACAGGCTGGAGAGGTGGGCACAAGCCAACCTCATGAGCTTCAACAAGACCAAGGGCAGGGTCCTGCATCTGGGTCGAGGCAATCCCAGGCACAAATACAGGCTGGGCAGTGACTGGCTGGAGAGCAGCCCTGAGAAGAGAGACTTGGGGGTGCTGGTGGACGAGAAGCTCAACATGAGCTCTCAATGTGCGCTTGCAGCCCGGAAAGCCAATTAGATCCTGGGCTGCATCAAGAGAAGTGTGACCAGCAGGTCAAGGGAGGTGCTTCACCCCCTCTACTCAGCTCTGGTGAGACTCTACCTGGAGTACTGCATCCAGTTCTGGAGCCCCTATTACAGGAGGGATGTGGACGTGCTGGAGCGTGTCCAGAGAAGGGCCACGAGGATGATCAGAGGGCTGGAGCACCTCTCCTATGAGAACAGACTGAAGGAGTTGGGGCTGTTCAGTCTGGAGAAGAGAAGGCTCAGAGGTGACCTCATTGTGGCCTTCCAGTATCTGAAGGGGGCCTACAGGAAGGCTGGGGAGGGACTTCTCAGGATCTCAGGTAGTGATAGGACTAGAGGGAACGGAATGAAGCTGGAAATGGGGAGATTCAGGCTAGATGTGAGGAAGAAGTTCTTCACCATGAGAGTGGTGAAGGCCTGGAATGGGTTATCCAGGGAGGTGGTTGAGGCCCCATCCCTGGAGGTGTTTAAGACCAGGCTGGATGAGGCTCTGGCCAGCGTGATCTAGTGTAGGGTGTCCCTGCCCATGGCAGGGGTTGGAACTAGATGATCCTTGTGGTCCCTTCCAACCCTGACTGATTCTATGATTCTATGAGTAAATTTACATCTCTGCTCAAACAGGTTAGTATTTTTCCCTGCACTCAAATGACTTCATTTCTTAGTCAATGGGTAAGAACACAGTTCTTCATCAAAAAGCAGCACTTTTTAAAAAGCAGATTTTACTTTAGTTCACAAAAATAGGAAATTCAAACACTTGCTTTGTGCCAGTGTTACAGCCCCTGCAGTAACTTCCACTGAGATGAGACGACAAAATCAGAACCTGCGTGCTGTTGAGAAACAGAACACCTGAAACCCTGCAAGAAACCAACCACTCCAGAAATGATGGTGAAGACCTTCAGCTAGTATAAATAGTCACAGCTCCACTGACACCAGTAGGTCCATAGCAACAATCACCAGCAGAGTATTTGTCATTTCCACCACATGTGCCATGCTACTGGGTTTCTTTAACGGTAAGTAGCACTGCGGCATCCCTTATTACTGGCATGTGTGTTACTCAGAAGGAAACAAGAACAGGCTTGTCCATCTAACAATAAGCTCCCAGATTTTTCCTTACAACAGCATGCTTCATATATAACCTCTAAAGGATTTAACCATATGAAAAGATGTGGCAATAAGTGAGACGATCCAGATTCTGTTTTTAACTCTTTGGGGGTTTTTTCTCTCTCTCTCTCCCCCCCCCCTGCTTTGTTTCTCTCTGGTCAGCAGGATGGGGTTTTGTGATGCTTTCCTCCAGTTGATACTCATTACTGGAACTCATAAAATATTGCAGGCTTCTCTGCATCAATTTATTATCAGCCACAGTAAAAGTGGGACAGAGTAGCTCATGGGTGCAGGAAGTCAAAGACCCACAGCACACACACTGCTGCCTTATGCAGACTGTACAAAACCTTCAGTCTCAGCACTGAACCTGCACAACATGGGCAGGCCTGCAAGTGCCATCTGCAAATCCTACAGCTTAAGGTACAGAGAGTTGCTGGTAATTGCTAGAAATGCCATCCTCCTGAAAATATTCCCCCTCCCTGCTGGATTCTGGTCCTTGCATGACCTCTCCGCACTGGCAACACCAGCTGGATTTGCACTTAAAACAAAAGCCAGGTTTTCCAAGGAGACTGAAATTAAGTGTTACTAAAAAATCCAGTGGAAACATTTACTGTGGGGACTCCCTGGCAAAAACAGCGTGCTCAAACACAGAGCTGAAAGTGTGACTGTTGTGCTTGTCAAGGCTTCCTGCTCTGTTTGTTTTTCCTTCTCACTACACTTGATTGCCAAGAAATGAATAAAACAACACTAGCGATAGGGATGGAAGTGGCAGCATTAAGGCTTTCAGGACCCATTCAAAAGAAAGGGCACCACTGGAAAGAAAGCAGTACTGTCCTGACTGAAATATCAAAGCCTTTTTCCTGGGACTCTTCCTACATTCTGTACTAAGGAGCTTGTGAAATTACACTCTAAGTTGTTCCCAATTTCTTTCAAAAGGTTATTCCTGTTACTTCACTACCAATAGAGGCATCCTCTTCACAATCATCCACACAATACCATAATCACACATTGTACTTAGAAAGGCAAAGCAGGAGAACAGAAGTTTAGGCCAGCTCAAGGAGGCCCTAATATTACTGATACTGAAGAGCTCACACTTCTTCAAAGGTTAAATTTAGCTCCCATTTCCTGGCCTGAAGAGCTTGTTACGTCCCAGCCAGCTTCAGCAACACCTTCTTTCACACCTGCTACCCCAATTGTAGGAATGAAAAGAAAAAAAATCTATTGACAGTTGATTGCTGCTCATCAGAAGGACCACAGACCACATCATTTGGCAGGAGAAAAAGACTGTTCAAGACTTCCATAAGGGCTGACCAGGATCCCCAAATGCTGGGCAGTTTAACACACCACTGCTCAGACAGTTGTGCTTAAACAGCTAACACTGAGTGGGAAGCACATGCACAAAGATGACTTTTCAATGTGATCCCAGCTCCGATTAAGGTGTTTGCTGCTTGAAAACCAAATCCTCCTCTGAAGCCCAGGTACACACCTCCTGTTATAGTGATGGGATTTCCTAAGAGGACCTTCATCACCTCCAGCACTGCTCGTCAAATTTCATGTGATAAAATAGGTTGGGATGGGTCAGTATTGCTATGAGAAGGCAGCAGGATGAGGTAAGGAAAGGTAATGGCACTTTTTCTGCCCTGACTCATTACTATGCAGTAATGAGCCAGAAATAGACCTTGGTGACAGCAGACAGGGGGGATGAGAACTTCAACATGGACTTGGACTCTCTTGTGGCATCTGTCATGCCTAACACAGACAAATACATGAAGGATGCTCTGACACCACAAGCTGGCATCCTCCCACAAGCATTGTTGGACATTAATTTCTACCTGAGGCAAACACCAGTTGTCCAAAATTTGCTTCTGCTTCAAACCAGCAAAGCAGAAATGTTAAGATTTTTCCACAAAGTGGGGGGAGGGGGAGGGAAAATCAGGAAATCCTATGATTCAGAACTACTAAAATGTTTCATTTTATGTCAAACCATGTCAATAAATTTCCACAGTATTAAAGAATTTACAATACAGCACCTGCAAACACATGTATCAAAATATACAATTGAAATTATATCAACTGGGGGCAGGGGGTAGTCGAAACACTTCATGTAAGCATTTCTATACATGTATCAGTTTCATGTAGATCAAGCCTTCACAGAAGAACTGATTTCACCATGAGCAGGCTTCAGAAGAGACAGCACTGGGAACATGTTTTGGACTAGTTTGACTTGTTCCACTATTATACACTTCCTGATACTAGATTTGGACATTACCTCAGAGCACACTGCTGCTCAGGCTGGCAGGGCAGAGTGATTTTATAGATGATCAAGCGACCCAACTTCCCATAAATGTGTTGAAGTCTTTCAGAAATCTGGAAATAAAACTGAGGTATGCAAGGGCTAATTTCTCAGCATCTCTGTTTGGCAACACCCCACTGACTGTGCCTTTTGGATACTTAGATTCTTTGTCACACATTCTAAAGAAATTCTGCTGAACTCTACTACTTGACAAATCCAGTTTTTGCGTCTTGATTTCTTAAGTACACTGAACATCACTTTTAGCACTGTTTTGGCTTTGTGACTACACATTACAACTCTATAAGGGAAATCTATTTTTACACACCCTCCAATCTAACCACATTTGATGAATTGAGACACTACCAAGGACCAAGTCATGCTAAAAATATTTTTAAAGTTTGTATTTTCAATTATGTTGAAATTCCCATAGAGTTATAATGTAATCTGATCCTGTCTGCACAGCCAGCCAGCAGTAAACATAACAGAAGCCCAGCTCACTCCACTTCTTTATCAGCTCCTGAGAGGTTACATAAAGACACTGATCTTTTAGAAGAAAATAGCAAAGTGTCCACCCTAAGATGCTACTTAGTCACAAATGTTGTTATTTATCTGTCATTTATCTGTTTGGTTTGCTGGGTTTTGTTTGAAGAAACAAATGGCAGGCAGCTCCAGATTAAAGTCTGCACGCCCTACCAATTTCCTTTAAATTCAGCAGGGAGCTGTAGGTTCAGACTTCATCTTGTTTCCTACTAAGCAGGCCAGTAAAGGCAGCTACCATAAACTGCAGAATAAAGACTTAGAAACAGAATTTGGAAAAGCAGGTGTAACTGTTCTAGTTGTTGAAACAGATATAAACATAAATGCTACCACTACTAAGGAAATTTTTGAAGAAAGAATCACAATTACCACAAGAAAAAAACAAAATCATCCAACTTCACAATCAAGTTTCTAATTAGTTCAATTAACAGATTAGGTAAGGAAGATTTTGCCAATAATAAGAACCCTATACTAGCTGTTGGGAAACCATGGCTTGTCTTTCTGCCTTCCCCAGTGTCACGCACAGTAGAAGCTTTTCAAACCACAGAATCAGGACTTTGATTTTAGGTAACACCTAAAATTTCTAAGTCAATTTTGAGCCACAGTAATTGCCTAGGCACCAAGCAGAGGCAGCTACATATGCAATGGGACACATGCCTGTACTCCAAGGATATGTGAAAAGGCACACCAATGCCACCTATGCACCAGGCAAGTCCACAAAGCTAGATGTTCTCAGGCCATTCCAAACTAACTTAGCTGCACCATTTGCAGATTAAAATGGGGGAATGGCTGCAGCCTCCTGTTGCAGGGCTGCAAAACCCCAGGATGCCACCAGTGAAGCAAATGAAAGGGAGATCCAGAAATATACTCCACGAAGGCTGTGTGGTCATGAATTTTGCCATGTCCAAACCATTTCAGAATAAAAGTGTCTTTCCTATGCTGAAAATCATCAAACCCTCATGATATTTTTATGACATTCCAAAGTCATCCCAAACCCCAAGCAAAGGAACCACGTGAAGGGCTGTGTTCTCTAGGCCGCTGGTAAACAGCTCTGCATACGGACAGACCCCTCAGCTTGTCTGAGAGGAAGGCAAGGGAGAGCTGGACCTAGCATTAGCACAACCTGGTGTTAGTCATGGTGGCTTCCCAACTCAGAGTCCACTTTGTTGTTTGACGCCTCTACCTAAGTCTATAGTACAGAAAACATGGACCAGCTTGGCACCCAGCCTCGGGTTACTGAATGATATCACTTGGGTCAGTTTTCTCATGATCTGCAGGTAGAGCCATTTCAGAAGAGCTTTAACTAAATCCTCCCTGGATACAGATGGTGTCACACATTTTGTGGCCTGACAGGAGCTTCAGCAAACCATTCAGCACCACAAAATGATGAAATGCTGAAGCGTGCACCATGGATCAGTGTACTGTGTACCATGATTTTCTTGGGCAAATGATGCAGCAGACAGGGTCATTACAGTCATTATTGTATCATTCAGCATGTCCCCATCTTTTTGTCTGCTGGACTACATTTTATGCAAAAGTGATATATAGTTAAAGTAAGTGTAGGTGTCTACACCCCCAAATACACAAGCTCTGTTATGATCAGCTCTTTGAAGCTGTTCATACTTTTTCCAAGGAAAAAAGAAGCAGCTTCGTTTGCTTCTGAGTTGGTCTGGCAAAGTTAATGCTGGGGGAAATTCAACCCACCACATAAGGCTTTTAAATGTTTTCAGGAGTTATCCACAGTTAAACTGATCTCTTCTTCACATTTTCTGCAGAAACTGCTCCCCTGGTCTGTCTACAGTCCTTCCTGCATGAAACGCATAAACACAGCAGCCACGGCTGTACACTCAACAGAAAAAGTGAATTCCCAAAGGGTAACAAGTAACACATTGTCTTTGAAACAGCATTGAAAACTATGGTTAAGAGTTAAGATGGACTGAATTCAGTCATTTTAAGTTATGGCTGTTCAACATTTAGGAGGACAAAGCAGCTAGGGTTTCAATTGCTTTTCTTTTCCTATTCTAAAGCAGCTCCACAGCTCAGTGCTATGGAGTGCTTTCTGTCACTGCAACTTGCAACCTACTGAGTCCTACAAATTCTCATAAGTGGATGAGGAAATCTGGAATAATGTAAACACAGCGTGTCCTGTTTGAAAACAATGCTTAGAGAACTACCATATGTAGATATCCATACAAACACACTGGTATCTTCCAGTGAGGATCTAATATCTTTTATAAAAAAAAGATACCTGTCAGTTCTGGTGCAAATTATGGGATTCCCTTATGAACTGAGGGATGTCAGTTTTAACTTCTTTCATGCAGGAATAGGACTACATGTGAAAATGCAATTGGTCCAGGTCCACACCAATGTGCCTTTCCACAGAACACTATTTAGAGGCACAAAATCAGCAAGAAGATTTAATCACTGCGGCCCAAAATTTCCACTCTGACTGCCAGACAACAGGAAGAGTTTCAGAGCTACCACCCTGTGCAAATTTTGTGGTTGTTGGGTAATTTGACAGAAATGTGTTCAATACCTTTTCTGAGTCCATCTAATTATGATTCCATAAATAGCAAACAGAAGTTAAGGGAGATTCCCAGTAAAAGAGAAAGAAAATTGTAATTCTGTGTTTACTGTACCTGCAGTAAGACAGTACCCCCTGGGATCGTGAGCTGTAAACAGTACTTAGGGGCATTCTCCCAGGAGAGCAGTTGAACATCTTCAATAGCACTGTAGGAAATGGAGTTTTCCATGTACCCAGTTGGCTGCAAGAAAACAAAGATGGAAAAAAAAAATGTTTACTTAGTCATCAGAAGTTTCACAATTTCAAAGTAAGAACTCCACTATCAAAATAACTCTTGGTTGTTGAAAAAAAATCAAATTCCTATACAGGTCATTCAACAGAGAGATTCATTCAGCTACCTTCATCCAACCCACTCAAGTGTTAAGATCACTCACATTGAAACAAAACCAGACCAGGCCTAGGTGCCTGGAACACGAAAAACGTCAAACTGCATTTGTTCTAGGCCCCAAATCAATGGAACCTAGTCCAAGGTTGAACTGAGCTATGAAAGAGTCTGGCTACGCACATACTATCCACACATGAAGTGTCTTAATCACCCATCCACAACAGCAGTGTACTACATTAAGGGAGTTTTAGTCCATGCATTCTTGTTCTTGCTGGCTGCAAAGTTAATGAAGCACATCATCAGAATCTACACTGCTACATCTGACAATGGTTCCTGGGGCTCTGAAGATCCACCCCTCAGCTTTCAGACTCAAGCAAAAGCAGAGCAACCAACCTACTCAGCTTACACATAAGTGCTGGTTTGCTCCACAGGCTACTGAAGCTCAGTTTAAAGTGAAAGTCACAATTAAAACATAAATAAGTAACTCTGCTTTGCAATTACAAGTACAATATAAATTGATACCAGCAAGGAAACAAACATGAAACTCCTTATTAGTATCCCCATAATTCTTAGGCATTACAGAAATAAAATGATTTCTGAGGTAAGCTGAAGTATAAATGTACATAATGCAAGCAGACAGAAAATTAGATTCTAAACACAAGTAAATACACAGAGCTATAGCTGTGATATAATAGAGTATGCATACATGGACTGTACTTGATGCAAGTCTTCATGTTGTTTAAGTCATTTGAGTAACAGAGATCCTCCAAGAGGTTATTTATTTTACTTGGCTACAGTGTGAGCAAACTAATCAGTATTGCTATGGCAGAGAAACTATTTTCATACAGAAATGATTAATCCCACCACGTGGATAAACCCTTGGGTTGGCCATGTCTTGCAAGAGAATAGAGCTCACTATGTTTATGAATTAATTTTCTTGCTTTACTGGTTTACATACAGCTTAAACTTCTCAAACTTACTCCCACTGTGCCCAATACATAAGTTATTTTTAACTGTCAGTCTTGAAATAAAGAAGGCAAGGGAGAAACCACATCTATTTCAGGGTCAAACAAGGCCAACTCTTAAAATCACAACACAGGATTCCTGGGGGTGAGTGTGAAATAAGCAAATTGCATTTGGAACATCTCTGCTTCTAATTGGTACAACATTCTTCCATAAGTTAAGTAGGTGGTGCAGCTGGAAACTGCACTTTGAAGTTATACGCTTCATACATGTTCATGAGGCCACAAACGTCATCTGCCAAAGCGCAGTGATAGCTCTGTCCTCCACCTTTGCTGCTACAGCAAATCAGCTGTCTCTCCAGGAAGGAAAATGTGGCAAGATGATGGGATTGAGCTCTTAGTGTCTTCTCAACTAACTTTTGCTGTGGCAGTGTTTGTTTTACATTAGTCCTCACTGAAAACAACCTCTGTTGTCTCCTTAACAAAACCCTTGTGGGGCAGGAAGTCTGATAAACTTCTGCTTATTCATTTACCCACAATATTGTTCTACTCTGGTGACTGAAATCCCAGTGGCTTAACACTGATGCTGTACGTCACACATTGCCTACCGGAGAGTAATTATCTCGTTCCAACAGGAAGCCAAAGGCCCAAGATCCTTCGGTAATCAGCATTACAGCACTCAGGGAAAAAAGATGAAAACAGCCAGCATAAAATCTAGTATGCTCAGGAGGCAAAGTTATCAAAAACATGCTCTGAAAGACTGGAGAAGGAAGAAAACCAGAACTAGCTGAGGCAAATGCAAAATGAAGTTAATCAAAGCAATTCAAATTTCTCTTAAGAAGGTGCTGACTGCCCTTAATACCGTCCATTAACTTCAAAGAAGATTTGAAGAATTCTCACAGAATCAGTTCCCAAGAGAAGCTTCTATACCTTAAACCATCCATTTAAAGGGCATTAAAGGCAACTGATCCCCTTCAGTCACAGCTCTGTAGCCATACACAAGCAATTTCATCCCAAGCATAAACCTCTTCTCACAGGACAGTCGTCCTTTTCGTTAGGTAGGAGGGAGGAACATCAAGTTCTGCAGTTTGCAAAGGATGGGAAGACTACCTAAACCATCATGTGGAATTACACAGATGGTTAGTCTCTCCAAAGGAAAGTGTTATAGCACTTCTGTGACCTCACATCTAGGCCTTATATCTAGCCACATCCCAGACAAAGCTTTACTGCAGTTGTTTGCCATTTCACTCAAAAAGAAGTATAGCCCAGCTCTGCTTTAATCCCTCTAAGCAATGTCATATGCATTGCTTCTGCTTTCATTAGCAACAGCGTATTCCAGGAGATGAAACGTTTTCAATTCTGAAAACACCAGCTACACCAGAGGCAGCTTCACCTCTGTTTTACATCCAAGAGTCTAAAGAAAAGTGATTTATCACTGTGTAGAGCTCCTTGAAATTGTGCTTCTAGATGCTGTCAAACACTGAAGATTATACTCCCACATGAGAGCGGTGCAGAAACGCTCTGACAAAGCACTGAAACAGAGCTGCACTAGACCCGAGGCTTCCTGAATCTCACATGGCCATGGTGCTCCTCACAAAGAGCCCATGGCATTAATGAGGTGAAGGTCAACCCCACACAAAGGAGTCCTTTCCTTAATCCCTGCACACACACAGATGAGAGGACAGAGTGGTGGTTCCCTAGTTGTGTTTTCTCAAGACCAAGCACAGCTCAGCTGTTTATCAGGAAATGGCCTGAGGTAAAACCACAGCCTGAGTCACTGGTTCCTCTTAAAACACAGGCTATTTTGACATTCAGGTATGCAAATGTCAATCATGGTGAATCATTGTGGTAAAAAATAAGCAGTGCAAGTGTTGCATGCTCTCGTGTTCCAGTAGGTCTTGCTTGCACACACCCCCAGAAGATTCATTGTCAACCCCAGGTTGCTCCATGGGAAATTCAGATTAGAACAATACACCAGAAAAGTGGATTCAGAGATTTAAAAATACCTGAAGTGAGACAGATCCTCAGTGGACCACCATGAAGCATCTGGCACCAATACTAGTCTTAAGCATCATTCCCATCTCCATCTACCCACTTTGCCTCTGCCCATACTAGTATTTGGCTGTGGTGTCAGGCAGATCAGGGAACCCATCCAGCAGTGTCTAGATTACTTTTGAGCTCCTTCAGTCCCATTTCTAAGGTGAAACAGAAACTAGTCTGTTAACACAACTTAGAGGGCAGCATGTCACGGGGAAGGGAGTGAACAGTGAGGATCTGAATAGTTCAGTCTAATTATTTCTATGAGACAGACTAATGCCACAGCATCTCTGAGCAGTAATGCCTCAAGTTCAGTTGCAAATGTCTTTGCATGACAAAATAATAGTTCTTATTTTTATAGCTGTCATATTTGAAAGGAGATTTAAATTTCTCGCCCAAGTCAGAGATCTATCAAACAAAGCCAGCTAATGCACTTTTCTCATTCACTCTGCAGAATTAATTCTGCCTCTGGAAACTTTGGCCAGAGAGTCTTCACATGTCAGCTCACAGATTTACAGTTTTAACTTCTGTCTGTTTGCTGTGGAACACGTACTGAAAAACTGCAAGAGATTCAGAAATGAAAATTAAATTTATTACAGCAAACAAAAACCTTAAGTCAAGGCAACATTTTTCTCTTCACATTAGCCTCTAGCCTCCTAATGAAACTGCTAACTTCTCTGTTGGGAAATCAGGTATGCTATAACCTCAGTGAGAACTTTGTCCTTTTTTTTTCAGTTCCATAAAGACTTATTAATCATCCAGCTTTGAAACAATTTTGTACCAGAATAGCCACACACCAAAATCTACTATAAATCAAATCACAGGGGAATCCAGTGCTCCCAAAACTGGGGAACATTCAGGCTCACATGCAAGGATAGTTTTCCCTTAGTGTTTCTGGGAAAAGTCTGCAGCAGCAGACTACTCAATAATGCAAAAAATCTGCCCACTTGTTTCCATGGGAAATTCTAAAAGGGAAAAAGAATAAACATGACGTCCGTTGTTAATATGAGCCTTGTATGCACTTACTCATAGAATAATGCACTAAATCTTCAGCTGCACAAGCATCTAGAAAAGATGAATGCTACAAACACAGAGGGCTATTTGCATTAAAACATATTTAGACTGACAACTCCCACCAACACAACAACAGTGAAGAATGATTTTCCCAATTAAGGACTCCAGATGGTGGAGGGAAACAGGGCTGTTCCAGACCCTTGCCCTTCTGCTGCTTCTAAGGACAGGCCATGCTCCTGTAACCCAGGATGACAAACATACTGTATTACATGTAAGCTCTCCATACCCAAGTAGGAACCAGTTCTGATGAATAACATGTAGGAAGAGTTGATTGCCCTCAGAACTTTGATGGGGGTGGAGACTATTCAGTTGGCACACCAAAGAGTAATGAACTCTAGAACTGCTGAAAACAATGGATGGTTTGAAATAAATCTCTGTTAGAAGACATCCATGGCTCCAGAGAACGCCCCTGCAAACGTAGCTGTTTCAGATAAGAACAATTAACATCTCTGTTCATTAACTATATAACCTATCAGAAGACATTTATCAAGTTAAGCAATTAGTAGTACTACACCATAATATGCAGCACAGTACAATTTGTCTCACTCGTGATATGGAAGAATTTACTGCCATGCTCACTTGTCATAATGACTTGAAGGAGCTTAAAAACAGTGTTATTCTCACAGATATTAACGTGATAAGGAGAACACAGAAAGACTAACAGCAGGGAGACACCCAAATCTGCCCCAAAGCTGCACAAAGGAATTTCTAAGCTTCCCTGGAGCAACATTCTCATCTAATCCATCACAGTTCCCAGATCCCTAGTCTGCCCATCATCACCATTCCCTTCCCACTCCTCCCTGTAAGTAGGTGGTTTCATGTGTTGGACTGTAAGACCTCACTTGCTCTGTGCATTGGGTGTAGGACTACACAGGGTGAAACAGGTGCTTAATCCAGGGAACCATGGGGAAGGAGGGATCTCTCCATGGAGTAAAGCTAAATTATTTCTGCTTGGAGCTGCTTTGTTCCCAAGTGTCTCCAAGACTAGGAGCAATGCTTGGTGAGGTTTTCTTTGGTAGGTTTAGAAGCTTTTTGGTAAATGGAAACAAATTTGGACACACTGGCCCTAATCTTCAGTGAGGCTGTAGCCCTTCACGTTAGTGAAAGCCTGGGGTGCACTAGTGGTTAATTAGCCATAAAAAAGAGGGAGGGGTTTTCCTACCACTTCTATTTGTATTTGGGTGACTGTGTGTATAAACATCCACGTGTGTGTGGATAAATGTACACCACACACCCTGGTCTTTCTTCACAGCTACACAGAAACAAAAGACAGGGAAATACAACCCATATCTTCCTACACAAAAATGCAGCAGCAACTGCCATATGCTCAGTGTAAAGTAGCTCAACTTCAGTAAGTGGCACAACTTAACTGAGAAAGGCCAGATCCTCACTCAGGTGAGCTGATCAACCAAAAGACTTCAGTGGAACATCCCTGATTTATAGCAGCTAAAAATCTAACACAGAAACTCAACCGAATTTAGCTCTGCAGCAAGAATTTGCTTAAATCTCTTACTTACCTCTAAATATTTAAGACAACTAAGTCTGGAAGCTGCTGCATTAATTAACCTTACAGAAATGATAAAAATGTAAGAGCTGCCAGTAAGAAACAGACTACTCCAGCCTGTGCAGGGAAAAAAATATCTTTCTAAACTGCAGTCAGGCTGAAGCATCAGCTCTGTGGAGCTATCAAAAAAGGACAGGTCAAAACTCATCAAAGAGCTGACAAGGAAAAAAACCCAAAGAAATGGTTTCACCATGAGGACATACGAGCTACAAAATCTGCAAAACCAGTGCAGCAGGCACTAGCAATGGGAAGAACTTCAAATTAAGTCAGATCTGAAACAAGTCAGATCTGAAACAAGTTTAAAGCACAGAACTGAAGGTCATCATTAAGAATGAGAAAGCAAGGTCATAGTATTGGATATGTACCATGACAGGAGAGTTAAATTAGGATGAAAAATTTAGTATGTTATCTATAACTGTATATAGATGATTTTTTTATTTTTTTTTTAATGAGGAGAAGGCAAACTTGTGAGTGCTCAGTTTCTTTGCTCAACAAGAACTACTTGAATTTCTGAGGGTAAAATAAGACACTGTACCTGCAGCATTTTCCAAAGATGGACAACATCAAGATGTGTCTATGTAACCCATAAGAAATCATCCCTCTCTCTGGCTAGCTTAGCATGACAAAGGGAACTCCTCCACTCTGACTTGCAGTAGCACTGACTGCTTAAAGGGTTGCAGTGCTGGTGTTTGAAAAGCTCTCTCTATCCTGAAGAAACCCTGTCTCCCCCTCTTAAACCTCAGCTAACAGGGATGAGAGTATGCTGCAAGGTGCACCTGCATCATACTGCACAGCTTGCCACTGAGATGGTGGCCAATCTTCTAGATCACTGCCCATGGCCAGGAAGGCTGTTCCCAGGCCAGTGATCAGGAGCAGGAAGGGGAGAGAGCTGTATTTGACCCGACCTGCCAGACAGAGGCCTGACTTGCCTGCCAGGTGGAGCACCTCTGCTTGAAGCAATGATTCTTCAACATGTGATGCAGCCTTCAACCTCTCCCAATGAACGTAGTGAAACTGAAAACAATTACTGTCCCCAACTGACCACCTTAGAATAAAACCTCAATTAGGGTTGTAGCTTCATCATGCCTTAAATAAGATGAGAAGCCTGAGAGATGTGGGAAAAGGGCTCAGGCTACCTGACTACAACCACGTGAATCTGCTCCAAGTGCATCTTCCTCCTCCTCCAAAATTGCATAAGTGATTCATAAAAAGGATCACTGCTTAGCAGGGATCTCCATCCTTTTGTGTTTATCACTGCACTCTACAGCATCCCTCCTGGGAGGGAAGTACTCAGTAACCTTGATGAGATGGGTAAGTTATTTACCCACCTTCCTTGAAATTACTCTGGGAAGGCAGGGGCACTACCAGCCAAAATACAGCAGGAACACACCCTGTCACAGAAGCAGCAGTAAATGAACATGAGTAACAGGGACTCACTGTAGAAGACTGTACCCACGTGTACTTCTGTAAAACAACTGTTAGAGGAATGTTGGAAAATCCCTAAGTTTTGCTCAGAACATGGGACATCTAGTGACTGCTAAACAGATCTTTGCTAAGTCACCATAGCAACAACAATGTGACAGAAAACAAAACTGCATCCCCAAACTGTTCTTGACTCAAAGCTGCTCTTTATTTTCAGTTCTCTTTCAATCAATCAGCCATGTCACAAGCCATGAAACGTATCAAACGCTGATAGACCAGAGATGGGAGAAAGGGCTGGGTGTAAGGATTTCAGATCAAGCCAGTCACAATGTATGCTATAGTAAAACACCACCCTTAAATGACTGCTTTAACCAGGGGCAGCCCTGAGAGCTGGAAATGAAAGACCATCAGCTGGTTTCAAATGCAAAGCTGGTACCTGGAAAATAATCAGTCTGTCAAACAATCAGAAAGGTGGCTGAGCTGATGCCTACTACAAACAGGAGATCTCTGTTCAGCTGTGTTTTCCAGTTTCTGTTGTACGTTGTCCTCACTCTTAGAGTGTTTTTTTTATGTGTGGTTTACAGATTTCCACAAGCCTATCATTCATTATCTCCAGTAGGTCAACAAAAGGTGAAGAAGGAAACTGCATTTGTTATCAGCAGGGTCACATCTGCTGTGCAAGGATCTGCACCTCCCATGGAAAATTTTAGGGTTGTACAAACCGAAAAGACTGAATGCAGCTGCAAGGGAAGCCACACATTCACCTCTGTCACCTGTGCCTTTGAAGTCTGACCTGAAAGGTGGCCCAAGTCTAAAATACTGGATTAGTAAGATACTGAGCTATCCAGGATTCCATGAGCCACCAGTAGTACAGAATTTGACTCAGGGACTCTGCAATCCTGATGGTTCTCACCACCTTCTTAATGTGTGTCCCAGCTCATTTCTTACTATGATTTATTTACAAGATCTAGAAATTCAATTGTTGCAAAAATAAACATAGCATAAATGTACTCATATATTAAGCTGCTGTTCTTCATTTAAAGAAGCACTCTCCAGCACTTATGCCCATGCCTTTTACCTACAGACTCATAAACCTTTCAACACTATCCACGGTCAAATGGTTGCCATTAACAATTTTTGTCTTTTTTTAACGCACCTTTTACTGTGCAGTTGCCAGGACACCACATCTCAATCTGATGAACAAGTACAGGACAGAGAGTGCAGTAACCCAACTACACTTCTGAGTTCCCAGCAGGGAATGCTCTTTTCTCAAACAAAAAAATAATAAATTAAAATATCAGAATACATGGGCTCTTGAGCTCCCAGCAAAATAGTAATACAGCTCTCTGCAGTACATTAGACAAAGGGAAAAAAAACCCCATGCAGCAAGGTCTTCAAAAAAAGCTACAGATGTCCTGTTAATGACAGTTTCACCAAACTCTCACTGGTACTGGGCAAAAAAACCCAAGGACCTCCTGAGGATGAGTCACAGCCACTTGAAATCACGTTCTGCTACAGGAGGAGGGCAGAAAATATCAAGTGCCAGTGTTTTGTTTCATGTCCCTTACTCAACAATAATTTGGATGATTCTAGAAAATTTTAAGAGAGACCCAGCTCTAGTGTCTGCAACAGTGATTTCCCCTTGACGCTGACTCTCTCTCAGCATTACAGTATCACAGTATCACAGTATTACTAAGGTTGGAAGAGACCTTGAAGATCATCGAGTCCAACCTGTAACCACAAACCTCACGACTAGACCATGACACCAAGTGCCACATCCAGTCCCCTCTTGAACGCCTCCAGGGATGGTGACTCAACCACCTCCCCAGGCAGCCCATTCCAATGGCAAATGACTCTCTCGGTGAAGAACTTTCTCCTCACCTCCAGCCTAAACTTCCCCTGTTGCAGCTTGAGACTGTGTCCCCTTGTTCTGGTGCTGGTTGCTAGGGAGAAGAGGCCAACCCTTTCCTGGCTACAACCACCCTTCAGGTAGTTGTAGAGAGCAATGAGGTCATTACAGAATGACATCCTAACACAAAGTGTCCTTTTATTCTCTTCAGCAGGAAGGCTTCTGCAGAACTGTGCCTGCATACTCCTGGTGCCACCCATTACCTCCTCCAGTGTTGGTCTTCCTCATTGTTTAATGACCGACTGACTGTTTGTACTGGAAGGGAGTGCTGCTATTTAAATAGAGGGTAACAGAAACGTGTGATACCTCCATGGAAGGGAGATGGTAAGGGAATGGAGAAGGAGAAGGCAACTGCAGTGAAATATCAGAGTAAATATTTGAGAAAAGTGTCAGTTGACGGGAAAATGCACCAGTTAGAACATGAATTAGCTAAGTAAGAGTGCTTAAAGTGAAGCATAGGGACCTGCTTATGGAAGGTGTCTTTATCATCATCTCTACAGACACACTTTGAAAAGCAAAACAAAAAGCAACCCTACAATTAGTTACTGTGAAACTGGCAAGCTCTTTTACTCAGGTGGCTCCTGAAAGGCTGGAGAAGAATTCCAAGGAATTGCAACAGTCTCCTCAGGGATCACAATGCACATGGCTCCAAAGAGATGCATTTCAGAGAAGCCTTGTTTATCAGGCACTAATGCATCGCGCACTGCTCTCACACTGTTGTTTTTTTGGGGGTTGTTTTGTTGGGTTTTGGTTGTTGTTGTTGTTTTAAACTAAACAAGCTTAGTCCTCCCAGAGTATTTTCCATTCCAGCTAGATGATTCACCCCTCAACAAGACACACTCATTTATTTCTCCCATGTTCTCTGATACGTGGCTCACACACGGACAAAGAAACACAGATACATGTCCTCCTACTCCTGTTTCAAGAGACCAAGCAGGGGCTCACACAACACATCAGGCCACACAGATGATTCTCTAGGTGATGTGATGTGGCAAAACCCCAGCTACTTACCCAGCCAGCAGCTAGTGTTGCATAAAGATGGCTACAACACCACTGCTTAAAGGAAAAAATACTTAGCATGCTACATATCGAAATAGATTGCTTATATGGTGTCACTTGTGAGTTAAATGCTCAGCGAAAAAACACCCTCACAACAAAGTAGCTTCATATACTAGACTAGGTTGGTTCCTCCCCCACCACTTCCAGTTTCATATCAAAACCTGCTTTGAAATAATTCCAGCCTTTTAGACAAGCTAGACCTTCAGGTTGTGGCAGCACAATGGTTGTAGATTTCACTCCCACCCTTGGCAATTATACTTTGGTTTTCAAGCTCAATTATACTGTCAAGTCAGCTGCATAATTCTGCAGCAACATCCTTGCTCTCTGTCAAGATTATTTCATTAATTTATTTAGTAGCCCTAAAGGAATTAGTTCATTTTTGCAAAACCTTACATATTGCAAACACAGCTGTGTAGGCTGGGGTTTCCACTTGGGCAGGAAAGGGCAAAAGAAACATTCAGAGCCTTGATCTCCAACAGCTGAACAGTTGTTATCCTCCAAGAAACTTCTACCAAGGAAATCTGAATGGTCTTCAGTGATCTGTTTGTCCAAAGTTAAACTAGTCACAGCTTTTCCAAAATAAAGTTACCAGAAAGCAAGTATCACCAAAGTCCACTGGTGTTTAAATTTGAATCCAAACCACTACAAACTGAAAACTACCACTGAGTGTTATGGATTCCAAACACTGATGAAAAAAACCAAGTTGCTTCCCCTCTATGGCATTTTGGGTCCAGCAGAATACAACAGCTTCCAAATCAGACATATTTTTTAACTTTACCTGAATACACATCCTGGATTTTGCCCACTTCTGCTTGCATCAGTTTTACCCAAAGGCAAGAACAGAGAAAGGCCAACTCTTCCTGGGCTGCTCGGTAATTAAAATCCACAAATACCTCCAGGTCCCTGTATGACACTACTGGTCATAGCAGTGGCTGAGGAAAAGCCCTGCTGCCTGCTAACCCACAAGTCAGGCTCCCTCCAGCTAGGGACAACTCTGTGGTACACACCTGTCCTCCTCCTCTGACGGCAGAGGGTCAATGGCACAAAGGCCAGCCCTGAAGGACAGCCAGGCAATCACACTGAGTTGTGCACAGATTTGTTCCTCACCTTTCTTAACATTTCATTTGATAAACTTAACTCTCACTAAACATGGCTGAACAAAAGGTATGTAGGAACTTGCTGTCAGCATCAGCTTGCTTTCTCCTGAATTCTTTGGCTACACAGCATTAACAGAATCCCATGGCACTACTACATTCACAACTGCAGTGGAAAAGCTGGCTACTCAGAAAAAACACCAGAGCAGAATTAGTAGGAAGGGCTGGGCATCAGGAATTCAGCAACTTTGTTTTCTTACATACATCTTCTCAGATAACATTTGAAGAAGAATGCCTAATATAGAGACTGTTTACCAATCATTTCCCCAGAGACAAACAAACATGTTAAATATAAAGCATCCTAAAATAAGGCACAACCACCATGTTAACCTCTGGAAAAAAAGCCCAACTGATCAGCAAGCTTCAACAAGATGTTATCAAGGCATTTTAGGGAAGTATTATATTTGGAAAGGAAATACAATGGTTGTATAAGAAAGTAACCTCTGCCTTTTTCTCTAGCCTGCATCCTGCTAAGAAAGACCTTTCTGCTTTCTGTTTCTGAAAAAAAAATACATAATTAAAAAAATACATAACCTTGAATTCCAAATCAGACTTTGTTCTTCTCTCCATGCAACAGATTACAAGCACTTGGAGGAAATAAAACAGAAACTAAAACCAAATTCCATGCTCTAAACGCTGTACCAGATTATTTCCAAATACTCCAATGTTTTGCAAGATTTTGGATCACTAAACCTAATTCAAAAGTTCAGAGAACAACTGAGGAATATGCTTCTCCACTTCAGATGTGATTTGAGGACCTTAACCTCAAATCCTGCTCTTTGCAAAATGAAAAACATCAGCCTCAGACCCAAAGCACCGATATAAAGTTTCAGTTTGACCCACATCCTAACACCTCTGCAGCCAATCCTGACAATTTTCTGCCAACACTTCTTTCAAAGTACAGATCAAAGGCTTTACTGTACATTCAGAGTCATTCCTGTGATGCAAGGATTAGGCATGAAGAAAGGGAGTCATATTTTCAACTGCCTGTAAGAGTATCTTGTGCATATCAGAGCATTAGAGCTCAGCCACAAACGCCAGTGCCAGACAAACCACACCTCTGAAATTCTCGTCTTGTCTCCCATTTTCTTTTTTATCTCATCTAAGCATACTGTCTCTACATGCCCAATTACAAGGAAGATCTACCCAGTCATCAACCCCTCTATTCTTTCACTTTTTATTAATATGTTCATCGACATTTCTAGTATATCATTCATTCAGGAGATTATTACACCGAGACAGAAACACAATGTTCCAGCCTGCTGCTGTGACCCCTGCAAGAGGCAGTGATGCAGCAGTAATGCCTTAATGGCAGCAGATGTACTGTAGATGTCACTGAATTCTAACAGCCCTTCTTAAAACACAGCCTGCACATGTAATCCTGGCAGTAATCTACTGCAAGATTAAATATACTGCTGTCAGTCTAGAAGCATTATATCTGACTCTAAATACACAGCTGCGGATGCACAAGATTCAACAGCATTGCATAGAGTCCTGTCTCCAGGAAGAATACGAGCCTTGGTGCTTCCAAGAACAAAGGCTGCATCCCAAGGCACCAAATTGTTTATTTCAATGGCTGCTCTAGGCTTCACTCAGGTGAAGAAAGTGAGACACAACTTCCTTCAGCAACTACAAGCAGCCTGGATAACTCATTAGGAAACGGTTGGTGCACTTCATTTAGAAGTTCAGATCCTGCAGATGCATTCTGAGGCAAGCAACCAGTGGCTGCCACAACCTTCATCACACGAGTAAAGAATGGAGATTCAACCCTTAAACTCGTCATCTGTTCCCTCACACTTTCACGCACAGAACGGAAAAGCCAGCGAACTGCAAATTACCAATCAACGCAGAACTCAGTGGATGAGGTTTTGAAGACGTCAGACCAAACAATCACAATGTTTCTTCTCAGGCGTTAAAAACTACGGTCCTTGACTAATGCTGTTTTCCTGGCAGGAAAGAATCATACTAGGACAAAGAAGAATGGCAGCTGTATTGTCCTTCCTGAGAACTAAGTACCACAGGCTCTCAACGCTGCCACAACAAATACAGAGAGCTATTGACAAGGCACATTATGTGAACTGTCCATCAGCCTTACCAGACACAAAAGCATTAAGAGTCATGTCAGACCATTAAAATGTTAGATAAGAAGTGGAGAATATGACACTTTCACTGCCAAAAAACCCCAGTGTTTAACTCACACACACAAAAATCATACATACCACTAGTCACTGCAGGATGAATGCTACCCTTGGCTTTGTGAGTTCTCCAACACCACCCAAATGTGTTCTGAGTATCGTGATGCAGCTCAGAGCTGCTGAAAGTCTAAGGGGAAAAAGGAAACCCCAGTGACTGAAGGTTTATGGAATTTATTTTTTCCCTGAGTAATCTACATCACACAATTGTTCTCCACAATGCATAATTAAAATGCCTTTGAGATTACAAATCAACAGGAATCTTGGATGCAAGTTATCAGCCCATTCCCAGAGATGACTCCAAGTGCTACCCAGGTCAGACACAAACCATCAGAGGGTTTTATGCCATTATACTTGGGGTGTGAACTCCTTGATCTTAATTGCCTTGTGAACCATTTTAATCAATTAATCATTCATTAATATGCACTGACATTGTCTGGAGACAGAAATCAGCAGCTCAGTCATGAGCAAAGCTTCAAGAAGACTGAGACTGAAGCTAGCTGAGGATGGAGATGACTCAGGTGATGATCTACATGACTAATCAGAGGCTGACACTTTTGTCTTGTGCTGTAACCAAGTCTAATGTTCTCCACAAAAAGAAAGCATTGAAGGTGTGAATTCAGACCATAGACAGAATTCAAGAGGCTAAAAGACATCCCTCTGAGTAATGTAAATACAAAAGCAGAGTAAATCTAGTATAGCCACACACAACTGCATCTTAGAAAATAAGAAATAAACACTCCTTGAACTTCCTTTTGCTCTTGAATGGCCCAAAAATGCTCCGGAGATATCATTTAAACCACAGGTGAAGCCTGAAAATTTACTAAGATGACACTACTCCATTTCTGCAGATCCCACATGCAATTGAATCAAGGCCAGGAAAATCCAGGCCCGAAATCAGGTGTCCTAGTGTACTATGTTCCAGTCTGGGCATTTCACCATGTCACCAGAACCAAGCCCATTCAGGTCACTTTCCAGGAAACAGACATTCACACGACAAAAGCTGCACTTCTGATCTTACTTGCTCAGCTGGCCAAGCTTGTGCACATCCTGCCAACATCCAGTGCTACACATTCCTCTGCGCTTACACTTTGATCTTAACAGAAAACTCTTCCAGAATGTAGGATCTCAAAGTTTTGAGATCAAGTGGCTTATAGCAGAATTTAAACTCGGGTTTCCAGAACTGGCAAACAGCAGCAGCAGAAGACAAAGCTCACTTCCACGATGAAGCAGTCTACACTCTATAAAATTCTCCCAAGCACCCTCTAACCTATCACAGATTCTTAATATTTTTTGGTGTGTCTGCAGTTCACAAAACCTTACCAAGTGAACCTGTCAGTTTTCACAAGTCTCTTTGTTCACTACATTTACCTGAAATGGTATTTAGAGATGAGTTTAGCATCACCCATCAGAAATGGTAAAAGTAGATACGGGGGGTGGGGGGTGGAAAAAAGCACCAAAACCTCAATCATGTAAAAAAGTTACCACATTGAGTTGTTGCTTTTATTCCTTTTTTCCCCCCCCAGTAACACAGATCTCCAGAACAATAAATCTGCAAATGCACTGGGACTGATCAGAAATGCTGCCTGCTCAGAAGCTGGCAACAATTCATCAAAAATATGCAACAACATCTCCTCTATCAGAAGAAGGTAATTAGGATGAGAGGGAATGGCTTTAAGCTTGAGGGGGGCAGATTTAGACTGGATATTAGGAGGAAAGTCTTTTCAGTGAGGGTGGTGAGACCCTGGAACAGGTTGCCCAGGGAGGTTGTGGATGCCTTCTCGCCAGAGGTACTTAAGGCCAGGCTGGATGAGCCTTTGAGCAATCTGGTCTAGTGGAAGGTGTCCATGCATGGCAGCATGGTTGAAACTAGACCTTTAAGGTCACTTCCAACCTAAACTATTCTATGAATCTATGAACTTTCTACAGCCACTGTTCAAACATAAGCCTTAAATTCCCAAACAGGGCAGGCACACTGAAAAAATGAAACCGCTGACTTGGTGAAGTGTAATGGAAAGTCTTTTGAGCTCTCATTCTACAACACTGCACTTCGTAACTCATGCAAAACACATATTCACAGAAAACCAAAGAGCAAAACCACCATATGGTGACAAGGAGCAGAACTGAAAATAGTCTCTCGCTAGAGGTTTTAATCCTCTTCTGTTACAACAGTATGTTTGTATTATGCTAAATAACAAATTATGTGTCTGTAGGATCAGGCTCCCCTTTCAATTATGAGCTCATTATTTCAATACTACAAAACAGAACACCCGAGCCATCTTTCCTGCTCCACTCAACTTCTTTATAAATTAGTCTCAAAGAGCAAATGAGATTTCTCATTCCAGTTGTATTCCAACATGATCAAGATGTACTCCTTTCAGCTCAAAACCTGTAACACCCTTTCATTTTAGGGACTATTAGAAATAAAGGGATGCCGATGTTTTATCTGGCAGTCAAGCAAGCCTTTGAAGTTTGATGTCTACAATGTCAAAAGACAAGTAACTACAGAACATAATTTGTGCAGATGAACAAGTGTTTAAAAATCAGCAAGGAAAACTTCAGCAACACCCAGTCAGGATCTGGGCTCTCTGAATGGATTCCAGCAAGTGCTCCCACTTCCAACCAGAACATGCCTGTACACAAGGGTGCGAGTTTGAGATGGTGACCCTGAATACACATGAGAGGAGTTTAACAGCCACTCTCTACATGCTTAGAAAGAATAGGGGGGAAACACAGCATACTTTGCAGATTTCACTGTACATTTCTGGACCATCCTTCTGAACGCTTGCTTCTTAAGCTCGGGTTTGCTGTGCTTGGCAGGCACTTTTGTGTCTTTTGCAACACTGCACACACACAAATGGCCTGTGGTTTCATGCTTTGCTTCCCATTTAAAACTAACACTTAAACAGTAGCATTATTTTTGTTAAATAAAAGTGCTTTTTGCCTGAATTCTAGCATCTATTTCTCTTTTTCCATGAGGGAAAAATGATTTTTCACAACCTACACCAATCAATCCTAGGAGCAGTATTTTCTCTTTGATTCACTAGCTCTCATTCATGTTATTAATCACAAAAGCAGTAATAGCAGGTAGCATAATGTTGATTTTTTGGACAGTAAGCTGATGATAAACGTATTTTGTTTATGAGATTCTGAACTGCAAAGAAAAAAAGCTTAGGTAAAAGATACATAACATACTAAAAAAGCTCCCACTTTTTAACAAAAGCTTATGTTTGGGGGAAAAGTAAGTCAGGTAACTTCTATATAAGGCTGGAATCCATCTCCTCCTGAAAGCAAGATGAATTGGTTTTCATTATCCACTTAATATCAGACAGAGCCCACAAGGTTTGGGACAAGAGACACCTCATGTCTCCTTTAGGACAGCAGCAGCTGGCTCTGTGCATTCAGCTTTTGGCTGAGTGCGCCCCCAGCCACCAGGTAACCACCGAGTGTCACAGCAGGGACAGCCTCACTGACACACAGATTACTTCACCCAGCACTCAGCCCCAGAGTCCTGTGTGTTTTACACACCCACCAAGTCTCCACATTCCAGCAGTATCAGCTCCTTGTGCCAACACAGCGCCCAAGGGTGGAGGAAGACCATATTTACTACTCCATATCAGTGTTGTGATGCGCGACTTTTGAAGCTGTTACTCTGCAGTGACGTGGTCTGTCTTCCACCAAAGATTAAGAAACCACTTTCAATCAAAGAGCTTCCTCCTTCACGTGGTCTTTCAGGACCAGCGAGGGGAGAGCTGAACCCTGCGGCTAGCACTCCCTAATTGCTTCACCAGAAGCTCAAAGACGTCAGCAACTGGACTTTCTGCTCCTTATCCCTTGAGAAAGCAGAGAAGACTCTGCAGAGTGCAAGCCTCCAGCTTCAGGTTTGGTGTGAAAAGCAGCCTGATCGTTGGCCAGCCGTGCAAACAAGATAAAGAGTGACCTTGCAGGCAGCAAGCTGTGTTTCCTGACCAGGGCTTAGCAAGGGTTACTTCAGCAAGCACAATGTCAGTGAATGTACTGAGAGTGCTACTGTACTCTCAGACATCTACAGCTAAAGAAGTCCCAGGGGCAGAAGCAGACCTTTCAACCAAACAAACCTGGAAAATCTGAAGTGTTTTAATTGCATGACAACAGAGAAGAGCCCATCAGCTACTAACTTTGACCAGCACATTACTGCATTTCTGGCAGCTTTGCCCCAGCTTCCATCCATCTAGCCTGCTGATTGTAGCAGGTTGCTTTGACCTTTAATGGTCTTGAGGTTTTCTAGGTTTCATACACCTTCCTTTAGGCCATGCCTCAGACGGTATCACCAGAGTTTCAAACAGAGCTAAGCAAGAAAGATCTCAGACACACAATCTACCCTCTCTCTTAGGAGAGTTACTTTTCATCCTGGGCAAAGGAAACGGGGTATGTCAAACACAAAATAGAAAATAAATTACTCCAACCCATTTGCTGCCGGCGCGAGATGGCTGCTTTGTCTTTCTGAAGTGTCTATCAGAATAGCATCCTTTCACACATAAGATGCCTTATCCAAAGCAGCAAGGAACAGCTGAGCTTGGTTTGCTTTCTTAAACTGCTTAAATTAACATGACAAAAGTAAGGACAGCACCACTCATAAGGTGGCATTGTACATGCTTACACTACTGTGCCGCTTCTACAAACCAACCATCCAGCCTGCAAGCTGCACACCCTTACAGGCGCTGCTAACCCTACGCTTCTCAGCCAACACTGTTAACCAGCAAAGAAACTGTTCCTTTTAAAAAATGACAAGGGTTACTGGGATCAGCTCTCCATAAGAGCCAGACACACAGTCAGAGAACATTCTGGGTATAAAAGTGGAGATACCAGCAATATCCTGGATACAGCCCTTCCTGCCCCCCACACCACTACTGATAATATTCCTGCAGGACACTGGCTACCTTATGACAGCAAACAGAACCTCCTGTTTTGACCAAGTGGTCAACAGACTTAAGTGCAAATGAGTCCAAACAACATTTATAGTTCATTTAATTCAATAGCAATCAGACCATAAACTGTACTGGTGTCAGCTTTCGATGAAGCACAGGTACTAAATCCTTGGACCATAGAGGATGCACATCACAGCCATCAACATAGGTGGCTGTACTGACCACGGGTGCTTCAAGAACAGAGACCACAAAAGACATGTCACTGCAAGTTACATTAAGTGGGAGAGAAACAAGGGAGAAGCATAATCCCTAGGACAGGGGACAGCATTCACATCACTGCTCTTGATCTGAAAGCTCTTGTTACAAACCCAACACTGAGGCTTTGCAAAGTGACATCTGGCTATCAATGAACAGAAGGAAAGCAACGTCATTCAGTCTCAAAATCTCTTTGTCTATCCCACTTAATTTCTTTGTGCTAAAATTTTGGAACATAGCAAATATAAAGCCACCACATATTTGCCTCTGCAGGAAAGAGACTGGTACCAGTTGTGCTAGGCAGACCACGGTCTAGCACAACTGCACTTGGTGTGGACTATGAGTGATGAGCAAAGACAGAACGAAAGCCAGAAGAAAAAATGGGTCAGGAGTGTTAGAGCACCTCTGACCCTTTCTCACTGGGGACAGTGTGCAAGGATGGGATGTGTAGTAGAGGGAGACTGTGTTGTCGATTGCTGAAGAGCCCTGAAGATAAACAGAAAGATTCTGGAAGCAGATAAACATCTTTCATCAGGACTAAAACAGATACATTTCAGAGCAATGTGCAACTGTCACTGATCCCTATCAGAAAGTCCCCTTTTGACTTCAGTTTCAGAACAAGATCGGCTTACACACTGCGAAACAGCACTGCAGCTCATAACCACTCCACCTCGACAAGCAAAGCCTTGGCTAACCATATGTGGGATTATTTGTCTAAGTCACAGATCTGTATGTCAGTGAAACCACTACTTCACCAGATATTTGGGGGGGGGGGGGGGGGGGGGGGGGGGGGGGGGGAGACAAAAAAAAAAAAAAAAAGGCATCAGAAAATTAAATGCAACACAACTCTCTTTGCTCCTCTACTATCCTACTGCCAGTTCTAGAGAAAGTGGGAGGTGTCACAGGCATCAAAGGAAATAGAAAACCCAACAGAAAACACACACCTAACTCGCATGCAACAGCAATCTCCAGAAACACAAACTACAACAAAACCTGAGAGGCTTCAAAGGAAATTACATTTGACATTCATTCAGTTAGGAGAAGAAATGCAAGGTAAATCTTCTAGTAAAGGTTGGGCACGCAGTCACACAGCGTGCAGCACAAGGGTACGTAAGCAGTTCAGTAATGGTAGGCACTTGTACAGAGAGTAAGTGCCACTTCGTCTGCTAGGACTCCGAAGACCTGGCTTCCCCTTGGGTTCAGTCACTGTCAAGGTGGATATTCACTTTGCATCTCTGTGCATCTTCTAATATGAAGGAACTCTCTTTGTAAGACACTTGGAGATGAAAGGCAGGGCTGCAGAACTAGGTCAGATGCTGATGTATGCAATTATCTCTGCAATTTACACGGCTGGGAAGTGTAATTAAAACTCTAGATCACTTTTCTCAAAGGTTCAGAATAAGACAGGGTGGTTATGATTCCAAAACTCAAGACACACACATTTGCACTTTGGTTTGTAGAGCTGCATAACAACTTTTGTAAAGTAAATGCCGCCATTTAGAAGAAAGCAGAGGACAAACCTAGGGATTAGCTAGCAGCTGCGTCATTTCCTATGACCTATCTATTACTTTACCAAAAGCTTTAAAAAAAACACCACCACCACACACACACCAACACAAACTTCCTGTCTGCTAACCACTGAATGAGCAAGCACAGTTACACTCCAAGAGATGCTCTGAGTAGTTGTTCTATTGCACAAGCCACTGCATACAACACCCAAACCCCAAATCCTGAGTTGTTGGTTTCTTCCAGTGCTACCTCACCGTAAATCTAAAACCATGGTTGCATGTACTAGATAGACTGGGCTAGAGGATTTCTCTTGGAAGACATATACAAGCTACTGCCTTCATGGTGGCATGCAGCAATAATAGAACATACACATTTCTGCCTTTCTCTTCTTCAAGAGCAAATCCCACAGGTTTCCCTGATTTCAGTAACTATAGACACAGCACAAAAACCACCACCACAGTTGGCAGTAGCCAGCACCTTTTCAAAGAACATCTGTGGAGAAGCCCAGAATTGACTGGCACAGGATCTCTTAGAGGTGGTCTCACCACAAGGGCAGAGCACTGCAAGGAAACCTCTTTTTCCAGCCCTCTGCCCTCACTGCACACAGATGACATCACTCGGCAAGGCTGCCTACAAAGCGCCTCCACCAGCAGTAATTCCAGCCGTAGGAACATACCAGCTACTCATAACCAAAATTATCAGGCTCCATCTCCAATGCAGCAGCCAACACTGCCTTTGAAGTGGAAACCGAAGCCCAGGGCCTTTTCACTGTTTGAGGAGGGTGAGGATAAACAGAGGCAGCCTTGGTTTCCTGGAAGAGAGGACAGGATTGAGGGGAGCAGTGCCTGGCTGGGGAGGTCTGACACTTGATTCAGCTCTGCATTCGGCCTCCTCTACTTGGCATGCCTTTGCACAGAGGAAGCTGGTTTGTTTACAAAGGGCTCTGCTTGCTCACTGGAGGTGTGACAGGGACTGGCAGCTTCTGCTCAGGAAACGACCAAGAGATGTAGCCACTCACAGAGGCAATTGTTGCTTCACCCATGCTTCTGCAGAAGAGATCATCTCTTCATCTTTTCCTCCCCACTGGCTCCCCAAATTGCAGGAGGATAAGACACAACAAATCAAGCAGAAACTGATGTGCTAGCTCTTCTTTTTAAAGCTGGTACAAACCATGTTTCTGGACAACAAATTCAAAACACAAAGAAGGTCAGTTTCAGTGAATCCTCCCAGAAGTTACTTATCTCAGTGGGCTGAATTTACTGGACGGGGTGGGAAACAAGTTATGAAGCAACACTCACCCAGAGTTTTTTTTCCATCTCTGGGATACACACAAAACCACAGATAAGGCCATTTTACAGGCCATTGATAGAGAGTGAAAATGTATGAAAATGGACACGAGTAACTGCACAATCCTTCCTACTACCCAAAGGGTTAATGCTAGTCTGGATGATCTCCAGCTCCATCAAGATGATGTACTTGAAAAGGCTAGGTTAATGTTGAAGCCCTAAATATCAAGGCTTTGTTTTTTCTCTTCTATCTCAAGTATGTCAGCTGTTACAGGAATTTATTGGTTAAATGGCAGCAAAGACCATTTAAATAAAAAGAAACATAACCACAAGGGAATTTATTTTATGATTTGCAATGAGGTGCAAATCCTGCCAGCCACTTTAAACAATCAGAACAAACCTAATTTCCCTGCACTGGAAGGACAGAGAGTATATAAATCCAGAACAAACAGAAAAAGGTTTGTCTCACTTCTGAACCACATATACTTTCCTGGTAGCAACTCTGATGAGTTATGATATGACTCCTGCTCTCTGGACAGGAAAACTAAGGCACAAAACAGTCATTTCTTCTTACTTAGCAAATCAATAACGTGGCTAAAAAGCTGCCTTGCCCACAAGTGCCCCAAATGCTGTAAGAACTTTTCCCAAAACTTCCCAACTCCCCAGCAGCCCAGGTGCCTAGTGCTATTTGGGACACAGCAAGAATTCAATGGCCTCTGCAGAAGGGCTCAGGTCCACTGCAGGTTGTGACATCCGCCAGCCTGTGTGTCCCAGACAAATAATGCCCCTCTGCTCTTACGTACAGGTAACTGAGTCACTGAGCAACCAGCACCAGAACAAGAGGACACAGTCTCAAGCTGCACCAGGGGAAGTTTAGGCTGGAGGTGAGGAGAAAGTTCTTCACTGAGAGAGTCATTTGTCATTGGAATAGGCTGCCCAGGGAGGTGGTGGAGTCACCGTCCCTGGAGGTGTTCAAGAGGGGACTGGACGTGGCACTTGGTGCCATGGTTTAGTCATGAGGTCTGTGGTGACAGGTTGGACTTGATGATCTTTGAGGTCTCTTCCAACCTTGGTGATACTGTGATACATCTTTTGTACCTAATGTTCCACAAAAATTGTTTAAGATTGCACTCCCCTCTCTTCTCCTCCCTGTTTCAACACCACTGAACTCTTAAGAACATTATACTGAAACAAAGGTGACAGAAGAAGGATTTCCTGAAAGGGCTGGCACTGGGGAAATGAAAATAACCTGTTAAGAGATGCAGTTGTATACACCAGCTGCACAAACCACCACTTAAGTCCTCCTGTGCTTTTGGCATCTGCCAGAATACAAAGTAGGGGAAATAAAAAAGCAGAGTTTTTATGGGACAGCAGACTCCCTACACTGTTCATGGACTGCCTCTTGTCAAAATGTTTATTTCTACTGATATTTTGTAGATGGGTTTTAAATGCAAGTGCTCCCTACCTCATGCTGGTCTTTCATGGAGTCCACTGGTTACATGTGTTAGTATTTATACCAGGAACAACAACAAAAAACTTGCAGCTCTTGCAAACATGGGTAACCAACATATTATTGTGTGTGTGACTGTGGTGCATTTCTACATTCCTTGTGGAGGAGATGAAAAGGCACCAGAGGCTGCAATCCAAAAGCACCACACAAGACCAGCTACTCCAGAGAGCTCAAACATCAAGAAGTCTCCACTGTCCCACAGGAGCTCAGCAGTTTCCCTCTGTGTGCTGGAGCCTGTGGTGCAGCCCGTCATGGCTCTATCCCAGGAGTCAGCAGGCAATAAGGGTGGCACTCTGCTTTGTACGCAGGCAAATGAGTGCTCTCTCTTCACATCTCCTTCTGACTCAGAGCAAGACAAGGTGAGGGACACATTGATCTGCTGCCATTTACGCCAATGACTGGCTGACCTGGACAGAGGCATCAGCACACTATCAGAGAAGGCTGCAGGAACGCTGCAGCCACACCCTGATGAATTACTTAAGAAACGTACCTGATGTCATTAACATTAGTTTTAATTCAGGGGAAAGGATACATCAAAAAGGGCTTCTCGTATTCATTAAATCACAACAGAGCCTACAGCCAGGACTCCTGTCTCTGCTAGACATGTACTGCTGTACCCAAAAGACACGTTTGAAAATCAAAACTACAAAACTGGGAAGGACCCAGTCCACTGAGCTTACAACTCTGACCATCCCCCCACACGTCTGAACTCTGAACTAGCTGATTCCATGGTGCGCACCACAAGGATTGGGTGCTTCCCCACCACTCAATTCTGATTACAAAGACTGGGCACTAATAGGCTATCCCAGAGAAATCCTTTTAATCTGGGAAAGGAAAAGAATGCAAAAACAGAAGGCAGAGATTACTACTCCTCCACTCGTGGCCACGAAACCTGAGCCAGAAAGGCAGAAGTGAGCCCACAAGCAGAACTGAAAGGAGGACCTCCAGTGCCAGAGCTGGTTGCTGAGGAACACGGGAATCATTCATAAATGCTGCTGTTCCAATAAATGGCCTCAAAAGTGTGGTCACTGCATATTTACACAGTTGCTTTATCTACTGTAGCTAACAGGGCATGTTTGCTTCGGTTTTCAGAAGTACAAAGTACCCACAGACAGGAACACCACAGCGAAGATAAATTAAATAAATAAATAGAAACCTAAAGACAGACTCTCCAAGGAGCTGTCTTCCCCACCTCACCCACAAAAACAGACACTGAAGCATCCACGGAGCAGAGGTCCACAGGTCAGGAGTTACCTCCTACTGATCATCCTAAGAAATGACCTCTGTTGCTCAGTAAAGGTTCAGGCCTGAAACACAGGTAGATACTCACACATCTAGCTCTACATTTTTGGGATGCTTGTATTACAAATTGCTGTCATCCTAAGAGGTCAGCATCAAGAGGAGAGAAATTATCTGAAGGTCAGCACCGCCCATAAGTAAACAGAGGAAGAGAGACACACTAGGAGGCAGAGCCATGTACGAGGGTTCCCGCTTGTGCACAGCTGCTGCCTCTAACAAAAATCGATTGCTGTGTGATTGGAAATGACTGCGTGCCTGGTCTGAGGGCTAGATGGTAAATGCACAGCATGGGTGTTGCTTCCTGTCTCAACTTGTTGTAGAAGTTGTTGATTGGAGATTATTTTTGTTGTTGTCCTTGCTATCAGCCTCTAGGAAAATGTTAACCAAGTTTTCTGTGCAAAAGATAAATGAGTTCAAATTCCACATGTCAAAAATCCCAGTAGGAATTGCAGGGCATTGACAAAGAATAATCAAATGAGCAATGAGTGTGACAGACAGATTAGACATCTCAGGACATTAGACTTCTAGGCCTGCAATTAACTGAAGCCTCATCACAACTCCTAAATTACTTCTGATCAGAAAAACTACCGTTAGCCTGTAAAAGAAAACAAGGGCATGAAAAGGAAGTTGAGTGTGTATGAATAAGAATAAACAAAGTACCTCAGGGTAAACAGCTAGTTAAATTGATTACCCAGCTAGTTAAATTGATTATCTTGTTGATTCAATCTTCTAAAACAAAGATTACACATTCAAAAAGAAAGCAGAAAGTCATTTGTATTTGATGCACAGAGCTATGTTACACTCTCTGCTCTAGCAAATACTATTTGAGATATGACTAAGTTTCTTGCAATCAAACATTTGTGGGATTTCCTCTTAATTCTTGGTGCTCGTTTCAGCCAACAGGACCTAAAGGGGGCCCACAAAAACACTGGAGAGGGACTTTTTACCAGGGCATGTAGTGATAGAACAAGGAGTAATGGCTTAAATGGAAAGAGAGTAGACTTAGAGTAGGACGTTCTTCACCGTGACTGTAGTGAGGCACTGAAACAGGCTGCCCAGGTAAGTTGTGGATGCCTCATCCCTGGAAGTGTTTGAGGCCAGAACAGATGGGCCTTTGGGCAACTGATTCTAGAGGAAGGTGTCCTTGCCTGTGGCAGCAGAGTTAGAACTAGATGATCTTTCATGTCCCTTCCAACCCAAACCATTCTATAATTCTATGACCTTGCCACCTAGACTACAGACTCCTGAGAAGCCCTCATCACAATCAGGCTTAGAAGATACGCAGCTCCTCTGAAAATGGAGTATCTTCAAATCAGTCACCCAAATCTGGAGTCAACCAAACAGCCATTCACTTTCAGAGCTTATCTTCCAGCACATCAGTTTCCCCTCAATTAAACTAGGCTATTAAAACTTAACTGTAAAACAAGCTATTCATTAAAATTTTGTCACATCCTTGGATGAAAATGTCCAAAACAGATGTGAAGAGTTACAAGATTTGCCCTCACAACTGAACCAAAAATGAACGTAAACAATTCTGGTACATTTGCACCCAGCATGGGAAATTCCCCCTCCTCCCATCTCCCTTCAAGCTCCAGTGCTCCCTTTTCAAAGGATGGCAGCTGTTAGAAAAACAATGAAAGCAGTGAGAGTACAAGAATATTTACACCAAGAATATAAGATTAGATCTCAGCAAGCAATCTTCTCTCCTACTCACACTAGCCAAGTACTCAAACGCACACGTGCATAAAGGATTTGGGAAGAAGAGAGGGTCTTCAGCACAGGTTTTGCATCCTTACAATCATAAAAGCACAGATCACTCTTAGTCAAACACTGTTAGAAATTACTAGATGTTCAAGTTCTAACTGTAATCTCTATTTACACACTACACATTGAAATGATTATAGTCTCCACCCAGCTGCTGTATGGGTAGCACACGTCATAATAAAGGCCACACACCCCAGGTGTGCAGGAAACAGTGGAGAATTCCTCCCAGATTTATTTCTCCAGTCTGTGCTCAAAACCAGACAAAAGTCAGTGGGAATGGTATAGACATGGGCACTCTCTGGAATCAGAAATTCACTTTACAAAGTATCATTTGCAAAAATTACCCATCACGTGAAAATAAAATACTAAATAGATCTAACTTTGTAAAAAGAAAAAAGACACCTCATAAAAATCCATTGTACTTCAAAAGAGTGAATTCGAGATGCTCTCAGCTATTAGAAATTTTTCCACAACAAATGTACTTTACCATCTCATTTGCTGGAAAGCAGGCCTACTTCTGAAGTGCTACCACTTTCTTTTAATGACCAATAACAATTACAGTTGTCAAATTTCCTGAGAAACTTGAGCGAATTATGTCTTTGGCAACCACAGAGAACACTGCATTTCTGTTCGTGCCCTTCAATCTTCTCTACTCTTTGCTCGGTGCAGACTGTTCACATTAGTGTTAGCTGGAGTAGAACATAACCCAGATGCTAAAACTGAAGTGCCATTCCCCAAAAAAGTGAAGCTTGCTCTCCATGTGCAATCTTTGTGCAAATCCAAGAACCTTCCCCACGCATGAGCAGACACACAGCGCAGCAGCTGAATTCATTCCCACCTGCCCTGAGCTGGTTAATAGAGTGTGACGCGCAGGAAGGAAAGCAGGAAGAAGAGACTGGATTGAAAGCAATGCGGAGTGGTATTTGAAATGTTGTTGATGGAGAAGTTTAATAGAACTGGTACATGAGTTTGCTGGGAGAACTATTACGCAGGTTGTGACCTTCATCAGCCCAGACTTTTATCAAAAGCCATTTTGTGCGAATGTCAGAATGCCACACCACATTGCAGCTTTCACATCAAGTCCCTTCTCTCAGCCTCTCTCACTCTGGAGAGCTGAAAGCTTCACACAGTGCTGAAAAGACTATAAATACATCTATGATCCAGCAGATACTGGGGTAAGGAAAATAACATGTAAAACAAATTTTCTGCTCAATTGCCATGGGAAAGGTTCCCAGGAGAGGGATCAGACATATGTGTTAGTGTGTCAAAAAAGCCAAAAGTTTGTTCATGTGCCTGGGTAGGGCCAAAGACACAGTAAAATACTCCCTGCCCAAGCTTATCTTTAGTAGTGTGCTTAGGCCATGGGTGGTCCTTCAGAAGCCGATTTGTCTATCTGCAGTAATTAACAACTCTCCTGTGCTTCTTTGGTTTTCCACTCATCAGAGAGCCCTACCCAGCAAGGCAGCAGTTCCTGGCAGCCAATGCTGGCACTGAAAGTGAAAAATACAGATGCCAATTTCTCAGCTCAGTGAAAGACAGTGAGAGTAAAGCCAGATAAATTGAGCTGTCTTTCTCTGAATGTTCCCATATGAGGCCTCTTCCCACCACAGGTCTACTGCCACCAGGAAAATCATTTCACCTTAGCAGAGCACTTTCAGAAAATAATTAAAATTACTTCTCTGTAGAAGGAACTTTAAAATGTTGCCTCGTCATGGAGACTGGACTAGGGAAAGATCCACCACACTTCTTTCTTCACACAACTGCAGATATTTATATTGGTTGATAATTAATATGCAACAGTTTGGGGCTCAAACTCCCTAAATATCTGCAGATCTTTCCCAACTGGCTCAGAAGAGCCATCTAGGGAAAGGCAAGAAGAAAAATCTCCCTTCTCAACATGCTTTTAATAGCCAACCATTTATCTATTTATGGTAAAAAAACTTCCAAATCCTCGTGTGGTATATGACAGCAGGTTTGGAAGGCAATAGAGCACTCATGTTAGCAAGTCAGTGAGCTCAACTAGGAAATTATTTGTGTCAGAATTGTGTATTAGTGAAACTTTGCTGATCTCAGTGTAGGTAGTCTCAGTGGAGCTTACAACAATGAGCAATCAGTTTGCAAAAACTGAATGGTGAAAAGCAACTCTTCCCCACAAAGTTAGCTCTGTAACAGTTTACTCCAGAAACTGGAAGCACATTAATCTTCTGAAAAAGAAATAAAGCCAGTTAGCAGTGTCTGGCAATAGCCTTGCAAGAAAACATGAGATTTTAAAACTCTAAATCTTAGCTTTTTAACTAAAAGCTTAGTACAACAAGCCAGAGGGTCTTGGACATTGTGTTGAGTATTTTAGGATAAATCCACAATCAATGCTATGATTGGTAACTACACAGGCTGGCAGAATTAGCTTCTCTCCCCTGCAGTCCAGAAAGGAATCCTCAGCCTGACATGAGCTCAGGGAGATGTTTCCTGGGATACAAGGTCATCGATCCACCTTTACATTTTACTTTCATAACTCAAGGCTTGACAAGGCAGCAATCCTGAAAGTCAAGCTGACATCAACAAGTTAATCCTTTCTAATTGCAGTGTTGCCTCCAAAATTGAATAAATTACCTGATGAGAGAAGAGAAAGGAGAAAAAAAAAAAAAAAAAGGGGGGGGAAACGCTTCTCACACGCACAGAGACTGCACCACACCTTTCCCAGCAGTATGGTGCTGGGAGGAGATGTGCATTTTAATGTACCTGGAGTTTCAGCATGTAGTTGAAGAGTCATGCCTTTCTGGAGCAGACTGGTAGGTGACTTGCCAGTTCCACATCCTTCATGGCTTACTTGGGTGCCAACGGTAAATGGCTGAAGCAGTCATAGAGCAAGGAGCAGAAATGTCCTGCCTTTTTTTTTTAAGGGATAATTTAGCTCTAAAATTCCCAGTAGTAAGCCTACAGTTATCACAGAACTCTAATTAATCTATAATCTTTACAGGAACAGTGTACAAGAACATGTACTTTTACCTGAAGTTCATACAGCTGGATTTGTCCTAATGAAAGGAGAACTGGGTGAATGCTAGATAACCAAAGCCTTAACTCTGTCAAAAAGTTTAGCACTGAAATTCACTGAGTTGATCAAATCAGTTTCATTTTCCAAGCAGCAAATTTTCTTTAAAGAATAAATGTCATAAAGCCACTTCCATAACTTCTGTGACCCAGAACAACATAAAATAAACTTCTGGCTGAGAAGCTAACCTTGAAGATCTTTATTTAACCTACAATCAGTGAAAATGGACTATTTGACTCAGAGTCGTGATCTAATCCTTTCCCTCCTCCTGCATCCCATTTTTGTTTTACCATTGCCCCCTCAATTGGGGGTTCAACCATTTGCAGGCCTGGATGGTAAATGGCATCAGAGAAGTGATCCAGGCCAAAAATAATCCCCTACTCCTTTTTTTCAGCACAGATGAATTTCTTGACCTCGCTCACACAGCTGCCTGTAAACAGCTGGACCACCCAAGCAAGAGATGATGGGGGGCTGGGTATGACTGGAGAGGAGGCCTGAGCAGCTTTGACTAGCACTTAACACAGACAGCTTTTCAGTGGACAGTTTTTGTCACTGTGGTGATGGTCTTTTCCACCGGTTCAGAAACACCTCATTCTGATCCTGGTACCCTCCTTTAGAAACAAGGAAATCCCCTCAATTCATACATTTCCTTTCCTAAACCTTGTTTTACTTTTAAACTCAATCTCATTTCTCAGCAGATTTATACTATGAAGGATTTGTATCCATTTACAGTCTAGGGAGGGGTTGTAAAGCACCTAATTTGCCAGCATTTGATTTGGCTTCACAAGACATTCAACTGGTTAACCAAGAAAGAGCTGAATGGCCATGAACCCCAGCATTCATCCTTGCACTGTGTTAAGAACGACCAGGGGCACCCTGAGCACAGATTTAGAGAAGATTGAACAGCCAAACACTGGTTTTCTACATGTGCAGGACCAGACAGGCCGAACAGCTACCAACTCCCAATAACAACAATGCTGCTAGAGGCACTGCAGACCCTGCTGAAGGCGCAGCCATCTAGTTCAGCATGTACTGATTTCTACTAATTGCTCACCAACTCTGAAAGATACTACAAGGAGTAGTTTGGGCAGCATTTCTTACAAGTAACTTCACCTTTCACAGCTTACATAGAAGCTGGTTGAAAGTTAGCTAAACTTTTTCAGTGGTTACCCAAACTGAACAATCCAATGCAGTGAGGTCAATGAGTAGTTTTGGCTTCGCATTCACACTGCTCAAAATATTCAATAACTTCTCAGTTCTGCAGTGGTTTGTCTCTTTTAAAGAATCCCAATTCAAAGGCTGAGAAGAAATGCAAACACACCAAGCTCAGTCACATGCAGAAGCACAGACAGGAATTAACATGAAGGTATGCACATCATCCAGCACTGGCAGCCTATACTACTTCTCACAGCTCTGAAGAGCTTTGTTTAAGTCAATAGTGAAACAGAAATCAAAGCTGAAAGCAGAGCCCAGTGTCCATATAAAAATGTGGAAAACCAGTTATTTTCCTCCATGGCCAGTCCTGCCTGTGAAAGAATTTCAAGTAGCAATGACCTATTTCAGTGTTTTATCCTTTCCAAGTCTGAGAACACAGGACCTGTGTTACTCAAGTGATAAAGATGAGTAAACTCACTATCCAAGTATCACTGGGTTGGTCAACAAGGTTCAAACCCAGAACAGTGTGGTGAGAGGCTGCTCTAAACTGCTGTCAGAGCAGGTTATCGCAAAAGTAAAAATTCCTGAGGAATCTAACCCCCCCATCTGCCCACTTTTTAGAAACAGCACTCCTCTGGCTCCCAGCAGTCACAGACCTGTGTACAAAACACTCATTATCTGGTATTTCATAAAGACCATTTAGACACCATTCCAAGTGTAGCAAAGGAAACCACTCTCTTCGTGCTGTTGATGCTTATCTCTATCCAAACCCACAGGAGAGTGTTAAGTTTAACACATTTTCAGAAGCACATTTCAGTATCCCAATAGGGAACTAGAATAGTTGTAAAACACTTGTCTTCAAACTATATTAATAGAGAGCAGTTCTCAGTTTCCAATAGCACAAGTAACATTTTCCTAAGAAGCTGAGTATTCTCCCAGATCCATACACATGCTCCCCTATTCAGCTCCACAGCCAACATTCAGAAGTGCAAAGGCAAAGCACATCCAGCAATGGTTTCCATTCAAAACACGTTTTGCAATCCAAACCTGGGGGTGGTACACAGTGAGAAGATAGAGTCTCCAAATAAGGATGTTGAACTAGAGGCCACACTCGAGAAACACTGAGCATTCCATGGCATTCTTCATCAGCACCTCCAAATGGCTCCACTCTACTGAAAACCTAGGCACTTCAGATTTTGGCCAAGAAGATGCCAAGCTTTAGGTACACTTGAACCATGAGCAAGGGCACTTTATCTGCTGCTCTGTATTAGCAGAGCCAGGCACATTCAGATTCAAAAGCCCCTGCACCTGTATATTTGTACAAAAGTCTTTGCATTATTTAAAAGAGAACCTTGAATGCATGTACACAACTGCCGCCTGCCGACCTCCGGTGAACCTGTAGACATGTTGATTTTATCTGTTTAGCAGATTAGGTTTGCACTGACAGATGGACAATGCTACTGTTAAATTAATTAAAAATGAATACCATTAAAGTTGGATGAGCATGAAACAAATTACCTTTGAGGTAAGACCCTTCTAAATAGAGGGAATGGAAAGCAGTTAATGAGGTCTGAATAGCTTCCAGTACCTTTAAAGATATTTACTTCCAATTCTCCCTTTTTCTTCTGTTTTTCCTTTGGCAATGCTTTTACCAGCCTATACTACTGCATTACCTATTTTGTTTGTGCTAGCTAACTGCTAGTGTACTTACTCAAATTTACAGAACATAATGGCAAGGCAAATAATTTCAAATGTCCCTTTCGTGGAATATAACATACTAGTCAAGATTTAGAGAACTATTAAAGATACATCCAATCACTCCATTTTCTATCATTAGCTTTCTCTTAGCAAAAATCAAATTAGTATCTCTTGCAGTTTCTCCTAACTGGCCCTGTTACAAGGCCCATAGATCACTCCAGCTTTCATTCTCCTTACATTTCTGAGGCAGAAGATTTAGGCTTCTGGGTAACATGCAGCTGGTAAATGTTTCTGACATCACTACCCACACAATTCTGTGAGTGCGCCCATTGAACCATTGTTTGCAAGCGAGTCTTCAAAATTACTAACCAGGACAAAAATTCTGCAGTGCCAAGAAGTCAAGCTGAGCTACTCATTTCTTCGTATCCACAATTCAATTAGCTGCAAATACCACACCAGCAGCAAACCAGTGTTTCAATTTCTGCTGGCACATAACTCTATAAATTCGTTTTAGTGTTTGGATTTAATACAAGTAACCTCTCCGCTGCATAAACCTTTCCAAAAGGAAGATAAATGGGAGCGAGGGGGAGATGAGGAGTATTTTAAGACCTGTTATTTTAGATCTCGACTGAGATCCATGACTGCTGCAATTATGAGTTTTGCATTTTTATATCCAACAATGGAAGATGAAATACGTGGTAACAGAAGACAACTGTGTCTCCACAAAGATACCCAAGTATTAGAAATCTGATACACGCTTGAAGCCTGCGTTGTAAAGAAACTAGAGAATAAAACTTTCCAGTGGTCATCCTGGGAAAATCAACCCAAAGAGATGAGGACTCACTTTACCAAAAAGGATGTTCTTGACTTCAGAGACAGCCACTTACAGGCATAAACTTTAGTGATGTACATAAAGGGCTGTCAGACACATTTTATGGTCCATGATGATCAAGATAAAATGGCAATAGGTGCAGGGTTCTTTTTTTGGCCCCAGCTGTACAATTAGCTTAAATATAATATTTTGAATTCAAAGTAGTAAAAGACCTTGTAGCCCACAAGCTGCAAAAGGTAGGCTACTGTAAGGAAGAGTAACAGGAAGACTATGGGCCACAGCATGCAGTGTAGTTTTGATAGCTCAATCCTCATGAAACTGTGTGTCTCAGGATCTTCAATGGAATGTAAAGGAACTTCTGCAATCAATCTCAATGGCAGGCACAAACGACAAAGCTGCCACATTTCGGCATCACCTGAACACCTACAACACAAGCAGCTTTTTACAGGCCCATGTATGATTCCAGCATTCTGTGTTTCTGCTCAAAATGTCAACAATTTCAGCACATTACTCAGTGCAGCATTTAATTAAATACATCTTAAATTACTGACAGTTTTTTTTAAACTGTCTTTTCATGTAACTATTTTGCCCTAGGGTTGTGTAAAACCCTTCTTTTATGATTCTTCTGCAAGGGCAGGGAGGGGGGAAGACTGGAGAGAGGTCTCAGCTCAGCTCAGTTTCTGGAATGTGTGTTTTCCTAACTACTGCTTTCCATTCACTTTCTTTGGCTTACACTGCTACGTCCCCACCTTTCAGACACAGTGCCAGAGCATTAGCAGCTCCTGGCCCAACTTCACTCATGCAGGGCCAAAGCAAAGTGTTGGTACTCTCTCCACCGGACAAGCTCCGCTGGTAACACCAAATAGTGAGAGCATCTAAAACACTCGTCACCTAGGCTTTTTCTCTGTCCTCATCAGCTGCTGAACTCCTCATGAACTTTGCTGCTTTTGACTTGTGCCACACTTAAAAAAGCAAGAGAGAAGCTGTTAAATAACCTGTTTTGACATCAAAGAGCTATCAGGCATCCCTATCGAACGCAGATTAACAAAGCCTGTTTGCACTCCAGTTGTCACAACGTAAGTTAGACCAGTGACTTGGTTTCAAAGGTGAACCTGAACAACAGATATGAGCAGGTGAAAGGCATCATCATGAGGTCACCACCCTGTTTCACCACAGAGCAACCTCTACCTACATAGCAAGACAGCCTATGTCCTTCGGTCATGTCTTGACCAAGTCTTGCATCCAAAAAGCACTGACATTTGAACCTCCATCACTAGTTCATTCTTTGGCCTCTGACCCAAGTCCTCCGACAAGAATATTGATAGCTGCTGTGGAACTGCAGTTACTTCATGCTTGCTTTGAATTTTCAGGTAACACAAATACGTGGAGACAGATTCACAAAGGGACAAAGGTGATACAGCTTTGTAGCATCTAACTTCCAGGAGCACATCATCCCCACACAGAGCATGCAGAGCCAGCCCAAGACTTTATTGTTCAATCACAGCACAGTTACCCCTCACCAAAAGGTGCCTGTGTGCAGAGAGGCATTCCTAGAGAGAAAAAAACCAGCATCAGATGTGACCTGAGGTGCACAGACATGGGAACATGCGAATAGTTTTCCTGTGAAATCAGCTAATTCACTTACACCCTTGCTACTTCTGGGTAGCTACAGGGAGAGAGTATAAATTAAAGAAAGAAAAAAATATCCAAGCCATGCAATTCAGCTATCAAAAATAACAACCAACTTTGCTGGATCCTGAGATGTGCTAGAAGCCAGACAGGCAGTATCAATGCCAGTAGAGATCAATACTCCCACCAAACAGTGTTATGCTATGCCTAGAAAGCAGAGGGAGTAGTAATAGATATCTAACACAAAAACACCCAACTCTCTTCAAGAATAGCTATGAGAGTACTAGGAATGATTGTACCATTTGTACAAGTAATTACTGTCAGGGCTCCATCTGGATCAAAAGTTTGGCAATAGTTTTACTACAAGTTAAAACTAAATTTTTAGTTGTGAGTCAGTACCTCCCTGTAATTCTCCCTTCTCCTTCCTGTACAGCCACAGAACTTAGATATCTATGGGATTTTTTTTTTTTTTTTTTGGTCATTTGTTCTTATGCAGAAGAATTCTGATTCACCCAAGAAATTTTAGTTCAGAGGTACAAGCAATATCTATTTTCACCACAAACAATCCCACTTTTTGTTTCCAAAACTATTCTGTGGCAACTGTTTTGTGTTCAAAACAAACAGAAGACCAAAAGAAAAACAAACAAACAGGCAATCTAAGCTTCCCTCTCTCAGATCCCAATCAAAAGAAGAGAAGCAATCCCTGCAAAGCTGTAAAGTCAAGGCTTTCAGGTGAAACCATGGGGACTCAGTTTCAAGCTTGGTTGTGTCCAATTTCCTGCCTTTTATAAAGTTCTTATTAGTGCAGAAATGAGATCATGCAGGAGGAGCTAATTAACTGTACTTTCTCACTACTGCTTACCTTGCAATAACTTATCTATGTGGAAATGTTCTCAGAGCAGACTCGAAACCCAGTCTCCTCAGTCTGACCAAACTAAATACTCTTTCTTAGATGACATCTCTCCTGGCATCCAGTGCTAGAATTGCTTCTCACTACTCCCTGGCAGAGAGAGAACTTAAGAAAGCTCTGCTGACAAGCTCAACATGCATTTCATCCTCTTCCTCCAACACTGTCCATCAATGTGTCTCTAGCAAAGAATCCAACGAGGAAACAGTGATTTCCCTCATAATACTTTTCTAGCCTTGAGCAACTCATGGCTCCTCCAGAGAGAAAAAATACCATGTAGATCAGTCCCACTATGAAAGCCCTTAAACTACTTAAAATAAAATTAAAACAAACAAACAAAAAAGTAGGCAATAAAAATCAAGGACTTTTTTCATAGTCCAGTTTTAAGATCGTTATTCCTCCTTCCACAATAAAACCATCTTCAAAGGCAGAACTACAGTAACCCTGGCACAATCTGGAAGTTGTGTACTGTGCCAAGGAACAGGCCACAGCTACTGAAAGAGTTCAGACAGCACAGGGAAAGTGATCATCTTGCTTTCTAGTCCCAGCATGCAGATTCTTATTTGCAGTGGCAGGCTTCAAATAAATATGTCAATATTGACCAAGAGAAGCTGGCTTTACTACAAATTATTATTAATTGCTGCCTTTTAATATTTTTTTTTTTTTTAACTGCCTTTTACTCCTTGATATTAACTTAAGAACAACTCACTGCAGCATTACGTTTTAGGTTAGGACTCTGTTTTTGAATACAGGGACACGCCAAGTTCTATGGAGTGAAAATAAATCATGCTACAGTTCCACCTGTAAGGACTTTTCTTTATCACATTCACAAGCCCAAACTGTAACTCAAGTTCACCCTGCAACGCTGGTAACTCATCAACCACTTCCTGCTGAGCCAGGCTCGGCCAGCTCCCTCGCACGGCGCCCGATGGCTCACACCGCAGTCACTCCTTTCTCCACGCCAGCACTACGACAGGAGGGTACTCATTTAAGTGACTGTGACACCGAAGACAAACCCACTGCCAGAACACTGGATGATTAATACTTTCATAATCTATTGTGCAAAGAGTTAAAGATTAATACTGGTTTACAAGGAAAGAAACTTAGGTGGAAACAGAACATAAATACCATTCTGAAGACTATGCACAGGGTCAGCAGCTAGTTAAAAGTTCCTGGTGTATCACTCAGTGAAACACACAAAGTTATTACCATGAGCCATGCAGAAATTACTGACGTCCTAAGAGATCAGCTGCAAGTAAGCAAAAGTAAACACCCACTCAAAGGTTTCATGTTCAAGTAGACTTAATAACTGATTAACCTAAAACTAATCAGAAAGGTGAACAGAGGCCTATTTTTGACTAATCTGCATGTCCTCTGACTAATTCTTCTTATGTATTGAGGACATGATACAACAGTGGTTTTCCTCATGCATCTCAAGAACTCTTTCCTCAGCCCTCTGGCATTGTTTTTCATTGAAATCATACCCCATCTCTGCTTCACCTAAAATTAAATCAAACAGGAAATAATGAACATGTGTGTCTGTTATAGACCCTTCAGCGCCTGAGGAGTATGAGCTGGAGTTAAAAGTAATCACCAAGGTTGGAGCTTTTCAAGACCCAGTTCCACTCTGTACAGAAGGCTACACTCTGTACAGAAGGCTACAGAAGAGCAAATCAGTGAGTGCCAGGCCCAAGAAGTCAGGATTTGGATGGTAGGGGTGTGGGCCCAGGTAATGTTATTTGTTTTTCAATTGCCTGTGAAGTTCTCATGCAAGTCAGTATCTATGAATCATATTTTAAGACGTCAGGTAAAACCTGGTTAGTAATCAAGAGAATACAGGAATACAGTATGCCTGAAAAGGATTTAGCAGTCTTGTGTTTAATCCTCACACCAAAACAAAGAAGTTAGTAAACCAGCCTTTGAAGTGAAAGACTAACTATAACCGTTTCCTACAGGGATGTAAGTTGGTGTGGCTTTTCCAGTAAAATAGGAATAATTTGGACCATCTTCTGTTCTGATCAGGGAACTACCCAAGAAGCTGAAACACTTGGTTATTTATGTGGCACAAACCACCTTACCCAAGCACACGTATTCTTCTAGAAGGAAACAACCAACCTCAAAACACAAGCAGTAAAAAATGCAATGTCAGCATCGTAGTGTTTCCTGGACTGTTCTATATTAGGTAATATGTTATTTTCATCTTGGATACACCTAAATTACCACAACACCTCACCTAAGAACGGGAAGACGCCTACCCAAGGCCTATTGCTGTTCCAAGATGAAAGGGAGAAAAGGGCAAGCATAATCTTACAACAGCACCACCACCTTCTAGGGCTATTTTTAGTAAATTTTTTAGTAATAGAGGTTTTTTTCATGTCTTACCACAAATGTTAACACCTGGGACAAACCCTAAATATAAGGCCTGAAAACACAACAAGCATTCAGGCTGATTGTGAGCAGGTGAAGAAAAGTTCTATTCAGTGGTGTCAAAAAGTGTAGTTAGAAGGAGAAACAAGATTTAAATAATAGTGAAAATACTACAAGGCCATTGCATCAGACTGATCCATTACAAGGGATTAAGGAAAAACCCTCCCTGTGACACTTGGCCTGAACAGACCAAGGTATCACTTTACCCCTCTTGACTGCAGAGCTCCTGACAGAGGCTTTCCTTGCGCTCTGCATCTGTACAGCCACCAGCCCTGAGACTGGAGCTCACAGACACATCGTGATATAAGGAATACAAATAGCAACTGATGAAACACTGTTGTTTACAATACTGCACTGATGACAAGTGACCCTATCTCAGAAACATACGAAAATCTCCGAGGCTCCAGAGACAAATAAATTGGTTATTTCCAGCCCACAGGTCTGCCTCACATTAATCTATTGTTGCATGAGTTAACAACAGCAGTACTGCGCTGCCAAACCTGGAAACCATACATTAGAGAAAGCCAAAAGTTTTAGCAAAATAATGTTGTGGGAAACTGAGGGATTACGAAACAACTCCAGATTTGAGATCTTCCCAACCGTTATTAGACTGTTAACTGTCTGCAAAATAGATTGCTCAACGTACAGAACACACATAAATGGATTATGTATGTAGAGCGTTTATGTAAGCAAAACCACATGTCATTTACAAACAAAGAGGAGCAGCTTACAAGAGGGGCTTCATTCTAAAGTCTTGTCTCCCTGTCATTGCAACTTGTGCTCCAGAAAACCAATTTTCGTGGCTTCCATGGTAACACTGCAGTGCTGCTCATTTTTACAAATAATGATCCAGCCACAAAAAGAGCAGCAACTTGAGGCTTCTGCTAAGGTCAGTCTCGAAGGAAAAGAAAGGGGTGTGGAAGAAAGCCAGCAAAGTCCAAAATCAGACAACTTAATGTTGTTCAGCATCATCAGTGAAAACTGCAAGGCTCCTTCAAAACAGGACAAACAAGCTCACAGAGTTAATAATAACTTCCCATGGTCACAAATACAAGCTGCCAGCTAAGGTCCTTGGTCATCTGCCACACAATTGGGAACGGGAGCAGCAGAAGATTCACATCACATAACAGGCAGCACGCATCCTTCTGCTGCTAAGATTCAAACCCTACCTTAACCAGGGCTGTAAAACAGCTGCTAGAAGTCTGGGGGTTTTGAATGGTAGCTACTGGGAAAACTCTGTGCAACTTCCATGGTACTTCACCTGTGGCACACAGAAAGGTGAAAAGGGTTTTGGCCACAGGTCAACTACAAGGAAAGTTACGCTTCTGTTGCCTTTTATGTCTCCTCATTTAAAAGACATAATTGTTTTAAATGGCCTCTTGGTTGCATGTTGGGTTCAAACTTCGTTCATTACGCTCAGGTAACAAATCTATTTCTTCATCTGTGCTGCTCTGAGTATGTGTTTTTGCATAATTATTACTTTTGTAAAGACTATGCTAACACAGAGAGCCCTTCTGGCCAGAACACAAACACTGCTTGCCTCTTTTTTTCCCCAAAGAAGTGTTTCCTCTGACAGTTTGCAATAAAGAAGGAAGCTATAAAAGCAAGATCACAAGAACCTACTGAAAGCACCCCATCATTTAATGGCCCTAAGGTAGGGGAGCAGCACTACTTGCTGAACTGAATCACTTCCCAGCCTTTTGACTAAATTTATTTTAGATCTGGATTTATAACTTTTCTGTTAACAAAAACATAGCCAAGATTCCCAAGATACTGCTCCAAAACAAACATGCAGTCATTTATGCTCCGCCAACAGTCACCCTTCTGGAGTCTGCTTAAGAAATGCTACAGGATGTTTTAGGTGGTATTAATTTGATTTCAGAAAGATGACACTTAAAAGGGAGTCAAACTAGCAGCTATGGGGAGAAACACCTGTCAAAGGACTGTCATCATCTCAGTGTCCCTATTAGTGTTTCTTAGATCTGCCCAGGAAAAAAAAATCAGACAAGTTACCAGCCTGCTGAGGAGCTCAGTGAAGGGCTACACACTTGGGTGGCATCACAAATAATCAACATATCAAAAATTAGACAAACACTCCCCTCTGTCTGTAACAGCTGAAAGGTCTTTACATAACAAAATCTTGTAGTCCCTATCAAAGCAGGCCAGGCTCAAAATGGGATAGTGTAAAAGCTTTGTTAATTAGTAGTTTCTTCATCTCTGGAGGTTTTTATACAGCTTCAAACTGGCTCTTTAAATACTTTTAAAATATACCTGCCTTACAAAGTATGATCCTGAATATTTTAAAAACTTTGATTCTGTCAGCTGGTCTCCCTAAGATGCTTGGAGTTCAGTGTGGCACACAAGCAGCTACTGAGCAAACCAGCTGCAGGTGCTGCCTGCTACCCCCAGGCATTTACAGGCAGTGATTTCAAACCTGTAACCACACATGTGATGTGTGTGCACTGGGGACAAAGAGAACTCAACATCCAACCCAAATTTAAGAAGTCATCATAGTATCAGTCAGGTTTGGAAGGGACCACAAGGATCATCTAGTTCCAACCCCCTGCCATGGGTAGGGACACCCCACACTAGATCAGGCCGGCCAGAGCCTCATCCAGCCTGGTCTTAAACATCTCCAGGGATGGGGCCCCAACCACCTCCCTGGACAACCCATTCCAGGGCTTCACTACTCTCATGGTGAAGAACTTCCTCCTCACATCCAGCCTGAATCTCCCCACCTCCAGTCCTGCAGCACCTCAGTCTGTAGGTGGCATACACCCAGGACTATCACCAAGACCCTAGAAAAAGGTAGCCTCAGAGTAAGCTACGCTCCCCCAGAGTATCCATGCTCCACAAATGCCTGTTTTCAGCCCTGACTACATGACTGCCCTTCAGACATTAATGACTACAAAGCCCAAGGAGACATTGAAGGGAAGGAGGAGAGACCAAATATTCTTCAGGTGGAATTATCAAGAAAATACACAGAAATTTTAAACTAAATTTACGTTTACACTGTAGGCTATTTCCTTACATTTCTCCACAGCATCCACTAACAAGGCACTGAGGGCAGTAAGTCCTGACTTCCATAAACCTTTCTCTCTTGCTTTTAATATTGCCAATCTGCACTTGAAAAATAGGAACAAAAAACAACCACATAGAAGAGCTGTTACCAGGGAAGATACAGAAATGTGATTAACCATTTGAAAAAAACACTGTCCCTGATGACAAACTTGCTTGGGGCCAAGTAAGCAAGACTTCAAAGGTTAGTTGGGTAGTGGATTGAAGGCTCCAAAGCCTGAACCAAGAAAGCTGCAAGAGTGGCAATGCTAGAATACATCAGGTAGTGCAGACAAGGAACTAATTCTGCCACATGTTTCTGAACTCATGATTAGCAGAGCTAGTGCTGAATGTAAAATGAAGCCACATGAGCAGGACCTGCAGCTCTGTACAGCAGCCAGAAAGAGGAGAAGGGAGGGAAGCGTCAGAGATCACATTTCAGCCCTCAAGCATCTCATCTCTTTGACCCTCCGCGTCTGATTCCAAGCTCAAATACAGTTCTGACGTCCAAGGTGTCACCCTATCTCCAATTAATCAAAGGATAGTCCTGTTTAAGTAGCCCCTTCTCAGGAATCCCATGGCTTGGCTTGGCATTTGATCTCTGTCATAGCTGTCAACAGATCTACTCCTTGCTTCTCCCTTGCTTTTGTTTTTATCTAAGGCAGCTCAGCGAGCCTGGAATGAAGCATGCATGGACAAAGCAGAGGGATACCAGAGCTTTTTAGCAGGCAAGCATCGGGCTTTGTGCTACGGTGAGCAAACAGCAGCTCATGCAGGACAGAACTAAGGACCAAGTGCTTAGGACAGAACTGCTAACACTCTGAAGTTACTACTTAAGACCATGAATTATTCTTAAAAACTGAGGGAACATGAAGCTTAATTAAACTTCTCAGCCAAATACCTGCAAGGCCCTAGGTTATGAAGCCTGCTGTTTTCTGATTTGGGATTTTGTAATTGTTTACCAATCCATCAGCAAACCTTCCCGCAGTGCCCCTGTGAGCATAAAGGACCTGATCTTTAAATAAACTGCCTGCAGAGACCCGTCTGATAAGCAGCAAAGAAATAATTATGCCATTCAGAAATCAATTTATTCTCAGGCAGAAAAGTATTGCTGCAATTATCTTAAATATGGGGTGAAGTCCAAGCAAAACCGGTGAGCCAGACATTAGCATAACACTTTATTTCAGTGGAGCAGGGCAAGCTGACAGTATTATCATCTTTGCCTGAAGAGGTTAAGAGTGAGACTGACATATCTTTTTCAGTGACTTTTGATCAAAACATACCTAATTACGTGGAAGGAGGCCTCCACTCCCTGATAGCTAGAGCTCTCAAAAAAACATCTGTAGGAAATCAATGCCCAGCCTTTTCAACACACACCTAACCTTTGTCCTGTCACTCATTACCACGCACCTAAGATAAACACCATTTCTTTCCACACAGGATCCACCCATCACATGCAAACCACTGAAACAAAACCTTCACAGCCTGAAGTTGTGAGAAATTATTTGAATTTTTTTTCTGTACCAGAAAAAGCAGGAAATCCCCCACTCACTTTCCCCAAATATTGTTCTACTCGATATATCTCAGGCTGATATAAACACATGCACCGTGCAAATCACCACAGCGCTTCGTGGTCTAATCCTGCAAAACACCGAGTGCTTCCTGTAAGGGCTGAGTACCCTCAACTTCCACCCACTCATGAGGAAATCTGAGAGACAAATTTGCAGTTTAAACTGAGAACTGAGGGCTAAAAATTAACTCTACAATAAATAAAATAATTTTTCAGATCTGCAGGTTGACCACATCCTTAAACCAGCTATGCAGCCTCACAAGTTGAGTGGACGTACAAGAGACATGGGACTGGATGGCAATTTGAGGGGAGATAACTCTGCTGTATCCAGCAGAGATTAAGTCAGGCTTAAACCAAACTATAAAATAGCATCCTCAGGAGCTTTTAGCGTACTCAGGCCCAGAATACGTGTTAGAGAAACACAGAATTGACAGAAGCCTTAGCTGTTAACATCCAGCTCAGTAGCAGTACTCTCCTTCTGCTGGTTTTGGTTGTTTTCACAGAATCACAGAATAGTTGAGGTTGGAAAAGACCCTTGAGATCAAGTGCAACTGCTTGCCAAGACCTTGCAATCCCACCACTACTGCTAAACACTACCACTGAGCCACGTCCCTAAGTATCACATCCATGCATCTTTTAAATTACTCCAGGGACAGAGATTCCATCAACTCCCTCAGCAGCCTGTTCCAATACCCAAAGAATTTTTTCCTTATATGCAACCTGAAACTCCCCTGGCACAACTTGAGGCTATTTCCTCTCGTCCTGTCACTTGTTGCATGTGAGAAGAGACTGACCCACACCTCACTCCAACCTTGTCTGAGGTCTCCCTTCAGCCTTTGTCTACTGAATCACAATCACCACAAGGCAAAATAAGATAGAAAATGGCAAAAAAAGAAGGCAGCACTGATTCCAGAAACAATATATTTGAGCCTGATTATGATTAGCTACCGAAATGAGTAAATGAGATAGAGAGGTGAATTTTATCTCCAAGCTCATCATAGACCCAATGTGAATCAGGGAGAGTAGACCACTTAAAGGCCTGAGCAGAACTCCAGAGGAGAGAAAAAGCAAAAGAAAATGGAACTGCCTACTGCAATTCCTTCTAGCTAAGACTAAGGAGGGGGCTTGGTTGTTGAGTTTTCTCTTTAAGTCAGCAAAGAGACAGCTGTGAATAAGGTTAGACTCTCAATCTCAATCTTACCTTCTGAACCTTTAGACTAATAAACCTTTCACCTTGCATACCTCTTACACAAAGAAGCAAGTCAAGACCTATAAAATAAGAATTAGATGAAAGGACTTTGCCTCTCCTGACATTTCTCACTTGCAGTCATTCACATACCCAAAGGTACATTCAAACAGGAATGAGTCCTGTTCATAGCTGTCTGCAGAGGAGAACATAAAACCACACTTTCACACAGATTTTAACTCAACTAGAATGTTTCAGTTCTCCCTTCTAGTGCTGTATTTTCATTTGAAACACTTTGTTTGTAAAAACAAAGGAAAGGATTGGGTGAAGTATTTCCAACCATTCACACCTGAGATAAAGGATGCCTAATACAACAGCCTCAACCCACCAGGAAAGAGTTAAATTTTGTTAAAACAGGGCATTCCCCTCCATAAAGCTGATTAGTGTGCTGAAAATCCAAAGCCAACACACTGGGAATGGGAAGTAGAATTACCAAATGTGAGTCACTGATTCAAGGTTCCTCTTTTCTCCTCTTCAGTTGGTCTCAGGGTACAAACTTGAGCAACAGCAAGAAAACCTTTCTTCTCTGATCTGAAGGACTGCCATCATTTTTGGTGGAATTTCACTAATCAGTGGTTCAATGAAAAGGGGGAAAAAAAAGGCTACTGTGGCCGGTAGAGAATGACACACTGCAGCATTTTAATAAGTTAAGCCATTATAACTTGCTCAGCAGAAACGTCAAGAGGTTTTGTTTGCTTAAAAGGAAACAGTTAAAGTAGCTCTTACAGTATTTGCAGTGACTCTTTCCCCAGACTCAGAGCTACTAATGACCGTAATTCTGACTAGAGTGTGATTTGGCAACAGTCACGTTGACCCCATACAGCACATCATAGGACCGTACAGCTTAAAGCACTCAGCAAACACTAACCTGGTTATTCCCAAGGACATGGATTTTTTTTTTAGTTCTGTTTTTTTCAGGTGAGGAAACCAAGACTGAAAGAGAAATGGTACCACCCCAAAGCAGCAGAAGATGGAAAGAGAGAAACGGATCTGGGGAACAGCGGTGCTTTGGCTGATGAAGCATCTCTTCAGTAACAGAAATGTCAAATTTTGATTGCAGCACAGCAATTTGCTTAAATCAGCCATGGTATTTCAGTGGTACTCAGATTGTGCAGGGCTTGTGCAAAATGATACTAAAGGTCAGTGTATTTAACAGCTACACAAAGTCAACATTGTTTATTCAATGCCTCTGGCCTAATACAGTAGAAAAAAAAAAAAAAAAAAAAAAACCCACACAAATAAAGACACAAGGATTTGCTCAGGATGACCACAAGTAAAGCAAAATCCCTGTTCAGGGTGAAAGAGAATGAATGCCCTCAATTCTTTAAATAATACAGTGCTGTTGAATGTCTGCAATTCTGGTCAGAGCAAGCTTCCCATCTGCAGTAAAACTCTTCCTGAGGAAAAATTGCTTCATTTTTGGAAGGTTCCAGTCCCGGTGTTTATCATCCCACTGCCGCTGTTTGAAAGACCCAAACGAACAGAATACAACTCTGACTCACTGAAATGGAGAAAACATCATGCCTGACTTCGTATTCATCCTGGGAGTTAAAGCAACTTTTTCCAACCGGAATTACTCTTTGCTTTCATTCCTCGCATTCCTTACCTCCTAACCAGGTAACTTCAGGTATCTCTGCAACACGTGTCCTCTTACTCTTCCTTCAGCAGCATACAGTCAACCAGCACCAGAACAAGAGGACACAGTCTCAAGCTGCACCCAGGCAGGTTTAGGCTGGATGTTAGGAAGAAGTTCTTCACAGAAAGAGTGATTGGACATTGGGATGTGCTGCCCGGGAGGTGGTGGAGTCACCATCACTGGAGGTGTTTAGGAAGAGACTGGATGGGGTGCTTGGTGCCATGGTTTAGTTGATTAGATAGTGTTGGATGATAGGTTAGACTCGATGACCTCAAAGGCCTCTTCCAACCTGGTTAATTCTATTCTATTCTATGAATTGCCCCTTGGCTGTTACTAGAGGGTTCCAATTCATCCTCCAAGAGGGGGAAATACACACCAGTACAACTCTTGAGGAAAGAGTCAACAACTACGCTAATGAAATGGATGAAACATTTTTCTGGTGCCATGTGGAAATCAGTAATAGCAGGCTTTCAGCTTGCCTGTTGAATCTGTTTTGTAAAATCCATCTCTGACCTCCAGAGATAAAGAAACTGGGAGTGAGCAGCAAGAAGAATATGCAGAAACTGACAAGTGAGGTGTTTCAACAGTGTTGGAGATAGAGATACTGACCGATGCTGACCTATTTTCCCAGCCTTTTTTGTACATTCACACATGTGACTGGGAAAACAGATTAATAATGCCACATAAGACACAGACACCTTTACCACTGCAGAACAAGTCACCCATGACTAAGAAGCATTCTTTTATTAGAAGTCCTTTGGTGAACAAAGCTGGAAAGAGAAAAGGCTGGATGAGGCACTACACTTGAACACTGAACATCATTTTACACTAGCACATAGTTAAATGACTTATTTCATATTTGTACAAGGATTTGAAGACATAAACCTGTCACCAAGCATTAAAAGCATCATCTCTCAAAATGCTTCCTGATGTGGGGGAAGGAGGTGTTGGAACAATTCTGTAAAACTTCTTGAGCCCTCCCAGGAGGGAGTATTATTTAAGAATAGTTCATCAGCTCTTTTTTTTTTGATCTTTGTACAACTACAAACACAATTTGATTTGAATCATCATCATCACCAAGGGTGTCTGTAATAACAGCTGGCTTGCCATGTTAAGAGAAGGTTGTATCTGGGTTAGAAATGCCTCTATAATAGGCATTTTTTCAGTATTCATTCAGCTCTGTTGTTTAACTTGGATTTTTGAAGCTGTTCTTCCACTTCTTGCTCCAATACAGACTTTGGATTTGGTTTTGGAGAAGAGTACATGGCTCCACTTCTCCACCAAAGATACATAAGTAAGTATTACCCAATTATAAAGCCTATCATAAGAAACCACATCATGATTTATCAGGGTCACTGGGGTAGGAGGCTATGGCGAGCAGTAGAAGCGATAGAACTACACCAATCTTCATGAGTACTAATAAACGTCCCTTTGTATGACACCACACCAAGATTCATTTGCCACTTGGTATGTGGCACATATCAAGCTGCTAAAACACTTTAGAAATAGTCTTCCCAGTACAAAACCAAAGCAGTCTCCAATAATAACAGCTGTTAGAAATTATGCTCTTTAGTGTAGATGTTACTTAGACACTAAGTGAAAGCCGTCTTCAGAACTGAAGTTTCAAGCTTTAACCCAAAGCAGCCAATTCAAACATCTTCCAGTTTAATTAGGCTTTGCATCAGGCTTCTAGACTGCCCTTGTGCATGGCTCTAGCTCGGGACTAAAGCATAAGGATCCCGTAAGCATTTACTACCAGAAATAGCTCTGTCACGACAAAATGAGTGCTTGCCAAATCACTTTCTAGCGCACGTCTACCTGGCTCGATAGCTTCTTGGCTCCAGCTCTGCACATTGCAGAGCGCTCAGTTTCCAGCAGGATTTCAGAGTACGCAGTATTGCGCACTACCGAGACCCAGGACTCCTAGCTGTTGATTCTTCAGGATCTCAAATTCATTTTTTGAGTGCTTGACACCTACAGTTTCATTCCCACTTGGTATTGCCAGAAAGCAAGGTCTGAAAGTAGCACGCATCTCCAGCAATTTTCTAGATCTCCACGCTTTTCGTATCTCCAGGTTTTCTGAACACACACCTCTAATTAAACCACAAACAAAACACAAACCTTAAAATTCAAATAAAACAAAACCGTTGCCTCTTAACTGCAGAAGAGTCTTTTGTCTCCAGTACGACCTCTCTGCCTTACTATTTTCAGTTGACATTTTTCTAATTCAAAACATTTTACTTTTCTTTGGCAGGCTTTGCACACGCAGTTTGGTCCCCAGTTGCATTTACAGGCTGGGGCTTCCTAGCAGGTAGCTGTCCTGACTTGCATTATTTAAATTCCTTTCCATTGACCTGAGCATCATGCAAAATAATATTAAAGCAATTTTACAAATGTATAATCATAAAGGGAACCTTCCAAAACTCTCAGCAGTTTTTTGTATCTGTCTATAGAAAGTCATTCAGATGGCTGGCATGCAGCTTTTTCAACACCCAAGCAAATTCTCTCTGCATTCAGCAGGCAAACTGGCCACATTAAGTGTAGTTATAAGGGAACTGATCTGTGAAAACTGCTGGTAGCATAGAGTGAAGGCTTTTTGTTTGTGTGTTAACAGTCACTGCAAAAGTCTCAACACCATGCACTACAGGAACTTGCACTAGCTGGCAGTTTAGAACAAGCATCTACAGTTTCTCAAAAAAAACCCCAAAACAGGCAGACCACCCAAAAAAAAAAAAAATTAATTTCACTTGTAGTTTCTCTTTTGCACTCAAAACCCAAAGCAGACTTCTTGTCATTCTGTCAATGACCCCCATGCAGCATGGCAATGGCTCTGCAGGCAGAGGTAGGCTAAGCAGGGTATCAGTGTTACAGTTTACTATCACCGAGATGACTACATGAGTAAGAAGCACATTCTTCCCATCACTGCACTTACTCCATAAGGAAACCAGAAAGGGCACCAGGCCAAAGTCTGGTAGTTAAGCAGACACACTATCAGGTTTCCCACATTCAAAAATCTTGCTGCCAGGGAAGCATGAAAACTGCTTCCCACAGCCTGGGTGGCAGAAGGAAAATTAAGCGAAACCTAGACAAGAGCGATCTGCACAGGGCTTTTAAGATTTTTATCGAGCTGAAGTCCAGCTCTCAAAACACAGCAGCCTCCCCTTATCATCCAGCAGCTCTTTCATTTTCAGCCTCAGCTCTTTTATCATTGTCCCCTGACAGAGCTTTATCTTCAACCATCCCTTTTTCAAAGGCTGCAAGATCTCCCAAGTAGTTTTTATCTATCTGCAAACACCCATATGAAGGTTGTGTCCACTGCAGCCCTTCTCCCAGCACCTCTGCTGTTCCCATTAAGAAGCTCTGACCAGTGCTGAAGGAAAGAAGACCTCCTGCAACTAACAGATACCTCCTGCTCCTAGTTCCCTCCAGGCCAGAGCACAAAATCCACCTTTACATCCTTCCTGATGTGCCAAAGAAGGTTTCACACATCCAGTAATTTCTGGCATGGGGTAGATCATGCAGATCCCAGTGTTTAGGCTGAGGGTGCTGCAACTATTTGCCAGCAGCAGAAGACCAGACTGCATCAGGAACTGTTCTCCTGATCCCATGCCAGCAAGCTCAGAGGGTCAGCCCTGACCGAAAGGTCACTCTTCCAAACAACCAGGTCCAGCCCCTGTGCAAGGAGCCAAAAACAGGGCAGAGATACTCTGACAGAGTTCAGATGGGGTCCACACTCAGTGGGGCAGAACCTCCCGACAGTGCATAAAGCAAAGGAAGATTAGTGTGACTGGCCAGTCTACACCTGATGTTCCACACAGAAAGCAAATTAGTCCTGAACAGCTAAGAGATGAGCACCAAACACATCATCTCGCAGGAAACACAAAGCCCTGTGTACACAAAAGCTCTGCTAAGTGATGAAAGAATTACAAGACATACCAGGGCTGATTTTTTTTAAATGACATTTCTCTGTAAAAGAACTTCTTTACTGCTGTCCCTGCTATTCATTGGTGCCTAACTTCATAATTGCTTGTCCAACTGCTACCATGTAGCACGTGAACATGCAGGTGAACATTTAACTCGTTAGAAAATTCATCATTAAAATAATTATTTTTATGCACATGACTCTTCTGGCTGCTTCTGAAAGGTAAATTGTGTGCTCTCAATTCCCAAGGCTAGATCGGTTGGTTACCCATTTCATGTTTGTACAGAATCCAGACAGACACGTAAGCTGGCTTGAAGACCAGAGGGAACAAAACTGATTAAAGTAATCCAGTAGGCCCAGAAAACATGTAACAGCCAGGCAAGTAGGCATGTTTCCATCAACTAGGGAGCAGGGAGGTCATTCTGCCCCTGTACACTGCACTGGTTAGGCCACACCTTGAGTCCTGTGTCCAGTTCTGGGCCCCTCAGTTTAGGAAGGATGTTGAGTTGCTGGAACATGTCCAGAAAAGGGCAACAAAGCTGGGGAGGGGTTTGGAACACAAGCCCTATGAGGAGAGGCTGAGGGAGCTGGGGTTGCTTAGCCTGGAGAAGAGAAGGCTCAGGGGAAACCTTATTGCTCTCTACAACTACCTGAAGGGAGGTTGTAGCCAGGTGGGGGCTGATCTCTTCTCCCAGGCAACCAGCACCAAAACAAGAGGACACAGTCTCAAGCTGTGCCAGGGGAGGGTTAGACTGGATGTTAGGAAGAAGTTCTTCACAGAAAGAGTGATTGCCCATTGGAATGGGCTGCCTGGGGAAGGTGGTGGAGTCACCACCATTGGAGGTGTTCAGGAGGAGAATGGATGGGATGCTTGGTTGCATGGGTTAGTTGATTAGGTGGTGTTGGATGATAGGTTGGACGCGATGATCTTGAAGGTCTCTTCCAACCTGGTTTATTCCATTCTATTCTTAAAATGATCTTCCTATCTCTCTGCAGAAAGACTTTATATTAGTATTCCATGAGTGGCCCAATATGCATATGATTGCAGTGGGAACCACAAAAACACAAACTGAGGCTGACAGAGAACATGCTAGAAGACAGTACTGTCTGAAATGCCCCCAGGCACCTGCATTCTACCATCCTGAATGCTGTCAGAACCAAGCTACACTAGAATACTCAGAAGACCACGCACACATTTGAACATCCAGCACAAAGCCCACTAAAGCCAAAGGAAACCTTCGCATCCATTTCAGTGGGAACTGGGTCCAACTGTTTGTTAAACAACAGAGAGTGTTTAATTAAACTTCTCTGAACCTGGGCAATCAGAAGATAAAAGCTAAGAATTAAACCAGCAGATCTCAAACCTGTTGATGTTCTGCCAAGAATTTATGTCACATACTGTCAAGTTTCATTTGGTCCAGCAACCGAACTGTTGATAGTTAACAGTCAGCTCCCAGTACCTTTTTCCCCACATAAGCTGCTGTGCTGCCCCTAAATGTTAAACAAAATGGGTGGCCCATTCAGTCACAGCTTATTTGCATGTAAGGCCAACTTCAACAGAGTACTTAAACAGAAAGGAGACAAGTGCTTCCATAAGGAAAGATAAACCACAGCTTGTCCTAGAACTCAGTCCTGATGTTTTAAGGGTTGTGGGGTTTTCCTATCCATTATTTCTAACACACCTAGGCAGAAACATTTGGGAAAAAGCACCACAGAATATTTCCTTTGGTTGCTATCTCATTGTTGATGCCACGCACACCTCCAAATAAATCTTTTTCCAGTGTGGTCGTATCATGCACCCTGACCCAACAACAGGAAAAATGATGAAGAATCACAGTGCTGGAAAAAAAACACCACTGGGGTTTCAACAAGCACTGGGTCCCAAGTAATGCAGTTGCTTCAGCTGCACGGATGTCGCACAAGCCTCTGTTTAAACACTGCAAAGTGGTAATCTCCTGCTTTTGCTACTTTGAAACTGAGGAGGCAAAGGAAAATATTTGAATGTGCAGTCCTGAGGTCAGAGCCGAAGTTTGATTTGGGTTGGTTTGGATTAAGGAGAAACGTCCAAGAACAACTCACTGATTTACTTTATTTCAAGACTTGGCACACAACTTGGACCCGGTTCAAAATCCAACGACACTGCGCCAGAAAATGCTACAGAAAGAGCAAAGATAGGAGACATCTGGACTGTGTTAGGAACTTAGAGCCATAAAGTCCTTTAAAAATATTCTCTGCTCATGTTGGGACTTCTCTTGTTTTTGTTTCGAACAATCTGAACGTTAAAACTGTGCTCCAAATTAAAAGTTAAAAAACAAAATCAACTTAAACCCGAAGTCGTCCCCAAGAAGGGCAACCTGAGCCAATTACAAAAGTAACAAAAAACCCAACCAAACAAAAAGATCTCAGATGAAAAGTGAATGCTCCTACAGTGAAAGTGGTCCTTTTCAATAGCACTGCATCAAGGCTCCTGCAGTGAAAATGATAGTTTTCAATACTATTGCATCGCTGCCAACTTCTCACACAAGTAGGACAGCAAACATGTCCTAAAAAACATGGCCTCTCTGATTGTTTAGATGCCTGCTTTGCCAAACTATTAAACCTATCCAGGGCACACTGAAAACAGTGACACTACCCAAAAAGCTTCTTTCTGTCTAAAATATTGTGGTCTGGGTTCTAGGATATAATTGGAAAAACATATATATTTTTAAAGGTCATTTAATTGTTTCCATCTTAATTCCAGGCAGTTGGCAGCATCCATGCTAGCCACTTTATAGGTCCTTAAATACAGCCTAATCAGTTGTTTGCTCCCTTTCCAGAAAGGCCATTACAAAAATGAATGAAGGTGATGGATTTGGGAAAAGAAAAAGCTATTGTCCACTTTCAATACTTATTACAAAAGCAGAAGAAATATTAGACAAATTATTCACAGAGTTCTATCAGAAAATCAAGTAGTTTTATAAATTAATTAGTCTCAAAAATTCCATTTGACGATGTTTAATAGATGAACCTTTAAAATAATGGAAAGGAAGCCTATTAGCAGCATCTCTTCTCTTGAACGGGAAGGCACACAGGGTTCCCAAGTACTTTGCCCAGAGCAGAGCTGGAGGAGCACAGGAGCCCTGGTCCTGTCATCTCTGCCAAGGTGACCATCCCCTTGGTGAGTAGCAGGAAATGGACACCATAACTCTGGCATTTTAGTTACTTCAGGTAGATCAGCTGCTTTGTTTTTATTAAACACTTCCCTCACCTGTAGCTGTTCTAATTGGCTGGAGCTGCATGACAGCTAATGCCAGCAAGATGCTGAGTTCCACAGCACACAACACATGTGGTGTCCTCACCCGCACGAGGCTGCACCTAAGCTAACTGCAAAGAATGAGTCCCCCTTCCCCTCGCTCCTTCAGTTGACGGAGCAAAGTCTTTGTAACAGAGCGCTGGGACCTCGTAAGATTCCATAAAACACAGGTCAGGATAACAGAAGAGAAAATTCTCTGCATACACACTGTGCTTCCCAAAGCTTGTTGCATGTAAAGATCTCATCTTACCTTAAAATAAATATTTTTTTCATTAAAAGCTAAGGCAATTCTAGTGTAACCTGTCTTCCAGTACAGCTTCAAGCAGAGCATTTAAGAGGAAAAAAACAACCAAAATCAGAGCACCAAGAGAAGAGTCTGCACAGCTTAATTCAACACTATGACCAAAGCTGAGGCTCAAGTTTACTCAAAATGGAAAGTCCTTAACATATCCTCCAACAGTGAGAACTCGTGGTAAGGGTGGGTTTCATTTCAATAACAGATGCTACCCTTCCACTTGCTGGGAATATTAAATAAAAATAAATAAATAATCAGCCATCACTTCCTTTATTCCATAATATTGATTATTTATACCAGTTAAGAGGACAGAGTATTCCATTCTTCCAAGTACATGCTCTGGCACAGCAAGGACTATTCTGCATTCAGCAACATGCATCATTTCCGGCAGTCCAGCTCCAGGAATAGAAACCCAAAGACAGTAAGGCAGTCAGACGAAATCACTCAGATACCTGAAAACCCTGCAGATACTATAGCTATTGTCATTTTACACCTAGGCTCCTTTGAGGCATTCTGACAGTGTAGACATAGACTAAATGTAGATGAAAATAATTAATGGGCTTCTTGGAAGTGAAAGGAATCCACAGAGCTATGCTCGCAGGCAAACAATCCAGAGATTCAATCCTGCAAAGGACATTTCTGCCCGCACTGAACACCGCCCTGTTTAACATAGGACACTCTGTTTGTTGACTGCACTAAATTTGTTCAACGCTCAAAGACACACCTTACTGAAGATTATTAGTTGTGTCATCTGCACATTCCTTGGTATTTCATAGGTCTGGTGCTGCTTTTACCATTTGCAGTCATTTGCACCAGCAACGTGTAAGTGCAAGCTTCTGCTACACCTCTACCACAGCATTTCACGTGCAGTGCAGGAGAGCAGTGTCAGCCCTCATGCAAAGTATTTCATTTTAAAAGACCAAGAGTATGAGAAGTACAGAAATGACAGAAAAAATACCTGCTGAAGACTGCACATTAAACATCTATGCAACCAACTACCTTCACCCACGATGGTCCTGCAAAGACATCTAGGCAGGAAAGTGCTTCCATTCCAATGGAATTGGGCCAAATATAAAATCCTCCTCCCCCAAAGTCCAACAACAAACCGACCCTCATTACTGCAGATAATACTCCTCTCCTACTTTGCCATAATAACTTGGAAAGCCAAATCAAGGAGGACAGATGCATGCCTGAGCTATAAAATCCAGATTTCATTTCCTATCACTCCCCTCCCCTAGGAGAGCTCAGGGGTGTTTGGATTCCGGGCTGTAGTTTAAGTCCATCTGTGTTCTTCAAGTATAAACATCTTCATTGAAACCAGACTCATCCTGCACAGCCATTCAGTTAGTGAGCTCATCTGTGAGAGACATGGACTGGCACATTTCTATGACAACCACACACAAAAAAAAGTATCAGCTTTTTGAAGCCTCCCAACTGCTCCTGAGGCTGTTTTCTCCTCCTCTATTATCTGTACTTATATCAGATATACTGCCCAGAACATCAGCTCTCTCTAAAATGGTCCTCTTTTCTATGGAGAAATAACAGGTATTTGGCAAATTTCATTCTAGGAATGAATGCTCAAAAACTCAAAAATCAAAGGAAAGGGAGTACTGTCCTATCTAGTTCCCTACTGGACTTGTACATGTACAGCCTAAAGTGACAGTCTAAAGAGGGATCATAGGAGGCTGAATCCATAAAGTGTTCCCAAAAAATCCTTTCTTCAAAAGTGAGCCCAAGTAGCTTGTTTTGTTCAAATATATTGATATGAAAAAGTAAAAGCACCAGTTTCTCTCCATTGGAAACAATAAACTCAAGTGTCACCACTTGAGAACCATCAATTCCTTCACTTGCTGGATCTCAATCTGGCTTTTTTGTTTGTTTGCTTTTACACTAAGCCACCCTTTTCTGCCTTTTTTTTAAATTACAAAATAAAGGCAACAGAGCACAGGAAGGTTGTACAAGTATAATCAGTTCAGGTCCATGGTTTATCTCCCTCCCCAGTAACACCAGATAGACACATGTGGGAAAACATGACAGTATCTTGTCTTCACGAGGGTTTAATGTCACAAGACCCATGATATAAAATTATGCCATTTTTCCAGCCAAGATCTTGGCTTCAGCTCAAACAACTGATGCAGCCTCTTCTCTTAAAGCACTGCTTATTTGAAAGTCTACACACCAAAGCAATTCAGCACTAGATAAAGCAGCTCTTTCTCTGACATACATTGCCAGTCAGTGCAAAACTCACAATGTCCTTATGGTTGTTACTCCAGCCCCTCAAATCAGTGACTGCCAACTTACATGATTCATTAATTATAAGCAGTTAAGATTGTTTTTACTAGTATGGTACAGATGCCAAATCACTCTGAGTGATTCTCAACAAAAGAGAAAGATGCTACGAGTAAAAACAATGAAACGGACTCCCAGATCTAGACGTGCCAAGCCACAAATACAATGCCAGTAGAGCAATTTTCTGGGCTGGTTTTTTTTTGCTCCACCTCTGTTCTTTGAGATTTTGTCTCAAGACAGAGATTGCTGAAATAGGCAACTTGTTAAACCTTCTACTAAGACTCCTTGTGTTCACAGTAGCTTGTCTCATGTGATCACATGAGATAAATCACAGGAATAAAAAGGAAAAAAAAAAAGACATCTCCTTTAAGTCACAGAAACCTCAAGCGCAACTTTGTCTGCTACGGTCATCCTGGCATCACTAAAGGTTTCCCAGTCACAGATGCACTGCACCCATCAACTCAATGACTTCAAACTCGACAGTGTTTTGACTTGATCTTTTACTCACAACTCATTCTGTTTAATTTGCTTCAGACATCTTTCCACACACGATTCAGAGCAGCGATACACTGCCAGGCAAAATACTGAAACGTTCCCAAAGGCATAGATGAAGGAAAACTCTCATTATTAGTGGATCTAAAAGGTACTTCTTAATACTTCACCAGCTTGCCATGAAGAGCATAGCTAGCACACTGCAGCTGTTTGTGGCACATGTAAGCTTGAGTTGGACAACTGAAACCACTGTGGCCTTCTGGTGGAATCAGATGCTAGACAGACAAAAGGTGTTCAAGTCCAGCCTTAAGGTCTCCTCGATTCCTCCAAAAGTCACAGGACAGCAGTGGCACAGAAAGCCACAAGAAAGGGCATCTCATCTCTCCTCAGTCAAGGATCAAATCAGAAGCCATAAGATACAATCACCTTCAAAAAATGCTTAGAAATTCAATCAAGATGCAGGAATCTTGGCTTTGGCTAATTTCAAGTAAACAAACTTGCTAACACAAAAAAAATAAAAATGCACTTAACTATTAAAGTATTAAACTGTGTTCTTCTGTGCATAAAACTAATACAGGGACAAAAACACAGGCTGAAGCAGTGTCTTAAGAGGCCATGTAATAAGCTATGGCAAATGCCACAGGACTCATTCTGTACCAGCTCTCACCTGGACCTGCAGTGAGCCAGACAGAAATGCAGGCACTTGGGGAAAACCAGAATTAGGGTACAACCGATTCTGCGGCGTAAGTGCAGCACATTCCCTTCTCCAGTTTAAATCTGTGAAGGGTGGGCTGCACTGTTTATTTTCTGCTGCCTACACCATGCATCTGATGTGCGTATGAGGAACAGACTACTATCTGCGGGAGCACGTTCCCCACAGATAGGCACGCTCCCATCCGCTCCGGAACCGGTGAAAACCACACAGCAGCACACTGTACTTCCAGCTCTCCACAAGGGTATCCAATGCCACATCCTCTCTCTTAAATATGAAGATATGCCACTTCTTCTGAGGCTGGAGCAATCGCTGCAGGTGGTGATCGGTGACAAACAGGAAGCATCCATCCTGCTGTTCCACTGAAGAAAGTGGCAGCAAACAGTTCCCTCCTTGTCTCCACTGCTCACTTCTGTATGCTCAGAAATGCACATGCTTACACTGCTGTCTCTTTCCCCACAGCTGATAAGATGCCATGGAAACATTCAAGCTACATGGCAACAGGTTCAACACAGGACAATATGGTGGGCAACAGACACTACCTCTTTTCACAAAGGCTAAGGTTTAATCACCACCAGAGAGCTCTTGTTTTTCTCCTATATAGATCAGACTTCCAGTTCTCTGATGAGGAAATGAAGTGATGTGACTTCAAGCAGCTCATGAATCTCTTCAATTAATGCACTCTGCACAACAAAGATTTCCAGGGAATTATCTGCAACCACAGCAGTGCCTCATTCCCACTGCCATGTCCCTGAGAATGAGTCACTTCAATTCCCATACTCTTGCTGTAGGCAGAGAGCTAAGGACTCTTCCCTGGCTTTGTTAGCCAGGCAAATGGTTGGAATCAAACACTCAAAGTACTTGCACAGAACTTCAATTAGGGTTACCTTATTTTCTGCAAGTGTTTTGAGCATGGTTACCATAAGCTCTCCACTATTCATGCTGATTAGAGCTTATGCTGCAGGAGATAACATTTCCATCCCACTATCTTCAGGGAACAACCGAAGAACTAAAACCAGTACCAAGATACCCTTAACTGCTGCTTGCAATCAGCACATCTCCACATTACAAATTCACTGCAAAGCCATCTGGGCATAGGGTCCTAAGCTGCAAGGGAGAAATAGGACAGCAAAACTGAAGAAGCCAACACCAGTAGATTACTCTGAGAGCCAGATGACTGACCAAGCACCATTCCACAGTGAGATACAGGGCCACCACCACTCTTATTTGTGAACAGGTCAGACCTTTCCAGAAAGTCACAGCAAAGCAGAAGGGGTAAGAAGAAAGTTTTGAGTTAGGTGGTATGCCTTATGCTCCCCATCATCTGAAAGGTCAGGAAGATGAGCTACACCTGCAACAGAGCTCTCCTAAGCCACCATTAATAAACCGGTTTAGTGTGACTGTGGCTGGTTTTACACATTTAGGGATAGCGTAATTTTAATTTAGAAATACATTTCGCAGAAGAGACACAAAATCTGTGTTACAAGTGTTTTCAAACTTGAGAAAGCCTTTGCTGAATTCAACTAGTAGTCTGTATGTGCTCCATGTGATCTTCAAACTAGAAACACTGGAATTTTAGGCCAGGAGGGTGTCATTGACTAATGGGGATTCTCCCTTCTTTCTGAGTATAGGTTTATAGAGGCATAAGATCATGTTCTCCAGGCAAGTTTATATGAAATGATTCATCTCTAGCCAGCTGCAGTCAAGACATCTGCTTGTTTTCATTTCACTACAGAGAGTTTTGGCCCCCTCCCCTTACCTCCAAAGGCAGCCAAGATTATATTCAATCATAAAAATAAAACTTCAACAATTTCAAAACTAAAACTTCTATAGTTGGGTAAATTACAGAGGCCACGGATGCACCCCTGCCCCACCTAAAGCACTCCTAAGAAACATTAAGTCAATACTAGGCTGAGGAAGTCCTATTTAGTCAACAGCCTACTGAACTGAACACAGAGCCACCACCTCTATATCCTGTGGTTTACACGCAGATGTGTCCAATACATGAAGGCATTTCTTTGTTTTGTGAATCCCTCGCACATTCCACATGGGATCACGCAGACGGTCGTTGTGTGGTCAAATAAAGTTTGTGAACCCATGCCTTTATAGCTTTTCCATATTAATCTGCACTCTGGGCATATATCCAATTAAAGCCTTATGTATAGATCACTAGGTTACTAACTGGCTTGCATAATTGGGGGAAGGGAAATAACAAGCTCATGACTGCATAATTTAACACTGCCTATGCTTTTGGTTCTACAAGCACAAATCTTTTTCACTCCAGTCTTACCATAAATAAAGAGTAACAACGCTTGCTGAAGAGAAACTCTGGTCCCTGTATGCTGGAAGACACAGCAGTTAATGCTAAATGCATTTAGATTAATGCTAACTCCAGTGCAAAGAAGACAAGGTCTTCTCACAAACACGCTACAAAAACAGGAAGCAAAGGGGAAAGCTTCACAGCATTTAGAAAGAGCAGAGCATTGTTTGCCCAAGCTTTTCTTATAAACGCAAGAGAAAACAAACAAACGGGCAACGTGAAATCCAAGCACAGCAAGAGTCTTAGATCAGACACAAGGCTCTCAAGACAGAAGCCCTCAAAAGATCTCCATGTACAGACAAGAGGATGCACAGCATAGGTTGTTTTCCCCTCTTTCTCCTAAGAAAATGCAAGAAGAGAGACAACCTCCCAAATTCTTGATGCTAAAGCTAGATAATGTAACACAGCACTGCATCTGTATCTCAACTGAAGTGGGTATGATAAGTGAAGAGACATTAGGAAACACACAATCCACTACATCTATATATTTCCATTATTTTTAAACTGCATTCCAAAGGGAATATTCAACAACACAGGTCTCACACACTGTGGGCCACCCCAGAAGGCCATCTTCACCTCTTATAAAGAAGCTGCACTGAGGACTACATCCCTTCAAGATGACTCAAAAAGCTCCTGTCACAAGTACAGTGCAGTCTGCAACTCTGAGACTTCCTTTTTCTATAACTTTAAGCTGTTTTGTTTAAATTTTTCATATCATTACCTCCTTTCCTTCCCTTCCTCTTCAAGTCCACCTGGGCTGTGCACAGGCTGCTTGGGTAAGGCATATAGTTAGCGCTGCCTCAATCTCAACTCACCTCAGGTTTAAAAACAGCCAACCTACATTCCAGTGCACAGGTTTAAAGCACCAGAGGTTTGTTCCTAGATGTGGACAAGCACCAAAGAGGGCTCACAACCTTCCCATGTTGTCTGTCTCCATAAGGAAGCAGCTTTATGCATGGTCAACTCCCTCAACAGATTTGATTTCACCGTATTTACAGTATGTGAGTCAACACAAGTCACTGGGGGATATCTGAAGTAACTTACAATAAACCAGAGGAGATTAATTTCAAGGGAAGTAGTGGTGTATCACCAAAAGAAGCATAAGCTAGTGTTTAGAAGATAAGCCATCAGCAATATTTCACAATGCCAATATTTCTTTCCACCATGAACACAAGAGCAAGAGGACATTACAGTCTTCAGGCAAATGCTGGGTTCCAAAGGCAAGTGGTTATCTAGATGGGATATGTCAATATTCAATACCAAAACTTCATGTCTGGTCCTGCATATTTCATTTAATTTCAAGCTTCTCCATCTTATTTCCTGTTTCATTGACAGCAATCACAAAAGATGAATTATCTAACCTTAAAAACATGCTTTCATTCAGATGAGACATGCTGACTGTGCCTGTACTTTCACCTTCAGCAACAAAGTTCTGTGCCAGAAGAAATCATAAAACTTGTGCTATGTCCACATTATTTGGTTGCAAAGTAGATGGGATTTGCAGTGACAGGACTCCATTCAAGCTGCTTACTGTTTAGGAGAGGAAAAAGAGCCTGTTTTGTGCCTCTGGATGTCAAGCTACTTTTTAGTGAAGAATTTTAAAACTTTCCTCAAAAATCACCATAATAGCAGTAGGGAGAGGAGGGGAGGGGGAAAAAACACTACACAAACTGAAGGATCCAAAAGGATCTGAAAGAACCACAGAGAGTTGAAAGAAAAACTAAACAAAGTAATGACTAATAATTTGCACTTGCATGTTATCTTTCATCAACACTCCTCACTTCCATATGCCAGGAAAGAAAATTGGCTTCATTTAATAAAAAACTAACCCATGTAACAGCTAGAGTTGCTATTCTTTTCCTAAGGAATAGTTGAAGAAGTATCAGTATTCCTGTACTGGAAAGAGAAGCTGAAGCTCCTTGTCCAATTCCAAGATAATGCTACTATTACCTATTCACTTAAGATAGAAGTTTACAACAACTGGACAGATTTTCTTCTGGTTTAAATACTGACTGAGCAACATCTGTAACATGTTGTTTTCTCTTTCTCCAGACATCAAATAAACCTCTCTGTTCTATGTTACTGTTGGACAAGGAACATGACCGTTTCATTGAACATGATTCACCTCCCACAAGGAATCCACAGGTACTCAAACAAAGGGCATTTCACTACTGAGCAGCAAGCCAAGGACACAAATGGATCTCATTCAACAGTCCACTGAAGTAGATGGAAACCTCTGCTACAAATGTTCTAAAGATTCAGTTGTGGTCCCCTCCTCTCACTTTCTTTCTCAGGGCCAAGATGCTAAGCAAATTGTTCAGATGACAGAACACCACAGCTCGAGTCAGAGCACTGTGGAGCCAGAGCATCCAAGGTGCTCACGCGTGAGCTCACAACTCACAGTGGCTGGAGAGCTCCCAAACAGAGAGGGGCCTGGGGGCGCTGATCGACAGCCGCCTAAACATGAGCCAGCGGTGTGCCAAGCTGGCCAAGAGGGCCAGCAGCATTAGGAATAGTGTGGCCAGCAGGAGCAGTAGGTCATTGTGCCCCTGTACTCTGCATTGGTTAGGCCACACCTTGGGTACTGTGTCCAGTTCTGGGCCCCTCAGTTTAAGAAGGACATCGAGACACTTGAACATGTCCAGAGAAGGGCAACAAGGCTGGGGAGAGGCCTTGAGCACAAGACCTATGAGGAGAGGCTGAGGGTGCTGGGATTGTTTAGCCTGGAGAAGAGGAGGCTCAGGGGTGACCACATTGCTCTCTACAACTAGCTGAAGGGTGGTTGTAGCCAGGAAGGGGTTGGTCTCTTCTCTCTAGCAACCAGCACGAGAACAAGGGGACACAGTCTCAAGCTGCAACAGGGGAAGTTTAGGCTCGAGGTGAGGAGGAAGTTCTTCACTGTGAGTCATTTGCCATTGGAATGTGCTGCCCAGGGAGGTGGTGGAGTCACCATCCCTGGAGGTGTTCAAGAGGGGATTGGATGTGGCACTTGGTGCCATGGTCTAGTCATGAGGCCTGTGGTTACAGGTTGGACTTGATGATCTTCGAGGTCTCTTCCAACCTTAGTGATACTGTGATACTGTAACTCTCCATCACTGACATCCAGTGCTCTGCCTGGCAACGTAACAGCCAGGACAAAGAAATCACTCGTTGTGCAGCTACCTTTTCAAGCTGCCAGGAACAACTCGACACTCAGAGCCCCAACTAGAATAACTGCATAGCTACCAAGAAAAAAAAAAAAGAAAGAAAACACCTGCAGACTTGCATTAGCTTACACAAATGGCTCATAGTAACTTTCTACATTCAGTTCCCTGCCACCTTACAGTTTGCACTGTGGTGTCTCGAGATGCCTCTGCAATCATGTTCTTCTCAAGTGATTCCTAAATTTTAGAGCTCATCATCCAAAGGTTTATATTGTAAAGGTATGAGAAGGGAGAGAAAACTGCCAATCTTTTTTCAAAAATGGATTGCGACATGCTGCTTCTGCAGTAATTTTTCAGGTTCACTCTCATCCTGAAAATTTCAGTGCAGTCAAGGCTCCTCTGACTTACTCTCTACTTCTGAATTCAATCTTAACAGCCTCTAAAGCAAAAGCAAAGTGGTAGGTTGTCAGAAGTGACTATTAGAACACACAAAGCATGCACAACGCAGAAAGCAAGAGACTTGAACTGATTGGCACCTGCTTCCCTGACAGATACTTTCTTTGCAGGAAGATTGAAGGGTTGTAAGAAGAGTATGGCACCCTGGGCCACGTTCTGCTGTCAGTCATTCTCCCACACTTCCACTGATTTTTAATGAGATTTACAACCATTAAGAAAAGGAACAGCCCTCAATACCAGGAGGGAAGACATGGTCTTCGCTTCTGCTCCAACTCCTACGGGTGATTTATGGTGAGCATTAGGGCATGGCACAACACACTACTGATTCTTGGTGTCCAACCTAAGACACTCCAGAGCGAACCACAGATGCATATGCCAACTAAGAAGGAACTGCAAATTAAGCACGAACCAACAGTAGCAGACACCACTGAGAAGTCTGACAGACATTTATTTGTCCTTTTGTTTTCCCCACCTGTATAAGCACAGACCATAAAGCTCTTTGAGACAGCTAAACCGCAGTGCAGTTGAAAACCTAAAACTTGGAGAAAGAAGTAATTATGATGTCATCCAAGAATTGCTTGTTCTGATTTGTTTCAAAGGCCAAAAATCATCCCTCTTTTTGTTGTTCACAAGAGGTCAAATGGACATTGGTATTTATGGAAAGAACATACACACCCTTCGCATTTTGATTAACAAGTTGGATTCTGCTTAGCATGTTTCAGAAACTTCTTCTTTTCTTTAAGCAGTTTCTACTTTATTATTAATAATGCCCATGCCTGAAAATGGATAACAAAATCATTCAGTCTTATTTTAGGTGCTTGCACAGACAGAATAAAAAGGTAGCTCGCTCACAATAGACACTAATTGTATTACAGCAGCAAACAAAAAACTCCATGATACAACAGAACTCCATTACAGCAGCAACCAGACAGGGAAAGAGACACCTGCCAGTCCCAAAAGCTTATACCCACATAGCCAAAGCAGGCAAAGACTGGGAGGAAAGGGCCACTGCCATGTGAAAAATAGCAACACCACAGCTTTACCATTGAGGAATGCCTGCTCTAGACTGTCTGAAGCAGCCTGTTGGGAACACAACATGGGTATCTTCAGGAAGTTTAAGGGGAAAAGAGGAGATTTCATTTAAAATTATCCATACTGCCTGCCTGCACATGCAATTGCCTAATTTTTTGTGTTTGTTTTGTTCGGTTACACGTTAACTATCTACACACAAATAAAGAATGAGGGGATTTTTGTGGTTTACAAAATCCTCACCTTATCTTTGGGCTGTCATCACCAGAAATCTCATCCATTAAGTGTGCACAGACATCTCTACACTTCAGTAATATGTACAACTTATTTCCAAGGGAAAAAAAATATATTTTCTAGTATCACTTGCAAACAGTTTATCTTTATGCCCAAGAAAAATACTACACAAAGTAAAGCTACAGAATAATTGTATTTGGGGATATAATTAAGTCTTTTAAAAAAATTAAATCTTTATTTGGCCTCATCTCGGCTTTCTTCAGGCAATATTTACTGTACCACGTGCGGCATTCTCATAAAAAAAATCACAAAACCTAAATCCATTTCTGTGTGGTTTGAGTTTTACATGTCTTTAAAATAAGAAAAAGATTTTCTTTCATTCAGCTTTTCTTTAAGCCCTGAAAATCCAAGAAGCAAAAGCCCTTTAGTGATCGTTCCAAGCATTCGACATCCACACTCTTAATATCACAAAAATAGAGAGGAGTTTGAGAACCATTGCATATTCAGGCTTTCACTCATCTTTTCTGAAGCCCTGGTTAGTTATTCCTCTTCTCCTCAATGAGAGTGAAAGCAGTTTTTCCTTTCATATTTTTCATCCAATGAGAAAATCGTGCAACCTCCCAGTCACAGGAACCAGAACTTTAGTGAAGCAGCAACGTACTGTAAAAGGTGCAAGAGCTCTTACCCCAAAACAAGCGGTAATTCTGAGGAGGCATTGAAGAGACATGTCAAGAGCCCATGACGAGGCTTATCCCACTTTAAATCTCACACTTTCTCATTGCCTACAGAGCAAAAATGGCTACAAGTGTGATTATCTAGCAGACAATAGCAGAAGCACCAGCTCCATCTTCCTACACCTCCTCCAAGAAATTGGGTGCAGCTGCCCCTGCAAAGGATTCAGCCTCATGCAAGCTTCAGCCAGGACCAAAATCACAGCAAGACTTGAGCAAATTTCAAGACCAAATGAGGGAGACATCAATTTGCAGCAAGCAACATTTTTTCCTAACAAAACTCTGGGGAAGAAAGGCAGAGGGGAGATAGCACATGCCCTGTGGTGCTACAGAGACAGCTGGCAGGACATTTCTGGGAGTCCTGAATGAGAAGGACACGCACCCCTGTGTAACCTGGCCCAGGAATGCCCAGCAAGCCCCATTACCCTTCCTTCCATCACTGATGTCCGCTCACAGTCCTCCTACGGTACCTTGACTTTTCAGCTACAGACATGCAAATGGAAACAAAAAGTGAACAGAAAGTAAACACCAAAAAACCCTGCTTGGTCAGTAACTTCATTTGCTGATCCACCAGGGCTCCAAAGAGTAATTAAACATTAACACACTGCAGCAAATTGCACACATTTTCCCCAGCTTTGCAGGACAAGAAGGTGCAGAGGAAACACTTGGTCCCACGGTCTGTACTGTCTTGAAGGTGTTCACTGCTGACCTTGCCAGGGCTTTCAAACTGTAGCTAGTAGTCATAGAATCACAGAATGGTCTGGGTTGTAAGGGACATCCAAAGGTCAGCTAGTCCAACCCCTCTGCAGTAAGCAGGGGCATCCTCAACCACATCAGGTTGCCCAGAGCCCTGTCAAGCCTCACTTAAAGTATGCCTGGTCCTCATTACTTTCTCCATCCTCAGACCCAGTTTTCCACACAGAAGAAGGTAATGTCACAAACTAACTTTCCAGCAGGACAGCACTGTTTACACATTAGCAAAATAGCAAACTGCTTCTGCCTGTCTAACGCGGACTTTTCCAGCAAGCCTCTTGCTCCTAAAAGAGCTACTCACTCCTCCTAGTGCAGGCTGCTCAATGACTTGAGAACTGCCAACCCCCAAAAAAACCCAACACAAACAACAGTGAGGCTCTCTTACAGTAGCGTCAGCCATCCCTCCCAACCAGAAGCCAACCTGAAAGCTGCACGGTGATCTTTTGCTGAACCTTCCTGGCATTCTGAACAGCACATCCTGCCATTCACGGTACAGGCAATGAATGATAATCCCTCTCCTCAAATTACCTTACTGGTTTCAACGGAGCCAGACCAAGAATGTACGTGACTGAGTGTACTTCCAGTTCAGATTTTAGTCACTGCAACTTGACGAGTTTCTTGAGCTCAATTAAGTAACAGCACATATCTAGTAGACACTCTCAAATCCAGAAAAAACAGATGCCTTTTCTTCAAAGTTTCCCCAAATAAAAAAAAAAGGTGAAATACTTAAAATTATCTAAAACCATACTGAAGACACTGATTTAAGTAGATGCACGTTACCTGCATCTGTATTTCCCACACTACTGGCACTGTCCCATCAGTCATGGGAGAGCCCAGGAGGCAAAGTCAAGAAACCACTTTAAGTACTAGAAATGTCAGTACTGCTAACATCAAATGTCCCTAAAACAAGACCTCCCTCCTCCAAAACCTAGGGAGCACTGCTAAATTCTCCTAACTCTTAAGCCTATGAAGCGAAGGTCTTTCAATTCAGCATCTGGTTCTGACTTTGTCTTTTCCTCCATAACCACAAGAGCTAAAACTTCACTCACCACTGACGTGTTTGGTTATAATGTATGCTTTTCAATTGTCTTTTGCCTTTCCTGGTATTGCCCCTGCATTCTCAAATATTGTGCAAAACAGGAAAAATATACGCAATGATTGAAGAATACATTGTTTTTGGCAGCAATTCCAGCCTACCATGTTTCCCTCTCTCCTCTTCCTCAACAGTCTGCTGGACTATGCACTGAAACAGATCGGTTCCCTGATCCAGTTAAAAGAAAACAAATCTGCAAAAGGTACAGAGAGACAAAGCCTTCCACAGCCAGTGCACACAGATATTCTCAACCTGGTAACTGTTAAGTGCATACAAAAGACTGGTTGGCACAGATGCAGAAATGAATGGCAAAGGCTGGAACTGCCCAAGACAGGATTATTGCCGACAACACTGCCGCATCAGACTGTGTGAAAAGGGATCTGAGTGAGTGCACATACTTGCACAAGCACTCTGTATGGATTATACATGCTGAAGTATCAATCATCTTCAAACACAGGACTGTTTATGGAATTAAGTACTATCTACAAACACATGTAGACACAGAACAAAACTGATGCAACTGACATTGCTCAAAACACTAATAAACAAGCCACAATCTACCCATGCAACCCACAATCTAATTACTTCTAAAGACTCCAAAAGGCTTGAACTATTTGAGGTAGGTTTCTTCTTCCATAAATCCTATGTGGGGAGATGAGTAAAACCCCATTAGACCAGCCACGCTTAGTAACGTTGAAGGAAATGAGAGAAGCCTTTTCGTGTATCAGATTAAACCCCACCTGTTATTTAGGAACTGCAAAAGTAAGAGTAAATTATATGCACCACTCTATGTACAAAGCCTACCACCCTCTTCCTCCAAAAATTCCTTGATGCAAACAGTTCTGTCAACAAATTTGGTGGGACCAAGGCTTCAGCCTCTGTTCCCCAACTCCTGCTAACAACACAAACCTAAGCTGCACATTGGAACACCAATGCAGATAAGACTCTCAACCTAGCCTTTCACCTCTGAAAAACTAAATGTCCTTTTCATGCTTCACAGAATCACAGACTTGTGAAATGGTTTGCATTGGAAGAGACCTTTAAGGATCATCTAGTCCAACTCCATGGCCACAGGCAGGGACAGCATTCACTAGATCAGGCTGCTTAAAGTCCCCTCTAGTCTGACCTTGAATACTTCCAAATACAGGCCATCCCCAACTTCTCTGAGCAGTATATCCTTTCCTAGAAGGTTCACACACCAATTCTGATGATCTAGTAGATTCTTCCCATCACTAGTTAAAACACTCCACTACAAAGAAAGAAAAAAAAAGAGAGAGAGATGATCTCACTGCTCCATGAAGGCTCAGCCCCATGAGTGATACCGAGCCGCTCTAGTCCCTGCTCTGATGCAGAATCCAATCCCTGCTGAGGCCTGGAGGCAATTTACAAGCGTCCTCAGGGGGACTATTATCACCAGGTAGTGGCTAGCACCACATCTTTACTCCCCAGCCAAAATGAAAAATGAAGCAGAAGTATTTCTGAGTATCCTTTTTATTTAGGCTCCCAAACATGTAAAATTTACTGGCTGGGTGTTAACACAGCCTTAAGAGCTCCCACTCTATCAATGAATATAGCTTCTCTTTTCATATTTTAAAATAAGCTCTGTGACATATAAACACATACCTTAACACTGCTGACTTATAAATATGCTTTTTAAGCACATCAGGAACTACATATTCTAAGATATGTTTGATAGGCATTGAACAAATTTAAAGAAACAGCATTTTAGGGTTTTTTATACTGAGCTACTAACTAATATAGCAATAAAATATGTTTTGCCACAACAGAGTAATACTTCAGTAAATCTTCATTAAGTCCTCAGGGGGAAAAAAAGGGTTTTGTTAATGCAGGAACATCCCTCTGTCAGTTCTGAAACAGAATCTCAATTTCACCAGCACAGATAACATGGAGTGATTTGTTCTCAGTTTGCAGAGAATTCTAAATTACCATGGGTTGCATGCAGATTATGAGAGCCAATGCTACTTTCGATGTGCCTGCAGAAAATACCTGATAGGTAGCAACGAGGTAACTCAGAATCAGCAAAAACATGCACACCCAAACCCCATAGGCACCACATTTTGGCAAATGAAAACAATCATCAATGATAAGCAACTGAGAAATGGTGAATGCAAATAGCAATGTAATCATTCCATTGTTACAACGTATTTGAAAATATGGTCTCAAATTGCTTTGCTATTTCTGTGTTCAAATGTATTTATCGCTATAACAGTGACAGGCTCATCAAGCTAGTTTTAGGTCACATTCACAGAGCCCCATCAATAGCATGGGACTTAAAGACAGTTCTTCGCTTACCAAACACAATTTACTATCCTTATTACTATTGTTATTACAGCAAATTCATAATCATCCAGTTTGGAATCTGGATAATGCCACAATCTTCCTTTTCCAGGAAAGCTTTAAAAAAAAAAAATTATTCTTGTAAGTTTGTTTTGAAACTTCTGAGCTCTGCATAATACTTCCCACTTGAGCTAATTGTTTTTCAAGGGAAACTTAATTTTTTTAAATGTGTTTTTCTAACTAATGGGAACCTGTGCTAAAGTAAACAATGAGTCCAGCTCGATAGGAATTTTGCTCTATCTTTACCAAAAGAAGGAAGGAAAGACATATCATAGCATGCTGAAACACACGCAGTGGCTGAATCGTGGTATTGTAAGAAACAATCAGAAGACAATTTTCTACTCCACTTCTCCTATTTGAAACAGATCATCCTGCCCTGCCTCATTTAATATTAATTGGATACGCGCGCTTGTCTCTAGAAGGAAATATAAATGCAGTTCCCTAATCCACTTATATTCTTCTTTCAAATATATTTCTGATTAGATAGCTTGTCAATAAACTATTGTCCTCACACAAAGACACCCAAATCTCTTCAGTATTGTCACGGGCTTTGTATGTAACACTGTATCACACTCACCTGCCATGGCAAAACCAAGAAATGTGGAATGTACGTGAAAAGTCAAAGTTTCCATCTCCTTGAGGGATATTAATGAGTAACTTCACAGTTTCAATTAGGTCTTATCTTCCCAGATGGAAATTAGAGAGGTCATCACCAGTCAGTGAAAAGGAATCACTTCTTTATTCTTTCCTGTTCTGTTGCACATGCATGTGTATCACAACCTTTACTGTGAAGATTCATTGTCCTAAACATCTCCTCCCAACTGGTACAAGAAAAAGAATCAAAGAAAAGAGCTGGGGAGAGACACAAAAGGGACAAGGTGGGAGAATATTAAAGACACAGAAGTAGTGCAGTTATGATGGCTACCTTTCAAACTACTGAAAATTAAATGCCACCATTTCTGCTAAAGAGACTCAGAGGGTTATGCTTGAACGCACCCACAAAAAAGTAATCACACAAGGAATAGTAAATTGGATTTCATTTCTTTGTTTGTACTATCACTGCCCTTCAAGCTGTGCAAGGACAGATCTCACTGGGGAAAAAATAATTTATTAAGGGCACTACACTTGAGTTGGGTAGGCATTTATAAAATAAACATTGTTCCTCCCATGGGGAGAAAGTTAGATTCATCACCAGGCAAGCTGTTGTCTGGCAAACAATGTTTCTAAGTTTCAAAATTTCCTACTGGGACCTTAGTATTTACATTAAAAAAAAAAACAACAACCTAAACAACCTAACCTCACACCACCTTACATATCTGTATTTGCTTTTTCACCAACAAAAAACCTAACCAGAATGAGAGCCTGGACAAGACAGGAGTGAAACTGTACTGTCTTTAACCCGTTCTTTGAGACACACGAAACAAACAATGGAAACAACAGGTAAATCAGATAAAGTCACAACACCTACAGTGATGGGACTCTCCACTCCACAAGCTAGTATCTTTCCATTTGTTAACTGAGTGCATATATCAATTCAGAATACAATTTTTAATTATTACTACTAACACTGACTTATTTTAATTGAAGAGAAAAAAGAATCACGTGCTCATGTCAGAAAAAGCACTTTGCAGAGAACACTTTTTTTCTCCCCACATTTTGCTGAAGTAAGATGGCCTAACACTCATTCCATTGCACTGCTGCATAATGCTCTGGTTTGGGACACTATCTTGTCAGCACAACGCATGCAACTGCCTAATCAAACAACAGCAGTGGCTACCTCTTACAAAAAACCACGTGGGCAGGGTCTCATTATTCAGGCTTCAAAGTGGGCACATACAGTGTCTACTCGTGGAAAACCTGCAGATGGATAATGCAGACACAAAGCAATGCTAATTTCTATACTGCAATCCAGGCATTGACAAGTAAGAGCTTGTGGGGAGAAGACTTCAGTTCAAATGTCTCAAGTGACAATAAAAAGGATGAAGTGCCTAGAATCAACAAATAACTTAACCCTTGTACTCAGGGACATGATCTACCAGATCTGGATTTATCTGTCATTAAGACTTTTGCTTTCAAATGCAAAACCAAAGTGATGTTATTTTCCTGTTCCATTTTATTCATCTTGCATAGAATGCAGTAAAACTCGTCATGCCAGAGGATTTGCAAAGGGATGGTGTGAAGATTAATTACTGGCTGCTCATAAAGCACCCTGCCTGTGGAAAGCCCTATGTGTAAAAATGACCTTGTTATCAAAGTTGTTGAGTGCTCCCAATGCTCACTTTCAGTGGATGATAGGGGTATTTTTCTACAGCTCTTGAAAACCAAATCAGCTACATTTAAATATCTACCTACAGTTTCAGAAGGTATTGGCATGCTGCCTCTAACCTACTTCCGTAGGGGGTGGGGGCTAAGCTACCACATATTTTGCTTAAATCACATTTTTTCAGCTCAAAAAACCTAAAAAGGTTAAGAGTAAAATCTAGGTATCACAGACCCAATGACTGAAAGATATCTGCCAAATGGACCTAGACATTCAGGCAGTAAGTAAACATGGATCTTATCCTAGTGCCCTAATTACTGCCTAGAAACCAAAGGCACTGTTTGAAAAAAATGCAGCACAGATATGTCTGTGAACAGCAGTATTTATTTGGTGAGTTCGTGATGGACAAAAAATGGCAAGGCACAAGACCAAGCATGAAGAGCACTGCCTAACAAAATGGAGCCTGCAATGGTACGTACATCATTTGAGCGTCTTTTACTCATACACAGAAAATAATTAGGAATTAGAACACCTCACCGTTAATTAAAGCACCGTCCCATAGGACTTTAGACATTGTTTCAGTGATGGTTTCTTCGGAAACAGCATGAAGAGTTTGACATCTCCTACACAAACACAACTTCATGCCCAGTATTGCCACATTACAGAGATTAATGTCTGAAGTATAATCATGCTTCTCTTTACTGGTATCCTTCTCCTCTGCTCAGAAACCATCAGCTATGGCTATTGCCAGGAAAATGCCTCATCTCCTCGGATTCCTATTCAACTTCCCCTCTGCACTGACAGTATCTTAATAAAATGAAGGATGGCAAAAACTCCTCGTGCTCATGTCTTTCAGGGGTTTTCTCCAACAATGCTCGACCAAGCCATACTTCTCCTTTTACACAGTACTTCTACCAAAGAAAGAAAAAGACTCCTTCGGAAACATCCTCAAGAGCCCAGTGGAAATGGTAAGCAAAGATGTCATTGTGGCCCAGAAAAAGAGCTCCGTGAGAATAGGCAGCTGGCCTACCTGAAGGTTAAAGTAGCTCACAGTGAAAACCTCCTTTGAATACTTCACGGCAAAGAACGACGCAGAAGAGAGATTTACACACGCTGCGTGTCTGCGTACCCAAGTGTGAAAAAATCCAGCCTCCCAGCACAACAGAGACTGGGTGAAAGCCACTGAAATAGACCATTAACAGAAATCTACACAAAAGCCAATCCACTCTCTCACATCACCAGTGTCCTATAGGAAGGCCAGAACGAAGCCATTGAGAAAAATTGTCCATTTACATATAATTTAAAAAAAAAAAAAAGGCAGGGTCGAAGTACTGAATGATTGAAAAAAAAAATCATTGTAAAGCATGTTTTGTCAGTGATCAGACAAAATTTGGGTGTAATCATAGCATGCACCATACAAACGTTCAAATCATACTGGCCATGAAATTTTGAGCTGTACGTATAAATATAAATTAGAATTTTAAAGACTGTATTCATCTATTGTACAGCTCTTGCACTGATGAGATCATCACCTTGCATTTTTGTCTTGCATCATTTTCCATTAAGAAAGAAAACCCTGAAGGAATCTCCATGTTTTACGACCGCATCGCTTATGTCTGGGCTGGGTATCTGACCGCCCAATCAGAACCCCCAAACCCAGGCCTAAAACAAAGCAAAGACCCTGTAAACCCGGAGCCTTCGCTCTCTGATTAAACGCATCTTCCTCCTCCCCTCCTTCACCTCTAACTTGGCCAACATGCCAGCAGATATTTGCCAGCTGTGGTTTCAGATAGAGATGGCTCAGTGTGTCAATTTCATGTCTGTGTCATATTGAGAAGGGGGGGGAAAGGAGCCTTTAAAAAATAAGAAAAAAAAATCTATGTCAATAATACTAACAATCACATTATTATAATAATTATCAATAATAATAGACAGACTTGTTCGAAGAAAAACACCGGAATGGTCAAATTAAATCTCCCCAGCATTACAAAGAAGAAAAATGAAATGCCCACAGGCATTCCAAGATGCACTCAAGCCAAGTCTCCTCTCACACACAGACCCCCTCGCGAGGAACCCCGCTGGGGCCGGCAGCACGGCGACCATAGGCACATGGACGCATCACCCCGGCCCCGCAACGGCGGCGGGTCCGTTCTCGCCGATGCCCCGCGGGGCGGGGAAGCCTCCGGGGCCGCAGCCACGCTCTGGCCGCCCCCGCGGCGATGGTGGCGGGCCCGGTCGGGCTCTTACCGTGGCCGAGGCGACGCTGTTGTCTGCCAGGGTCAAGTGGTGCGGCTCCCACCGCCGCAGGAACTTGGAGGTGAGGATCTTGCTGAGAAACGTCCGGGGGTGCCGGATGACACACACCTGGATGTCCCCCTCCTGCAGCAGCTTGTACCTCATGCCGTTGCAGTGGAGCAGGGCTCTCCGGCACGGCGCGGCACCCATTTTATTCCCCTCGGGAGCAGACATCTCGCCCAGCAGCGGCTTGCTCTCCTCAGTCTGCCTGCGGTCGCTGCCCCCACCGGAGCCGCCGGTGCGATCCATGGCAGCCCCGCGCGTCGGGGTGGAGGGATGGCGCTGCCCGGAGAGACCGGTCTCTACGGGCGGCAGAGACGGGTATAACCAAATCAAATTAGAAACGATAACAAAAAATCCAGCCTCACGAGGCGGATTTAAAAAAAAAATAAAACATAAAAGTTGCAGAGGAAAATAAAATAAAAACCTGGGAGGGAAGATGGGGGAAGGGGAGCGAACCGCACCGGAGCGGGGAGAAAGGGGGAAAGGGAAGCGATAAAAATCCTTATTCAAACTTCAAAATCCGCCTCCCTCGGCGGGTCCCCCTCTCAAAGCGCTTCGTCCATGCTCCCGGGCGGACGCCGGCCGAGCGGAGGGTCGGCTCCCGGCGGGGGCGGCAGACAAAAGCCGGTGATGGTGGTGGTGGGGGCTCCTGACGGCGGCGGGGGCTGCGGGGCGTCCGGCCGCGGTTCCTTCCTTCCCCCGGGGCGTGTGCTCGAGAGCGTGCGGCGGCGGGCGCGCGTGTGCATGTATGTGGGTGCGGGTGTGCGTCCGTGGGTGCGGGTGTGTGTGTGGTGGGGATGTGTATGTGGGGGTGTATGTGGGGGTGTGTATACGTGTGTGTATGTGTGTGTGTGCGTGTGTGTGTGTCCAGGCGCGCCGCCACCACCGCCGCCGCCGCGGGAGGAGGCGGCGAGGAGCGAGAGCTGCCGACAGCCTCTCGCCGGAGCGGCTACGGATGCAACTGATTGGTTCCGATGGGGTCATGTGGCCCGCCCTGTTTGTGACGTCAATGGCCGTGGAGCTGCTGAGGGCAGTGGCCGCGGCCGTGGAGAGGGGCGCGGGAAGCGCGGGGGTTGCGCCATTCCTCTTCTGGCTTCTTCTCAGAGGGGCTGTGTCGTCCCCCAGTTCCCCTTCAGCCTCGCCCTTCAAAGGGGCGGCTATCTCGCCTAGGCTGAAGGGGAACGGGGGACGACGCGGCCCGGGAAGGGCTGGAGGTGCGCAGGCACAAACCTGCGCACCCGCGGGGGCAGCCCGGCTGCCATCAAGCCCCCTCCGCCATGAGGGGAACCTCCCGCACTGCGGGGGAAAACATGAGGAAAACTGGGCGTTTAGTGCAGTAAATCTCCTTTTGAGCCCCAGCGCTGACAGGAGTCCGGGGCCACCTCTGCCGTAGGGACAATTTGAGTTTGATCGTAGAATCGTTCCGTTTGGAAAAGACCTTTAAGATCATCGAGTCCAACTCTACCAAGTCTGCTGCTGAACGCATCTCTCTGTCTTTTAAACACCTCCAGGGATGGGGATTCAACCAGCTTCTTGTGTTTTGAGCGCCCTTTTCCCTGAAGAAGTTTCTTTCAATATTCAATCTAAGCATCTCCTGGTGCAATTTGAGGCCCTTTCCTTGCATCCTATGACTTGTTACTAGAAAGAAGAGACCAACACACAGATAGCTCCAACCTCCTTTTAGGGAACTGCAGAGAGCAAGGAGGTCTCCCCTCAGCCTCCTCCAGATTAAACAACCCCAGGTCCCTCTTCTGCTTCCCGTAAGACCTGTTCTCCAGACCCTTCATCAGCTTCACTGCCCTTCTGTGAACTTTGCTCTGGCATTAAGCGCTTGTGCAACCACTGCAGAAAGCGGCAAGGGATGGCCGATGTCTGGTGACTGTCACTTCACCAGTGTCTCCCACTAGTGTTCCAAAAGACGATATAAACCTTCCAGATGGAAAATTTAAACTCGAGGGAGGTTGGGGAAAGGATGATCTGCTCTGTGACAAGATGGTTATTGCACAGTGCGTACCCGCTGCTGCATTTCTGGCAGCATCTCCTAATGCAATAGTTTTCAAACGAGAGGTCACCCTGCCATGGGAGGTGCCAGGAGAAACCTCTTTCTTCTGATAATGTTCACATCATGAGTTGTACGGATTATCTGTTGGAGAGGAGAGCTGCAACTGGAAGGGTTTGGAAGCCTTTGCCATAAAGCTTTTGTAGTGGCTGCTGTAAAAGACAATACATTACTGGCTAGACCGAAATCACTGTGAGCACATCCGTCACGTGTGTTACTATAGAGCTGTTGTGTTGAAATAGGCTTGCACTGGACAGGAGAATTGCTGTTTAAACACTTTCAGGAAGGACTGTTTTTGTAACCTATTGATTACTAGCAAATTCGAGGGATCCTTTTGTTGCATGTTAGCATCAAAATTATGTATGAAAAGCTCAGAATTCTCCACAGTAGTCCCAAACACCAGTTAACAGAACAATGCAGAATTACACAGTTTGGTTAGAAGACACTCATTTAATGCCATAAATAATACAACGAACAGGAAGTCAAAAATCTCTTTTATAGAGGTTCACACTGTCAGTCTCTCATAGCTCTGATAATTACTTACCTCCTGAACTTAAACAAACTGACTGGTCATTATGCACTAAACTCTATGGGCAGCTCCCACGGAACTTTGTATACCATGCACTGCTAGGGGTGAATAGCACACGCATCTACATTGAACCAAATCCAGACCTACTCATACCTCTAAATATGCATGGCTCTGCAATAAAAATAATAAATAAAAAATACTAGAAACCAAATTTGAAAAAGGACAGCTTTCTTTAGATGTAAGCTTTTTACTGTAGGAACTGTCTGTTTCTAGAAGTTCCTAGGGTGCCTAGTACAAGGGAGACCTGTTCTTGTTTGACCTGAGGCACTGTTCTGGTACAAAACAATAGTAGTGTCAATACTATTTGCGTACACTCACCTGCACCAAACACTTCACCCAGCAAGAACTGCAATCAGCGTGACTATTTTAGTGCAAGTTTGTGCAAGCTCACCACCTGCTCAAACCACTGCTTTAAATCTACTGTAATTGTCCTCTCCAAGAGCTCACCAATGAAAGGACTATATGCAAAGAGTCTGCTGTTCTTAAGTTAATTTCCTGGCAAATTAGAGTGGATGTTTTCCACTTGTGTTCCACAGGAGGTAGCAAAAAAACCAAGGATGATCTATAGCAGTCAACCGACAAGCTACCCAAGAGGATCCAAGCCTCTGCTGGAAATCCACTTCCCTGTGTGACCTGCACTAGATTATATGGTCCTCCTCTGGCAGGAGTGTTGGGCTTGATGATCTCCAGAGGTCCCTTCCTACCCCTAACAGCCTGTGATCCCATGTTCCAAAGCGTGGAAATCCGCTGAGATAGCCAAATCACAGCACATCAGGCAGCACCGCTCCTAGCAACCCCTGTCAAGGACGGAGCTCCAAATCCTTGGAGGTGCTCTGCATCTGCAGCTCTCACTGAATCCATGCTCTCAGGCTGCAGGTGTTCCCTCTGAAGTAAACTGATCACAGGACGATAAGATCAAGGTATGAAATCTCACATTGCCTGCCAGAACAGGGCAACTGAAAACCCTGTCTAGACAAGTGAAATTGAAACACACTGCTTGCTGCACAGCTTGCCCAAATGCACATTAGCCATCCAGCCTGCAGTAAATGGCTGCTCTGTGACCCAAGGCTGAACACACTCCTCCTCATGCCCCTTATCCATTATGCCAAGTAGAAGCTGGATGAATTGCATTCCCAGCTTCTCGTTTGTCCAGCCTTCCTTTTCTGGCTCCATGCAGCCCAACAAACATTCAGGTATATATGCTTGGCAGTATTTCAAGGTGGTGGTTGGGGATTGCTGTATGTTTTGGTTTTCTCCCTAGACTCTAATATTTGTGAGCAAATCCAACTAGAAGTTCATCATGAAAGTGGGACATAATTATTCATTTATATAATAAATAGTGAGCAAATAATTCATCATAAATAACACATCAGTGAAAATGTTCCTCTAGCTACTCAGAAGGTGCTTATGGGCATGCTGGCAGTTCTGAATAATGCAAGAGTTTGTGAGGTTTTGCATGAAATACTTCATTTCTGCACTAGGAGACAAACACAGGCTTTGGCAATGAAAATCGAGTAGTTTAGTGTTAATATTACTAACAAGCAGAAGTTCTTTTAAGTCAGTCTCTAGGTATAGGTCAAATTTGAAGGAGGGAAGAGAGAGATTTGTTCTACTCTGCATAAATACCCTTGCAATTAGACCAAAACAAGAGTGGGGCTGACAAGAAAGCAGGCAGAGGTAAAGATGCTTCCTCCAGAAAAGAGGTCAGTGGTAGGACGATTCAGATCCACCTGCCTGTCCTGTGCCCTACTCCTGAGCTCTGCCCTTTCATTTGCACTTTGTATCTTGCTCTTTGTTTTTTTTTTTTAATTATCCACTCTCCTTTCATAATAGGCTTTATGAAAACAGAACTCTCACTTCCTGAAATACACCATAGCCTGGAAAACTGGGATATACCTACCATGCAGTTTAGGGCAGGCAGAATTCTGGATCAGCAGGAGAGGGATAGACTTAGACTTTTGTTTCCCTTTCTCAAAACCAGTTTGGTTATGATCTGTATTGTTCAGAATATTCATCTGCTCAGTTACCTGTCCATAAACCTAGGAATGATTTGAAAATATCAGCTGAGGACTCCAGTCCGAAGAGAAAACACTTTTCACACATTTCCAGCATTAGGTCTCTTGCCTGTCTGTCAGGTGTTCTGCAGAGGTCATAGCTGGGTATCAAAACAGCAGCACTGTCCTGACATACCTTCTTAAGCTCAGTAACACCCACTTACAAGCATGTGTTAAAACAAAACCAATGTGATATTCTGAAGGAAAAGAAAACTATTTGTAAGTAGTGCTCAGTGCCAATAACACAGGCTGCATAGCAGTGGGGGGGTTTGGAAAACCCATGAGAAAACATTTGAGATGCTAAAACCTATGCAGGAAAGAAATAAAGCCTAGAGGCACCTTTCTCATGCCTTTAGCAATCTGGACATGCGTAAATCCATAGGTCCCGATGGGATGCACCTGTAGGTGCTGAGAGAGCTGGTAATTGCTAGGATACTCTCCGTCATCTTTGTGAAGTCCTTGGGAACAGGAGAGGTGCCTGAGGACTGGAGGAAAGCAAATGCCACTCCAGTTTTCAAAGGAGGACCCAGGTAACTATAGACTGGTCAGTCTCACCTCCATCCTTGGAAAAGTGATGAAGCAACTTATCCTTGGCATTGTCTCTAGGCATATCAAGGATAAGAAGGTCATTGGGATCTGTTAGCATGGTTTTACCAAGGAGAAGTCATGACTTTTATGAGAACATAACCAGGTGGATAGATGATGGTAGAGCAGTGGATGTGGTTTATCTTGATCTCAGGAAAGTATTTGATACACCTCCCACAGCATCCTCTCAGCTAAGCTGAGGCAGGCACTGTGGTCTGGATGATTGGGTAGTGAGGTGGATTGTGAACTGGTTGAAGGAAAGAAGTCAAAGAGCTGTGATCAGTGGGACAGAGTATATTTGGAGGCTTGTATCTAATGGAATTCCCCAGGGGTCAGTACTGGGAGCAGTAGCCCTTGTAGCCAAGAAGGCCAATGGTATCTTTGGGTGTATTAGAAGGGGAGTGACTAGTAGGTCAAGAGAAGTTCTACTCCCCCTCTGCTCTGCACTGGAATACATCTGGAATATTGTTTCCACTCTTTGGCCCCTCAGTCCAGGGCAGAGCCATAAAGATACTGAAGGGAGTGGAACATCTCCCCTATGAGGAATGGCTGAGGGAGGTGTGTCCCTCTAGCTTGGAGGAGACTGAGGGGTGACCTCATTATGAATAAGTGAAGGGTGAGTGTCAGGAGGACAGACCCAGGCTCCTCTCAGTGACATCCAATGATAGGACAAGAGGCAATGGTGCAAGGAATTGAGGTTCCATGGTAACATAAAGAAAACTTTTTCCCTGTGAGGGTGACGGAGCTCTGGAACAGGCTGCCCAGAAGGGTTGTGGAGTCTCCTTCCCTGGAGACACTCATAACCTGCCTGGATGTGTTCCTGTGTGACCTACTCTAGGTCATCCTGCTCTGGGAGCGGGGTTGAACTGGATGTTCTCAGAGGTCCCTTCTGACCCCTAACATTCTGTGATCCTGGAGAGTAAATCCATCTGGTGGCATTATCTGATAAACTGTATGAAGGGTGCAATGGGGCAGGTGTGGCAAGGGCCAGATACAAACAGATGCCTCAACAAGGGATGCACTTACCAGGGAAGAGAGCACTGTCTCCAGAGGGGCTTTGATGGATTCATAGTTTATTTTAAAAGGGAAAATGAGAAAAAGAAATAAGGCCCTACTACACCTTTTAATTATTCCTGATGTCTTTTACAGAAAGTTACAGTATCAACAGATATTTTGACAAACTCTTTCCCCAGTCAATCAAAGAGGAAAGGGGGAAAAAATCTTGTTTTGTCTCTCACCAAAATGTTCTGATGGAGGCTATAAGGTCTTACCAAATTCAAGCTTTAAAGGAAAATAGGCTGCTGCTCTTGTCTGCTTAACACATACCTGAGAGCTGTCTGTAGAGAGATGAGATTCAGTTTTTCCAAAGAAAAACTGGAATTCCCAAAATGTATGAAGTATCCATTTAGACTCTTACACAGCAGCTGTCCCTTTCCTGTTTGAATCCTCGATGCATGTTAGAGATAATGGAGTTTTCTTCCCTTATTCACAGAGGTGCTGCCTGGATTATGGAATTCATTAGTCAATGCTTGCTAATGGCCACTGTTGACTCAGAGCAAATTCCTGCTGTCAGACTCACTAGTCAGCTCATTTTCATAACAATGCTGTATTGTTAAAAAATACTGCGAAACTGGGGACTACAACACATCGAAGCAAACATATCAAACATGAAAGAGATGCTGCATCAGTAATGCTAAAAGTCCTGTATTTGAAGTTTGTTTAAACTAATCAGCATGGTGATGTTAAGGGGATTCAGCAAGTCATAAAACTTTGGGAGTTGTTTCCCAAAAGGGCTGATGGATATTTAAGACCTAACTAGATAAAGATTAAAGAAACCCATCCTGCAAAGAGCAGTTCTGTAGTTGCCCCTAAGGGAAGTCAGTGCTTGATTAGGGCACCATTGATCACACATGCACAAAATAAATATTGCATTTGCAAGCAGCTCTTTCTTTTCCCCAGTTTTCTCATCACCCACACCTTCTGAGCATAACTCTAATTTCAGAGGACAACTCACAGGTGGAGTAGTAAGTGGGAAATCAGACTCTGATGTCAACTTGTGATTCTCTGACATCTCTGACATTCAGATTTCTACCATTCACTGGTTCACTCAGCCCCTGTGTTCTTGTTTTCCCAGCTGATGCACATGACACTATGGGGCTAACTGTGTGCTGCAAAGACTCCGGAGACAAATATATCTTTGATTCCTCACTGACATAATGCACACTTTTTGAGTGCATGATGCAGAAATCATACTTTTTTTCCTGCTTGTCATCCTCAGATGTTCTGCTGTAGGGGGATGTAGGATGAAGCTGGTGGTATCAATTGCTAGAAAGAGCCTGCCATCTGCTGATCTGAACAGACTCCAGTCTGACTTTTACCTCATCCGATATTGGTAGGATGGAGCACTGTACAAACTAGGCAAAATATATCTGAACAGAAGCAGCATTAACAGACTTGCTGTGGTGAAGGAATTTATTTAAGTGGAAAGAGGAAGTCTTTAAGTCTATAATCTCAGGTCTAAGTCTGTTTCTGTTTGCCCAATTCACAGAAGCAACTAAAATAAATCAGTAGATGGGAAGGAAATAAGCAGAAGATACAAAGAAGAGGGAGAAGAGCCTGACATTTCTTTTCTGCTTTGCCTCACCTGATCAGATAGCACAGCTTAAGGTATCATCTATCTTTCCCCTGTTGTCTAAAGTGACAACAGCTTCTTCCCTCTGAGCATCTACCTCCTTCCAGGGCCACCCACATGCCCAAGCATAGATAAAGTCCTGGAAAAAAAGAAGAGCTCCCAACAAAATTCATCTGGCTGTCCTCTCTTTTTCCTTTAGTGCTCGCTGGCACCAAGATGTCATTTGGCAGGATGCAGTGACGAGTCCCCATTTCCGTTACGCTGTCTGCACGACTGTTCCCATAGCCCAGCTAATATTTCCTATTTCATCAATTGGTCACATCCTACCAGTCATTCCAAGCTGTGAGTGCTCTTCAGTCCAAAATGCTCTATTAGCTCTTGACATGTATAAAATCATAACATAAATAAGCATCAAAAGTCAAAGGGAAATGGGATATGATGCAGAGCTGTGAGCTTGTCACAGTAAGGTGAAGTTTCCCCCAAACAGAGGAATAACAACTAAGAAAGAAAAAGGTAGTCCAGAGATTAGGGAAGTGTATCTTCACTGACTGAACCAACACATTGGGGAAGTGAAATTAAAAGTGGATTAAGTACTAACAGACTTGGATTATTGTTTTGAAAGACAAGGAGTAAAAAATAAAAAAGGCAGAATGGGGACAAGTGTCAAGTATTAGCAGGATTAATATCCATAAATTCTCTGGTGAAAAGGTGTCATAGAGGAAGAAGGAGAAGATAAAATAACATCCTTAATTATTGCTGTCATTATTAAATTCCTATCTTACAGTCTTTTCAAGAGCACGTTATACAAAAGACAGCTGAAATCTTTCCCTCTTGTCCTCAATCCTTTCTTCACCTTAACGTGAGCAAGGTTATAGAGTGAAGTATAAACCCCCACCTGATGCTAGTGCACATCATGCAGTGCTTGTGGCTTTGTTGCGCTAAGCACCTTGTAAATACATCTGACAGTCCTTGGCCTAAGAAAACAAAGGACAGGGAGAAGCATCAGTTTAACACAGTTATCTTTCAGAATTATAGATTCCCAGACACAACTAAAGGAATCAGCTGTTTGGATAAGCTTTGGTAATTAAACCCTTGTAATTTGAACCTGTCCATCAGATGAACATAGCTGAAAGTGTATCTGTGGAGGCTTTACAATCCGAGGAGAAACAGACAGGAGAGCAAGGCAGTGGTTTGCTTAGGACAGTCTCTGGCTGACATGCAGCAGTGCAAGATGATAAATCCAGAGAATTCTCTGCAAAGAACAGATGGTCGGTAATGGAGAGACTGTACCATATACCTAGAAAAAAATACATCACATCATAACCAGGGGAGAGACAAAATTACGCATATAGCTTTGATAGTGCCAAGGCTGTGGCTGACCACAGAATTCAGAGCTTCTGAGCTACCACAATATTGCAAAATGGAGGTGGTTTCTTTGATATATATATATATAAATTTGGCTTCCAGTATACATTTTTCTGTAATATGAAAAAGGACTAAAAGGAGTACATCTTGACTGAGCTTTTATTTGATGCTATGGAAAGCTTTAAGATACAAATGCAGAACAAGTTGTAGGAAAATACCACTCTTCTATTATCAGCTCTTGAAGTCTTTAGCAAGACTTTGAGAGTATTAGGGATGGTACCAGTGTTACAGCAAAACAGCTCATGGATTGGTTAACTCTATCTGCAAATTGCACCCCTGTAGATATCAGTTTACATTCGTTTACCACATCCACACAGCTGATGGGAGGAAAGGGAGGAGCTGCAGCAGTTAATGAACGTAACTGTGGGCAGCGGCATGGAATTGGGCTAGGTTATCATTAGGAGCAGTAGCAGAACAGAGGCATTTTCTGTGTACCAGGTCTTGTCTGTGAGGACAGACAGCTGGGGTTTGACCTCTTCTTTGTCCTTTATTCCAGAGCAAAGAAGATCATTATAGTGCTCAACAGCAGGCAAATTTTAACAGTGAAACAAGAAATAAAATCTTGGACTTTTCCAATCTTAGTGAATCTGTGATTCTCTATCTGTGGGTAAAATGCCTCCTTGAATGGGGGGAGGTAACCAAGAGCCAAGTGTTAATACACTGCAGTATTTCTTCATGCCCCATGCTCTGAGGACAATGGGCAGTCAAGAAAAAATAGTTAATACTTTAGGAGCTGTGTAGCTGGGGTTTGGGAATAAGTCTTCCCATGACTGTATGCAGGGAATTCACTTTGCTTTTGAAGACAGGGCAATCAGAGGGATTTTAGGGATGCAGGTTCCAGGAATAATTCCTTGCCTGGGAACAGGGGATGGTTTCTGGAAAGGCTGCTGCACTGATTTTGATTATGAAAGTGTATGAGTTCACACTTGTTATGCAGCTGTAACTGCCCTTCCTAGGATAAGCCAATTAGTCTGAAGGAGTGATTAAAGAGATATTATCACCTTTAATATTCGGTGCTTCTACTGCCACTGCTTTTCCAAAACACTCTCCTGTGGGCATTAAAGCGATGTTTTCATTCATCCACCAATAAAAATGCAGCCTTAACCCATCCGTCTGTCCCTCTGTGTATATAGCTGGGTAATTCATTAAATGCTTCTGGGTGTTGCTTTACGTCACTGTATCTCTACATAAGCATGCCTCTGTGAGCATGCTGGTGGTTGTCTCTGAGCCCTCATTGTTCGTGTTTTGTGTGTCTATGCCTGGCTGTCTGAATGTGGTTTTGTTCAAAATTTTTCCCTAGAAACCCAAGGAGTCAGACATTTCATGAGGTTGTTAGTAAAAACCAAAGAAAGGATGGAGGAGACAGTAAGGGATAATTTACAGAGAAAAAGATTTGGCTACAGTTAATCATCTGCCACAGTGTTCACCAGAGAAGATGGGAGAGTTCATTCCAGACATTAAAGTGTCTCAGGGGAGGATCATATAGATCGTGCTGGAAGAGAAATAGAAAGAGTGAATTACCTAAAGGCTGACAAGGCAATGGAGCCAGATGTCATCTGATCCCAAAGTAGGGATAAAAACAGAGGAGAGAAAACCTTCCCAAGGTATGCCCAGCATTCCTTTGGAAACTGTAGGCAGAGATAGAGAAAATGATTTCTGACCTCTTCCAGTGAGATAGATCTCTGGGATACCAGTTTAAATTTGAACCTGTAACTTGGTTCCAGTTGCAGTTCCGGCTCACAGGGGAAAGCTATTATTCCAAGTCAGAACGCAGAACAAAAGAACATTAAAATCAAAGTAAATGCAAAGTTTCCCAACATGCCAGCATCCCTTGAAAAATAAGCCTTAATAATAGTCCAGGAACACTTTCATAACACAAGCCTCCTCAAACCGACAGCAAAAGGGTTCAGACGGATTTTCCAGCCTTGGTGCCCAGATCACTGTGCACACACAGCTTGTTTTCCCGCACTTAAACAATCGTGGCCCTGACTCACCACCCCTTCACTGCACTATTTGGCCAGTTCAGCTGCAGCGTAAACAGCTGAACCCAGTGGCACCTCACCAGGGTAAACACAGGGAAGCAGCAGTGGCCCTGTATACAAGACAGTGACATTCTCCATTTCAAATAATGAAAGGTATTCCTATTTCAGAAGCTGGTGCCCATCCTAAGAGCACAGGCACAGTCACTGGGCATGTCTGATGTACCATAATCAGAAATTGTTGGCATTGTTGCCCAGGTGTTCAGAGGACTGCAAATCTGCTCACACCAGCTTGTATTGGCCTTTGTTTGCCAGACACTGCAAACAAACATGCTTGCACATGGCAGTGTTGGATATGTTACCTACATCCTCCATAAAATTTTGGCTGTGATCCAGTATAGTTCCTGAGAAATACCTGGGATGTTCTCTATACATCCTCTGTTTGCAGAGGGACTCCTACATGGCACAACTCTTCCCTGTAGTGCTATCAGACACGACCAACATCAGCTCCAACTGCTGCATGCTTTTCCTAGAAGAGGTGAAACACACCGAGTAAATTAGGTTTTATATCCTCATGTTGGACCCTTCATGCGAAAACTACCTCAGAAAAATAGTTTTTGCACCAATATAATATCCTCTTTCTTACAAAGAAAGGCATGACTCAAGTTTTGAGACAGTTGGACACTTGCAAACCAGCTTCCCTATAGAAATTGCCACTACATTCATAAGCCTTTGATGCTCCTGTTCACACTTGCTTGTTCAGCAAGTTTTCCCCATGTTCCCAGTTATGTTTCCCCTAATTAACATCCGGTGTAAGATAATTTCTTTCCACAGCCACTGTCATCTGGGGTGCAGGCAGTGACCTTTCTGCAGGGATCCCCAGTGCCACCAGCCCCAGCCATGGGGCCCAGCTGCCCACAAACCTCCCCTGGCCATCCACGGTACTTTGCTCCGTGCATTACGAGGCGATGTGTCAGCCAGGGCTATTGTTTTTAACAGGAAGCAAGTTTGACCGCCTCTGTAATTTAGATTGTGGGCAATACGCAGGGGTGTGGTGTGCAAAGCAAACAAGGCAGCATCAACAGCTCTTTTCACTTCTGGACAAGAAATCGGTATGGTGGTGGCCCACAGGATCCCGTCCCATATTGACTACGGCTTCTCCTCGTGACCACAGCCAGGAGTGAAAAACCAGAGTGTCCTCCAGGTTTTCAGCTGGAGACTGAAGATAAAAGTCCAGGCCCCATGTTCTGACAGACCTTTATGAGCTAAACATCTTGAAATGAGATTATGAGAGAAAATTAAGAACAGTCTTCTCCTTTCAAGAGGTCTTTAAAAACAATAACCAGGCTTTACTGTAAATTCATTTATTTACCCTCAGCGTGCCAATTCCCAAGCTGATATTTCCTCTGTGTACCAGGGATATATGTAGATCTAAATGTGGCAAGAAGACAGAAAGATTTGTATTTATTTTGTGTAAGGGCAGCAAGGTGGAGAATTCTTTTTTCCCCAGGAAGAATTAACATCAGAGAGCTTGTTAAAGAAACACCATGAGGTAAATAAAATCCAAATTATATTTAGCTCATAGGAGGTGACAAATACTAGTTAGGTTGACTATTGCCTTGCTGGAAGTCAGTCAGAAACCACAGTCAAATGGAGCACAAAAATAGAGAAAGGAGAAGAGTGTGTATTCAGGGTGGGTCTTGCATTTGCTAAAGGGAGCTCCATTCTGCTGTTTGTTGCCAGCATTTTTAAAACTAGTTGTGAACGCAAGGAAAAGTACCTGAACCCAAAGCCTGGCCTGCATTCTGTTGAAATTGCCTATGCTGCCTGCTTTGGACCTTCAGAAAGCTCAAGAAACTCATCACACTACACGTAGGGCTGTTCGTGGCAAACACAAAACCTGTGTCCCTCATCCTGCCAGATCATTACCTCCGTGGCACCTCAGCATCTTTCTGTGCCTTACTGCAGCCAAGTGTGAATATCATTCCCCTCTGCAGCAGCCATGGATAGGGCAAGTTGGATGGAGCGTCGGCAAACTGAGGAAATTTGGAGGGAAGCTTCCTTGCAAAAACTCAAGCTTATGACAAAACTGGCCTAGAGGTCAATGTTGTGGTGTGTATTAGCTCAGGAATAAAAACAAGGATGAGGCAGCCGTAAGCAGGAAGCATTCAGAATCCTGGATCCAGACATTCCTTTAATCCCTGAAACTTCACATGCAGGGCTGAGCTTTGTGGGGTGCCCTATATCCATCCAGTGATCAAGCATGCTTTAATTTGCTCATTAGGCAGAAGTGCCTCCTCTTGCCAAGTGCTTCTTACCCTCTCCACAGCTCTCTTCTGGGTCATCCCTCCCCACGGGGCGAGTGGGTGCTGCAGGAGGATCATCATTCTTTCCTGGCACAGCAGCTAATCCACCCAGCCTGACTGCAGAGATAGCTGGCTGTTTGGGAAGGAGCAACCATGCAGGGGTGGGGGGGAGATTTTTTAACCTATTCATGCCTCATTCCATGTACGGAAGCCACAAAATCTCTCATTGAGGCAGCTGATAAAATTGCCTCTGTTCAGCAGCAGAGCAGAAAGGACAGCTAACCAAAGCAACTGGAATGTCACTCCAAAAGTTATTAAGATTTGCAAGCACCTGCAGTCATTTATGTGCACTCTATCAAATGAGCATGTAATTAACAAATTATTCCCCCACCTATTCTTGGATTATTAAATGAAAGCAAAGGATTATATTGCTCACCCGAGATAAAAGCCTGCAGAAAGCCCGCATTAGGCTTCGCTATGATAAGAGTTGCTCTCTGCAGTCAGAGTTTCTTCTCTAAGCACTTGAGCACTGTAAAGCGCTTGAGGGGACATCTAGAGAGAGATTTTTGGAAGAAAGGTTTGCATACAAGTAGCGTTTGATCACCGCTGGAATGCCGGTTTCCTGCTAGACACACACACACCGATTTGATGACCCTATGTTCTTTAACAAAAGCAAAGTGACCTGCAAAACCCCAGCGTTTCATACCTGAAAGCGGTGGGGCAATACAACAACCTACGTAACAATAATGAGTCATTGGGAAACAGAAGGATCAAGCTCCAGGGATCTCCTCCTCAGCACAGACCTGCGAATACACTGGAATAATTCGCGTTCCACAGCTTGCCTTGCAGAATCCACAGATAAAAATCAGGCTTGGCTTGGCTGAGATAGCTAAGCAACATTTACCAGCAGCAGAAGGAACCAGCCTGGAAAGCAGGAACTTAGCCCAATTCAAGTGAGCTACTTCGGGCAAGATGGTTACCTAGGGATTGCCTGTAGAGGGAGGCTGGTACAATGTAAACAAAGCATGGCATGTAAAGCCACTCCAGACAAAGGTGGTGTAAACAGTCTAGTTGTTCTCAGAGTAGTGGATGAAAATTTGCCTGTGGCTTTTCTGGCTGTATGAGGGTTGAAGTTCCCAGCAGCTGGGGAGCCGGCACAGCCACTTCCTACTTCTGCTCATGGCCTGACACCTTGGCTTGAGACGCTGCCTATTCCCTTACCCCTTGCAGAATTTTCTGCTTCTGTAACAGAGTCTGGAGAAGCAAACCTTCCTCACCTCTTCAAGCCCACCAGCCTTTCTTGGCTGGCATAAGTACATAGAATCACAGAATCGTTTTGGTTGGACAAGACCTTTAGAGTCCAACCATTATCTAACATGAAGCTATGTGAAAGCTACAGCAAGTTTGGGATGAAAAACCAAACCAAAAGTAACCTGCACAGGGCTCTGTGTAACCCACCAGCCTGTGAACTGGCACAAATGAAGTGTGGATTTGAGTGCTCTCATTGAGGGTTCAGGCCACACATTGGAGGAAGCCCAGGAGGAGCAATGGAAATGGAGCAGACCCCAGACAGATACACTAAAGGCTCTGATCAGACTTCCCTGTCCCTGCACCCATCAGACATATGACCTGCTGTGTTAATACCGAAAGAGCATCAGAGGAAGTGGGATTTGGCACCATGTGCAAGCAGAGGGGAACCAGATGTGCTTGGTTCATAGTGCATGACCAAGGCCATGTGTATTTGTGACATCAGAGCATCCCCAGGCACCTCTGTCCCTGGCTGTGTTAGCTCTAGTGTGGAGGCTGGGGCTTGGCCAGCACCACCTGCCAGAACCAGAGGAAAAGGACACATAGGGCTACCCTACACTGTCTACCGAGATAGCTCTCCATCCTGTCTTGGGGGCGTGGCCATCACAGCAGCAGCCACACACAGAGTTTTTCCCATGGAGGGCCTGCTGTGGGGTTTCCCTGTAGCCTGGGTAAAGGGGACTCCTTTCTGAACAGAGCCACAATGATGCTGATGTGGTAGAACAACCCTGCACCATGTGGGAGGGCTGGATGCTGCAGCAGAAGGGCTTTCAGAGTGTAAGCTTGAGCCCAGGAAGTTTCATGAACCACCAATGCCCCTAAATTCTCTACCCTTTGGGGATGCTCCAGGTTTGATGCATGCCTCAGGGAGCCCCTCAGGGAGCCCCAGGTAGGACATGGCACTCTGAGCTCCAGGAGGTCTGTCAACAAAAATGGCATTCAGGCATGACTTCTTGCATGTTGAAAGTAAGTTTACATACAATTTGCATAGTAATTTGGGTGAGAAGTCTCAGAGGAAGCTACTGTGTTACTTGTCACCAATTAGCCTTATGAAAGCAAATTGAAATGTGTGAATCTACTGAAGAAGCTTGTTTAAATGTCTAAGGGAAGGGGGCTCAGCCTTTCTTTAGCCATCAAAAGCACAGAGACTTTCACAGGAGGTTCATCTCCCTGAAGAACATTGCACAAGGTTTCTACTGAGCATAAGAAGAGGATTAAGATGACTAGAAGAGCAAAGAGAGCAAGCAGGGAGGGCTAGAGGTGCTGCAACAGTTTCATCTTGTTCCTACTTCCCCTTTCCAGCAACGCTGTTGTGCACTGAGGCACTGAAGACAAGATCTCTTTGCTTACTGCTGGGCCCTAAGGCAAATGGAGACATCGATCTGCCCATACAGCTATGGGAGACTTTCAAAGCAGGAATGGTGCAAAAAATTATACCTGCTTCACACAAGAAGTCAACTGACAGTAGACTTTTCTGTGTGTCAGAAGCTCTAGGCAAAGTCCTTCCAACTGTAATGGTATTAGCCACCTGTATAGGCAGCCTTTCCTCCTTTCTCCTGGTCTATATTGTGGTGGCTCTGCTCCCCAAATAACATCCAGAACTACCACAGGTGCTTCAACAGCCCCCATTAAGGTGCGGTGAGAGCCTCTCAGCCATTATGGATTAGTGCTAGCACTGCAGACCAGTCATTTTGGTTTTCTCCTGTCCAAAACCAGGGAACAGGACAAAAACATCTCCTCCAATGTATGAGCTGACTTTGAAGCCAAGTCAAGAGATCAGAGGAGTCTCTTGAATGACTTTCTGGCACACCTAAAGATCTGCCTTCTGGCCTGTCCAAAGATCTGCCTCTCTCTAGCCTGCTGGTCACACAGACAGTGCAAAGAAGTGCAAGGACCAGAACTGAGGCCCCCAGGGACTGATTCTCTGTCCCTGTTGCTGGATCACTTGCCTTCATCTCTACTGAGTTTCATGTAATAGTTCACCAACATTATTGCTCCTAACTGCTGCCTGCAGTCCACTCACTGATAACTGGAACATAGGATACTTGCAGTTAGCCAAAATAACAACAACAATGAGCTGAGGGAGACAGGTAGCAGACAGGTAACATTTTAGGTGGCTGTCGGGCTCTGAATTATTAAGGTTTGAGAGATCCTATTTATGAGATTAAGGTTTAATATTTTAAGGTAACATTTGTGAAATTGGTGGCATTTATGCTTTACTAGGACTGCAGTGCAGAAACACTAAATCTTTGTGCCTTGGCCAAATCACTTAACCATTCTGATTCACGGCATCCAGTGCTAATGAGAAGAGTCTCTCCTGCTGAACTTACTGCACACACAAGCTTTGTTTTGCCAATCAGGACTGTGCCAGGAAAGGGCAAATGCCCAAAGATTATAGGCAGTGGTAACGGGTGTAGCACTGAGGATGAGCTTGATAATTATGTACCTTCAAGAGAGAAGAGGAACTTGTTTTGACTTGCAAATGGAATAAACTTGTCATAGCTGTGATAGGAGTCGCCCAGGCTGGCAAGAGCTACATTTTTTTCAGGTCTTTTTAATAAACTGGCACAGAGGAGGAGTGGTAGAAGAATCTGTGAGAAGTTCTGCTGAGAATGCACTCATTTGGCCCTCCAAATTTTCACATTTCCTGACCTGTTCTGCTTTTGGCCACGTGTCATTCCAGGTCCAAGCAACACTTCTCTGTCTAGCGGTCTGCTGTGTTCACAGGGGCCTCTCAAAAAGTCAAACCAAAGATTTTGCAAATAGGAAACCTACGCCTAGCATTAAACAGCTGTTGGGTTGGGGCCTTCCTTCACAATCTTAATGCTGCTTATAACTCAGGGTCAACCCCAAGAGCAACACTGGTATGAGGTGTTAGAAACAGGGTGTTGATTCAGCCCATGAAATTTTATGGAATATTCACAGAATGGTAGGGATTGGACAGGACCTCTAGAGGCCATTGAGTCCAAGGTCACACAGGAACACATCCAGGTGTGTTTTGAACGTCTCCAGAGATGGAGACTGCACCACCTCTCTGGGCAGCCTGTTCCAGTGCTTCACCATCCTTAAATTAAAGAAGTCCTCCTCATGTTTAGATAGAACTCCAGGTTTCTTTAAAAACAGCACAGAGGTATAGATGCCTGTGGCTGTCTGTGATGATGGTTGTTTCCTCTATGAAACCTCTTTAGTATTGTTCAGCTTGGCTAACTCTTTCCTAAATGGTTAAATCCAATCATAAGAAAAAGAGAACTGAAAGTCCCAGAGAAATCCTGTGGGAAGATGTTCTCTCACCACACTACCAGTGACAGTGAAGGAGTGGAAAGAGAGCAGACATCTGGTTCAAATTCACTTTGGCAGACAGGAAAACATTTGGAACAATATTACACCTTCCTTCTCAAACTCGAAGATCAAGTAGACAAACAGCTATGCTGCCCTTAAATAACTCTCGATGCCTGCTTAGGCAAGAAAAAGTTGAAGAAGTGGGCAGGTAATAGCAGGTAGCAGGAGATTATTGGGTTTGTTATTAGAATTTTTAATGTATTTAATTATTATTAGATTAGGTTAGGTCTTTTACCAGACTAATATCTGGAGGATATAAAATGCCATTCGGCATGGAACAAAAAAGTTGGGAAATGCTGTAAACATTGAACTGAGTAGCAGTGCAATTGGCTCTGACCCTGTGTCGTGGGCTGAGTCGAATCTGCTGCTGATGTTTAGTACCATGCTGCTGTCACGCCAGCTTCAAAATGAAAGCCCTGGCTGGAGCAAAGTATCGTGGGGCTTAAAGTTCAGGTTCTAACATAAGAGGCTTCTTATTGGGATTCTGCTTCTGGTTTCTGGCTTTGGAGTGTTGGTCTTTTCTGCTGGGCGGGCTGTGGGTCAGGGTGGAGGAGGCTGCTGGCTTCTGCTGCTGCTTCTGCATTTTGCTGAGCTTTTCTGCAAACAGGCTGAGGTATTTGTGCCTTGCCTTATCTTATTTCCAGTAAAACTCACTATCTCAACCCAGAGGGTTTTTTGGTGTTACCTTCCCTCCTGTCTGTGTGGGGGGAGAGGGCCTTTAAAAGGGGCTGACACACTGACACTACATCTTTGAATAGACACAAATGGATTGTGCCTGCCTTCAAAGCCACTTTTCCGACTACAATGCCGTCTTATTCCCATAGCAAGTAGGGAGTCCAGCACATTTCTCTGAGCAGGGACTGTTCAGCATTAGCCACTGCCCCACACCTGAAGGGTTTGTTTCAGAATGTTCTTCCTCAGCCCTTTCCTTGTCTCATTTCTTAACACGTGGGTTGCACAATCAATTCAGCTGCAAACCTGTTTTAATTTTAGCTTGCACAACCTTCCTGTTCTCTTTAAACCAGCACAAGATAGCAGAGGGGCTTGTTTTTCCAACTTCCATTGAAATATTCATAATAATACAGAAAATTCCAGGGAGCAGTTACAAAAAGGAGAAGCCTTGATTGCCATACATCAAAGGGAAGCAGCAGTTGTCTGGCTCCTTCATTTCATGTGTGTGTGATTCACAAAACATTTCATGGAAACGGAGAAACGATGGAGGAATCGCTCAGGTCCCGACAAAAAACAGATAGTAACAACCTAATTTCCATGAAAATGGGCTGGTGTCCAAAGCATCTGCCAAGACTAGACAGTGGTGCTTGCAGCTTTCCTTTGCTCTTTAAAGCAGGTAGAGCCAAGGAACGTTCTTGTGCCCCATGGCAAGCTCTAAGATGTGGTGCATGACTTTCAGATGAGGGAATTTCACATTTCTCCCTGAATATTTCACACTACAACGGCAAGGAGAACAGCACAGATGCAGCTGAAATGAGGAGGAGACAAACTGAACAGCCAAAAATGGATTCTTCAGCATGACGTGGACCGAAAAGGGCAATTAAAACCAACATGAAAGAAAATGTAATTGCAAATCAGAAAATCCCTACTGAAGTGCAGATACCAAGAAGCAAAGAATCTCCCCCCACCTGATGTCTAAGCCCTTCAGAGAAGAGTATTGCCCTTAGCTCCATCATGGGCAGCTGATGGGAACAGATAGGCCTTTCACATTCAGATCTCGGACCGAGCAGTCCCTGGGGGAAGCGACTCTTGGCTCCTCTGCGCCCAGGGTGACTCACCCTCAGACACAAGCTTATCAAGGAGAAGAAATCTAGGACAAACCCACTCAGCCGCTCCGTCGGGAGGAGCAGCACAGCACAGCCCTCCCGTCCCTGCGAGGTCACCATCTCCAGTGATGAAAGAAAAGCTGCGGTGAGCTGTAAGCAGGCGCTGATGGCTGGTCACGGGGGCACGCCTGACCCGCTGCCTGGCTCTGCCATCGCACGGAGCCTACCCCCAGCGCTACTGCACTGTGCTATTAGTTCATTGTTTGGGCTACAGCTTCTACATCTGAGACTGCAGAAAAGACCGTCAGCAGAAGCGCTAAGGACTCGACCATCCTTAGAGAAGGGGGCACTGGGGAAGGGCAGGAGGGAGGCCTTGCAGCTGCTGATGATCGCAGGACAAGTGAAACTGGTTTTGAGGAGGTGGGCAGCAGCACTGCTTGCGCATGGGAATGGCACCCTGGTAACACCCTCAGCCTGCCTCTTTGGTCAGGCAGCTTTTAGCACTTCAAAGTGTTTCTTTTCTTTGTGACTCCTACCACTGCCTAAAACATCCCAGTACTGTTTACTGGATCAGCAAAGCCCTCCTGCCTAGCCTAGCTGCCTGGAAAGGCAACCTTACTGTCTGTCCTGCAAGCAAATGGCAAAGCTGTCTTGGAAAAGCTTTTCTAGTCCCGGGGCAGGATTAGGGAATGAGAGAGCAGCGCAGGCTACGGGAAATGTCAGGGCTCCACTGGTGTAGGTAAGGTGAACCCTGTGCTCACTCCAGCAGCCAAAAGCAGGCGTTCCTGGGTGCTCTCATGGGGTGGTGGAGTTCAAACAAGCACCGTGGCAAAAGAGGGGACGTACCCAGCCCCGTTCTGAGCAAAGCACCCAAGTCAAAAAGCAGTTCATGATTGCAGGCACCTGATGTGCTGCTTGTTCCAGAGGCAGCAGGGTGGGGTGCTGCCAGAGGAATCTGCTTTCCTCTTCAAGACAGAGAACATCAAAGTAGCCCTGAAAATTTGAAAGCTCTGGTCAGGCTCTTAGTATAGTCTAAAAAAGCAAACGAGCACTCTTTCCAAAGGTCTTTCCTGAACGTACAATCACATGCAATGGAAAAACACTGCACGCCTGGCATTGCATATTTTTCACCTGTGACCCAGGACTGACTGATGCCTGTTTAACTCCCTGATTTAATCCAACAACATGTCTCAGCAAGAAAAAAAAAAAAAAAACAAACAAAAACCCAACGACAAACCAAACAAACACAAAACACTTTTCAGAGTTTGGAAAGGAGTTAGAAAAAAACTAAAGTCACGCTCAACACTTCCCCTTCCCTGGAGAGATAGGAGTGCTGCTTGCCCTTTCCTGATGATAAGCATATCCTGGTGGTTAAAAATACATTTTGCTCTTACCGTAAATTCTCCATCAGCCAACTCCTTTGGCCCAGCCCAGGGTGTTGGGGTTCATGATTCCTTAGAGGCCGCACGTGACAGAGCTTGGCCCGTGCACTCCAAATACGCTGGAGAAAAAGCAAAGATAATAGCTCTGATCCTGCTGCTGTTGGCTTCACCTGGAGCAGCAAAATCTCTGGAGCGGCAACATTCATCTCAAATGACCTCCACTTTTCCCAGGACCCTGTGGACTCTGCATCAGCTTTTGACTCTGATTTCACAGTGATTCAGTTGATTTTACTGTTTTCAGTAATCATTGTGCCAAGGGGCAACACCAAGCAGGGCTTGCTGCTTGATTTGAGGCTCTGGAGACCGGGAGAGCATTACCTGCTCTATAAAACTTCTTGTTCTTCCCACATCACTTCCTTTTTCTTCTTCACCTGGAAACCTGGTTTGGTGAAAGTCTGCTCTGAGACTTGGACTCTGCAAAGGGCTCAGATGCCTCCTCTTACCAAGGAGTCACTGGCCTTGGGAAGAACCTGGCTCAGCATAGCTGGGGCTGCTCATGCACCCAGACAACTCCACATCAGCTCCCACCCGCAGGGAACCTTTGCCAGCTGCATTGCCTCTCCCGGCACAGTCCTGACAGGAAGAAGCTGGTGGGACACACTCCTCTCAGGCTGAGGCAGAAGCTGATGGACAGCTGTGATTCCCCATGGTGCAGACATCACAAGAGTCACAAGTCACGCGTCACGCTGCACAAATTCTGAATGTAACCTAACTGGCAAGCACCTTGCAATAAAGGAGGCACAAGGAGGCCTTGCTCCCAGGCCTTCAGAGCCTTGGCTGAAAAACCTGTTTAAGGAACCATGGGGATAAAAAGAGGAAGGAATGAAAACCTCAAGTTATATCTCCTCTGTGCATAAAAGGTAAAGGAAGCCAAGCAGCAGCTCTCTTCCTTCTCTGTTACGATTCCAGGCTGTGGAATAAAGATAAATCCAAGTTCACCCTCCTGTCTTGGTTTCCAAGACTCAGTACATCAGGGGAGATATGGCAGAGCCCATCTATGCAGCCATAACCATGGGAACACCAGCAACAAGAGTAAATCAACACGAGATTCCCTATCATGAGCCTGTGTTTACACTGGAGGTCTCAGGCTCTCTGCACCAAACTGGCTAGTGGTTCAGGACCTGTGCTAGTGTAGCTGTTGAACTAGGGAGGAACAGAATTTTTTTGAGCAAACATCCACCTTTCTGTGCTCATACCCACTGCCTCTTTTAGAACACATATTTCCAGCATCTAGCTTTGCACTCTGCCCCAAAATTCAGCTTTTCCTTGACTTCTACCTCACATCTGGCCATGTCTCAATATCCTTTTATTTAAGAAAAGGAGAGGTAGATCTCTGGGTGAAATCACACATTTTCATGAAGATGAAAAGGTCTAGGACTGCTGCAGTGGCTGAGTTCATTGCTGTCATCATGCTCCCACCTATAATCACAGATGCTGGTATCCCCCCTATTAATAACTGAAAGCCTTTGCTCTGGCTCTGGGGTCTTGGAGGAGGCAGCAGTGGCAGAAGCAGTGCAGGAGCAGAGCAGAAAGGAAGCATATGGCCTAACTGGAGTTGCAGCTGCTTGGCATCTCCAAAAAGCCCAGATCTCTGAACTTGAAGCAGTTACAGAGGCATGCCATGGCGCAACCGAGGGTCGCCAAGTATCTGGCAGCCCTGGAACGAGCTGTTGTACCCGCCCTTGGGAGCGGTTATGCTTCACCTATTTTTTTCCTGCTGCTTTTAAAGGTCACATGAAAGCAGCAGTATTTGTGAAGAGGACAAGTGAAGGTGACGGCAGGGGAGAGCAGAGACATTCAAACAACTGTGAGAAGAACACAGGTGAGCAGAAGCTCCTTCCCACTCCCATTGCTCCTGGAGTGGCCATCACCAGTACCTACAGCCCAGCGGTGGTAAGCACTTACTGCCCAGACAGAGCCAAAGAGAGACCGCTCCTGCCTCCCTTAATTTCCTTAGCCTTTCCTCCTCCTTTTATTTCCTTTGGGTTTTCCCCTTTGATTAAACTTCTGGCATGTAGCAATGTTTTATTATTAAACAGGTAGCTCATGGGAGATGGTATTTATAAAAATCCACTGATTTCCCCTCCCCCCATTTATTTGTTAAGACCTTGAGAGAGAGAGAAAAAAAAAAAAAATATCTTGAGCCGCGTTCTTCCTTTCATTTAAAAATAGAAAGAAGAGCCGCAAGGAGCAGTTAACAAGTTTTCAAACCATCAATGTTTTATTTGGTTAGTTTATTAAACACCTTTAAGACAATTAATTTTGGTCTGTACCCTTCTATAAAATGATTCAAGTTCTGAACAAACCTCCAATACGTAAAGCAAAGTTACTTTTACCAGACGCGAGTTTCAGATCAAAATACAACACTCTGTTTGCTTACAGTTATAAAACCCGGTCAAATACAAACGACATTAAAAAAGATAAAACACTTTCACTGATCCTTGGTACAATATTACAGCACAATTTGCACAGTGGCAACTAAGTCCCCCAAGCACAAGTCAAATACTTTAAAAGGGAACCTCCCTTTAGTCACCCAACATTATACTGAACACGTAAACAAAGCCAGTGCTACTTAATCCAGGAGAATTCTCGCCTCCCTTTTCGTATCTCGTGAGAGCCACAAAGCATTTCCACCAGGGTGGTTACTGCTAAGTAACCAAACAGCTTTCCTGCTTTGCTGATACAGATTTATGTGCAACTGCTCCATGAAAACAAATGGATGGAGGTGGACCTGACTCTGCACTGGGCAATTTATGGCAACTAAGGTAAACCAAGAAAAAAAAAATAATCTATTTTTCTAACAACAGATCATAAAAGTCTTTATTTAAAAAAATAATCAATACCATATTATCTGTGGGTACAACTGGAGTAACTGCCTTTTGCTTCACTTTCAAGACATCTAATGTAGACACAGAGTGTTTTCAATTGTTGAGTTTGTCCCATTGCAAAACCCAGTGTTTCAGCAATAGGTCAAAGTGCCATTAAAATTGCACATTTTTCTTCAGCTACGAGCATGGATGGTAGCATGCAATGTTCCTTTGTTACTACGCCTAGAAGTTTGCTCTTACACTAACCTATGAACAATGTAGGATCTCTTACGAAACAGAAACTAGAACAAAAATACAAATCCAAACGGGACCTGAAAAAAGCAAAGTGTCAGTTGACAAACATTCCTGGGAAGGTTCTACTCAGTGAGCCTGACAAGAACACCTCGAGAAGAGAAAGTAAAATTCAGAGCAGTAACAGAAGGGTCTGATGTACCAAACTCAGGTTGTACTTTGCATAGGCAGTCAAGGCAATTGCACTGCAGAGCAACTAAAGGGTATTTTTGCCTGCAGTCCTGCAAACCCCTTCTTTGCTTCCCCCCACCCCCATACCACTTAATTCAACTGTAAATTCAGTTAGCCTCAGCTCATGTGAAAATGTGTGCATAATTAAATGGAAAAATACACTAATGGCTCTAACTTTCCTCTCCTCCTTCCCCAAATTCACGTGATATCCATTAGGGTATCACACACTTTCCAAAACTTTTCCTTTCTGACAGCATTAGTATTATCCTGACAGAGTGAAGGAGAATTGCATACTGCACAAACAGGACATACTTACATAATGCTTGCGTGTAAACAATATGGGATGGAAGCAGTTTAAACAAATCCCAGTGAGGTATAGCAGAAACTGAAAGTTGCTAATTTAGCCTTTTAAGTGCAATTGAAACACTGTGCACTGCCCCTCTCCAAAAAGATCTCTCCAGAATTAACTACCCTACTAGGCTTGTTCCCTTAAAGCTACATACCTATGCTAGAACTCATTATACCGACTTAATGCAAAGAGTTGGGGGGGGAAATTAATTTCCAGGGTTACTTAAAATCTTTGTAGTATTCAAAAGGAAAGATAGTAAAGGGATTGACCATGGAAAATGTGGTAACACACAGTTTTAAAAATATCTCCAATAATTCTAACACAAACCAGCAAGTTCATACTTTGAAAAATGCATAGAAACCCTGTCAATACAAAAATCCCCCCGAAAATTACACAGCTAAACAATTTTTAATCTAAATAGTTTATGTGCTTTTCCTATAAAGGCCACTTTGACATACAAGTACAAAAAAATTTTACATTTCCCCCAAAATAAGCTATTTGTTCCTCAATTAAAAATACTGAGTATGGAAGCATAACCACCCTCTTGCATGCCAGCTGCTCGTCTGCAGCAGCTTCTTCCAAAGAAGAAAAATCTCCAAGTATTTTCAATTGCCCAAAGAAACAAGAAACACCTTCGGACTTTGTTCTGCCTAGCACTAAGGAAAAACCTGGGGTTAGGGATGGAATAGGCTGAACCCTCTCACACTGCTGGGGAGGGAATGAACAGACACAGACACCCACAGAGGGAGTCTGTCTCTTGTGTTGTGCACCGAAATCCCTTCTTGAAATCAGAGAAATAAATCAAGGTTAACCTGAACTGAAGGCAGACAGAACGGTGATCAGAGTTGGGAAGGAGAAGCAGTACAAGGTACAAGGTGGGTTGGGTAAAATCTAGGCAAACTACTCAGAAGGATGGATGTAAAGGTGAAGAGACATGATCCAACTGGTAGAGAAGAGATACTCACCAGGAGAAAACAGTGTACCGGCTCTGTTAGTAGTTAACAAGGGGAAGAGGAGGAACACAAGGAACAAACTTCATTGGAGAAAAACAAAGCAACAGCAGAACAAAGAACCTTTACCACCAGTTCTGACCACGTGGGCTTTTATCCCTGAATTGCCATGGAAGCAGCAAAATCAAACTCATATACACAAGCAGCAGAAATGAAAACTTACTTGGACTGGATTCAAGACGTCACCAATAGTCTTTACATTAAGCACCAGACCCACAACAGAACACAGGAACAGAAATACAAGACCCACATCTACCTGGAGGGGCACATCCAACTCAAAATGCCTGACATGCTCTACAGCAAAGAGGTGCAAATGCCAGGGAGCGGCCCCTAACTTACACCAGCAGGTGAGCCACCCTGGTGGGTTTACAAGACAAGATCCAGTCGACAACGGGAGACTGACACAAGGGATACACTTTGACAGCACAGCATTTGGAGTCAAAACATCTAATAAAGTGATGGGTGAGGCAGGGGGAAAGAGGAAAACCAGTGAACAAAAGTTGATTTGGAGGAGTACAAGTTCTCCTAACCTTGGACCAAGGACTGGATTTGGAAGGACACAAGCCGTGCTTCTTCTGTATCAGAAGGAATTCAGCTCTCTGGTGCGCAGTATTGCATAGTTTGAGGCCAAAGAGCACTTAAAGTCTTCTTTTCTCCTCCTATTTAACGGAAGTAACTCAAGATACTCAGGTCAGCACATTCCAAAGCCTGCCCCCAAGCAATTCATGGATTCATTTCTAAAGGAACACAAGATGATCTTGGGGTGGCTGCACACATGAAAGCAAAAACTCCATCCCCTCCCAAAGCACAGCAAGACCCACAGAAAACATGCACACAAACAGCCTGTAATGGTAACTACATCTGTAACACAGGAGTCAAAGCTCAAGAGCTGGATGACAGGAACTAACCTTGCTGTCAAGCTGTGTGCCAGTGATGCTCAACAAGGTCAGGCGAGTGTTTCTACCACACCACACTGACTTTATGTATTCTCTATTCTGACAATCTCCTGCTATTTATTTAATCTTTTAGCTCTGACAGAATGCTGAAGCTCTACGAGAGCAGCAGCCGTGTGGCATTAGGTTCCAACACCTTTCTACTGCTTGGCTCATGGAACACAGGTATCATAGCTGGGTTCATCAGTGTAGTTATTTCATTCTCCTGTGCTAAAATAGAGTATTTGTGCAGCACAAAGTCAAAATATATTGGTCATCATTAATCATAGAATGGTTTGGGTTGGAAAGGGCCTTAAAGATCTTCTAGGTCCAATCCCCTGCCACAGGCCGGGACACCTCCCACTAGCCCAGCTTGCTCAAGGCCTCATCCAGCCCAGCCTTGAACACCTCCAGGTCTCAAGCTCCTGTGCTGGGTCGTGAGATGGTAAACACCCAGATGTTTGTTCTGAGTGTGTTGTGGTTGTGCCTCCTATAAATCCCTGCAGAAGTTTGAGAAGCTGTGATAAGCTCACATAACAAAGGAGAGGAAGTGAGATGACATAGATCTGGAGGAGCATGAGTCCTGGCTGATGCTACTGGAGAGGGACTTGTTAGAGGAATACTCTCACACTGGAGAAGAAATCACATCTGAGGATGACCTTCTGGCTGCTGTTTAGTCTCTGTGTCTCCTGCTAGACTGGGAGTGCCACTGTATATTTCAGTTCTTTAGCCCAACCCTACAAGATTCATGGTACTCAAACTCAAAGGTAGAGCATCTAACATGAAGAAATTTTGCTTCTTCCTTTTGAAGGCAAAATTAAAACAATCTCAGCTTGTCAGGCTCCCACTTCAGTCTACTAAACAGGACATGTACAAGCTGGGAAGTACTTTGACATTTCTGCTGTCCTAAAAAAAGTCAAGAGGAAAACCAAGTGGCAGGAGCTCCCCCAGTTATTTAGGCAAATACTTGCTGTTCCATCCTGCAGAAATAGTTCCAGAGATTTTCAGATTTTAATACAAATGCAAACTATTAGATCTCCTCTAACACTCAACCCATACTCCTTTACATCTTACCCACAGGGTGGACTCAAGCTTACCCATGCTGCCAGGGCACAGCTGCCAGGCTCAGACTGCACACAGTCTGGGCAATGAATGTTGATACTCTTCAGCCTTCCCTAAAATAAGAGGACCAAGGTTTTGCAAGTTCAGGGGGCTCTCCATGGTGCCTCATTACTGGCTGTTTTTCAGATAGTGCTGCAGGTAGCACTCCTCATGAAGGCAACTAGCCCATAGTTTCTGGACAAAAAGTGGAGGAGTTAGGATGGTCCAGAGGGCAGCACCCAACATGTGAAGTAGGAGACCAAGGCAGTCTCTGGACCTTTTTCAAAAGGCTGAAGGGCTCTTAGATTAAGGAAACTGAGAAATGCTACACCAAGACTGTGAAGCTTACAAAAAGGCACTACCTGATGTCTGGAGATGGGACAAGATCAGACATTGGCCCCCTAACACTTCCTGCTGCTTCAGACAGGGCAGGGATCTGGTTTGGGTTTTTTTTTTAAATGTCCTTCACAGAATTAAAATAATTTAGCAACTTTAAGTTACCAAATCCCTAACCTGAACTGATGTTACAAATTAAAACAAAGATAGCACAGTTCCTACACAGAAATCAGATTCAGACCTCTACTCCATGATGCTGCTTTAGCAGGAGGGTTGGACTTGATGATCTCTGAAGGTCCTTTCCAAACGCCACCATGATGGGATTCTGCAAGCCACCACCCCTAGAGATATTTAAGAGACCTGGCATTTAGGGCCAGGGTTTAGTGATGACTTGGCAATACTGGGTTAACGGTTGGACTTGATGACCTTAAAGGTCATCTCCAACCTAAACAATTCTATGATTCCACAAAAGTCTTCTCCTCGGATCTACCAAGTTGGTGTCATTCTACCAATGAGAGCAGTCAGCAGCTTCCCTCCTACCTCCTGACCACCCTTGGCACAGGGCCGCTAAACCCCTCAAGGTGCAAAAATCTCACCAGCCAGGTGTGTGCCTCTGAGGCAAGAGCTGAACAGATGAGACCCAAGGGCAAAACTCAGAGCTGGCCCAACATGCAGATGCTCCAAGAGCCACGCAGGTCAGCTTGTCCCAGACATGCAGGGAGTAACACACAGCCATGTCCTGGGACCAAGCCCAGGAAGATCAGTATTTATGGAACAGCCACCATGATGCCAGTAGAAGGCTCTGGAGTTAGCAGCTAATTGGTACACTCTGCAGAGACATGAGTAGGTCCTTGTCTTATCCCTACTATTGATGCATGGCCAGTAAAATGTTTGCCACACTTAATTCAGCATTAACGTGAGCTGCTACTTAAAATTTTAGAGGAAAACGCTGCCCATGAAGCGTTTCTTGGTTTTGCCTTCACAAAGAAAGAAGAAAGGAGACATTTTCCCATTACATGGTGTGTTATTAAGGCCATTGACCAGGTCAGCAGCTGTCTGTAGGAAAATGGATGACTGAGCACCCAGAAAAAACCCAACCCCAGAAAACAAACACCAGCTGATTATCAGCTTACATTGGTACTTTAAGAAGTCAAGCACAGTGTAAGGAAGTAAAAAAATGTCAGAATAGCACCTTTAGAAGCAGAAGAAAACACATCCTTTTTTCTGGTTGGTTTTTTTCTCTTTCCAGTCCTTCAAGCTAAGCCAAACCCAATGTACTTGAAGATCCCAAAGAAATGGGCAAATAGGTCACCTCAGGTCCAGAGCTTTTCCTCTGTAGGTGAGTAAACAAAAAACTCCATGAAAAAAACCCAACCCAACAGATTAGACATTACAGATAAAGCAGTCAACTTCCCTGCTGAAATAATGGATCAAGTTCACAGGCAAAACATTGCAGAGTGGAGGCAGAGAGAAATCTACCTGATCTGTCCCTAAAAGAGCAGACAATTCTGGTTTTCAAACAGATTTTTTTTCTCCCCTGTATAAAAATAATCAGGACAGTCTTTCAATTTCTTCTCCCATTTACAAGTGTAATAATTACTTTCAAATAATATAAACTTTTATTTACTTTTTACAGCAGCTGCAGGCCAACCTTGCTCTTTTTGTACAGAAACATGCATTTAAAATGAAATTGAAGTAAACTGTCCTTGGACAACGGCATCGTTCTGCCCTGCTTCTTGTCTGCTTTCAGTTTTTTTATTGAAGGACAAAATGAAATTGAAAACAAAACAAAAAGTTGTGACAAAGTGCAAAGAGACCAAAAAAAAACCAGTAATAATGAGGTAGCTGGGAACAGGGGCTTTTCCCCAGGGACAAGGCAGCAGACTTCCAGCCACAAGCAACACGCATACAGGGGAGTGGGCTACAGGTGTTCTACCTGCTGGACTGCTTACAGATGTTCAGGTGGTCTCTATCCTACTGACATTAATTTTACAAGCTTGATCAAAAGTCATTTCATTGTGTATCAAGCACTCTCCCCATGTACATCAAGTAGAGCTAAAGGATGGAGAAATGTGAGAAAAGCACAGGGAGATCAAATTTGTGTGGATGTCCTGCAGCCCACAGGAGCTCTTCCTAGCGATCATCAGCAAAGGCAATGCACGCGGAAGTAAATTCAGGGCGAGAGTGAAAGCAAAATTGTGTTAGAAGAGCAAAAGACAAAGCAATTGAGACCAGAAAGCAGCATTATGCATGGGGTATGCCCAGGAATCTGCAACTGTTGGTCTGACAGGCTTCTAGGGTCCAGTTCTCAGCCAAACACAGCCTTGAGTCCTCTAAGGCTCTCGACATCTCTGCAGGTGGGCAATGTCCCAGCCATATTCCTATACACTGAGAGGTGGCAATTACATGAACTCTGCGCCTAAAACAGCCTCTTGCCCCATCAGATACACACAGCAAGGCCCTGTGTGTTATAAAGAGAATCTTCTTGTCTCACTGGTATTTTCCTCCCTCCTTAATTCTGCAACACTACCTTCCAGGAGTCCACCAGAACACAGCTTGCTGTTTACACAATAGAATACCACACATTGCAAAATACATCCTCAGATCCTTAAACACAAAACCCGTCTCAATTACAAGAAGCAAATCATTAAGTTTTGGAAGTCAGGGAGGGGAAGAAAAAAAAAAAAAAACTGCCTAAAATTGGCATAGCAGCTGTTTCCCCAAGCAAACAAAAGCTAGAACAGATCCCAGTTTCTCTAAGCAATCCTGAAGAATCCTTTGGGCTACTTTCAGGCTAGTTCTGAAAGAGTTTGGAAGTATTTCTTAAGGGGCACTCCTTGGCTTCTCTTCAGGAAAAAAAACAGTGCTGTTAAGAATGTCACTTGTTTAACTTGACCACCTCACCAGATACTCCAGTGTACTGGTTTACTTATTCTATTAATTAAGCAGACCTCACTTTTTAAGTCCTAAAAGTAGTGAAACAAGCGACAAGGATAATGATGATTTCCTATTATCATATCTACATTACTAAACCAGATGCAAAATAGCCAAAGCTTTAGCAAGTGAGATCATTCAGGTGAGAATCTCCAGACCAGCCAGGGTTAAGGTTTTAGCAGCATTCTTCTTACTGCTTACTGAAATTTAGACCTTCCAAAATGGCTCTTGCTTTCCTTAGGTGCCATACTGTACTGCAGGGTTGGTTTGTTTTGTTTTCTGCTCTGAAATTAGTAGAGGTGGCAGCAGGCTAACAGAAAGCACAGACTTTCTCTTTGTAAAAGCAGCCTGCTGTACAGCCTGCTTGAATGGCATCTTTCAAGCTCTGACTGGGTTTAGAACTTCAGATGGAAGAAACTCGTTCTTTGGCAAAAACAGAGGATGTTTCTGCATTAACTGAAAAGAAAGGAAGGAGGAAATGCAAATACAAAAAAAAAAGTCAAGGGCATTAGGAGGGGATTCAAAAGCACCTAGTATTTAAAACCCCATAAATTTACACTTTTGTGTTTTACCCATAAAATAATGCTACTTACTCTGGGACTGCTTCTTTCTGTCCTATCACTGTAATCAGATCCACCAGTTTGTACATAGTCTCATTTCATTATGAGGATTCAAGGGCATAGGTAGGCAGTGGCATTGAGCATGTTCACCTACTGAGCTGCTCTGGCAGGTGTTCACTGTTCACCTGAAACCCTGCAAAAATACTGGGCAGCAAGAAGTATTAGCCTTTTGCATTGCAAAGTTCCAATCCTCCAGCTCACTTTTCAAGGCATTTCAACAGACTGTTTCAAACAGCCTTCAAATATTATCCTAATCAAATCCTGTATGTAGTTTAATTATTTTTTTATAACTAATAACCACCTACCTGGAATAAGCCATTTTTAAGAAGATCTTTAAGATTTTTTATTACCAACAAATGTGCAACATAAGCAGTTTATAGTTGAATTCTCCTGTTACCCTTAATTCTTTTTTAGCAGGTGTTTATCTAGTTAGGCACTTGCCACAGTTTCATTCTCTTCTTTCAGCTCAGCTGCTAATCAACAATTTGAGATAATTGTCTGCTTAGAATACAACAGCAGTTAGAGAGTCACACAGGGCATGGCTGGATCAGAGATGTCACCTTAAAGCCTGGCTGCAATCCTTCCCACAGTAAGGAACTTCCCAGAAGAAGAACCACCCAAACCCCACAGTGATGCTGAAGAGCAGGTGCCCAACCTGTCCGTAAACCTCAGAGCACACAGATGTGACCCCTACAGAAAACGAGCAGTGCCTCACCCAGATCTTTCCAGCAGCATCTCCAAAACAGCTTCTACTCACTCACCTTCCCAACTTCAGGTGGTGATTCAGACCTCCTTACTCTCCTTTCACAAATAGCGTGGTGGGGAAACACAGACCTGACCAACACAGCTCTTGACTCCAATAAGGAACAAGGAAGAGCAACGGAAAATGGCAAATATCAAAAGGCACTGATGACCAAAACACAGGCCTGGGCTACTTCCTCAATGGCAAAAGGAAATACTCCAAGCTAAGATGGAAATAGTAGTTTCTAACTGCAAGACAAACATGTATAGAATTAACACCCCTCCCACCAACCCAAAGAAGCTCTTCAAGTACACCAAAGAGTAAGCAGAACACAAGCCACAAAACCTTGATGCTAACATTAGAGGCAGAAAGTATCCATACCCCAAATTAAACCCAACTCCTTGGAAAGCATGGCTGTGAGTGGCACCAAAACCCCACCTTAGTTACAGTCTCAGTGTGCTTGTGTCCTGAGGTGCAGTCACACTTCTTGAGACACAGCTCCCTTTCTGCAGGTGAGATTAACTGAAACCAATTCTACTTTTAAATACTTAAACCTGTTGTCAGCTGCCATTTGTTATATGCTTGCATGGCACTAGTGCTCTAATAAAGAGCAAAGTGTCCATGGGTATCACATGGAGTGATACCTCAAGGCAGCTGTGCAGAGTCACAGAAACCTGCAGAGCAGTATTTAAAACCCAAAAGAACAGAACAGCAGACTTCCAGTGTTTGAAATAGCCCTCCTTTTAAGAGCAGAACCACTGCTTTTTTTGGAACACAGTGAATCTGAAGCATCTCTGCATTTTAACAGAACCACTGAATTGTTGTTACACACAGAGGAAACCAAAAGTTTGGCACTTTAACAACTTGCAATTGTTATTGCATCTTGCACTTTGCTGGCACATGAGCCTTAGCAAACCCATGCAGGCTGTACAGCCACAGTATTCATGGAACCAACTGCAGACACTGCAGTTCTAACAGGGAAGAATGCTCCCTAAACCCCTTGCTTCTGTACTTGTGCACTTACCAAGTCATACAGGCACCAGAAATATTGCAAACTAGAAATTAAGCTGCCTGGTGTTTTCTGGAAGGGGAGTTTGTAAAGCAAGCCAGGTGTTTCAGTAGCTGTGATGGAAACCCTCCTCTCTTCAACAAAATCTCTGCCTCAGGAGGCAGGCTGTGTGACATGTAAAAAGCACACAGCCTGCCCACAGTCATTAGTGAGCTGGTTTTGTAAACGTGTCTCTCTGTTGTCAGGTTACCTCCTATCCTTTTGTGTAATGTCATGTTAATTTGCTTTCCATTTGAAGAGGAGGTACCCTCAAAGCTACAGAAAGTCACTTGACCAGGAACAGCTGCATGGATCCAGCATCTTCACAAGAGCTACAACTTCAGGAATAGATGATTAAATATTAGAGGACAAGGAGACTTCATGCAAAACAGAACAGAAGGCTCTTCAGAGAGCCTTTTTCAAGGTGAAAAACCAGGAAAGATGAGAATTTGAAATCCAAGACTGACTCTTTAGGAACACAAGCATCTTAAGGCCAGATAAGGAACAGAGACTAGGCCAGGTGTGTGCCTCCCTAAGAAACCCAAGAGATTTATTTTATGAGAGCAACAGCACTTTACATCTTTGCTTCTTTAATCACTACTCCTGCTGTGCAGAGCAGTCACAAGACTCCATGTATAAAACAAGCACAGAGGATGCTCTTGTGTGCTTATGGTGTTGCCTCTTTTTTCCCTACCTGTGCACTCACAAACTGTGATTTTACCCTTAAATTAGCAATTTCATAGTTTGTCCAAAAGAAAGAAGAGATTTTTTGGGGATGAACTATGGTAAGAGGTGGAGTGAGGGGAGAAAAAAAAGCCACCACTACTCCCATCTTCCACAATCCCTACCCCTACTTGGAGATTTTCTGATGACAATGGCTGAGATTTGTCCAGTTCTACAGCAGGAGGAAGGAAGGAACAGAAAGACCCAAGCCAAGTCATTGGAGCCTGCAAGGTGACCCAGCCAGTCCTCATCTGGGATTGTGCTGAGCTTGGCCCAAGAAGCAACCACCTGAGACCTGCAGCCAAGGACCCAGCCCCAGTCAGAGGTGTGGTGGGCATCAAGTCAGCAGTGCCCTCCAGCAATACAGACATCCGTCTCAAAACACTGGCATTTGGCTGCCGTGATGAACCCACAACCCCAGGGAGGCACCCAGTTTGGTAAGTCACCTATGAGGCTGAGAGCTGATTCACCAGCTTGATTGAATCAAGGCTACTGTGCCAAGCAAGGACAACTTAAACAGCTTCTATACTGCCAAACCACCTAAACCCCCTAGACTGCAAATGAAGAAAATTTATGGGTCACTTCCCGTGTGGTTCAGCCATCACATGCACAGTTATGCAGCTGCCAGGAAGGCAGAGACAGCTGGGGTGGTGGCATGTACCAGTGAACCCAGTTCAGTCTACAGCTGATTGCAAGTTCAACATGCCCAGGAAACTGGTGACCTCCCTCCACTCAGCACCTCTGGTATCAAAGCCTCCCTCCCCTACTGAAGTTGACCACCTCTTTCCCAAGAACAGACAGAGGTCACCTGTACAATAAGGCTCCTCCCAGAGGAAGGAGAGCCTTGGCTTCAAAGCCTTGTTCCACTCCAGGAGGCAATCCAGCCTGGTTATTGCACATCCCAAGAGATGCACTCATCACAGGGCTTGTAGATCAGAACTAGACAGAGAGACACACACAAGTAAGACCTCAGAAGATGCATCCCTTCCCTCCTATACACACAGAGAGAGGCCAGAGCATCTCCTGGATTGGCTCTACAGACAGTGCAGATGAAAAGAATCCCCATGCCCTGGAAGCAAGGCCAAGGAAGTGAGTTTGAGATCTCAGGAGTGCTTAAATCTTCCCCTTGAGCAAGCACCTGAAAATCCAGGAGACAACATCTCCAGAGACTTGGTCCCTGGCCACCAACCACAGCAAGTGACAGGAGTTGAGGTGCTAAGAAATTAAGCTTGTAGCTGTTTCAGGTGAAGAGGCTTAAACTCCTTGCTGAAATACCACACCGAGTGCATCCACAACACGCTCCAATTACCAGCAGATTTCTTGTACTTATTAAAACCAAAACAAAACCCTAAGCAAACCTACTGCTAGTCCTACCTTAAATGTAAACATTTGGTTCAGTAACTTTAACTGCAAAACACTGCTAGACTATATATGATTTGGGTTTATTCTGTGCACATATTACTTAGGTCTTCTGGATCCTGAATGCCCTCAAGTGTTCTGGGAAGTTACAGGGACTCAAGAGATAGCAGCCTGCAATAGTCTGAGTAACATCTTTGACAGTTTTCTAAGCCACGTAGAAAACTGAGCTCAAAAGTGAAAGAGATACTGAGGAACATTCATCACTTTTGAATGTGGGATCTTGGCACTTGGTCTGAGGAAAAAACATATAATAAATGGGAACAATGTTAAGACTTTCAAAAGAGGGAAGTTTTACAGATAAACTAACAGCACTTGATTTATTTCACAAGACAGCCAAGGATGGAAAATAGTGGTTCACATTTCTGTAGTAAAGCATTATATATAAATTTAAAATCTAAAGACATATATATATTTTATATATATATATACACACACACACCAAGTTTACTGCACTGCATAAATATATAAACTTTTTCTATGTGCCAACTAACATAGGTCAGAAAATTGATGTATATAGTTCAAGTTTTGCACCACTTCAGCATTGTATAAAATTAAAAAACAATAATAAATAATGGTCAATGCTTGGCTGCTGCCCTCTTTCCACCACCCAGCTCCCTCCTCTGCTCAGAGAAATGCCAACCACACATCAGTGCTATGGAAGGACTGAGCAGAAGCCAGTTTCAGAATGGCTCTTCAAGGACTACTTAGTGAAATAGGACTATCTTGTACCTGGTTGGGATTGCATTTCGGCCTATCTAAGATGATTCAACAAAGATGACGAAGGTTTACACTAACAGAACTGAGGGCAGAGATTGGCTTGCCTGAGGTCCACAGCAGCTGCAGAGGGGAAAGTTCCTGTTTGTAGTTATAATACTGGTTAGACAAGCTCTCTTTTTCTGAGGGGCAGGAGGTTTTATTTCTATTTCCGTCTCTCTCATTTCATTCCTTCCAAATAAATACAGGTTATGTCCCACCCATCACAACAATAACTAAATCAAAAAATTGAGGTAAAAGTGTTCTACCAGCTGATCCCGACTACCAACAGAAGTCAATTAAATATCGCTATCGACGTGAACAAGACTCGGTCAGAAATAAAATGCAAGACACTGAATTCTTCACTATCACCACACCGTAACCCCCAGCTTTCCAAGTCAGACAGCAGTAAACAAGACTGCACCTTAGCACGGAAATAATTTAGTAAACCAACTTTGGATCCCAGTTTAAAGTTGCTGTCCAACCCTTCCTTAACTCTTAGTCCCAAATCCCTGTTTTCTGCAAAACAACGCTATCCTGATCGCCTTTGCTCTGGCAGAGACGAAAGGCACCTGTCTAAAAATCCTCAGTCTTAAAAACCATTCTCGGTTTAAGTAAGAAGGAACACAACCTATTTTCTTGACTTTTGTCAAGTTTTCTTGTCTTTCACCCAAAACCAGCGATCACTGTGAACCACTCCAAAGGCCCTTTTGACTCCAAGGAGGGGGCCCTCCAAGCCCACTCCCCCTAATCTCTATACCAGGTCTATTCAAATGACAGCATAGAAAAAACAGTTTACTTCTCTGTAGTATACTGTATCCATTTCAGATTTAGTCCATTTGAAATATATTAGAAATATCTGTAGGAATGAAAACCTTGCAAATGAATGAAAAAAATCCTATGTACACACCTCCACCTCTTTTTTTTTTTTTCCTCTTTTTTTTTTTTTTTTCTTTTTTTTGTTTTGTTTTGTTTTGTTTTTTTTAGGCACAGACCTTAACTTTTGAGGAAGGGCTAGAAACAAAAGGTGCAACCACCAACATCTCCTACGGCATTATGGTCAAGCAATAGCCTTTGCAGTATACCAGGGAGGTTGGTTATCACATAGCTTCTCTGTGTTATAGCTATCCAGACCAGGACAGCACTTTGATTCTTAGCAGTTCCCCTCAGGGGAAACACAACTTAAATCTTGTTGTTGTTTTTCGTTTGGTTGGTTGGTTTGGTGTTTGGTTTGTTTTTCCCTTTCGCTTTTCACTAAGCTTCATCAAAGGAATATCAATTCCCACCGGTTTCAGACACAAAAAACTTCCTTCAACAACATGGTTTAAACTCCAATGGTTACGACTGAAGGTGTTTCCTCAATCCCCCCTTTTATTTTACCCCCTTTCTTTTTTATGTATACTTAAGCTATTTGTTCCCGAAACAAGAACTTAGACTCAAGCTTTTTAAGCATTTAAAACAAAAACAGTTACCATACCAAAGCACAGCATACAGTGTAAGTTTCAGCTGTAATTTCTCAGCTTTTCCTTTATATAGAGCTATATTAAGGTGGACCGAGCAGAACTCTTCCAGTCTCCTCCACTGCCGGCACAGGGTCACGGAGAAGGGACGCGGATGCGGAACAGTCCTTGCTGAAGCTGCAGGCGGAAGAGTTTGCAGTTTGCGATCCGCAAAGCCGCGCAGCCGGTACGGCGCAGGTCCGAGGGGAAGAGAGGCTTAGTGCGCTGCCAGGTCCCCGTGCTTCTCTTAAATTCTCTAACATAGTCATAATTTGTGCCTGAATTCATACATAACAACAACAAAAAACAAGAGATTAGGAGAACAGTTAAAACATGCTGCAGCTCTCCCTGTGTTTAACCTCTCAAAGGCAGCCGCACAAGAGCACGCACAGAAACACAAATCCATTTCTGGATAAAAGGTTGAAATCTTTGTCCAAAACCCCTCCTACGACGCTTCTTACCCACCTAAACCCACCACATTTGGAGCTTTGCTCTTTCACATATTTTGTGGAAAGCCCTGCTGCAATCTCATACATGCACAGATGGCCATGAAAGCATACAGCCTTCCAAATGTTTTTTACAGCATCTGGCCAGATGCTGAAGGCTGAGTACTGAGTCTGCTCATTGGCACACATTTATTCAGCTGGGTTTTACAGCCAAGAGTCTCTATCCCATCCATATGAATGACTGGATGATGATCCCAAAATTAATCACCACCTGCTTAACACTGCAAGGATGGGAGAAACAACCTCAGGCACTAACATTTTTACTTCTCTTCAGACAAATGCAGTGACATACTCTCAGTCTTATCTCTTCTGATCTTCAAACTGCTAAGCAGCCAAACGCTTGTAGCACTGAATGGTTCTGAAGAGCTCCAATGCACAAAACCAGCCTGTGGATATCTGTATGTCCAGCACAGTTCCCCTAATCTCAGCAGTAATGGAATAAAGAGTAGCCCCTGTATTTTCTTCTAAAATGGGACTTTCTAGGTCCTGCCAGTGGTACCTATTTGAAAATGTGGAAGACGACAAGCAACAGGAAGTTATTAGTTCTAACTCTGACCTGTATCAAGATCTCCAATCACATAAATACTGGCTCCAATGGGTACAGCTCCATACACAAAGGAAGAACTAGTTGGGATACATAGGTTCTGGTCATTTAGATAAATCCACCTGTAAAAAAGAACAATAAAAGAAATGAGAATGCATTTAAAAGAATTCCAGGTTCTCTGACATCTGTAAATCAAAAGCAGAGCGTACAAGTTAATTTGTTACCCCACCACAAAACTGCTGGAATAATTGTCTAGTTCAGGGCACTCTTGGCTTTTCCTAACCATTACAAGCAATTGGTACTGCTGTTTGGGAAGCTTGGGAGACTATACTGAAGTTACTTCCTTTCAGAATTGCTATACACATCTGTGTAATCTATCTGGAAAAAATTCTTCTTGCAGCCACCCACTGTGACCTTCTGGAAGAGACCAGGCATCCAAGAGAGCCTCTTCCACAGCAGCTACACCAGTCAATTTTCCCTACAGGGAAAATTTTAGGCAGCTTTGTTTTAAAATCATAGGAGTCATAAAAGCACATAAGCTTGATAGTCTGCACTAGGAGAAATAAATAAATTGCCCTATATGATCCTACTTTGGTAGGGCGGGTGGACTCAATGATCCCTGGAGGTCCCTTCCACCTCCTACTGCTGACCTTTGAAAATTCTGCATCTTTTTAACTCATGATTCAAAGAAAGCCTCTCTTCAGGCACTGAAGGAGAGGCTGCTACATATCATTATCTTGGAGAGGGAGATCAATTTTTAAAGGCCAAGGGAAAGGATTAGCTGTCCATTATTTTGTCTGTGCCACAAGCTGAAGGACTAAGATTCTGCAGAAAGCAAGGGAATAGTTTGTAGCTGCCACAGAGGATGACAGATGAACTAAGAAGAGAAAAGGAGAAGTCCTCCACGCTGATTCCGAAACAGAACAAAACATCTTCCACCATATTTCATTAGCTTCCTGTCCTTACTGTGGGAAAGGGGCAGAGTCAGTGGTTCTGCTGCCTTTAGCACCAAGTTACCTGCAATTACAAAATCTCAGTAAGGGGAGAGAAATGCAGGAGGAAGACTGCAGTTCCTTTCTTCCCCTCACATCTTTTGTTTGTTCTTGTTTTGTTTGAATTTGTGTGTGTTGGTTGTGGGGTGTTTTTAATAGTAAATATAGGACTATGCTGAAGAAGTGGAAAACAAAAATTAGATCAGTTTAGTCTAGCTACTGATCACATTTGAGCTTGCAAAACATGTGAACTTCAGTGGTTTGTCTGCACCAGATAGTCAAGGCTTCAGGGTTTAAATAAAAAACAGCAGTGTGGGACACAAATATTTTCCTACTGCACATCAAGGAAGGGCAATATTAAAAGTATCTGTAGCTGCTTGTGAAAATTTGTTCTCAACCTTTCTCAACGTTCATACTCTAAAAAACAGACACAACTTTTCAGGAACGCTTACAGCAGCTTTAGCAGTTAGAACTAGGAAGGAACAAAGAGAGGAAGGGCAAGGGGTCACGTTTCATCAGAATTTGACTAAGCTCCAGCTTAATGTGGGTTGTGCCTGCTGTTTGAACAGTATGGAAAAAACACCATGACCAAAAATTCACAATCTTCAGGAATTTGAAAACACTCCTTGGAACATAACTCTTGCGTACTTCCCTGAGACGGCTCCGCTCGCACCGAACGCGAGAGCAGGCGGAGGGAAGGCACGGACCTTTGTAACCACAGGCAGCAGTGACCGCTCTGAAACTGAAATAGGCTTCCACTCAAGAAAAGAGGAAGGAATCCTCTGTTGTATGCCCCCTTCAGGTACTGGAAGGCTGCTATTAGGTCTCCCTAGAGTCCTCTCTTCTCCAGGCTGAACAACCCCAGTTCCCTCAGCCTGTCCACGCAGGAGAGGTGTTTCAGCCCCTGACCAGTTTTGTGGCCCTACTTGATTTATTTTGTTACTTGTTTACACAGTCTAGTTTAACAGGAGTCTCACTGTTTATTTTGGTGCTAGTGTGAAGATCTCAGCAGCCCCCTAGTCTATAGAGGAGTCTGTGTCATGGTTAAGAATAACAATTCTGAAAGACTGTAGAAAACTATTTTGAAAGACTCTACACTGTGAGTTACTCTGCAGCAAGTTACTGTAAAGTAAGCAACAGTCAGCAAGTTAAGCTTCAGTCCTTTGATCCAATTCAAGAATTATGCTGGTTTATATGAATTAATATGTTGGTACACTGATATGTTTGTACACTGGCTCAGGGGTGACCTCATTGCTCTCTACAGCTACCTGAAGGGAGGTTGGAGCCAGGAAGGGGTTGGTCTCTTCTCTCTAGCAACCAGCACCAGAACAAGGGGACACAGTCTCAAGCTGTGTCAGGGGAAGTTTAGGCTCAAGGTGAGGAGAAAGTTCTTCACTGAGAGAGTCGTTTGCCATTGGAATGGGCTGCCCAGGGAGGTGGTGGAGTCACCATCCCTGGAGGTGTTCAAGAGGGGATTGGACATGGCACTTGGTGCCATGGTCTAGTCATGAGGTCTGTGGTGACAGGTTGGACTCTACGATCTTTGAGGTCTCTTCCAACCTTGGTGATACTGTGATATAAGTACATACTTAGACTTACACACTAAGTAAAACCAGACTCTCATGGACACTGGATGCTTAGGACAATGCTAGATCCTGTATTCTCAGGTGGTGAGAGGCGAGGCAGGGATGAGAATGGGTGCAGATCACACACATGTGCCTTGCTGCAGGCCACTGGAAACTAACAATGGCTGATGGCTGAGCCCACAGTACAAAAAATGCTTTCCATTCAAAGAGAAAAACGAACACGATGGAGTTCTGCACTTACTTAAGAGCAGCTGGGAGAGTCTGCAGCTCATTAAGAAGTATGCAATACCAACATGTAGTTGTTAAAAAGACACTGGATTTTGGGTTGAGACTGCTGGAATTTATACACTGTGCTTTTGACCCACTGCTGCTAAATGATCTTGCTAACATACTCCTCCATTCCACAAATCTATCTTAAGCCACCACTTCCGGATTTCTGTCACTAAACCACATGTCTCTGTCAATGTGTTTCAGCTCTGACAGGTTCAGTGTCATTCCTTCAGTGTGACTACAAAAAGATCTTGTACTGTGGAGTCTGAAGGTACTTAGAACAGAATTAACCAGGTTGGAAAAGACCTTCGAGATCATCGAATCCAACCTATCATTCAACACCATCTAATCAACTAAACCATGGCACCAAGTGCCTCATCCAGGCTCTTCCTAAACACCTCCAGTGATGGTGACTCCACCACCTCCCTGGGCAGCACATTCCAGTGGCCAATCTCTCTTTCTGTGAAGAACTTCTTCCTAACATCCTGGCTAAACCCACCCCGGTGCAGCTTGAGACTGTGTCCTCTTGTTCCTTCACATTGACTCTTTGGAGCTGCTGGTTTGAAGGGGGCTAATCACCTTTGTTTCAGTTATTTGTTTCAGACACTATTTCTGAGGAAAGAAATGCACTTTTCAATTATATATTAATCACCCTGTAGCCACTGCATAAGGTTTAACATGAAGAATCAGTCTCTGTAGATATCACACTGTATTACCCACCTGTGGCAAAATCTACAGCAGCACCTATGCTCTGCTGTGTATCACTACTCAAGAGCAGAGCACACAATACTCACTGCAAGGGGAATTGCTTAACTAATCAAACACACTGCTATTCAGCATAACATTTTCACAGACTTAAGTATAGTTTAGCTTTCATTCTTCACTTAAAGTGATTTAGACTTGGTTTCCGCTATTTCTGAATCAGCACAGGAAATAATACCCTCATGTTTACAAGAGAGTCAATTTTTGCCTTCATTTGGTATTAATTTGATATCTGTGAAACACCATGATAGTGAAATTATGGTAGTTTTCCAGACTCTTCAAAGAAAAGTGTCAGACAACAAAGTATTTTTTTCCCTCTCCCTATTTGGCTAACTGCATTTGGAAGGGAAGTCCCTTTGTGGCCATTTTTGTCCCTTTTCCACACAGGTACAGCCGTTGAGGTGCCTCAGTCATTCCGAAAGGCATCCATCCCACACACCACTCCAGGGCTGTCCAACACCAGGGAAACTGTGAGCCTCAACAAGCTGGGCCATGACCTCACGCAGTCACACTGCACCCTCTTCTGGCCACAGCATCCCTTCTGCCTCCCGGGGCTGGATGCCTCCCAAAGCAGAGAGCACAAACCTCAGCCAGCAGCACTTGCTGCAGAAGCGGCCACTGTCCTGTCTCTCCATTTCCAAAGTAAAACACAAAATGTATGAGCCACCTGCAGCACGAGCACCGATTTATGCAGAGATCCACTGCTAAGCTTAATTCTGTACACAGGGGCAGAGCAGAAAGGCAAAGTCTGAACATCTCAGCAGCCCTCAACACATGCCGCCTCTGGCAGCCCAGCCCAGGTTACTTGCTACTGCCTCACCTTCCTCTGTGCCACACACACACAACATCCAGAGTGCTACAACATGACCTGAAGCAACTAGATTTTTGTAACAATTTACTTGAATTCTGTAACTAACACCTCTGAGATACCACCAAGCAAAGACACTAAACCACACACTGGGAATACTGCCAGGCAGGTGCCTGTGCTGCAGTCAGCAGGTGGCACCAAGGACTCACCTGCAGCACCCAGGCTGGAGCCTCCAAGCTTTTTCAAACTCTGCTTCATTACAGCTCAACCTGTATCAACCAGCGAAACAGGTTTACAGTCACTGGTGTGGAATCATGAGCTATTACACACCACCCTTTGAAGAACAGAATCAGCCTAGAAATATTTTGGGCAAATCAAATGAAAATAGATGGCAAGTAGGAAACAGGGGAGCACTTCTTTCCACAATTCTTTCCCTTTCAAAGACCTATTGCCAACAAGTTCATCAGCTTTTAGCATTTCCCAACACCACCACGGGACTTAAAAACCCTAGAGAGCATCAGCAGCAATAGCCTTTCTTATCTGTCTGCTTCCTATAACCACTTTAAAGAATGTTTTTTCTCCAGCTTCATTTGATTATGGCTAATTTAGACAGCACTTTGAGCAGCGCAGAAGACCTCTTCATACAGAAATTAGTCTCTCTATGTCTGTGTCTTGCAAGAAAATGATACCATGAACTTCCACCTACTATTCTATTTTTGCATGCTTTTATACAGGTCACAGTCTTCCTCTTGTAATCCAGACAGATTCAGCTCCTCCACTGTCAACAAGCTTTGAAAGATCTGACCACAAAGTCTTTATTTTTTTTCAATTTAGTTTATATAAAAAAAGAGAGTATTTCAATTTGTAGTGATATGCATGATAAAAAAAAACCACCCAACAAAACAAACAACCGATAAGCAAAACACTGGAGGAACCAAAACTTGTCAGTTATGACCAGAGGGCAAGGTGACTAGACACAAAATTCTAAGGTAGTATTTTGAATAGTTACTACATGTAGTAAGGTGGATTCCAACATCAGAGCCAAGAGATAACAAATGAAGTCATCAGGAGCAGATTCAAAACAAACAAAAAGGAGATTAGCCACCCAGAGCTTGTCAAGGTGTAGACTGTATAGCAGCCATAGTGACTTTCCTATCATAAAAGCCTACAGGGGTTCAAAAAGCAATCAGCTAGAAATGCTTGGAACAAAAATGCAGGAAATTTCTTAACTCTGTCTTAGGAATTCCCTGCAAATCCCTAGAGATAGGAGTGGATCATGGAGAAGCATCCCTGCACATACACTCCTCCACAAGCACTCACAAGGAGCCTAGGGCATGAGTAGGGGTGGGGGACAGCAGTACTCTGCCCGTGGGGAAACTGCAGGATGCAGGGGAAGACCCAGGCAAACCACCTGTGGGATCAAGGTGGTGTTCCTGCTCAGGGGCACCCAAGACTGGACTTTAGGCTTGGTGTCTTAATGGAATCTGACAAGTCACTTGTCAGCAAACAGACCTTTGGAAACAGCCCTACTGGATCATAAAAGATCAAATGAGCAACAGAGATCTACAGCACAGATCTGCTGTGCTTTGAAGTGCTGGCAGAAGTGGCAGGGAACAGAGAGGGAGTGTGTAAGGCACACCTTTTCTGTTTACAGCTGCAGATAATTACCTTTTAAACTCATCATGATAAAATTCAGATTTGCACGTCACCATCTCGCTGGCTTGACTGTCATCCCGACTCCTCACCCCACCAAAGACATAAAGCTCAGAGGCAACTCCACAGGCCACTGCCCCAAATCTGAGAATCCAAAGAAGAAAAAAACAAAAACAAAGAAAGCAACAAATGAAAACCATTTCATAAAGCATTCTGAACTCTCCTTTTTCTTACACTTTTTGTTTTTCAGTGCACACACATCCCCCGCCTATGTTCAACCAGATGAGATGAGTCATGAACACGAACTGTAAGCACTTAATTCAGACTATGTGAAAGAACAGAAAAACAAAGTATTTCTCTCTGGTCAAAATCTGATATTCCAATTGAACTGCAATTTCTGGTTTTCATTTTGCAGCAGGGCAGTATTAATTGTAACATCAAGTGTGTTTCTACAAAATTCATAGTTATTGCTCGGACAGTTATCTTTGCTCAGCCATGTTAACTTCAGGCCACCATGATTCAGAAAGACAAGGCCAAATTCTTAGGGCCTCTGACAGCCATCTTCAGAGAAGGACAAAATGCTAACAAAGGTTGTAAGCAGCCATTTAGCTCCTCCCTTCCATTTTCACTCACCTTCTCTCTTTCAGAGGACAGATTGCTGTCCACTGCTGAGTCCTTGGGTCGTAACACTCAACAGACTCAAAAAGTTTTCCATAGGAGCCTCCTCCCATTGCATAGATTTTCTTCTTCATAGCTGCATAGCAGCCAATCTTGTGGAAAAAGGAAAAGCACATCTAAAATTACACACGAGTGCAGAGTATCAAGACCTCAATAACTATACACACACACATGGATGTATTTGGGTTCTCTGGACCCATAGCAAACAATGCTGTGCATAGCAGGTCCCAGCCACAGGTTTTTTTTTTGGTACATAAAGAAAGAAGCCAAGAAGCTGCTCTCCCTATTTAATTTTGAGAATATATATACACACACATACATAAATATGTGGCATTAACTATTTAGCAGTAAGTAATGTGCTAACACATGAGATAGTACATACCTTTCTAACCATGGTCAAGTCTGGCTGCTTGGTCCAGGTCCGGCTATAAATATCATAGCTCTCCATAGAGATGAGCTCCCTTTCACCATCCTCACCTCCCAGAATATACAGAATTCCATCAATCTCTACCACACCAAAGTTGTGTCGTGCCTAAAGGAATATCAACAAAGTCACCACTAAAACATAACTGTGAATAAACCAATGCAATCTTTATTTTCAGCACATCTGTCTGCAAGGTGCTATTGGTATCGTGCCTGAGTTTTGGTTTGGTTTTTAACAAGTGAAGTCTTAAACTCCAGAATAAGATTGTTAATTTAGTCAAACTAAACAAAACAAAGGGTATTAAAAACAAAAAAAAGGCAGTAAAAGCCAAAGAGACCGTACAGAAATCTAAGAACAGAGCTTGGCCAGATTTCATTTTGCACAGTAGTCGTCTCCATGATGAAGATGCTGCTTTCAGATCTCCGCAGCAGCAAAACTCAGCCTAATTGCCTGCAAAAAGGCAGCTCTTCTGTTTTGTGTGTAGGAGCACAGCTACCCTCAGCCTCACAGGAAATGGGAAACATAATGTATCATCAAGTCTTACTCACAGTAAGCAGGAAAATTAATGCATCATAACTAGAAAAAGGGCCAAAGCTGCAGGCCTTTGGCAACCAGAGACTGAAATGAGGAACATCCTGTGGCAATCGACATTTTTTTCATACTCAGCCTGTGCTGATTTAAGAAGCCAAGAACACAGGTGTATTAAGGATGTATGTTGACTACTAACAAACTGTTACTTTTTGATGGAATGCAAATATGAGGAAGGAAGGATTAACTCAAACCAAACCCAAGTATGTCTGTATCACCCAAGCTGTGTGTGCTGGCCAGGCATGTCCAGCTTTTCTGCACAGTCCAATCCCTTTGTTCATTTACAAAGGAAACATTAATTATACTATAGGACTGATTTATTATGAAATTCCTGAAACTCTGTAGCTCATCTTTACATCTAGCTTTTCCCTGTCTAGTTTGTCCAGATCCAGCAGTCAGTATCAGACCACAAGTGCAACAGCCTATAAAGAGAAGTCAGTCTGGCTCAATTTACATGTGCAAGAAGCAAGTGACTGGAGGTCCAGAATAAAATTGTGCAGAAGAGAAGTAATGTGTTGCCACAGTGAATAATTAAAGCCCCATCAGATAGTGATCTTGCCTCATTCATTGGTGGTAAGGAACTCCATGAATTGGTATCTGGATCATATTTCTCTCCAGAGTTTAGTGTTCCCTTGTTTTCATCTTGACCACCAAGCACAAATAAAAATCCTTCTGTAAAACAAAAAGGTAACATGATCTTAAAAAGAGGATTCACACCCGTATGCTGAGCAAGACAACGTGACTGGTGAGCTGTATCCTGGAGCCTGCTAACAGATTCAGACTAGCCACAGGTCAAACTCTGAGCTGGAGAAGTATAAAGCACATTCTTATATCTGGAATCAAGTCTACCCCTGCAGATACTCTTCAACATATTCAGTGATGCAGCAACCAGAGTTTACTTAAAACACGAAATGCTCCTGGAGAGACAGATGTAGCAGATTCCCACAAAAAGTTGCAGGAATAGTGACTTTAAGACACTCAGATGACAGGGATTTTTACAGAATCAAGTAATGTTTTGGGCAGACAAAGGGGAAGCAAGAAATAACCCCAGTGCAGTCAATCTCAAAGGAAAAGAAAAACCAAAAAATTATTGTAAGCTGTATCTCAGATTTTTGAGGCACTGGTTAAGTTTTCATAATATTGGCTTTACAAATACAAAGTTCCCCTTTACCTGCTGACAATACTCCATGATTGATCCTTGGAATACTCATAGGAGCAAGTTCAATCCAGAGCTGTCTATTGGGATCATAAAGAGGACACATACACCGCATCACTGAGGTTGGTTTCCGTGATCTGAACACAGGGTGGGGAAGGAACAAACAAAAACAGAAAGACAAGACAAGAGCTTTACGAGTTCACTGTTAACAACCTGTGTCCAAAGCTTCCTTCTTCGGGTTTTCATATATATTCACAAAGCCTGCCATTTCCCTGGTCAGGAGAAGACCCCCAAACCAAATGTGTGTGGATTGAGCTGTGCACAGACTGGAGCCAATAAAAAGCAGATGCACTCCGTTTGTGCTGTGTGTGCCTGTAGTATCTTTTTAAGAAGGAACTTTGAACCACTCAAAAACAACTGGCAGGGAGTATTAGTAAGGTTTGAGTAAAGCAATCCACAAACTGATTTGATAAATGTTATCTGAGTATTTTATTCACTTCTATAGAGAGGAAACATCTAAGTGTTAAACTAGGACACCCCCCCACCTCTGCTGCAGGGAGTACTCAAAAAATGAGAAAGATTATTGTGTGCAACAGGAATTTTCACCTGGAGTTTAGATGCACCAATCTTTTTTTTTGGAATTAGAGCTACTACAAACAGAAGAGGGGTTTTTTTAATTATTTTTATGACTAATTACAGATGATTTTCAGATCATTAGAAAACTGTCTCTCTAATGTTCTGAGCTTGTTTTGAGTAAAGATTGAAAAAAAAAGGCAAACCAACCGGGCAACACTTACTGGACAAACAACATGTCCTACCCTCAATCTACTACAAGTCAAAATTGTCACAGAATAACTATTTATTGCTGAATCACTCACACAGGTATTTCAGGTGTGTCTGACCAACTGAAAAACAAACTCAAATGACAGATTAACAAGCCCACTGGATGCACACATTCTCTCCACGCTGCGCTTTCAGGCGTGCCATGAACGCAGTGTTTTTACCAGCTGTGATCACCTGTGATGTCACTTCATACTTACACTCGTTCTTCTCCACCAACAGTCACTATACACTCCGAGTAGCCCCGGGGCTTGAAGGAGGCCAGCATTGCCTCTCCCTGCTGGGGTGGTGTGAGGGGAATATTGTTGCATTCCTTGACAATCTCCCGTACCAGCGGTTCGCTCATCATCTGCTCACGTAAATACCCCGCGTCTAAGCCCGACACCCACACTGCTGACATGACATCCTTCATGTGAACCTACAGAGAGAGAAATGCCAGCAAATCTCCCAAACCTGACACAACAGCTCTAGGGCACGTGTGCATACAGATGCTTCCATATTTATCAAACACATAAAAAGAGTATTGATGATATTGGGCTGCTGTAACAAAATCTACAGCACAATGTTCCTGAGCAAATGCATCAAGTCTTCAAAGTTTCACTAGAGGTGCTAATTGTTTTCAATAAGACCAGATCATGAAATGCCAAAAAGGTAAATTCTTTCCTTAATGCCTATTAATTAACCAAGAGAGTAGATGAGCTAAGGGAGAGTAGGTTCAGACTGGATCTTAGGAAGAAGTTCTTCAGTACAAGGGTGGTGAGACTCTGGAACAGGTTGCCCAGGGAGGCTGTGGATGCCTCCTCACTGAGGGTGTTTAAAGCCAGGCTGAATGAGGCCTTGAGCAGATGAGACTAGTTGATGGGCATCCCTGCCCATGGCAGGAGATTGGAGTAGATGATCTCTGAGGTCCCTTCCAACCTAAGCCATTCTAGGATTCTATGATATATCAACATAGCTTTCACCCTTTTACTGCAATCCAGCTGCCTGCATTTCAGGCAAAATTCAACTAATTCTACGAAACGAAGATCACCCCTGAAAGAAATGTGACTATTTTAAGCTCCCACCGATTAAACACTGCTTTGGATCCCCTTGAAAACATAAACATGTGGATGTCCTGACCTTTCTCGATTCTGGATCATGAGAAATCCACCTAATCACCGCTTCAAAGACGTATCTTTCGTTTCCAACATTGAGCTTTTCCATTGACAGCACTTCTTTCAGCTTTTGAGGAGTCAGTTCCAAGAATTCCTCTGTGCTGCTGACATCTCGAAAGTGAGTTTCCAGATACTCTGAGGCAAGGTAGTGAACATGATGCAAACAATAGTGCAGTGCAAAGTCCCGAATACCAATACAGTTCTCAGCAGCTATGCAACCTTCTAAAAACTCACAGCAGAGAGTTTTTAAGTCTGTTAGCAGCAGGAGATCAGCTGCCTGTACCACATCTTGGATAGTTTCTTCATTTAGCCTGATCTGCAAGAATTAATTTAGAAGTTATGGCTACTATCACTCATTTGTTTCATGACATGTCTGCGTTCATTACACTCTCAGTAGCTGAAAAATGGAGCATCAATGCCAGTCTAAAAGGTACCAAGCAATAATAGGAGTAGTACATGTTTATAAATTAGCACAGGGATGGAAAGGCATCTGCTTGCCAGGTGTCAAGCAGACTTTTGCATCTGAGGTAACCATAAAATCGCTCATCTTGTCTGGGAATCTAAACCGAATTTTGCTGATAAATAACTTTTTCAAAATGCATGTTCAGAAGAGAATTTCAAGCCATATCTGCCTCTTCTTTTTCTGCTGAAAGTAAAAATCATGCAACAATCTCAGTCTGATTCTGAGTAAACCAGACACAGAGACTTTTAATTCCTGCTAAGGCTACTCACACAAAGACCTGAAGGGGCATGCTGTCAGCAACAAGCTGGGAAGGTGGGCATGAGGCTGGGTAAGGAGGGATGCCTGCTATACCATAATGTCCAGGGATGGGTTCTCACCCTCTATTGCTATCAAACCAGTTCCCTTTTACAGCTGTCCAAGACTGCATGTTTTAAAGCAGGTTACTGAAGCTAGCCGCAAATGTTAATAGAAGCATTTGACATTGACTCTTTTGAGTCCTCCCCCACAGCATGAGAAGAGCAGAGCCTACTGACTCTGCTTCACATACACAGCCCCAGTGTGACACATCATTTTGCAGACATTTTATCATAAAGCTTTAAACCCTGACAGGTTTATCTTTCAGGTCAGCAGTGTTAAAACTCAGATTATTTGCCAAGCACATCAATTTCCATCTAGGTTTGGTGTGTGTTTTTTTCAATACCATACCTGCCCGCTGAAGATGTAATCTAGGATCTCTTTCATGATATCGACAGATATCCCTTCAAGTTCAATCTTGTATGTTGAGCCATCATCCTTTGGAGGATTATAATTCAGTTTTGTTCTAAAAGAGGAGAAAAGAAGAGAGAAAAAACTCACCACCTGGACATTTCTTGCTCTCATTTCTTTGAAGAAACTAATAGTAGCTGTGGGTCACTTCAGCTGTAACAGAGATGTTAACACCTTACAGTATGATGTGGAAATTGTCTCTGGAATTAGAATGAAAAAGGATGTATGTATGGTTGCTAATATAATTAATCACATTTCCAAACTGAACAAATACCTTAGTCTTGCAAACTACCCTTGGCATCAAAGAGCCAAAGTAATTTTTTCCCCAGCTCACTCATCACAAGCTTTCAAAAACTTCAGTCAAAGCTTCAAACAGAACAGCAGCTCTGCTGACAGACGAAACACATGAATTTGCTTTGATAAAGGTGGCAAATAAATCCAAAACAAAAGAAAAAAAAACACTGTAGCAAGAAAAAAATAATTACAGTAAGCAGATGTGATCTGAATATACACTGGCAGCACAAATATTTGGACTGCATTACCATTTTGTGTAGTTTATGATGTTATCAGCCTAACACTATGCCTGGCTGTGTGCTCACAGCTGAAGGAAACAGCTCATGTGTTGCTCAGTCAAGCTTTAAATATTCATCTGCATCAGTGGACGCCTCACTTATGAGCAATTCCTTTAAAAATACCAGGAACAGTTTGATATGCCTTTGAACAGAATGGAGAGGGACTGGGGGGGGGAAAAGATGAGGAGATAATAATAATTATTCAGCAGACAGCTTTGCTTTCCCTAATCTGTTAGCTCTTTTTCCAGGAAAGACACCTCTTAAGTGTTCAACAGGCAGCAGTGTCCTCCTGTCTAGTGAAAACAGCCATGAAAGCCAATAGAAGACCAGTTTGAACAGTTTCCCCCCACTTTTTAGGTGGCAAAGAATGCATTACATAAAGGCCAGAAAATGTGTGTCACTACCTCTGTGTATATATAGAGATCTACATCACAGCACATTAAAATGAAAGTATTAATAACATTTTTATATTCTAGTATATTCTCCGAATTCATGTCCTAACATGAAAAGCTGTGGCTTTGCAAAGCTGGAAGTGTCCAGTTTCTCAGAGTCTTCTGCTAGCCACACTCATCTTAAGTAAATACATAAATAGGACTTGGCTAAGGGCAGATTCTGCTTCACTCACCTCAGAATATGTTAGTTTCTCACAAAATAAGATATAACTCACATTAAATCCAATCCTAGTCTGTAAGGAGCTATTTTAAAGTGGGAATAAAGATGGTAATTGCAGCCCTGAAGTCAATAGTATTTGTGGCCTTGTTTTCCTATTACTTTCCTGTGCTGTCAGAGAGCAGAACACCCTGGGAGATAACACTGCCCTGATGTGTACAAGGTCTGAAGCCAAGCTGCTTCACCCTGTGTGTGTGCACAGCACCTAACCCAAGTTATTATACAAATAATAACAATATAAGATGTATTAGGAAATTGTTTCTTTCCCAACAGTTGGAAGGAGATGAGAAAACCAAAGCCCAGAGTCCTCAGCTCGGTACCAATGCGTGTGCCGCAACAGCAGGCCTTGATTTGCAACCTGCCAGCTGGAAACTCCTACCCCAACATATAGCTCAACTCCTGCCACCCTTGCCCATTTGGAATGCTTATTTTCCACGTCTACAAGCTCCAGATGAATGAAAGCACATACACACGGAAAGTAGCACGTGTTCTCTGCTCTAACACAGTGCCAAAGCTTCTTTACCACCATCCAAACTACCTCCTCAAATTTTCATTATGCTGCTACATTCAAGTTGGAGGATTTTTGAATTGTAATGAAAGCTGTACTTTGTTTTCTGGAATGAAACTGTGTTTTAAATTAACATAAAATGCTTTGTGGTTTGTAGTCTGGCTTCCTTCACCAGAAAAGAGACAGTCAGAAGGTACCTGGATCTCAGAGCTGTGAGTAGCTGGTATGGTCAAACACACAGCACACAGAACCTAGGTAGGTCAACACACTGCATGGCTTAAAACAGATGTAAGGCACATAATAAATATGTTGCATGCCAGCACTAATGGGGAGATTTAGGGAAAGAACTAGAGCTATTTATCACTAACTTTCATCTTAGCATCACCTGTACACACCCAAGCTAAATCACCTCATTGCATGGACTTTACACTGGCTCCTCCTGGTAACAAGTGTTGTTCAGAGGGTTTGGGTCTTATCAAGCTAGTTGCTCTAATTACTGGCACGCTCTAATTTCAGGCATCAACAGTTTTTAACCTGAAAGGAAAGAAACCAGCCACTCACTGATGCAAGCCCAAAACACAAATCTGAAGCAGAAAAATAACCTTGAGAACAAATCAATTGATTTCAAAGTTAGAGATGCCTGCATGTAGGCGGACATTCACCTTATGCAACTGCATCCCAGTTCAGACTAAGCTTTGCTCCTATCACCTGTCCTGAGAAGTAGCAATTATCCACCTGTCACAAAAATTTAATTCATTAGTTAATAAACTACTAAATTATTTATTTTGGTACCAAGATTTCTGAGCTATAACAGGAGAAACACTCCCAAATGGCAGCTGGAGGTACTCCTTGTCACTCACATCAAGTACCACAGGACAGCTATCGGCTGTTGGGAAGAAAGGAGGAAAAGAGCTATCCAAGGACATGTTATAAACAGTTTTGGGGATGGAAATTTTAAGACAGAAAACTGTGAGTGTAATGTGGAAAGAAAGCTGAAGGAGGAGAAAGAAGTAGGAGGTATGTAAGTGGAGAGCAAGGAGCCGTGCCTCCTCTTGCATCACCCAGCATCAGCTGTTACCTGCACGCACACCTCGCTGGCAAACCCAGCTCTGGGCATCCTTATCACAACACATGCAACAAACCAAGGAAGTTTCAAAACACATTAGTTCCCAGCTCAGAAAGAGTGGACACCACATATGAAACATCTAACCCTGCTCTGTCATTTTACAAAACAAGGTTCCAGCTATACTTAAGCACAGGTTCTGCAGTCTGCCAGTACTGAAGGAAGAAGGATGCTTGCTTTCCACCATGCTCCTCCTGATTTAGTGATTTAGTCAGCCTGTGATTTGTGTGACACAAAGCTGGAAGAGGCAATAGCAACCCAAGGTGCAGAGATGTTCCCAGCTGCAGCACAGCTCCTTCTAGCACATGCATGTGAGAGCTTCCTACTCCAAATAACATTTCTAATTACTTTAAAAGCACTCTAAGCTGCCAAACCACAGCAGAAAAGGCTGCCTCAGTCTTCCTTAATTCAGATGAAAGACCAGAACTTCAAGATCTAGAAGGAAATAAAACTCCCCCAGCCAACCAGAAAAGCCATTAGCTGGGAGCAGAGCACAGCTGAGGCACACAGAGAGCTGGGGGAAACAAAACAAGGCATCTTCGTCCTATTTTCTTAAGTAATTTAATTTTGACTCTATTATGCCTTAAAACAATCTTTTCCATTTTTCTTTAATTAAGAATATCACCACTGTTAAGTTGAAATTACTCTCAGTAACACAAAGAGCGCTCCATAAATGCATAACATCTACTACAACCTCTTCTGTCTGGGCAGGAAAACTGCTTGGGACAAACTACACCTTGAGTAAGCAGCATAAGGACAATTGGGTTGATGTTGTGTTTTGGTGTTGTGTGCCTGTGTGACAAATTTAGAATCTGCTCTGCCACATCACTTAAGGAAAACAATCCTAATGAGTCATCTCAGATGACACTACATCAGGCAGAATGAGGGGGAAAAAATACCAGTACCTCTTCTGTGTATGTAAACAACAATACAAGCAAGGTAGATCATTAAAATGAAAGCAGGGGCTTAAGAACCAGTGTTGAAACTGCGAGGGGTCACAGTTCACATCTCATGGCATACAGCAGATTTAAATAAACACAAAGAAAACCAACCCAATCCAATGGCTAAATCTAGGACTGTCCACAGTTCTCGTTAAAATTAAAAGGCATCCTCCAACTTACCTCTCATTTTAAGAGGAAGACAAAGCAAAACAGTCACACTTCCAACCTTAGAGCCAACCCCCTGCAAGAACACTGCTGTGGGACAGTCAAGACACATGAAAAACACAGAGAAAGGGTCCATGTGTTTGAAAACTTTTCTTACCTTTTACAGTTGATAAGTTTACAGGCAGGGGAATAATCATTGTTAAAACCCTAACCAAACAAGACAACAAACATGAATCAAACCAAGGAATTCAGCCAGTGCCTTCCCAAGTCAGACATCACTCTGTGGGGAGAGTTTGATCTTTAAAACCTCTGCCTTATTTGTAAACTGTTTTGAAAAGATAACTGATGTGTTTCTACAACAGTGGCATTAAGTTAAGCAGAGAACAACAGTGTACCTCTTGGAATGCTTTAATCCTCAGAGTGCTGGTGTACTGGTACCCCAACAGGTAAAGAAAACATCTGTCTGCAAAGATTGTGCCTTTGTACAGGAGAATGATGGAGACCACATTCACCTCAAGCAGGTTTATGGTCTTTACAGTGAAGAACAATTGAAAAATCTGGGGAACAAAGGACAGACACTTGGGGTTTGATGCAACCCAAAACTTTTACCTGCTCTCATGTCGTCACACTGCAAGCAGCACAGCTTGCTGACCTACTTACACAGCTGTAGCAGAGTGTGAGGGACCAAACTGCAGGAGACAAGAGGGAAACACTTCATCTTCTTGAAAGGAGCTGTCTTTCCAAATGAATGATTTTGCTCCAGATTAAACATAAGGGCTAGTCTACACAAGCTCAGCCAATACTGCCACACTAGCAAACCTTAGTATTAGAGCAGCAAAGCTATCCTGACAAACTGAAGAGTAATAAAACTGAGTTTTGATGATATATCCTTTAGCCACACCACTCTTTTGGCTTTTTCCATACAGCAGCATTAGCATTTTAAAATGGAGTTATACCTCCAACAAATGTTCCCAGGAAAGACATGCACCAAACCTAAAACGTGCTCACCAGGATGACTCAGTCCCATAAACGACAATGAAGTGCTTTGAGATTTTGCATCAGCAACGAGAAAACATTTAAACTCTGCTTTCAATGCAAACATAAGGTCAATTTCATCTCCTCCTGAGCCACTCTTCCTATGAAGCTTTGAGTCTTTCAAGTACAAGCTTTCCATGTTAAATCTAAGCTCTACTTCAGACTGACCATTTTAGTGGGGACTTTTTTTAATCTGTCAGCCTCTACCCCCCACAACATTTTCTCCCATGGTCTTTTTGCATATAAAAAAAAAAACCCTTAATAATCACATTATTAAACAGGTCAGACACAAGAACATGATGCAGCAGTTCACTCCACCCACTGCCATCCTCCAAAAAGATATTTTACAACCAAATCAGAAGGTTTTCTTTGAGGTCGCACCCTGGCCTTTAGCGCCACACATAAAAGCCAGTCCTCACCACACCCTGCAAAGGGTGCCAGCTCTCAGAGGATTTTGGCTATGCCTCTTGTAAGCTGAAGGTGCAGTTACAGATAATCATGAGAGGAAAGACACACAAGGCAAAGTAGTTCACCTAACAGCTCAGCACAAAATCCAGCAGAAGTTGCTTTGCTTGGTTTAAGTGAAACAAGCAATGAGGAATAACTTTAATTTTGTCATCTGTTGGGAAGCTGAAGGCAGGCAAAAACATAGAGCTTCTCCCCCCAGAAAGAGAACAAAGCAATTCCTTCAGCAGAAGCACTGGGGACACATACAGGCCTCATGGGCTCTGCTCAATTAAGTGCTTGTTTACCCTGAAAATCTGAAGTTACTCTGACTGCACTGAGCTCATCCAGAGTTAGATTGCAATCTGAATTGGAAATCTACCTTCAACCAGCACGTCCTGCCTAAACATGTGAGTGAGCCTTAAGTAGACAGAACACACACTTGACAAACAGAGTCCCAAAGAACAGACCCATGGAGCTTCTCAGCCCCAGTTAAGTAACTGCCATTTCATTATTGTAGGTTTTGGTTTTGGAAAACAACCAACCAATTGTACCAGCTGAGGTTACAAACAAGGTGAATGCAAGCAATGCAGCTGAGCTGGCTGCCGGGCACCCACAGTTCATCCCATGCACTGTGAATGCAGCATGAAGTGGGGCTCAGCCTCATGTATGAGTGCAGGCAAGGAGACCTGATTCAGCAGTCAGCTGTCCAGCTCTTCTCAAATGAAGCCTACCTTCCTGTATTAGAAAAACCTGCCACTGGATTTAGAAAGGTGATTTGGGTTTTTTTACCTTTTTTTTCCTTTGTAAAAGGTGGTGGTGGTGGAAATCTAATTCCTGGAACCCTCATCAAAACATCTTCTAAAGTAACTAAATATGCAACACATTTGTGCCATTTTTGTGCTCCATATGACACTCCAGTTTACTCACTGAACAGACAATGGATGAGATTTCCAACCTACATCAATTGAAAATTGAGCTGTCTACCAACCAGCAGTGCTACAGCAGTTTGGGACTATAAGTAAAGGAAGACACTTTTGGAATACAGTTTTAAACCAAGAGATGAAGTGTGTCTTAGTTGAAAATACTTCCCTTTGCAAATTAACTCTGCTTTTAAACTTGTTAAAAATGCACTGTACAGTGCCATACCCATTCTGTTACATTTGCCATTACACACATTTAAGAGATGCAGTGCTGTGTAGTGTGTCTCTGACACTCCAAACATCCCCATGACTTAATAAAATTGTTATTTGTATAGTGCCAGTGAGTCTACTGAGAACACTTGGTTTAATCAGGTTTTTACACCTCACTCATCCTTACAGCTCATGGGGGAGTCAGAGAAATTTTCATCATTGCTGGTAAGTTGAATGGACAAAATGACAAGTGCGTGAGCAGTATCAAGGGACAGCTGGAAGATGGGACAAGAGCTGCATTTCTTTGGAATCCAGAGAGGCACCAGAATTCTGGACATGCTGGGAGCTGGAAAATGGAGCTCTGCAATACTATCACAGAAAGTGATGACACAGCCAAGGGGAAAAGGAACCAGGAATGTGGATTTCACAAGCACAACAAGGAAAAGTCTGCATTCAGAGTACTAACCGTATCCATAAACAATAACAAGAGCCACATTAGGCGGCTTAGGTGTTGTTCAGCTGTAAACCAGTGTGCCTCAGGACATAAACCAGCCACTAACTACATGGTTTAAGAACATATTTTCCTGACAAGCCATGTTGGAGCTGTCCATAACATTGCTTGGAAAATCTTCAGCAGCTGCACAGATAGGAGAGACAAACACAAAAGGACACAGTCTCAAGCTGCGCCGGGGAGATTTAGGCAGGATGTTAGGAAGTTGTTCTTCACAGAAAGAGTGATTGGCCACTGGAATGTGCTGCCCAGGGAGGTGGTGGAGTCACCACCACTGGAGGTGTTTAGGAAGAGACTGGATGAGGCACTTGGTGCCATGGTTTAGTTGATTAGATGGTGTGGGATGATAGGTTGGATTCAATGATCTCAAAGGTCTTTTCCAACCTCGTTAATTCTGTTGTATTCTATTCTAAAACTGGGGACTCTCCTATGTGCAGGTAATGCTACACTCGTACTCAGTACCAGGACAGAGAGAAAGCTGTGTATGATACGTGACATAAGAGGTCTGAACAGAGAGTGAAGAGCCAACTTCTTCAAAGCCACTAGTTACTTTTCACATTTGTCAGTCCACACCAGGAAGAAGTTCCTCTTGTATCTGCTGCCAAGACCAATGCAAACAAAACAGGTTCAAAGAAAAAGAACAACAAAAACTAAAACGCAAGAGGTCTGGACTCATCAACTCCAGATCTTTCTCCAGACACAAACACCTTCAGAGCAGTCCTGTTACAGCCCCAAAACTCACTGTAAAGTGTGCAAGAAAAAATATTAATAAAAAAGGCTCTTCTAACAATAAAAGTTTTGCCAAAGAAGGCAATTAATACGGGTGTAAAGGCAACCCAGAGAGTATAAATTATCCAGACATCCCAAGCAGCTCCATCCCGCCACACCTCCTTCCATTCCAACTGACCTCTTGCATCAGGTCCATGGATGAACTGCATGTCTTCACATACAAAGAGAGGACAAGACACCTAATCTCAGGTTCTCCTGAGTAAACAAGGTGTTCTGGTTTCCAGCTCTCCCTTTGCCTGACATGGAGGCGCAGCCCAAACGTATTTTCTTACTATTTTGAGCTGGGTAAGAACCCTATTGCTTTCACCCTTCAGGCCATCTCTAAGGGCTTGCTGGAACAGGAAAATAATTAACAACTCCTAATTCAAGCCTGGTGTAGTGATTTTTAAATCCCTTTCTAAATCATAAGCTTTTAATGTATTTTACCACTGTTGCCCCTCAACTACTCATCCGAACAAGGCATATATGGAAGGCACTTCTGAGTCATGCCAGGTACAGAATTTCTGAAGAAGGCAACTATTTTGATTTATTGCTTCTCAAAGTTAGAGACTTTACAACTTGGTTACCACTAAAACATGACAGGTGACATTTCAGTTTCATTTTAAAAAAAGACAAAAAAACCCACCCAAAAAACACCCAACTACACCTAATTGAAAAATCTGCTTTAAAAGTCTGGAAGGAAAATGTGGCCTCATTTGCTCCCAACTTCCTACTGCCAGGGCAGCCTCTGACATTTTCAGGAGACTGCCAGAAAAACTTCTCATAAGAAACCTCAAAGAAGACATGGGTCTTGAGCCCTCCTTGATCTCTTGTGGCCCAGTGACCAGAACACTGTGCTGCACGCCCCATTCAGAGGGAACAAGCCCTGGCACAAGCACAGCACGATTTGGCTAAACTAGAACTTAAGAACACTGGGTTCTGACAAATCTCTCCCAGCTTCAGCACTGGTTTACGTTGGTGACTTCACTACTAGTCACAAATAGAAAAAAGTTTTAAAACACTATAAAATGTCTCTGTAAATGTCAATAAAACCTAAACAGCTACCAGGAAATAAGCAGCAGAAGCTGATGGCATACATTGGCTTCCACCTTGCTTTGCTCTACAGTATTTTCAGTGCCCTGCAGAACAGATATCCTATCCCACCTTCCACACCAGCACTTTGGGATGCTCACAGACACACTGACACAAGGACAATGTCTCAGCAGACCAGCCTCTCACAGTGTCACAACTCAAAATGCTCCGAGTGACAGCCCACAGGGGATAGGACAGGAGGTCTGTGATGGGGGCACATCCAGCACATCTCTGTGGCAGTCTGTTTTGACATTGGCAGAGCAGACACAGTTTTGTGGCCGTGAAAGGGTCTTACAAAGCCTGCAGTGTTTTAGGAATGTCAGAAGGTTGAACAGCCCAAGTGAGAAGATGCAAATGCTGTCCTGTTATCTCAGACCAAAATCCATTCACAAGAAGTATGGCTGTTTACAAGTTAATGGGATTGAATGTGAACTTAACCTTACATTTTTATTTTTCTTTAGCTATACTGTGCTCAGCTGGAAAAATGAAAATATGGTTACTGCTTCCTTACCAAGCTAGAAAAGCCTTGGGGAACAGCACAGAATGCATCCATCCATCTGTAATCTGCTCACACAGATGTGTGAAAACCAAAGACAAAACTTGCCAAGGAAACAGAAGCGCCTCGATTTAGTTTCCAACACAGCAGTACAATCCCTGTGTAACAACGTTTAAGTTCATCTAAGAATTCGAGCTTAAATACCCTCTTTGTTAAGGTAGTTCCCACATGCTCCCTGCCATACAGGCAAGCAGACAACAAGCCAGCAAAATATTAGGAGTTGCAAGTTTCAGCTGGCCAGGAACGACTCATGCCAGGCAGTGACAGATCTGTTGAGATGAGAACATCTGCTGCTACCACAGAGGATACCAGAAATACTTGGACCAATTCTATCCTATAAAAGGTCTGTGGATGTATGCTACGACTCAGCCTAACTTACTTGTGCAAGCATGGTTTGTTCCGGTAAAAGCACTCTTATGCCATCGTAATTTACACCAGGCTCACAAACTAAATGAACTAAACCAAGCCCAGGCATTAGAACACTACCTACACCAGAACAAAAAGTGCTAAAGAGAAGTGCAGCCTCCTGGCTGATTTGTTACAGAGGAGAACATCAAGAGCTAACCAGGCTCAAATTTAACTTCTTTGGGACACACAGCAACATCACTTTGAGCCAAGGCATGCTTTGTCCTATGGGAGTTTCTTCCTGAGGAATCCTCCTTTTCTCAGGCTCAGGAACATACCACAAGATGTAACAGATATGCAGGAAGTCTTCTGTGTTTTGTAAATGACGGGATTTGCTCCAGGGGCACACAGAGGCATTAGATAAACCTGTACATATAAGGCAGTTCTGTAGGAAATCACACAGCCATCCCAAATCTCTCTGCCCTCAGAACAAACGTGGCGTTAAGCAGTTGAGGCAAGACCTCAGGAATCAAACTACCACAAAAATTAGAAGTCTTACTGATCCCACAAACTGAAATTTCCTTCATGACACAAACATTTCTTTTTCTCCTGTACTTGCAGAAGCTAGCCTCCAGACAAGAAAGGCAGATGAGACCTGCAACACCAGTAACACTTCTGTGTGTTTCTGCATCCCCTTCATGCCTTCCAACCTCTCCCCACTGAGGCTGCCATTTTTGAGCAGCATGGATAATCTAGCTGCCAAATAACTGGAGGGAAGCCACATCACTGTAATTTGCAAGTGTCCTACTCATACCTGTTAGCCAAACTGCTTCCATGCAAAACTAAGAAACAGGTAACGCTTCTCTCTGTGGCTGCACAAATCCTTCAGCACATACAGACTTTGCTCACACCCAACCACCCCCTCAGAAAGTCCATGCCTACTTATTTGCCTACTCACACCCTAAACTAAGCATTCATGCAAACCCTACACAGCTTCTGCACTCGCCCACCGGCTTGCCCACAGCCACAATACGCAACGACACAGCCAGATACCAAACAACACCACGCCAACTCACACTTCCACTGCTTCACTCACAGGTTTCACACATCTACTCATTTTTCTCCCAAGTTTTACTCCTGAAGTTAGTTAATGGATTCTTCTGAGCTTTATATTGGAATTTCTCAAGTGAGAGTGACCCAAATCAACTGACATTTGGAGAGTGTAACAGCCCCTGGTACCAGAGCATGCTTTGGAATCACCTACCCTTGAAAAACAGGGAAGTAAAATTCTCAAGTCTCCTGCAGTAACTCTTTGTATAGAAATCTAACCCGATCCTTCTATTTGAAAAGCCAACATCGGAACTAAACAGTGCTTGCACAGAGTGGGTACAGCCTGGAGATTAATTTTACCTCCAAAAAGGGTCACTGAAACATTACTTTTGTCTGGGAACATAATGCTCCAACACTGGCAACCTACCTGACCAATTCTACCCAAAGTGAAGAACAGCTGGACTAAGAGATAGGTCCTGGAGTGACAAAACAAAAGAGATAGGCAGCAGGTAAAAAATTAGGCTCTGTAAAGGTAAATACTACAAAAACATTTCTTAATGTGCCATACAAGAACTAGGTACACGTAGCTCTGGTTCTTTACATCTTGCAAGCCCATGGAGAAAAGATAAGCCTAAAAAACCCCCAACAAACAACAAAAAAGAAACAAACACCACACCAACAAACTTAATAATATTTATATATTAATGCACCTACCCTACTTTCACACATAGCTAATGAGTTTCTTCATGGGATTTGAACCTGAGCAATTCTGAGTTTAAAAAAACCACAAGTCTAATGACTACAGGTTTTGCTGCTAATGTAGCTGTGTCTGGCACTCCTATCCTCACATATGCTTAACTCACATTTTCTCTGGACATTCTTGATAGAGTCAACACCTGGAGATGAAATGCTGTGAAAATGTATTTCTCCACAGAATAACTTGCAGTATCTTTTATTTAAGCAGCCTTTTGCACAGTGGAAAGTGGTACATTTCCTGAGAACTCATCTTGCTGTTACAGTAGAACAGCAGTTTTTCCAGGAATATGACCTCTTTCCACCTAGAGCAACTCTTCTCAACCTTAATGGTCATGGTCATCTAAATATCATGACCAGCCATCTAAGAAGAACCCAGGCATTTTGAAGACTATTGGATCATCAGCTCAGTTCAGTTTCAGGTCTTTCATTTGTCTTTTGCTACAGTTTTCCAAAACTGCTTTTCAAGACAAGCAGTGAAAAAAATCAGTAGTAGTACACAGTGTGACAGTTTTAGTCATCCATGACTCTGACACACAGGTTCTGTGGCTCTTTATCTTCCTTCTCTGGGAATTTTACTTCATGGTATATCTCAGCTCTGCGAGTTCAACCAGTGCAGGGAACTGTTTCTTTAATTCTGTCATCTATCAACACCCATTTAAAAGTTAATCACCAACCTCACATTCTATTTAACTTATTCTCATATTAGAATACATTGTTGTTCTACAATGGTCACCCCAAAATATCATATTGCCTAAAAAGCAGATGATAATATGATTTTGAAGCAGATTGCACTTGTTTGGAGAGTATCAGCCTAAGGCAAAACAAATGTCTTTGTCACCTGCAAACGACAGGACTTAAACATGTTTTGGAAGCAACTGCTTATACTTTTTGTTTACCCTCTCCAACATGCACATATGTGCTATACAAATCTTATGGTGAGTATATTCACAGAATGCCAGGTTGGAAAGGAACCCCAGGATCATCTGGTCCAACCTTTCTAGGTGATGATATTGTAGCTCACAGAATCACTGAAGATATTCTTAACTTGATGTCACTGAACTCATCACCACTGAATATGATGTGGAGAAGCTCAATGGCTGCAGCAGGACCTTCCACAGAGTGGGTTCCTCTGGAAACGCAGTCCAGGATAAACTCTTTGCCGGTCCACCTCAGAAACCATGACTGTGCTAAGACAGCCTGTCCTCCCCAGCACTCGCTGTCAGGCTGCCTAGTTGTGACTGCACATGCTGCTGACACCCACTGCCAAGAGCAGACAGCTCTCCTGGCATGGCCGGGCTGTGATACCTCTGGTAATTTCCGAGTTCTGTTCTTAGATACTGTGCGAGCACAGGGCAACAAGAGACGGGGAGACAAACCAGTATTTTTAACTTAAAAGCTGATGTACTTCAGGATCCATAACCACCACCTGGAGCTCTGTCTTGCTAAAAGACATTAAGGAGAAAAAGAAAAGGGGGGGGAAAAAAAAAGAAGAAAAAAAAAAAAAAAAGAAGATCCTGAAGTGCTGACTCGGTGCAGCCGACGGACACAAAGCCCAGGATCAGCCAGGCAGCAGCAGGCTGTGCTGCAGCGACGCGCGGCTCCCAGAGCTCCGCACAGGGCAGGGGCACAGCCGCTGTGTGCCGCTGCCCGCGGGACGCGCCCCTTGGCCCCGCAAGCCTCACAAGTTTGGGGTTTCCGGGTCTCTTGTTTACCGCCCGGCACTCGGCAGCGCTTCAGCTGTTCGGGGAATGCTTCCTCGGCAGGTTAAACAGCCTTTGAAACCTGGGGAACGCAGCGCTTTAACGCAGAGAGTGCGGCGGCTGCTCCTCCGGACGGGCTCGGGGCGGTGGGGGCAGCGCTCTGCGGCTCCAGATGGATGGAGGGCGGGAAGGAGGGCAAGGGGGAGCCCGCCGGGCCGCGGCTTCCCTCAGGACGCTCAGGTAAACTCCGGAGCCGGCCCCGAGAAAGCAAGAGAGGCTCGCTTCGCCCCGGACCGAGCCCCTCCACCGGTCTCCCCTGACTTTTTCGTCCTTACAAGCAGCCAAGCCCGGTCCTTATGTAATCGTAATGGCCCGCAGCGGCCGCCCCCGGCCGCCCCCGCCGAGTGGCCGCCCGTTGGGGTTAGGGTGGCGGCTGTGGCCCGATCTCGGCCCCGGCGGCCTCCCTGCCAGGGTGCGGGCCGCGCCGCCGTCCCGACTGTACCTGATGTAGGGGCTAGCGGCCGCCAGGATGTTCTTCTGCACCGGGATCTCCTCCCCCTCCAGCACCAGGTGCGCGTCGCAGAAGCGGCTTTCCTCGCGGAAGGAGCTGAGCGCCCGCAGCAGCCGCGCCGGGTGCTGGGGGTCCGACACGGCGCTCGGTCCCGACATGCTGCCGGGTCGCGCCGAGCCGAGCCGCGCCGGGCCGGCCGCCTCAATCACTGCCCTCACACCATGGCTGCCAGCCCGCCGCTGACATCATCTCCCCGCGCCGCCCCGCCCGGCCGCCGGCCTCCGCCTGCGGGGCGGGAGCGGGGGCGGCCCCGGCCCCGTCTCCCCTCCAGGCACCGCGGGTAGCCTGAGTCACCCGGTACGGCGCGGTATGGAATGGCATGGCCCTTCTGCCGGGCACCCGGCGGGGCAGGGTGGGGTGGGTGCCCGCTGTCGCTGAGGGTCGGGCACCCTGAACCCAGCATCGCCTGCGAAATCACCTTTTCTTGTCCCCTCTTGGCTTAAAAATGTGTCTAAACCCAGCCTTTTTTCCCTCCCCCTACCCCTACATGAGCTGGAGGTGAAAATGATAGGTGTTAGCAGGAGAAAAAGGGAATGAGAATTAAATACAGCGAGGCTTGTTTCGATAGTGCCGCTTCCCGTAGCTGCCAGCTGGAAATAAGCCTTTTTCAGGCGAAAAGGTTTTCTTCGGGACTGTTCACAAGAGCTTTGGCCGTGTATTTAACCTGCTTAATTGCACATTAAGAGACGACTTGATTCCATCTGCTGCTACTGTCTTTAACAGCACCCAGACTTTAAGTAGCGAAACTCTTTGCACCGAGTAGAAGTGTTGGGAAAGCTGTGATCCACCTCACCGACAGCTCAGGCGGTGCTGCCAGGAGGGGGCAAACACCGCAGCTCACCCTGGCCCCTCGCCCGTGACAGAAAAAAAGAAGGAAAAAAAAAAAAAAAAAAGGTCGATTTTGTTTTTTTTTCGGCTGGGAAACACCCCAAAGCACATCATCCTTTCTGCTTATCCATTGGGAGAATAAGATTTTCAGAGCGTACGTTCCAATGGTTTTGTTACTTCTTTACACCGGTGATGTCAAGCACAGTACTTAAAATCACATGATCTTTGGAATGTGGACAACTTACAGTTTTATTTTGTTAAGTCAGCCCAGACCAGTTTTATGTTGTCTCCAAATCATTTTACCGCTAGAAAATAAATAGAACAAAGGTATGTGGAAATGTCCCTGTAGAAAAGAGAAATGAAGGACTTTACAAAGGCAACGTTGTCCTTTCCAAGCTAGACACAGGGCTGTTTTGTTCTCCAGATGGAGATTTCAGCTGGGACATCTGCACACGGAGACCCCAATAGTCAAAACACTGCACCAAGCTTGCTTGTGAAGAGTGTGAATGGCCCTATTTAAGCCAGTGTTCACAGGCACTCCTTGCTGAAGTGCTTTCAGACTGGATAGGGGTCACAGAGAGGAGTACTGGCTCTAGGTTTGTTGTCCAGCTTTGAACAAGCGTTCTATAAGCAGAGGATCCACTTCACATCCTGGTATGATGGAAGGCCTCAAAACATGCTAATCTGCATGAAGCACCAGCAACCTTGCATTGCTTACTGTTACAGCATACCCATTTAAAAATATTAGAAGGCCACTTCTTCTGGCTTGGATATAATTATCCAGGATGCCAAGAGCAGAATGAGGAAGAGCATAGCACATGCAGAGGACACGTCCCCAGCTCTCTTTGAGGCTAATGAAAGCAGAGAGTACTCCGCATCCTGACTGCGGCTGATGGATGTATTTTGCTTGTTATTAATACTTAGCTAATTGCACACCCAAGGGAACAGTGGTTTAAATTATTGCACAAGCTGTCATTGAGTGGTCTGGTTATTTAAAAGCACTGGTTTGTTTCTCTGCATCCTGCGCAGATTGTTACATAGGAAAATATAGTTGTACTTCTGGCTTTTAACTCATCGTAGTAAACAGCATTTCTGCTTACTCCTGCTGCATATGTGGGGCAATGGGACAAGGTGTAACAGATAATATCCACTTCCAGGGAACAGATTAATTATTATACTGTGTCATTTGTGCCATTTAATGAAACCTGTTGATTAAAAACAAAACAAAAAAACCCAACTAAAGCAAAACCAACCAACAAACCAAATGACTCTACCAACTAGAAAGCCATTTGTAACATCTTTGGAGTAATTGTATGTATGCATGCCTGTGGCCTAGTTCTCTTGCTCAACTCTGTTTTTTTCCTTTCACAGATCTATCTCCCTACTATTTTGATTTGCAGTCACAAAAATCAAGATTCATTTATATGCCACTAGAATAACTCCTGTAGTTTTACTGGGTTAATTTGTGACTTAAACTGATGCAGAAGAAGAATCAAACCTTTCTGTCCCTCAGGATTTAATTCATAGTGAAGGAAGTCAGAGAAGCAAAGCAAATGACAGATTCATTACCGTGTGCCATGTTACCACAACAAAAAACCCACAAGCCTTGCAGCCACTTGGCAAAGCACATGAGCATTCCCCCTTGTTATTGTCAGCCCAGAAATGAGACAGGGTATTACCATATTCAGGGTAAATGTTTCATCAGATTACTATTGCAACTGCTAAAAGCATCCTTGAACAAATTCATGATTAGCCATATGGGTTTATCCGTATTGTCTCTGCCACAGGAGGACACTGGGAGTGGCAAATCCAGAATTACATCACTGTTTTTCTCCTCAGGCTGACTACAGACTTGATGCCAATCAAGTCCTGTGTAATACTGACCATGGCAATACAGCAGACTGTTTACAAAAAATCATACCCAAGACAAGTTTGTGTCATTTATTTTCTGCAGTATACATGAATATAAATAACACATTTGTTTTCTTGGACTGTAGATAACAAATCTGATTTGGTTTTATGATTATTCCCCTATCATGTCATCTCTGCCAGTACCAATTAGCTCCTCAGAAGTCAAGTAGCTCCTGTATCCAAACTCATGATCATGCAAAACCACTAAGAAATTCTGGAGACAAGCTCTGAAAAGGAGATCTATAACAATGGTTAGACTTTTGATTCATTGCTGCCTTCAAATTCCAGAAATACTTGTGGAACACTGTTAAATCCAACCTTTTTCAGATTAAAAGAAACTACCTCACAGCTGGTATCCTTTGCCAACATCAGAAGGTAGTCTTCCATTCCAGTCCTGGTTTCATATTCATTAGAAGACAAAGTTCTCTTAAACAGCAGTGCCTTGAAAGCACTAAAATTGACTATTTCTGCAGACAGACCTTACTGAAGTGCTTATTTCTATTATGGGGAATATATAAACAATTGAATGTCCAAATTTGCATATTTTAACTCTAGATCTGAGCACTTCACATTAAAACTATCCTGTGTATTCTTTATGTCTACAACCTGTAAAGGCTTAAGCACAGAAAGGGAGCTAGAGATGTCATGGAGCAAACAGAACTGTGGATGATGTTAGTTCAATTCCTGCTCTGCTGTAAACATCTTATGTAATTGTGAACCAGTCACCAAAGCCCTGATTGTCCTGTGATGGGGAGATAGTAAATGACAATGATTTCATTCTGTTTCCTACCTGTAAAGCACAGCGAGCAGCAGAGACACCATGAGAGTGTGCATATAAAAGGGTGAGAGATACCTGAGCGGTGTGCTGGTATTTACAGACCAGATGAATACCTAAAATAGATGGAGGTGGAGTTTTTTTCACTAGTAAAGACACTTCCAAGAGTAAAGTGAGCTACAACAGGAAAATCCAATTCCAAGAGAAAAACCAAACCAAACCAAACCAACCAACCAAACAAAACCTCTCATTTAAAGAAAATCACAGCACCAAACCAGAAAAGAGAATCAGGGGATCAGGAAATGGCATTCCTGTAACAAACCCAGTCACGGTATAGTTGGCATTTGCACTCTAGTTTGAAATGTGCTCTTGAATTGTGACTTTCTATGAGAGCTGTGTTCTTTTATTGGGAAGCAACTGTTATAGGCAATGATAAACCCGTGTCACAACATGAATTCTCCTAAGTAGACAGTAAAGCAAATGCTCAACTATAGCAACAAGAGCTTGAAGTTTCAGCTAGTCTTGTTCAGATGTACTCAGCACCGGTTAGGCCACACCTTGAGTCCTGTGTCCAGTTCTGGGCCCCTCAGTTTAAGAAGGACATTGAGACACTGGAACGTGTCCAGAGAAGGGCAATGAGGCTGGTGAGAGGCCTTGAGCACAAGCCCTACGAGGAGAGGCTGAGGGAGCTGGGATTGTTTAGCCTGGAGAAGAGGAGGCTCAGGGGAGACCTTAGTGCTCTCTACAACTACCTGAAGTGTGGTTGTAGCCAGGAGGGGTTGGTCTCTTCTCCCAGGCAACCAGCACCAGAACAAGAGGACACAGTCTCAAGCTGCACCAGGGGAAGTTTAGGCTCAAGGTGAGGAGAAAGTTCTTCACTGTGAGAGTCATTTGCCATTGGAATGTGCTGCCCAGGGAGGTGGTGGAGTCACCATCCCTGGAGGTGTTCTAGAGGGCATTGGATGTGGCACTTGGTGCCATGGTTTAGTCATGAGGTCTGTGGTGACAGGTTGGACTCAATGATCTTTGAGGTCTCTTCCAACCTTGGTGATTCTGTGAATCTGTGATGAGGCCTAAATTAGGCCTGTCATTGTTTTACCTAAACAGCTGTTGAACATGTGAGTTCTGCTAGAAATATACTGCTCTCATTCAGATGCCTACTCCTATTAACAGAGACTAGTAGCATTATTAATAAACCATTACATTTCTGCTTATCTTTTACCCAATGTAGTCATCTTACATAAAATGTCAGATATTCTCCTGAAGGAAAATCAGTTTAAATACAGAGTGCTTAAGACTGAACAGCACTAAAATATAATGGAATGCTACTCCAAGCTATAGATTCTATTTCAGGTTACTTGGTTCTGTTAGAAAGGAAAAATTGCATCACAAAATTAGGAGCAAAGCAGGTTTCTTTAGGTTCTAAATTAGAAAGTTGTAGCACCTCCATGTGATACTTTGGTTATGGTGGACTTTAAAAACCTAAGCACCAAGAAAATGTATTACCATGAAATATTATTATCACAGCAGACTACCGTGAGGTTTTCTGGCAGCAGGCAACTTTGCACCATGAGCTGCAGTCTTGAAACAGTCCATGACCTGCAGACACATGTGACTCATACCATGTACCACCCTATAAATACAGTGCTTCATTTGCTCAGAAAGCTATTTCTATTCAATTAAATCACTTCTTGTTACCTCGGTCTCCTGTTCCCTGCCCCCTGAGCTGTATACAGCATTAGCACTTAATACTGATCACTCTTCTGCTGGAAAAGTTGTGTACCAGTTGTGCATATCATTGTTTTTAATAAAAATCATTGCTCTCTCTTATAAAAGATTCTATATAGTCACCAAAGAGATTCTATTTAGTCTCTTATAAAAGATTCTATATAGTCACCAAAGAGATTCTATTTAGTCGTGTCTTGCCATAAAGTACGGCTGTTCCTGAATGATATTATCCCACGTTCAGTAGAAGGTTATCTCAGTCTGTGCAATAGGATGAACAGCATTTTACTCAGTCTCACTCTTCAAATTTTCCTCTGGTATAAATATTCCATGCAGGTCCAGATGCATTCCTACATTCACTGTGGCTCGGCCCAATTCCTTGAATGTTTTAGCATCCAAGATGAGTAGGAAGGGAGCTTTCTTTGGATCAGTCATCACAACACAGGTTAGAACAACACCTGTGACATACAAATGAAGAATTAGAAACACACACTAGTTGAAGCAAGCAGAAAAGGTAGCACTTTTCCCCTAAGTGTTTCCTTAGTAAACTCTTGTTTCCTAAGAATTTGAGGACACAAACTGAAAGTGCTTACTAGATCAAGAGGTCTACTGAGAGTGCTAAAGAACTAATGAATGCTTCTCTTCTGTGCTTTTTTGTGGTCAGTTCTTTGGGAAGGGAAAAGGCCAACAGTGAATTGTGTGCCTGGCAGTTTTGGGACCCATCCTTTCAGCTGTTTGCCATTTGCCTTTGGAAGGAGTCACAGTCTGTTCTGAGAACAGAACTGCATCAAGATGGCAGGGACACTTGCAGTGCCACTTCATGTTCTATATCTGCATCTGTAACAACACTGACTTCCTACAGCTTCAGCCACTCCAGACCATTGATAAATCCAGCTCCAAGTGTCTGTCTGGAAAGGCCTAAGCATTTGGTTTATTGCTGATGGCTACCTTGGGAAATTACACAAGCTAATTTTGGTCTGTTGTTGCTTTGTGGGTTTTTTTGATCTGGAGAAGTAAAATGGCTGGTGCTAATTTTAAACTCAAAGTGGAAGCATCAACCCAGCTTTCTTGACTGGAAATAATGAAATGATTTAATGCAAAACTCATGCATTCCCAGCTTTCAGAATGTTATCATTATTTTACCATCATCTTCTTCTCTCGCATCAGGGCTGGGAACAAAAACGGGCTCAGATGGCCAGCAGTGGTCCTCTCCCCACTGGATCATTTCCTTTGTCTGCACATTAAATTTTACAATCTAAATTGTTGAGACCAGGAAAGAAAAATGTCAGTGACCCAGAGAGTGGTTTGTTCCAAAAGTACAACATGAACAGACTGCTGGCATGGGGGGCTAATAAGAGCTAAGGAGCAACACAGCATGCGTCATCACAGGAAGGGAACACCTGGAGTGTGTTAAACTTTGAGTGGTTAAACTTTGGAGTCCCAGAACACACAATGTTCTTTTAATTTCATTTTATCAGATTTCAATTGCATCTTTCATTTATGGGCTGTAAGCATTTGACAGATACTATCAGGTCATAAGAGAACCTTCTCTGTAAGTAATGCCCTCACTATGCAGGGGAAGAGGCCAAGGCCAGAACATTTAAGTGACTGCAAATGACTGCAGTTCTGTAGTAAAGCAGGAAACAGGATTTAAACATTGCATTTTCTAATGCATTCTAATGCATTTTCTAATCCTCTGAATTATTTTCCTTTTATTGTGACCTTAATACTTCTCAAGGCCTTCTATTGTTAAGTAGGATAGATATATGCCCAAACAAAAGCTGCTAATAGTAATATGCAAAGATTAAACCAATGGGGCAAGAATTCCTCACAGATACTGGTATTTACTGGAGGAACAGCATACACATTTTCACCTCATTAATGGGTCAAGTGTCTCACCAACGCAATTGCCAGTGGGGATGCTTACCATTTGCAGTTCAGTTCCATTAAGGCCTTTTCTCTACCTTTCCTCATGCTGTTATCTTCTTTCCTCATTTAGTCATTACTCAAAAAATATGTTTACAAAAAGACGAAACTATTCAAATTACTGGAGGAAGAATTTGGAACAATTCTCCCTTCTACCCAAGATAACAGCAATTTTGCTGACAGACTTTACCTAAGGATTATACACAGTTGCTGTGCTTGCATTCATTAAAGAGCACTGGTGTGAAAAATACCCCAACTTTTAACAGCATGTTTTATTATATTTCAGTCAAGCAAGGACTATCTACACTGGAAATCACAAACTCGCAGATTTGTTTGAGCTACTGTCAGATGTGCTGCAATAAATTTTCTTGCATCATGCAGAACTCCAGCTTTATTTTGTAATCAATTGTGGTAATTATATAGGAGCACCAGCAGTGAACTCCTTTTGTGCTGCATTATAGTCCCAGAACATGAGTAATCAAGAGGGTGTAAGTCTGTACAATACTCTTACCTTCACCTATTAGTACTTTCTATTTTACTCTCTCTGTACTCCTGGCTGTCTCCTGAAAAGCTGGCACCGTGCATACACAAATGAAGCATTTGTCTTCCTTGAATACAGAATTAACTAGCAAAAGACAAATCTTTCTGAAAAATCAGATATTGGTTTAATATTTTTAAATTATTAGATGCTGTTGCAATAACTTGGGTTTTTAATTAAGTTTCCTAGAGGGAAAAAATATTTCAGATGTATGTCTGCCTGGCCCTTATTTTTCCTACTCTCTCCTTTGTAGCTCTTGACACATTAGAGACGTTCAGCCCAATTTAGCAGAAAAGTGAGGGTCTCAGTAACTATTGTGTTCAAGAGTTGGTGGTAATATAAAGCTGGATAAAGTAGCCTGAGTTTATGAATACATTTTGAGGGAAATGGTACAACATGAGCTCACCCTTATAAAGATTTAAGCCTTTCATGCTTCTTTGCATGCGAATGAATGTATATTTGATCTCAAAAGTCTCTTCCAGCCTCAAACAATTATTCTATGATTCTGTGCATGACCCACCAATGGGCAAAGTTTTGACAGAAACACAAGCACTGTTGAATACTTGAGAACCCCATCTAAAGTCACATCTGTATGAAAGCATTTGTTCTGCTGCCTATGGAGCTACATGTTTTTAACAGCTGATGATAATGTTCCACTCTTTCAATTAGCAAAAGGGAGATCTAGTGTTGCTATAGTTTGGTAATCATACAAGTAAGAGACCATATATGTCCAACTTTTCATCTCCCTGCCTTCAGGTGCTGAAGTTATGAACATCATACCCAGCTGCAGAGTCATCATTTAGACACTTGATGCTGAAAAAAGAGTTGTGTTTCTGTCTTAAGGACCACACACTTTGAATTTACACATATGAGTGCAGATTAGGTTACGTTTTGAGCCAACCTAGTAAAGCATGGTCTACCTACAACTGCTTCAGTCTGATTTGTGTTCTATAGACAAGAGTTTCTGCTTTTGTAAATGTTAATTTTACCTTTGCAGGAACTGGACACCACTGGACTTTTGTTGCAAAGACATACTTGTAATTTTTGCCATTGTAGTCGTAGTTGATACGAGGCAGTTCTATCCCTGGGTAAAATAAAGTGCAAGGCTTAGGAACAAGAGAAGAAAAGTGATTCAAATGTAGCTTTACATATGCCAGCCTTCAGGAAGTTTTGCCCTGTGAAAAACCTTGACAACATTTAATAGTTTTCTATGTCTGAATTTCTAAACAACTGAAGATGGGTATTAAAATAACATAATTAACCCAGGGTTGTTAATTCAAAACTGGTAATTTTTCATTCTTAGGTATCCATTATATTGGAACTTATGAGGGCTGTTTTGGTTTGTTTCTTTTTTCCCCCTTTCTTCATAAATAAGATGTAAACATGTGAGAGAGAACTGGAGGCTTCCATTCTAAGAAATTCCTTTCACTGGGGTAAATTTATACCCTTTACATATTCCTGTTATTATCCCCTAAAAAAAGTGTACAAATCCTTTTTCAAAGGCAATCTTTATAAAACAGCAATAACTGAAGTCACCATTTGTAATAGACCTGTTTAAGTAAAATTATGCTTACAACAGGTAGATTTGCAAGCTGTACATTAATAGCTGTCCCATCAGACTTGGCATCCTGTATTAATATAAAACTGATGTAACTTCAGACACAGGATTTCATTCTTGGTATACATATATGTGAGAGGTTCATGGTCATATATTACTGGATAGACTCAGAGGAGGGAAGTAAAGAAGGGAAAGACACTATCAATATCTACGCTGATAATTAGAAGTTTAATTTCTCTTAGCTTTATGAAGATCTTACATAAATGAAGAGCTAGTAAGAACAGCTATTAGGCATTATTAGAATGTGTGTGCAAGAGAAGATATTTGAGATTTGTCTAATGGGTAAATCTCACCTTCACAAAGTATTTCAGGTTGGCAATAGATGCTGCCATCTTTCTCTTTGACAGCAGTTGCAGTTGATGGAAGCGTGGCTAAATTAGAACCGACTTCGGCATCCTGAAAGAGACATATGCTGAAAAAGTCTCTAAGAGTATGCTTCTAATTTAGTGCTTTCATCAAGTCTGATATTAATATAGGCAATTTTGGAATAAAACAATCCATCTTCAAGAAGTTCCTTCTTGTGGCATTTATCTTTTCATTGGAAATCTTGTTATACTCAGAGGACTGACCAGCGGGCCAAGGGAGCTCATTCTCCCCACTCTCATGAAACTCCACATGGAGCTCTGGGGACCCAGCATAAGAAGAACAGGGACCTGTTGGATTGAGTCTAGATGAAGGCCACAAACATCATCAGAGGGCCAGAGCACCTCTGTTATGAAGATGGGGCGAAAGAGTTGGGCTGTTCAACCTGGAGAAGACAAGGCTCCAGGAAGACCTTATTTCAGCCTTCAAGTACCGAAAGGGAGCCTACAAGAAAAGCTGTTGAGGGACTTTTATGAGCGCATGTAAAGGCACACAGGATGAGAGGTGATGGGTTTAAACTGAAAGAGGGGAGATTTAGATTAGATGTAAGGAAGAAGTTCTTTACATTGAGCTGGGTGAGACAGTGGAACACGTTGTCCAGAGGAGTTGTGGTTGCCCCATCACTGGAATTGTTCAAGGCAAGGATGGATGCGGCCTAGGGCAACCTGGTTTAGTTGAAGGTGCCCCTGCTCATGGCAGTGGGGTTGCAATTAGATGGTCTTTAAGGTCCCTTCCAACCTCAACCATTCTACGATTCTGTATCATAGAATCATAATTTTCAATCACCCTGAGCCTTTCGAAAGGTTTAGGCAGACACAGCACAATGAATGGGTGACATAGTTTGTGAATTAGTTATCCCACTGAAGGTCACCAGGATTAGGGTTTTTTGCATGTGCTATAAATCAAGTGCAAAAATAGGTGCAATGCACTCCTGGCTGCAGAATTCTTCAGAGTGCAGGATAGTTTGGATAGCTGGTGTGATCTAACACACCCTTTGTCACTGCTGCATAACTGTTCTTGAGACATGAACAAAGGAGCAAGATCCTAGGATGTTGAAAGAAGAAGCATTATCCATTCCAGGTGTATCAGGCAGAAACTTGCCCAAGCTGTTGGGCAGTAAAAAATCTTCTCAGCAAACAACTATTTAGAATGATATTTTAAATTAAACTGTAGATAAAATCTTTCCTGTTCCTGATAAATCTCACCCTTAAATTAAATCTAAGTTTAATAAAACCATTGCAACAGTTGGGAGGGTGCTTGTATTATATATAGGCTTCCAGTAAAGTGGGAGAAACAGATTGTGCAAAACCTCATGCAGGCCCTTCCAGTCAACAGCCAGGTTGACAGATCTACTTGTACTTGACAGCATTTTACCAATAATCTGAATGGTAAGGAAATGATGCGTGCTCAATAGCCCTGTGCTCCACAATGGACGGCATCAGAATCTAGATCCATGTAATGGTCCAGCTGCTCATTGCCATTTCTCACCACACACAAAACAGAAGTCCTGCACATTTTGTGTACATGCTATTTACAAAGCATCAGAAATCTGCACACAGGGGCTGGCAACTAGTAATTCACCCATTATTCACCCTGCTGTATTTTAAATTACTGATCAAAGAACAGATTAAAAAGCCATTTTGTTTTTACCTTGCTATACTGCAGAGGAACCACAAACCGTTTGCAGGTTGGTATGCTGGAAAGCTCGTCTTGCTTTTCAAGGAATTTGTTTAGATTTTTTAAATAGAACATATCATATAAGCTATTGTCTGCATAGGAAATGAGATCAACAACAATGTGGCCATCCTCTTCATAAGCATTGACATGGTGAAAAAGCACCATCGCATCAGTATAGAACTTGGTGGATACTTCCTTTTTAGTCTTCCTGTCTACAAAATGAAACCACGTCTGAAAGAGGAAACATTATTTAAAGTCATTAATACTCAGCAAATATACATGATAGCCATCAACATTGTAAGGTATTGCCTGTTCCTACTGAAGCTTATTAAGAACTCAGGATTTGCTGCTAGGAGGTGAGAGGTTCTAACCTGAAGAACAAAATATTCAGGAGTTAAATGACTGTGGAATTGCTTTAAACTCCTTTTACTGTTGCAAATTACTGTTTGGGCTAGGCTGAGGATTGAAGTTTTCTGGTAAAACCAGGAAAATCCTCTGCTCTATTTTTAAATTAAAAGAATCTGCTTAGTCCAGAGTCTCTGTAGTGCCCTGTGCTGATGCCCTCTATCCCAGCATGCCTCACTTATCAATGGCCACAGCATGTGGAAATAAGGTCCTCACAAAACAGGATTTCCCCTCAATTTCCACAATGAAAGACTGTCTTTTTGTTGCATGCAGGCTTTTCCACCAGTCTAGCTCTTTTATCTGATGGATCTACAGCAGTTCTCATCAACAGCTACAGTGTTTTGTTTAGAGCAGGAACAACTGTGTGTGTCTGGGATGCTAGTGTGGTTTTGAATTTCTCTGCTAGCACACAACCTTTCTAGCAAGGCCAAACTATCCCCTTTCTCAAGCCCTTCAGCATCAGACAGTAAAATTTCTAGTGATGGCTGCTAGTGTCCAAAAACCACAACTTCAAAAGAAAACAAAGTGCAACACAAAAGTCAAGGATTGGGGAGAAAAAAAAAAAAAGAAAAAAAATCTTTCAGCATTCGGAAGAATACCTTATCTTCCTTATTATAGCTAAGGCAGGAAGCCCAGTTCACATGTCGGATGTAAGCAGTTGCCAGTTTGACAATATCCAGTCTGAATGGCTGCTCAACGAAGACAATGTAATTTTCTGTCATTCCAAAGCTATGGTAGTAGCTTGGGTGGAGCAGAGAGCGAGAAGGGATGGAGCATACCACTTCCATACGGCTTGAAGAAGATTTCTTCTTTTCTTTTTCTGAACATAAATGACAAAAAACAAAATTACATTTATAATAAATCCCAATCCAGTCTTGTTCTTGGATTTCTCCCATGTATGAAGTTGTAAAGAACAGGTTCCTCTGAGTTCTTCAGACTGAAATGTCCTGTTTACACAGGACTCAAGATGCACCTTTATAACGGTACAGGCTAAGAAGTTAAATGTTAAGTTCACCATAAGTTAAAAGTAACAAAATTAACACAATCAGCTTCTAGAAGAGCTGTATCACCACCATTTCACCTCAGAAGAAAAGAAATTGCTAAGAAGTGTCCAGAAAATACTGATTAGTAAAGACATATCTTACCTGGCACGGAGGGAGGAATCTTAAATAGAACGTATTTTGTCTTCCCTTTATCAGCTATTGAAGTGCCCATGTTGAGAGTATTTCCAGCGCTGTCATAGTGTGGGTGAGAAGTTGCCATATTCACAGCTGTGTATTTGCTGTAGTCAACCTGGAAAATTATACAATAGGAAATTTGAGAGATGTGTAAGAGACTTAAAACTGATCTCCGTTAACACCACAAATCCGCCAGCTTGTTAGCACTGGCAGCCTCTTATCGGTACCCTGTTTTCAAAAGGCCTTTACATTTAAACAATTAAGCCAATTGACTTATGTAGGTACTCACATGATTTCCTAAATCAAGACTAAAACAAGGATCCCAGTTACATTCACCTCTCCCTTGCAGCCACAACAATCCTCTTGTAACAGAAAAGGAGGCTTGTCTCAAGAACTTACTCTGCAAATGGCCCATTTCATCCTAAAAGCAGTTGATTTAACAGGGCTGTGAGTCCAGAAATATCCTGGAGCAGAAAGATTTCTACTTGATTTAAAGCTTGGTTGATTCAAAATACCCAGGCTGTGCTGGAAAAACTGCACATGCTAGGACAAACCTCACTGTATATTCCAATGTGTCAAGATTTCATGTTAATAATTAAATAATATCTTACATAAGGTACTTGAAAGGTAGTCATATAACTGACCTACCCAATTGTTCAATTATGTAAATCATTTGATAACAACAGATGCAGAACAGGGGAAATAGTCCAAAATAAGCACGTCATAAGCATGATATGTGGTATTATTCCTGCATCCTGGCTTTGTTATGTACAAGAGAAATTGTCCAAAGCTAAGCTTTTCCTAAACTGCCTGGGATTTAGCTTTGAGCTCATAAGTTCTTAAAAAAACCCTGGTATCTTCACAATTTCATTTGCCATGATTTCAAAACTAAGGGAACAGCAGAAGAAGAAAAGTATCTTTCCAGTTTTGTGTCCTACATGTTAAAGGATCCTTATGAGTCAGCCTGAAACTGTGTTCATTAGCAGGTAAGGAACCAGGATGACAGACAGTTGTTTATACCTTCTCTAATGTCTCCAGAGTCTTTGGATTGATTTTCCTGATGAAGTTAGTCTCACTGGTGGCGTAAAAATCATCCCCAGTTCTCATAATGTTGATCAAGCAGTTGTCTGTGAACTCAGGAATGGTGTGAGACAAATAGGTGAATGCCCTGTACAGAGAGAAAGTCCATATGGGTTCACGAGAGCAGCAGAAGCTGTACTAGCAGCAGACGCCATCCCGGCAGTGCAGGCTATTATGCACAGCAGCAGGGTCAGGGAGCTGGGTCTGTCCCTCCCCTACTGCGCCCTCTTCTGGCAGCTCCACGCTGGCTCAGTGGAAAGGGTGGAAAAGTGGAGGAGATGGACTTCTTCAACACCCTTGGCCTAAGGACGTGCATGCAACATCTTTTCCACACACAAAGGGCATGCAGGTCCAGCCCTGCTGTCAGCTGTAACACAGGCACTGGTTGATCAGGATGGGCCAATAAAGCTCTCCTGTGCACACTTTGTGAGAATTTGGCCTAACAGCTGGTAAGTTTTTCTGGGTATGTTTTCCTAAAATAGATGGATTCATATACTCCTGATGGAACACTTTTGTTCCTGGTGTTATCCTGTATCACAAGTATGTGAAAAAGAAGATACCTGGATTTTCAGAATGACAACAAAATCTGCTCACAATAGCGAGTAAGACAGCCAATACTGCTAATAAAATTAACTTACAATATTAGCCTGAGAATAACCCACAGAGACTACAGTGCTGGAAGGATCTCTTGGCCTTTCCAATAATTAGCAATTGTACACGCACAAAACTAGTTTTGTGTTTGCAAATACGTGTCAAGGGTAAACAGAAAGACATCTGTGCAGGGGAGAGAAGCAGAGAGGAGAATCTTGTGGGAAAAGCATTGCTTACTTGGCAAATATGTTTTTGCATGGGTCTGGATAAGCCATAGTTCCAAACTCAGACACCACGATTCGGTTTGCTTCTACATTGCAGTTGTAGGTGTCACTCCGGAGATACTTACTTCTGTAGTAAACTTCACCTGGCAAAGGCCAAACAGGTTTCAATCACATTTCATGCCGAGTTCTTCAGAAAAGCATTTTCTCAAGCAGCTGCCCTTCAGCTATGAAAAGCGTGCAACGAACCCAACAGTGCCCCTAAATCCCGAGGTTGGAAGCTCTCTAAGGGACCCAGGACTGTTCTTATGCCTGCTGAGATTAGTAACAACTTGTCAGCTTGTCTCCCAGTGCATTCAGACAGTACTGAGGGACTGAGGAGAGGAAAGGAGGGAGTTAGAAAAACTCTTCCAGTAAACTAAACCAATCTGTGCACAAATGTTTAATAGTACATCAAAGTGTGGGTGGTGATAAATCTCCTGTGCTGGCAAAATTTAGTTATGAGAGAGTAACAGATTGCTTGAAGGAACCAGTGGCCATCATCAACAATTTTATGGACCACTGTACTTGAACTAACTGAGCTCTGCTTGCTTCAGGTAAGTGAAACATACTGGCAATTTAAAACCACTGGTCATTTCTTCATCAATCAGAGACAGAGAGGACAGGCAAGGAGATTCCGCAGCTGCATTAAATGCCACTGGTCACAGGGAGAAACTAAAAACACTAGGGATGGGGCATGACAGTGGTAAAACCCAGTTCTTTTACACAGACATACTTTTTGCAGCAAGAATCTAGGTGTAAAACATTCTGCCTCACACTGTAAACCAGCTGAACTGATCTAAAAAAAAAGAAAGCTGCTTTATATGAAAACAAAACATGAAATTGTTTTGGACAGAAGTGTTGCCTCTTTTCCCTCCATGAAGATGACAAGTAGGAGGACTGCTTGTAGGGGTGTCAAGCATACATAAGTGAGGTTTGGTATGTGAAGTGACACAGTGGCCCAGTTTCTCTCCTGGCAGCTGTTAGAGCTGCAGCTAAATCCTAGCTGGGGAATGTTAGTCTTCCCTGAAACTAGGTTGTTCATGTACAACAGAAAAACCTCTGGATACTGCAGTACTTTTGATTGATCCAGTTTGAAACAGCAGAGGTTTTCTTGCTTTGGGTGGAAGGCAAAGGCTGCTCAGAGCTGATTGCAGGCTGTCCTGCAGTGCAGACAATGCTAGACTTTGGCACTCCAGAAAGGACAACAGCATAGCCTGTCTCAGAAAACAGCCCTGCAGAGAGACTCCTTCTGCTGTGGGGAGTGAGGCGTTAGTGTACGTTTGTAGAGACTTTCTCTAAGTCTCACCACCGAGGAAGTCTGCAACATTCTAATCCTAATCAAAATCTGATGTGCAACAATTTACCATTTTTAAATGTAAAACTGTGCAGCAGAGCCAAGCCATCAAACCAGTGGTTGTATGTCGTGTCTCCTATTGTGTGCATCCCCGGGCCGTTTCGGAGAAGGATCCCTTGCAACCAAGTGGGCAACTGACCTGTAAACAAAAAGGAAATACCAGCGTCCATTCCATTAGGTGAGGGCCTTGTTGCAGGGCCAGTGTTCCTTAGGGCTTCCTACAGGCAGACAGACTATGGGTAAAAATCAAGATTTGTAATAGCAGATAATTATATTGGAGTTTGGGTTAACAAAAATACAACCCGATCAAAACTGTGGCACTGGGAATATGCTGTATGAATATGAGATTACTCTAGGAAGATGAGATTGCTGGACAGTAATTTACTAACTATGAGGAATTGAATTCAAGTTGGACCTTCCTTTCCTGCACTCAGATTTTAAGGTGATACATTTAAACCCTTTTGCTCATGCCAGGAAAAGCTAGAGCTTATCAGAAACAAACACATTCTATATGACTTGCACTGGCCTTCAGTACATCAATTTAAATTTCAGGATAAATGAATTCCAGTAAAAATGCCATTAATTAAATTACACAGCATAATGTAGTGTCACTGTGGGAGTGCTTTTCTGACACTAGTCAGAATGTTGGTGTTTTAAAACACAATAAAGGGTAGGAGTATTATACTGAAAATATATGAATACTGTTGTGGTTTGCATATGGAATGTTTCTCGTCAAATCCTTGCAAAAGAACCACATTGCATACTATTTGATACACAGAATAACAACAGTTAAAGAGTATCAGTGGTGTTAAGGAGCTGAACAGAAGCACATTATATATTAAATTAAAAGCTTCACTGCCTTCTTTGAGCATATGCCTCCTGAGGGAGTATTTAAGATCCCATAGTACTTTCCCACATCATTTCTGCACTGTTGTCTCTGCATAAAAAGCTATTCAGACCTTTTAATTCTCTTATCATTTGATCTGTGACCTCATGATGAATATGTTTACAGACTTTCTTATTAAAACTCCCTTACAAGAGAGGATTGTACATGGCACTTGGTGCCATGGTCTAGTCATGAGGTCTGTCGTGACAAGTTGGACCTGATGATCTTTGAGGTCTCTTCCAACCTTGGTGATAATGTGATACAACAGATAGAAATGGCCCCCCACCATGAAAGTACTCAGTTTTGTCAAAGCTGTTGCAGTTGCAGAGAGGCAACAATTGTTTTGCTGTGTATGACTTGCTGACATCCTTAAAGGGTCTTTGGCAACTTTCTGAGAGAATATTTCTGGAATGTTGACCTTTGTAGGTGAAGGAGAGAAGGACGTTTGCCATTTCTTCAAACAAATGACATTAAGGACACAACAGAAGGCCATTCAAATGCAAAGGAAAGATAAAGAGTAGATGTCAGCTTCACCTAAAATACCTTCTAACCAGCTAATACTGCATGCTGTCATACTCACACCATTTCATTAGGGTTATTATTCTGGAATACATGAGCAAGACAAAAAATTGTTGCCACAATGGATGGAATTATTACTACTACTACTACAGAACCTTGAAAACCAAACCTTACTTGCCTTTCTAATACAAGAAGTTCCAGTGCAATAATTATAGTACACATTTTTGTGTAAGATGAACAAGGTTTACCATTTAAGACAGATAAGTTGCACAAAATCGGAGTAACCAAAAACAGTTGTTGAGAAGACAGGGAGGAAATCACAAGTTAGCAGAAGAAAAGATTCCTTCAGCAGGAACAAGATGATGACCTTAAGAAAGCATATATGCAAAAGAGACATATCATTTTTGTTTTGCTGACTACTGAACATTAATTGCTGAACAAGTTTATTTCCCTTATATGCCTAAAATGCAAGTATTTATCTTCTTGCCACTTCTCTTTCTACAGTCTTCTGTTACTTGGCAATAGAAGATTGCAGGCTTGCCTGTTTCTGCAGTGCTAGGGCTAAGAGCAGTGCAGTGAGTTCAGTCTGTTGTGTTCCCACTCTCCCACCAATGCCACTTCTGGTTGTACATCCATGCAATGAGCATGAGCTGATGGTCATGCCCCAACAAACCTTCTGCTAACACTGAGCTGAGCTGACTGCATGTGATCTTGCTGCAACCAGCCATTCTTTCCCCGTGGTGAAAATGTCATACTTCTGCTGTGTGAGATCATCATCAGGCAAGAAAAGCAAGTATTTCTGCAATTCACTGAATATCTTGCAGCCTCTGGGGCTAAACATTTTGTTTAGATATTATTCCTCTACATCAAAATGATGATGCTCAGAAAGCTCTGGGACAGGCCAATAAAATAATCTTGCTGGGAGGGATAAAAAGAGTGAAAAAGGGAATCTTCTTAAGGCACTGTGGTCTTGATGCAGCAGCTTGAACTTATGGAGTAATTCAGTGTAATTTCTGACATAATTCAAGTATGACAAATGTGGAACAAAAAGTCATCTAGTGAGGTTTTCAGATGAAAACTCATCTTAATGGGAGTTAAGAATTTCTGTAAATCACACCAGGTCCCAGTCAGCATCCTAGCTTTAAAAATCTGTGTAGATAGGGAGTAACAAGGAGACAAAATACTGGCAGAGCTCATGGGCAGCAGAATATTTTAAGTCAATGTTTTCTGTAGTTTTCATAATTGGTAAATACTGATCAGGTCTGATCAATGGTTAGTTTGCAAAAGGCCTCAAAATGTTTCAGTACTAAGTTTTTATCTTGAGGAGGAAAAAAAAATAGTTCAAAGGCATAAACCCACCGCAAATAATAACAAAACACTTCGGCTAACTTGAAGCAAAACAGTTTCCAATTCAGCCACATAACTGAGCAACAACAAAGTCATGGAAGTTTTGTCATCTTCTTACGTCCTGTGCTTGGGAAGTGACTTTAAAGGTGGTGTTAGATGTTTCTTATCTTACATTTTACAAATTACAATTTAGCTTACATATTACAAACAATGGAGCATGAACTACACAGGTTTTCTCAGCAACAAGCCTCTCCTGTAACTATAGCAAAAATCTCATCTGTAAAGTAAGAAAGTACTACAAAAATAGACTGATGAAGCTTTCATGCCTAGGAGGCCACTTTAAACTATCTTGATGAAGCGAGAGGTTTTGCTGGATTCATTTCGGAACCCTCTTTTTAACGGTCTAGGGTGGAATCCATTACTGCTGTTTCTCTGTTTAGAAAAGACTCTTGTTGAAAAGCCCCAGTTTTAAAGACGCTCTCCAGGAGGCAAGGAAGAGTGTGAGGACAGAGAGAGGGTAGGGAAGGGTTACAGAGAGGAGAAACCGAAAGCCCTAGCAGAGCTATGGCGGAAGGGGTGTCACCAGATTAAATTTTGAGACTTTCTCCTTGACCACCAAGTTCAGTGAATCCTTTTCCAACGGGCTTTTTGGAAAAGTGCACAGCAATGCCCACAACGTGAGAAAAAGTCTCAGAGGTGGAGCACAAATATTGTCCGAGATCAGTCGTTTAAGCAAACCCCACGCCACGGCTCACTTTCTGTTTCCCTTTCCAATGTTGTCTCGGGTGAACAAGTGCTGCAGTGTTGACAAATCTGAAAATACCACAGTAACCACACGTGTTACATTTCCTTTCACTTACCTTGCACCTCAGCTTTTATGGGCTCTGGGTGTTCTTCTTTATTTTTACCAAACAGGCTGTCTACCTCCATCTCCAACTGTAATAACAGTCCCCGTGTTCCGTGCCCAGCGGCTCCCGCAGCGGCAGCGGTCCCCTCCTGTCTGGGCTGAGAACAGCTCTTTCCTGTTACATATAAAGATAAGGTCAAAGTGCAGTGCGAGCTAGCGGCTGGTGGCTTATAGACTGACAATTTACAATAGCTGATCTTTAATCCCTACCACATACACTATAATTCTTGAACATTCCCATTAAAATTAACTCTTTCACTGAAACAAAGCAGAAGTAAGAAAAATCTAAGTGGTCTGTTTGCTCCATGTGAAATCACCTGAAGCACCAGGCACACCCAAGGAGCCTGGGAGAATCATTCTGTAACATTCCCTTCAGCATTTCACATGAAAATTTAGATACTGCATATTTGGCAGGTAGGGAGGGGAAAAGCAAGGAGATCTCTACCCAGTGTTCAGGATTTGGCTCTTTGGGAGTGAGAAAGAGTTCAGAGCAAGATGTCACCCTTCTCTTTCCATTCTGTGAAGCATAATCTGGGCTGTTCCGCTAAATAACAACCTAGCATCACCCAACAGTCGTGTGCTGCATTTCTTTATATAGAAGCTGTTCCAGAGGGAACTGTCACATCTTGGAATCAAGCATCTTTTCACAAGCAATCACTGTAACATATTCTCCCATATGTGACCTGAATCTGCTCTGTGAAAGTATGGCAAGAACCATTCAAAAATAAGGAGGATTTTTAACTTCATGCTTTTGTTTCTAGATAAGGTACTTAACTGAGTTCAATGTTGTTCATTTAAAAATCCTCTAGGAAAAGAATTATTCCAACATAAAGCATGTGATTGTAAAGCAAATCATAGGCTCCATTGACCATGAAGGATAAGAACACTCTTTGCACAATTCTGTGTTATGCAATTTCACATGAGGTTACCCTAAAAGCTGATTTTTTTTTCCCCCAGCTAAATCACAGTTGTTCCCAAAATGTTTTAACATCACTTCCTATGGCTGACTGATCTTTTATAAACATATATTTTTATTTGATTTAAAGCACAGTTTGTGCTACAGACTGCTCTGACACACTCATTACACGTTGCTCCTCTCTTCCTAACCTTTGCCTTATCTTGACTTTGGGAGATCCTCATGACAGCATGACTTTGCCACTGTTAGACTTTGTCACTGTTGGAAAATATGAACAGAATCAGGTGATAACAAAATACAAAGCCAAATTAATTAATTAAATAAATAAATAAGGGCTTTGTTTGATTTAGTGGCATTTATAAACAGTAGGAATGAACCAGAAGGCTATAGGAGATAAAGGGTATCAAAGTCCCATATAGAGACATAATGCATATACATATATGTATATAAACACACATACAGTCTATCATAGAATAGGTTGGGTTGGAAGGGACCTCAAAGATCATCTAGTTCAAACCCCCTGCCATGGGCAGAGACACCTCTTACCTAAACAAGTTTGCTCAAGGCCCCATCCAACATGGCTTTGAGTACTTCTAGTGCAGGATCCTTCGTAACTTCCCTGGGCAACCTGTTGCAGGGTCTCTCCACCCTCATGGTGAAGAATTTCCTCCTAATGTCTAATTTAAATCTAGTTTATATACACATATGTGTGTGAGAGAGAGCCTGTGTGTACTGAGGTGTATTTGTATACACAGAGGGATTTTTCAGCCACCTTAGAGACTGAAAAGGAACTGGCAAGAAAGCAAACCCATCTAGTTCCATTGCCACTAAGCCAAGGAGTCAGTTTCTCTGTCCATGACATTCTGTTTTGCTTTACTGTGTTCTCTTCAGTGTATCCTCATCCATTTATACAGCTGCAGCCTTAATGCTGCAGTTTCAATTCTCTGACCTGTGAGCAGTCTAATCTATAGGAATATATCCATAGAGCAAGCAAACAATAAAAAGATTAATTCAAACCACTTTTTCCCTTCCCCAGCACAACTGTTCCTGTAGTGTAAGGTTCAGCCAAGACGAGATAATTGGAAATCTTGTTAACAAGTAGATTAGATATCCAATAACTTTTGAAACCAGCCTAAATGTGTTTTGACAGCTAATTTCAGGTGTGTCTGCCTGAAAGCTTTATTCCATATTTTGTACACCTTGTTACTTTACAGTGTTTCATCTTCCTTTGTAAAAACACGTTTCATGGGAGAGTACAGAGAAGGTCATAGAAGTCCATATGTAAGAGAACATAGAGGAAATAACCCCCTCTCTGGAAAGATTAGGAGCAGCTCTTTTGTCTCAGGTTTCCCAGACACATTATAACTCATACGTGTAATGTTTACCAAAACATAATAGGCTGCTGTGCTGAAAGCATAATCCTTAATGAAATGATCCAGTCCCATGCTTTGAGTACCCTCTCCTGATGCCTGACCTTATTTACAAACTGTCCACTTGCAGACTCCTTCACACACAGATCTTCCCACAACCAAATCCAGAGTTACTTCTCACAATTTCCTCTCTCTTCACCCCTCATGATGATGTTTTTTGAAGTTTTTTCATTGTGGTTTTTTTCCTGCTTTAAACAATTGTGGTAAAGGCTACAAGCTGTTTCCTTCTGGCTTCTTTGTAGCTTTCCCTTTCCTCCAGCCTCAGAGTGCCTTGAACTTCTCTCCCAAACTTACAAAAGGCTATGAAGACATCTTTGGAGCACAGCATGACCCTGCCCAGCACTGGTTGTACCCTGTGGCCATGCAAGTCTGGCCAATCAGAACGAAATTTTCCAAGGCAGAGGAGCTGGTTAACTAAATTTCCAGTGTAGCAATAAGGCTGCTGCCGTGTATCAACCTTTGTACTTTTGGTTCACTTACACAAGAAGCAAATCACTTCCATGTAAATCAGACTGGGACCATTATTATTCCTTATCTTTATTTAATTTAATCTCAACCCTTCTCTAATAAAATCTGAGTGCTAATTAAAGCCCATTTAGAGAATCCAATTACGTGTATATGACTTTAAGCTGTGCTGCAAACTTTCAACTATCAACTGTTATCCGCTATTGCCAAATAAAGATTCCAGTAGTAAAATTGATACTAATTCAAGAGCCATTCTTGCTGAAGTCACACTGATTGCTGTTTCACTGTACCACAGATATATAACCTCTTATCTTTGTTAACAAACACTGTCTTATTGACATGTTCTCCTTTAAAAAACATAGCACTATCTAGGAATACCTCTCTTGCACTGCCCAAATGTAACTGCAAACTATAAACTACTAATATAGAGTCTTCAAATTGAATAAACAATCATTTCCATATAGTATTCTGACCAGGTTTTATTTGGATCAAAAGAGTTTTGACCATACTCTTGGTCAGTATTATTTGGATCTAAGTAACTATTTTTGTGAGGTTTAAATCTTCTTGGTGACATTTCCCTCTTTATTTTCATGATAAACAAAAGGACTTTTCTTCCATAGAGTCATATTTTAATGTACAGCACCAGAAATACTGGGTTTTAGCTTTGTTTAAATTAAAACCAACGTAAGTTAGTATTAAAAGTCTCCAAGCACTGAGGCACAGAACTGCTAGCCCATCTATGCTAGTATCCAACCAGACTGAGCCTGCCCAGTGATCCTAGTGCCCAAGCATTTAAACACCTGAACATTTAAACACGAGATATTCAAATGACTGAACGACCCCTCTCCCCACCTAAAATTCCTTCACCATAAGGCTTTTTTAACCTGCTCTACACCTTTCAGCAGCCCAAGACAATTTGCATGTTTCAATATTCAATGTGCTACACAGTTCAGTAATGTGTTTTCAAGTGGGCAGAATGTCAACACGAAGGTTGGCATTCACCTCTGTGACTGAAGGTGTGCAAATGGTGCTGCAGACATTTACAGTGACGGAAGTTAATGTTGCTACACCTTGTCCTACCTTTTAGCCTACTGCACATGTTTGGGAGGACATAAAAGAAAAACTGTTCTTGGGTTTTAGTGAGATGGTTTCTGAGTGTAGAGTGCTTAACACAAAAGCAGTGCTCCTGAACAGAGAGGTGGCTGGACCTTCAGTCTTCTCTTTATGGGGATTGTGAAGCTGATCTCCTCTGTAAGTTGGTAACCTACTGATGAGAGGCATTATTAATAAAAAACCTTGTAACACAGGGTTTTTTTTTTGCTCTGGTTTTGTGTCCTGTAAGCTCAGAAATAGCTCATAACAAGTAGAAGGAAAACAGGTAATGAAATTAAACAAAACAAACAAGAGGTGGAAGCTGGACTGCCTTAGAAATCTGGCCAGTCTCATGCTTATGGCAATGTGGAGTGACTGCAGAAACACCAGTGAGTTGTAATGGCTGTAGATTTAGATTCAAGCAAGTTTTTTCTAGCAGGAGTTGAGTCAATTGTTATCTGCCAGTTAATGTTTTACCCAAAGAGGGAACCTTTAATCCTTAGAACAGTTGTCTTATTAAGATAGTAAGGTAATAGCACATCTAAATTGTGCCACTTAGTCACTCATGATTACAAGAACACTTGAGGTGTCAGCAGATAATTCAGATAGTTCTGTTATTCTCTATATGTCAATTCAAGGCTAACCTTAGCCATCAATAACACTAACTCAGTTCATGTTCTCATGGGGCACACTCAACCTCTTCTTCCCAACAGCTGAAGTTCTGCTGTGCAAGGCAATAAAACACAGGAACTAGCTGGGAAGAAGGGGGTATTGAGGCATCAACTGTATGGCAGGTGAGGAAAGTCAAGCTACAAGCCCAAGGACAATACTGGATGCTCCCAAAGGGACAGCTCCTAGGAGAAGATCCCTAGGCACTTGACCAGGCAACATTTGCTCCAGAAGGTAACCATATATATCCTACAAATAGAAATTATGTCCAACCCAGCAACTCTTGAAAGTAGTCCTACTTATCTTTATCCTGACCTCATCATGCCAGGCACAAATGCCTAATTTAATTATTGCACCCTGTAAAGATAAGAATTGTTTTCCCTGTTTTTCTAAACAAGATAACATCAAAATTGCAACTTGGCAGGACTTACTGGTAAGTTCACTGTGTTGCCACATGGAAAATTAGACAGTAGAGCAACAACTAAACAAAACCCTTTTCAGTGAGCAAATAACTGGGTCTTGCTGTGAGGACAAGCAGCCCACAAGAGCGGCAAGGAAGGAAGTGTGATTGTGATTCACCTTCTTAAACTAATTGGCAGATGGGCTTTTTAAAAGCCAGCTGGAGAGATGGAAGATGTAGGTGTGCCTATGGGCTCTTTTCCACCCCTTTCTGGACAGTCTGATCAAGACTCAGTACCCATTGGGTAATAATGAAACAGATCTTTCCAAGAAGTGTTTGTGACACACTAAAATGAACCATTCTCAATCTTATCTGAAGTTAATGACACCTAAAAGTAAAAGCAATCTAAATACATTTTCTGTTTGTATGACTATTCAATTCATAGAAGAGAGATTTATTTCTATTCCTGATAAAATCTATACATTCAGTAATATTCAGGAATGCAAAGATGATAATATTCTCCTATAGAAGAAAAATTTACTTGCTCTTCCTCAAGGCAAATGAGCAAAAGCCAAAATGAAGAGGGGTGTGATTTATTCCTTCCCATTGGCAGCCCTTCTCTACCTTAACTCTTCAAATCTAGTACTGTCTGGTTTGTGTACCAAAACTGAGCTGGCTTTACAAGGTACACTTCTTAGGAGTGGTGAACATAACCTAGAAGGCTACCTTACAGAATCTCAGTTTTTCTCAGTCTCACCATTATTCTTTTAATACCTATGAAGTTCTGCAGCATCACAAAGAAAATTTGCTTCAGATTTCTTTCACTTCCACAGCTTCTACTTCCAACACCCAAACCTTGGAGGATCTATTTGAAAACCAGGAATAAGTCATTCATCATTGTCTTTTGTGATCTTTTATATAGCACAATGCTTTGCTGAAGGAACCTTCTCTTGATGAGCACCATCTGGTCTAACTCCTAAGGGCAAGCTAGGACTCTGTAAGAGATCTGCAGGGCCCCCTAAAACATTTCTGAGGGAAATAAAGGACTTATTCCAACAGCCACAAGAGAGTTCACAAACAAAGGAGTTATTCATAGCTTTATTGCAGCTTGGAGTGAGGGTGTGAAAATATTGAGAAAGCCTTGTCACTAAATTCTAGTCAAAGCTTGCAAAACAATTGCTTTGCAAGCCTTGTTTTAGCTAGTGAATATGTTTGAGTTGAAGTCACTGGTACATAACACATGCTGTAAGGGTGGTTGCTACATCAGCCTTTCAGGCAGGCAGCTATAAGTGAGCAAGGATTAACAAGTCCTTCAAAGGGTTCATAGCTCCTTAAAAACAATGCTTATATGCAGGCTTTTCCTTTGTGACCTGCTCCAGTTGTGCAGAAGTATGAAAAAGTCAAAACAACACCAGCAAGTGAAAGGTAGAACTAAAATCTATATAGATGACATTATGCTTGGCCCTTCCCTGAAGTTACTGGAGCGGCTTTACAATACCTGTTAGAGGTCAGTTACATTCCCATGGGAAACCACAAGGGGAGAACTTAGTGTCTAATTGGCATAGTTGAGATAATGAGAGAGCTTTGATTAAGCTCTTCCATGACTGCCTTTTGGAAGATGAGGCTATGCAGAAGTCGCACCATTTTGCCCCTTGCACACTAGCCTATACAACTGTTTAAGTAGCTTCTTAAATTATTTACATGCAGCAAGCCAGACAAACAGCAGAATAAACCCAAACCCACCATGATCCTGAGAAGCTTCCATGTGGACTTATGCCATGAGAAAAATACTCTGAAAAACAATCTTTCTGTTGAGGATGAATGCAAAAGGCACTTGTTTCCTGCAAAATGGTAAAGACAAGGAGCACTATTTGTTTGAAATGAAGCTGCCTTTCAGTTATGAGTGAAAAGGGCTTTCAGGAATTTTCTCTCTCCCTGAGGACCCCAGGGGCTAATTTTGATGTTTTAAAGCAGCATTTTCTATTCGGTAAAAGCTTTTCTTTTCCTTGTGGTAAACAGAATAAGCTGGCAGACTGCTTTACTGGCACTAAAATGAAAGAAGGCAACAAACTGCAGAAGAGGGGAATGGTCTTTCTTCTATTCCCCATCTGCTGCAGGCAGCTGAAGAGTTACTTATAGCAACCGTAAATCAGGAAAAAAATTCACACTGCTGTAGGAATTGCCAACAGTAGACCCACTTGGAGAGCCTAGTTCTAATTGTAGACAGTTCCAAGTATTATTTGTTCTTTTTCAGGGCCCGTTTCAAAATCCTTCAAGGCCAGAGACAAGACTTCCATTAACTTCAATGGCTTTGGAGCAGGTTCACAAAGGATAGCCTGTGGCACCTCCAGCTCTGGCAGTTTTAGCAGTATGTTCATACAGTCAAATTTCCAGTTGCAAGGAGAGACCTGGACAATGCTACAGAATCCATTCATCACCAGTGTGAGTCAATGGCACCTATTGGAAATGCATAGTCTGTATCAGATACAATTCAATGCACTCTCCTCCATCACACCTCTATTTTCTGAAGCTGTCTGTGTTTCTCATATTGAAAAGGACAAACTGGGAGGGCTGCCTGCCAGCTTCTGCAAAGCCTGGCAAGTCAGCAAAGCCCAGGAAGAAGCAAGGAGTCTGAAGGAAATGTCATGCACATATAGAGTGGCCAATTGACTGAACGTTAGCTGCCCTCTGCACTGACTTTCACAATAGCTTGAAGACAAAACAGTTGGGTTGGGTGTTCCCAAACTGAAGCCTATGAAATTTTGTATGTAGCCCAAATGGGGCTTCTAATTTGCAGACATAGCCAAGAGAAACAAAACTAATCATAGTTGCATGGCCCCTTCCAGGAAGGTGATTGGTTTCTGGGCACTTACTGGGCCAGATCCATCAGATAATTAGAATACAGCTAGGCCTTCTCCAGAGCTGGGAAACTCAGCCTGAATATTCACATCTCAGGTGCTACAAAAGCCCTTCTATTAATGGCTCAGAAATTAATGTGGGATCTGCACCAAGGGTTCCATAGCTGAGGTAAGCCTTGATTTTCAGGTGTGGTGAGAAAGGAGACATCCAGCATAGTGTCTGTCCCTCTCTCACTGTGCATTTTCTTACCATTTCTTCTCCTCCCCCACAACTGTCCCAACCATTAAACACTTTGCCATGAACTTTATCTTGAAAACCCTGATCATAGTCCTGCTTTATCCAGCTAAGCAAGGTGACTATGAACTGGAGATCCAAAAAAGGCCTTGGGATTGAAGGTCACTCATAAATGCTTACTGGAAGCAGTACACATACTTTGCAAGAAAGTGTTAGGGTGAGAGCTGGACTGGCATGCCGTGCTGGAAGGGCATTACCTTCAGCTCAACAGTGCAATGCAGGTGGCATTTCTGCAGTGCAGGAACTCAACTAAACCTCACTGCTTCCTGCATCTCTGTGATGCAGTAGCTGGCTCACCCATCCATATCTAAATATAAGTGCATGATTCTTTCCGTGTCAGGTTACAGTGGTATAAATTAATAATAATTGCATCAAATTCAATGGAGTTAGTGCCAAGGACAGGAAGATCACCATAGCTACAGAGCTTTCTTTGCACTGCAGTTCTGCTAATCCAGTGCCCTTGTAAACCTGATGGGTATCTCTTGTAGGGAAGTTCAGAAGCTATTAGAGATGGTGCTGGGCTGGCTTCCCAAAGTCCATCAGCAGCCTTTGGAATGTGCACACAGGCTCCCAAGTAGTTCTGATGATTAAGGCAGTACTTTCATCTTTTCTAAATCACTATTTTAACTTCTGGCGTTCCTTTTCGCCTCCTAGCATGTATAAAAGATGTAGTTCTATACAGTTAAGCAGCTTAGCTTTTAAGGGTGTGGAATTCTAAACACACACCCCACTTCAAAATGCAGCTTACTTGGGACAGCTGAGATTGACATGAACGGGTAAACAGGTGGGCAGGATGAATATGATACAATAAGCACAAACATTGCATTAGCATCCAAAAGAGACACCTCAATAATTTTGAAATCAATGAATGTATCTAGAGGAGCACTATGTGCTTCCCCATCTCATAACTCCTTGTGGTTCTCATTTTCCTCATTCTCCTTTCATCTGTACTATTGTGTCTCTCTGTTGTTGTCATAAACACCTCCAGCTTCAAGGTTCACACAATGATGTCTTTGGTGTAGGAGCTTTATCTCACTTTCCCATGTGTCCAGCAGCAGCATATATCAACTTTATCTTCTCTGCCCATGAGAAAATCAATGCTCTAATGTCTTCTCCTCAGTCTGACTTCACATGGAATGACACTTTTATACAATAACCCTCACAATGGCCATTGCAGTGACTTAGCAGCAACGCTTGCTGTATGTATCTTCAGACACAATCACCATTATATATTGGGAGCAATCTGTTCCATACTCTATTGCTGCTCTTGTTGCAAGCAGCACAGAGGAAGGAGAAATGCTGATGACATGACACAGGTGACATCTTAAGCTTTTGAAGAGGGTAGTAAAAAGAGTGGTGATGTGATAAGCAAGACCAGTGCCACACAGGGCACTGAGCTGAGAATGTGGCTTCGGATCGCCGTTCTAATTTCTCTTGCTGCATGTTTGGCTGTAGACGAAGCAACCATTGATGAAGGAATCCCTTGCTCAAAGTACCAGTTGGCTTTCAACCACTCATGCTATGAGTTTGTCAGATTCCAGCATACCTTCACGAGTGCCCAGAGCTGGTGTGAGAGAGGAGGAGGGCACCTTGTCTTTATCAAAAATGAGGAAACTCAAGAGTTCTTGCAAAAGCATATTGCTGAGGATCAGGAATGGTGGATAGGATTGATCTCAAACTCCTTGCTGAATGAAACAACTGAAGGTAGGTGCTTTTGAAACTTCTTCTTTAAAACTGTACCAGCCCATGAGGCTTACTTAACATGGTAACAAATGCAATTAGTCCCTCTGTAGGCATCTGCTGCAAAGCCACCGTCTTTAGTTGCTGTATCTTCAGACTGATATTACGATGTTTTAATTGCCTGCTTCTTTCCCAATTGCATGCTTTCACTCCTTCCATTGAACCTTGAGGCTGTGTGAATATATGGTGAATTAGATCAGCTTGCTGACCAGTGAAACAAATGTGCTGGGCTAGGTCTCCAGTGGAAAAGCAAACTGAGACAATTCATCACACTAGGAAGCGCTGCAAGATCTGATAGGGAAATGGTGAAATCTTGAGACTGGGAGCACAGGGAGAAGTGGCAGTGTCTCTTTTAATTATTATATCAGGTTAAATGTAAAATGTAATTGAAGATCCTATACAGACTAACCCACCTCTGCTTCAGTGGGAGAAGGGCTACAGTCCTGCTTGCAGGCTCTGACTCTGTAATTGCATTATAGTAGAAAATAACATGTGGGACACAATTACTTTGTTCACAGGGTCAGTGATTTGGCTGGACACTTCGAATATAAGCTACAGTAACTGGTACAAGGATCAGCCATCTCCTGTCTCATCCACATGTGGGTACATCCTGAAGAATGCCAAGTATCAGTGGGGTGTGACTGAGAACTGCAGCCAGGAATTTGACTTCATTTGCGAGTTTGGTAAGATACACAGCAGCAGGAACTGAAAAGCAAGCATGCCATTTTCACAGCTCTGCATAAATTGCCTTGTTGCTTCCAAAGTGTTTGTGCAATAAGTTCATCAAGCTTATTAAAAGTGAACAAGCAAAAAGCCAAGTAACCTCAGCAGAATTCTTTTTCCAGTGTAAGATCTGATTCAAAGAAAGGAGGAATCCTGCTATTTCTTTGAGATGTAGATGCTTGGCCACAGCCATTAAGATAGAGGTTTCCAATAGAGGGCTAATAAAACAGAAGTGAATCTGCGGGTGAATCTAAATATGTAGCAGTTCCTTTTCACAGTGGCCATAACCTTGCTAGTTTAAAGCTAATTTGAGCAGTACCTCAGAGCATGGTTGCAAGAACAGACTCCCACAGCACCATAGTACCTGAGCTAGGTGGGACCTGTATGACTGCCCTGTAAGAAGACTCTTAAACATAAATATGTGCCAAACTAATTTTCATTTGTAACTGAAGCAAAAATACAGCCAGTCTTCCAGAAAATACTCCTAGCAGCCTAGAGTAAGCAGAAGTGAGACCCTTCCATCAGGTGAAGTTTACAGGTTTCCCCAGGATAAGGAAGCAGACAGGAACCTTTACTACCTGGTGGCATTTGAGTGCTCAGATAGATCTACAGACATTGTGTTCCTTAAATTGTGACTTGGAACAAACAGTCCTGGAAAGGAATGCTGGCATTCTGTCCCATTGAACATACAGATAGGAGGGGAATTTGTGTGTGCACTTTGCACATAAGCCAAGCATTTTTAACTGTAACTAGAACTACGGTCATAAGCACTGGAAGGACAGTCTGGCTGTAGGCTCACTAACATGAAAACTCTTTGAATCCAGGATGCAATTACAGGTTTCCACAAGCCTTAGAACCACTGCTGCTCTGGTCCAGTACTGTACTACTTCTGACTTAATTAGCAAGTCGTTCCACAATCAGCAAAACCAATAAAGTCTTGTTTCCTGTCCTGATTTTCTGTTCCACATCCCCTCCCTGCCCTCCTCCTCAGCACTCCCAGTTCACTTCCATATCCCCAGCGTGTTCCACCCCTGCAAATACTTTTCACTCCATCAGCTGTCTCCCCTGCAGTTCTGCAGCTGCTCCAGAGCTCCAGCTGTATGTGCTGCCTGGTTGAATCCCACATCATGAAACAGAAACAGGAGGTTACAATCTCCACTCCTAACAGAGGCACTGATGTACCTCCTTCTCTGCTACCTAGCTATTGATTTTCATGACATGTGATGGTATTTTCAGGTTTATATCTGTACATTGAATTTGGTTGAAGTCAACTAATATTAAAGATGATTGAAGGAGAGGAAATTGACAGACAGCACAATCCCTTCAGCTTACTTTCCTTGCAAAAACAGACTAAAATCCTTTTTCCATTACAACGGTGGTAGACAACTGCCTGTTTGTAAGGAAATTATCATCTGTTATCACAGGCTCTGACTAGAAGCCCATTATATTCAAAGAGTGTTTGCATTAGTGAGCAACAATGTCCTACCCTGCATCCATTATCCACTACCCAGGAAACCAAGGGCAGATTGTGGAAATTACAGCCTTGTTTTCAGTTTCTACAGCCCACGTCCATTAATGCACACACAACAAAGCAGACCCCTCTTTCACCAGCTTTGCACGCAAGGAATTAGATCCAATACCCCAGAGAAACAGCAGCAGAATGTTCATCAGTTTCTCTGGGTGTTGAATGCTTGAAAGTTCCCACAACCCCACAGAGCTTCACTTTGCCTCTGTAAAACGGACATAGAGATGCTCAACACCTTCACCTTCAGGTTTGGTTCACATTAACACTGAGCCTGAGGCTTCAAATGAAATGTATCAGTAGCTCCAAATAGTACCACAGCCAGGTTTTAACTTCTCTGAGTCCTGACAGCTTGCCATCTCAATGATCTGTACATGTGCACAAACAGCTAACCAGACAGTGCTCTGCTGTCTATCTTTTCTTTGGTCATCTATTTCAGCATCATTTCTCAATGCAAGTAAAAACTTTCCTTATTATTATTTGCTATTACTCTTATTCTTCCATTTGGTGTTCTGCTGGCTAGGAATTTGTTGTATAAAAATACTGAACGCGGGTTTGTACACATGGGCACACAAACCAGGTTCTGTACGTTTTTCCATGCAGAAGTTGCTGAGACAGCTAATACTATGGGAACTCTCTATGCCAAGAAGAGAACTAAAACTGCACGAGATGATAGCCCGTATTAGACTTTACCGCTAAATTATTTTGCAAGCTTATTTAGAGAGCTCTAATCTGTAAACTGATCATGTTGCTATAGTTACAGCCAGGCTTAGATTTAACCTTTAAAAAACAATAGCACACAATTACTGCAGTGTGCACGCTTTGGCACCGGTGATCAAGGTACTTAAGGGGAATGATCGAAACAGCCACGGCAGGACAATGTATTCAAACCTGAGAGGGCTGAAACAAAACCACTCTTTTGCAACACTCCCATGTGAGAGCAGTCTTTCGCATCCTCCTCTTCAGGGTATTATGTATCCTGATTACTACAGGATACTGAGAATTCTGAGAGATAATTAACTGTCCCAGATTAATCAAAGAATGAGGTGTATGTATTTAGAGATATGACCTTACTCGTTTGAGCAGTCCTGCTGAATGAAGTCAGTCGAATATCACACAGCAACAAAGGTCTTTCTGTAGCAGAAATGGGATCAGGTCCCATATTTAATATGCAAACTATTCTCCAGAGCAATTACCTGAATATCATGCAAATCACACACTGCCACAAGGCTCTTTCCTAAGTAAGGATTCATTTTAAACTTTCCAGTACTGCAGGTCAAACAGATGCTAAGTGTTTTCCACAAAAATATGGGGGGTTGTTTGTTTGCTTGCGGGGGTTTTGTTTGTTTGTTTGTTTGTTTGTTAATTAAAATGCTTTGGTGTATTAAAAAGTACTTAAATTTATGTTTTAAGCAGTAAACAGGGTGACCTTCCAGTATCTGAAGGGGGCCGACAAGAAGGCTGGGGAGGGACTTCTCAGGATATAGGACTAGTGGGAATGGAATGAAGCTGGAGGTGGGGAGATTCAGGCTGGATGTGAGGGGGAAGTTCTTCACCATGAGAGTGGTGAAGCCCTGGAATGGGTTGTCCAGGGAGGTGGTTGAGGCCCTGTCCCTGGAGGTGTTTAAGACCAGGCTGGATGAGGCTCTGTCCAGCCTGATCTAGTGTGAGATGTCCTTGCCCATGGCAGGGGTTGGAACTAGATGATCCTTGTGGTCCCTTCCAACCCTGACTGATACTATGAAAAAAGGAAAAACATTTTATTCTTCTCTCTTTTTAAAATGTTTTAGCTTAAAGGGGAGAAAAAGGAAGAAAGGATAGTGGAGAAAGAGGGTGAAAAAGGATATGAAGGAGAATTGTAGCAGGATTTTTCAGAAATTCAAAAAGTCACATCTGATTTTTTTTTCTCCTACTAGAATCTGGTCAGAGCATTGCCTGTGATAATTACAATGCCACTGTACAGTGTGGATCAGGAGAAGTTATTCAAATAGAAGAGAGCTTCTATGGGCGGAAGACTCCTCACTACTGCGTGTCAGAGCCTCCTCTCCAGCATGATACAGATGGAGACTGCAGCTGGATCAGTGTCAAAGATGAAGTAGCAGGTAGTATCTTCCAGCATTGCTTGCCAAAAACATGTACCAAAGTCCCTGGTCCCTAAATAGTTTATCCTGTATTTCAGTGCTTAGCGAATGGGAAAGTGGCTTATTCCTAAAATGAAGGTAATCACAGAGAACTTCTAATATGGAGGAAGTTTCCACAGGATGGAAAGGAGGGACTTTTGAGGAGCAGAGATTCAGAGAAGGAGAGTGGGAGCAAATGCATACCTAGTTCCTCTCACTGTGTGAAAAATACGTGGGTACACAGATTCCCTGACAAACTCTGGGAGACAGCCTAGGTCTGACAGAGATGGAATAGAACACATCCATACAAACTCCAGACCAGAAGGGTTGAAAAGTCTGGCAGCATGGCAATGTGAGGCCATGAGGGATCTGCTGCTGCCTGCCATGTGTCAAGTACACTGCCTGCTGAAATTGCAGGCACTGATACTTGCCAGGATAAACAGTGACTGTGGCCTGAACCTAGCATGGCTCTTTAGGCTTCAGCCTAAAACACATTACTTGTTTTTTCTTTACCCTCTCCAACTCAGCTTTATTCCAATAAAGTGGAATGGTGGTAAGAAATACCAAGCAATAACCAACATGCTAAAGTCAGAGTGATGCGGAGGTTTGTCTGGAAACCAGTGGCATGACATTGCTCTCCCTACCTGGTTTTGTTTCTGCATTCTCTCATCTGAGCTGTTATGAGAGCTAAAGACAAAATGCACTAGTTCATTTAAAATTGTCCTTTCCAGGCCAGTGTCATGGTCTTCAGGCCTGCCAGGTGACAGCAGATGGCACTTTCTTTGGAAATCCTTGTCCAGCTTCCGGAAGCTATTTGTCTATTCAATACCAGTGCAAGGAAGGTAAGTGGGAGAGGGCCATCAGCCCCAAAAGCCTGATTGCTCTTTGCTGTAACACTGTGGCTATTGATATTTATCTTTAAATCAAGGAAGAACTTGGAAGAGTGTTGAGCACTAAGAATAGGCACAAAAATGTAGCTTCCCTGTCCTAACTGAGGGGGGTTGTTAGGACACAAAGTCAGAGAACTCAGACACTTAGATGAAATTATATTCCAATGAGAATCTTGACCAGTAGGTATGGAAAAGAACCAGCTCCCTGTCACACTGCTAATGCACTCAAATTAGCAGCACTATCAGCTCTGATTTGGAGAAGGCCTGCTCTCAATACATAAAAATTAACTGAATTATGTAAGAAAAGCAGGGAAAGAATGATGCTGAATTCTGTCATCATACTCCACAGGTCTGCAGCTGGCTGTACCAGATGAGTCCTTTGTCTTTGAAAACATCACGGTCAGCTTGAACTGGCTGCTCTCTCCATACTCTGGCAACCTTTCCTGCATCATTAGCACCGGGGATGGCCACACTATCGACCCTTACTACCCTCTCACGTAAGATATATCATTCATCCAACATCAGCCAGCCAGTAAATTTCACTGCTTGCATTTTATCAAATGCTCCAAGCCTCTTAAATGAGCTGTTAAAAATCAAGCAGATTAATAATAGGCCATGCATACAAGACACTTGGATTCTGCAGAAACTTGTTTGGAAACGAATACAACATTTTATGTCAGGCTGCCAACCACAATCTTTCTTCTGCTTATTATGACAAGTGATTCCTATTTCTTACTAAGAGAATTTATTCCAGATCCTAAACCACAGCGTTACTGAAAACATGCCAGCAGTCGCTGAACTAACAGGCAAGCATTATTTTGTTAAGTTGAAAGAGTATTTTTTGGTAACATTTAAAATAATACAATGGACTTCTAGAGTTTTTCTTTTGTTGTAATTGCTTAAAAATACTGGTTTGAAATGATCAAACATTTTGCTGCTGAATTTAAGAATCAGAGTTTGCTCTAGTGCTAGGAATAAGAGAGAATGGCTCTAGAAACCTATTTGTCTACTAATAGAATGCGACTTCAGTCAACTAGAAAAGCAAGAGTGGAAGAGTGAAAACCAAATAGTAGTAACATACTAGAAACAGTAAAAAAGTTTTTCAGAGCTGCAGAGGCCTGTAGCAGTAAAGAACTTAGAAAAAATAATCTTTGATAATGAGCCTTTAAGTAAAATTCATTTGCTAGCTGTAAGCAGAGGCTTGCTGGCTGGGTGGGAAGCCCTTTTACTTCACCTATTGCATCACTCGCAGTCATGCTCATCTGTTTTCGCTGTCCAGTTTGATACCCACTCCTACAGGAATTGCCTTTTCTGGTCTGATCTTGTCATTGGCATATTTTTGAATTCCAGTTAGAATGAAGCTTTCTCATCAGTAAGACAGCTAATGAAAAATATGCATTATCAAGGATGCTATGTCCTGATCTCTGTTTGCATTTGCTAGGTGGGATCACTGGTAAAAATATAAAGAGCTCAGAGAGAATGGTGTCAGGGGTATTACTTCTTTGCCTTCCATGGTATATGTCATTCACAAGGGATGTTCTTAGATTCTTTTCACCACCTTCTGGTGCTTGTTAGCAGTAATAGCAAGTACCCCAGACTTCTTCATATCCATTCAACTCCTATTGCTATCATGCACCAGACCAAGGAGTGAAGAGACATTTTTGGTAGCATGGGCAAGTATAGACACACCTGCACACAGAAAAACCACAAGAGCAAGGGAGTGCTCTGACAAAATGCTGAGCAGCCTCAGCTTCCACTGCCATACCTAAAAGATGGTACATCAGGTATGAAATAGAGAATTAAGGCCACCATTACATGTTCCAGTGTGCATAGTCACATGTCTGTGCTCAGAGGCACAAGTCACAAAACAGAGTTACTGCCACATGTTATTGAACTGCAATTAACCTACTCTATAGCAAAATGTATCCCCCCTTGTAGATATGGTTCAAGAATAACTACCCCTGATATACAACCTTCATGACACTGGAGCTGGAGCAAAGGAACAATCTTTAATTCTTGAGATTCTATGTAAATAAATGAGGGATTACAGTGATTGCAGGAGAGCTGAGTCAGGACAGAGATCTGTGAACTGTGACCGCTGTAGGGCTAAGGACTTCCCAGGACAGTCTTCCACAAGCAGCTGTTCTCTTGTTATTCTTAGACTGGTCAGCAACATCACACACAGCTATTCATCTCCTGGAGAGTTCACAGTCTTTGTGGAATGCACCAGCAGTGAGTGGCATGTGATGGCACAGAAGAGGGTCAGAGTTCACCCTAAGATGGATCAGCTAAGCATTACTGGGTGCTACAGCCAGCATCAATCTGGCAACAGCTCTCTCTGCCGTACACTGTATGGGGACCTGTTGTGGATTCAAGTTGAACTCAATGGAGGTGAGGACATTTACCCTGCATGATTGAAATGGCAGGCTAAAGAGTTTGTTGCTCATGGGTCAGAAACAGAATTTTCAATATTCTAACCAATATTTCTTTTCAGTGAATGCTTTCCCTTTAATTATTGCAACTGAAGAATGTCAGCTCCTTTGGGAGGGGGTGTCTTTCTCAGAGCTGTTACACACCTCAAATATATGTATATTTTCCCTCTACACAAAGCTGGCAGAGCCTGAGCAAAACTTTAGTCATGTGAATCCACATGAAACCAGCAAAGATTTCCATATTTGAAGTTAGGAATTCACAGAAATGCTTCTGTGATTGTGGGTAAGAGGATTCCACATTGAGCTGGTCACATTTGCTGGTGTATATTTAATTCTCACTTCAACTTCCTGAAATCCACAGAAACGCTTACAAACTAAAATACAGTAGTGTATGTTTGAATTCTCTGGACTGCCCAGCAGAAAGCACAACAGACTTTCACAGAGAATCTAAAGGGCATAAAAATACCCTCAGTGACTTTATTAAGGATGGCTGCATTGCTGCAGGGTTCTTATGTCTGCTTTAGAAACACCTGAATGCTGCAGAAAGCAGCTAGAGCCGGATGTTCTGTTATGCAAGCTGTGAGAAATTGTGAACTCTCTTTTTGCAGGCAACGGAGTGACCTACATTCTATTAGCAGATAACATGACACTCACTGAATCCAGTGAAAAGGAAGGAATTGTGCCTCACAATCTGACACTCGACAGCACTGCTCAGGAGCTGCTAGGCCCAGGGGTACATCAGCTGAAAATCCGAGCATCCAGCAACACAACCGCATCGGGGATCTCTGAGAGCATTGCTGTTCACTTAATCGAGCCGGTGTCTGGTCTTCAGGCTACATTACCTTCTCACACTCTGCAGCTGAGGGAGAATTTGGAGATTAATGTCTCTGTGTCTCATGGTGCCCCAGATAAGCTGAAGTTTGAGGTGATTGGAGCTAATGAAACTCACTCTCACGAAGAAGATTGCCCTCATGGGGAACCTCAAATGTACATCATTCCTGTGCCCTCTGAAGGTACAGCATGCAAACATCTTCTCTACCTCCAAAATGCTCACAGCCCAGTAGAGATGCTCACATAAAGAGTCACAGCATCCTGTGGTAGGGGACAATTGCTCAGGCCTGGTTTGCAGAACAGTATGAATGAAACAGTCTTATTGACTTGTGAAGTAAGAAACTTGAACTAGCAAATGTGTCTCCATATGGAGACTGAGAGCAAGGCTTTGCCTGGGTTTTGCACTTAAAAAGATCCAGATTTCATTTTTTCATTATGTGATCTGATTCAAGTACAAATGATGACATTTTCCTTACTGTAATTTTTCATTTCCCTTATTAAGAAACCAAAGCCTTTAAAATGTGGGATTAGAGAGATTGTCCTGAAGAGTTAATTTGGTGATAGAAGATAAAGAAGTTTTGTCCTCTAATGAACTATTCAAATCCCATGCCAAAGCTGGAACACTAGAAGCTAATTATGATTTCATTTTGTGTTTTAAAGTGATTCAATATTAAAAGTTTGATTTGGTCTCCCTATGCCCATTTGCACATCCTTTCCCTTCAGGCAGGAATTTTCAAACAAGACAGCTGCTCTCTCAGGATGCCCAAACTCATGTGGACTGCAGTGCTTGCACACATCTAGTTTCCTGTGTGGTAATGTCATAACCAGCTGATGAAGAACAGCATTGTAAGTGCTAGGACAAAGGCAGATGAGTTATTAAAAAGCTGAGATGAAGTAGAGGAATGATCCTTAAAAAGCCTTTCATCAGTGGAAACTCATCAGAGAAACCATGAAACTCTTTACAGAAAAGAATAGGATTTTCTTTATGAATAGGATTTCATATTCCAAACGTGATGGACTGGTCTCACTGCTATTCTTAACTGGCAATTTGTCTTCTCTAGGTACTTTCCTAGTGAGAGTGGTGGCCATGAATGCCTTGTCAAATACGAGTCTGGATCTTGGGTTCATCACTGTGTTGGCAAACAGTTCTCAGATAGAAGGTAATTGCATTAATCTAACAGTTCTGGCTTTTACCACCAATCTGGCTTTTTGCAGTCAGAGCATTTCATGGCGTGTTTACGGTTTGCATCTAGTAATTACTTTCCTTCCAGCAACAGTGCTGAAAACTTCTGTGAAGGCTTATTCCTGATGAAAGCAGAGTGCCTGGCTTTGAAGCAGTCACAAATTAGCATCACTCTGTATCTGCTACACGTTGCACATTTGCTGTTTGTCCTAATTAGTGAAGCTGATGGCTTGAGACATAGCTCCGAAGCCAGGAAATATTTACATCACAGCAGTCTCAAAAATTGCTGTCAGTAAATGCTTCTAGATGGCTCATCCTGACAATTACAAAAGCAGATAATACCAGGAAAAAAGTTACTTTAGCACTTATCCTATTGCAGCTTTTCCAGTGCTTTCCCTCAATTTTTCTTTGCACACCAATGAAACTTCATCACCTTCTGTGAAATGATTTTGATGTAGACCATAAAGTTTGAAGAATCAGGATCCTCTTCTTTATAGTGTGTGACTGGCTAGCCCGTTTGTCACAGTTCTGGAGTCTGATTCTCACAGCTGTATCTTTCACACTGGCAGCAGTCAAATTCTGTGTATTTAAGTCATATTCACTGAGGATTTCTGAAAGCTTTACAGGTAACACTAAAATATTCTGCTCCTTTTCATATTAAACAGGTGCCGCTAAGGAAGAAAGCAGCTCCAAAACAAATGCCCAAAAGACAAATGTAAGTATTATTTAAGAATCTTCCTTTAGAATGGAAATACTTAGAATTTTATCCTACCAGCATCATGGATGTTATCACTATTAGCCACTTTCTTAGCTGAAAACTGAGCTTAGATTCAGGGTATCTCTATTCTGTCCCTGCATTTATCCCTGACCTTATACATTTGAACAAATCAGGCAATACTCTGAACTCTGATTGCCCACGTTTTAATTTGGGTTGAGGGGACTTGTTTGCTCTATAAAGCTCTTTGAAACCTAGGGCAGGAAAGTAATTTATGCAAAGACATGGGATGTTATCACTATTTTAATTACAAAGGAAATGTTTGTGCAGGAGCTTGCTGGCCTGAGTGGAGCAAATGTGTGCAGCAACAGATAATCCTAACCAACCAAACGGAGGTGCAAATCCCACCTTCCTGCCTTCCTCCTCCAAAGTCAGCAGTGACTGTCAGGGTTACAGTCCGAAACCATGGCAATGAAGAGAGGCAGGATGAACAGTGTCTCTATGTGACTGATTATGGGCTAGATTTTCTTTGTCCCATATGGTTTAACATAATATCTACACCCAAAGCCTTTGAGACAAGTGTGTTTACAGGCATGCAATCTACAGTTCATAAAAGCCTGGAAGTAACAATTGCAAGATTAGAGAAAATGAGCTTTTCACAATGATTCATATTTGGAAGTTGAAATGAGCTTAAATGAACTTTTAAATTATCTACCTGACTAATGGAAGCCTCTCTTTGAGGGACTTTTTTTATATTGCTTCTAAGTGTTTCCTGTTTCCATACTGAAATGTTTAAGTTACATTGCAAGGAAGAAATCTCCAGTTTATGGCAAACAGAGAAACTAACGATACACCAGTTGCTAGCAGCTGCACAAATTGCCAGATCTAATATTTTATTATCATCTTAAAGGTGCAGTTTCTAACTACAGCAGAGAGATGCCTGTTACAGGAGATGTGCTGCTTCACAAGAGGGCATCATGCTTTACAAATTGCATGCAAGCATATATCGTATGAGAGGAACAGAAATCTAATTCAAAACTAAATTTATCATGGTTTCTTTCACAGAAAGACAAATTCAGCTACCTTCTGTAATGTATCCAATGTGCTCCTGTCCTAACTGATGCATTTACTTACCATTTAGGATCACAAAAGAAAACACAAAATATATATTAAACCACATCGCCACGTGGATCCTTTCACAACCGTTACGCTTGGCTGGCCAGGCAACAACAACAGTTCCAGTTTTCTCTGGTCCTGTGGTATGTGCCTTTCCTGAATTTATCCACCAGCTTCTATTTGATGAGTGCAAATTCACTGCCATCCCAGATCAAGTGGTATAAATCTGACTAAAGTATAGCTTTAAAGTTTGCCACTCAACGTACGTGAAGAATGTCTTTCTGCCTTGTCCTGGCTTTAACACTGAACAAGTGATGGGATGCAATAGAATAGAATAGAATAGAATAGAATAGAATAGAATAGAATAGAATAGAATAGAATAGAATAGAGTAGAGTAGAATAGAATAGAACAGAACAGAACCGAACCAGGTTGGAAAAGACCTTCGAGATCACCAAGTCCAACCCATCACCCAACACCATCTAATCAACTAAACCATGGCACCAAGTGCCTCATCCAGTCTCTTCTTAAGCACTCCCAGTGACGGGGACTCCACCACTCCCCTGGGCAGCCCATTCCAATGGCAAATCACTCTTTCTGTGAAAAACTTCTTCCTAACATCCAGGCTAAACCTCCCCTGGTGCAGCTTGAGACTGTGTCCTCTTGTTCTGTTCGTGGTTGCCTGGGAGAAGAGACCAACCCCCACATGGCTACAAACAGTACTGGCAAAGTACTCAGTTTTGCCTTTTCCCCAAAGGTGAAACTCCTAGGTTTCCAGTTTTCAAGATCTTCCCATCCTAAGCCCTCGCTCTTCTAGTAAGAACTACTCCCAAGTGACTTACAGGGGTAGGTATTTGCAAGGTGCATGTGTCTCAATAAGCCAGCAATAATCAACATCAAACATGATGATAACACTTTCTTGGCTGAAAACTGAGTTTAGATACAGGGTATCTCTATTCTGTCCCTGCATTTATCCCTGACCTTATACATTTGAACAAATCAGGCAATACTCTGAACTCTGATTGCCCACGTTTTAATTTGGGTTGAGGGGACTTGTTTGCTCTATAAAGCTCTTTGAAACCTAGGGCAGGAAAGTAATTTATACAAAGACATGGGATGTTATCACTATTTTAATTACAAAGGAAATGTTTGTGCAGGAGCTTGCTGGCCTGAGTGGAGCAAATGTGTGCAGCAACAGATAATCCTAACCAACCAAACGGAGGTGCAAATCCCACCTTCCTGCCTTCCTCCTCCAAAGTCAGCAGTGACTGTCAGGGTTACAGTCCGAAACCATGGCAATGAAGAGAGGCAGGATGAACAGTGTCTCTATGTGACTGCAAAAAAAGAACTGCAGCTGGAAATCAGGTCTGGTTTTAAACCCTAGTACTTACTGGTTAATATTATTGCTATGTAAACATAGTCTAAGGCCACAGTTACCAATAATTGTTATAAATCTATTCATACCTTACCATCATAGGAATTACAGGCAAAATGAGTCCTGAAGCATTTTCCACTCCACATTTCTGAATATAATCCTTTTATAAACTGATTAATATTCTTCCCAAAATGATTTATGAGTTTTATCCCACTACATCCTTTCAACACTGGAGATTTTCATGTACAAACCTCATTGAAGCAATGGGAATAAACTTCATAAGAGATAGCTGAAAGTTCTATAGATGGCTAGATACACATTCCTGCCCTAAAAATATATATCCTTGAAGAGCCTGGTGCCTGATGAAAGAGCAGGGGCATTTCAATGATCTGTAAACATAATCATTTCAGGAGCTTAAATACAGGCAGGCTGTATCTGAGAGCCTGAATCAGTTTTGCAGCATAAATGGTTTGGTGCTTTTGGGCCTCAGTCATGTTGTAAACGGAGACACAAGTTTCTAAACCTCTTGCTTTAAGATTATTTAACCTGTCTCATACTGTAGGCCTTTGCAGATTTTCACCAAAAGTGAATAAACCACTAAACATCAAGGACTGGGACATCTCACACAGTTACTGTTTGTAACTGTAGCCTTACTTCCTTACAGGTGTGAGGGAAACTGCAAGCCAGTGAACGCTAGTGAAGAAGTTGTTCTGAGTGTGTCTGGACAGGAGGACTCCCAGGCCCTGTATTATAACTGGTATTTAGATAAGACATTCCAAACCAAGGTAAGAACATCAGGTTCATCAGAAATACTGCACAAACAAAAATAGACAAACATCTGAGGGAAAGTCAGGTGGGCACAGAGCAAAATTTTGTGAAGTGGATGATTTATAAATACCAGTAAAGACTGAGACAAAAGGGTGTCTGGTTTGGGAGGGGTTATAATGAAGGTCACCGAAATGTCACTCTGCTCCTCATCAATCACACCAAAAAAATCACAGCAAAGAGCCTCTACTGCCATGTTCTCTTTTCTGCCTGATTTTCCAGTCTACAGTCCTCCCTCTAGCCTGTGGCCTGACTGGTTTCCAGCAGAGCTCTTTGCATTTGCTTCAAAGCAACGCATCTGTGTTGAAAATGAACAGCTCCTTCTTGCAGACACAGGGAGAAGCTTTTCAGATTAAAGTAACAGGTATGGACAAGTAGGATGTTCCAGACTCTTTTGAGATAGTCTCTGCCACTGTGATGTAATACTGACATTACACACTCATAGCTTTTCTGACAAATGAAGTTAAATTAGTTCACAAGATGAGAGCTGTTACTTTATATGCGAGTTCTTCACAATAATTAAGAGCTAAGTTTGTTCTGGACTGCTGCACAGCAAGTCCAGTTTTCTTATGCCAAGCTGTTAATATCTTTGTTAAGGCTCATCTGGAAATAAGTTATGATAAATGCTTGACCAAATAATGCAGCTTTACTTTAAAATGCAAACACGACCATGTTTTTAATCACTCTTTTCTTCTGGTGGCTTATTCAGCAGCAGGATTTCATTTCTGATTAGGCCTAGCCTGATGTTTTTGGTGCCTGAACAAACAGCACCATTGCTAGAGCAGGCAGGATGAATGTCTGAAATCAGTGCTGCTGGGGCACGATTGTTGCTGACATTCTGCTTCCTCCACACCCAGGTGTGACTCAGCGTGGCTACGGGGAGCAAACTTACCTTGTCAGCACTGTGCCTCCACCCGAGGTCCCCAGCTGTGCCGTGTCTCCCAAGCAGGGATCAGTGCTCACCATGTTCAAAGTCTCCTGCAGCACTCCTTGCTTGGCACATCCATGCCAATCCAGTCACAACAGGCTCACATACTGCCTCTACCTGAAATCAAGTGAGTCCTGAGCTGAACTGTTTGGCTAACTACTACCCTGTGGGTTACTGGTGCTAACCAAAGGCACAGACTGCTTCTGCTCCCCAGGGGGACTAGTACTGAGTCAGCCAGGCTTGCTCAGAGCAGGCTTAGGGAACAGGAGGTGCTCTCTGCGGTCTCTGGTAGGTAACACCCTCTTTCCTGTTTCAGATTCTCTCCTGTACTGTGGCCCAGATCCTGAATTCTTCCCAGTTTATCTTCCACTTGGAGAAGAGGAAAATAATTTCATTTTACATATGACAATTACTGTCAGCAACAGCTTTGGTGATACAATTCAAACTAATGCTTCAGTGAAGGTACACAGCAGAATCCCTTTATTTCAAGATCTCTCAAGTTGATACCTAAGCCATGATGCACTCTGGAGCTTCTTTCCATTTTATATGTATTACTTCTTTCTGAATGTGTCATAATCACCACTTTCCTGTCTAACAGTCACTATTCTCTGTGGCCTCAAGGCAGTCAACATTATCTTCCACTGTCCTATTTCTTGGATAAAAGCTTAAAAGAAGATCTATCTGTACATCAGGCAGCATACACTGTGTTTAGTGAGGGCCCTCTGTGTAGGCCCCTGAAAAATCCTGCTTCTGCCCCAGTAAGGAGATTCATATCAGGACACTAAAAATAAAACATTAAAACCTGCGAACACAAAGCTTTCTGTTCCACTCTAACTAGGCTATCTGTAAGATGATTGTGGAAGCTGTCTGAAGATGATTATAACAACATTAACAATGTTAAGAGCATATCTGATTTCTTCATCAGGTTGGACATACAGACATGAGAGATGGTAACATGACCCTTCAGGCCATTGTATCTGAGAAGGCAAACACCATCCTGAAAGAGGGGAACAACAGCATGAGTCTTTTCCAGCTGTACAAGTCAGTGACATCTGTCCTTAATCAGGAGACCCAAGAGGAAAGCTTCAACATATCTTTACAGACAAACACACGAAAGGAGGTCAGACACTTGTTTTCTTGCAGTACAATGCAATATAATGGACTCTTCATATGCTTTGGCAGCTCTAAAGTAATAAAAACCTCACATATCACCACCTGGAATCAATGGAGGTTTCAGGTTTTTGGGATCTCTCTCACTGTTTGGCACAGGTTTCAGCTGTTTTTCACCATTTGCCCATATAAATAATTTGTTTTATTGTCCATCAGTAAAAGAATTAATTCTCAATTGTTATTGCACTACTACTAATTTGGATGGTATTTTAAAACTTAAAGTCAACCTGATCTTCCACAAACAATGTAAATATTAATGAAGTGGTCTCACTGTGGGAGAAATATCCTATCCAATCTTCCCAAACAAAAAAGTACTAGCTGGCAGGTGATTTTAGTTTGTTCATTTCAGCTACCAGCTTATGTTTCAGATACAATCTTCTATTTGTACAGTGCTTCGAGTGCCTCAGATGAAAAGACCTAGAGAAATGCAATTTCTCCTCCAATTATGATTCATTATTTGTGTAACATCAATCACACGTGGCTCTGCTTTCCCTGGCAGTGCCAGGTATGCAGCCATCCACACAGATGAGGACAAATTCTCCCAAGTAACTCTCCTGGCTATGGATGGATGTTGAGTGTACAGATTCTCTATGCTGGGTGGTAACAGGAAATTTGTGATTAGTTACTGTGGTGGGGTAGGAAGGTTCCCCACACACACACAGCCTAAACCGGTCACAATTACTAAGGCAAGTGGCATCTTGTCAGTAGGTAGTTCAGAGCAGCAGATCAGTTCAAATGATCCTTGCTGTGGAGTCTCACCCTACCGCATGACTTACAGCAAGTCTGGCTGTCAATATTCAGCACTCCTTGTATGGTTCTAATTAACATATTATTCCTTTGCCTAATTATCCTTTTTCATCCCAAGCTCCGAGGGCTGATGCTGACAACTCTCTCTGCTGTTAACGTAACATCAATGCAGACTGCTCTTAAGATGTCAGAAGTATTGAAAGAAATCACTTACAGGAGTGAGGAGCTGTCTGTCTCAGCACAGGTGAGAAGTAATTCATCTTCTACTGACTGTTGCAGCCACTGACCTTGGAAGAGTCTCAGTCCCTTACCATTATTTGTTCTTACCCATTTTTACTGCTGTACCAGCATGTACATTTTAACCACAAGGGAATACATTTTTCTATTTAAAGCAAGAGATTTTGAAGCCACAGATACTGTCTCAGCAACCTCTACAATCCAGGCTGTGACTGTCTGGCCAGTTATAGTTTATGATGTTTTTTTAAGACAGATGCCTTAACATTTAGTCAGAGGCATGTTAGGATGTATGCTTTATCTTGTAAAGTACTCTTAGGATCCTCAGCAAAAGTGGCCTAGCAGGGTTTTTCTAGAATTGCCCAGATGCATTGGTCCCTGATCCATCCAGTGTAACAAAACACACTGTAGTGGCTGTCAGTGAGGCAGGAACATGTCAGCACTCAGAGGAACTGGGGGTAAATGCTCAGATTGGCCTTACAAAAGTGTTTCTTAATTTTTATCTGGCAAGAGGTACAAAGGGTAGATTTAGACTGAACATTAGGAAGAAGTTCTTTGCTATGAGGGTGGTGGAACACTGGAACAGATTGCCCAGGGAGATGGTGGAAACTCCATCCCTGGAAACATTCAAGGTCAGGCTTGGTGGGGCTCTGTGCAACCAGATCTAGTTGGGGATATCCCTGATTACTGAAGGAGTATTTGACCAGATATGACCTCTAGAAGTGCATTTTATGAATCAAACCCAGTGCATTTTATGAATCTATGATTCTATGAACATGACAGCATTAATAGATGATGGTATTTATGCACAAGGAGTAAGCACATGGGAGGACAGAACAAACTCACTGTGGATGTTTCCCAAATACACTGACAGTAAAAAGAACCATCCTCATTTCTGATCAATTATTCAGTTGCATCCAGGCAATAGCTTGGAGGCTTCCAGCAGTATATGGTTTGCTTTGGCAAGACAAAAAGCATAGCTCAGATTCAGTATTCACTCCACAGTAGGGCTGCCGAGTGTTTGCAGACTGTGGGAATGGATTGTCCAAGCCTGCAATGAATTTGCTTGGCTCTCTCAGCACCCTGGGCTAAAAGCTGGCCAGTGCTTTCACAGCCACAAAGCAATCTCTGCCTCACTCGGGCACAAAACAAATTGTAAAACTCATTCTGCTTTGGCACTTAGCACAGCACATGGCCAAGGGTACTACATGGAGCTGATCCAGCAGGGTTTGGGGAGATTTAAGATTGAAATGCACACACACTGAAGAATGTGGTGGTGTATTTTGGACACACCACCCAGAAGTACAACCTAATTTACTATTTACTGTATACTTAATCTGTGTTCTTGCCCAGTGTTTGACAGACAAGCTTCCTTCAAATGTCATTTATCTTTTGTATGGATTGAATCTGTAGAAGCAGGCTGCATTTTTTAGGTCTGTATTACATGCTCGTATACCATGCTGTGGTGGTTTGAGCCTTAACTGGAAGTTAAGACCTCAGATGGGGGGCAAGGCTGAGAATCTCTCCCCCACTCCCCGCCCCTCCCTCCCAACAGAGAGGAAAAAAAGGAAGGAGCAAATCCACCAAACAATAATTTGGAGTCGGCTTGGAAGTAGAGAGGTAGAGAGTTGTCTTTACACAATATATATCTATATCTATATATCTATATATATAACAATAACAGGAAAGGTTCACAAGGGCAAGGAACAAGGATGGATGGGAGTGGGACAAAAAAAAAAAAAAAAAAAAGAGAATACTACAAAACTAGTCTTTTCTCTGAGGAGGCGCAGAGGCTGCAGGTCCATCCACGTGGCAGAGGAGCAGGAGGGCAGCTGCAGTAGCTCTTGTCCAGTAGAGGCGGGAACCAAAAGGGGCTAATTGCTGCAGTGCCCTGCTTTTTATACCCTAGCTGGGCAGGGAAGAGGGGAGTGAAACAGACTCAGCTTCCCGGGGGGGGTGGTGGTGGAAACCACCCTGCAGGGAGTGTAAAGCACCCAAAAGCCCTCCACCCTGCTTTGCTTTCTGTTTTCAGAAAAGGGTGTTAACCCACCACACATGCAGTACATCATCTTTATTGGTGTTTGAGGTATTGCCCTAGCACAAATCATCATGGGACAAACAGCATTAGCCTCAAACAGTCCCACGAGATTAGTTAGGTTGCAATATTCAGCAAGTGTCACAAGTGTCTCTTCTGTCGTTTGTAATCCCAACACGTTTAAAGTTTCTCCCTTGTCTCCCATGCAGGTGGGAGCAAGCAACACTCTAAAAGATGTCAGTGCTTCCTTGCTCACTGTAAGCACAGAGAACAGCAGAGATGATCAGAAGCTAAAGGATGCAGTCAACTATTTATTTCATGCAGTGAGCAATGTTCTTAAAGCTTCTGTAGAAATCAGAGGTGCGAACACTTCAGTGCCAGAGGCAGAACAGGTAATTTTGGTTTGATACAGTTTGTAGTGGACTGTGTGTGAACTTGCTTTGGAAGGCTTTGAAAAATTCTGCTGCCTTTCATACTTGTAAATTGGCAGTGGGTAGGGCTCATTATGACACCATGCTGGACTCGAATATCAAAGGAAACTTCTCCCCAGGTAGACCTGTTAGATAGAACAGTATGCTAACAAATAGAAGACTCTCAAGATCTGCTACATTTAAATCTGCACAAGACAGAGCACTGAGAACGCAGCATCAGTGCACAACCTCTACATGGATGACATTGGTACGAAGAGTGTTGTCAGATTTGATTCTATCCCATCTTTTGCCTCAACATTCAAGGAAGTCATTCCAGATGCTCAGTGTTCAGTATTGGCTCCACTAATTCAAAGCTGGAATCAGCTCTCTTTGCTGCTTACACTTTTTCAGAAAGCCCACTCTGATTTTTTGTCCTATCCCTTCCTATCTATATGGGCTGAACATACTTTAACTTGCATCGCTGCAAGGGAGTAGGGCATGAAATGAATCTAACTTGAGAGAAAAGGTTCCGAAGTGTTCAATCTGCCCTAGGATAACACACTAATAACACACAACTAATACATAATTAGGTCTTTCTTTTGCAAGTAATGAAATACTAGAATGTGCAACTAAAGAGCACTGACATACAGAATATATCACAATAAAGTGATATTGTATTTGTAGTGCTTCACATTTTCATCTGTATGTTATAAATAATAGAATATGAAAGTAAAAGCTGTGAGATCTTTCTTTGCTGTCTGCAATGTTTTCATGAGAATCACAGAAATTGAATTGCTGATTAGGATAACTTTCTCTGAGATTAGAAGCTCATCACCAAGTTTGCCAGCTTTGTAAGACACTGAAAATTAGCATTTGTTCCTAAAAGGAAGTGAAGGCAAATACTGTGCAACTTGATGATTCTGAGGAACATTTTTGCAAGTTTCCTTCTCCAATCCCTTTCCAGAGTTCAGTGTCACATCAGCTCCTGAATGCAGTTGAAAATCTACAGAGTGCCCTTCTGTTTGGGAAAGAACCCAATGATGAGCCAACAGTCCTTACCACTCCTTCTGCCACCATGTACATACACAGGTAACACAGGTTGCTGCAGTGTCTCCCACCTACTCCCCTGAGAGTTAATCAAAGTTGCCACAAACACTGATTACCTTGTCCTTAAAGGGAGCCGCCAGCTAAATATTGTAGCATAATGACAACTCCCACAGTGTAATGAGGCTATCATTACTGATGGTAAGAACAGCCTGGACTCCTCCAATTAGTTCCAATAATGCCACCTTAGAAATTCTCATGCTGTGCCTTCTTTGACCAGCAGAGAACTTACTGCTGTTTCCTGAGGCAGTAGCTGCTTACCTTTGAAATCCTGTGGGAAACTCAGGTTATGTCAGTTAAGGTTTTTATTGGGTTTTTTTTCCTTTTCTTTTCCGAACTTTGCCATTAATGCCATGTCACATAGAATTGTAACCAGCTTGGCAGAAGCAAATACAATCATGAGGATCCTGATGAGCTTTCTCCATTACCTATAATCATCCCTAAATTATTGCCCAAGAGCCTGGTTTTCATCCGCATTTAGCTGTGCATTCAAATCAAGAACGTGCTCACATAGAAACCAGGTTCATCTTTCACCTAAGTACACCCAGTTGGGCACAACTTTCTATCCTGATATGCCAGTTCCACCCTATTTTTGACGATTCTGTGATAGCATTTTGTGGAGTAATATGTCAGGGACAGACTCATCTGCAAAGAATTTACTGAAACAGTTTTGCAACTAAGTTATACTTGTGGAACGAGAAAGCTTTTTCTCTAAATAGGAAGTTTGTTTTGTTTTTTCCCCTGATTTGGTTTTGGTTTGTTTTACCTCTCTGTTTTCATTTTTTCTATTTCTCTTTTATCCTGCTTTGCTTGTGTTTAACCTTAACTGGACAGATTGCAAACAGAAGACATGGATGGCACATCCATTAACATCTCCAGCTCCGGCTCTGCCAGCTTTACTCTCCCATCTACTTCTTCTCTCAGTGTTTCAGGACTTGATGAAACAGTGGATATAAGGGCAAGTAAAGAGCTTTTATCTGACTCAGTCTGATATACAACTTATATTCCTGATCTAGTGGTTTTAGAATCCTTTTTCCCCCCTTTTAGAATGAATACACAAGCACACAAGACATCCCTCCTGTCATGCCATGAAAATAAAACATTTTTTGTCAAATAAGCTTTCATTTATCTTAATTGCATGAAGTGTGTTCAGCAAGCTAAGTGGGACTGAAAGATTAAATTCCACATCCCATCAGCCCTTCACATACATTTCTGATTCATACTTGCATGGCTGGAGAGGGCATGAAATGAATCAATACCTATAAATCTATTTGCTGTTTGTTTATGTCTTATGCTCTGAGCAGGATGCAACAGCTCAGAGTCCATATAACTATTAAAGCTAATCTGCATCAGTCCTGTTTCACCGCAGCCAGAAATATATCAGTTTGAGGCACTCAGATCCTGCAGGAGCCAAAAGGCCCACAAATGCCCCTCCTCTGAATTAGGATATGGTGTTTTTTCCCTCCAAACAATAGATTGCATTTATGTCTAATTTTTATAATAGATTTTCTGCAGATGCTGTTTGGGTTTGAGCACAGGCTTTTGTTATTCAGCAGTTTAGAATATAATGAAATATTGCCAGTAGCTCAGTTGTCTGATTGTTAATATTTTGCTTATAGATGGTGAGTTTTGCCATGAATCCCTTTTTCTCCAGTAACACCAGTTTTGACATCAGTGGAACAGTGGGAGGTCTAAGTCTTACTGGTCTGGATGGCTTGATTATACCAGTCAGCAATCTCAAAGAGAACATTGAGGTAAACTCACTAATTTGTATCCCTCTCCTTCTTTCCCATTTTCCCCTTTCTCTGTCACTGAACTGTCATTTCTGTTACTATCTTCTGTGAGGTGACTGCATATGGTGGTAGTGTTCATTACATTATATAACGGAATGGTGGTGTCTGCATTTGTGGTGGAGGGATTTGTGTGGTGTGACAAATGAGAGAACAAATATTTCTCTATTTTCTCAAGAGAAGGTATCTTATTCTTCATTTAAATGGCTATGAGAATGCTAATGGTTGTGGAAACAGACACCAGATTATAGTCATCCCAAAACAATGTAATGTCTGATTTCCTCACCCAACAACTGGATTAGTACTACAGCATATACATGTCTCAATCTGCTTCTGCAGAGGAGATGATTCTTTGATGGATCCCTGAATGAAACCAGGAAGAAACCCAGCAGCTGGTCGGGAAAAGCACTTGAATTTTATTTTGTTTACATGTGCAGGGGGTAAGTTAGGAATATAGAAAAGGAGCTAAAAAGCAAGAGATAGCAAGAGCAGAGACAGTTATCACTGAAGATCAAGCAACATCTTGCCAATCCTGGAGGCTTCAATCAGTGGGGGAGCTCCAAACTTTCTTGTTACCTTCAAGGTTTTATACCTTTTCCAATCTCAAATTTGGTCACAGTTCCTTCCTCAGTTGCCATGGTTATAGCACGTTCAACTGGTGTCAGCCCTGATCCTATGGTTAGTTACGTGTCAGTTCCAGTCCCATAGTAAGTTGCGCACCCTTTTGTCTCTAAACTGCTGTGTTAATCATTTCCGAGGGTCCTCTCCATCACAAGGCCCATAAAACCATCACAGTGAGCTCCAGCTTGTGTTATAACACTCTTGAACGTGGAACCTTTGGCCTTGTCTGGTTATCAGCTGCTATAACTGCAGAGCTTGAGGTCTTGTGGATATGCAGCTATTTTCCTGGGACAGTGGTGTGAAAGCATCTCGGGACAAACAATGCTGAGGCAGACATGAGGAAAACAAACTTAACTCCTTGCGATATATCACCACTGTTTGGCCTTCCTAGCTGATGCAAAAGCTAACATCTAAATCACTCATACATGCACTTCATGTAGCCAGTGTTTCAGTCATATTCCCAGCTCTCAATTCAGAAATGGACATACAGTCATAAACTGTGATAAATCTGCATAGGTTTCAAAAGAACTTTTCAGAGATTATCTGACAGTATTAAGAAAATTACTTTGGAGATAATGTTTTTGCTGGCCATGCTTTCCCTATGTTATCAGATAAGATTATCTAGCATGTTTCTATGTTGTGCTTATAGATAGTAAAAGCAAGATGCTTTGCTGTATTTAAAGCTCTGCCTTTCTGCTTAAAAACAGATAATGTTGCCAAGACTTTCAGCAACTCAGGAAGATAAGATTCTGTTGAACCTGGGCAATTTTAGCACCTTCCAAGTCAATGTGACTTCAGAAAACACATATGTAGTGATCCATCTGGAATCTGAACGCGACATTCCACTAATACTCTACTCAGGGTACGGTTATCACCCAAATGAAACCAACTATGACATGAAAAATCACCTGTTCTGTAAGAAAACCAGTGCAGGTAAGACAATGTGTTAGTGACCCATGGACTTGTGCATTCTGGGCTTACATAACCACAAGACTTTCACCACCAATAGCAAGTTAAGTGCAGGCATTATGGGCACTGGTCACGCACAACTTTACAGCACATGCATACATCTGCAGAATGAGCTTTAACCAGGAGTTTGATCATCTAAGTAGACAGAAACCTCTCAAAGGATTTTCAATCTGTCATGCTTTGGGGTACCAATCTCTAGCATAGAGGAGCGAAGAGTGGGATACTTTGAATAATCACAGAATCACACAGAATCACAGAATCACCAAGGTTGGAAGAGACCTCAAAGATCAAGTCCAACCTGTCACCACAAACCTCCTGACTAAACCATGGCACCAAGTGCCACGTCCAATCCCCTCTTGAACCCCTCCAGGGATGGTGACTCCACCACCTCCCTGGGCAGCACATTCCAATGGTGAATGACTCTCTCAGTGAAGAACTTTCTCCTCACCTTGAGCCTAAACTTCCCCTGGCGCAGCTTGAGACTGTGTCCTCTTGTTCTGGTGCTGGGGTTGCTAAAAATTATTTCATACCTCCTTCTTTGGTTTGTTTGTTTGATTATATGCAATACAGCTCCATACTTTTGAATTAGCATCTATATATATTCATTGAAATTAAAATATTTATCTTCAAGGTGAGACAAACACTTGGATTCTTAGCCCAGAAGAGCTCATTTTCAGAGAAGGAACCTACTATTTCACGGTTTTACAAGACATGGGAATGGATTCCACAGTTTATGAGAGGCTAACTATAGCTGTTACTTGTTTTGCATCCCTCTGTGTGTTTTGGGATGAGAGCCAGGGAAATTGGAACAGCTATGGATGTCATGTAAGTAGAGTGAAACAAAACATGGTTTATATTATGCACTTCAAAGCCAGCCCTTACAACCACCACCTTGTGGTAATATGATAGCACTTAACTCACGCTGTAACCCAAGATCATCCTGAGATAGTTTAAAAACTGGCTAGACATTAGTTATTCCTCCCTAGTCCTTGAACGATTCTTTTGTGTCTAGCAGTTCTCCAGCCTAACTTACCATTCTCAGCACTGTCTTTTCGTGTGCTTGGTCAGTTATCTAAAACTGAAGCCAAACATTTTATCAGGATTTTTTTCTGGTTTTCAGGTAGGACCAAAAACAACCCCCAGAAGCACACAGTGTCTCTGCAACCACCTGACCTTTTTTGGGAGCTCCTTCTTTGTCATACCCAATGCCATAGATGTTAGCAAAACTGCCCAGCTGTTTGGTACATTTGTGGACAATCCTGTGGTGGTGACAACTGTAGGATGCCTCTTTCTGATATATGTGCTCGTAGTTGTTTGGGCTCGAAGGAAAGACATCCAGGATAATGCCAAAGTAAGTCTTCAGCTAATCAAAACTGAATGTATTTAGGGCAATTCCCACTTTGCTTAGCCTGCTTTAATAGGAAGACTTTAACCAGTCCTACTCCTTTCCTTGTAACTCTCTGTTTACCGGTAAGTACATGCATTACTCACAAGATTAAAAACTCCTATGCACTGCTTTAAGGAATCCATACTTAGGGAATAGCTAACATACTGCTTGCATCCTGTCACTCTGCAGGTGAAAATCACAGTACTGGAAGACAATGACCCCTTTGCTCAGTATCGTTACCTTGTGACAGTTTTCACAGGACACCGCCGTGGGGCAGCCACAACCTCCAAGGTATCAGTGGCACTGTGTGGTGAGACAGTGATGAGGCAGTTCATGCACTCATGCAGAACACTGGATGAGGCTACTAAACAGCATGGTGCAAATGCAATGTCTAGACTAAAATGTCCTTAGATTTGATGAAGGCAAGAAGAGTATACCAGAAGAATAATCATACATAGGATTGAGACATGCAAGTCTTCAGTTTGCCATGTTTTTCCACAGGTGACTCTCACCCTCTATGGACTGGAAGGAGAGAGTGAGCCACACCATCTAACTGATCCTGATACACCAGTCTTTGAACGTGGAGGGGTGGATGTTTTCCTGCTCTGTACCTTCTTCCCTCTTGGGGAACTGCAGAGCATTAGACTATGGCATGATAATTCAGGAGACAATCCATCCTGGTAAGTGGAGATCAAATAATAATCTAAAATGGAGTGTTTCCTGTATCCTGTGTCCAGCACACCATGGGATGTGTTCTGTGCCTCATGGTTTAGACATAACCACAGTGGCCAAAGGCCAGAGTTTGTCCTCCAGGGTCCTTTTGAGTCCTGAATTTCATACTGCATAGCTACATGTGAATGTGCCCTGTCTGTTTTTCCAACAGGTATGTGAATCGAGTACTGGTCCATGATCTGGCATGGGATCAGAAATGGTACTTCCTCTGTAACTCTTGGCTAGCCATTGATATTGGAGAATGTGTCCTAGACAAAGTGTTCCCAGTAGCTACAGAACAGGACATGAAGCAGTTCAGGTACCTTCTATTTTGTGGACTTTTTACTCTTGATAGCAATCAGTCTAGAAAAGCAAGTATGTAAGAAAGATAAAACCCCTGGGCATAAATGAAAACAAGGAGGGTCTTTCCATTGCCTCCAAAGGGGGCTGAACAAGGAAAAGATGAAGGAGACTGGCCCCTACCCTAACAGTGATACCACACAGGAAATATTGATGTTAAAGAATGCTAGCCTGGCAAGACCTACAGAAACCCAAGCATCTGCTCTTATGTGTAATTTCCCTAACAATTTGTATAGAAGCTGCTCATGATTAGCTTTTCCTCCATAGGGTGGCCAGAAGGAGAGGACATAAACAGCCAAAATCACTTGGTGCAAGTCAAGCATGACATTTGGTAATTTCTCCTAGCTATTTCTTCTGATAGTGCCTAGAAGCATGGCAGGACCTTGAAACAGCTTTATTCTTCCCTCTCCTTCCTAAGTATCCGTTTGGTATCTCTCTCCTCCTTCCTAGTAACCTGTTTTTCATGAAGACCTCCAAAGGTTTCCAGGATGGGCACATCTGGTACTCGGTTTTCAGCCGCTCCCCACGAAGCTCCTTCACACGAGCCCAGCGTGTTTCGTGCTGCTTCTCACTGCTTCTCAGCACCATGCTGACCAGCATCATGTTCTGGGGAGTGCCAAAGGACCCAGCTGAGCAGAAAATGGATTTGGGTAATGTGGTGGTTTGGGCTGGGTGCCCTCTGCTGCATGGCACACTTCCTGTGTCCAGGAGTCCAGCCCAGTGGGTGGACACAGGAAAACCGTGTATCTCCTACCACAATCCCCTGCACCGCTATAAGACCTTGCGTGGGGTCCGCCTCTTTCTCTTTCTTCCCTCGCCGCCACCCGGTAACTGGGGGAGACGTCTCCCGGCCTTGGGCCTGGCTAGGCCCAAGGCCAGGGGGATGGGCGGTCTCAGGCCTGGCCAGCTGAGACTAGCCTAGCAGTGGGGGGGAAGAACGAGCCCTGGGGGTCTTGGGCCCACCCTCAGGTGGGGATGGGGTTCATCCGGGTGTGTGTTGGGGTTATTTCTGTCACTGTTTCTGGTTTCTTTTGTGCACCTTCACTTCTTCTATTTAAACTTTTCCATCACTTTTGCAATCCGTTTGTCGGAGTCGTCATTTTGCCCGTGGTGGGGAGGGTGGCTATCTCAACCCACTACAGGTAACAATCCTCACCATGGCTTGGGCAGGGAAATACAGAGGCAGCAGAATCTAGCAGCAGGACAGATGAACAAATGACCTTTTTCACAAGAGAGAGATCTGATGGTTCCTGCTGTAGTTTTACTCCTCCCCTCTGTTCTTGACAGGTAAGATCGAGTTCACATGGCAGGAAGTGATGATTGGCTTTGAGAGCTCCCTCCTCATGTTCCCCATCAACCTGCTCATTGTGCAGATCTTCAGGAACGTACGAGCCCGACCAGCCACCCAGGGGAGAGAGAAGAAGCCAGGAAAGAATGGTCGGGTGTCCCCAAGCCTACCTCCCACCCCACAGGCTGCCTCACTCACTCCAGAGGCTGTGACAAAGGCAAGTCCCCAGTGAGTCCCGCACTGCCCTCTGCTGCCATGAACTACCTGGCATCCCCAGTTTAACCACAGGCACCTTCTCTCGCAAACACTCTTCAGCTTGTCTGTAGTGAAAAGCCAACCACACACTGGTGGCAAAACACTCATCTGCCAGCTACATAGAATCCCTGTCTGATCAGCCTCTCCACATCCCAGCCCTCACACAATTATTAGTGTGTCCAAAAGCAGTGTTTGGGAGTTAAACCATACATCAGCCACAAGGTACCACAGACCCCGTCTTCCTTAGCTTTGGTCCTCAATCATGCAAGCTGTATTTTTGAATCCTGAAGGCTGTCTTGCTGAACTCGTTGCAATGTGCCTGTCCCACCCAGCACTGTAGGATGTACTCTTCCTTACCCAGTCTGGAGATTTTAGCAATCGGTTTAGCTCCCAGACAGTGGTGCCTTCAGATCCTATCAGGTTAGGTCACTGAAGCTAGAGTCACTGCTGTGTTGCTGCTGTCTTTTCTAGGACATAAGAAGAATTGCCAGCTCACTTTCTAAAGCTCTGAGGGCTCCATCTCTAACTTCAGCATCAGATCTTGGAAAATCAACTAACATCAACACACTTTTGGCATTGGTTGAGGACATCATCAGCCAGCAGAACAGAGCTGGGCAAGAGTTTTATGAGGGAAGCAAGAAGAAGGATGACCCCATAATTGTCACATTAGGTGCTATGGATACACAAGGTAAACAACACAATGTGAGATGCCCACTGAAGCATTGTAGTAAAAATGATGGTAATACTGGATGTCCTTGCTCAGAGCAGGTCAGCTGGAGCAGGTTACCCAGGATCACATTTAACTCCAAGGATGGAGATTCCACAAATTCTCTGAGTAACCTGTTCCAGGTTCAAACAGCTCTCATAATACAGAAGCTTTTCCTTAAATTTAGATAGAAATTCCCATGTTTTCATTTGTGCCCATTGCCTTTTGTCCCCTTACTGTGCACCACTGAGAAAAGACACTGTGAAATCTCTATTGCTTACACTGTAAAATGAAATGTTAGCTACCAGCCTAGCTCAGGAGCAGGTTCACTATCCAATAGCATTAAGAATTAATTCAATTGCTGCATAATCTTTATTTTTCCTGTCTTTTTCCTTCTTGGCCTTATGCTGTTGTTCCCCTCAGTCTGACTCTTAACTTGGAAATTAATTTCTTTTCAATTATACAAGATCCATGAGTAAATAATCCCACTGATTTCATTAAGACTCACATTTGGCTTTTCCAATTAATGTACCAAGCTACTAATTGAATAGGTAGACCACGAACAAATTAACACTTGATCATATCTTCTCTATTAAGGTTTTAGAACTTCTGTCTAATGAAGTTGCCTTCTGGCAACAATTCAGTCTATTCCAGCAGAAGAACATTAAGCTCTAGTACTAAAGCTGCTATGCTTTGCTATGCTTGACCTCCTCTTCACCAACAGGGAAGGGCTGGTGGGTGATGTGGTGGTCGGAGGGTGTTTAGGCACCAGTGACCATGACATAATAGAGTTTTCAGTATGCAGCCAAGCCAAGAGGGGGAGCAAGAAGACCTCAACTCTGGACTTCAGGAGGGCAGACTTCAGGCTACTCAAGGAACTAATTCAGAAGGTTCCTTGGGAATCAGCCCTCAAAAACAAAGGGGTCCAGGAGAGCTGGGCCTACTTCAAGGAAGAACTATTGAAGGTGCAAGAACAGGCTGTGCCAGTGTGCCGGAAGATGAGCCGCCGGGGCAGACGGCCAGCCTGGATGGGCAATGAACTTTTAATAGAACTTAGGGAAAAAAGAGGGTGTATCATCTTTGGAAGAAAGGGGAGGCAACCTACAGAATGTTTAGGGATGTTGCTAGGTTGTGTAGGAAGAAAATTAGGGAGGCAAAAGCCCATTTAGAACTTAGACTGGCCTCTGCTGTGAAGGACAACAAAAAGTCCTTCTATAAATACATCAATAGTAAGAAGAAGGGCAAGGACAACCTCCACTCCTTGGTTGACACGGAGGGGAACGTTGTAACAAAGAATGAGGAAAAGGCAGAGGTACTTAACACCTTCTTTGCCTCAGTCTTCACTAGCAGGGCAGAACGTCTTCCAGACAGCTGGCCTGCAGAGCTGGCAGAAGGAGCCAGAGAGCTGCATAGTTTCCCACTGCTCCAAGAGGAAGTTAGAGATCTACTGAGCCGCTTGGACCCCCACAAGGCCATGGGACTGGATGGGATCCATCCTAGGGTGCTGAGATTGCTGACAGATGAGCTGTCCAAGCCACTTTCCATCATTTTTCAGCAGTCCTGGCTCACTGGAGAGGTCCCAGAAGACTGGAAGCTGGCTAACGTGGTGCCCATCCACAAGAAGGGCCGGTTGGATGAGCCAGGGAATTATAGGCCTGTCAGCCTGACCTCAGTGCCAGGCAAGATTATGGAACGGGTCATCTCGAGTGCGATCACACAGCACTTACAGGATGACCAGGGGCTCAGGCCTAGCCAGCATGGATTTAGGAGGGGCAGGTCCTGCCTGACCAACCTGATCTCCTTCTATGATCAGGTGACCCGCCTGGTGGATGTGGGGAGGCCTGTGGATGTGGTCTACCTGGACCTCAGCAAGGCCTTTGACACCGTCCCCCACAGCAAACTCCTGGCCAAGCTGGCAGCCCGTGGCTTGGACAGGAGCACACTGCGTTGGGTTAGGAACTGGCTGGAGGGCCGAGCCCAGAGAGTAATGGTGAATGGCGCCACATCCAGCTGGCGGCCTGTCACTAGTGGTGTGCCCCAGGGATCAGTACTGGGCCCCATGCTCTTCAACATCTTTATTGATGATCTGGATGAGGGCATTGAGTCCATCATCAGTAAATTTGCAGATGACACCAAACTGGGGGCAGCAGTTGATTTGCTGGAGGGCAGAGAGGCTTTGCAGAGGGACCTCGACAGGCTGGACAGATGGGCAGAGTCCAATGGCATGAGATTTAACACATCCAAGTGCTGGATTCTGCACATTGGCCACAACAACCCCAGGCAGTGCTACAGGCTGGGGTCAGAGTGGCTGGAGAGTGGCCAGGCAGAGAGGGACCTGGGGGTACTGGTTGATTGTAGGCTGAACATGAGCCTGCAGTGTGCCCAGGCAGCCAAGAAGGCCAATGGCATCCTGGCTTGCATCAGGAACAGTGTGGCCAGCAGGAGCAGGGAGGTCATTCTCCCCCTGTACACTGCACTGGTTAGGCCGCACCTTGAGTACTGTGTCCAGTTCTGGGCCCCTCAGTTTAGGAAGGATGTTGACTTGCTAGAACGTGTCCAGAGAAGGGCAACAAAGCTGGTGAGGGGTTTGGAACACAAGCCCTATGAGGAAAGGCTGAGGGAGCTGGGGTTGCTTAGCCTGGAGAAGAGGAGACTGAGGGGTGACCTTATTGCTCTCTACAACTACCTGAAGGGAGGTTGTAGCCAGGCAGAGGTTGGCCTCTTCTCCCAGGCAGCCAGCACCAGAACAAGAGGACACAGTCTCAGGCTGCACCAGGGCAGGTTTAGGCTGGATGTTAGGAAGAAGTTCTACACGGAGAGAGTGATTGGCCATTGGAATCGGCTGCCCATGGAGGTGGTGGAGTCACCTTCACTGGAGGTGTTCAGGAGAAGACTTGATGGGGTGCTTGGCTGTATGGTCTAGTTGTTGGGTGGGTTGGATTGTTTGATGGGTTGGACGCGATGGTCTTGAAGGTCTCTTCCAACCTGGTGTATTGTATTATTATTATTATTATTATTATTTATGTATCTCTTCAAATGTTACTCTTCACTCAGTCACATTTGTAATCCTGAGTTCCAGTTCTGCTACCTTTTGTACTGTATTTTAATCTAGGAATTCTTATGTCAATTTCTTCAAAAGTTAATAAATCATTCTTTGCCTGCAAGAGAAAAGAAGAAGCCCAGCTCCAGAGAGGGGAACGTGTAAGCGACTGAAGTACGGTGATTATGATCGCTGCTTGTACATGCAACTCCAGCAGGTGGAGGTGGAGCTGGAGTTACTGGGGCCCCATAAATTTCAGATGCCTCAGAGTTACACACAAGCTGTTCATCAGGTTCAGCACATGAAGTACCTCCTGGAGAACCGGCTCTGCTCGTCAGCATCCATCAGTGATAGGTATCCTAGGTTCTCATTGCATCCTTAGTTATAAGTAAACTCAAGTTGTGCATTCAGAAATAGTGAGGGTGATGGAGCAAAAAAATAACCCCTCCTGCTTAATGTGTGCTAGATAACTGTTGTTTGAGCTGTGGAAACAAACCCTGGTTTAGGAGCAACAAAGAAATTTCAATGTGCTGTGAACTGCACACAAAAGCAATAACAACAGATCACTTCTGGGCATTTTTGTCTCCGAAATGGTATGTTACAATACAAAGCTATGTGATAGGAAAGGGATGGGACAATGACTGAGCTCTCAGAAGTCTCTTACAGCATTTGGATAAAACAAGATCAACAAGCTGACAAAAATGCTCCCTTGAAATATGCTAATTAAAATGGAGGTATTGAAAACAATAAGCTAATTATCTCTCTGGCCTTTATGGTGATCACAAGAAACTGAAATGTATTCATAGGGTTTTTTGTTGGTATTTCTAGTGGAGGTTCAATCATGCACAAACTGAGGAGTAAATAAGCCCATTATGACTGTTTTTGATTTTAGCTGGTCTCTGTACACTTTCTCATATTTTTCTTCCTGCTCTTTTCACTAACCATATCTCCTATAGAACTGTATTAAAGGAAATTAGACTATTTTCATTGAGATTTTACATCATGAGTTGTTCCCAATCCCCACAGAACCTGAAAACTGTGATTTTGACTTCTGATCCACTGCAGACTGATTTATTATTATTTTTTTTTTCCTTCTGGTTGACTCTCAAGGTGGTCCCTGACTCCAAGCTGCTCTGGTGATGGCAAGAAAAGTTCCTCTCCCAAAGGGCTGCCCTGGTGGTTTGTGTTTATTGCTTGGTTCCTCGTTGCAGCCACCAGTGGTGTATCAGGGTTCTTTACCATGCTCTATGGGCTGCATTATGGCAAGGAGAACTCCATCAAGTGGCTGATCTCCATGGTCATCTCTTTCTTGGAAAGCCTTTTCATCACACAGCCCTTAAAGGTGAGGTCCCCAGAAATACAACTCATCCTGCTATCATTTCAGGAACACAATGCAATGGGTTCTAAAGAACAGCAGGATTTAGCATGCAGAACAAGAAATCTTTGCCCTCAAACCAAGAGCTAGTGGGTGGTTTACGGAGTCCTGTTGTCTTTTGCTGGCCTTAACTCCATCAGTCTTATCTCCCTTGTTTTGCCAGAGTTTAATTGGTGATAAGGTTTCTCACCAGGGAAGATGTGTCACATGGCAAGATCAGTTCAGCTGTATGGACCCCAGCATTGCACACTGTTTTCTTCTTTATGAGCTTCAGCTGCATGAGTTCAACAAAGCCAAATCAAAGTTGATCTGTCTGACCTTGTTTATATTAAATGGGCATATGGTGAGTCCATAGCTAATTCTTTCCAGGTGCTGGGATTTGCTGCTTTTTTTGCTCTGGTTCTGAAGAAGGAGGATGAGGATGAAGAAAACACAGCTATTGATGGGCCTTTATCTGTACCAGGTAACTGTAAAGTGAGAAATTATTGAAGAAAGGGAGATGTTCTCCAAACTTTTAATGTGCTTCATGCACAAACACATGACTCAGGTCAACTGAGGACCTCAATAGTTATCTTTATTTATCTGAACCTTAGCTGACAAAGCTAGCAGGAATCACTAAACAGGTGCCATGACTCTGTACCTACCCATTAGCACTCCTAAGGTCAAGGTGAGAGAGTAAACAAGCCTAAATATCTGATTTTGTGCCACTTGGAAAGAACATAGAGACCACTCTGTGTTTAGTTTGGCTACGCCACAAGGCCAAAAAGATACAAAAGAAGTTCTGGATCAAAAAAGTAATACCCCTTGGCTTGCAATAAAACCTGTACTGCTCCACAACCTAGTGAAAATAAACACATGACCCAATGCAAAATGCACTCTTCGTCTAGTTTAGATGCAAATGTATCTAAAAACTCCCTCTCAAGGAAATCTCCCACCTCCTGTAGGTTTTATATGAAAGTTCTGGGCTTACATACTTCCCCACAGCCACAATTATCTGTACTACTCCCAAAAACTCAACAGTGGCTTCTGCAATCACAATCATGGCTCAAAAACAAGCTCACACCAGCAGACAGCAGTCCTGGGGCACAGCAAAGAATCTTGATCTACAGTATCCTCCCTGATCAATCTCAGGGTCTGAGATGCTCAGCCTAGACTGAAACACCTGGACTACACCAGGGCCAAAACCCAACTCCTTCTCTCCCCACTGCTTGCCTTACTATACTAAGTGCTTGAATCATATCCCCTGCCTTCCTAATGGAAAGCATTAAAGAGAAATGTTTCCTTATAATGTCCAAAGAAACAAAAAGCAGGACATAAATGATCTGCTGACTAATTGCAGGGTTTGCTGCTCTCACTCACAGGTGATCCAAATCCTCTCTTTGGAGCCCGGCGGGACAGTAGAAGCAACATTTACCGGCCACCTCCTACGGCTGATGTGGAGAAAATGAAAGTTAGCTGCATGAAAGAACAGAAAGCATTTGCCCTCATCAGAGAAATCCTGGGTATTATCCATATGTAGATTATCTTGTTTAATTCAGTAGCATTCATCAGTATTTTTGCATCCACAAAAATGCTGTTCTCCTGGGTGAAAAAGTTTTGGCACATCTTTAGCTTTCTGCCAGCCATTATGGTGCAGACAGGCTGCTCAGTGGCAGCTGGAGCTGAAAGGAGGTGGGGATGTCAGCTGGAGATAACAGTGTGGCTACAGCTTGATTTTATAGTAAAGAAACTCATTAGAAACACATTATAAAGGGTAGAAGGAGGAAGCCAATAGTTAAATGAAGTTGAAATCGTGAGAACAGATGGAGGCTATCTTTCCAAAAGCAGGTAGTATCTACTGATCATATCATATACTGCATTTTAGTTCCTCTAAAAACAATAGAAAAAATTACCTCAGCTTCACTTGGAACAGCCTTCGACTACTCAATTTTATTTAGAGCTGTCGAGAGGGGATTAGGTGTTCAATGGGGGATTGGACGTGACACTTGAAGCCATGGTTTAGTTAGTCATGAGGTGTTGGGTGATAGGTTGGACTTGATGATCTCTTCCAACTTTATTGATTCTATGATTCTATGACTATTGTGGTCAGACAGCCTTTCACTTATTTTCTCAACTGCCACTCATACTCCAAATGTAAAATGCTTGAACTGCAGCACATGGAAGTAGCTGGTGGACATTCATTAGCAGTGGTCGGAGTCTTGCAGAGCATCTTCTTAACCTAGTAATTCATGACAGCAATAACCATTCATGCAAACTCTTTTGAACAGCAGTGTTAATTCTGCACTCACACATGCTGTCTCTTGTTTCTTTTCCAGCTTATCTGGGGTTTTTATGGATGCTGTTGCTTGTTGCCTATGGGCAGAGAGATCCAAATTCCTACTACTTAAACAAACACATTGAGAACAGCTTTACAGAGGGATTCCACAGTATCTACAGTTACCAGGATTTTTTCACATGGGCAAACACTACCTTAGTCAAAAATCTGTATGGATCATATAAAGGTACAGAGCCCATTGCTTCACTTCAGCTTCACAGATTCTGAAACGCCATCTTTTATACAGCTTCCTGGCTTGCATACACATATTTGACTCTGAGTGCCTGAGACTTAGTGTGGATTCTTATCATATGAATACCATAACAAACCCCACCCCATCCCCCTGACCTCAGGTGCCCTGGTATTTTCCTTATCTTTCATATAACCCAAACATTCTGCATGCTAATTTTACATCTTTCACATTTTACACTACTAATTCCAAATATGCAGGTAGAAGTCTGAGATTTACAGGAGTTTCTTCCCACTATTCACTAGAAGCATGGCAGATAGGTGGCACTAGAAAGCTTTGCCTCAGGAAAGCTCTCTTTGCATCATAACTTGGGTCACTGGGAAGGACAATTATGCACTCCACCATGTTTGTTTTTAGCCATATCCAGTAATAAATATGACCCATTTTCCAGCTCACTAATACAGTGCAGAAATACAGCTCAGAAATACTGTAGCAGAATGGTTCATTGGATGTGATATGCACTGACCAACTGTAGCCAAGTGCACATTGCACACAGCTACTCTGCTGTGGGACTCAAAACAAGTGCCTTTTCATCTCCAGGCCTGTTTCCTTCTGGCTAAAATACAGATATGTAATGACACAGAATTCTGCTGTCTGTGGAACCAAGTTATCCAAGAACTCAGTTCAATCAGTATGAGGGATTAATTTTCATGACTATTTTGTTTACAGTGGTTCTTATAAAATAAATCTACAGCAAAATATGAATGCATCAGTCAATCATAAATGAGGTAAAGAAATATTACAGTAGCTCTGACATGTTCCCAGTGCTGCTCTTTTCCATCTCCTGTTTAGGATTCATTACAGATGGCAATTCCAAGCTGGTGGGTAGTGCTCGAATTCGCCAAGTAAGAGTGCAAGGAGACACCTGCCCTATTTCTCCCAAACTCCAGCATGTGGTTGGGGAATGCCACGCTCCCTATTCCCTGCAATCAGAAGACATGTCAGATTATGGGGAACACTGGAATACCTCAGTCATCAATAACTCCTCAGACATGAGCTCAGCATGGCAGTATCAGAGCCAGTCCAAACTGAGGGGGCAGCCCAGCTGGGGCAAACTTGCCACCTACAGGGGAGGGGGATACGTGATTCACCTGGGAACTGATCCTAAGAACGCCTCCAGGTACCACTTATATTCCTGTACATTAGTAGTGTCTGCTGTGTGTCAGTGATGTTCTTTCCTCTGGTCCACTTAAGATTAATTTCAGATTGTATCCTGGTTTTCTTGCTGTGCACTGTGCTGAATATTTTAGGTATTTCTGTTATGACATCATTGTAGTTTATGTTCCTATCACCTTGCTCCACGCTAGGCAACAACTAGGATATGAAATTGGAACCTTTTACTCCTAACACATGTGAAGTAAATAATCAGGTATCTGAGGCACCACAGGTGCCAATATCTAGGACCTGCTTCTTCAGAAGATATAAAAGAGAACTTACCACTTAGACTAGTAGTATAAATATCTCCCATTCCCAGTCTTTACAGACCAGATGTCCTCTTGAACATTTTACTATGGTTTACTCTTTCTCTATGAAAATATTCAAACACTCCACCTGACACCATCTCTAGCACTGCAAAGAGGGATCTGTGAGTGCTGGTGGAGAACAAGTTCACCATGAGCCAGGAATGTGCCCTCATAACCAAAAGGCTGATGGTATTCTGGGATGCATTAAGAAAAACAAGTTGAGGGAGATCCTCCTGCCTCTCTGCTCTGCCCTGGTGAGGCCACACCTGGAGTACTATGTCCAGTTTGGGCTCCCCAGGTCAAGAGAGACAGGAAACTACTGGAGAGAGTCCAACAGAGATCCACAAGGGTGATTATTGCAGTAAACCATCTCCTCTTATGAGGAGAGGCTGAGAGACTTGTGGCTCTTTAGCCTGGAAAACAGAAGACCAGAAGGGAATCTTATAAATGCACATAAATACTGAAAGGGTGGAGCTCATGAGGGATGGGGCTGAGCTCTTTTCAGTGGTACCAGTGAAAGGACTAGGGGCAACAGATACAAATAAGAACACAGGAGGTTTCACATAAACTTAAGGAAAAACTTCTTTACTGTGAGGATGATGGAGCACTAGAACAGGCTGCTCAGAGAGGTTGCAGAGTCTTCTTTTCTGGCAACTTTCATCCCAACCCCTCCCAACCCCTACCATTCTGTGATTCTTTCCTACATGAGTTAGATCACATTATACATTTTTTGACAGAATTCTCCAGTACCTTTTCAACAATGTCTGGTTGGACACCTTCACGAGAGCAGTGTTTGTTGAATTTACAGTCTACAATGCCAATGTGAACCTGTTCTGCATCGTAAGCCTGATGTTTGAAACCAATGCATTAGGTGAGCACTTCTTCAGGTCATAAATTTCTGAAGAGAGCAAGCAATGTACCCACAGATTTACATGCTGTCAGTGGTTCCCTGGTTCTGTAGTCAGTAAACAGAAGTGTTTCAATAAATCTAATCACTAGAGAATTGATGCAAGATTTATAAGCCCTTCAGGAAAAATGTAGCATCAGTCACACAGACCATAGTGGAATGTCTGCTTGCTTATGTTGTAGTCATCTGATGATGAAGAAAATGCGGTGCTGAAACTTAATTTCCAGGATTCACACAACAGGAATGATGAAAACTATGTTTCCTAATAATTTTAGCTAATGAATATAATATTAAGACAAAATGTAAAAGTAGCAGAGTCTGTATTTTTTGTTCCAAAAGACTTCTAATATATAGCCATGTAACCATATAATACATCATCAGTATACAACAAAGAAAACAGTATAACTAGATTCTGGTTTGAAGGCCATAGAAAAACATTTAATACAAACAGAAGCCTCCCTCAGATCTGTTCCAGTATTGGGAAATGCTCAAATCAGACAAAATTAAGCTAATTTTCTTATTAGAATGCAATTTAGATTGAGATTTCCAGGTCCTCTTGCTATATTTCTGCATTTATAGTCCAATCCAAACTCAGCCCTGCTGGGATTAATCTCATACAATCACACAGGAAAGCATTAGCCTTCTAAAAGCCATTAACTGCCTGAAATCCCTATTTGAGGACAATTTCAAAGCACACTTACAAGGCTACTCACGTTGGATCCAGGCTCCCATTGATGTGAATGTGAGTACAGAAGTCTTACTGGTGAACTAAATTGTTTGAATGAAAACAGTAAGATGTAATTATGAGAGCACTGTGGTGAACTTTGTTTTTTAGGGGCCTTCTTCACAAGCTCAGAGCTGCAAAGTGTCCGGCTTTACCCATACACCAACAGCCTCCACATCTTTGTTGTGGCAGCAGAAGTCCTTTATTTCCTCTTTATTGTGTACTACATGGTAGTGCAGGTGAGACCAAATGGAAAGCAGCTGGCTGCTTCATTACAGAGGGGAGAGCCCCAGTCTTCAGAGGTGCATTGTGTGATACGGAATCACAAGCCTGAAACAGTACAGCTCCTGTTTTCACAGGGAAAACTGATGAAGGCTCTGAGATGGAGATACTTCCAGAGCAAGTGGAATCTCCTGGAAATGGCCATTATAGTGATTAGCTGGAGTGCCTTGTCAGTGTTTGTGAAGCGGACAATCCTTGGGACCCGAGACATCAGCTACTACCAGGAACACAAAGAGAAGTAAGTCCTAACACTAGTTACTGCATACTTTGTTGGTGCAGCTTGGGCAGAAACAAATCTATTTTTCCTCTTCCCAAAGAGCAGCTTGTTTGTGCTAGACAGTGGTACACTATATGGCTATAGTAATGAACCATTTCAGTATTACACGGTTTAGTTGATTGGGTAGTGTTGGATGACAGGTTGGACGCAATGATCTCAAAGGTCTCTTCCAACCTGGTCTGGTCTATTCTATTCTATTCTATTCTATTCTATTCTATTCTATTCTATTCTATTCTATTCTATTCTATTCTATACCAGGGCCATCTCAGCAATAGGATTTTCTTCTGGTATTGCTCTAATAAAAGCCAGCATATCTGAGCACCAAGTTCCCCAATCCAGCTGCTAGTTCCCTATCTGCATCACCCTCTTCTGAATCAACAAGCCTTTTGCTAAAGAACATCTATCCAGATAGCACAAAACTGCCTCATTCTTTGCTGTAAAACCTCATTGGTCAGAGGACAATAATGTCTCATCTTATACAGAATGGAAGATAACATTTGTCCTAAAAAAGTCTTACAGAAAAGGTCACCAAATCACAGGATAATTTGGGAAGGGAAGGACCTAAGCTCTAGCTACTGCTGATACCAAATCCTCTGCCATGTAGTAGGGAGCTTTTTCTGTGCATGCAGCAGGAAGTACAGGTGGGAACATTCAAGAAATAACTCAACTTAGCTCTCCACTGACAACAAGGACAGAGTGAGTGGCTTTTCCAGCACACTCACTGCTGCACTTCCGAGGCTCCTGTGTGCACAATCTGTTACATCTTTCTCTCTTTTTCAGCTCTGTAAGCTTTAATGAAACAGCAAGAGCTGATGCAGTTCTTGGCTACCTGATTGCGTTCCTAGTGCTTCTCTCCACAGTGAAACTGTGGCATCTCCTGAGGCTCAACCCTAAACTCAACATGATCACTTCGACTCTGAGAAGGGCATGGGGCGATATCTCTGGTTTCATCACTGTTATCATAATCATGTTCCTTGCCTACTCCATCGCTGTGAGTACCACTGTGGTTTCTGCACCCAAATACTGTCAGGTTAAGTGAATTTTTTTCTGAATGCTGAAAGCAGCATAGCTTTGCAATGTGAAACTGAGTAAAGCTGCCTATGTAAATCTTAGTTAGCAGCCTGGAGCCCAATTCTTTAGTATAAGTGAAAGAAGTTAAAATACCCACTTGTCTGTTCTTTGCAAAGTGAAAAGTCAAACACCAAGACAGAAAAAAACCCTGATTCTCAGTGTGTAATAGATGTGATAAAGAACAAAGTACAGGAAAACAATTTTCTGGATAAAGCTCAAACTGAGGAAGAGTGTGGCAAGTGCCATTTTCTGTTTGCCTAGGTTTTGAGAGGGAAACAATTCCTTTCTTCTGTCTATTATAGGAATACTTGCTGTGCAAAGGAAATAGTAGCTTTATTCTAATGAGATTAAAGAACGATTGGACTGCAACTTGTTATGTGTATTTACTGGTTTAGATAAAGTTTTGTGTAACTCTTCTGGCAGAGTGATGTGGGAGATTGGGCACACCTTAACTGCAAAATCACTGAAAAGGTGGAAACATCCAAGCCAAATCCAAACTGTCACAGGGCACTCCTGTGACAAAGGGGACCTGCTGCAGTCTCAAAGTGCCCAGTTTTATGTCCCTCATTTCTCCCTACCACCTTAGGCACTGTTGTGGCTACAAACTTGACAGGTAAAGTACCCACTCTCCTGTCACATCATGAAGTGCTGGAGCTGTGACACAAAGGCAGAAATATGTATGTAGAGAGAGAAAAAAAGGTGAGACTGCGGCAGCTTCACTTTAAATCAGACATAATGGGCCCACAAGATAAAAATGAAGAAAAGAGCACCTTGGTTACAGACTGCAAACTAGGAGTCTCCTTACGGGGAATGATCTGTGCACTCAAAGACAAGTCTGTGACAGTGATTCATCCAGCCAATGACACAGGGATAAGTCTGCTACTTAGAGGTGGTCTAAATTACTTTCCTGATTTTGTCATATATCTGCAGGGTTTTGACATTATCTATCAGCAAGCTGAGCGGATTCAAGACATTATCACACCCAGAATAAGAGGGTTTAGAGCTGAACACATTCAGAAAGTGTGAATCCATTATTTCTTAGCTCTAGGTTACTTTCCCGTGACTGTCTGGGCTTTCCCTTGTTTGTAAACAAACAAACAAAACCACAAAACAACAAAAAACAACCAAAAAGCTTCAAGGCTGTGATGATGGGTTAGGAAAGCTTTCCCTGAATACCAGTCATTGGCTGATTTTGCAGCAAAGACTCTGATATGCCTTCTTTCCTCTGCAGACAAACTTGATATTTGGCTGGAAGCTCTACTCCTACAAAACTCTCTTTGACTCAGCAGAGACCATGGTCAGTCTTCAGCTGGGAATCTTCAACTATGAGGAGGTACTGCCTCTAATTTTGAGAAGTTTATCACTGTGTAATTAGCAACTCAGCTAAGAAATATGATTTGATCCAGCAAATAGACAGACTTTTAATTAGTGCTAGACATCAGTTTTGCAAGCTCCACAGCTTCCTAAAGAAGCCACCTTTTCTCATCGAGAAAAAAAAATACCAAGTGGAATGTATCTCACATCCCATTTTGACCATCAGTAGACTCATGATGAACTTCTCAATGAGAAAGGTGCTCACATTTAAACTAGGTATGTTACTTACTGTCTACAGAAAGTTTTGAACCATTTCCCACAGACAGAAACGTAAGTGATAGGACATCACTTCTGTTCTGACCACACTCCCACGAGCTTCCCAAGAAAGGCAAGGCCTTCCACAAAAGAACTCTGTGTTACACTTGGTTTCATTATTCTTGTCTTCTTCATTAAGCTCTTTCAAATATTACAATATGCTTTGAGTAGCTCTTTGTGGATTAGTTCTTGGACACTCCTGACTGTGAAGTCCCCCTATATGGAAGTTTTTTATGCCACATATCTAACAGGGTATGAGTAGCTTTGAAGATCAGTAATGGAGCACAAAGTTTTTCTCCCCCATATTCCACTCACATTGTCAATCACAAAAATATATCCCTGCATTACAGCTTACATGGAAATGAGGGGTTTGGAGGTTTAGAGAACCCTTAGTTTACATGTGAACATGACAGTCAGCATAAAATAAAAGCACACAGAAATCTCATCAACACTTTGAAAGCTGCAGCATGATGGAGCTTCAGTCATTCTGTGCATAACAGATCTCCAGGCTTGCCAACTTTCATGCAAAAATTCCCTGCCCTTACAATCAAATGTAAATATTAAAAAACCCCAAAGATTGCCAAAATTCATATATCATATGTACATGCTATCATCCTTATATCATATCATGATGGGAAAGTGACTAAAGGAGAAAATGTATGTATTTATGTACCACACATATAGCATAATTAATTAGCCAGAAGGATTTTCAGAGAGATAAACTCCTTACTGTGTCTTGACTGCTTGTATGCATGATTTGTTTGCTTTTACAATCAAAATATGATGTCTTACCTTATGAATACTACAGGTCTTGGACTACAATCCGATTTTAGGCTCCTTCTTAATTGGGTCCTGCATAATTTTCATGACATTTGTGGTACTGAATCTGTTCATTTCGGTGATTCTGGTTGCTTTTAGTGAGGAGCAGAAGCACTACCAGGTGTGTTCATCTCAGATCTCTTGCTATTTTAAACATTTATTGTGCGGTGCTTACTCATGATTTAGGCATTTCACCACTGGATGAAAACCATGTAAACTCATTCCAACTTTTAAGAAGACAACATTTATTCATAAAGTACCCTTCAGCTCTTCCAGATTTATGCTGTCCATTCCTGTTCAGGCAACTCCCTGGTCAGATTCAGTACAAGACCTGACTTGTAGCCTTCTAAATCCAGCAAATGTCTTAAGGCTTGTGCCCCAGCATCATTCAATTGACTGCAAAAAACTGCTACTGAAGTCCACAAGGACTTTACAGCTCTTTTAATCATGTCACTGTGAGAGCCTCACCTATTCAAGCTATTGATGGGATGGCATGAAATCCAGATTATTACTCCAGTAACATCTAAATGCATTTATGTTTTAAACCAAAGTCAAGGGAGACAAAGAATATGGTCAATAGAAAACAAGATATATTTCATTTTCCTCATTTCCTTCCTCCAGAAATGGGGGTAGCTCTTTGTGTATATCACTTGTACGGTAACTGGCAACTGAACTCCAGGCTCCTGCAGCAACATTTCAATGGGCTTTGACAGAGCCAAGATTTAATCTGTAAAGTCCATGCTTACCCAGGCTCATCTGGGACTTTTGTCTTGATAGAACACTGGCATAATGTTTTGTTATGGCAGTTACTCGTGCTGTTCTTTTGTCATGCAAGTGAAACCGTTAGAGTAAATGCTTGGGTTATTGTCACGCTCTTTAAGTAAGGCTGAAGATACTGCACTGGTGTTCTAATGAGGACCATTAATGAGGGGCTTTATGGGGTAAAGCTGGTTACTTTGTATAAGCAATGCATGCCTGCTAGGGACTAGAGTCTTGAGAAACCACAAGATCGATGACGCCAGGCTTGTGCTGGAAATTCCTGTAAGAAGGCAGCAAGGACATCAAGACCTAAAGAAACAAGAACTTGTGGTCAGCAGAAGAAACTCTTATCAGCGAATAGTTAAGATATAAACCGTTGCAATTTATAATCCTAATGCGCGAACTTCACTCATTAATATATAATACTAAACCACACAGCCTCCTGAGCTGAGAAGCCCCTTGCCTACCAGACCACCACTCAGAGAATGCACTAGTATCTTTGTAGATACTGTTGCTTTAATTGAAAGTGAAGAAGCTGTAAACCAATCAAGAAGTAGAATACCTATAGATAGGCAGAGGTAGGAGGGGTCTGTTAACCAGAACCGTGTGTATGTGTGAAACTAAATGAGTAGAACTGGCTCTCTGGAACAGCACCGAGCTCCTGGCTTTGTGCAAATCTGAGACCCCAGCGGTGTGTGTATTCCCTGCTCTTGGGGTAACACTTTAAGTGAAAGCTGACTTAATTCACCTCAGTGACAACAGATTCTCTCTCACGACTTTCTCTGGCTTCAGCAGAGACTGTATCCAGCTCTGGTCCATGCATCCCAGTAACTTACTTTTCGTTGTTATTTTAGGCTTCAGAAGAAGAGGAGATTGTTGACCTAATGCTAATGAAACTTTTCAGTTTCTTCGGAATTAAATGCAAGAAGGAAGAGAAGCCAGTGACCAATGATCAACTGGAGTAAGCTGTCGACGACTGAGTGATAACCACAACGAAAAGTTACTTTGTGGGTGACTTAAACTACCTTCTGCAGTGGCTAGACCTAGGTGCTCATAGCTTCTAAAGTGCTGCGGCATTCAACCAATTGCTGCTGACATTATTTGGAAACATTAGCTATGAAAACAGGCTAAACCTGAGATCAAACGTCTCACCTGCGCTTTCTGTAGATGTAGGAGCTCTATTTAATAAACACTGAGCGTTGGTTGCACCTTTTGGCTACGTCCGCTCGCTTCCCGGCCAGGGAGCGCCACGGGAAGATGGCGGCCCCCGGCACCGCCTTCCGCCCCCAGCCCCGCCGGCCTGCGCCCGGCCCAGCGGCCTGCCGGCGGGGCGCGCAGCTCCTCAGGGCCCGCAAAGCCCTGGCAGACAACGCGCGGCTAGCTCAGGGCACCCGGGCACCGAGCCCTCCCGCCCACGGCAACGGCCGTCCCAGACGACGCCCCCGGTGAGGCGGGAGCGAGGCGGGAGCACGGCGCGGCACCGCCCCTCGCCCGCCCCCTGCAAAGATGGCGTGGCGATCGCTGCGGCGGGTCGGGCCGGTCCTGGCGCCGCGCTGCCCGCGCTTCTCGCCGCAGCTGCCGCCCCCACTGCGGGTGCCTGCTGCCCGGAGGTTGGCCACTAGCTCGCTGGTGCTGTCCGGTGAGTGGCGGCTGGGGGGCAGCGGGAGGGAAGCCTGCTTGGGAGCGGCCCACTTCTGCGAGGGGTCGTCGCTCCCCCTCTGTAGGGGCTCCCGGGGAGCGCAGAGTGGGCTGCTGCTGCCGCCGGGCCGGCCTTCAGGTGGTGCGGGCCGGGGTGGATCTCGGCTCTCGGCGCAGCCCGCGAATAGCGGTGCCTGCCACCGGCGGGTAGAGCTGGACTCACCTCCGTGCTCGGTGCCCGGAGCAGTCCCCAAATTTGAACCTCTGCCTACCAGACCCCGGTGTACAAAGGGTGCTTCTGGGTGAGGCGTGTCCAGTATTGTAGCTGCCCGTGCGGCTCGGAAGGGCATGACCAGAGAGAGTAGCGGGATTCTGCGCATCCCGTTAGCCGCGCCGGTTTCGGACGGGTCCCCTCCAGCCGCTGGTGCATGGTTGTCCACATGGGAATCTGGGAAGAGCCTGGCAAAATGGCTGAGGCCGTGTATGGGCTGATAGCTGCGGGGGACAAGCGGTGCCTTTTTGCTTCTGGCAGCGGATGCTTCACCTGTCCCATGGCCGGGTACTGACACTCTCCCAGGTCCTCCTCCATGAGGAGCTAGTTCGACTCCTTTAATTGCCAGATAACTTTTAACCTCCTCTCCACGCCGCAGCTTGTTAGCAAAGTAGCCCAGTCCCCTCCTGTCCCCAGCTGCAGGTGCCACTGAGTGGGCCGAGTGTGGAGAACAGGAACTTGACAAAACCAACGGATAGCTTTTCCTGGGGTCGTCCTGCAGAAACAGCCTGTGAGCTCCAAGGAGCAGCAGCGGCACAAAAAAGAGCCAAACCGAGATGGATGGAGGAGACAGACTCACAGTGGTTAGATTGGCGTGGGGCTGCTGGGGAAACTATGGCCACATTTTCAGGCATGTGGGCCTGTTTAGGCTAAAGAAGTTTGGCTCTGCCTCCTACCTCCTGTGCAGAAGTGGTCAAGCAGGAGGTGGGCTTATGCATCGGGGCTTGGTGTGATTTTGCACTTCTTGTGCTTAATTCTGAAAGTATCCCTGCTGTCAAAGCTCTTTTTAAGTGAAAGTTAGCCACAGAAGTATGAAAAACAGAATCTGTGGCACTGCAGCAAACAGAAGTATTGAAAGGTATAGGAGAGGAGGAAAACAGGCCATAAAACTAATTACTGCCATAAACTTCCTTCCAGATAGCCTTTTAACCTGTCTGCTTTCTACTGCAGGTGAAAGAAATAACATTTAATAATCATTACTTGCAGAATTGAGTCAAGATCTAAGCTTTTTTTTCCCCTCTATTTTAATGGTTCGGTGTACTCACTCTTTTCCATAGATACAATCTGAAGCAATAACATAAATAGTGCTTTTGGTTTAGGTAGATAGGAAAATTTTGCATGCCTTTTTGTGGACATTCAGAAGTGTACACTCCTCAGGTGTATATTTCTCAAATATTTCATTGAGGCAAGCTAGACTGAATGAAGGCCTGAATTCAGAATGTGCTAGTTAGGCTAAAACCCAAGTCATGAGGAAGTGAATGACACAGGAGTAAAAGTAGCTCTTCATCTGGAAGAGTGTGCACAGAGCTTTAATATGCTCTGAAATGTCATGTTTCTTTCATTTGATTTCTTTAATGGGCTGATCACAAACTCAAAGTTCAGATTGTGAGATTACTTATTAACTATTTTTAATTTGACCTTCACTTTATTTGCAGTAGGGGTTTGTTGCATGGTTAGAATTTCCCATTTTTCACCTTTTCTTTTTCCCTCCTGGTCCCACCAGAAGTTTGTGTGCTCTTCTGACATTTTACTGCTGAGTTCCAAACTGATTGTGGAAGTATTTATTTTTTCTTTCTCTTTATAACCTTGCTTTCTAAGTAAATGTTATGCAGTGTTAGTGCCCTACATAAAACATACTGGTTGGCTTCTTTGTGATGTGTAATGTCACAAATGTTCAGCTTGGTTTGAGATTCTGTGCCATTCTCTCGTCTCACGGTTCATTACTCATTTCCAATGGGTTTAATGTCTTGACCTAAAATGATTTAAGACATTTGATTTCTTCTGTTCATTAGGACATGTCCCGAGAGATTTTTGTAGGTATAAATAATGCTAGCAGGAATTCTCTGGGGGTTTTTGGGTGATAATTAGTGGGAAAATGCTTCATCTTTGTGTTTTACTCGAAGTCTTCTGTGTATTGTACTTACAACAACATGTATTGCTCTGCCACGGTCTATGAACTTGAGGCTGTCCTCAAAGACAAACCATTTTATCTGAGACTTGCTTCTCCTACATGTGTTCAGACATAAATAAGAGCATCGCTACAACTGAAACAGCTTATAATATGACTGACAGACAGTGGAAAGATTTTAAGCAGGCCTGCAGCAAGAAGTTCTGTTTGCCTTCATGTGCAAGTCTGGAAAATACACAGAGATCTGCAGAAGTGTAGCTTCTCAAGTGGGTGTAAGCAGTCTAGCCCAGAGGAAGAGCCTGAGAGGAGCATTTTGAATGAAAAAGGAAGGTCCAGCTACACTACTCCAGCACTAATCACACAGGGAGTGCTGTTTAAGAAGTTATCTTCTCCAGCTTCTTAACACCCCTTGCCTGACTGGATGGGTGCTACAAGTGAACATTCAAAATAAATAATTATTAAAAAAAGAGGGGGGAGAGGGGAAAAGAAAATGTCTGTGGGGAAGCTATGGAAGAGAGAAAACAGAGAAGGCACACTGAAAATGCTCAGAGTGAGAAAAGTTGTAGGTAAAAAGTTAGCAAGAAAAATGTTGTCTTTTTCATTTGCTTGTTACATCTGCTTCTGATAAAAACTAGTGCAAGCTGCCCTTAGTTACAGAGCTAGAAGATACATATCATCATCAACAACAGGACAAGATGACACAGTCTCAAGCTGCGCCAGGGGAGGTTTAGGCTGGATGTTAGGAAGAAGTTCTTCACAGAGTGATTTGCCATTGGAATGGGCTGCCCAGGGAGGTGGTGGAGTCACCATCACTGGAGGTGTTTAAGAGGAGACTGGATGAGGCACTTGGTGCCATAGTTTAGGTGATAAGATGGTGTAGGATGGATGATAGGTCAGACTTGATGATCTCGAAGGTCTTTTCCAACCTGGTCTGGTCTGTTCTGTTCTGTTCTGTTCTGTTCTATTCTATTCTATTCTATTCTATTCTATTCTATTCTATTCTATTCTATTCTATTCTATTCCTGGTGTGAAAAGACTGAACAGTGTCATACATGCTTATTTTAACACTATAAGGAATAACCCCTCTCCTCTGTTCTTCTCATGGTAAAGGTATTAACAGAGAACAAATCGTCTTAAGTAATAATGGCTTGTATCAATCACCCTATTAATTTGCTTTAATTTCACATAGATCTGTGACAACATTTAACAGGCAGAAATAGACACCATGAGAGATGTCAGGGGAAGGGAAGGGAATCAGCCAAAACTTTAGTTTGCAACTTGTTTACTTCAACTGATTACTCTGTGTAAGTATTTTTAGATTCTTGTAATACTGACACTGGTTCTAACATGTCATTAACTGGCCTTTGCAGGAATAATGAAGTGGTTGTCAGAAGCACTGAATATGTTTGAAAAGTCACTATGCTGCCACAAAAATGCATAACTATGAGTAAGGTACACATATGTGCTTTAGATTTGTACTTCTGTATGAAGCAGAACTTCTTTTACTCCTGTACATTATCCACCTGTAGATGATTGCACAGGTGCCAGCAATACTCTCAGCAGAGCACCTAGTGAGCTGCTACTCTGTCACTAAGCATGTCATGAGCTCAGACAAAAAAGCTTCTGTAAGTTATATGTGTTGTTTTAAAATATTTTCTAAGAAAAAGAAGCAAAACTTCAGTTAGAAACAAACAAACAACAAACCACAGTTTAAGCCTGCAAATGTGTTACTGCCACTTATTTCTAAAATACCAAGTTTGTTTCCTTGTAGCTCGCAAATACACAGACAAGCATGAATGGATATCAGTTGAAAATGGCATTGGAACAGTAGGAATCAGCAATTTTGCACAGGTATTGATCTCTCCCCCTCTCCCCTCCCCAAGCCTGCAATGTTTACTTGCATGTGGCTGCTCTTGTCCTTGCTCTTTGGACAGTTGCTGGGTTTTATTGTTCTAATTGCATATGCTATGGAGTGAGCCCGAGTTTTGAACTTGGAGTTATCCCAGTGAAGAGAATCCTGCTTCAGCATTCTGATAACTTCTTAATCGCTTCAGATTTAGCCTATGGAAAGCTGAACTGGATGAGAAATTTAGTGGTTCAGCAGAATTTTAAACCTCCTTCATTATTTCTGGCTATGTGCAGGGGATATTGTGCACGTTTTATGCCAGACTTCGCTCGAACATGAATACACTGCAATCCCTGTGGCTAAAGAGCAACCGTGAATAGCAGCACACCATGGCATATGCTTCTGACTCTAGGATAGGCATCCCTTTGGATTTTTTGTTTCATTCTCACACAAGTTGTTGATTTGCAGTAGTTGTAGGCAAATTCAAGACAGAGATTCATTGCTTGTGAAAACTAAAATCCAATGTGAGTAGTTATCAATGAAGTGGAATGAATGTTTCTTAGGACAAGCAGTGTTTCCTGCAATCTCAGTTTCCTGCAGATAGCACTAAACTGTGTAAGAGCCCACGTCTGTTGTGAGACAGGGCACACTGTCTGTGAAGAGGCTGAAGCCTGTTCTGGTTGAGCCGATTCTTATGATGATAAGGCTCCTTATTAAGTCATTAAGGACAAAGTGTATGCTAACAGCTCTGGAGCTGTCTCTGTCTCTGGGGAAGAATTATTGTGTTTTCTTTCAGACTGCACTGGAAATAAATTCTCTGCTTTGTAACAAAACCAAAACAAAACTAAAAAGATAATTCCTCAGATCATTGGAGCTTTATCCTTTAAAATGGTTGTTACTTTGTCTGATGCAAAGAAGATCAGCAGATGTTGTTTCTCATTCTGCCTGAAGAGATCTGTGTATAAACCTTGGAACTCAGCCTGAGGGCTATTAACACTGTAATAGATAAACGATTGTGTGGCATTTGGGGCATAAGAGCAGAACAGGTTTTTTTTCCACATTAAATGTTTAAAAAAGTTTAAAATATGCAGTCCTTAAAGGAGAACTAAATTTGGAGACAGAGATTACTTATGTACAGATTCTAAATCTACTGTATCAGATCTCTCCTGTGTATAGCGTCATTAATGTATGCTTTGGTGCTTTTGTTTTTCTGTAAAGGAAGCATTAGGAGATGTTGTTTACTGTAGTCTTCCAGAAGTTGGGACAAAATTGAGTAAACATGGTAAGTTTCAGCTCTAATTTATAATGAATTATTCTACTCATCCCACTCTCCTTTTGGAAAGATAAATGAAGTGATCTTTATGTTCATTAGTGCCACTATAAATCTTATGGATGCAGAATAAATTTGGGTATTTCTACAAGAGACAGCTTTAATTTCAAATTCTCACTGTCAGGCCATTCATGGTAGCAGAAAGTACCTGCCTGTTACACTGTGAAGACTTCATTTAAAAGTTAAATGTGTGAAATATCTTTTGTAATAATTTTACAGATGCTCTGTTTTAAAAATATTTATATCTTGATTTGGACTCACTCCTGTTGGGGCTGTCTTATTTGTATCTGCTGGGAGGTGTTTCATGTGTTGTACAGTGTAAAACATCAAACTGATCAAACATACCTAGTTAATTTTTCAGAGAATATACAGGCTATGTAATTGTGGGGTATCAGCTGTAATCACAGGCTTTTGCTAATTGGTGTCATACAAATGGTTACATTCTTCTTCATTCAGTTACGTAATTTTCCACAAAGTAAGATGAGCATTAGTAGGGTAGAAAGGAAAAGGTGAGATAGAAAGGAAAACCTCCTAGTGGGGTAGAAAGCAAAAAGCATGCTCCTGTATTTACATGGATAGCTGCCCCATTAGTGTATGAATAAAAGATTGTGTTTAGCCTCAGATGGTGTGGATGGGTGTGGATCTCCTGAGGTGAAGTAGCAGACTTTTTTTGTGTTCCCATCCGTTCTTTGGAACACATCCTGTCAAACTGTTTTGGCCAAATCTATTGCATCACCTTGAGCAGTGAAGGATAGACTAAAGGTCTTCCTGCTTAGAGTTTTCATGAACCAACTCTGAGCCTTGTTTTATCAGAAGCAATTTCATTTCTATTTAGTTGTTCTCTTTTCTGCCCGTTATGGCCTTAGTCTAACTCCCAGCTTTCCCAGAACATGTTGTTCTCGATTCTTGTTGCTGATGGCTATCTGCTCTTCTGACAGCTCTGCGTGCCTCCAGCCTCTGGCTTGTTTGCTTGCGGCTTAGAGTTACTCTGGACTAACATTGCTCCAGGCACCATTTCCATAACTGCCTACAAAAGAGAAACAAGGGAAGAGCGGCTGGGTGATTCCAGTGTGGTGCTTCTGAATACTAATGTGTGTGTTCCAGTGAGTGCAAATGTAACACTTGATAGTGTTTCTGAAGAAAAAGCTGGGATTCCTGAAATTGTGGCTATTTTGTAACCAAGTTAGGTATAAAAATGTTTGGATTGTAGCTAACACATATTTTGGTGTCTTGCAGCAAGAGCTGGATCCGGTTCCTTCTAACCTGATAAATCACATGCTGTAGGGCTTTAGCCAAATGTAAGAAATTTCTGTCCCTCCTATAGAAGTCCACTAGTCAGTGTTATGCATGTTGCCCAGAATAATTCACGTGCATAAACAGCAAATTGAATACTAAATTTGTTGTTGTCATAAAGTTGATGACTTCAGTCTCTGACAGTTTTCCTTGCTCAAGATCAAGTCACTTCTTCAATGGCTAGGTCATCACCAGAATGTCTGATTGGAAAATCTAAAGGACTTTGTATTTTCCTCTTCAAAGCATTCAATCGCATTTTGTGTTCCAGATGAGTTTGGTGCTTTGGAAAGTGTGAAAGCTGCTAGTGAACTCTACTCTCCTCTCACAGGAGAAGTGACTGAGATTAATGCTGCCCTTGCAGATAATCCAGGGCTCGTCAATAAATCTTGTTACCAAGATGGTAAGTTGACATGTTTTATTTTTCATCCATGAGTACCACCTGGATTCTGGCTATCACAAATAGCTCTGCAATTCCCAGTTATTCCAGTTTAATGGTGTGGAGAAATAAATGGAATATACTGACTATAGATCAAGCCCAATGCAATTTAACATGAAAGTATTACAAAGTCTTGTCTCCACTGATAGCTGTTTTACAGTGTAGTCTTTTTAGACAGAGACTGCGGCTGAATTTGAATCTCTTCCCCTTGATTGCATTTCTCTTTTTTTGCTCTGGTAACAGCTGAAGATGCTGAGAACTCAGGCTCTTCTACTCTTTCTAGACAGCATTTCCTTAATGCCACTGTCACAGACAGTGCTAAATTAGACAAGTGGTCAGACTTGTATAATTTAGGGCCAGTTCTTGCATCAGGTTTGGGGTTTTTAATTTTTTAGAGTACTAAAACATTGTTTTGCCTGCACAAGAGATCCTGTTGATGAATGTTCCAGGGCTTGTGTGCCTACTGGGAGCACTTTTCTCGGGCAGCAACACAAATTAATCACTCCTGTAGGATACTAGCAACTGTTTTTAATTTCCTAATTACAGGCTGGCTTATCAAGATGACTGTGGAAAACCCTGCTGAACTTGATGAACTGATGAATGAAGATGCCTATGAGAAGTACATAAAATCCATTGAGGACTGAGCTGGAATAATGAAATAAATCCATAAAAAAATATTTTGGTGTAGTTTGTCATCAATCAGTGAAGTACAAAATACCCAGTTTTGGCAACCTGAAAAATACTACTCATGATCATATACATACAAGGCCATAAATAATTGCAGTGCTAAAAATGTTTAATATCTGCATACTTCTGAGGATTTTCAATTGTTTTCTGATTTACATAACTTCAGGATATTTTCTATAATATTTTCTGGATTCTATAAATTTATTTGCTAAAATACCTGCTTCCCAAGATTCATTTGACAATCAAATTCAGTAGCAACAGCCTTAATGTGGTAAATCTGTAGTAGGCATATGACTGTTTGCATAACCTAGAATACAGCTTTCCCTGAAACACTTCTATTGCTCCCAAGATATTGGAAGGCAGTGTCTTCCTAAACTCCTAATGTGTTTCCTAATCATAGCTGCAAAGGTGACACCAAAACCAGAAGCCATATCAACTACCTCTTTGCATGATTTTTAATTCTTTACAGAATATATCAATCCTTTTGTTTTCCTTCTTCATCTTACTGTATAACTAAATAGTTCTGCCTTTGAGGCAGAAGGTCTTCGTGTTCTGCTTTATATGGTTTCTTAGTATGCAAAACTCATGCAGTGATAGTTTAGCAGGGTTCTACAGTGGATTCTTTAGGCTGTGTTTTTTATCTAGCAAACACTATGGCACAAGTAGTTAAGGAATTCTACATCTTGTATCTAGCAGTTGTGATGATTTCAGGAGAGCAGGTATGAAAATGGTGTGATCAGTAGCAGTTTGACACAGAATGTAGTGTGTGTGTATTTGTCTTTAAGATCAACTGCTGTAATGACATCACAGGAATGAAACTAAAGCTTCTGCTTTGCAAACCAGTAAACTTAAAGGAGATGATTCCATTAGACTTAATATTTAATGAGTCCAAAATGTGCACTCATAGTTGATGTGACATCTAAGGTAAGGTTGAGTTGTACAGACCTGCACTTCAGGAAAATCTAATAGTACAGCAGAGTTTTGATCTAAATTTTTTTTCCCCTACACTTTAAAAAATGGGGATTAGAAGCCAAGCATGGCACAGGAATGAAAATCAAGTACTATATAAGTCAATGTAAGAGGAAGCAGAGGAATATTTAATTGATGTGAGATGGCAAAGGAAAAATTCATATTCCTTTGAAAGTTCCTTTCTCAAGCATGGCCCATGTAAAGGGCAGAAATAACCTGCAGGTGATACAGAAACCTTTCTAATGTATGAAAATGGAGGGCTTTCTTTTATGGTCTGAAGAGATGTCAGAGTAATTGGTGTGGCTTTGAAATCCCAGGAGCTGATTTTTCCTACACAAGTCCCAAATAAAAGCCCTGCCAAGAGGCAGACTACTCTGTATTTAAGATAAAACTATCTTCTCCGTGGGAGTTAAACTGCAAAGTGACTGAGAGGAAAGACTGTGTTTGACTGCTCATAGGAGTCCTAGCTTGGCAGTGGTTGATAAAAGCTCTGGTTAAATCCAGTGTAAATGCTTTAAAATCTCTCAGTACTTATCCATTATTCACAGTATCATGCAGTATTTATTATGACAACATTCAGAGCCCACAGAGCTGAGAGTCTGATCCTGGCCTCTTATGGATTCCCTGTGTCAGTTCGGATCTTTGACCTCCCTGTGTACTTTCCAAAGGGAATGAGAAAGTTTGTTTCAAATTAGAATGAGGGCAGGCAAATGGAGCTAGGGTACTGTTTCTTCCACCCTTTCTTTTTTTTTTTTGGCCAACTCTGCAGCATATAGGTCCTTCAGCCACAGCCAGGCAAGGTATGACCCTTGTGAATCTCCCTTTAATGCTTAGTCTAGAGGATTCTAATGCATTAGAATTTTTTTGTCCTTAAAATGTTTGTATTCTTTCCTTTACATCAATGAAACATGAAATAGTAATTTCTGTAATTCCTGAGGAACCTGGGGAATAGTGAAAACTGGCAGATCAGATCTCTTCCTCAAGCTCTGCTCTTCTCCATTAGCAGTGTTTGTAAGGTTAGACTTCAATATGGTTAAATGACAACTTTCTGGACAGGCATCTGAAACAGAATATAACCTTTCTTTCAAGGTTCACAACTGGAAAAAGAATGAACTTCTGTTTACAAAAGAGGAGAAGCAGGAACCTCTCTATCCCTAGTTCTTTCACAGTTTTATGTGGCCTTAAAGTGACTTGTTAAATTCCCAATTCCTCTTAAAAGGGGAACAATAATACTGAGGTATTTTTCTTGTGTGCTCATGCCAAGAGCTCCGGAGTTCTACAGTGATTTAGGCCAAAGGATGTGTATTGGAGCAAATATTTTTATATCTTTCTATAATTCACTCAAGTACCTGAATTACACTGCCAAAAGAATGTATTCTTCCTTGCTTGATGTATGCTACACAAGCAGAACTCTTAGCTTTCAAATAATCCCATCACTATATTCAGCAGCAGCAGGAGGCCTCAGGCAGACCAGCGTGCACTAGTTGGAGCCAGGCTCTGCAAAAGCATGCATGCAAAGCTTGCCAGCATGAATCCATAATGAATGCCTTTCATCAAAATAAAAAGGTGGAGTGAATGTGTATTAGCTTTGGTCTATGCCACAATTTTAAATGCTTTTGTATAAATCACAGGGGAAAACATCATTTGTTCACCAGTGTGTGCTCCTGCAGAAAATGAATAAAGGAGATGATTTTTTGCAAAATAACTGTTTTATCTGTGACCTCTTAAGTCTCAATCCTGAGCTTAAGAACTTTCCATTCATAATTACTGGCTACTCAACATTATAGACTCAGGTTGGGTTTATGGCAAATTATGATTTCCATACTTTTCCCACAACCAATAATTACATCTCTTAAGGGTTAACTATATCCTCAACTTTCTTCTTGCCAACCCTTGCTTTCTGTTTCACAAGTACCTGCCACTTTATCTCTCAAATTAGCTAACTCAATAATATAAACTAAACTTGGACTGATTTTTTTTTTCAATCCCTGTCTAGTTTTTGAAGCTTTTTTCCAATGTCAGTTCTGAAAAGACTGCATGCCTGAAATGTTGTCTTTCAGCCAATGATGTGCTGCCTCTCCCATCAAATCTTCTATATAGATACAAACCATCTCATTGCTACTTCTCACCAGAGAGGAAAAAGTATCAGTGGTATAAAACTAAAAGAACAAAAATAAGTAATACCAGGCAGTGGTGTTTTGATGAGCATAAAATAAGGGCAATGTCATCTTCATTGTCATTAAATTAGCAGTAAGATGATTACTTAAGCAGCTCTGATTAGAAGTGCAGTGGGTTTCAGTTTCTATAGCTCCTCTTAACTGGAGTCTCCAGTGGATAAGGATCCCTTTTTCTTCATACTCTGGTAATGGCTTCCATCACAGAACTTTCATAAGCTGACACATCAGGGACATAACATCTATCTTCGTGTGAGCCTCGTCGTGCAAATAAACAGAACTGCTCCAATAAATCGAGAAGATCCTCAGCAGAACATGTGGTGCTTTTCTGTCGTAGTGCTGGGAGACATCACACCGTAAGAGGTAATGAAAATGGCACCAACTGCGCTGTGTATTCGGGAGAAGCCCTAGCAGCGGTACATAATTTATTCATCACCCGAGTTCACCAGTGGGTGGAACGCTCCAGGTTGTCGGAGGGTGACGCGCCGATTAAAATGATTCCAAGTTAAAAGAGGGCATTGTTGCATCCTTTCACCACACGATGGCGCTTCACACGCTAGCAAGAGAGGGCAGCGGCCAGCCTGGTTTTCCCGTTCGGCTGCTCGGGCCCTGGAAGGTATCTTAGTGACCTCACAGTCATTTATTTCCTAGACCAGCTTCGAGAGCAGAAAAAAATACGGAGCACATCTTGCTTCATTGAAAGTGTTTAGAAACCACTCCCGACACACTATATGTAACAAAGGAATTCACTTAAACCTCATTTTATTATACCCATCATCTTTCCATCTTTCTTCTGCCCAAGCCCCCTCTTCCCTCTTCTTGAAGCACGTCTAAAATGTGGCCTGGTGGGGAAGGGATGTGCATGGACAGTCTAAAACGTCACCAAGTGCCAAACATGATGCCAGCTGCTGAGTCAATAGGCACCTTTCGAGAACAGAGCAGATATTGACTGGGAGCTTTGGGGAACATTCTTCCAAAGTCAGCAGGGGAAGTGTTTTTATATCAGTGAAGCTGCACCACTGATGTTACATCATGTTGTAAAAGCCGATATTTTTATACCAATGAAGTGTCAGAGAGACTGCAAAGTCATTGACATAATACAGTGATGCTTCTGCAGGTGAAAATTTTGATGTGGGAGCCGTGGCTGGACTGATGGACAATCAAAATTCCTTTGGCAAGCCATTTCCAGGGAGATGCAAGTCACCATTAAGGTATTCCTGAGCACTGCCTGTCACTGTAAATTACCGGCAAGATATGCTTCAGGTATCCCAGACAGATTTTGAGAGCAGCTTGGACTGTCCTCAATGTAATATTCTCCACTTTCCCCACATCACTTGAGACACAGCCCTAGAGAAACAGCCCTTAGGAGAAGAATTCAGTCTGTGGTATCTGTAGCAGTCTGAGTTCACCTCAAGTTATTGATAACCCTCTCTTCCTGACAAAGCATAAAACAGTTGCTTCAGAGCTGATGTATTTTAGTGCAGTACAAGTGCCTTACATCCCCTGCTATTAGGCTGTTTTATTTGTCCTTTGTTTATAGTGTTCAATTATTCATGCTATTGAATGTCTCTTCCTCAGAGATGTATTTTAATGGAGGCACAACAGCTGTACCTTTCTCTAACCATGAAAATCAATCCACAAGATAGGATGATGAGTCTGCACTTCAGGCTCAAGAGTACTGTTTTTCAGCCATCTCCTTTCTCCTTTCTTTGCTGTGTGAGTCTGGATCAAGAAAAAAGGACAGAGAATTAAGTATTCTTGGCAACTCCTGACTGTTTTGACAACCCCTCAGTTGTACCATCATAGGTGAGGCAAAGCCAGTGATAAAACTGGTGTCATATCACACACAGCTCTTTTCTTTTTCTCTGCAGTGTATCACCCTCAACTACAACCAAAAAGTTTTTGCAGCTTTCTGTTACACCAAGGGACACTTCTTAGATCAGGTTAGACAACAAAGAAGATAATTTAGTCATTCAAAGCCTTGACAGGATCATTTTTTTCCTCTCCGCCTTATCTTCCATAGGCTTAAAGAGGAATTGGAGGACAACATGGCCCTTTGATGCATGCTGCTGCTTCTGTGTGATCTAAAGCAGTATTTCTAATAGGGAATCTGACATAATCTTGCAAAGAGCCACTCTTTAGAGGCAGCACAGGCAAGCTCCATTTCTCCATTCTTCCTGCCCTTATGTACATGGAGAGTCTCAAGGAGTGATCCTGAGGTCTGAAAATGGTTGGGAACCATGGGTCTAGACTGCAACAGCAACATGAGCTCTTGGGATGAGGTTGCAGGGCCCAAGCTGATCTCACAGCTCCCTGCTGCTGAAAGACCAGGTTCTTGCTTTCTCTCCCTCCCTCCTCTTTGCCCTCTCTTTTCTCTCTGTAGCAGATCCTGCTCACTCTTACTACCTCTGCTGGTCACAGGGGCTGCCCCATGTGAGACAGCTGTGGCATGCAACACGTCTCCTGAGCCATTTCAGCTATCAGTCAGATCAAAATTTATTGGTAGATTCCAAAAGGCACCCAAAGAGTAATGCTAAGAAAGAAAGGGAAACAAAAAAATAAATAGTTCTACAATCCATTTAGCTACTGCCTAGTTAGCCTCAGTTCTGCATCACCACTGGAGGAAAAGGCATGTGCTTGCTGAAAGCAGCTTGACTGCAGCTAGTGCTGCATATAATAGGTGGGGCCTAGAAACTTTCCTCCCAGTCCTTCAACACTGAAAAACTGAAACTGTTATTTTTAAAACATTAAAAAATAACTTTTTTTTTTCACATACCCCACATCTACCCTCTAGGAAAGCCACTCTCTCCTCTCCTGAGATTTCTTTCTGTACTTCGTAGCACCTAGCACAGGCCTTTGGCAGCTGAATGGCACTTGAGAACGTTTCAGCTGTTACTAGCAACTGTAATGATGCAAAACTGGGAAGGAAGGACTAAAGCCACAAACAGTGAACTTTCTGGCATCCCTTTCTGAACTACAAACTGCTCAACTGGGTCTGAAACACCAATAACCATACAAGCCTTTATATAAGGACAGCTACATGCATTTATGCCCACCTATAACCTCTTCCTATCTTGCAACCTGTTTACACTTGAGACTCATACAATTGTTAGGGTTAGAAGGGACCTCAAGAATCATCTATTTCCAACCCCCCTGCCATGGGCAGGGACACCTCACATGATATCATGTTGCCCAGAGCCGCATCCAGCGTGGCCTTAAAAACCTCCAGAGATGATGCTTCCACCACCTTCCTGGGCAACCTGTTCCAGTGCCTCACCACCCTCATGGGGAAGAACTTCTTCCTAACATCCAATCTGAATCTACTCACTTCTAGTTTTGCTCCATTCCCCCCAGTCCTATCACTACCTGACACCCTAAAAAGCCCCTCCCCAGCTTTGTTGTAGCCCCCTTCAGATACTGGAAGGCCACAATTAGGTCTCCTTGGAGCCCTCTCTTCTCCAGACTGAATAGACCAAACTCCCTTAGTCTGTCCTCATAGGAGAGGAGTTCCAGCGCTCTGATAATCCTCATGGCCCTTCCCTGGACATGTTCCAGCACCTCCAGATCCTTCCTGTAATAGGGGCTCCAGAACTAGACACAGAAGGCCTCGTTAAAAGGCCACGTTAGCAACACAACTCATCATGCTGCAGCTTCCCCAGAGAACACTCTTAATGGAGACTGCCCAAGGACAAGTTGGATGGAAAATCTGCCCCAAATATTAGGTATGTGTCTTCAGATGTGCAGGTGCATCACATCTTCACACAGGCACTGTGAATGAATTTGAACTTCACTGTTTCAGACCCTGCACAAAGAACTCATGGTTAATTGGTTACCAAAAAAATCAAACAACCACCAACCCAAAAAAAGAAGGTTCACATTCACCACATGCTCACAATCCATATCATTAATCTTTAATGACAATTGGAAGCTACAGGTTTATAAATATATATATATATATTTCATAATTGTGACAACCAGTAACTAGATGTGGTTTTGGTGGAAAATTGTCTGAAACACTGTAAGGCTAGGCAAATTACAAGGCATTATTAGAAAATGTTGATTTTCAACTTTGGGTGATATTACATTACTTTTACAAACATTAGAAACAAACATTACTTGGTGAAATATAAACACTGCAGAAGAAACTACAACCAAAAGTCATTTACTAGTTAAGTACAGAGTTAAGAAACAACGAGGGTTTGGGGTTTTTTAAACAAGATCAAGGTAAATCAAAGGGTCAGTAATAAAAACTTGCATGTTAAAGAACACTGTCTTCAGTAGACAGCATCTCCAGTAGAGAGAGGAATAATTTGTGTAACACTGAAAGTGAGGAGCTAGGTTTGTTTAAACCCATTCCAAGAACAGTGATTTTGTGTCACAGCAGTCAGTTTTTCTGCATTACAACACGGATTTGTGTCCAGATGTAGGCAGGTTTTGCACCCAGGTTAAGCTCATTTTGTATCAACCTTAAAATGCACAACCTGTGTCAAGGTGCACCTCCATGAGGCCAGTTACAGGATGCCCACAAACACACCACAGATTAGAAACTGGACTTGCAAGTAATTCCAACCAATTACTTGCAAGTAATCACAACCAAATTTAGTTTTACTACTTTCTGTGAGCTTTAAAAATATACACATTAGCTCTTTGAAGTTTAAAAGCATAATACAATTTGGCTTATTTTTAAGATACAGAAATACAAACAGAAAACTCTAAACCTCACAACAGTAACACAACCTTTCATCCTAGGAGGTGAGAAAGTATAACATCATTCCACACTTTGCTGAGATATTGTCTTGTTACTGTTACCCAAAGCAGTTTGCCTATGATTTAGTGAAGTCAGATTGAACAAACAAGAGCCTAAATACACAACACTAGTTAAGACACAGAGTTTCCTTAATGACACTTTCAACAGAACATTCTATACACACACACACACACCAATGCATTGACTAGACAAATCAAGTTAACTCCTAAAAAAAACCACCCCAGGTGCACCATAATATTGCATAGAAAGAAATCCCTGGCATTAATACACTTGCACTGGAGACTAGAAAGTTCTCCCTGCCTTGCTAAGTCAAAGCATATAGTTTTGTTTTAACAAAGCTCATCTCACATTTGACTTTTTTTTTAAGCTATATTCTTTGGAATCACTAGTGCACACATTATTTCAAGCATATTTTAATTCTGCATGCTATTGTTTAATATTAAAAAAAACCAACATGAAAAAACCACTAAAATTGAAAGCAAGATGTTTTTTTTCTGCCTTCCCCTCAAAAACAGAATGTAAAATAATCTCCCTGTGTTGCATAAAAATAAAACCAGACCTTTTGTCAACAACAGAAAGCTCAAACAAAAAGAGAGGACAGCTGAATGAAGAGGATATTCATAGCGCATGGGGAAATCCAGGGTCAAAAATCCTCTCTGTAAAATAATGTGGAAGTTGGCTTTTAAGTTGGACAGAGTCCAACAGTAGCCAATGGTTTTACAGCTCAGCGTTCCCTTGGATCATGGAAGCCCCACGTTCATGTCCATACAATGATGTAAGGAAGTCCTCTCACCACTTCACTGTTTTAGGACAATTCTCTCAGATAAGCTGAACCTGAGAAAACCTTCCCATTGAACCCGGTGTGTTTCTCTGAAGGTGTTTCATTTCAAACAAACATCACCACCTTCCATGTTACTAAGTACTGATCAGCTCTACATTAAGGCTAGTTATCTTTATTTCACAGCAAAGTGGACTGTACTTACTTTCTATCCTCAACTATTTATGTCTGAATAAAAAAACTCATTTGCAGTGCTCACAAATATTTTCACTTCAGTAAGCAACCTTTCAGATGTTCGGGTCATGCACACATGAGGTGCGTACAGGAACCAGAATTACTGATGATGTGCCAAGAAGCTGTGCAATACAACTGGAAGGTGAAAGTCCTTCAGATATTCCTTATAGTGAGCACTTGTATTATACAAACTGTGTCGATAGACTAAATCCATCCAAAAGTTTTAACAGTGTGCATTATGCAGCATGAGACAAATAAGAGTAAAAGCTTATAAGACCAGGTCTCTATAAATAGATTTCATAAAAAACTAGATTTTCTGATTTCAGATAGAATATATATTTAGAATATCTGTGTAAGAGGTGTATATATACAATAAGTAGCTTTTGTTATATTCAATATAGTCACAGTTGGGTTTTTTTCACTTAATTACATCATTGTAGAGGTGTACCAGGAAGACATATTTCTGACTGTAATTTCTTTCACTGTAATATGGGGAAACATTATCAAATTCTTCTAGCTGCTACAGATGCAGGATTTCTGCCACAGCTGAAAATGTATCAGGAATTAGAATTGCTAATTGTATTTTAGTATCAATTTCATTTTAATGACAAAGCCATTATTGATCTTTTGGTGAGAGAGCTAAGGAATACATAAGATTTCTTCCTAGGAAATGTTGAAAGGCACATAAAAAATTCATATTTTTTATATATATATATATATTATAATACGATAAAAAGCAGATTTTGAGTGTTTCTGTAGGTTACTTTACATGAGAACACAGAATTAGCAGATGTTGGCCTGTTGGTGCTATGGAAAAATGTTTCATATGTCTGTAAAGAGGCCGTGCTTATGCATGAGCAGACATTTGTTCATTCGAGTGGTACATTTTCCCCCTCACATGTGCTGAAACAACAAAGGGTGTGCACTTCTTCTGTTGGTTACTGAGATACCAGGGCACACACGCAGTCACATCAAAGAGTTGCTTGCAAATGGTCAAAGAAAAAACAAAACCCACCCAACATTTACCTGAAATTTTGTACAGTTATTGAAAATGAGTATGAGAGTTTCAGTTACTGACTTCATGCTAATAAACAGCAGTATGCTTAGCTAGCTGACATTCCATTCACAGACTCTTAACAGTTCTGATTCCTTTTTAGGATTTATAATAATTAGGGTAGATTTCAAAACTATTGCCACTGAAGGTATAGAATCACATGCAAAAAAAAAAAATCTACCAGTGTAAGTGCGGAGCAGCAAACATCAACATGTATCAGGCATACGGCACAATTTGCCTCGCTGTGTAAAGCGTCTTCAGATTGCACACAAAATGACATGGCACACTGCACCAAGCTACAGCTCTGCACACTAAATGACAGACACATTGTTACCTCTGCAGACAGACGCAATGAGTAACTCGCTTCGCAGCCAAGTACACCACCTAAAGATTATTGCCTTGCTTAAAGCATTCTAGAATCACTCGGAAAAGAAAGTGGCATGGGCTTAATTTATGTGAATCAAAATACAAAGAGGTGACATTTATTCCAGGAAAGGTTGGCTTGAAAATTTCCAAATATTTCCTTTTGCCTGTGAAAGTTCACTCTGTAGAACTACAGAAACATGATTTTGAGAAGTTGATTTGTTCCTGCTGCCATTAAAATGATTGATCAGCCACCAACTGGAAAATTATCCTCCCCAGCACAGGCCTTTCTCCTCAAAGTCATCCTTCATGCAAATACTACACAATTATTATTTGGGATTTTTATTTCATCTCCATTCATCACGATGCTTGTAGCAACCTATACAGGTTGCAATCTAAAGGACTGGAAATTGTGCATGAATGCTGCCAAAGAATACTCACGGACGATGCAATTGAGAATGTTTTTGGCAATTGAATAAAACTTGCCTGGAAATCAATTGATGTGATAGGAATAAAAATGTGCAACCAAAGTAGGGCACCTTTGACATATGCCACGGAAACTCCTGTTGAAGCATCTCAAGCCCCATCAACAGCATTCCCTAGTCAAAGATGACTGGGTGCAACCTTACTTTCCAGACTGTAAAAAGTAGGTGTTAATAAATGCTTCTAGAAGACCATGCCTCTTACTCGACTCACACATCTGTCACCAATTGTTTGTGATCAACTTGAAGCCCATAAAGTACAAGCTCACACACTCACAAACCCCACCACACTCACAAAACTTAAGTGTTGAAGCTCAGGAGACTCTGCTTTGCAAAACAGTCTTCTGGTATGCTATGGCCCCAAAAGGTTTAATACTCAGCTTTGTGTTTGACAAAGGGACCACAAATAAAAGAGCAATAGTGTCTGAATGATGCTCTAAAGCCAGAGCCCAGTTCTGTCTATAACACTTTGACTAAAAGCAATTGCAATTTCACCTAAGTCATGATAAAAAAAGGGTAATACAACAACTTGTGCGTGTACTCAATGCACATACATCCATTTAAACATCCCAGATTTAAAGAGAGTTTAAGCCACAGTTGCTATAAGGAGATTTTTAAATGACTGGAGACCTGCAGATGCTGCATAAACCAAGCAGCAATGCCATTCACAGGGAAAAAAAGAGTAAAATATAGAATTCAAGATATTCACTGATATTTTGGAAAGCTATAACATAAATAAAAAGATGTTTGGCTTTATTTCCACCTGATGTCAAAGTGCTTTCAAATGGAGACAAGTCCTTTTCCTTCTCTCCAGTATTAAGGCTCTCATAAAAAGAATAAGTTTAACTAAAAGTCACTTAGGCTTTCATCCTCATATACACCACTTAATATGCTTTAATCACAGACACTTTAAGACCCTAGTTCTGCAGTTCTAGCTTTATAAATATGCACTTGTAATATATATGAGATTATTTCCTTATGTGACCCAGGCCTTAATATTCTCCAATGGAAACAGTCAGTAGATGTTGACAAGTACATTTCTTTTAGATTTTCTTGCAATGAAAAAAGAAAGAAAAAGGGATTAGAAATCTGACTGGGAAATTAAACCCACCTTACTAATAGTACAGTCTTGCTTTTATTTCTATTAGATCAGAAACAGGGAACTAGAGAAATTAAATTAAATCAAATCTCCTTTTCCCATTAAGCTTCCAGACTTTTCAGACCTTTTTTTTTTTTCCTTCTCCTCAGAATATATAAATTTAATTATTCTGACTGAACCCTCAAGAGACAAAAGTGCTCTCAATTCCCACCAAAGCCAAAAGGTTCTAAAGACATTAATCAAGCTCTTCAGGACACTTAACCCTTCCGAGGAGCATGCAAATGCAGTTAAAAAATCACATTCCATTCCTAACCAATCTAGAGACAATCCAAAACGCTAATGGCCTGATCTTACAGATCTTCATAATCACACTGACATCAGTTTTCCCACCGTCAGAAGTCTTATTTGTAGAGGTCCCTCTCCTGCAAACACACATGCCTAAATTCTGGAAAATCAGCACCCAGATTGGGCACCAGCTCAACATGTATTCAGCTACTCTCCTGAAAAAGCAAGTTTTAAAAGCAAAATACTGCACTTACTGCTAATATAACTTAAAACATACCTCTGAAGGCAGAAGTCTGCATGGTCTGTGATTTTGACACATTTTTTACATGGCAAGATATGGCTTTCTTCACAAAATTGGAAAACTTGAGCCAGATAAACTCAAATCTGTCACTTAGGAAAGTCTTACCAAAAATTCAGAGCATTTTGTTTTTCAGAAAGCAGAATCTTGCACTGACACCTCAGCATAAGAAATCCAATTAAACTATGAAGAGGAATAGAACTGAAAGTGCTGCTCAGGATGCAGACTAAAATGACAGATTCAGCTCTTACCATCTCTAGCTCCTTTGGTGCAGTTCCATGACTTTCCTGCTGACCTGAGCACAAGCAGCTTTACAGGACCAGTCCTACCGAAACAAACAATGGATCCTAACAAACCTTTGCAGCAACACACCACATGAATTTTAAACAAAAGGCTTGCTTTTTAAAGTCTCTCAACGGGCTGCATTTCAATTAGTGTGTGACCTTGTTTTTCTTTTCTAAGTGTGTTTAAACATATGAAATGGTTCAGGTTAAACAAACAAACAAACAAAAACCAAACAACAGCAAAACCCAAGCAAACAAAATACCCAAAACCAACCAACAAAAAAACAAGCCCAAAACTTCTCAGCTTTAAACTGATCGATTTCACAGCATGATGAAACAGAGCTACACCTGGGGGCCATCTGTACTCTTCTCTTTTTGGGTTTAAACTGGTAATTGCCTATAGCCCTGCCCTGTCAGGCCCTTAGCCCCACAGGCAATGAACGCGACTGGGTCAGCGAGGCTCTGAACTGGGAGCCGGGCTTTGCTTAAGCAGGCTTAGGCAAACAGGATGGCTGGGGCGGGTGCCCCATCACAGTGCCCTCCGTGTCACCTCAGGCTGACCCTGTGGAGGTGACGGCAGATGATCCTGACCTCTGGTACCCGGGAGCATCTGTTCGCACCTGAGGGCCCTAGTCCAGGGCAGTGAATTCCACAAACGCCCCGGGCCTATCTGTCTCCTGAGCCTGGCCGGGTAGCTGCTTTGGTGGTAGCCACAGTGCAGCGGTTGGGAGATAGAGGCAGAAAACCGCATCGGCCGCACACCGTGGGAGGCTTCTCGTCGGCATCGCCAGTGCAATATAAAATATAAACTGTCTGTCTGTAAACACAATTCAGGCAAAACCTTCCTGCGACTTACAGAGAAGCGGCTGGAAGCGAGGCCTGCGCTGGGCTGCAGAACCCCAGGCGGGCTGGCGAAGCCGGAGGAGTGCCGAGCCCCGCTTGGGGGTTAGGGGCAGCCAACCCTTGGCCCTGAGCGGGGGCAGGACCAGCCCGCCAGCCCCGTGGGGCTCCGCGGGGCTCGGCGCTCCCTCCGCGTCGACTCCTTCCCTCAGTCCCTCAGCAGGCGGCCGCCCCCTGCCGCGCCCCTGCCTCAGATGAAGTGGATCCAGGCGGTGCTGTCGGGGTCTTGCGGGAGTCCGGCAGCGGGCACGACGCGCTGCCGGCCCCGCAACCGGTAGTTCGCGCCTTCGTTGTTGTCCCAATATTCGGCACCGGCGACGCGGTAGCGGACGGCAAACTCAAGCGTGGCCTCGGCGGCGGCGCCCAGGGGCAGAAAAAAGGCGAAGCGGTCGGTGAAGCCATCCGCCGGCCCGGGCGGCTGGTAGGCGGCAGGCACCTCGGCGCAGCTGGCCCAGCTGTTGAGCGTGTAGCGCACCGACACGGCCTTCTCGTAGGCCAGGTTGAGGACGCGCACGGAGCCGCGCAGCCCCGCCGGCTCGGCCCGCACCCACTCCAGCCTCACCTTGTGCTGTCGCACCCGCTCCGCGAAGCCGGGGCTGGCGCCCGGCTGCGGCGGAAAGAGCGGCTCCAGCAGCGGCGGCGGTCCGAACAGCACCGGCTCCAGATCGCCCAGCGTCGGCGGTTTCCTGGTCTTGAAGAAGTCGGCGGTGCGCGGCGGTGGCGCGGCGGGCAGCGGCACCTGCGGCAGGTCGGCCTCGCAGAAGTGGCGCACGGAGGTGAGTTCCAGGCCGAGGGAATCGGCAAACCGCACCGTCTTGCGGCGAGAGGGGCTCTGCTGCAGAGCCGGACGCAGGCTGCGGTCGCCGGGTGTGGGCAGAGACTTGGCGCGGCGGCGCTGCGTGGGGCTTGGGGGCACGGCGGGAAGCGTGGGCTCCCGGCCGCGGGGCGGCGGCGGTGGCTTCTTCTCGCCCGCCGCTTCTCGCACCACGGGCTGGGGAGGCGCGGCGTCGCCGTCGGGGCTGCAGCCCCCTTGCACTGCTCGGCCAGGCTGCCATAGAGGCAAGCGCTGCAGCTGAAGTTGCGGGGCAGGTAGAGCCGGGGCGGCGGCGTGGGCACCGAGGTGTGCAGCGAGCCTGCCTTATCCATGGAGCGGCAGGTGGGTGAGGCGGCTGCTGCTAGCGCACGACCCGGGGCCTGCCGCACAGCGCCTCGCTCCCGGCCGCCCGGCGCTCCTCCTTTCGGGACGCGGCGTGCAGCTGGCGAGGAGATCTAGCGCCCGCTCCGCCGGCTCTGCCTCTCTTCGGGACCTAGCGGCAGCGGGATCACCTCCACGTTGTCCCCGTCGCGGCCGGTCCCGGGGATGCCGGCGGGTGCATGTGTCCGCGGCGCTCCGGCCGCTGCTGACGTGCCGGGGTCAGGCAGCGAAATACGCCCCGAGTCATCCTTCCTCCCCCATGGCTCCACGCTGCCTACCCACCCCTCTGACCGCCTCGGTGTCGTCCTAGCCACCTTCCCTAATTAGACCCCGCGGCTGACAGCCCTCCTCTCCCGGCGGCTCCCCCGTCCTGCTTTCCCCAGTACTGCGGCTCTGCCGTCCCTCTCTTCCCTCTCTTCCTCCTCCTCCTCCTCCTCGCTGTGTTCTGGGTCTTTCCTCGAGGATCTCATCCAAAAAGAGGAGGCGGGAGGGATTCCCTAGTGGATGCATTAAAATTCATAGCGGCGCTCTCCCTCGCCCGATCCGTTACAGAAATAGCTGCTCAAGGAAGAAGCAAAGCCGGCCTCTGGAAAGATTAAACGGGCCGATAAGAAACAGCTGTCTTGCAAGCTGGATCTCGCAGTGTACATTTAAAGGAAGAAATCCAGCTAATCTGCTGTAATGCGTTTACAGTACATCTGGTGGATAAAATACACCTGCCCGTTGCCCTACTACAGTTTTGCATCTGCAGTAAAAGCAGCACCAGTCTAAACATGGAGAGCCGATGATGAAACATCAGCTTCCAAATTAGCTGTCGTTTAACGAAAAGCAGACTCCGGTGCAGGCAGTTTAGGGAGCTAAAATACTTCTCTAGCAAGCCGCTTCATTCCAGACTTTCCGTAATCTGCTGCTTGCTTTTAATTAGTAAATTGCATTAAAAACAGTGATCCCGCCACCCTGCCAGGAGCTGAGCCTGAACTGTGTTGACATGCGATTCCGATTTAGCTTCTCAGCAGGAGTTTTTACACCTTCATCACTTTATCTGCAGCACTTGATGTTCCTCTGAAAGTCTAGGCGGTGGAAATGCGGCTGATGAGATTAAGGACAGGGCAAGTAAACCCAACGAGGACCAAGAGTTAAAAGGGGGGAGCACCTCCAGAACTCTGGGAAAAGCTCCTCCTGTGTCACATCAGAACAATCAGCTTTAGTTCCTTTATTAATAAGTATGAAAATAATTCCTAGGTTGTTGCTGCTGGGCTCCAAATATATTTTTTTTTGTCTTTCTAATGACAGATGACTCATAAATAGGGAATGAAAAATGATGCCCAGCAGTGCTAAATTTGACACCATTGTGCTTCCCAGTGATTTGTCACGTCATTGTCTTACACTCACGGGATGATCATAGGTCTTGAAAGACGATGTAGTAATAACATAAGGAATTACATCTGAACTCATTAGCCCAGGATCTTAGGATTGTCTCACTTACCTTTTAACACACACACCACAGGAAGGATTCATTGGGCCTCTTTCCCAAACCTTCCTCACAAAAAAAATGACTATTTCAGGAAAACAACATGAACTCATGAGTGGTCTTTTTATGCTCCTGCTAAACTGGGGGTAAAAAGAACAAACCCGAAGAATTGTTCAAACAGGCTTAAAGATGACTTCCTAATTTTAATTTTTAATTTATTTATCTTTTTTTCTGTAGTAATTTCTAACTGCTGTGATAAAAATTTTCAAAACAGGTAACCCTTTGGTTTTGCTGATGTTAATTAAACTTTAAAACCACAAAATAGTAAGAGCCTGCTAAGTCTTTGCGTTTTTTAAACTACCATGAAGCTATCAGAACTAATAAAACTAAATTGGCTTAAACATGATTAGACATTCAGTGGGTTTGAGCTATATCTTTGTAATGCACATGAGGAACACAACTGTTTGGAGTAATTTAGCTTCTGCTGTACTTTACACAATCGAGGTGCCTCAGTAGAGTTTGACTTCCTCCATTCTGGTAACTTTAGTTGCCTAACTTCTTCATATCATAAACTTGTGTAATGCTCTTGCCTCTGGGCTTTTTCAGGCTTCCTCTCCGGTAATATTTCACAGAGCTAAAAAAACCTAATAATTAACCAACTCCTTTCTTCTCTGATGATGTCAGGCAATGTAGTTCATGGTACTGATTTGAAAATACAGATTTCCCAAAGTCTGTAAACCAAAGACCACCACCTCAGCAAAAAATAGTAATATCCAAACCAACCAACCAAACAAAAAGAAATGACCAAAACACAGCAAGCTTTGGATGAGCTAGGGCAAGGCAACATGAGATGCTGAGGGACACCCATATTAACTGATTGCCGTGACAAGAACATGGTCCAGCTCTTATCATCAGGTAAAACCTGATGGTACTTTAGCCTTGCAAGGGAAGGAGAATCCTGTATGAGTGTGTGGATAGTGGAGAAAAAGCTAAAAAGACTTGATATAACTGCATGCCCACTGTGAGTAACTTCACAGGTAATCCTCCTGGAGTGGAAGCAAGCCATTCACAGGCTTTTAAAAAAATCAGAATTAAATGGTACTTAAATCATCAAAACTTCAACTCACCAACTAATCCAGGAGGTACTCACATTTACACTTGCAATTTCCCTCACACACCTCAAGTTGTGGCACCTCAGCCTTGTCTCATGAGTATAGTCACCATGTAAGCTCCACCAGAATCCATAACAAAGGTATTTCTCACCTTCTCACTTATTTCCCAACACATCTTGCTGAATCTACTGTGGGAGGTGTGCTGCTGCTTGCTGCTTTCTTTTCACTCTCTTGCTTACTTGCCAAGGGTAAAGTTGTGGGAACTCTCACATATTTCGCTTCTCAGTGTCCTTATTACTAGGCTGGTCTTCCTTGTCCAATGAATTTAAGACAGACACAGCAAATGAAACTTTTGAACACCGAAATTTAACAAACATACACAGACATTCCCCCAAATAGCCTGCAGCCTTGTGCATCCTTTTGTGATGTTGAAGCTGTGGTGCAAGTTGCAACTGGGAAACATCTGACACCATTTGTAAAAGGAAGTTGGTGCTGCCTGCTGTGAGTATTTGTACACGGCAAATGCTTACAGCCCCAGAGGCGAGCAAGCACCACCACAGGTACAGAAACCATGGCTTAATATATGCAGTGGTAGGCATCTCTATCCTAATGTAGTTCACAAAACTTTGGACACCTAAGTTTAGAAGTCTAATCTGCCGGTTCGTTTACAGTGCTATATTAAGGATATTATCCACAGCTCTTTTCTAGGTGACGCTGTCAATAACAAAGCTGATAAAGAAATCAGCAGGGTCCTAGCCAGTCTCCTTGAAGAGGTGCCTATTGTTTTTTCACTGAAAAACAGTGGGTTTATGACAAGGTAGATTTGAGGGTGCCAGCAGGAATAAAGTAGTCAGAGTGTACATTCTAGAGCTATAGAGTGTTGCTGTATTTTAGGGTAAGGAAAACAGAAGGTCTTACATTACAGTGAGTGTTGACAGACTTAGGAAATGGCATTTGGACTTTGCTTTAATTCCTGCAGATTCCTCTCCCTTTGCAGATTTAAATAGCATGGTCATAGGATAAAGTTTGCCCTAATGACATTGTCCTAGTAGCTTTTTGTTGACCTGTCGCTGCATCTTCCAGCTGACATAAAAAATTTTAAAGAGAGCCTCTCGCTCTGCCGATGTAGCACCGAGTGGCTCTGGCATTTCTGCCGTGCCAAACTGCATTTTAAAATCCCTCTGATGCCTGAGAATTTCCAGCTAACTGAACAGTGACTTTTGGTCTCCTCTTTTGTTAAGATTTAAATGATTCGCAAAGAAAACGGCAAAACTGATGTAGGCAATGAACGGGGAGCTTTCTCCTGCCGCATTTATCAATTGTCTTGACTCCAGTTAACCTAAGAGAAAGCAGATGTCGGCACTGGGGAGCATTAGACCGAACTACAATGGAACCATTAACAGGGAGGAGTGTCTGTGTGCTGGGGCTTATCCAAAGTGGCTGCTGTCACATGTCCACTTTAACTTTCCAGCAGAGGTTTATTTTTAGCAATGAGAACTGTAGGCAGATAAAATGGATGTAAAGGCGAAGTGCATTATGATTACGTCAGCTTTTGAGATGAAGTTGTGACTCAGGATGTGAATTGGAAAGGTCAGCTTCTACTCTCATTTGTGTCTGTGCAGCTCTTCTGTAGCTGATGAGCTGTGCTGGGGTTGCCCTAGAATATCACCCAAGAGTTTCATAATCTGATATGACTACATGAATCTGACAATGGTATTTACACTGACAGTTGGTAAGCCTTGCGTGATACACTTGTTCTGTACACTTATACTTTAAAAATACCTTCTCATGTTGTTTCACATGAATGATTAACTCAGACTTTATTTATTTCCCCAAGAAAATATCTTGGTAACATCTCAGAATGCCAGGTTAGACTTAGGTAAAATGCCTGAGGTATGTAAAAAGGATTAAGTATTTGGCTAGAGAACAATGGTACCTTCTGTACCAAATATTATCTTCACCTAACCAGGATATGCAGTCTGTCTATTTGAGATGCAAGTTGTGTGATCCACAGAGTTGTTATCAGGGACGTTTGATGTCAAACAAAGATCAGTGAATAATTTCCAGGAGGCTGCAGGGCTGCACATTCTGCTAAACAGAGATGTGACACTTGGAAAGGTTGCTTTGTGGTTGGTTTGTGGGTTTTTGTTTTTCTCTCCAAATATTGAGAGCCAAACAAAGATGGAAGATTAACACAAAAATACAATTGTAAGAGTTTACCTCAGTTCATGACCTTGTGAATCTGCCTTACTGTAGGATGCTCACACAATTTTATTAGTTAAACATTAACCATCTCTATTAATTCAGAAGTGATTGGCTTAAGACTCTGGAGAGAAGATAAGCTGAAAAAAAAAGCTTGCAGTGCACAGTATGAATGTTGTGGCACTGGAGGTTAGAACAGGACCACCATTTGTAAGAGTTTGCCTCAGTTCATGACCTTGTGAATCTGCCTTACTGTATGATGCTCACACAATTGTAAGCATCATTGTAAGAGTTTACCTCAGTTCATGACCTTGTGAATCTGCCTTACTGTATGATGCTCACACAATTTTATTAGTTAAGCATTAACCATCTCTGTTAATTCAGAAGTGATTGGCTTAAGACTCTGGAGAGAAGGTAAGCTAAAGAAAAAAAGCTTGCGGGGTACAGTATGAATGTTGTGGCACTGGAGGTTAGAACAGGGCCACCATTTTTCTGGCAGCAAATCTGATCTTTCAAGTGACACCACCTCTGTTGTGGAGAGAGGAGTGTCACCTACTGAACAGCAAACCAAACAAGCACTCATGGCAAACCCAGCACAGTGCTGCTGGCAGGATTGCTGCCTCCTGCATTCCTTCTTTCTTCCTGAAGAACAAAAGTAAATGTTTTTTGTATCTGTCTGGGCAGGCGTTTTGTTGCATGGGGGAAAGTTACAAAGAACATATTAAAAAGTTATAAAAAGGTCATTATAGTTGATACTATGGATCTAGATGTATGTTTCTTCTCTTCCAGTACTCTGGATATCTGAAAATATCAGCCAATGACTACTTGGAATCAAGCTCTACTTGGTTAATTCCCAGGAAACAGTTATTTTGTAGTAGTAACCCCTCCTAACTGCTATTCAGGTATGGTGCTACAGTGACACAAATGTCATTCTGACAGAACAGAGACACTCTCTAACATACCATTTCCTTCTTTCTATGATATTCTCTGATCTGTTTTTCATATTTAGATATAAAATGCAATCTTTACAAAAGAAGCATTCTTCATAGGAAGCCCCAAGATAAAGGAATCCTTACATGCTTGTTTCAGTCCTGTTCTCCACTGAATAGAAAATTCAAGCATATACACATATCTGTGAAACTAGTAACATTTTCCATAGCCTAGTGGGGAAAAGATAGTCTCCCCCACTCAGACCACTAAAAATAGTTCCAGCGAGAAAACGGAAGAATTAACTGCATTACCAGTTAACAGTAGGTAAACCCAAATATATAGTAGTTAAAAGCTGTAGTGACTGCAGATAGGTACTAAATTCCTTAGGACTACAGGGGGAAAAAATGTTCACATTTGCAGAGAAAACCATATACTTAATTTCCCCATTTCCCAGTGTTTTATGCCAGGAAAGGATTTTGCTGGGGTTTTTGAAACTTGTCAGATCAGAGGTTTTACAATGTGGTGCAAGATATTTCCAGAACCACACTGGCAGTTTATTGCTACAGAGAGAGATCAGAAAAGCTGCCAGCGAAGGGGCTAGAGCATAAAGAAACAAATATACAGCACTTAAGCCATCACAAGCTTAATGAAGCTACGTGTCCTTGAATACACTGGGCTCTTGTAGCACGGGAAACAGTGGCTTCTTGTTTACGTGTAACCTCTCTCAAGAGTAATGCCAGTCCCAATCAAGGAAAGGAAACTTCAGGGCTAGAGCAGCTAGAAGTGCTTCCTGTGTTCAAGGTGCTAAACCAAAACAAGCAAAGAGGGAATTCTTGACAACAATGCAAAAACACAATGATGGCACACCTGAAAGTTAAATCAACATTTACCCTCCTTTTGTTTTACGTACACTTCCAAAGGACTGATTCCAGAGGACTCGCTGTCAAAACCCAGAGCCAGAGTGAAAATCTGCCTCTAATTCCATTGTTTTGACAGAAAACAATCAGCTTGCCAGCAGGCAATTTCTCTAAGTGAAGGAAATTCAGGAATTAAACACAAACCGTTTGGGATGCTTTTACTGCCAGCAGAAGCAAGCATGAACACCCCATGCGGGTGGTGAGACACTGGAACAGGTTGCCCAGGGAGGTGGTGGAAGCCTCCTCCCTGGAGGTTTTTAAGGCCAGGCTGGATGTGGCTGTGAGCAACCTGATGTAGTGTGAGGTGTCCCTGCCCATGGCAGGGGGTTTGGAACTGGATGATCTCTGAGGTCCCTTCCAACCCTAACAATTCTGTGATTCTATGAAGGTACCCAAGACAGCCACAGCTTCAGGAGGCTGGCCAGGAAAGCTGCCTGTTCACAGGTGCTTGCATACAAATGCATCTCACAGTCCATGAGACTTCCATGCTGCACTTTTTTGATCCTTCTCTAACATCCAGCCCCTGACTACTCTTGCAGTAAGTAATTTTTTTCCTAATATGCAACCTAAACCTCCCCTGGTGCAACTTGGTGAGAGATTTTTGAGGATGTCAGGCAGTGATAGTACTGGGGGGAATGGAGCAAGACTAGAAATGGGTAGATTCAGACTGTGTGGGGATTGAAGATATGCCACAAGATTGGATGTTAGGAAGAAGTTCTTCCTCATGATTGTGGTGAGACACTGGAACAGGTTGCCCCGGGAAGCCTCATCTCTGGCTGGATGTGGCTCTGGGCAACCTGATGTAGTGTGAGGTGTCCCTGCCCATGACAGGGGGGTTGGAACTAGATGATCCTTGGGGTCCCTCCCAACCCTAATGATTCTGTGATTCTATCACATGGAGTGCAGGAGGAATGCTATGGTAAAGAAGTTATACCTCTCTGACCAGCTGGGTCAGGCTCTTCTCCCAGGCACCTTGTGACAGGACAAGAGGGCATGGCCTGAAGCTGTGCCAGGGGAGGTTTAGGTTGGATGTTAGGAAGCACTTCTTCACAAAAAGGCTGGGATGGACTGCCCAGGGAGGTGGTGGAGTCACCATCCCTGGAGGTCTTAAAGAAAAGCTTGGATGTGGCCCTTGGTGGCCATGGTTTAGCTGATATGGTGGTGTTAGGTCATAGGCTGGACTTGATGATCTCAGAGGTCTTTTCCAGCCTCAATAATTCTGTGATTCTGTGAATTCTCAGCAACGGCAAACAAGTGCCTCAAAAAGATATGAGGCTTCCCTGACCTCTACACAGCCATTGTCTTATTCTCAGTCGGTTCTCAAATGCATGTCAGTTTGTTATGCCTTTAGATTGTCTCTGAATGGTGACAGTTTCACGAGGATCGGTCTGTCAGAGATGTGACTTTTGTCCATGGGCCGAATCAGTTCTGAATAATGAAGAAGCCTGAACCACGCAGAATCATCCTGCAACAGGGACGAGGCTGTTGCTCCTAAAAGGGCAGTCACTCTGTTACAAAAAGGATTGTAGACGATCGAAACCCGTGCTGCGAAAGGCCGGGCGCGTTCTTACCGAGTTGGCGCCGGCAGCAGGGAAGCTCTCGCTGCTGTGGGACCCGCTCCGCGCGTTGCTATGGACGCCGAGCACGCGTTGCATAGCGGCGCGTTGCTACGGACTCCGCGCAGGCGGCTTAGAGCGCCTCCTAGTTACGCATGCGCCCTGGAGGCCAGGTCGGATGGACAGGAGTCGAGCCGAAAGGAGCCGAGGTCAGCCGAGCCGGACGGAGCCGAGGGGAGCCGGTTTCGATCGTCTGAAATCCTTTTTATAATAGAGTAGATACAGGCTTTTTATTTGTAAATGCCTTTTAAAACTGTAAGTTAATATATAAAACCAATAGAAGTTAATATATAAAAACAAGAGATATAAGTTAATATATAATAACAAGAGATATAAGTTAATATATAATAACAAGAGATATAATATATAAAAACAAGAGATTTCTGTCTAGTTAAGCCCTCACACTAATAGCTACAAGTTTAAATCATTTTTTATCTCTATCCCACTCCTCCCAAACCAGTCCTCCAAAGACTTTTCAAGCATTCTGAGCTTTTTGGAGACGAGACAGCTGCTCTGAGGACTTGACGGGGCGGCGCCCGCCGCTGCGCAACGGCAGTGCCCAAAATTTAACACACGATGGCAGCACTGAGCACCGACACGGCAGCACAGCTGCAGTGTCGACACTTAAACACACGGTGGCAGCACTGTTCACCGCCAGGGCGGTACACGCTGCTGTACAGCTGCAGTGTCGACAATTAAACACATGGTGGCAGCACAGCACGGAGAGGGCGGCACACGCCTCTGCACAGCTGCAGTGTCGATAATTAAGCACGCAGCGGCAGAACTGAGCACTGACAAGGCGGCACAGCTGCAGTGTCGACACTTAAACACACGGTGGCAGCACTGGGCACCGACAGGGCAGCACACGCTGCTGCACAGCGGCAGTGCCGACAATTAAACACGCGGTGGCAGCAGCGAGCACTGACGGGCCGTGTCCTGCCGCTGCGTCGGGAGCGGCTCAGTTTTGCCCTGCCCAGATTATTTTTCCGTTTAAATTTGAAATAAAAACGCAACACGCACAAAAGAAAATCCACTATTTTAAACTTACACATACCCAATCTAGATGTAAAAACCCTATGTGGCTCTACTTAGGATTTGGTGTTATGTTCTAGAAGCTTTTATGTATGATAGACAGGATCCAAGGAGGTAATTTCAAAGTCTTTTTTTACATATAAATGAATACCATTCTTCAATATCTAGATAAGCAGCAGAGCTTTTTCTCTGCTGGAACACCTCGCACTAATACTTGCAGTTTTGAATGCTTTTTAATCCCCTCTGAGAAATGTTCAGGTATTTCAAACATTCAGGGCTGCAAGCACCCTCTTTGGGAGGCTGGCTCCATCCCTCACTCGCCTGCACCCCAACACTTGCCCGGTAAGGGTCTGGGCAACCCCCCACGCTGCGGTTTCTCGGGGGCCGCCAAACCAAACAATATTGCTCGGAGTGGCTGCAGCGTGCCAAGGGCGCCTGCACTTGCAGGGGGCAGCACCCGGGGGCAGGACTCTGGGGACAGCACTCGGGGGCAGCGCTCTGGGGGACGGTCCCGTGTGATACTTTGCGGGAAATGCAGTCTGCGCCCGCGGTTTCAGCGTGCTAAACATAAGGTTAATTGTCCATTGCTTGTTTTGCAGGATAGAGTTATTAAGCTATGCAGCAGCCTTTTTGCTGTGCCAGATCTCTGTAGCTTCGCTGCATTGAAGGCCAATAGCGAATGCTCCCTTCTGCGTGGAAGAGGTCGTTCCAAGGGGTGGTTAACTACCTTAGTACCAAGTCTGAGCACTTAACATTTTCACTTGTAAATGCGACTTTTTATTAACACTTGAAAGAATTACTTTCTTCTAGTGTTCAGATCTTGATGTGAATCTAGAACACGTTTTAAGCTTTTGTACTTAATCATTACAACCAAGTAAGAAGAGTGAAGAGCTCAGCACAAACCGTGAAATCTTCATCATGCCGTGTTTTTCTTGCAGGAGCGGAGCAGCTCCTCGGGCGGCAGGAGCGAGCGCAGGCCGGGCGGCCGCCCCGCGGGCTCCCCCATGGCTGCAGTGGCTCCGTTTGGAGCGGGGCCGGCGCGCGGTGCGGGGTGGGTTTTTTGTGAAGGAGGGAAATGGAAATCGTGACACTGCGGAAACTTCAGCATCCCCTAATCTGGGTGGTGGCGGCAGAGCGCTCGACGCGGCACCTAGTGGGTGTGGGGGCCTCCACAGCAGCAGCTTCGGGTGGGTGGGGTCCCACAGGGGCAGAGGGCCCCGGCGAGCTTTCCCCGCCTTTGCCCCGCACAGCTCCAGCTGCTCGGGCAGCAGCAGCCCCAGCCAACCCGGGAGTTCTGCCTCCCAAAGGGAGCCGCCCCGGTCACCGTGCCCGCCCTCCATCCCTTCGCTGCCACCCCTGTGTCAGCCCGGAGCTCTCCAATCGCGGGATGCACGCTGCTCGCTTTGGACATTGAGGATAGTTCAGAGGGCACTGGCTGGCATTTGGAGCTTTAGAACTCAGAGGCTGAAGAGTTGTAAGTGGCTTCTAAAGCTGCTTTAATTCCCCCACTTCACCCCTGTGGTGATCGCTGTTCTCAGCAGTTCCCGAATGTGACAATGAAAATTCAGGGATCAGAGTGCCTTAGCAATCAGGCACTCCCCTGGCATGAGACAGTCAGCAGCCAGGAAGCTGATCTGGGGCATCAGGAACAAAAAGAGCAGTGTGAAAAAAAAAAAAAGGCTCTCCTGCAGATTTTTACTGGTACATCACATGAAGTAACTTTTACTCCACATACATTTAAATAATGGTGAACAACACGTCTCTCACACACAGGCCTATTTGTATTTTCTTTTTTCCCCCTTTTTATTAACATGTCAAAATGGCATCAAATTCAGAAAAAAACAGGACAACTTTCTGTGAAGCTTATACTGGTGAAACTGCAACACTGAAACTACACTTGGAAATGCAAGGAAACCTTCTTAACTTTCTAAAGAAGTACCTAAATGCACAGGAAGTGCAAAAGTGAACACATGGAAGCACACATTCTTGAGAACAGCCACAACAGTTACTCTTGGACTCGTTCTGTTAGTAAAATGGTAATCTTAGTTTTCAGCAGTATTGTTTCCTCTGGCTCTATCAAATTTAATCTTCCGGCAAACAAGAACCGCGTCGACAACACAGGTAACACACAGTGTGAGACCAAACACCTATAAAAATAATCAGCAGGTTAGTTTCCCCATGCACTATCTTCTACTGCAGAGACTCATCTATCAGTCCTCAAAGAAGCAGTCCACACATCTTCCTGACTTGTCTCTAGCCTTCGATATACATGTGTGATGAGAGAGCTGAAGAATTAAATAGCATCCATGTTTAAAACCCATCAGCAGCTTTGTCTGATGTCTGTTTTTTTAAGCCTTGGAGTGGTGTATTTTCCTTGAAGGCTAAGCTTTATGCAAGACAATGCTTTTATCCTAAATGAGACCCCTTCTGTCTCTTAGTCCTTAGACTGCCTAATTAATGGTATTGGCCTGGAGAAAACTCAATGTCTGTCAAAACAAGCCTAGCAGGAAAAGAATAGTGCTCCTCCCCTCTGAAGCTCAGAAGGGGAAATACCTTCCAAAGTGAAGAAAACGTGTGTAACTATTTTAAAAATATGCAACTTCAGGCAGACAACTGGAAAAATGGCTTTGCAGAACAGCCATGGAGTAAACTTGGACAGCTCTCACCCTTCAGCCCAACCCCAAGTTTCTTGGATGTTAGGAACAAGTTCTGCACTGTGAAGGTGCTGGAACACTGGAACAGGTTGCCCAGGGAGGTAGTGGAGGCCTTATCCCTGGAGATATTCAAGGTCAGGCTTGACAAGATTCTGAGCAACCTGATCTAGTGGAGGATGTCCCTGTTGACTGCAGGGGGGTTGGACTAGATGACCTTTGGTGGTCCCTTCCAACCCAAACCATTCTATGATTCCATAGTTCTAGGTTTTAAAATGGATTTGTCCTAATCAGGGGATTGCTGCTGAGGCAAGCTGAAAAGATGGACGTTCTGCCCAAACTCTAGGAGTTTCCAGTATTTCTATTTATATATAAATATGCTCATAATTTAGCAATACCAAATATTAGATATTAAATGTAGTAAAATATTATATATTAAATGTAGTAATTATTCAGTAATATATTTAATATGTAAAAACTATTAAGTATATTATCAACTTCCTAAGCGAGGATTATTTTTTTAGTACAATACAGTGAATTTGCACTCCTTTTTCTTTTCTGCATACATTGTTCCACAAGAGTTATTTTCATGGTGTTGCCACAATGGAAGCCCACCAAGCAGGTCACACCTTACCTACTGTAAGAACTGCAATTTGTCAACAATGCTCCTACTTACTCCTCCAGCCAGTGTCCCATTGTTGGTCTTGATAATTACTGCGAACAGGCACACAATGAGCAGGAACAACGCTGCAATCACCGAGTTCAAAACATCCTGCAACAGCCAGTGGAAGTGAAACACTTACTCTGAAATCCAGGCCTGAAGGAAAACATGAGTAGCTCCCAATATCTTGTGTTTCCACCAACACTGCTGGAATTACACCCATGTCCATAAGTGACACCCAGTGGTCTGATGTCAAAACCAATGTTTTCTGACAAAACTTCCTCATTTTACTTTGGGTTGTTTTTTTTTGGCAAATTCATGCACTTTGGCAATGACTGATAGACTAAAGCAGCAATGACTTTAGAAGGGAAGGCAGAGGAGAAGGCAGCCACTGTTTAAGGTCAAGTGTAGGTTTGATTTGTGAGCGGAAAAGTGCAGCATCATGAAGTTACGCGAATGATGCTCATTAGAGGAAGGACTATTAAGGGGTATGGGTCAGCTCTGTAGAAATCAATGCAGAGGAACAATCACCCAGTCAGGAAAAATGGGTTCACAGAGACAATGGCTTTGTCTTTAACATTACAGAACTAGTATCTGAAGTGATTGGACAACAACCCTCTGGACGGGATCCAGAAGAGGCCACAAAGATGATCAGAGGGCTGGAGCACCTCTTCTACCAGGGCAGGCTGTGAGAGTTGGGATTGTGCGGCCTGGAGAAGAGAAGGCTCTGGGGAGCAGCATTTCAACACCTGAAGGGGACCTACAGGAAGGCTGGGGAGGGACTGTTTAGAAGGGCTTGTGGTGATAGAATGAGGGGTAATGGTTTGGAACTAGAGCAGGGTAGATTGAGCTTGGACATTAGGAGTTCTTTACAATGAGGGTAATTGAACGCTGAACAGGTTGCCCAGAGATGTGATTGAGGCCCTGTCCCTGGAGACAATTCAAAATCGGACTCGATGTGTCCCTGGGCAGCCTGCTCTAGTCGGAGGCGTCCTGATGATTGCGGGGGAGTTGGACAAGATGACCTTTAAGGGTCCCTTCCAACCCGATGCATTCTGTGATTGTGTGACAAGTGAGCGCCCCCCGGTGAAGGGCCGGCCGGTACTCACGGCCAGCGGCCAGAAGAGCCAGCTCAGCTTTTTATCGAGCTTTAGCAAGTAGAACAGGAAGAACAGCACGGTGATGAACATCTCCATGCCCGCCAGCGCCGTGTACGCCCCGCGGGACTGGGACTGCAAGAAGAGCAGGAAGGCCACCAAGGCCAGCACCTGCGGGGACAGGGTAGCGAGGGTTAACCGGTGGTTAACGGAGCGATAGCACCGCCCCACCCCGCTCCCCGCCCTCTCAGGAGCGGAGGGACCCCCGCAGGGAGCCTGCCCCGCTCCCCTCAGGCCCTGCCTACCGTGCGGAGGAGCTTCAGGGCGCCCCGCAAAGAGTAGGGGTAGCCGGTGTCCACGATCGCCATGGTAGCGGAGCGGTGCTGGGCCGAGCAGCTCCCGCGCCTCAGGCGTAGTCCCGGCCGGCCGCAGCCCTCTCCCCGCGGCGGAAGTGAGCGCGCGCGGCCGGAAGCGGGCGGGCCCGCGCCAGTGGCGGTGGCCGCGGCGGGGATGGGCGATGTGGCGGCTGGGTGCCACCTGGGCCCGGCCCGCGGCGCTGCGCGGGGCCCGGGCGCGGCGGGGAGCGGCGATTGGAGTCCCCGGAGCCGCCCGCGCGGGCGGAGTGGCCGCGAGCTCCTCGGCGACCGGCCTGGCGCTGCGCTCCCGGCTCGGCCCCAGCGGCGCTGGCGGCTGTAAGTCCGCGACGGGTAGCGGGGCTCGGGGGTCTGGGTCGGCAGTAACCAGAGCTCGACGCAGCGGCGGCGGTCCCGCTGGCAAGGGGAGGACGGACGGGGTGCTGACAGCCTCTCTCTGAACGTGTGAAGGGGATGCGGCGGGGCGGGTGGGGGAGATGCAGAGGGCACCGCTCAGTTCTTTTTAAAGCTGTGCATCAGCGATGGCATCGCTGTGAGGAGCTACGGAGCCTCTGTACAAGGCAGAGCAGGGCTCTCTATTCCGTCTTCTTCAGATTAAATAAATCTACAGCTTCCTATTTCTTCTGGTTGCTCTGATAACCCTTGTGCCCCCTCGCCAGCAGCGGTTGGGTACCGACACTACCCTTTCTGGGCGCCTGATAAGGTTCAGTAATCCTAGCATTGCTGGCACAAGTTTTATACAGGCAGTTTTGAGATGCAAGTCATCTCCATTGCTCATCTTGGAGGTGTCCTAAAATCTTTACCCCTGCTCAGCTTGCTGGTTAGGCCTTTGAGGTCCTTTCCCTGAATTATTTTTTCCCTGATGGAAACCCATCGAGGATCAGCAGTAACAAAAGTCTGCTCAAAGGGTGGAGGCGCTCACCGTCTGCCTCTTGGTAGTGTCAAGGCCAGTGGAGAACGTAGGCTAAATCTGTGTCAGTGCATGCCACAACCTGTCTGGTAAGGTTGTCTGTAACCTTAAAGCTTGATCATTTAGCAAAAAAATCATAGTGGGGGAGTCACATTGAGAGGCTCAGGATATGCAGACCTCCTTGGTTGTAACTGCTGTTTATTTCCATTCTAGATAAACATCTGATAAAAGAAGATGATAGAAAGACGGTTGTAAGTGTTTGTATTTTGTTCAGAAAGCTATGGAAAAGGTTGCTCTGAACAACCCTGCCTGTGTGTTTTTCTGGATTTGGAATCTACTTAATTTTAGACTAGAGCAGGGTGGATTTAGGTTGGACAACAGGAGGAAGTTCTTCACAATGAGAGTGGTAACATACTGGAATGACTGCCCCAGGATGTGGTTGAGGCTCCATCCCTAGAGACAATCAAGGTCAAACTTGATGGGACCCTGAGCAACCTGATCTAGTTGGAGGTGTCCCTGCTGACTCTAGGGGCTTGGACAAGGTCATCTTTGAGGGTCCCTTCCAACCTGATGCAGTCTGTGAAGCTGTGATTACTTTAAGCTATAAATTATTTTAAGACTGATGCAACAAAGTTTTCTTAGTTTATATTTGGATGCCTGAGCAATTAAACAGAATGCATTGTAAGATTTTAGCTATCCAGTGGATACTGGAATTACCAATACAGTAGGCATTTAAGTTGAAAGTTGAGTTGAAGTCTCTGAGGTGAGTTGTGACTCAGTGTTGGGGAGCCACAGTCCCACAAGTGACCATCAGAAGCTCTTGGGGCCATGGGAGGGGGCTGGGAAATGACTGGGAATTTGGAAGCAGTGGCGGCCTGCTGGTTGCAGAGGTTCACAAGAGTAGGGCTGCCCTTGCCTGGTGAATTACTGAATAGTTTGGGTTGGAAGTGACCTTAAAGATCATCTAGTTCCAACACTCCTGCCATGGGCAGGAACACCTCCCACTAGCCCAGGTTGCTCAAGGCCTCATCCAACCTGGCCTTGAACACTTCCAGGGCAGAGGGCATCCACAGCCTCCCTGGACAACCAGTTCCACTGTCTCACCACTCTCACTGTCCAGAGTTTCATCCTGATCTCCAGTCTAAATTTCCTCTCTCCCAGCCTAAAGAAGGACATAGGTGAGTAGAGGGGGACAGTTACATCCTGTGTCCAACCTGACCTTGAAGAAGAGGCAGTTGGTATGCATGGGAGGGAGAGAAGTGGTGGCCTGCAGGCAGTCAGAATCCAAAGGGATCCCCAGTGTCTTCCTGTAAAGCAATTTATTTCCATTGTAAGGCTATTCCATATTGATCTGGAAAGAGTGGCCTCTGCATGTGGCCTCTGCTGCTATCTGACAGCCTGGTTCATAAAGGTGCTCCTGTTTTTCCTCAGATATGTGTCGAGGGGAACATTGCAAGTGGCAAAACAACATGCCTGGATTACTTTGCACAGACCACCAGCATTGAGGTACTGGGTGTATATTTTTTTCTCTCTTTACATCATCAAGCAGCTGCTTGTCTTGACAAATTTGACAGTTAGCTGGGAAGTGCTGTCCTTTCTTGGGCTGATGAGAAGGGAGCTGCAGGTCGTGAGCCAGGGCACTGAATAGGGCACCTCCCACAACTATTGATAATCACAGAGGAGAAATTTAGGTCGTGTTTTACAGTACTGGATGTCAAAATATTAGTAAAACCTGTGAGTGAGAGTCTCTGCCTCTGGAGTTGGTTTCTGCTGTCAAGTACCAGCAATCCACATGGGTTGGGCCTGTTTGGACATGCCTGTTTGCTCTTTCCTGTCACTTAAATCTCAGATATGTCTTGTAATAAGCCAAGTAAAGACCAAGCAGGAATGCTGTGAAAATCCTGCTGTGGTGTGACGGAGATGCCAGGAAATGGATGGCTTTGTTAATGAATGAAAGAACTGGTAGAACTCCTTAGACTGGGGTGGTGTTGGATTTCATGTTGCTTGCAAGAAGATTAGGTGAAGAGCAGGCTCGCTGTACTTTAGCCAAAGCTAAGATCAAAGCTCAGTGAGCAATTGCTTGTGTGTGCAGCAGGTATGAATCCTTTTCTCAGCAGACCAGGGAACATACTTGAGGGTTCCTCATAGAAGTGCTGGGCTGCCAGGGGTGTTTGGTGATTAACTACAATGGAGTATATAACTGTGAAGACAAAGGGCAAGTAAACTTGAGCTTGAAGTAGTGCAGCATTTTAGGCAAAACCAGTTAACTTCCCAGGCCTGGCTGTACAGCACTGCTGGAGTTTGAGCCAGAGAAGTATCTTATGATTTTTACCTATTCAGAACAGAAGCTCTGTGATGAATTCTGTGGAAGTTTTGAATACCTTTTGTTTGTTGGATCACAGAAATAAAACATTATTATGGTAGCAGTCTGATCCTCTTTTCCTTTCCTGGCAAGTATTACTGTGTGAGAAGTTAATTTGTGAAGGAATGGACTGGGTGATCTTGACGGTCTCTTCCAGCCAAATATATTCTGTGATTCTGTGCAGCTGGCACTCAGCTAAGCCATTCTGTCTCTTATGTTGTACTTACTGATTTTGACTTGAGGAAGGGAAATTCTATCCACACTCACTAGGTAATCAATCAAGAGTTTTATTTTGGCAGTTAAAAATGCAGAAAAGATGTTGTATAATGCAGTTCCTCTATTTTTAAACAGTGTTCATCATTACCTTCTGTATGACAGGGTTCAGTTGTTGGTTTTCGGATGAGCTTTGCAATACAAGTCCTGAACACTCTGACTTAACTGAATGAGGATTCATATGTAGTTACAGACTTGCAGGGGCAAATCAAGGATTTGGAATCCACAAGATGATTAATGTGGAGTAATTCTTTTTCCCAAGGTTTTGACAGAACCAGTGGCTAAGTGGAGGAATGTCCGTGGTCATAACATCCTGGTAAGTGGCAGAAATCATTTCTACAATTACAGTTGCTGCATGGGGACTTGTTGCCATTCAGCAAAACTGTTAGGGAAGGTGTGGTCATAATCTTAGACAGCAAAAAATAAAGCTCTATGATGCAGAAAGATCTTTTACTGTCATTAAGGGATGCATCAGATAGAAACATTGCATGTGACAGCGTGCACCTGCAGCACAGAAGGCCTATGCCAGCCTGGGCTGCATCAAAAGCAGTGTGGCCAGAAATGGAGAGAGAGGGATTCTGCCACTCTGTTCTGCTCTGGAGAGACCTCACCTGCAGTACTGTGTCCTGCTATGGAGCCCTCAACACAGGAAAGACATGGACCTGATGGAGCAGATCCAGGGGGGGCATGAAAATGATCAGCCATGAGGACAGGCTGAGGGAGCTGGGGCTGTTCAGCCTGGAGAAGAGATGGCTCCAGGGAGACCTAATAGCAGCCTGGCAGTACCTGAAAGGGGCTGCAAGAAGGCTGCAGAGGGACTGCTTGCAAAGGCCTGCAAGGACAGGTCGAGGGGCAGTGGTTTGAAATGAGAGAAGAGATTTAGATTGGATGTTAGGAGCAAGTTCTGTACCATGAGGGTGGTGGAACACCAGAATAGATTGCTCAGGGAGGTAGTTGAGGCCCCATCCCTGGAGATATTCAAAGTCAGGCTGGACAAGGCTCTGAGCAGCCTGATCTAGTGGAGGTTGTCCCTTCTGACTGCAGGGAGGTTAGTCTGGATGACATTTGGAGGTCCCTTCCAACCCAAACTGTTCTGATTCTATTCCATGATTCTATAAAATGTCCCTCACAGAAGGGAATCACCACCACCAACAATAACTCTTTTTCTTGGTAGACACAGTTTTGATTGGTGGTGCTGACTGCCTCACCTTACCCTAAGCACCCAGCTTTATTTATTTCCGTCTTTTTTTGATGTTTGAACTCACAAAAATGTCTGCTTTGTTCTTGCTTCCAGGGCTTAATGTACCAAGATGCTTCAAGATGGGGAATAACTCTGCAGACTTACATCCAGCTTACAATGCTGGAGCAGCATACCAAGCCAATGGTGAACAACCTTTTCCTTTTAATGGAAAACAAAAAATTAGATGCAGTTCTGAGTAATAACAAGAGACACATGGGGCTGCTGGAGCAGCTCCAGAGGAGGGCACAAAGATGATTGCAGGGCTGGAGCACCTCTGCTATGGAGACAGGCTGAAAGAATTGGGGCTGTTCAGCTTGGAGAAGAGAAGGCTTCAGAGAGACCTTAGAGCTGCACTTCAGTGTGTGAAGGGGACCTGCTGAGAAGGGCTTATAGGGATAGGACAAGGGGCAATGGTTTGAAACTGGAGCAGGGCAAATTTAGGTTGGACATCAGGAGGAAGCTCTTCACAATGAGGGCGGTGAAGCACTGGAGCAGGTTGCCCAGAGATATATTTAAAGCCCCTTCCCTGGAGACATTCAAGATCTGGCTCTATGTGGCCCTGGGCAGGCTGATCTACTTGGAGGTGTCCCTGCTGACTGCAGGGGGGTTGGACAAGACAGCCTTTGAGGGTCCCTTCCAACCTAGTGCAATCTGTGGAAGAAAGAAGCATGCTGAAAAATGTAAAGTGGTCAGTGACTGTGAAGTTTTGCTTTGTAGATTTCCCCTGTGAGAATGATGGAGAGATCAATCCACAGTGCAAAGTACATTTTTGTAGAGAACCTGTACCGCAGGTATGGTGTTGCATTTGGGACTGGGCTTTTGGGCCTTAATTAGACTATGCCTATGTACACTTGACTGATTTCTTTAGTAATTTGCATCTAAGTGCTCTGTGAAATCTGTCAGATCTGTGTTAGGGTGGCAAGAAGGTGTGCTGCCCTTTGGTTGAATAAAATCTGTAGGACATGAGCCAAGTGAGAGCCTTTTCCAGAAGTGTATTTAGAGCATCTTTAAGAACACCACATACTGAAGCTGTCTGCTCTCCAGCTGAATACGAAAGTCTTGCTTGAAGCAAAGCAAACACACACTGAACAGGTGGAAACCCATGAGGATGTGAAGAGTGACACTGTAAGAGGGAGAGAACTGGATAGTGCTGTCCCACCTAGCATCCAGGGCTGGCATTTCTTGCAAGCAGGAACTTGAGTGACAAGCAGGAGCTCAGGTCACATAGTATTGCTCAGAATCAGGATTCATAGGATCAGAGGAGACTGGTGAGTACAGAAAGATCAAGGGCCATTTGCTTCTAAGGTCCCAGGTTGCTCTGAGAGGTTGTGGATGTCCCCTCCCTGGAGGTGCTCAAGGCCAGGTTGGATGAGGCCTTGAGCAACCTGGGCTAGTGGGAGGTATCCCTGCCCATGGCAGTAGGGTTGGAACTCAATCATTAAGATCCCTTTGAACCCAAACCATTCTAAGGTTCTATGATCTTTAAGGTTATTTCCATGCCAAAGCATTCTAGGGTTCTGTGATCTTTAAGGTTATTTCCATGCCAAACCATTCTAGGGTTCTATGATCTTTAAGGTTATTTCCATGCCAAACCATTCTAGGGTTCTGTGATCTTTAAGGTTATTTCCATGCCAAACCATTCTAGGGTTCTGTGATCTTTAAGGTTATTTCCATGCCAAACCATTCTAGGGTTCTGTGATCTTTAAGGTTATTTCCATGCCAAACCATTCTAGGGTTCTATGATCTTTAAGGTCCCTTCCAAAGTAAGCTGTTCTATGAATCTATAAAATGTCCCTTTCTGAATGAGGTCACCACCCTTAGATGTACATGGAACAGAGGCAGAGCACTCAGGCCCAACCTGGTTTATTTTGTCCTGGGGTAAGACTGAAACAAACTATTTACTACATGGGTGATGAGTATTTGCCTTTCCTTTACTAACAAGCAGTGGTCTGGGGTGTGGGTTTGGTTTTCTGATTGTTTGCAGTGCATATCACAGATGCTTGTTTGAAACGATTTTTCAGGGGTCTTCAGGGACAAACCCAGTTTCTTGCTCCTGTCTGCAGGGAGAGTGGCTGCATGCCACAAGGTGTCACCCGTGCTACACAAGTCGTCATGGAGCTGCTTTGAAATTTTAATGAGACAAGAGTTCAGACGCCCGGCGAACAGAAAGAGGGTCTCAGTCTTACAGAGGGAGAATCCCTTGTAATCTCTCACACAAGCTCTTCTCTTTGGGGAGAGTGATTGGTTTGAAGCATGGGGTGAAGAGCTGTGGGACTACCGGGAGTATCAGCTCTTTTCTGACCCAGTGTCACCCAGTGTTTGTGTTTGGCTTTGCAGGCACTTTCCCAGGGAGACAAATAGAGTAAGCTTTACAGAGCTGATGGAAGGCTTAAATTGTGAGCAATTTCTCTGAGCTTCTGCAGGAGTGTCCCAGGCCTTACCACCACTGCACAGCTGAGTTTAGCACTGAGAGAGACACTGTGTTAGGTGTAAAGCTGTAGAAGAATGTGAGTATGCACGGCATGTTCTAGAGTGACCTTTGTGCCCTGTCAATTCAGGGAGTTTTGTGACACAAAGCTGGTTCTGTTCACCTTTAACTTCTGCAGTAACAAACTTCACTTGATAGGAGTCAAATGTCAGCAAAGCTTGGGAATGAAAATACCTTTTTGTGTTTTTATGGAGCTTGAGCCTGATCCAGAGTCCTCACAGAAGGCCCTATGGACAGAGGGAAGGCAAAGGCATGGTGTCTGCAGGGCAGGAAAATACAGAACTGAGCTGGAAGTGCCTTCCAGGAGCAGACCAGTGGAGCTTTGTCTTGTACCTCATTTCTTCTGGCCTTCCCCAGTTTCCCCATGCACCTTGCAGAAAAGCAGCAGGAAGTGTTGGGTTTCTGTGTGTGCTTGCTAGCCAGGAACACAACTGCTGCATTAAGGCAGTACTGAATTGTGTTGTCCCATTTCTGAGGCAAGAGATTCAGCTGGATGGCAGATATAGAAGGGAGGTACAGACAGGGGCATGCCTTCTTGCCTGTTGAAGTGGAAATATTGTTCTGGCTTATCACAGAATCATAGAATGGTGGGAGTTGGAAGGAACCTCTGCAGATCGTTGAGTCTAACCCCTCTGCCAGAGCAGGGTCACCTAGGGCAGGTCACACAGGAGCACATCTAGATGAGTCTTGAAAGTCTTCAGAATGGAGACTCCACAACTTCTCTGGGCAGCCTGCTGCAGGGCTCTGTCACCCTTAAATTAGAAGTTTTTGGAGGAGAAAGAAGGAGAATGAGGAAAAATGAGCTTGTTTGTTTAGTATCTGTAGGGTCTGGAGAACAGGTCTTCTCAGGAGTGGCTGAGGGAACTGGGGTTGCTCAGCCTGGAGAAGAGGAGGCTGAGGGGAGGCCTCATTGCTCTCTACAGCTCCCTGAAAGGAGGTTGGAGCTTGGTGGAAGTTGGTCTCTTCTCCCAAATAACAAGTCCTAAGATGAGAGGAAATGGCCTCAGGTTGCACCAGGAGAAGTTTAGATTGGACATTAAAAGAGGCTTCTTCCCTGAAAGGTTTCTTAAGCACTGGAGCAGGCTGCCCAGGGAGGTGGTTGAGTCCCCATCCCTGGAGGTGTTTCAAAGAGGCATTGATGTGTTGCTGAGGTCCATGGTTTAGCTCCAGCCTTGTTAGAGCTAGAGAATGCTTGGACTGGATGATCTTAAAGGTCATTTCCAACTGAAACAATTCTGGGATTCATATGTGCTGGTGTAAATTTGGAGTCATTTTAGTTAGATGAAAAACCATCAGTTTGGAACTGACCTCTGCATGCTGTTCCCTGGGTGATGGCTGTTCTGTTTATTCAGTGGGAAGATGCCAGAGGTGGATTATGTTGTCCTGAGTGAATGGTTTGACTGGATCCAGAAGAACACCGATGTTTCAGTTGATTTGATAGGTAAGGTTTGGATGGGTTCTGCAGGGGCATGTTTGTGGGTGGGGTTTCCTTAGTAGGAGAAAACAATAATTCTTTCTTGGATAATAGATAATCACTTTGTTCAGGTAATAAATAATAATGCAGGTAATAAATAATGCCATTATTCAGTGTAAGAGTGGCTGCCAATGTCTAGCATCAGACAGCATGAATTTGTGGGTGGTTCATGGACCGACTAATGCCAAAAGGGAGGTTCAGTGGTGAGGCTTAAGCCAGGATTCTTTCCTTCTAGACTTTGTGAACCAAGTTTCTTTGCTTTTAAAGCTGATCTTTATTATAACTTTCTGTTATCACAGTTTATCTGCAGACTTCTCCTGAAGTTTGTTATGAGAGGTTAAAGAGAAGATGCAGAGAAGAGGAAAAGATCATTCCTCTGGTAAGGAGTTCCTTCAGTATTTTGTGGTTACCATGACTTTGAAAAACAGAATGGTTCCAATCTAATCACTAAAATTGTATCCTGAGGGTATTGCCAGCATGTGGGGCTGCTGTTTCCACTGCAAATTAAGACTTTGATTGATTTAATTTAATTTATGATCTGCCATGCCCACTGGCTTCCCAAATGTGGTGTTTTAGTTATCGGTGCCCTGTAGCTCATTGCTTGGGTGCAGTATTCATCCACTCTTAATCTTCTCCAAGATGTAAAGAGGGCACTGAATGGTGTAACAACATGCAGCTGAAGCACAGAGAGCTGTGCATGCAGGTGCTGACGGTTGAGGTGGGCACTTTCTGCTGTCTGCTATCACCAGGATGTGCCTGCAGGAAATGTCTCTGCAAACATCTTGAAAATGGTTAGGGTGGGAGTCTGCTCAGAAGTCAGCTCCTGACACTGAGTGATGGGTCAGGAAACAAGCTTTCACCAAGAGAAAGCCCAACCAGGAGTACCTCTGGAGTTGGGTGGTTTCAGTAGAGCAATTGTCAGGTGAAGGTGGATGCAAAGAGCTAGATTTTTGGGCCATGTGAGATGTTATCTTGGAGAGTAAATCCTCCTTACAATGGATTTGAGGAGACATTGTGTAACTCTGCAGCTCTGCCTAGGGGTGGGAGAACAAAAATGGATGAAGGTTCAGTAGTCTGCATGAAAAAACCCTACGAGCTGATGGCAGGCAGAAGGGGTTTTACAGGGAATGGAGTTAGGAGGTGAACAGGGAATTTTAGGGGTATACAGTGTGACAGGAAGTGCCTCCTTGCCATATTCTTTGCATGTCCTGCCCTTTATGTCCTTACTTTGGTGTATTTTCCTCTGTAAAATCTTCAACCATGCTTTATGGGAGGGGAAATGTGGTTCTTGATCTTCAAAGGAGCTAAGAGCCCTATGCTTCTGTAAGCTGTGCCTTGGAGTGAAATCTTGCACTGGGAATTAATTTTTCTCAGAAGCCTTCTGATATTTCTTGTTTGGTTTTTTTTTTTTGTTTTGTTAGTGGCTTCTATTGCAGTTCTTAAATACTTCAAAATGTATAAAAAAAAGAAAGTGTGTTTCATCCCTGAACATGTTATGGGAATCCCTCTTTTCTAGGAGTATTTAGAAGCTATCCATCAGCTCTATGAAGAGTGGCTCATCAAACACACACTGTCTGAAGTTTCCTGCCCAGTGCTTGTAAGTGTTATAGTGTTTATAACCAGTTAAGCCTGTGGAAGATGGTGCACTTCAGGTAGTGTTCTGTGTGACAAGGAAATCAACCTACTCTTCTAATAGCCTCTAAAGAAGGAAAACCACAGAGAAGTGTTTATAGCTATCCAGAGAGTACAGCATAAAAGTCTTGGCTTCCATCTGTGGTGGAATTTGAGGCTCTGTTCCCTGTGCTTGTTTGCAGGGTTAGACCTGGAACTTTTCAGGGGATGTCAGCTTCTGGACAGAAAGCTAATGGAGAAAGCTAATGGAGTGTCCTAGAATAGCTCAGGTTGGAAGGGACCTTGGAGATCATCTACTCCAACCTCCCTGCCATGGGCAGGAACACCTCCCAACTAGACTTGGCTGCTCAAGGCCTCATCCACGCTGGCCTTCAACACCCCTAGGGAGCAGGCATCCACAACCTCCCTGTTCCAGAGTCTCACCAGCCTCATACTGCTCTCCTTCAGCTTCAAACCAATTCCCCCGTCCTCTCTCTAGACAGCCTCTTGAAAGTCCTTCTGCAGCCTTCCTGTAGGATCCCTTCAGGTATTGGAAAGCAGCTCTGAGGTTCCCCCAGAGTCTTCTCTAGGCTGAACAACCCCAGCTCTCTCAGCCTGTCCTCATAGCAGAGATGCTCCAGCCCTTGGATCATCTTTGTAGGCTCCTCTGGGGTCACTCCAACAGCTCTGTGTCCTTCTTATGCAGGGGACACCAGAACTGGAGGCAGTGTTGGAGGTGGGGTCTCAGCAGAGCAGAGTAGAGGGGCAGAATCCCCTCTTGCCTTTCTGGCTGCTGCTTTTTCTTAGCTATGACTTGTGTGTTAGTGTGGCACCATGCAGACATGAAGCCCTTGTGCAGCCTGCAATTCTCTCTCTTGCTGTTCTCTTATGCCTGAAACCAACCACATTTTGTGTCATCAGTTATTTCTAATTTCATCTTCTTCTTCCCAAGGTCATTGGAGCTGACCACGACATGCAGAAAATGATAGAGAAGTATGAAGAAAACCGGGACCAAATCCTGAACCCATCAAACAGACACCACCAGTTATAGGAGTCTGCCACTGCTGCATTTTAAACACATCAAGTCTGATTTGGGGGCAATTTGGGGTATTTTTGATATTTTTAAATATTAGTTGGTGGTGTTTTTTTGGGTTTTCTTCAGTATGCTTTGTAGAATGTTGTGAACTTGCTGCTCCGAGATGTTCAGACACAAATCCTAACCAGAGTATGAATCAAATCCCTTTCCTGTGTTTAGGTTCTCTGCCAGCTTTACTGTGTCAGTTTTAGCCAGATAAAGTGTGGCTTTTCCCTCTCATTTCCAACTTTGTTGCTTCCTCTGAAGTAACCTAAGTTTCTTCTTAGTCTTTCTCTCCAAAGACAACCCCATTTTTGCATTTTGAAAGAATCAGTTCCAGCAGAGCCTGATGGGGTGTCAGCCACCCTCTCCAGTTTGGTGTTAGCAGCAGAATATAAAGGAATCATTTCACATGACAGATGTGCTGGACACAGAGCACCTTTCTTTGACGGTTTGCTGTTCCTTCCCATGTGTAGCTTTTCATTTAGAGGCAGGGTGGGGGTATTTAATATTAGAGAATGGAACCAACCTAAACAGGTTGTTTGTTTATGTGTCATAAATGTGAAATGCTTGCAGTCTGCTCCAGACATGTAGATAAAAAGTACTGCAGTCATCATAAAGAGCTGGGTTTAAGCCTGGAATTTATTTGCTTCTGTTTCTTGATTTAAAACACAGGATTTTAATAACCCCCACAGGGGGAAAAGACAGCTCAGAAAACCCCAAATGGTTAGGAAGAACAGAAAGGTACCTGAAAGAAGATGAAGCAGGTTGTGTTGACCTAGCCAACAGTTAGACCCCTTCACAGCTGCTTGCTTCCTCCTTCCTCAGCAGAGCAGGGGAGAATATCAAGAGCAAAATTAAAGACTCTTTTTGGGTTAAGACAGAGGAAATGTGAAGGAAAGAAGGGAAGAAAAACCCCAATGGCAGGAACCCCATGACCCTCAGGCAGACTGGTCCCAGTCAGTCTCTGAGCAATGGCCACACCTTGTTAGACAAAACCTCCTCTTGATGGTTTGGGTTGAAAGGGACCTTCAAGATCATCTAGTTCCAACCCCCTGCCATGGGTAGGGACACCTCCCACTAGCCCAGGTTGCTAAAGGCCTCATCCCACCTGGCTTTGAACACCTCCAGGGAGGGGTATCCACAACCTTTCTGAGCAACCTGTGAAGCAGTGCTGAGTTACCCAAGTAAAAAGTCATGGTTAGTTGCTGCTTTAACCCTTACCTGTTTTTCTCCTAGTCCAGTTTTATTACATGGCATGGTGCATCCCTTTGGCCTGGGCAGCTGAGCTGTCCAGGCTGCTGGGGCTGTAGTTAGAAAAGCAGAAAAATACTTGTGACAGACACTATTCAGCAGCAGCCACAACACTGATGTGTTAGCAGCAGCTGTAGCCACATATCCCAACCAGACTGCCCCAGGAGCTGTTACTAAGGAAGTTGTTTCAATCCTAGAATTAATCTGTGTGTGGATGTTCAAAGCAATCTGTTCCTTCCAGCCCCACCCAAGGCTGAAGGCAGGCCTCTTAGCTTGCTCCAAGGTTCATTCCTCCACTGCTGGAATCGGATGACGACAAGACTTCAATAATTAGTCATTAAAAAAAGCCATTTTAGCTCCTGAGGCTTTTCTAGCATCTGTTCCTCTTCTTGAATTTTTTGGGGATAGAAGTAAATAGTTTCCAATTTATACTAATTTCAGCTAATATTTTACCCAAATTAAGTTCAGCTAATATTTTACCTATAGCTGAGGGAACAAACCATTTCTAGCATTGAAGTGAAGTTCCTTTGAAGCAAGCAGTATATAACTGTCTAGGTAACAAAAAGCACTTCGATACCTTTCCAGGTATGAAACAAGCACTGAAGATGGTGGCTGAAGTGCAGCAGCAGTGACTGTGCTGCTCCAAATGTAATTAAATGTTCTGTACCACAGCTTCTCAGTGCTGAGGCTCCAGCTGATCTCATCTAATGGTCCTGCTCCCTTTCCTTCTCAGCACAATGCTTTTCACACAGCCCTCAGTCCAGCTCTGAAGCTCACTGGGACCCTCTTCTGAACTCATTTCTTTCCTGCTATTAAAACATGAGAGAAGGGCAGGTTTTCCCCTTCGTTTCAGCAAGCTGAAGTAAGTGGCAAGACCAGGAGGAAGGAAATGGCAGCAGGAACTGGATCTCCCTCTTCTGGCAGCACTGAACGATCACAGCTCAATGCTACTCCTGAAACTCGTGGTAGCCACAAAAAAATACCACTAGCCAGAGGAAACAACTCTAAAGCCTGTGGTAAGGTGGCTCTGCAAGAGCTAAACTCTTACCCCTCATGCAAAAATAAAGCTGCAAGTGGGCACAGAGCTGGTTCCCTTGTTTTAAACCTAAAGGAATGTTATAGAAGTTTTTGAACTTATGTTCTGCAAGATTAGCTGAGAGCACAGCTGCATAGGAATGCAGTGAGGGCACTGCAGTACCCTCCATAGCATTGGTAAAGCTGTGAGGTTGGGCACTGATTCTATGAGTGTACAGCATGTTGTAGAATCACATAATGGCAAGGGTTGGAAGGGACCTCTGGAGATCATCCAGTCCAACCCTCCTGCCAAAGCAGGATCACCTAGGGCAGGTCACACAGGAATGCATCCAGATGGGTCATTAAAGTCTCCAGAGAAGGAGACTCCACAACCACTCTGGGCAGTCTGCTCCTGGACTCCAGCACCCTCACAACAAAGTTTTTCCTCATGCTGAGGTTAAACTTCTTGGATTCCAGTTTGTGTCCATTGCCTCTTCTCCTGTCACAGGACACCACTGAAGAACATTAGTAAAATCCCTTCTCAGCCTTCTCTTCTCCAGACTAAACAGCCCCAGGTCTCTCATCCTTCCCTCATCAGTGTCCCAGTCCCTTCGCCATCCTCATAGCCCTCTTAAAGAGTTACTCAGGAACAGGTCTGTAAAGCAAGGTTTCTTTAAACTCTTTTGACAAAGCTAATCTTGCTAAGATCATCAAGGCCAAAACTAAGGAAGCGGACAAAAGCTGCAGGCAGCTCAGAATTAAAGCACTGGTAGAATCAAGCCTGATGGCACAACATTCCTGGGTCATTTCTGTCAATAATGACATAAGGCTCCTGGAGTTCACTGACTTTGGAGTGATGGGTCTCCAGCTTTACCTCACTGGCTTCAGGAGAGTCACCTTCAGGCTGCAAGGGGCTCCTTTTGCCTTGTGCATTCCTTATGTGTGAGGACTGGACATCAATACTCCGTGGTGGAATGTAGGTGAGGCGAGGGGGCTCTCTGATGTGCATGAAGTACTCAGCAGCTGCATGTGCATCAGGAGCAGCCATGAAGAGTCTCTTGCTATCAGGAGCAGCAGCGGGATCCTCCATGCTCCCAGCAGTACAGCACAGATCTGAATATGGCTGAGGATGTGCAACTGCTTTGTTCTGCACCTGAGCACTGCTCAGGTATGCTTGTGCCATTCTGGAGTGGTTAAATTCTCTCACATGCCTGTCACCTGTGGGTGCATATGATACTGACTCAGGCTGCCCAGTTTCCTCTACTGGATACATGAGGTCTTCCTGGGTGTCCTTGATCTGGAGTTTTGTGAAGGTTAAAGACAGTTCACAAACTTCCTCTTCCCTAGGAGGCTGCAGTTCTGGACAGATGCAATGTCCCTGTATGGCAGAGACTTCAGCTCGTTGGGTTCATCAGCAGGGTCTGGGTCGATACAGTTCATGGCATCATGAATTTCTGCTTCAATTGATTCTGTGGGTACTTGCTGAGCTTTGTAGTCCAAGGTGGTCTTGCCGCCACAAGAGCTGTCAGCAAATACTGCAAAAGCTGGTGGACCACTTGCTCCTGGTGAGAGCGGCACAGGCCTGACCTCATCTGCAGCTGGCTCTGCAGTGGCTGCCAGCACATGTTCTTTACTCAGGCTGGCTCTTGGCTTGTTTTCAAACACCTTTGGAGAAAGATTCTCACTGAAAAGAGGTGTTTGCCTTATGAAAATGTCACTGTATTCAGTCAGGAAGTCCTCACTGTCTGAGCACTTGCCTGACAAACGCAGAGTGTTGGTACCTTGCCTTTGGTGTTCCTGAGGCCTGTTAGTGGATAGAGCAGCTGCTAACTCAGGCACCTCACCTCGGCTCCTCAGGCTCCCGGCAGCTTCAAAGGACACATGGCTGTGAGCTGGAGGCTGCTGTTGAGTGGCAAGGCACAACTTTGTCTCACTGACTGCTTTAATTTCTCCACCTTCAGCCTCTTCTCTCTGGGCTGTCTGATCCTCTTTGTCCTGATGATGCTGGTGTGTTTGTGTTCTCTTCTGCAGGGTCTTCTCCACACTGCGATGCTTTTCTTCACTTGTCAGTTCGAGGATGGTTTCACACTCGATCCTTGCCAGGAATATTTCAAATGCAGTCTGCTTTGTTTCCTCATCGTTCCTCTTTTTGACAAGTGAAAACTCTGTTGCTGTTGTTGCAGTGTAACCTATTTTCTCCAGCACTGTTGCGACCACGTCATCTGGGAGCACTGATTGAATGTAGTAGACAAAGTTACCGGTGAACGTCTGAAACAGAACGAAACAGATGAGCACTGGGTGGGGGGGTGGGAGAAGAAAGCATGAAAGACATCCTTAAACTCAAAAGGACTTCAAAAGTCACTGAAATCTTTAAAACAAAAACCAGGATCCTAAAAGACTGACTTTAGAATCAGTGAGGTGCTTCTGTCAGCATTACTCCATCAGCCTCTTGAGCATTACAGCTTTGCTATCACACATTAAAATTTGTGAAATTATGCCAGTTTAAACCTGCTGAGATACCAGCTGAGAGCATCAATATTCAGAAAGGAAGGGAGAAAAATAATTTCAGCCACGCTAGAGAAACTCAGCTATAAGTCTTATGTGCTCTGCTGAAGAATGGAAGCTTTTTTTAGCCAGTGAAGATTCAGAGAATGAATCACTGAGGTCTCAGCTTTTCCTAGAGACATGATGCACTCATTGTTAATTCTGTTTCTAAACTGGTGACAAGGCTGAAACTTTTTTGTGTGGTTCAGGTGTCCCTGCCCATGGCAGGGGATTTGGAGCTGGATAATCTTTAAGATCCCATCCAACCTAAACCATTCTGTGAATCTATAAAACGTCACTTTGTGAATCAGGTCCCCACCCTTAGGTGTGCATGGGACAGAGGCAGAGCACGCAGTACTTCCTCTTTTGAAGAGGATTTTCCTACTCTCTTCACCAGCTGCAGCCATGAGAGCTTGGATAGGTGCTAAAAATCAGCAGAGCAGGAAGACATTGCCCTTCAGGCCCCTGGCATTAAACTCTTAGCAAAAGTGACAGCTAATGCTCCAAAGCATCCCATCCTTACAGGCAAATCAAGGTTAAAGCTCAGAGTAATGCAAGCCTCTCATTGCACATTTTCACTCCTTTACAATGTCACCACGACCGAAGGTCTGTGTTTCCAAGCCTCTGAACTGCTGAGAGCTCCCGGGAGGGCCCCTAAAGGCCCGGCCTCAGCGACGACAAGGCCAGAGAACCCGTTCAGGGCACCCCGACACCTCTAAACGGGCTCCTAAGCGCTACTCCAGGGGCCGCAGGCGCCTCTGCTGTGCGTTTGTGCAGCACAGGCCCGGGAAGGAGACACGGCCGAGCCCTCTCCGGGGCTTCCCGCGGCTCCCGTCCACGCGCCGCGGCTCTTCCCTACCTTCAGCGATCTGATCTCCTTCCGCCACGGGCAGAGGAGAAGGTTGACGCAGAGCAGCTCCAGCACCTCCAGCGCCCTAAGCAGATCGCGGAGGACGCTGCCGCCCCGCTCGCCCCGGGCCCGCCGGCACCGCTCCGCCAGGCTGCACACGTCCAGGGCGCCGCGCCGCCGCACGCCTAGGAGCCGTCGCGCCCTCGCCTTCAGGGAGGCTTCATCGCACACCGCCAGCTCCCCCTCCGCCCCTCGGGCCGCGTAGTAGGCCAAGTAGTCCCGCAGCACCTCCTCTTCGGTCGCCGCCGGCTCCTTCATGGCGGTCTCAGCCCGGCCGGGCGGCCCGCCCGCAGGCGCTGCCCCCGGCCGCCATTGGTCAGTCCGCCGGCGCGCCGGCCGCTCAGTGGTGTTCCTGGTGTCAGTCAGGACGGGGGAGGCGGGGCGGGCGGCCCGGCGAACTGAAAGTGAAAGGCGGAGGGGGCGGGGCCGGGCAGGGCTGCGCGGTCCAGCGTCGCCTCAGCTCGGGCGCGTGGCGGTGTCGCGCGAGGGAGCGGCCAGTCTCCCCACTCGAGGGCGGGCTCGGCCCTTCCCGCCCAGGCCGCGCTCCGGTACTCCCGTAGCTCCCCAAGCCCATTCCTGCCTCTTCTCTCTGCTGCTGGTCCTGCTGCTCTCCTGGCCCAAGCCCCGCTTCCCATGGCTGCTCTGATGTGACGCACATGTGCGATTCCCTCAGTGAGTGCTGGCATCAGCCGCCCGTAACCTTAATGTGTGTTGTGGAGCAGCTGGGCTTGGTTCCTTCAGTGGCGTCTCCACTGAGTTGACTTGCCGCGAGCGCGGGTTTGACTTGATGGTTTTTAATGGCTCATCTCATAGCTTGTCTTTGCTACGTGCTGGGTTTCCAAATGAATGGGGTTGGTCTCTTCTCCCAGGCAACCAGTACCAGAACAAGGGGACACAGTCTCAAGCTGTGCCAGGGGAGGTTTAGACTTGAGGTGAGGAGGAAGTTCTTCACTGAGCGAGTCATTCGTCATTGGAATGGGCTGCCCGGGAGGTGGTGGAGTCGCCGTCCCTGGAGGTGTTCAAGAGGAGACTGGACATGGCACTTGGTGCCATGGTCTAGTTGTGAGGTCTGTTGGGACGGGTTGGACTTGATGATCCTTGGGGTCTCTTCCAACCTTGGTTATACTGTGATACTGATACTGTGATACTGTGAATTGCTGTCTCCCTGTGACCCACTGGGGGCGCGTGGCTTCTCGTCGCTAAGGCAGGCCTTGGGCTCGCTTGACCGCAGCCCTCCCCCTTCCCGTGTGGAACGGGGCTCTGCTAGGTTGCAAACAAGCTGGGAGTCTCTCTGACTTGCCAGGCAAGAGGGCTTTCCTAAAACATACGCTTTTGGTCGTCATTCCAAGTGAAAGATCATTAGGAAATACTTTTGTAGAATTTGTGTGTGGATAATTGCTGTATAGAAACTGCTGATCTAGCCAAGAGGGAAGGGGGACAAATCCCCATTCTCCCACCACGTGTTAAAATGAGGCCATCTGGCCATCTGCTGCAGTGTCTGAGTTTCCTCCCCTGCCATATGTGCCTGTGTACGCAGGCAGATTCTCCATAGGGTGCCTGCAGGCAGCTCAGCTCCCTTCCCACCATATGCAAAACTTTACTGACCCAAATGAGAGGCTTGATTTCAGGTTTCTGCATGCTGGCTCCCACCCGAGGGGGATTGGATTCTTTAAACTTTGCCATTCTCGTTAAGATATAAATTAGCTGCAGTTTATTAAAACCCTGTGTGTTTTAGTAGAATGGTGCAGAGACTCTTGCTTTGTTGTTGGTTCTTAGTCTCTCACATTTGCATAAACCAATGAGTTCCCTCATCTATCTAGCCTCTTGTGATTTAATGTCATTTGCGGGTTTTAATAGGTCCCTTTTCTCTCAATGCTCTGGAATCTAGCAACACAGAATCACAGAATATGCTTGGAAGAGACCTTCAAGATCATCTAGTCCAACCTTTGACCCAACCCTGAAGGGTCAATGCTAAACCAAGTCCCTAAGCCCTAGGTCCACAGGTCACTTAAACACTTAGTGTTGGCGTCAGAATCATAGAATCATGGAATGGTTTGGTTTTGGAGCCACCTTAAAGATCATCTAGTTCCAACCTATGGCCCCACTAGACCAGGTTGTTCAAAGCCCCATACAACCTGGCCTTGAACACTTCCAGGGACGGGGCATCCACAGCCTCCCTGAGCAATTTGTTCCACCCTCACTGTAAAGAATTTCTTCCTATTTTCAGTCTAAATTGTGCCCTCTTCCAGGTTAAGGAAGGGCATGGGTGATCCAATCTGATGCATCCTTTCACACGAGCTCAGTGCAGTTGATAAACACTCTCTTGTGTGAAGGTTATGATGTTAATTTACAGGATTCTGTGTTTAGAGTTCTGTGTAGTGAGAATTTCTGCAGCTGAAGGAGGGGAATGCTCTGTGAGAATGTACCATGAGTAGTTACATCAGTCAGAGGTGGTTGCCATTCAGGAAGTACACTGTTACCTTGCTGTGCTTGAGTAATTCTGGGAAAACTGGCCTGTTATTTCCTGGCTTTCCCTCTTTCCTTGGTGGTATATTGCATTTCCCAGTCTCCTGACTTCAGTAGTTTTCAGAGTGCATGAGGGTTTCTGATGTTTCTTGAAATGCCTCAGGGTGTCTCAAGGGTAACAGTTTTCACTGCAGCAGTGTTGCAGCCTCTTCCCTTCCTGCCCTTGCTGAGATGGGCTGATCCTGGCTGCGCACACACTGACTCCTCCACCTGAGCAGAAGGGACCTGAAGGACCTGACTGCTCTGATGGATGCTTATTCCTTTTAGAATCCAAATGTAAGTGCCTGAAGCACATTGTTGCTTAGTCAATAGTTGCTTAGCTTCATGATGGAGAGAAGGCCAAAGGCTGTAAACAATCCCAAAGCTAGTACTGACACACAGTAAAGAGCACAGAAGCTGGTGAGTGCAGGTAAGTTCTTTACTAAAGCTTTGTGTAGAGATCTGTGTACTGAACATGGAAGCAAAACATGACTACAGAAATACAGCATTGTTATCACATACCAAGAAACAGCATGGCCAAACAATTTGCTTTCTGACAGTAATCATGTAATAAGTGAAAGTCTCTTTTAGGACTGGCAGTTAAATTATGCAAGAGTTTAGGATAAAATCTGATATGAATTTCTTAAGAGGAGCACCAGGAGACATTGTCAACTTTGCTGAGATTTATAGACTCATTGAGGTTGGAAAAGGCCTTTCTCCAGTACCTTAAATATTCTCCAAGACATGAAAACACATTCTTATTGCATCATTACAAGAAATGGCAACCCTAGCCCAGGAGTAGCAGCAGGAGCTCTCAGAGCAGCTTTAGAGCTCTACACATCTCTTGTTGAGTATTGTCCGTTTGCAGAGCTACATGGGTTGGATTTATAAGCATTTTCCCCTCACAACTTTGCTGGATATCACCTAGTTGAAAAGATTATCAGGAAGAGAAACTTCTGAGCCACTACTGCCAGTGATCAGGGTAAGGTATCACTAAAGGTAGCATACTCTACTTTTAATTTACAGTATTTTTTTAAAAGATATTTGTTTGCAATGAATGTCAGAACTTCTGCATTGAGTGGTCATCTAGCAAACTGCTGCAGGATGGTAGTTTATGATTTGTTTGGCTTCCATATCCGTGTGACAAAGAAAGTGGGATGATTTTGATGGTTGTGAACTCTGTGTAGGTGCCAAGTAGATGCCTTGGCTTTATAACACGGTGTGCCACAAGAGGGAGCAGCCAGCTGCGTGTAAGTAATGCTGCTACACAGCACCCAGAGGGCAACGCTGAGGGTGCCTGTTGGCAAGCAAAAAAAGACTTTGATCAGTTTTCTCTCATGTTAATGATGCATTTCTGGCGTGAGGTAACATACAAATCTCCTGTTTTCAGCAGAGGCCTCCTTAAAAGGAGTTACCCTTTTAACCACAGAGAGTTAGTGGGAGGGCAGGAAATCCCTGTCAGGTTGGGAGCCAAGCAGGCTGAAAGGATTTCCCAAAAATTAGAGGAAATGTAAGCATCTCTAACACAGTAGAGGCTTGCCTGCCAGGTGTAAAATGCCCTCTGTGCTTGTCTTCAGGAAAACCTTTGTGTTTACCTCAAGTCTTCTGTGCTTGTCTTCAGGAGAATGTTTAGGTTTGCCTCAGAAAGAGACTGATTTCTGGGGAGGGCTATCACTTTTGCCTTCTCATATTTATCAGATCTCCCCTTCCACCTCCCCAGTAGCAGTCTGAAGCAAGCAGAATCTCATCCCAGTGACTTACCCTGTTCTAGGCAGGTCTCCAAGAGCTGCAGGAAGACACAGCTCTGAAAGTATGTCCTATTCTGCATAAATAAACCTCTGTGCTCTCTTTCACTTCTTTTTTCCTGCCAATAAAACTGGCATGTTTCTCTGTGAGCTCTCATTCCTGGCTCCTAATAGATGTTGCAGAGTTTTGTCTCTCCTATTGCAGGACACTTTGCATACCTCAAGAAGAGTTTCTATGCAGAGCAGTACCTGTTGAAAACAGACCTGTGAAATGCAGCCTCTGTTGTGGCAGTGCTTGCCAGCAGTTTTGTTTTTGGTAGAGACTAATGAGAACATTGAAAATCTTGCTGAACTGCCAAAGAATTCTGTTCTGATATTTGAGCAAAACACATATTTACTCATCTACTTAGCCAAAAAAATCCATACTTACCTTATCATGTGCATGTGAGTCAGTAATGGAATCATTTATACAGCAGTAAAGAACCATGTAATTACTTCCCATCTAAGTATTAATTATAATTGTGTCAATCTTTGGAGTGCTGAATGATGATTACAGTGGAAAATGATTTAGTATTTACAGAAAACCTAAGTGCATTTTGGATGATGCTTCCTTTTAAACACTCATATGCTTACTGATTTTGACATAGCCTTCAGTGGGGGTAGCAAACTGAAGTCCATTTTACCAGTGTAAAAAAACCCCAAAGTGGGTTTTTCTTTCAGTGAAAATACCTCTAAGAGACTGAGTGGAGTTAAGCCTCTGATAACTCTGCTAACTAGTACTGGTTGACGATGCAGCTTAGTCCTTGTGTGGAGATAGGGGGCTTCTGTACCATGCAGGATTAAACTCTCTGCATCCACAACCTCCCTGGGGAGCCTATTCCAGAGTCTCACTACCCTCATACTGAAGTTCTTCCTAAGATCCAGTCTAACCCTGCTCTCCCTCAGCTTCAAACCATCCCGCCTTGTCTTGTCTCTAGACACCCTTATGAAAAGTCCCTCTGCAGCTTTCCTGTGGGATCCCTTCAGTTTCTGGAAGGCAGCTGTGAGGTCTCCCTTGTACACATTTATCAAATAGAAGCGTGGGAGGTCCAGGTCTGTGACCAAAGGTTAGCTTTGTGGGTAGCAATATTTCAGTGGCCAGGATGGTGCCCCTTAAAAGGGGTCTCTGCACAAAGTGAGGGTCTCTGTTCCTGTGCATGCCAACTTCATTATCTATTATTTACACCACCCTAACACAATTGCTGGAGGTCAAGGTCCTTTGTAATACTACAGGATCCTTCCTGAAGAAAGAGACCTGCTAGTGCCATAAAATGCATTCCTGCATAGGAATTGCCATGAAGCACCTTCTGGGATTCCAGGAACTGCCCTTCCCTTGGCCAGAGCAAGCGCCCACAAAGGACATACAGCTCCCAGGCCTGCACCAGCTGCAACACAGCTCCTATAGGTAAAGCCAATTTGTCTTTGGGGATCCACTGCCATTTCTCCATCACTTGCTGCTGGTTTCTTTTGAGGAAGACTTTGCAGCAGGCTTTGCATGGCTGGCACTGACAGTCATGTTTGGCAGGCAGTGTGCTGTCTCTGTCTGCTGAAATACATATTTAGACAAAGAGTTATTGAAGAATGCTTGGTTGCCAAGACACTGAATGACACCTACCAGGACAACAAAATGCTCTTCTTTCTCCTTCTGCTCTAAACCATGCCAAGTATCCTAAAATCAACAGGTAGACCTGCCTGGCTAACGTGTAACTACATCAAGAGTGGCTGATTTCAATCTGTTCTACAATGCTTCACCAAGGTGGGCTGCTTTTAACTTCACTGCTCCTCTTTTTATGCTGCATGATGTCATGGAACACTTCGAAGCACAAAGAGGGAAGTTTAGGTAAACTTTCAAAAATCACTGTAAATAAAAAAAAGGCAAAATCCCATTGCATCCCTGTTTAAAGATATAAAATAAGTTAAAGCTTTCAGAGGTTTTATTCTTCTGTGGAAATGTTTGTTTGTTTTTGTTGGTCTGAGTTCTTCAGAGTAACTGAAGGAAAGAGCCACAGGTATTCACATGATTCGGTTCAGAAGGGGCTGGTAGGCAGTGGGAGAGTTTTTCAGTACTTCCACTGGGACAAGTGGGATGGGGATGTTCTGGTCATACACCACGGCCTCGTACCGGGAGCAGCCTCCAGAGCGAGAGATGACAGAGAGATGGATGAAATGGGCTGGTGCAGGTCCTGCAGCCTGACCGCATGGCTTGCAGCCTGTCCTGTAGTCCCATCTGCTGCTTCTTCCAGGCTAATGTTTAGAGAGATTTCGTTTCTTTGGCAAGGGTCCGTAAGAGAATATGGGGGGGATCATCTGTGGGGATATAGATTTGTGTTGCTCCTGGCCCCACACATTCATCATAGCTGAAAAGAAACGATTTTTTTCATGAGATTCCTGTGAAAAATCCCACAGTATGTTATTGACAGCATAACAGGGACAGGTGGAGTGAGAAGAAAAGTATCATCTGGTGTTTTGTTCCTCAGCCCCCACCTTTGCTTAGCCTGCCTTGTGAGACGCTTGAGAGCAGAATATTTTTAACAGCACATCTCTACCTACCTGGAAAAAATCCCTGAGCTCTCAGTGGAAGTTCAGCTCCCATCCTCCTGCACGAAGGTAACCTGGCAGCACTGCTGAGCTCAGCTCCCTGGGCACAAGCCCAGCTCCTTGCAGTCAGTTATGCAGGAGGAGTAACAGTGCTGGCTCACAGAGCTGTGCATGCTGCAGCAGTCACCGTAGGTGTGATACAGCAAGGGCTCCTTCCTCCTCTCAGCTGCTTATAAATAGCTAGGTTAGAAAATGGCTGGGGAAAAGGAAGTGGTCTTGGCATTCTGCAGTTAGGAATTAACTTTTAGAGAGCTTTGGATGGTGTCTAGCAGAGGATCACATTGAGTGTTGTCCTGCTGGCTTGCAGGTCTCTGGTGCTCAGCCAGCAGTTACATGTAGTGGGGTGTCCTGGGTGCAGGTCTGTGCTAGCAGGGGTAGCAGGATGTATTCACAGAGTGCAGCTTGGAAGGGACCACAAGGATCCCCTGGTCCAACCTTTCTAGGTGATAGCGGAGTTGAAATGAGCTAGCACAGCACCCTGCCAAGCTGTCCAATGGAAGGGAATCCACTGCTTCCATTGGAAGATGATCACTTGGGAGGCTTCCTAAGCCTAAGGGCTCTGCAGAGATTGATTGCACTGTGGCCACAAGGAGGGCTGACCAGAACTGGTGAACCTGGTCTGTTACCTGGGTGGTCCTTGCATCGCCTGTTTGTCCACAGACTACACCTGACTTCGCTTTTCCTATCAAACCAGCCAAGGTCTAGTGGTCTGAAGGCAGATGCTGCTTTCCTGGCTCACTGGCTACAGGCAAAAGTGAGGAGGAGTCCTAACATCATGATTTTAAATGTTAGACCTGCTTTGTTTGTGGCTGCCTTGTTTAACTGTTTCAAGATCATTTAAAATACAGTTCTGAAGGAGGGAATGTTTTCTGTAAAAAACCCAAACCAAACAACAAATCCTCTGCCTACTCTGTTGACCTGAAAACAGTTTTGTGGAGCCAGACAAATTCAGCCATTTCCTCAACCATGCTAACTGCAGAGCTATTAAGATCTAGGATCCTTCCTGAAACTCAGGATATTTAGCATGTGTCTTCCCAGTAGACTGCAGGCAGTCATTCTGCTCCTGTAATTGTATTACTGCCAGGCTAAACCCAAGATAATAAACCCTGCTCCTGGATGATAAGTGGCCTGCAGCAGGGCAGCTTGCAATGCTTGTAGTGAGCTCAAATCTACTGCCCTCAACCATGGAGGACCTGCCTTACAGAAATACTTGGTTCTACTTGTTCACACCTTTCCCTTGCAGCACCTTCGATTGTTCCTAGTCTGGGTGATGAAAGTGGGGCTTAGGGAAGGGAAAGGTAAGAAAGGGAAATCTTAGTGCTAGGTTGCTAAACAAATACAGAGTCATAGAATGCATCTGGTTGGAAGGGACTCTCTAAGGTGATCTTGTCCAACCCCGCTGCACTGGGCAGGGACATCTCCACCTAGATCAGGTTGGTCAGGGCCACATCAAGTCCGACCTGTAAGGTCTCCAGGGATGGGCCCTCAACCACATCTCTGGGAAAACCTGTTTCAGTATTCCACCACCCCCATGGTAAAGAACATCCTCCCCAGATCTTGCTATTTTTACTTCCCTTTTATATTCATGAGGACAATACTTCTAAATTCAGATGAGAACATATGGATTTTCCCATCAGCAAGAATGGCATTAAAAAGATAAAGCTGCTCTGAAGATCCTTTGGAAAATGTGTTTTCTACCTAAGTTACCTCCCCAGGTGATGAGAACTGTCTGATACTTGAAGGCCACTTCTTCAAAGGTGCTACACAACAACCTAGGCAACTATGGCTCTCAAGAGCAGGCTTGGGTCAAACAGCTGCAATGGCAATCATCCTCCTTCAGATTACTGAGACAGGATGAACAATCTCCATCCATCTGTCCCCACACTAAATGCAGTATAATGACTAGGTATGAGGTACATCAGGAAGGTGCCTACTTCAGGTCTGCTAGAACACCAGGGCTAAGAAAGCTCAGAAGTGAGACTTGCTGAAAAGTACAGAAAGCTTGAAAGGTTTCCTGAATTTTTGTTTCCCTTTGATTATTTTTTTCTGTTTGCTTTTTCTCTTTACTGTGATCTCAAGGACAGCAGCACATGCAAGTTCTTTAAAAAGTATCTATTTTTCTCCTGGAAGTGAAAAATTGAGTGGTAAAACAGTATCTTTCAAATAAAGATGTCCATAAGCAATTTTACTTGCGTTTCATGAGCATGCCATCAAAGTTATACATTTTAATGTGACTACTAGTAAATAAGAATTTGCTGTACCCCTGCCTTTATTTAGTCAAATATTCTGCTAAGGAAATCATGCATTTAGACTTGAACTAACCAAACTCTGTCTATATTTTGAGTTTGTGTGACCTGCATTTTTGTAGCAGATATAGGTCTAACAGATTTATTTCTTTGCAAGTGCAGGACTAGAACACTCTGAACCTTAGAGAAATGCTTACCATGGAGGTGAATCAGGATACATGACGTTGACCTGAGAAAGTGTATCCAGACAGGAACCAAAATCAAAAGCTGGGGGAAACTCCTCCATGCAGGTGGATCTCAGCTCTCCAAAGGAGCCACCATAGGAGAAGCCATCTGGAGCTGGAAAACACACAATTCTCCCTGGTGGATTCTGTGAGACTTATCACTGTTTCACAGAATCATAGAATGGTCTGGGTTGGAAGAGGCTTACAAAGGTCATCCAGTCCAACCCCACTGCCATAAATCATAAATCAAACCAATGTGAGGCAGAATAATTACTAATCTTCTGGAACAAGCAGGATTCTCAGGAGCTTCCTATTCCACTAAGAGCAGGTTAGCATCATTTGCAATAGAATCCTAGAATGGCTCAGGTTAGAAATGACCTCAGAGATCATCTACTCCAACCTCCCCACCATGGGCAGGGACATCTCTCAACTAGACTTGGATGCTCAAGGCCTCTTCAACCCGTGCAGGGAGGGGGCACCTACAACCTCTCCTGATCTCCAGTCTAAATCTCCTCCCCTCTTCCAGCTTAAATCCATTCCCCTTTATTCTGTCACTACAAGCCCTCAGTATCATCATTAATGATGATGACAGCTGAAATGATATTTTGCTGCACTGTGGTTGTGTTTATATCCAGTTACTCACTTCTGTGGTCAGAAGTAATTGCCCAGCCCTTCTTGTCAGTTGGTGCCCACTGCCAAAGTGGTAACCCTCCAGGCTTTCCAACACACCAAAGTTACATTCTATGCTATAGCAAGGCTCCAGTGGGATATGAAGATAAACTGTGAAGAGTCTGGTGATGGAGAACTCCTACGCCCCATCAAGGGGAAACAAGCTGTCTCTTAAATGCTGTTGGCAGGAGCCTTGTTTACATTAACCACTAACTGTGGAGCTTGCACCATGTGAATTCAGAGCCAGTGCAAAGATGCTATTCAACATCAAATCTGCCCCTGACCTGATTATCCTGGGGTTTATTTTACTTTTTTATCCCTTGCACAGCAGGCAGATGCTTTTTGTTGCCCATAGCACCAGATAATAATCAAGTTAAGCATTCTCTTGCTCTAAGTAGCTGGCTTACCATAAACAGCATCTCTCCTGGGATGTGGGTGTCTTAACCGGCCGTCCTTGCGCAGGCTGCCGACGATGATTGTAATGCAGGACAGAAATAGCACAAGTCCAATCACTACTCCAGCTACCAGGAGAGGTGAAACAAGTAAACTGGTATCGTTTCCATTTTCACCATAGCTGGGGAGTTCACTGGCTGTGTTGCTCTGGTTCAAGTGGACTTCTACACAGCAGAGAAAGAGAGACTGTGTCAGTTGTGAAACGAGACAAAGCATGATTATACAGATGCCAGATCGAAGGGCTTCAAAGCCCTAAGAGACAGCCTGAGGCCGATCCACTGTTTGAATTCATGCTCATATGGACAAGTTTCTTCACAGAAAGGCTTCTGAGGCTCTGCAACAGGCTGCCCAGGGAGGTGGATGTAGTGCTGAGGGATCTGGTGTAGTGGTAGTGGCTTAGCAGCAGTGGTGCCATGGTGAGCTCTAGGTGAGTGTCTGGACTTGATGATCTCAAAGGTCTCTTCCAGCCTCAACAGTTCCATGAAGCTTCTATGAAACTTACTTGTTAGGCCTGTTTCTGGGGCTGTTAGGAACTGACTCTGGGGAGGAGTCACTCAGCAATCATTTCCCTGTTACTGGGGAATGCCCTGCTGGAGTCAGTAAAGGCTGTTGTGTACTTTTATTTGCTCATTCCTGGAAAGTTCCTTTTTGTCATGAATTGATTGATGTTGAAAGAACTTCAGTGCACCAAGAGGAATGTGAAAACTCTAAACTGTGGGCTCCAAGCAGAACAGAGCAAGTGTACATTGTTACTAGGGTTGAAAATATTCCAAGGCTTTGCAGAGAAGATTTTGGGCAGGAGGGAAAGAGAGGAGACAGCTCTCATAGAACAGGGCATGCTTGTGCTTGTGGTATGAGCCAGGAGCCAAAAAACTGATTTGGAGCAGAGTGAGGAAGGGACTCATTCAGGATTCTTAGTGAAGCATCAGACATGGCTTTTTATTAGGCAGAAGCTTGGGCAATGTGGTGGGCCTCTTGGCAAACAGCGAATGAATGGTTCAAATAGAAAATTCTGTACAGTGAGGGTGGTGAGACACCGGAACAAGTTACCCAGGGAGATTGTGGATGCCCTCTCTCTGGAGGTGTTCAAGACCAGGTTGGATGAGGCTTGAGCAACCTGGGCTGGTGGGAGGTGTTCCAGCTCATGGCAGGCAGGGTTAGAACTGGAAGATCTTTAAGGTCCCTTCCAACCCAAACCATTCTATAGTTTTGTGGTTTTTACATGGAAGGATGTTAGCAGAGAGTTTTCAGCAATCTTTTCCTTTGGGATGTTATCACTTTATTGTCTTCAAGTCACAAAAAGCTTAAAAAGAAGATGATGGCTTCAAGCCACTGTGTATTATCATTGTCTGCTACTTGACATTGAGAGAACTGATTAGAAATACAAAATACCTGGGGAATTAGCATGTAGTAGGGGTTTTGTTAATTATTTAGAAGTACTTGGCTGTTGGCTGGGAATCTTTATGAGCAATTAAGGTGGCCAAGAAATGTGCTGAGCTGTTTCAAAGCATTTTATGCCAGAAAACTTCATTTTCTGAGAATGAAATTGACTGTAGCATTAAATCAAAAAGGTATGGCAAGCTTAATACCCTTAGTACAAAGAGCTTTTGGGTATAGAATATGGTGGAGGGGTAGATTCTGCTGATCTCACTGCCCTTGCACTAGGGCTAAACTTCCTCCAAATAAACCAAGTTCTAATCATGTTTCTCATTTGTACAGTTGTTTCTTTTAACTCTCTCTGTTGGTTATGTGTCCACCAGGTGTGTTCTCCTGCTGCTTGCCATATGTCTTCATGTTTTGTTTTGTCTTTTCTTTTTCAGATTTTGTCTTTGAAAGATTCAAAATATCCCAGCAGTGCCAGTTAGCTGAAATCACAACTGCAGAGAGTTGACACCTGAACTAAAAGCACAGGTTGATAATTTCTTGCTAATTTTGGCTGGCTTGCAAAGATAAAAGGGAAGACACAAGTTGCTTGCCACTAAGAAGAGAACATGAGCCTGAGGTGTGAGCTTTTCCTTTTGGAGACTTGTGGGATGCCAGCCTAGTGTAAGTACTGGTATTTGGTCCTGTTTTGCTTTATAGATTCTCTTATACTATTTGTTTGTACTTCAGGTGTTTTGTTTGCTTGTTTGTTTTTAATTTCAAGATAGCCCATTTATCTAGCAAGCTCTTAGGGCTGCCTTGGCTGGAGCATGTTGCCCAAGGAGGTTGTGGATATCCTTTGCCTGGAGGTGTTCAAGGCCAGGCTGGCTGAGGCCTTGAGCAACCTGGATATAAAAATGCTGTGTTGGTTTTATTCATAATAGAAATATCTGGAACTTTATGTAATTCTCACAAACAGAACAGCAATAGCAGGGTCTGCTTGTTTGGTTTGGTTTGGGTTTTGTTAGGGGAGTTATATTTTTTTGCCAGGAAGCTGAAAACTGTGCACTATACCTGCAAAAATATGTCTTATTATTCATGTTTAGAGGATTAGTTCTACTGGGTGCACAAAGCACTGCTTTTCTCCAGTGAAGGGAGTTTTGTAAGCAGGCATGGCACAAATGGAACATGCTGGCTGTTGCAGTCATGAATACAACACAAGGGGCACACGTGGCTGAGTGAACTCTTAATTTACCATGACAGCGCTAGTGGAGAATTGCCTTCTATCCATTCTGTGTTGGACAGTAAATGATCAGTCTGAAAAACCCTTTCAAAATCACATGGTGCTACTTTACCTAGTGGTCCTGCAGCTCAACAAACCAACTTGTAAAGTAACTCCGGGTAACTGAGTTGGCAGTTCAGGACACGGTTTCATGGCTGTGGTGGTGTTAGGTTGATGGTTGGACTTGATGGTCTTGAAGGCCTCTTTCAACTGAAACAATTAACATAGAATTCTAGAACTGTAGAATGGTTTTGGTTGGAAGGAACATCCAAAGGTCATCTAGACCAACCCCCCTGCAGCATGTAGAAGGAGGTGTAGTGCAACTCAGCTTTTTGTGGCATACGTTGTGCTTTACCCTTTTCACTAACCTTTGAAGGAAGGTTCCTTATACCTTTCAAGCAATATTGAAGTTTCAGATGGGTCATATATAGTCAGAGTGAAATATTTTGGTGTGCATGTGTTTCATAGGGGTTTGGTTCATGCAGGACAAAGCCCTTTGTTAGGAGTGGCTTCTCCCTCCTTCTCTGGCTTTTACTTGTTTGTGTCCCAGATGAGACAGAAAGGGAGCACTGCATGTAAACAAGAGTTATTTTCCTGGGTACTGAAATAGTTGTGGGTATTTAAATTATCTTTTTTTCTGAGGACACATCAGCTCTAGGGAAGCTGCACTGGTTTCTGTAATTGACCATTTGATCTTTCTCACTGCATTTATATGTTCCAATCATCATTAAAAAACTATAAAATCAAACCCTCAGTTGGACATGAGACTGTGTTGGGCACACTTCAGCTTTATTTGATGCTCTCAGCTTGAAGTGAATGTGGAGCGTACTTACAGGTACAAAAGCTGCCCATGACCTTGAGAAGCTTATCCAAGGCAGAAAGGGTGGCCTTTCCTCTGAGATAGCTAACTGCCTTTTTATCATGTCTGCTGGCTATCAGATAATGACTTTTCTCTTCTTGCATTGACATCCTTATTATAGAGCCAGAATGAGTAAGATTGGATTGGCAGCAGCCTGCAAATTGAGAATGTCAGCAGCAACGTGAAGGCGGCGGCATAAGGGCTCAGCAAATAAATCTTTTCAGATGCTGTGGCTTTAGGGTATTATGTTGATGCCACAGCAGCATGTATAGGTGCTGCTTCAAGTTAACAGGAAAAAAATCTTCCCATTTTCAGATCCATGGTCTGTTTCATCAACCTGATAAATACCACTGCAGTGAAACCAATCACTCTGGAAGTGTAACAGCCCGCTTAGTGATGGACAATGTATTTCTTCCCTTATTTTCTCATATACAAACAACTTTGAACTAATACAATTTCATAAGCAGGACCCAAACCCATTACTTTCTTCAGGCACTCTGTGTTGGGACTTGAAAATAACTATGATAAGAATCCTATTTCACCCATTAAAGTAAAGTTGCCTTCATAAACTTGGATCCAGCTTAGGTTGGCTGTGACTTGACTGGGGCAAAAGCAATAATTTTGGTTGTTTTTTTTTTTTTTTTTTTTTTTTTTTTTTCTTGTGACAAAATTTGGTGCTGTCCCCATCATAAAAGGACACAGAGCTGTTGGAGTGAGCCCAGACAGCTAGAGCACCTCTGCTATGAGGACAGGCTGAGGGAGCTGGGGTGGTTCAGCATGGAGAAGGTTCTGGGGAGACCTTCGAGCTGCATTTCAACACCTAAAAGGATCCTACCAGAAGGCTGCAGAGGGACTCTTCACGGAGGGTGACAAGGGGGAATGGTTTGAAGCTGAGGGAGAGTAGATTTGTAGAATGGTTGACATAAACTACTTGGAAAACAGTGACAATCTCATTGCTCTCTACAACTACCTGAAAGGTGGTTGTAGCCAGGAAGGGGTTGGCCTCTTCTCCCTAGCAACCAGCACCAGAACAAGAGGACACAGTCTCAAGCTGCAACAGGGGAAGTTTAGGCTGGAGGTGAGAAGGAAGTTCTTCACTGGCAGAGTCATTTGCCATTGGAATGGGCTGCCCGGGGACGGTGACTCCACCACCTCCCTGGAGGTGTTCAAGAAGGGACTGGATGTGGCACTTGGTGCCATGGTCTAGTCATGAGGTCTGTGGTTACAGGTTGGACTCGATGATCTCCGAGGTCTCTTCCAACCTTAGCGATACTGTGATAACTGAAATACTGATCGAGCTGTTTATGTCAGGAACAGGCAGCTAAGGCAGAAACCTGTTAAATGCTCTTTCTTGAAGAGGTGATCTCATGTGTGGTATATCTTAGCCTTTCCTTCAAGGTGACTTGAGTTCTTAAAATAATTAAAATGGGTTTGCAGTGTTGTTCTGCACTGCCATAGGAATGATGGTGTTGCTATCAGAGGGTACACAAAGCCTGTAGTGTGACTTGCATTATAATTTGTATCTGTAAAAGCTCCACCAGGCTCTGTCTGCATAAATCAAGGGGTTTTCTCACACCATTAAGAAGTGATTTTTGTCTGAATAGGACTAAGACTTCTCTCAGCTGCAGGAATGTCAATAGCTGGAAACAGGTATTGATCCTTGGGACAGTTTCAGTCAACTAGTTTCTTTGCTGTTAGGAGCCACCAAAATTCAAGGATACTGAAAGATCTATAGAAATTAAATTACTCAAAGATTACTACTTGAAAGTCTCGGGGTGAGGGAAATCCTCTCTTTGAAATCCCTGTTGCTTACTCTGTGAGACCTGTTGAGTAAACCTAAGTGCAGGGCTTGACAGGCAGCCAGACACCATCCCCTGTATGTGCTGTGCTGTGTCTAGGGGCTGCTTGCTGCACATCATATATTCTGTCCTCTCTCCTATTTATCTTTGGCTGGCAGGCTTGAAGAGGAGAGATGATCTGCAGCACTGACAGGCTGGGAAAAGTAAGTTCCTCCCAACTGACAGGCAGTGGTGTTCCTCTGAGAGAGGAAGCCCTGAACAATGTCTACTGCATTCATTTACCAGATCTGTCAGGATGATTACTGACTCTATGAATTATGGTCCTATTTCCTCTCTTTAATTGAGTCCAACGTTTCTTTTCTCGTATTCTCTCACTGATTATGAGGTAGGTGTTTTCTGCACTGCTAATCCTCTATCCCAGTAAGTCTTCATCACCACAAGTTCATGAAACATTAGAAGAGGAATCAATTTGATTGAACATTGTATTAGCTTGTGCTTTGGCTCAATTACCTGCTTACCTTCCAGTTACTCCCAAACATGAAATTACAAAGCAGCAAGCAGACCCTTCCCCAAGGTAGGATTCCAAACGAGCAGGATGTCAGTGAGATGTTCTGGGGGCTTCCTGTCTGTCTCAAGGCTGCATTCACACCAGTTTCACATGTGCAGGTTTAAGGTACATGCACAATAATTATGTCTTATGCTGTGTTAAATCACATTCTAAGTCTGCACTTCCCATGACCTGTAGCAGACGGATGAATTACCAGCACACTATTTTCCTAAGCTGAGAAATCACTTCTAATGAATATTATATGGGTTATATGAAGGTATAAAACAGGGAAAGAGAGACTTGCTCTGTAAATGTGGTTTGCTGGTGTTTTAATTGATGCTTTCATCTCTTCTGCAGTGCAGATTACTGTGCTACTTTTTCTTTGTGGCACTCTGGCTGTTAGATTTGTCATTGTTTGCATTATATTCCTTGGGAAATGTAATTTTCACAGAGGTATTTTTAATCCTGGAGTCACAGACTTGTAGAATCATAGAATTGCTTTGGCTGGAAAAGAGCACTCCTGATTATGCTCTAAAATAACAGCCCATGCCATATTTGTTGCATTTTTGTGTAAGCCTGGTGATGTTTCCTTTCTCCAGACAACAAAGATTAAGATGTTGCATTCTCTCTCTCATTGGTGCATTTTTACCATCAGGTAAACTTCTTATCCTTCTTGTTAACTCATGTTCCAGGGAGTATTCCCAGAATGAGTATTTTGTGGTCCATGTTGACTGCCACCTCCAGTGTAGTACTTAAGGAAAGAAAGCATTTGGATCCCAACAAAAGGTTGTGGACTGACCTCACTGTATCTTAAGTGATCAGCCTCTCTTTTCATAGCCTGACCTCTTTGTTTCTGTACCAGTTATGCCCTTCTGCATGCTCTTGCTGTACTGTATCACATAGCCTACTCCCATTGTGGAGAATCAGATTCCTGCAGCAAAGGATGTGTGAAAAGGAGCTGGCTGAAAAGCAGAGGGATATACAGTTTATTCTCTTGGTATTAAACTGGTTTCAAGAAAAAGAAATGCATCTCTGCACTGCTGACACTGAGCCAACAGTTTCCATCTGAGATGGGGAGAGAACAATGCTATTTGTAATCCCCTGCTAAATGCAAATAAGTTCTGTGCCTCTTTCTTCTGGAGACTGCTTCCCTGAGTCAGTGGAGTTGATTTACATTTTGGTGACATCTACACGAATTTTGCCAACACAGCTCATTACTGCAAACATTGTGTCAGTTCTGACATTTCTCTTTCCTGGGAGAATCCCCACAATGTCTGGTTTTGTTCTCAGACTGGCGGCTTGGCTGGCAGAGGCACGCAGACAGCAGCATCAGCCTTAACCATTGCTGTCCCTCAGCTGGCAGAACACCATTCCCTGAGCCAAGACACCATGGCTTTTTATAGAATCATGGAATTGTTTTGGATGGAAAAGACCTTTAAGATCACCAAGCCCAACTTCAACCCACCACCACCAGGACCATCAAACCATGCCCTAGACTTCTATGTCCACACTTTTTTTCAACATCCCCAGGCATGGTGACTCTACCACCTCCCTGGGCAGCCTGTTCCAATGCCTGACTGCAGTAAAGAAATTGTTCCTAATCTCCAACGTAACCCTCCCCTGGCACAATTTCAGGCCATTTTCTCTCCTCCTATCCCCTGATACTAGGGAGAAGAGATTGACACTCGCCTCACACCAACCTCCTTTCAGGATTCTCTTGATCTGTCATACTAAGCATCACTGGACACTTTCTCATAAACAAATGTAATTCACAGAACTAGTGATTTGTCCTGGAGAAGAGGAAGGAATTCTTGAAAGTGAGGGTGCTGAAACACTGGAACAGGTTGCCCAGGGAGGCTGTGAATGCCCCCTCCCTGGAGGTGTTCAAGACCTGGTTAGAAGAAGCCTTGAGTAACCTGGGTGAGTGGAAGGCGGCCCTGGCAAGGGGGTTGGGACTAAATGATCTTCGAGGTCTCTTCCAACCTAAACCATTCTAGGATTCCATGATTCAATGGCCTGGAGAAGCCTGGATACAAATGTGTAAAGAAAGAGGAAATTTGCCATTTCACATTCTTCTGTTGGATTAACTTTAGAAAGAGATCTAATGGACTTAAACTGGAATGAATGGAAACAAAAGAATGCATTCACTGGGCTAAAATGACTGGTTACTCTCAAGAGCTGTTATGTTTGTGTAACAGTTGTTTAAATAACAGTACAGTGTCTCCTGTGAGATCTGCTTTTCTGACAAGGAAAGTCCAAAATCAGTCTGGACACTATTCAAACATTTTCCAGTCTCGTGACTAGATTGTCAATCATCCTGGTGGGCTCCAGGCAGGATTACCTATAGGACTTTATATAAAACTGCATAGAGAGTGATGGAGATTATTAATCCAAATGGCCTCTGTGCTTACTGGAAAGGGAATCTGCAGGATTATCTGTGTAGATGCAGCTTTTAGAACAAACATAAACCTGGTTCCTCTTAATATGATCCTTAAGTAAAGTCTTAGAGTTATTTTTTTTTATGCAGTGCTTAATTAATAATAAAAATAAGAGTATTAAGAAGATGGAGACTCCCTTTTGACAAGGAGTCCCCTGGCAAAGACGGGGTGATGGGGACAAGTTACAGTTTGGGAGATTCTCATTGGACCCCAGGAAAAAAGTTTCCCCATAAAAACAATAAGACACTGGAATTGCCTCCCAAGGGAAGCAGTGGAGACCCCTACACTGGGCAGTTTGAAAACTCAGCTTGCTAGGGTGCTGGGCCAGCTCATTTCAACTCCACTATCACCTAGAAAGATTGGAGCAGGTGATCCTTGGAGTGCCTTCCAACCTGGCTTTCTGTGAAGACATGAAGACATTCAGTGTCTTTGGGTCTAAAGGCTCCAGTCATGCAAGCCTTGGAAAGAAGGAGAAATGATTGCACAGGGAGGCAATGATTTGCTTCAGTGAGGCAAACTCTTTGCTTCCTGTGAAAATGTGTGTATTTAGCCTTCAACACTAGATAGTACAACAAAAAAAAAACCCAAAGCCACAAGTAACCTGAGACACTAAAAGATACCTAAAATCTTTGTATGCATCTAAGTAGCAGTTCCTGGTACAGGGAGCCTCCATTATAGACACTATTATATCTGAGTTGATAAATGCTAGAACAAAAGGTTCTCATTTTATTCCCTCTCAAAGCCTGAGTACATGAATCCTGACTATTATGTTAGGCATTAATGACACAGTGGGCAGGAGGTGATTTGGAAGTCATTTCCCTTTCATTCTGTCATTAGTCTGCTTCCTTGGCTGATGAACTGCCTGTGTTTGAAGAAGCAGATCTCGCCCATTCCCCTTAGCCAGGGACAAATCCCAAATCCTCTGGGGTGAATGTCCCTCCAGAGTGAGCACATACAACAGGCTGAGGAATGTGGCTGTTCATTGCTCTGTGTAAAGAGAAAAAAGGCTTTCTCTGACCAAAACAGAGAACTGTTGGACAGATAAGCTTGTAACAGCTGTCCTACGGAGAAGCCTTTTGGTTTTAAACCTGCACGCTGCACAACCTTTCATGCTTTTGGATTCTGTAACCTGAAGCTGTGTTTAGAGGCCTGAATGCTCACATCACAGCTGCTAGTTGAAACCTAAAATCACTAGGAGAAGACTCTCAGGGGGACCTTAGAGCTGCTTTCCAATACCTGAAGGGATCTTACAGGAAGGCTGCAGAGGGACTTGTCATGAGGGTGTCTAGAGACAGGACAAGGGGGAATGGTTTGAATCTGAGGGAGAGCAGACTGGACCTTAGGAAGAAGTTCTTCAGTATAAGTATGGTGAGACTGAATAGGTTGCCCAGGGAGGTTTTGGATGCCTCCTCCCTGGCAGTGTTCAAGGCCAGGCTGGATGAGGACTTGAGCAGCCAAGTCTAGTTGAGAGGTGTCCCTGCCCACAGCAAGGAGGTTGAAGCAGATGATCTCTAAGGTACCTTCCAACCGAAGCCACTCCAGGGTTCTATGATTATCTAGTCCAGGACAAAGGAAAGACCCACTATGCTTCTGTGATGCATTCTGAAGAATTCTAGTAAAGACAGAGGTGCTTTGGCACTTGTCTGAAACCTTTCTGTGTCTGAAGTGTATCTAAAGTGACAGGTGCTGGTGCCTGGCTGGATGACACTCTGCTCTCAGGTTCATAACAGCAAATCAATCTTTCCATTGTAAGATAATGACTTTTTCCTCCAGGCACTTTCTGATTTGTGTGCTCTTCTGTAACCATTGCAAATGATCTGGTTGGTAGTTTTGAGCTCCTGACTACTGTAACATGATCAGAGCAAACCTGTGACTATTTGGTTTTATTTTGTCAGCCTCTGTGTGTTTCTGTGTGGGTTTTTTTGTTAGCACTGACTTAACAGCACTGCATTTAGAGGGGAAAAAAAAGAGGTATTTGCATATACTAAAAAGAGTTTGTTGCTACTCACTACTTACTTGATGCACACCTTTCTAGAAGGGCAGAGAAGAATGCATATTTATGTGCAGTGTTAAATTGCTGAAAGGTTTTCATGTGATCCAGACAAGATGCAAGATCAAATCTGATGAGTACCCTTTAAGTCTTCCGTGACGCCACCCTACCTCTAATCTCCACTGATGAAATTAGGGGTTAAGAGCTTAAGGTCTTGCCCAAATTCAGGTCTTGTGTGTCCTCCTGTTCCTGTTAACTGTAGCCCTTCTGGATTCTCAACCATAAATTTAGAATCTTTCATGCTTCATGGATCTGATCCGAATCCTGCTCTGCTTAATGGGCTCAGATCAATTCTGCAGTGCCTGCGTTGCATGACTGCTTGAACTCCAGTGTGAAGGCAGGTAGCAGGTTGTGACAATTGGGTATCTGCAGAATAAACAGTGAGGGCCTGCTGTCCACTCTATGCATGTTTCAGAGGGCTTTATTTGGGATTAGTTCTGCTTTGCCTCAACGCATCTGAGTGCCCATTAGAGGATGGATTGTCCTAGGCTCACTCTTGACACTCATTTCTTGATTTGCTTTCACCTGACATGCATCTGCTCTCCCCTTTAACTTCTGGCCTTTCTGGAAGGTTGTGGTCATTTTGTGTGTCTGGTGTGTTCACTAAAAACTCCAAGGCTGCAAGTATTTCTGGCAGGTCTTAGTGACAGCAGTATGTGACCCCCCCTATGGATACCCTGCAGAATGGAGGGCTAAAAGTAATTTACCCTCTTAGATGCTGCTGGTTACAAAATGACTTTTTGAAAGGAAGGTTTCAGTGTTAAAACACTAGCCTGTAACCAGTAAACAAAATGAGCAAAAAGTAGGAACAGAAAAAGCTGAGATGGTTACATGACCAGGTATGCTAGTATACAGCAATTGTTGAGATGACAACACACTTCTATTCTTCAAAAATCCTCCACCTCATCAGGGCAATGGAGCTGGAGAGGGGTTTGGAGAGCATGTCTTAGGAGAGGCTGAGTGAGATGGGATTGTTTAGACTAAAGAAGAGGAGACTGAGAGGAGACTTCATTGTTCTCTACAGCTCCTTGAAAGGAGGCTGGGGTGAGGCTGGGGTTGGGCAGGACAAGAGGTAATAGCCTCAGACAGCACCAGGGCAGGTGCAAGAGTGCACTCCTGCAAGAGTGGACAAGCATTGGCACAGACTGCCCAGGGAGGTGGTGAAATCACCATCCCTGGAGGTGCTTATGGTCTTGTGGTCATGGAGGTGTTGGGTAGAAAGTTGGACTTTATGGTCTTAAAGGTCTTTTCCAACCTTAACGATTCTGTGATTTTTTTTCAACTTATTTGCATCAAGTCTGGTTCTAAACCAAATGGCTAAAGCTACCTGCACTGCTTACAGAAGCTACCCTGTGACTCTGTAAGCACAATGGGTATCTGTAACTGGATGGAATTCCTCTCCCCTGCCCAACATTGTTTCAATCAGCTGGCAGTTTGTCTATTCACATAAGCATTTCCAAATGCAGAGTGCCCAGCCTGCAGTCACTGCTCTGCAGAGCTGCCAGTGTCTAATTGTTTCTGGCAATGGTGACTGCCTTTTGTAGGCTGCTTGTTTAAATCTTCTCCCCCTCATCTGGCATTTCTGAGCTGCAGCCTTCACAGCACATTAACTTAATGCATTTTGAACTTGACCAAGCCTTCCATTCCCACCACTGCTGATATGTCTGCTATTATACTAGAAATCAGCACACAGTGTAAATGATTTAGACAGATGAATAAAGAAACCTCTAAACAGCCACATCCTTGCAAGAGCAAAACCAGATCACATCTCATGTCTAGAATGTTGCTACAAATGCTGAGTTGGTGAGTAAATGGCCTTTGCATTCCTAGGTGGTGATGGAGGAAGGTGAAAGGTGACTCACTTGAGCATGTTAGTTTGATGGACATGTAGTCTCTGCCACAGTCCTTCTTGTAGCGACAGCGCAGCCAGTTCAAGAGGCAGAGTCCGTCACCACACTGCAGTTCTTCTTTTTGCATGGCAGGATGCTCTGCTCATCTGAAAGAAGTGAGAGATGACTTTGTGTAACCAGCAACTCCTTCCTGAGCAACAAAGCCAAGTAAATGCTGGCAGTCATTCATTCTGCTTCTGACATCCCTGGGTGGATGAAGTCTCACTGTCCTCTTTGTCAAATGTGAAAAGGGTCCCAGTGCTGCCTGTACTGTGGTTGCTCATCATGAAATGGTGCTTGAGACAGATGAGGTCTGGGTGAAACACACCAAAGAAATCATAAGCAATCCATCTTTGCACCAGCTTAACACACAAAATGGATAAATGAAGTGGGAAAAAACTGGATTAAGGGCTCTTTAGCCCTTAATATAATGCTCTCACTATCCCTTTCCAGTTTGACAATTAAGTATAGGAACTCAGTCTGAACAGGGAAGAATTTTTGGAATCACCTTAATAAAGCTCTTTGTAAACTTATGGAGACACAAACTCAGGCTTGGTTTGCAGAGACATGAAATACCTTATAGCAAGGTTTTAAGCTGAATTCTGGTTGCTTGATATGAGCAATCTAAATAATTCCAAACACAGGCTGATAAAACTTGAAGCCCAACTTGATAACTCTTTGGTCCTAACCGTAAGGACACAGAGGGCTAGTGTGCAAATAGGTACCTGAGAGAGGCCAGGCAGTTTTGCTGTGTTGTGGATTTGTTTGCTCTCCAGTATTTTAATTTGGAGTCTTTTTGCCACCCTTCCTAGCTGCAAAATCAGGCACTGGAGTGATTGTTCCTGATTTCCAATTCTCCACACAGCTGCTCTAGGAGATGTCAGTACAGTTATAAATACCACCAGCACTGACAACATCCTGTTACAGTAAACCTTGGGTTGTAGGCTTGTACCTGGCAGCTCTGAAATCTAGAGACCAACAATCAGATCATACCAGTTTGTTGCAGTACATTTCCCAGATGGTTACTGTATTTCTCTGACAGTTTTGGGGTAAAATGGCACAGAACTCCAGCAATTAAACTTGTGGGGATTCCTGTTTGGTTTGGGTTTTTTAGAGTTAAAATAGACACAGTTAATTGCTTTGTGGTACACAGTCACTGTGTAAATTGGAACAACTTTTGTTAGCTTTAAGCTGGTTACAAAGTCATTGCAAATAGCAAGAAAGAATTCACTTGCAAGAAAATGGTGCAAAAAGAGAAGAAGACCCCAACAACCAAACATGTATTACAGTAATTGGTCCTGATATGCAGCTCACATATTTATAGCTTCCATAAAGACTGTTTAGTTCCTAATGTAGTTTGAAGTGCCCTCAATTACTTTTAAGCTTCTCTGAATTTTCTCCAGTCCACAACCTTTCCTGTCTCTCATTCACTGTTACTGTTTTTATTAGTTGGATACAATCCTGCTCTGTCACTACTTACAATTTCACCGTGTCTGGATGTAAGGTTTGCTACAGTTCCTGTGACATAAAATTCCTGTTTTCCTTCTTTCTGCTTTGCTGGCTCTGCCTTGAAGGTCACTGGACGATAAATGGCTCTTCTCTCATCCAGAAAGCAATACCACGCTTTCTGTTTCTGCCAGTTGTTGTCGAGCTGTGTCACTCACTTTGGGTTATAGTCTGGATGAGAATGCTAGGAAACCACTGTGCTGTTTTATTATCTTCAAGGAGAACCATGAAGATTTTGAACTATGAGAAATTACCTGGACAGAGCCAAATGTTTTGAATTGAAAAGCAGTAGAAGACAATCACTTCAAATACATAATCATATGCAAAAGTAAAAACAGAATAGTGGAATGGTGGAGATTGTCTAGCAGCAAGTCTGTTCCTCCAATTGGCCCCAGAAACAAAGACAGATATGAGATTGGACAAGGATGGGGTGTGGGGGAAGATGATACAGGAGAAAGCAGCTAGTGCAGTATCTTGTTAACAAGAATCAGTGCCAGACAGCTACCAGTCCAGGAGGGCCTCGCTTTCTCCTTTAATTGCTAGGTCATCTAAAGCAATCAGTTTTTCTGCCAACCTTTTTTTCCCTTTTCCTACCCCCTGTGTTATCCAGACACCTGCAATCTGGAAGGACAAGGCCAGTTACTTTGTGCAGTAGCTACCATGATATAACATTAGCCTTAGGTAGGTCTTTTAAGTAGAAGTAATCCTGTAACAATTTCCTAGAAAGGTTGGACCAGATGATCCCTGGGGTCCTTTTCAAGCTGGCATTTTGTGATTCTGTGTAATTTTGTAGCTACTACAAAATAGAGCTAAGATGCTGTAAACCTGTACAGATGAGATGTTCACAGAGCTGCTTCTCTTAAACTACGAAACTAAACCAGATGAATTACAAATAGGAGAGATTCAGAAGTTTAAAACCCCACAAACCCCACGCACATGTCACTCCTTCTGTTTATACTCATGGAATCATAGAATTGTTTGGGTTGGAAACCCTAAGGTCATCCAGTCCAACCAGCAACCCACCACCACCAAGGCCATTCAACCATGACCTCAAGTGCCATGGCCACATGCTTTTTAAACACCTCCGGGGACGGTGACTCCACCACCTCCTGGGGCAGCCTGTTCCAATCCCTAACCACTCTTACAGCAAATTCATTTTTCCTCATCTCCAACCTAACCCTCCCCTGGCACAATTTCAGGCCATTTCCTCTAGTTCTATCACCTGATCCTAGGGAGAAGAGACCAACCCCACCTCACTGCAGCCTCCTTTCAGAGAGTTGTAGAGTGCAATGAGGTCTCCTCTTCTCCAGATTAAACAGCCCCAGATCCCTCAGTTGCTCCTCACCAGCCCTGTTCTCCAGACCCTTCACCAGCTTTGTTGACCTTCTCTGAAGAAAGGCAGGATCCTAGTTCATTGCTTCTAACAAAGAAAGAAAACAATTGCTGAAAGGAGAATCTTCATTTTAATGCTAGAAGTAAAAGGATTTGCATGCATGAAACGAAATCCAGCAATTAAAAGATAAGAAACTTAGAACTGAAGAGGCCAAAGAAGCAAAGTGTCATAGAAGCACTATTTGCATTAAGAACAGACAGTGATGAAGTGTCTGGAATGTCCTGCAATGACTTGCCTTAGCACATGGTCCTTGGAGACTGTGGGTGGCTCAATGTCATAGCATGTCAGCATTTTTACAAATGTCTGAGGGATTTCAGGAAGTTCTATCAAGATATATATATGAAGTCTTGCAGCTAAAATCACTGTTTGCATAAATGCTGTCAAAGCCAACTCAGTTGCTTGCTTCTGCCAGCTCTGAATTTGAAGCCAAATTTCCAAAGCATCTGGAGATAGAGACTCCTAAGTAGGCTTTACAAAAATGCATAATCACGTGTCTGCCTCTCCTTGAAAGATGCTTTGCATTAAGGTGTCTGAGCATCTACTGCATTTTAGGTGCTTGAGCCCCTAGCTCAAATACAGTCATTATATAATAATGAAATGCAAGAGTTACCAGCACTCAGCACCTCAAACATACCTTTGCCCTTCTCTTCCCTGAGAGGTTTCTTAGCTCAAACTTGTACCAGTTTGATCAGATTCCCTTCAAAAACTAAAGCATTGTTCCTCTTTATTTGCTCTAATAAAATTTTACTCTAATGTGTATTTCTGCATAGGAAGGGATTCTAATCTATCATTCTCTCCACTTAAAAGTAAATAAATCGGGAATGAGAGGTTGGAGTTAGGAGAAGCTACTGAAGCCAGAGCACTAAGTCAGTGGTTACAGTAGAAATGAATGATTTGGAGTTAACAGCCTACATCTTCATAAAGGAGGATGAGAAATTGCAAGCTTGGAGAGAAATTGATATCCTCCTAGTACAAAATCCAGTCTAATAAATGAAAAGGTAAAAAAAAATCATTCTTGATGTAACAGGGATAATTTCAAGCCATCTTAAAATAAATTGCTGGCAGATACTGAGCAGGGTATCACTTATTAGGGGAGAAGAATTCTGAGGTGTGGCTCTGGTGGCACTTGAACATCGTTTTCTATGCAGATGGAGTCATTTGAGCTTGAAGTCCAAGGTGGAAAATTAGAGTGTTGATCTTTTCTGGAGGAACCGACAGGGAGAGATGGGTTCCTTCAAGAAACATCAACACTTTGTGGGGGGTGGAAATCTGAAGGAAAATAAGGAGCAGATAATTCTGGGGATTAAACTTTGCTGTACACTTAGAGATGCGGGGTCAACTGGAGTGTGTTTCTGTCACTGCCTGGCATCACAGGCATACATGGCTTCTGGCACTCTCTGCTAATGAGTGGTAGATGGTGCTTTGATTGCTGACACTTCTCAAGGCACCCCACAAGTGGCAGGGACTATGTTGCTGCAGGGTGCAGACCTGCCAGTCTGTCTCTTCAGCTTCCTGGCATAATGCACTCTTCTCTCCAGGACACCAGCTCACAGCAGAACTGCCATGCACAGGCTTGAGGCAATTTCCTCTCTTTCAGAGTGTCTCTTATCTGCTGTAGCCAACAGAACCACTGTAAGATACTCAAATTACCCAGTTTCTCCACCTGTTTGAACTGCAGGCATTTGTGAATGTGGAGTTCTGCTCATTGAGTGCTGGGCTCTACACAGCTGTGTTAAACTGGCTGAGTTTGAAGACCGTTCTGGGAAACATGCAGCATTTGCCATAAAGAACAAGAGCTGCAGGCTACCTAGTCTGTAGCACTGCAGAGAGCTTTTTATTCTTGCTGTGCACAGAAAGATTTCCTTGTTTATGAGCAGAAGCTTGTTCAACCTTCCATTATCATCCTGAGGTCTCAGAGCACAGCTGGCATCCAGCTGTGCTGTTACCGTGTAGGAGCTGAGTGCTGAATGACAGCATCCAAAGTGTCTACTCAAGGGCCTGCTGATTTTTAGAATCAGGATCTTCTGCACTTACTTTTTGCAGGAAGTATGTCCCTGTGCCTGTCTTAGGGTGGCCTCCATGCACAAAGAGAAGGCAGTCACATGAAGAACACTTTCGTTCCTTCTTATTTAGTGAGATAATTCCGTTTAGTGAGACTAAGTCTGTAATATCTATAAAGGTTAAAACACAACAGTTTTAACACTGGATTTTAAAATGCTATCTGCCTATTTTATACCTTTGTTTTTCCTGCTCCATGCATACAAATGAATTTTCTAGAGACAATGCTGACTTTTCACTTTCACAATTCTCTATACCTGACCAAAAAGCTAAAAACACTTTGCAAAGAAAACCAATGTTTCTCTCAGAAAGAAACAGTTAAACCAACAAATTTTAACAGCAAACTTAATTTCCTATCAGAAAGTTCCATTAACGGAACTGTCAACCTGCCTTGGTGCTGTGTGGCTCAAGTCACAGAACTCCTGAACATTCACTTGCCTGGACTTGGCTTTACATCTGTGTCCTGTATGAGAGCAATATTCATGAGGCACAGCTGACTCTGCATGAGAAGAGCTGCAGCCCTGCTCCTGGGCTTCTGCACTTACAAATTCAGTGTTGGGAAGGTAAACAGCTCTGGTACCTGGCACACATCAGCTACACATTCTGTGTAGCTCAAGAACACAGCTGGCAGTCTCCTTCCTGTGGAGCACAGTCACGGCCTGGGATGACACTAGTCTCTTCCCATGCTCTCTATAAAGGCTTTTTGGTTTTGTGGTTTTTTCTTTTTTTTTTGCAATTGGCTTATGCCCACCTTGCATTGTGTTAATATCACCTGTAATTGCCAGCAGTTTAGGCACTACATATCACAGCCCTCATGCAGGAGGCCAGAATGCCTGGCTTAACTCAAATCAGTTAAGGCCATAGTAAAACAAAAATACTGTCTTAAGAACACTTAATTTGGAAGAGATGTAGGTGCCCATCTGGAAATTAGAGCAACACTCAGACTATTGCTGCAACAGCTCTGTTATGAAACTCCACTAATCTGTAATGAATGCCATGTAGAAGTTGTCTCTAGGATGGGCAACAGCAGGGAAAAATCTGAGCTTAAGCCAAGAAATGGGCAAGAAATGATGTTACTCTGATATGGATGCCCAAACTAAGCATGTGCTGGCTACACTGGCGATGATAGGTGGCCGTCTATTAGGTGGCCAGAGAGCGAACAATTTTCAGCAGCTACTGATTTTGCACTTGTTCCTGAGCCCAACTTTAACATGATGTCTTTAATAGGAGCTTAAGGTATAACCAGGCAATCTGGAAGATCTCACTTTGCATTTACTTGGGTTTTGCACTGTCTTCAACTTCATCAATCAAATCTGCTCCTAGTCACCAAGGTTATCCTAGGGTTAGATCCTCCAAACTGTTGAGAGAAGCTGGTCCTGACATTCTGCATAAGTTCTCCAAGTTGGTAGGTTGTGGCAGCAAACACCAAGCTTGAGAATATTTCTTGTCTGTGAATGATGGTAGCTGCCTGACACTTTTGTTCCTTTGTGTGTGCTCCAAGGTAAATCAATCTTTGCTTCTTCTTTCCTTAAAGTTCAGGTTTAATCGTATGATTTCTCACCCATGATGGGCTTGGAAGTTTTTACCCATGCCATAAGCTGTGCTGAAAAGTTGTAAATAGATTTTCCTTGATCTGAAGCCCTTGCTCTGAGAGAGATCTTGCTTGTTTTAATTGTTGTGGCTACATTTTTATCAGCATGCATCTAAGAGATTGGACATGCTGCTTTGATTCCCTGAATACGTGTGCTTTTCTGCCAAAACAGGACCAGTGACAGGAGCAGAAGTGCCTCCTATAATGTTTTATTTCCTTTTAAAGAACACCTTCATGTAATACCTATAAAAATCAGTCATAAAAAGGAGAGGGAAAGGCAGTCAGATGTCAGGAGTTTTTATTTCAATGATTGGAAGTAATTTTTAGCCACGTTTATTTCAGCAGGGAGTGCCAAAATTATATCAATTTTGACTGATGTCAGTGTGCTCAGCTTGTTAACTCAGTTTTAGCAGCTATGTGCTAATTTGCTGTTGTGGGAGAAAATGCTGAAAAGGATTATTTTTTCCTTTAAAGAAAAAAAGGAAATATTGAAGACATGAAATGTCATGTTCCTCTGTTTCAGGCAATTCTCTCTCAGTCCTGTGAGTTTTTTGTCTGTATGAAGAGTACAAGGTTAATTCCATTTCTGTTAACTCAGTTGTTTCCTTAGTGAGGAAGCTATTGGCTTTTTAATGGATTGATGTTTATCTGCTATAGGACTTTAAATATAATATTCCTACAGCTGTACATGGCTGCAAGGCATGACATTAATGCAGTTAAAAGGGGGGTGAGTGAGTAAAAAAAAGACTACTTACAGAGAGTGGAATAATTGCTGCCTAGTCCAATATGGATGGAGCTTCCAGAGATGAGAGGAAGATGGATGAAAAGAACTAAGAACGGAAAAACGGGGAGGGGGGAAAAATGGTCCTTAATAGCAGTTTGTTTTCATTTTGCAGCCAGCTTTCAGCTGAAGACACATTGTGGTGTTAACCGGCACTTACTCTTTGGGGCAGGGATTACACGTTTTGGACTGTCACTGCATGCACAGAGGTAGCTTGGATGGGGGTGAACAAACCAAACAAATCCTTGCTTTGCACTTCCAGGACTCACTCCAATTTAGGAAATGTACTATATAGGACTCTAACGACTTTTAGATTCTAAACTCCATGTACAAACAACACTGCTTTATGTAAATATGCTAACTATTGTTGTTCAGTCATTCCCCAGTCTCTGACACAGGTACCTATGCCTGTAAAAAACCACAATTGTTCCCTCATTTCAGCACCTCTTGCATGCATTAGGGGTGTGTGTGTGTGTGTGTCAAACTGGGTTGAAATAGATTTATGCCCAAATTTGATACACATCCCCCCTATGCATTTCAGCTTTAATATTTATAACTTGCACTTCAAAGATTTATACTTGCAGGCACCAAAATGCATACACCAGTAAAACGTGTCCTAAATAACAACACATTTAGATTTCTGGGGAGCTGGGTTCCTTCGCTCCTGCAGTTGCATACAGACTCCGAGCCCCTGCCCCAGCCCGGTGTGGTACAGGATCAGCAAGGGGGCTGCCCGGGCTGCCGTGACCCCCAGACGGAGCCTGCGGGTTCTTCCCCAGGGTCGCTGATAGCTCCAGCCCCCCAACCAGCTCCTCCCCAGCGGCTCTTCCCTGCGGCCCTCCCCGGCCGCGCTTCGCTGGTCACCGCGCTGCTTTCCCGGAGCGGGTTCCGGAGTAACGCAAACTTTCCGTGGACACCCGCCCCGGGCCGCCGCTGCCCCCGGGCCAGAGCCCTGCCCGGCTGCCGCCCCCTCGCCGTGCCGGTCACCCCCACGCCCCGTGAATCGCGCCTTACCCCAGCACACAGGCGTGGCCGTTGTCTCCATGCGCCTCGGCCGCGACTAGCGGGCGGCCAGGCGGACACAGCAGCCTCCGCCGACAGACTCACCCCGCCGCGTCCTTCTGCCAGGGGGCCGGAGAGGAGGCGGCGGCGGCGGCCGGACGGAACCGGCGCCCATGGGCGGAGGGCGGGGGGAGGCGGGTGACCTCCGCCCCGTGGGGGCCGGCCGGAGCTCCCCTGCCCTGCCTCCAGCCGGGGCGGGGGGCGATAGAGTCGGAGCCCGAGGGGTGTGGGGTCCCCAGGGGGGAGGGGGCTCGGGGCCGGCACAGGCCGTACGGCGGAGCCCTACGCCCCCGGGGTGCTCGACTCCGCGCATCTCCGGGGGCTTGACTCGGTGGGTGTGGGGGGACGGGGTGGGGCTGGGCTCCTGGGGCCTGGAATGACCCCGGCTCCGCGCCTTGTTCTCCCTGTGCCGTCTCTAAGGGAAGGGAAGTGTCAGGGCTGCTGCGGGGATTCGCTGGCTGGGTGAGGAGCTGTAGGCGGATAACGGCTCCTGAAAGCCGAGTCCAGCCCCGCACTTGGGCTGGAAGGGAGGGGACTGCCTGGGAATAAACCCGCGGGGATGGACGGGATTATCCCAACAGTGCGGCGGGGATAAATCGCTGCGGCTGGATGGGGGCCAGGAGAGGACTGTAGTCCAAGTAAGCGCTAAAAGCACTTCATAACTGTGAGCGTTCCTTGTTACCGGGGATCTTGGAAACGTTTCTCTTTGCGCGTGGTAAAGGCACAGCGCTAGAGACAGAGAAGACAGGGCTGTAGCAGGTGCTGAAGCCTGAGAGCTTCACTGAGTGGCTCTTAATCTCTGGGAAAAACCCGGCTTTACCTGCTTAGGTGAAGAATGCAAGAAATGAGACTTTTTTAAGGCATGTGCTGGCAGCAGTTTGGGGTTTTTAGGAACGAGGTTACATTGACCGTTTCTCTTGTGCAAGGCTTAGCTCTGCAGGTGCTTGTGGAGTGGTCCCACTGATCCTGTTTATGAGGGAAATAGAAATGGAAGCTCCCTGAGCATGTAGACATCTCTCTTCACTTCCTTGCCCCCGGGTGGCTGTGAAGTCTGGAGAGAAATTCTCTCATGTTGGAACAACTTTATCATCAGTATCCCAGCTGTTTAATTTCTCTTTGGTTCAGCAGTGATGGACTCAACAAGTTTGGAGTGGATGTAAAGCTTCTAAACTCGTCTGTGAAGTTTCCAGCTGTTGCAGATATTTTTTTTTTCCTTCCCCTCTCCCCCTTTTCCCCACATTTTAAATCTAGGCAAGCATTAAGCAAGCCTATGGCACCTGAAATGACGGTTTACTGGAAATTGTACAAGTACAGAATCATACAATTGTTTTAGTTGGAAAAGCTCTCTAAGATCATTGACTCCAACCATCCAGCCAGCACCACCATGGCCATCAAACCATGTCCCCAAGTGCCATGGCCACATGTTTCTACAACAACTCTAGGTATGGTGACTCCACCACCTCCCTGGGCAGCCTGTTCTAAATCCTGACCACTCTTGCAGAAAGGAAATTTTTCCTGATCTAACCTGAACCTCCCCTGGCATAATTTCAGGCCATTTTCTCTTGTTCTAACACCTGATACTAGGGAGAAGAGACCAACCTCCACCTCACTGCAACCTCCTTTCAGGGAGCTGTAGAGAGCAATGAGTTCCCTTCAGCCTCTTCTTCTTCACTCAACATCCCCAGTTCTCTCAGCTGCTCCTCACATCACTAGCTTGTGGTTATGACTTGGAGGTCCCTGCACCTTTCGCCAAAACTATAGTACCTAGTTCTTAATTAATGTATCTCTACCCTAAAACCCCTCAAAATGCTGTTGCAGACAGTATCTTGTGATTAATTTTTTCAACAACCCAGAATATTTGACTCTTTGAAAGACTTACTCTCTGTTACTTCAATACATGGAAACTGTGGCTTCATTTTGGGGTTCTGAATTGTGGCATAGGATCGTAGAACGCTTTGGGTTGGAAAGGACCAAACGCAATTTCTGCTGCTAGTGTCTTCTCTTTCTCTTAATGTTACAAAAGGAGGAGGAACAAAGCAGAGGCTCTGGTGATTCGTGGCCTGTGTATACAGTCTGAATTCTGTCACTTTCTCAAGAACATTTTCCCTTAGCCTTCAGAAGCAGGAAGCGTGACTGCCTAGGAGCTCAAGGTTCAGGATGGCCTTTCTCATGGATGGAGCTGTACAATGCTGCTGTCCTCTGTGGGTGTTTCCCAAATTACTCATAAGGTGAAATGAGTGAGAAACCCTTGCTGGAGACAGATAATTTTATTCTTGGATGGTTTTACATTTTCTTCAGTCTAGGGACCTCATTATAAGACTGTACCAGTAGTGCAGTCTGCTGAAGTGACAGACCTCAACTCAGCTTCCCATCTCTTGCAGTTTCGTCTGGGACTCCTAGAGCTCAGCCCTGAAGTGATGCTTAAGTGTGGTAGCTGGGATCCTGCTACCTGCCTGGACTTTTTGTGACACTCAATTTTTTTTTTTTTTTTTTTTTTTTGTCAGGAGATCTCTCTTTTTCTGACCAGGAATTTTTATGTATTAGTAATGAGATGTGTGGAGGATTCTCTTCATCACATCATTTTTGATTTTATTTGTTTTTTTTTTGGATGGGAAAGGTGGTGAGGAAACAAATATGAGTTGGATTATACAATTAGCCTTAGATAAAATGCCTCAGGGCGAGCAGAGTTGATTGATCAGTTTATGGGAACAGGAAGGTGGTGAATTACGATGTTGTTGCTCCCTGTGAATACATACACACTTGTAAAAATTATTCTTTAATGCATAATATGTGCTAGGAAATAACTGTGTCCAAGATTGTTATTGAAAACCCAATAATATTTCTCCTAACTCTCTGTAATTTCAATTTCCCTGATGCCATCTGAGCTAATGTTTAAGGATGTAGAACGGAAAATTTCCATCTCGGTGTTCTTTTTCCCCCTCTCATTCTGTAACTCCTTAATTAATTTATAGTTAATGATGCAATTTATTTTGTGTTGACCTTTCAAGGACCTTAAAGCATCTGACAGTGAAAGTAGAGTCTCAGTGTTTATTTCCACCGAGTCTTTATATGAATTTATCATAAATTCTAATAGCACTTTTGGAATTAAAGATGACCAATGGATTACTGAAAAATAGTGACACCTGTGTGCCTGGAGATGCAGACATAGAAATGCACACAAATGTACAAAAAGAAATAGTGAGTTATGGCACACACAGCATTTAAAAAGAGATGACAGCACTACCACCGGTGGTAACAGTAATTCTGCATGTCAGGATATTACACTATGATATGTTTGAGGTCCACCCTTTGACACAGGAATCAGACTCAGCACTAAAAATTCTGTGTTTGTGTGATCAGGTCCACTTGTAGTCCCATAAAACACGGATACCTGTTCCTAAGATGAAGCCTATCTGTGGTGTCAGGGACTAGACCCTGCTTGAAAGATGATTGCTCTGTGGGGAGCCCTCAGCCTGTACAGTCAGAACTCAGCTAAGGGTCAGAGCCTCATTTATGTGCCTTAGGTATCTCACAGGTTTACAGAAAAAGCCCTCAAAGGTCATCTTGTCCAACCCCCCTGCAGGTAGCAGGGACACCTCCAACTAGAGTAGGCTTCCCAGGGACACATCAAGGCTGGTCTTGAATGTGTCCAGTGATGGGGTCTCAACCACATCTCTGGACAACCTGTTCCAGTGTTTCACCACTCTTACTGTGAGGAACTTCCTCCTGATGCCCAACCTAAATCTACCCTGCTCCAATTTCAACCCTTTGCTCCTTGTCCTATCACCACGAGCCCTTCTAAACAGCTCCTCCCCAGCCTTCCTGAAAGTCCTCTTCAGGTACTTAAATGTAGCTAGAAGGTCTCCCTAGAGCCTTCTCTTCTCCAGGTTGAACAGCCCAGTTCTTTTAGCCTGTTCTCATAGCAGAGGATCTTCATTGTCTCCTTTGGACCCTCTCCATTCAGGTCCAGGTCTGTCTTGTGCTGAGGGCCCCAGAGCTGGATAAAGTAGTGCAGGTGAGGTCTCACCAGAGCAGAGGGGCAGAATCCACTCTCTCATCTGCTGGCTGTGCTGCTTTTGATGCAGGCCAGGCTGCCATTGGCCTTCTGGGCTGCAAGAGCACACTGTTGGCTCATGCCCAGCTTCTCAAGGGTTCCCCTGACCTAGGTCATGGGGAAGGAGAAAAGGTGAAATTTAAGAAGGCTTCACACTCTGGAGTAGTTTCTTGATTATTTAAAAGATTGATGTTCAGAGTAACTCCTCTGGAGGAGTTATATGTGGTTGGTTTTGGTTGGTGTTTTTTTATCCAGATGGACACTGAAGTGAAATATTTGACATCTGCTAGCAGTAATGTTTTCAAAAGAGGTTTTTGATGGAGAGCTCTTGTGGAAAAAAGACATCCCCTGCAGTGCTGTTAGTGTAGGCAAGCATGTGAATCTAGCAGTGCATTTGTTAACCTAAAGCAAAAGCACACATTGGAAAAAAAGCCAGCATGGCACCAAAAGAAAATATCTGTGTGACCCAAAATAGGTTTTATCTTTCTGAAACTGCTGTGTGCTAGCAAGCAAGACTTAGTGTACCGTGGCAAAATACAGGCCCTGTCATTAGGGGTGGTTTGTGCTTTACCAATGAATGTGCAACCCAGAATCTCTCTGCTCTGTTGCTGCTTTATTTATGAAGTGTTTGTGAATCTGCAGGACCTCTGGAAGGTGGTAAATAATTTACAAATATGCAAAGGCACAAAGTTCTTTGCTGGAACTGTCATATTTGTATGGAAGAGGTGCAGACTGGAGATCAAAATGCTTGGGGACAGCTCTCAGGCTCACGAAACCCCTGTGCAGCTCAAACCTGGTTTCACTGTCAGTGGGGGCAAAATAAAGCCATGGAAGCAATGCCGAGTCTTACGCAATGATGAGACTCCTGCCTGGGAGGAATTGCTGTGAAAGGCAGAAACCAGGGACAGAGAAGAACTTGCACAGGGAATGATTTCATTGCAGCCAGATTTTATATGAAATGGATTAATAAAAATACATCAGCACCCTCCAGGTTGTGTTTTCCCCTCTATCCTGACAGACTGGCACCGTGTAGAAGCTGTGAGACCTTTTTTAATAAGCTATTAATGGTTCAAGTGAGAATGCAACATATCCTCTTGTTTGATATTTCTAACCTCTGGAAATAAAAGTGCAGTAGGATAAACAAACTGGCAATCAATTTAAAAACTCCAGAGCAGAGAAGTTCACTTGCTAGGAGAGAGAAGCAGAAGGAGAGGTGGGAAAGCAGGGCAGTTAAATGGCTTTGTGCAGTTCATTTGCCAGAGAAATATAAGGCAGGCCTGGGGACAAAATGAACAGAGCAAAGCAAAGGAAAAGGAATGGCCCCTGAGGGTTTCACAATACAAAAGGATTGGAGCAGGGTTTAGGATAAATGTTGGTCTCTGGCAGCTTGGACATGGTGTTTAATGCAGTGGAAAGAGCAAACAATAGTGTGGCACAAGCTAGTAAAAAAGATAACAAAAAGAAATGGGATGAGCTGGGTTGCTGCAGCACTTAAAAGGTTGGTGAGCAAGACCACATTTAAGAGATCAGCTGCATCAATTTATGGCCAGATTTTGTGTATCCTTTTGACAAAAACAAGATATCCTCAAAATTGTGGATAAAATGATAAAGGAGCAGTTGTGAAGGACCAGTCTGGGCTATAGGTGAGCAAACACCAGGGAAACTGGCTGCTGGCTGGAGAGGGAAATGATGATTAAGTATCAGTGGAGAAAACACAAAAGGAATTGAAGGGGAATGAAGCCACAGGCAGCTTGAGTTAGTGGCTTGTAATCAGGAAGGACACTTTTGTGTTCCTTAGTACTTCAAAGGACAATTGGCTTCTGTTGAAAGCCCAGCAGAAAAAAAAATGAAGTGTCACAGGCACATGCACCTCAGTTGTGGCTCTCCCACGCTTGCTCTCATTGCTTCACAAGCTGGAACCATAAGCATGGCTTTGGCATTCATCCAAATTTGCTCCAAGCTTAACTCAACTTTGTCAAACAGAGGCCAAAGGGAGCAAAGGCAGTCAGACTTTATTGTCTTGTCTTTTCTGCTGGGTCTTTGGGATTTAATTTAAGTCCCAGCTGAAACACAGGGAGATTTGTGTATTGCCGATCACTGCTCAGGGTGCAGATACTCCCTGCCTCACTGAAACCTTCACAAAGTGTCTGCACCTTGGCTGTGAAGCTACTGGAGTGTGTTCTCTAAATAAATATAATGTCTGAAACGATCACATGGGCAGCAGAGAGCACCAGGGAAATGCATTATTTAGCACCCTGCCTCATGCTGGGCTTTGGGCTGGAGCTCAATCCCGCCTCAGTGGTAATTATCTCTGTGCTTTACTGGGGGGCTCCCAGAAATGGATTGCAAAGCCATGCTGAGCATACTCTTATTACACTGATTTTCTATTACTTTCAAAGTCATTTTGTTAATGACAATGTGAACTGACAACCAAATGAAAACATGTCCCACCCACTTAGGGTTTTTTCCTACTTGTTTGCTTTCTCTTCATAGATTCATAGAATGGTTTGGGTCGTAAGGGACCTTCAAGATCCTCTAGTTCCAACCCCCTGCCATGGGCACGGACACCTCCCACTAGCCCAGGTTGCTTGAGGCCTCATCCAACCTGGACTTGAACACCTCCAGGGAAGGGGCATCCACAATCTCCCTGGGCAACCTGTTCCAGTGTCTCCTCACCTGCACTGTAAAGAATTTCTTCCTAATCTCCAGTCCAAATGTCTCTTCTCCCAGCTTCAATCCATTCCCTCTTGGCCTGTCACTACAAGCCCTTGTTAAATGTCTCCCTTCCACTTTCTAGTAGCCCCTTCAGGTACTGGAAAGCTGCTCTAAGGTTTCCCTAGAGACTTCTCTTCACCAGACTGAACAACCCAAACTCTCTCTGCCTGTCTCCATAGAGGAGGTTCTCCAGCCCACTCATCATCTTCGTGGCCTCTTCTGGACCTGCTTGAGCAGTTTAGCAGTTTTCCCTTCCCTTGCCCCACATTAGGGACTTGATATAAACCTTGCACTTAGAAGAAACCAATATCCAGCTGCATTGAAATTCCTGCTCCTGTGTGGCAGGAACTCCAAGATGAGATAGAGTGAAGAACAGCACTCCTTTTGTTGATGGAAGGGGATGAGTGTTGCTGTGAAAGCATTTACTTACAGAGTCCATCTATCCTGAAACTGCTCTCAGGCAGGCTGGAGATGAACTTGGACTGGGAACTGCATGGTGCCTCCTTAGGAGGGCTTGTAATCTGGATGGATGAAATGGGCATGAGATATAGGGAAACCCAGGAAAAGCAGACATGTTGCTGCTGATGGCAGGGCTGGCAGAACTGCTTCTCTAGGTAAGCACTACTCATACTGCTTTATTCTTTCCTTTGCTACTTCTGTAGAAATACATAGTTAATACTTAGCTTGCCCAGGTTTCTTGGCAGGGCAAGTGTTGCAGGTCTTTATTACCTATCAGAAAAGTGTTACTTGGGTGCAGCCATGTGCCCAGCATTCAATAGGAACTCTTCAGTTTCCTCAAATAAATGAGATGTTCAAAAGATAGGCTTAGTTCAGACTGAGTGAAGCTTCTCTAAGCTGAATCTGAACATCATAACTACCTGGACATGGCAGAAAAAAGACAGCTGTGCTCTCTGGGGATAAGGGCACCTGCTGGGTGGAGCAGCAGCAGAAGCCCTGTTCGAATGAGTGCATTGGAAGGAATATGATCAACTGCTCTAACAATTTCTGTGTCACAAACCTGCTACTGCAGCTTGAACTGTTCCCAGTACAACACAACATTATTGAGAGGACTTAAATAGCTTGGCTAACAGAGCAGCAGGTAGGGGTAGCATTGTAATTAGTCTCCCACCAGCACTTCTGTGACAAAGATATCTTCAGGGTCCTGTAAGCCAGCTTTCAGAGCTTTATTTGGTGCTTGCAATGTTCCGTGCTGTGGTTTAGCATTTGTGCAAAGATCACAGGGTGAAGGTGTGCTCTCGTGGTCACTGGGCTTCATCTGAATGCTGCTCCTTTTGTAGCTAAAAAGGAAAGTTTTGAGGCATTGCCTCTTTAATGCTGCCTGCTGTGAGCAAGCCTCAGATGAGTGCCCTGTAAACAGTGTCTTGTCACTGCACGGTAGAGACATATCCCAGGGATCCCTTTTGGTAGCTTCTGCAGCCACAGCTTCTACCGCTTCAGTGATGACTAGAAGTAGGTCCTGTTTGCAGTGATGCAATGTCCTGTTTATAGTGATGCAGTTCTAGGTATCTTTGAGAAGCATCTAAATAAAAAGCACTACCTGAACACACACAATGTAGAACCTTAGTTGTGCATGTTGCCTTTGCTTCTCTACCTAACTACAGTCCAGTTTAGCCCAGTTGAAGTGTGTCAGCTCTTAAGTTAAAACCTTGCATGTGAATACTTCCAAGGTCTATCCCTTGCATATCAGTCCAGACAGCTACTTTCATGCCTGACTATTCAGCTGTCCTTTGGGGTCTTCAGACTGTGCTGGGATGAGCTTTCTGTGGTCACAGGAGACATTAACTAGTGGTGACTGTGTTCCACAAGTCCTTTCCTGTGCTGTAAAAGATTTGAACCAGAGGGCCTCTGACCCTGGTGACTGAAAGCTTCAGAGGTGGGTTGAAATTTAAAAAGCTCACCTCAGCTATGCAAGAAAAACAACTGCTGTGGCACAGGAAGAGGAAGGCAATGGCCAGATAAGCTTTCAGAAAGGAGTCCCACTTTGAACACTTGATATGTACAAGCAAAAATCTGCTCCTACATGGCGTAGCTGGGATGCAAAAGGAAGCCTCTGTCCTGGTTAGGATACAAGCCCAGAGCTCTGCTCTTACAAACAGGCTTCATTAGTGCATGTTGTTTCTAAGTCACAGATTTCCTCCTGAAATACATCTGCATCAAAGGCAGGCAGATTTGCAGAGGTCTCTTTGGTGACCGTGTAATTTCTGCCAGACATCCTTCTCTTGGAAGGCCATGTGGTGCTTCCAGTTGACTCAGAAGTGATGTATGTGACAGCAGATGGATTCTGCACAGCTATGCCCATGGAATGCCAAGTCAAAATCCCCAAAAATCCACATGTTGCAACAAAATCCAAGAAAGCCCATTCTGACTGGAGTGGATGCTTCATCGTCTGCAGGAAGGGATTAATTGTGGAGGCTGTCTTACTAGTGTTGAAGGGAACAACTTGATTTTTCTAGCTAACTCAAAGCCTATCTAGTGAAGGGACAAGAGGAGGCTGGCTATGTTCACTCTTTATGGCTCTTCAGCAGGGGTCCAACTCTTCTGATGTGCTCAAAGTGATGGCTCTGCCTGGCTTGATGAGCAGTTTTGCCAGATCCATGCAGGTACTGAGAGACAGAGCTGAGTCTGTCCAAGATGTGATTACTCAGTGGGGTGATGAGTGGTTACTGCCAAATCAACAGAATGAGAAAATGATTTTGTGTCAGCAGGAGACAGCTCTGCTGCCTGGTGTATCTGACTGCCCTGCATCTAGCCCTCTGCTGGCTTCCTAGGTGTGCTTCTTGCTGCCAGCTCTTTTGCATGGTTGACTACCTTGGTGGATCCCTGCTAGTCTTGCCTTCTGCTTCTTCTGTCAATTACTGTTGAGTACTGGAAGGCAGCACACCCAGGCATGGCCATCCTGTGCTTCTGACTCTTGCCTGGGCTGCGCTGGTCACAAGGGCAGTGGGTTTGCTGCTATGGATCCCCACCTGGCTGCAGCTGCATACCTCATAGAATTATTTTGGTTGGAAAAGACCTCTAAGTCATTCAAGTCCAACCACCAACATAAGCCCACCATGAATGTTCAACCATGCCCCAAGTGCCATGCCCACACGTTTTGGAACACCTTCGGGGGTGGTGACTCTGCCACCTCCCTGGACAGCCTGTTGCAGTGCCTGCCCACTCTTGCAGCAAAGAAATTATTCCTCGTTTCCAACCTCAATCTCCCCTGGCACAATTCCAGGCCATTTGCTCTTGTTCTGTCACCTGCTGCTAGGGAGAAGAGACCAACCTCCGCCTCACTGCAACCTCCTTTCAGGGAGCTGTAGGGAGCAATGAGGTCTTTCCTCAGCCTGCTCTTCTGCAGACTAACCAACCCCAGTTCCCTCAGACACTCCTCACCAGCCCTGTTCTCCAGACCCTTCAGCAGCTTGGTTGCCCCATGTCATTTTCAAGAACAGCCTGATTAGGAGGGCAGTACACTGCTTGTGTTGCTTGCCCCCTGTGTTGTCAGGTGCCACATGCCCCAGGTCTGGGCAATTGTCAGACAGCCAAGGCTGGAGTCATTAGCAGTGACACTGGGAAGTTTTGGCATCCATGTGGATGGCTCTTGCCCAACTGGGTGACACAAAGGAGAGCTTTGTGGTCTCCCCAGATGTGTCACACACTTGTATAGCCTCCATCCTCTTCAAACAGTAATCCCCAGCTAGCAGCAACTTCACTGGCAGTCATGCTGGCTGCTCTGGAGGGTGCAGAACACTTGTCCTTGCTGCCCTTTGACCAGGCCAGTGTGGTGCAAACAGGGCTGCCTACTTACCTGGGGGAAGCTTCAGGTCATCATTTCTGCTTGGCAGTCTACCAGGACCATAGTTTTAAGAGGAAACCCTCAGCTCTTACCAGCTGCAGGTACTGGTGAGATGCTTTCTGACTCTCCAAGGAGAAGGAGGCCTGGCAGGGTGGGACCTGCAGTCAGTGTGTGGTTTGCTCACAGAGCTCTGTTTCCTGTCTGTGTTGTCCATGGCATCTGTGGAGGACAGAGGAGCAGATGGTAGCAGCATGGGACCCATGTGCATCAGGGGAACAGATGTGAGCTGAGCAGGTTGAGGAACCTCAGCTGCTGCACGGACAAGAGGAGGCCCTGTCCCTCAGGCTACTCTGCTCTGCTGGAAGTCTGCCTCAGTTGCTGCTTGTGCATAACAGCTTCATAGGACTTCTTTTTTTAACTCTCCTGCTTTTGACCTACAAATTCACGTGCTGCCAGATCTCTCTTTTGTCCTCTAAGGCTCTCTTTCATCCTCTCTCCTCATCCTAGCAAAATTTGCTTGCTGGCACAGAGCTGTTTTGGAGCATGTTCTTATGCAAAGTTCTGCAGTCTCCAGGCATTCAGGGGGAGGGGTACTGGGGTGGGAGTGCTGGGACTGCCCCTCTGCTGCAGCAAGTGCCTTGCCAAGCATCAGTGGTGGTAGCAGAGGATGGGGACGAGTGTTGCATCTGGGGAATCCAGTCTGACGTGGATGGGAGAGTTCAGGCTGAAGCATGGGGAAAAGTGGAATTAAGCAGTGATTGAGGTGGAGTTGCAGTATTTGATGTGGGGTTGGAGAGGTGGTGGCTGCTGCCAAGCCTTTTGTCATAGTTCTGGCAAGGTCAGCTGTAGAGGTGCTCAGAGGGGTCTGGGCTTTTCACAGAATCAGAGAATTGTTTGGGTTGGAAAAGGCCTCTAAGATCATTAAGTCCAACCATCAACCCAACACCACCGTGGCCATCAAACTGTGTCTCAAAATGCCATGTCCACACATTTCTTGAAATCCTCCAGTGATGGTGACTCCACCACCTCCCTGGGCGGCCTGTTCCAATCCCTGACCACTCTAGCAGCAAAGAAATTGTTCCTAATCTCCAACCTAACCCTCCTCTGGCACAATTTCAGGTTATTTCCTCTCGTTCTGTCACTTAATCCTAGGGAGAAGAGACCAACCCCACCTCAGCCTCTCCCTATAAGAATTCTTCTCCAGACCCTTTCAGCTGGGTCATTGTGTGTCCCTAGGGGAGGCTGGCTGGGTGAGGCTCTTAGGATGGTGGCAGTGGAGGCCAGCACAACTGGTTACATGGGGTGACATGAAATAAGAAGCTCCAGACTTTTTGCAGAGCAGGGGGCACATGACAGCTGCCACTGTGCAGAGGAGGGAGGAAAAGAGTGAGGGTGGAGATGGAGAAAGCGGTGAAGAAGAGGTTAGGCAGTGGATTGAGAAGCAGCTGCTGGAAGATGGCTGTGGGAGACACAGCAGGCTGGCAGCGTGCACAGTCCTCTACTCTGCCATAAACCTTTATCACAACCTTATTTTAAACAGACAGAGCTGTTTGCTCACATTCCTTTTCTCTGCTGATGCTGAAGCTCTGGCGACAACCCTGTTTTGGGTCCCAGAGGCAGAGCTTTGCCTCTCCTGCCACTGAGCACACTGAGCTTTGCAGAGCTAGGGCATCAGCAGAGTTGCAGTGACCTGTCTAGGGGAGGAGAAGGAGGAGGGAGGATGAAAGCTGATTGAATGGCCCACTTGCAAGGTATCTGACTCTCATGAAGCCATTGATCTAATTGTGTGACAAGTGATTTCTGGGAATACTTTCGGCTTCCAGGTGGGCACTGCGAGGTTCTTGGTACTGGTTGGTGATTTGTTTTGTTTTGTTTGGTTTGTTTTTCGTTTTTACTTGTTTGCTTCTATGGCCCCTTGGGAACATTTTGCTGCGTGGTTATACTATAAAAATAACAAACAAATAATGAGTGGTGGATAATGCACAGGTTCATACCCAAATAGCCTCATTCAAGGCAAACCCCAACTGCTTTACACTGAAAAGAAAAAGTATTTGGTGTTGCTTGAGGAAATCCTGATTAGTAGCTGCAGTGTGGTTTGGAAGGAAAAATATCCTAAAGAAGTAGGGTTGGACAATGTCCTTATCATCAAAACCAGATTTCAGCCTTATGGGATGAACTGCAGGACTTTTTTCCTGTTTGCCAGAAGGACACATAGCTCCACGTTGGGAGATCTGGACTGACGTTTGAACAGAGGAGACATCTGGAGCTTACATCCTTTCCCCAGAGCTATTTCCCTGCCCTCTACGCCCTTCAGAAGTCCTGCCTGAACAAGATCACTGCTTTTGCCTTTAGAAATCTAGGCTTTGCAGCCTTTCTGGCTTCTGGAGAGGGCTGAGTTTTCCTGCGAAGTCAGCGCTAAAAGCGTGAAACTGATTAACTTTCTTCAATTATTCATCGTGTTGGGCTAAGGTGTCGGTGTGAACTGCTGGAGCTGAGGCTGCTGCAGTCCCTGGAAGCCTGGCTGTGGAGCAGGAGAGGATGGGAGCTGTCCTTGCCCAAGAGCTGGGATCGAGTGCCACCAGGCGTTGGCTTGTGCCCATGGCAGCCACTGCTGCCTGCAGCTGGCCGTTTGGCTTCTCGCTTCAGTCGGTGAAATGCCGCAGCACTGACAGCTTTAACTCGTCCTAAACTTGCTTCTGCTTTGCTGCCCTGCGTTTATGCCTCTGCGCTGTGGGATACAGTGCTGCAGTGAAATCACGGAATGGTAGGGGTCGGAAGGGACCTATGAAGATCATCCAATCCAACCCCCTGCCAAGGCAGGGTCATCTAGAAAAGGCCACACGGGAACATGTCCAGGCAGACTTTGAATGTCTTCAGAGATGGAGACTCCGCCACCTCTCTGGTTAGCCTGCTCCAGTGCTCTGTCAGCCTAAAATTAAAGAAGTTCCTCCTCATGTTTAGATGGAACTTCTTATGTTCACGTTTGTACCTGTTACCCCTTGTTCTGTCATTGACACCACCGAAAAAAGTGACCAGGGTCCCATCCTCCTGATGCTCACCCCTGAAGCACTGATGAGATCCCCCTCAGTCTTGTCTTTTCCAGACTAAAAAGCCCCAATCCTCTCAGTCTTTCCTCATCAGAGAGATGCTCCAGCCCCCTAACCATCTTTGCAACCCTTTTCTGTACCTTCTCCAGCAAGTCCCTGTCCTTGAGCTGGGAAGCCCAGAACTGGACCCAGGACTCCAGATGAGGCATCACCAGGGCAGAGTAGAGGAGGAGGAGAACCTCCCCTGAGCTGCTGGCCCCTCTTCTTGATGCGCTTCTTGGCCACGAGGGCACATTGCTGGCTCGTGGTCTTTGAAGTCCTTTCACGTCTTTCGCAGTTCTAAGTTCTTTAGGTTTACTCTTTAAGTAGGGGGAGGAAAGCACGGGCAGTTGTTCAGGGAAGACATTTTACAGTGATGGGGTCTGGGCTCACATTTCAGTCTGTTCACTCTGCACAAAAGTAGTCTCTAGATGTTGTCCCAACAAATATCTGCCATGGAGGAGGTTTCCTGGAGGTAATACTAGCAGATGGCTACATGGTGCCTCCTTTTGAACCTTTCCATGTGAGAACATTCTGGTTTGTAGAGGGCATTGCAGGTCAGGCCTTGAGCTCTGCTGAGGCTGCCAGAAGAGGTCCTTGGACCATTTTCAGCCCAGCTGTTACTGACTAGCTGAAGAACCTTATTTGGCTTATTTTTCAGAGATGATTGCCTGGTGAACTCTGCCTTGTTCTGCTCTGCTTGTTTGGATAACTTCCTTCAGAAGTTATCCTGCCTTCCTGCCTTTCAAGCAGAGGTTGCTTTTAATGAGAAATGGAAGAATTGCAAAGATATGAGCTGGGTTGTGGTGTTGATGAAGGGGTTAACTGGAATGCCTTCGGAGAGTCTTGTGGGAAAGCAGGTGGGACAGCCCCTGCCTGGGGATAAGGGGAAGGAAATGCTGTTTTCCCCTTTTCTTTCAGATCAGGAAGGAACAAAGTCAGGAAGCTGAAAGAGGTCAGCAAAGATCCAGGGATTTTTATTACTCATAATAGAGTTTTGCTTTTGTCTTTTGTTTTTTTATTGTTCTTATTTTTTCTTTCTGATGCAGACTAACGGGGTGCCTTTACTGGTTTGTTTTCTGTCATGCTTTTACTGTGGACTAGAGCTAGGCTAAATCATCTACTTTGATCTGATCAGGCTCTGATTCAGTTCCTGCTAAGACATGATGACTTGTGCTACAAATTGTGATAGCTACTTAAATGGGAAAGATGTCACCTTGGTGATTTCTTCAGTTCCAGGAGGATGTGAAGATATAAACTCAAGAATTTGATTTCTTAATCCCTTGAATGTAAAACATTTATTAAACAGAAAAAGAACTAGGAAAGGAGAATAAGTGAGGAAAGCTGGTGGCTGTTCTTTTTCTCTGTCCTTCCCTCACCTGAAACAGGATGGGAATAAGTCTAATTACCACCTTTCTGTCTGCATGGCTACCAGCACCAAGCAGGAGAAGTGCTCCTGTGACGTATGCATAGAAATGGGAATATTTAAAATAAATATAGGTGGGGGGATCTGTACCCTGACATAGACTCATAGAATGGCTTAGGATGGAAGGGACCTTGCAGCCCTAAGCTGCATGAAACCCCAGTGTGGCTTTCTGTGACTTAGAATAGAATAGAATAAACCAGGCTGGAAGAGACCTTCAAGATCATCGCGTCCAACCCATCAACCAATCCAACCCACCTAAACAACTAAACCATGGCACCAAGCACTCCAAGTCTCCTTCTGAAGACCTCCAATGATGGTGACTCCACCACCTCCCTGGGCAGCCCATTCCAATGGGCAATCACTCTCTCTGTATAGAACTTCTTCCTAACATCCAGCCTAAACCTGCCCTGGCGCAGCCTGAGACTGTGTCCTCTTGTTCTGATGCTGGCTGCCTGGGAGAAGAGACCAACATCTGCCTGTCTACAACCTCCCTTCAGGTAGTTGTAGAGAGCAAGAAGGTCACCCCTGAGTTTCCTCTTCTCCAGGCTAAGCAACCCCAGCTCCCTCAGCCTCTCCTCATAGGGCTTGTGTTCCAAACCCCTCACCAACTTCGTTGCCCTTCTCTGGACACACTCCAGCAAGTCAACATCCTTCCTAAACTGAGGGGCCCAGAACTGGACACAGTACTCAAGGTGTGGCCTAACCAGTGCAGCGTACAGGGGGAGAATGACCTCCCTGCTCCTGCTGGCCATACTGTTCCTTATGCAGGCCAGGATGCTCTTGGCTGCCTGGGCACACTGCAGTTACTCCAGTTACTCCTGGCTGGATGCCAACAGCTGTGCTTGAGCAGGTCCCAGGTCTGATTGCCAGGCTGCCAGGTCCCTTCTGGGGCTGTTCTAAGCCCATTTTGCTGAAAGGAGAAAAGAAGAAGAACCCAGCAGCTGAGGAGCTCAGAAAAGAAAACTCAGAGAAGTTTAGGGTTTTTGTTTGTTTCTTTGCTTTGGTTCTGTTTGCTTTGTTTGGCTGGGGTTTGTATTTTTCTTTGTTTGGGGCTTTTTGTTTGGTTGGTTTGTTTCATTTTTTTTTCCATTGTTTGTTTTGGTTGGTTGTTTTTAGGGTTTTTGTGTTGCTTGTTTTGTTTATTTTTGTTTCCTTTGTTTTTGTTTTTTTTTTTTTTTTGGTGTTTTTTTGTTGTTGTTGGGTTTTATGTTTGTTTAGGTGGGGGTTTTTTGGTTTGTTTAGTTTGGGTCTGTTGCAGTCTTCCTGACACTGTGTTAGCAGTGCTGGACTAGAATCAGATAGCACCTGACAGAATTATTCTTTCTTTCTTTCTCTGAACAGTGGAAATCCCTTTTGACAATAGAACCTTAGCTGCCCTGATCTATCAGGGAAGTGTGGGAAAGTGCCAGATGTTAATATTCAAGCAGCTCTTCGTTGCTGCTTTGATCCCTATCAAGGATTCTGATCACAAGTCATTATTCCTTAAAAAATTTCTGATGGGGTGGGAGCAAAAACTTTTATTAAATGGCATGACCCTTCTGTGTCTGTATCTAATAAAGCACTAATAAAACAATAATTTAGGATACATTTTAAGGGCTAAGATATTAAAATGCATATTAATTAAATGAAGAATAAAAACCTTTATGAGAATCTCTGCTACCAGTTGCAAGGAGCTGTTTAATCAAATCCTTTCTGTGGAAAAATGCATTTCATTATAACATAATTAGCACATCTATTGTGTTTTTAATACAACCTGTGCTCAAGTGTGTTTGATGTGGAGTTTGCTCATGGCAATTAGCAGTGAAAGAATTGAGCTTTTTTTTTTTTTTTTTTATTGCTTTATTCCAGGCTTTGTAAGTTACAAATGCCAAAAATTGATGGGAATAATCTTGGGAATATATTGAGGTAATCATTATTAACATACCCCAATTAATATGTTATTAAAAGCCAAAGGAAATGGTGAGAAACTGTGCAAATTTTAGGGGTCATTTGTGTTGGTTTTTTTTTGTGGCACAAGTGTCTTCTGTTCTGTCATGTCCTGTCTAAATCCTGGCAGAGGGGAGGCTGCAGCTTTTGGTGCGCTGCAGAGCAATCCTGCTTGTGTGTCCAGGGAAGCAGGGCAGACTATCCCTAGGATCAGGTGATAGAATGAGTGGAAATAGGCTGAAATTGTGCCAGGGGAGCTTGAGGTTAGAGATTAGGAACAATTTCTTTGCTGCTAGAGTGGTCAGGGTTTGGAACAGGCTGCCCAGGGAGGTGGTGGAGTCACCATCCCTGGAGGTGTTCCAAGAAACCTGTGGCCATGGCACCTGGAGAGATGGTTTAATGGCCATGGTGGTGTTGGGTTGATGGTTGGACTCGATGATCTTAGAGGTCTTTTCCAACCAAGACAATTCCATTATTCTAAAATATAAAATGTACTGAGCAGGTGGAAACCCGTGAGGATGTGAAGAGTGACACTGTAGGAGGGAGAGAATCAGATAGCGTTGTCCCACCTTGCATCCAAGGTTGGCATTTCTTGCAAGCAGGAACTTTAGTGACAAGCAGGAGCTCAGGTCACATAGTATTGCTCAGAATCAGGATTCATAGGAACAAAGGAGACTGGTGAGTACAGAAAGATCAAGAGCTGTTTGTCTCTAAGGTCCCAGGTTGCTCTGAGAGGTTGTGGATGCCCTTTCCCCTGGAGGTATTTAAGGCCAGGCAGGATGAGGCCTTGAGCAACCTGGGCTAGTGGGCAGTATCCCTGCCCATGGCAGTGGGGTTGGAACTCGATCTTTAAGATCCCTTCTAACCCAAACCACTCTACGATTCTATGAATCTGTGAACCAGGCCAGGAGCTGGGATGGTGGGGCTGCAGTTTCAGCCTTTCTCCCTCTGAGGTAACAGGCAGTGGCCACCTGTGTGGTTCCCCCACAGGTGAGTGGCTTGTGCTGACCCAGGGTGCTGGTGTTTCGTCCCGTAGTATGTCCTCTACTGCTTGAGAGAGAGGTTTTTTCAGTACACATGGTGGTTTAGAATCACACTGATGCCTGGCTGCTAAAATACCAAACATCTGCTGGGAAATGGGATGCATCCTGTAGCACTGGCAGACACAAATCCTCCAAAGTCAGAAGGTTCAACCTTACCAGCTGCTGAATGCAGACTGCACTGTTGGGCTTTTCCTCTTCCATACCCCAGGAGCAATCCTGACAGCTTTCCAAAGACTGGGAGAAAACTTCTCTTCCAAAAAGTCCTTTGGTAAAAATTTGTGGCTGGTCTGAGTTCCCTTAGAGGTGAGAAAGCAGAGGTTTTGTGGGTGAGTTAACTGGGGTGCAGAGCCTGGTGTTGTGTTCTACGTAAAACTCATTCATGCACAGAAAATCCAGTGTGAGATTGGCTTTTATGTAGTAAAATAACCCCCCAAAACAAAACCACAGCACAACAACATAGGAATATAAAAAGAAACTCTCCAGTGCAAACATCTTTATACAGTGGAACTTGGTACAGAGTTCCTTAAAACAACTTTATGAAACAGGCTAAAAAAACAGCGATTACAGGCAGTACTATCTGCATGATGCTTACCAAAGTACTCTACTTACTGCTCTAAACAATTCCATAACTAACTTTGCCTTTTAGATAGCCAATACCTTTGCTACTGGTAAGGTCCTTAAACTGTAAGTATTATTAGTTAGCACTCTTTCTAACACACTAACATGTGGAACCTCAATAGAATGCACCTTTGACTGGACTAAGCAAACCAGAAGAGAATTGAACACATTGAAAATAAAATTAAGTCATCCCAAAGTGTTTGACTGGACAGAATTCTGCTTTGTTTTCTTTTAGTTCATAGTTGAAAATTTGAGTGATTGCATTGGGAAAATTTGAGTGATTGCATTGGTGATGATGGGGAGCATCAGTGTCCAGCTGAGGACTGGGTTGCACAACTTTTTACAGCAGGGAGAGCTGATGTAGTGCAACTACATCTATATAATCTATATAATATAATATTATATGTAATATAGCCTTACATATATACTATAATAGTGTCTATGTAGCCATATATTTTATATTACACATAATATTATAATGTATTGCTTTTTCCTGCCAAGAAAGCATTTTGGAGGAAGGGAGTCTAAATCACAGATGACTTGAATAAGTGAAAAACAAATTTGTGAGGTTCCACTGTACTGATTTAGGAAAGGAAAAAAAAAAAAAAAGTAAAACAAAGAAGAAAAAAAAATAGTGTTACTTGGTTAGCTACCAAAATTAAATAATCAAATCAACTAAACTCAGGTATACAGCTCCAGTACAGATCCTGCAGAGCTGAGTATCTGTGTGGCAAGGCTCTGTTCCTGCTGAAGGCATCAGGAACCTGCATTACCAGAAGGCAGAGACAGGCCATTGTCTCAGGCCTGACGGACTGACAAACCCAGCCAATACCTGGGGTTCTTAACTTCCTGCATGGGAAGTTTCATTCTGTGGCTCTTCATCAGGTGGGAAACTAAACACGTGCTGACCAGGGACGTAATAGCTGCAGCCCCAAAGCCTTACTTCTATTTGCAGTTCTGTTATGCAGACAGATGTGTGGGTGTGTAGCATCCTGGTTTGAAAGCCTGCAATGCTTTCCTCGGTGGAAAATACCCGTTTTACAGTACCTGCTTAGGAAAAAATCAGAACAGTTTCACAGTAATGAGGCCCTTCATTGCTTTGTCCCTGAAAAAAATATACAGTTGCTTCAATAATGTTGAGTTAAAAACCTCTTCAGCCTCTTTAGGAATTTAGAGAGACCTATGTTGCCATTGAGAGAGATTTACAGTGTTGGAGACTTCACATTCCCCTGATCTCCACATTTCCTGCCCTGCAGGATGTGTTCCATTGGGCAACACTGTGATCCTATTGACAGAAAGAAAATACAATTTTTGCTGCTAGCTGGAGCAAATTCTAGGATGGCAGAAAGGTGCCTGAAATCATCACCAGGCTGTTAGAAATGACTGATGAAACCAGACTGTGCATCTAAAAACCTTGACTGATTTTATCTGTAGTAACTCAGAGCTGTAGTAGAAGACTATAAAGTAAGAATAATTAATAGATTGGAAAGAAGGAAAACCCCACATCTCTTTCTGAAAGTGATGGAATAATTTCTGATATTAAGTGATAGCCCATATGTTCCTCCTCTGCTGGCTGAACATAAGTCTGGATATGAATAAAGATGTTACAAGGGGGCCAGGCAAACCAGCTGGCTGGAGACACTGAAGGTTATTCAAAACACTCCTTCCCAACATCACCAAACCTCTGACCCAGTGGATGGTGACCTTGAAAACTCATTGATGGACACAGTACAGGAGGAGAGGAATGAAGGAGATAGTGGGGACAAAACCACTTTTAAAGGAGAAGTCTCTATCCAGACAGGGAGAGGAGCTGTGCCCTAGAAAGCTCTAGCCGGTCCTCCAGCAGCAGTTCTGGGGAGGTTAGCAAGGACAGCAGTGCTGGGGGAAGTCCACAGGGGTGAGCTGTGTGTTTCGTTTTAACCCTACTGCTGGCAGGTTCTTATCCATGTCTGTTTGAAATCCTTGTATGGCTTGGGTGAAGAGCTGTGAGTTCTGTGGCCATTGGCAGGCTCTTACCTGTAGTGGGAGGGAGAAAATTCATGGCTAACTTGAACTTAATACACAAAATCTTGATTGGGTTCTGACCCATACAGCTCAGCTAACATTTTAAACCTGGGTCCCCAGTCATTGAGAAAGTCATAATCAATATCTGAGTCTGAGGAGCCTGATCCCAAAGAACTGAGGGATTCTGCAATAGACTCGGCACCTTCATAGCCATAAATGTGAAGGGTGTCATATGGCAGCAAGTCCCTGTCATTGTCAGCTTCATCCTTCTTGACTTCAATCATCATCTCCATTTCTCCAGCACCAGAAGTTATATTTCCAGGAGGCTTCTGGACTTGTGCATACGGAGAGGGAACTGCTTCTGGCTTCATGCCATTCTTGCGGACAGAGTTGAGTACAGACACATCGTAGCTGGTAGTATCCATTTCACCACCACCTTCTTCATCATAGGTGACAAGCTGCTCATGGATCTCTGCCACATTCCTCCCAAGACCACTCAAATCCTTCTTGTGCCGTTGTCTCAGAAGAATTAGCAAGGCGATTACTGCAAAAAGAATTTAGATGAGCATGTGTAAAGTGAGGAATTAAGGAAGTGAAAAATAAACTGCATTTAAGATGTGTGACACAGGCTGAAGAGTCCTTTTGCTGCAGTGAAATTTGTGCAACATATTTATTTTAAAAATAGCTTAAAATGCTGTTAAACTGCAGGATTTGTATGGTCTCGAAGCAGTGAAGCCCAAACAGGAACCGTACAACTGAATTGTGAGGTGGGGTCTGTCTCTTCTTCCTGTCACCTATCAGGTGATAGGATGAGAGGAAATGACCTGAAATTGTGCCAGGGAGGGTTAGGTTGGAGATTGGGAAAAATTTCCTTCCTGCACTTGGTCAGGGATTGGAACAGGCTGCCCAGGGAGGTGGTGGAGTCACCACCCCTGGAGGTGTTCAAGAATCATGTGGACATGGCATTTTGGGACAAGGTTTAATGGCTGTGGTGGTGTTAGGTTAGTGGTTGGGACTCAATGTTATCTCAGAGGACTTTTCTAACCCAAACAAGTCTATGGTTCTCTGATCTGGAATCAGAAGCACAAATGCAGTGTCAGAAGTTCATTGGATCAGCTACTGCTTTGGACTGGTAAATCTCTTAATGCTAAGCAACAAATGCTACTGATGTGTCTGCAAAGGAGGCCTCTTCTCAAGCGGGAAATTCTCTTGCCCTTCTCTGGTAGATTCCAAATGCAGGCAATAGGTCCAGGTCTGCTGATGTGTTACAGATTGCTTTATGTGTACATGTTCACTGGGCTGTTTAAAGCATTTCCAGACTAGTTCAACCTTTGGAAACGTGAATCCCGTTGGCACTGCCCCAGCACAAATTTCCTGTTTTCTAGCTGCATGTGAGCCTGGTAGCAGTAAGCCAAGTGTAGATTGTGGCTATTATAGAGAGGTGCCAGAACCTTTCCAGTGACTCACCCTTTCCACCAATGTGAGCAGCTTTGTAGCTGAAAGTATGCTAACAGGCCAACTAGAGAGGGCAGGTGAGATGAGTCACTAGGTGCAATATTTCTGCCCTTGTGACCATTTGACAGCCACAAAGTGTGGGGGACTGTGTCCCCCGGACTGAATGCCTGAAGATTAGAAACTGCAGGGAGAGATGAAATGGGAGCCACCTGTTGATGGCTTAACAAGTAACTCCAATAGATGAGATAAGGGTCAGCTGCGCTACCCTAATAAGTATCACCAGCCAGTAAGAAGAGGAGGTTGATCAGCCGATCCTCTGCAGCTGCTCCAAGAGGAGAGCAATGAATGTGAGCTGCGAGGAAGGCAGTCGTCAGTCTGCTGGGCTTGCTGCTGCGGGCAGGAGCCCTTGACCTGGGCACTCCCTACCCCCCTGCTTGAATTCCATCCCTGTCGCCGTGGGTGCCGCCCGGCGCCCTACTGCGACAACAAAGCTTTTTTCATCTCAGCTAAGAAAAAGCAACCCAAAACAGTCTCCTCTCTTTATGTCAGAGAGGGGAGGTGATGCTCCCCCTCTGCTCTGCTCTCGTGAGAACCCACCTGCAGCACTGTGTCTGCCCAGTTCTGGTGTCCCCAACATGAGAAGTTAATGGAACTGTTGGAGTGGGTCCAGAGGAGGCCACAAGGATGGTCATAGGGCTGGAGAACCTCCCCTATGGGGACAGGCTGAGAGAGTTGGGGTTGTTCAGCCTGGAGAAGAGAGGGCTCTGAGGAGGCCATAGAGCAGCCTTCCAGTACCTGAAGGGGCTACAGGAGAGCTGGGGAGGGATTTTTGGCAAGGGCTTGGAGTGACAGGAGGGGAAATGGCTTTGAGCTGGAAGAGGGGAGATTTAGAGTAGACATTAAGAATAAATCTTTTACAGCGAGGGTGCTGAGACACTGGAACAGGTTGCCTAGGGAGGTGTTCAATGTCAGGTTGGATGAGGCCTTGAGCAACCTGGCCTGATGTGAGGTGTCCCAGCCCATGGAAGTGGGGTTGGAACTGGATCATCTGTCTCTAAGTTTCCTTCCAACCCAAACCAATCTATGATTCTATGAATCTACGAACATGACAACAGCCAAATACTCACTGATGATTGTGAAGATACAGATAAAAATTGCCACCAGTGCTTGTATGCTGACTCCAACTTGTTTAGCTCTTTCCTCACAGAAAGTGAAGTTGCCTTTTTCGTTGCACTTGCAGACACTGATGACCAGAGTGTTTGTGCTGCTGAGCTCAGGATCACCGTTGTCTGAGATGATGACAGGCAGGTAGTGGATTTTGGCAAGCTCACGATTGAACTGTCCATACCTGACAGTGATATTGGCTGTGTTGTCTGGAAGAAGTAACGACAGCTAATTAAGAGCTAATCTCTGCCAGCTTGCCCTCATAGATTAGCAGTCACTTGGGCCATTTTCCCCTCAGAGCCAGCCTGCTGGGAACTCAGTGAAGCCTGGGTGGCAACAAACAACATTTTTGTCCAGGATGTAAAGCCTTTAAAAATAAATTGGCCTGCAGAAGCTGGTTTGACCAGCGGGATGAGGAAGGTGATTCTCCCCCACTACTCTGCTCTCATGAGACCACCACTTGGAGTACTGTGTCTGGTTGTGATGTCCCTAGCATAAAAGGGACATGGAGTTGCTGGAGTAGATCCAGAGGAGGGCCATGAAGATCACCATGGGGCTGGAGCATCTTCCCTGTGGGGACAGGCTGAGGGAGCTGGGGCTGCCCAGCCTGAAGAAAAGAAGGTGCCCAGGAGACCTTAGAGCAACCTTCCACTACCTGAAAGGGGCTACAAGAAAGCTGGGAAGGGACTTTTTCCAAGGGCTTGTAGTGACAGGCAATGGCTTTGAGCTTGAGAAGGGGAGATTCAGACTGAATATTGGGAAGAAATTTTTTGCAGTGAAGGGTGGTGAGACACTGGAACACTGCTCAGGGAGGTTGTCGATGCCCCTCCCTGGAGGTGTTCGAGGCTAGGTTGGATGAGGCCTTGAGCAACCTGGGCTAGTGGGAGGTGTCCCTGCACATGGCAGGGTGGGGTGGGTACTGGATGTTGTTTAAGGTCCTTTCCAAGCTAAACCATTCTATGGATCTATGAAATTGTTACTTAGCTGAGCCAGACCAACCATAGGTCATCACTTCAGCTTTTCCCCCTTGTGTCCTAGCATCTTGCTTGGCCTAGCTGAGAAAATGCATTACAGGGGTACACTACCGTGGTTTTCAACCAAGGAGAAGTTGCTGTCTTCTGTGGCCAGGGAGTACTTAAAGAAACCTCTAGGTGATATTTCATCCTTGTCAGTAGCTGAAATCCTGATGATTACCTGCAAAGATGGAAAAGGTCATAATTTTCAACATACATTGCCTTCAGGGATAAAAGTGCTTACAGTATTTAGGCATTCACCGTCCCTGGAGGAGTGCAAGAAATATGTGGACATGGCACTTTGGGACATGGTTTAATGGCCATAGTGGTCTCAGTTTGATGGTTGGACTCACCAATCCTAGAGGTCTTTTTCAACTGAAACAGTTCTATGATTCTAAGTTAGTGCTGGGATGCATGTCTTGTATAACCCCCTTCAGTAAAGGGCAGGACAAAGCTATCCTGTGATGCTCCTCTTCAAGTTCTTTCAAGGCAAGTAATTTCCTTGAAAGTCTTCAAAAAGAGCAGTCTTGCCCCTTCATTTACAGGTTGGAAACCAAAGAGGAAATCTTATCTAAGTAAAGCATAAAAGTCTCATACTCAGAGACATGTGATTCATTTGATAACAAGGATGGCTGTCTTGAAAGTCTTCACCTTAGAAGTGATGAAGCCTCTTAATTAACAAAGGTTGCATTTATGGGCTGAGTGTTCATGTGTGAGGCCAAACATCTAAACTCGCAACCACTAACACTGTTTGTGTGTGGGGATGTTGCACTCTGATGAAAAGCACAAGAATGTTCTGTGCAGCAGTGTTTCAGTATTTGGAAATGCTTCTCTTCTCAGTACCACCTATGAACATTTGTGTGGTAAAACTCAACTGCTGGCTCCTGCTCTGCAGGACCTGGCTGCACTTCGTGGTTCAGTTGCTAATATCCTGCACATGCAGCAGCCTGGGGGGAGAGGAACTCTGCAGCCTGACTGCGTAAGCAGAGCAGAGTCAATATTCCAAGGGTGTAAAGTCCTGCAGAGAGATTTCTGATCGCTGATGTTTTGGAAAGCAGTGAAGTGATTGAGTGCTTGGGCATGAAAATTGAGCCTAGCTTTTATTAAAAGACATCTTTCACTTGAGCTTGCAAGCAGGCACTTGAAGTCTAGAGGGAAAACTCCCCCTCCTGTCTCACCTTTCCTGGTGCAGCATTTTCACACACTCGGGGTTCCTCAGGATAAACAAGTTCTGGAGCATTGTCATTCTCATCAGTAACTATGACATGAACATGGGCATGTGATTCTCTGTCAGAAAGACGGCCTGTAACGACAACAATAGCACAGCTCTCTTGAGAGGGCTGGGATACTACTGGGGCTGTTCAGCCTGCAGAAGAGAAGGCTCTGGGGAGACCTTAGAGCTACATTTCAATTGCTGAAGGGGACACACAGGAAGGCTGGGGAGGGACTGTTGAGAAGGGCTTGTAGGAATAGGATGAGGGGCAATGACTTGAAACTGGAGTAGGGTAGATTTAGGTTGGACATCAGAAGGAATTTCTTCACAATGAGAGTGGTGAAAGACTGGAACAGGTTGCCCAGCAATGCGGTTGAGGCTCCATCCACTGAGACATTCAAGATCAGATTTGATGTGGCCCTGGGCAGCTTGATCTAGTTGTAGATGTTCCTGCTTATTGCAGGGGAGTTGGATGAGATGACCTTTGAGGGTCCCTTCTAACCCAATGCAATTTGAGAGTCTCTGTGCTGTGTAGGTCCTGCTCTTTCCACTGTTTGTGCCCACCTCTTCATCACCAAATTGAACTTTTCCTTGGACAGATTCAGACAGTTTCCTAAAAACTGGCCATGTCTATATTACTGAGTACTTTTTGCCCTCCAGAAAAGGCTAACCTCCCCCAACCCAACTGAGGACTGGCCCCTGGGCCTGCCCTGCTTCCTGAATCTGAGCAAAGCTCTGCGGGGCTACATGGGCAGTAGCATGGGAGAGTGATCGTGGAATTCTGTATTAGTGGGTGAAGCTGGCTGGTATCATTCTGCTCTTAACCACAGGCTTGGCTTGTTTCCCAACCTGCTTCCTCTTCTCATGCCCTTTTAATTCCTTGTAAAAGTTGAATGCGCTTTCTTAAGAGCTAGGGGCCAAATCTTCTAACTGAATGCGTTTTCATTACAGCCAGGGGTCAAGTGTTATTTGACCCATCTGTAGGTGCTCACTGGATTTGGATGATGATTGTGCAAGCCCTGCAAGCAGCCTTTTAATTTGTTAGTGGAAAGAGGATGTCAGGTTGTGGCATTCCTCTCCGATAAGATACAGTCCAGCTGCACACTGATTTCTTTCAAATAGGGAAGTAGAGAGCACTTACCATCTTCAAGGATTTCCTGAGCTGCTACAGTGATGTTGTATGAGGAACTGAATTCCCTGTCCAGAGGCTTGGGAAGCTGAATAATTCCTCTGTCAGATACCCTGATGTAGTCTCCATTAGGACTGGCTCTTCGTCGAATGAATCTGGGTTTTGTTTAAAAAGGGCTATGTCAATGCAAGGGTGATAACACTGTGTTTCACTTCAGGTCTTTAGAGTGGAGGGTCAGAGAGCTCTTGTGTGACAAATTGCATTAATATCTTGAAAAGGCAGCCTCAGAATACTTCCCTTAAATTATGCAATCTGTGAGAGTGAAATACATAGGAAGAAATTCTTTCCAGTGAGGGTGGTGAGACACTGGAACAGGTTGCCCAGGGAGGTTGTGGATGCCCCCTACCTGGAGGTGTTAAAGGCCAGGCTGGATGCGGACTTGAGCAACTTGGTCTAGTGGGAAGGAGGCTGCAGCTAGATTATCTTCAAGGTCCCTTCCAACCCAAAGCATTCTAGGGTTCTATGATACCCTTTGGTAAGTTTTCCAGATTATTGTCTTTTACCGTTTCAGAAGTTCTATTTTCTTTTCAAAGCACATTCTTGAGAGAATTATCACAATAAATGTAACAACACAATTACAACCACATAAAGATACGCAGCACTGCTCATTTTCCCCCATGAAGGTGAAAATATTTTATTAGCAAGTAAGTTTATGTGGGTCAAAGATAATTTATGGTCATATTTGTTGCTCACCATTTATGTCCAGGGCTGCAGTGCTGGAAAAAGCAAATTGGATTTATTTATTTTGTTGGGGTTTTTTTATTCTGCATGCAGATTCTGAGAAACAGGGCCTAAGTCTCAGTTCTTGACCAAAGCCTTGGAATCATGAATGAATTCCTCTCTTCAAAATGACCTGAGTGAATCTGGTGTCGCTTTACCTGATTTTCCGTTTAGCTGCGTCAGGGTCGTGTGCCCAAACTGAACCCAGTGTTCGCACTTCTAGGTCATTTTCCTTGACTTTAAACTCATATGGTAGCTTGGTGAAGACAGGAGGCTCGTCGACATCAGTGACTTCAATGGTGACTGTTGAAATGCTCCTAGAGCCGCCGGATTTGAAATAGCGAAGATCAACCGTGGGGTCTGTTGCTTCGATATCAAACCTGTATTCTGCTACTTTTTCAAAGTCCAGGGGCTAGGGGAAAAAAAAAGACAATCATAGAATGACAGAATTTCAGGGGCTGGAAGGGACCTCAAAAGATCTAGTCCAACCTCCCTGCCAGAGCATTATCACCTACACCAGATCACACAGGAATGTATCCAGGCGAGTTTTGAATATCTCCGGAGAGGGAGACTCCACAACCTCCCTGAGCAGCCTGTTCCAGTGCTCTGTCGCCCAGGATTTATTCCTCTGGAGGTGTCTAAGTAAAGTTTGCATTTAGCTAGCTATGTGCTCTAAGCTGTGGTTAGAAGTATTACCAAACTGCAGCTTAGCCAGGTTCTTGGGAGAGTATTTCCACACCGAGCTTCTTTTTCACAGTATCACAGTATCACTAAGGTTGGAAGAGACCTGGAAGACCATCGAGTCCAACCTGTAACCACAGACCTCATGACTAGACCATGGCACCAAGTGCCACGTCCAATCCCCTCTTAAACACCTCCAGGGATGGTGACTCCATCACCTCCCTGGGCAGCACATTCCAATGAAGAACGACTCTCTCGGTGAAGAACTTTCTCCTCACCTTTAGCCTAAACTTCCCCTGGCGCAGCTTGAGACTGTGTCCTCTTGTTTTGGTGCTGGTTGCTAGAGAGAAGAGCCCAACCCCTTTCTGGCTACAACCACCCTTCAGGTAGTTGTAGAGAGCAATGAGGTCACCCCTGAGCCTTCTCTTCTCCAGGCTAAACAATCCCAGCTCCCTCAGCCTCTCCTCATAGGGCTTGTGCTCAAGGCTTCTCACCAGCCTTGTTGCCCTTCTCTGGACACGTTCAAGTGTCTCAATGTCTTTCCTAAACTGAGGGGCTTGAGCAACTTCTGGTTTTGAACAGATTCATCCAGTATTCCAAGTTCAGCAAATATTCCTTAGTTTAAACATTTTTTCTTCATACACCAAAACTTGTTTAGCTCCTTTTTCTCAGAAGCTGGGGACCAGATTCTCCTCTTGTTGGTTAAGCTTTTGATTCTGAACTCATTCAAGGCAGAGTTCATAGCTGTGTGACCAATAGCTGCGGTATCTGGTGATAAATGACATCCACTTCCTTGTTTTTCCCATTGAATGAGATTACAAAAGGAGTCAGACAATGGAAGGAAGGCCAGGGGCTAGGGCAGTAAGAAATGCCCAAATCATCACTCATTTCAAACTTTGGGTCCCTGAGATGATAAGAGCCCTGTGAAATTTGCAGCAGTTGTTGAGGGTGACTCTTGTTGGAGCAGAACACTGCAAGTGGAAATCGTCATGCAGTTGAAATTTTATCCCAGATGGCTGTTTATTGAAAATTGTGACACATGCATGGGCAAAAGCATGTTACAACACTACAGAGTGAACTTTGTCCACTGCATGGTAAAAGATTAGCTGATTCCAGATGTGTGTGTGTGAGGTCTCTTACTGCTCCTTCCTGGGGTAGAAGTTGCAAGCAATACATTCCGCAGGTCCTGGAAAGACCAGGGGAAGGGCTGCATTTGGTGAAGGAAAGCTGCTTACATCTGGTGTGGCCACAGCTTTACTGCTGATCTTGGAATACTTGGCATTTGTTTCCTTAAAATGTTCCTCTTAATGACATTTCTAGGCCTAACAGTTACAGAGAGGTTTGGAAGGAAAACCACATTCCTGTCAATCTGAGGATTGCAGGAGGTGATTTATAGTCCTTCTTCCTTTTTTCTTATTCCTCCAGTGAGTCAAATGAAATCAATAAACTCTCAGCTTGACAGTACTCTGCATAATGCAGGAATGTCCCTTGGTGCAAATCAAGTAGATCTGATCTGAGAATGAAAACAACCCAATGAGTAAACCCTAATCAAGGCTTTGGAATCTGGGCTCTCTTAGAGAGTTATAAAGAATTAGTGGGGAAGCTTTGAAAACACCCTGGGGAAAGCAGAGGAGCTGTGGATCAGACTGGAGCAAGTGTCAAACTGTAAAGAGTACTTTGGAGGAGTGGTCAGGTGGACTTGTTTACATTTTCTACTTTGGTTACAGTTGGGCTACAGAAGGGAAAGATTCTTGGACTTGGTTAGTTCAAGTCTTAAAATCACTGACTCTTGGAAGCAAACTGAGAGAAGCCTGAGGTGTGTATCCTGAATATCTGCCACCACCCCCACTGCTCTCTGCACTCATTCTAGGTTTTCTTGGGACTGGCATTTGAGATGGACATGTGAATCACCAGCTGCTCTTCTCACACACCTTACAAACCAGGGCTTTCAGGATGAATGTGTTGAATTCTGACCTCCACTCATTTTTTCCCTGTCTCTAGTCATAATGGGAAGCAAACCCTTTTGTTATGCAGGGGAAAAAAACAAAATCATCATCTTTGTTAGTGGGAAAAGTACCTTTTTTGGCCTAATGATTCCTTCATTTGTGAATGGATTTGCTACAATTTCAAAGGTGTCCCTGTAATCTCCTCTGACAAAACTGTACTTCGTATTTCTGTGTTGTGGTTCATCAATATCTTCTACTTTGACTCTTCCAACTTCTCCTCCTACTGAAATATTTTCAGGAACTTTGAAGTGGAATGATGCTGTTTAAAAATAACAACAAGGGGGGAAAAAGGTCATAAAGAGTGTGTACATGGGAGTTAGAACTTAATTAAAACTTGTTCTTAGTTTATAGACACACAGAGATTTCATGGAGAATTGAACATTCCAGATCACTACAGTCAGAACTTTGATGTATTTTTTATGAGAGTATAATTAACTCCTCAAATTGCCCAAATCTTGTGCAAAGTGAGGAAATTCATGGTGAGTTTTATTTTCTTTTCTAGGTGTGAAACACCCAGGGCTGAAATACAGAAAACCTTCTGAAGAGCGAAGATTCTTTCCTTAAGGAAAGGTGAGTTGTGATGAGCTCTGACATCAGCCTGTCACAGCTGTGTGATGGCCAAGGAGGCAGCCCTGGCAGGATACTCACGGTGTTTGAACACGGGGAAGTTGTCGTTGATGTCAGTTAAAGTGATTATCACTGTAGCTGTGCTTGAGTCCCCAGAAGACCCTGGACCATCTTTTGCTTTAACAACGATTTCGTAGGTTGCTTGGTTCTCTCTGTCTAAATCAGCCCTTGTTGTGGAGATCACACCTTTGAAAAAAACCAGGGAGCGGGATTAGATGTGGTGACTTGTCCAATGTGTCTTGGTTTAGACAGCAAACTTTGGTCTTCTGCCACACATATGGTTTTAAGTAGCACTTTCACAGGGGTATGTTTCTAAGGCTACATGCTTGAGTATTTGGGAGATACAGTACATCTCTTTACACTGAGCTTTGCTGCTTAGAAGGAGTCTGTTGATGTCTAACTTTGGTCATTACAGCATATCAGAGAATCAAAGAATTGTTTGGATTGGAAAGACGTCTGAGATGACTGAGTCCAACCAGCAATCCAACACCACCATGGCCAGTAAACTATGTCACAAAATTCTATGTCCATACTTGAACGTCTCCAGGAGTACTGACTCCACCACCTCCCTGGGCAGCTTGTTCTAATCCCTGACCACTCTTGCAGCAAAGACATCTTTCCTAATCTCCAACCTAAACCTCTCCTGGCACAATTTCAGGCCATTTCCTCTCCTTCTCTCACCTGATATTAGAGAGAAGAGACCAACTTCCACCTCACTGAAACCTTCTTTCAGGGACCTGTGGAGAGCAATGAGGTCTCCTCTCCTCATTGAGCCTCTTCCACAGACTAAACACCCTCAGATCCCTCAGCTGCTTCTCATCAGCCCTGTTCTCCAGACCCTTCACCAACTTTTTTTGCCCTTCTCTGGACAGCCTTCAGCAACTCAATATCTTTATGAAGGGTCCCCAACTGAACCCAGTATTGAGCACCTTTCATCTGAGTTGTTTGCTGCAGAGGACCGGTATGGTCACTGCATTAATTTTCAGCCTGGGTGAAATTTAAACAAGGAAATTCAGGAAAGCAAAGGGTTGAGTTATTGATTAGGAGATGCTGCTTCAGAATTGCTGTATTCTCTTTTCCTGTTTGGTCAATGCTCAGTTGGAAACAAGAACTTATATTAGCTCTCAGTCAGTCTCTTAATCAGGGAGGACAAAAAATGACCTTTTTTATTCTTCTCATGTACCTCATGGCATCTGATATCCCAGCTTCATTAGTTCCTTTCCAGATGCAGCCAATGACATCGTATGAAAGGCCATGAAGAATATATCCAAATTATGCTTAAAATTACATTTTTGAATCATTACCAAATTTGTTCAGAATGGCAAAACCTTAAAACTGTTGCCAGGACATTTGTGTATCTGACCTACCAGAGTCATCAACTGTGAAGTACTCCTCTCCTTTAATGACTTGGTAGGTAACCGTAGCATGACCGGTAACTGTGGGGTCGTCAGCATCTACAGCTGTCACTTTGGTGACCGAGGTTCCTACAAAAAGAGGTTCACACAACATTTAGCATAAAATTCTACTTTTTTAAACCAGAGGCACAAGGGGAAATAAGCGATGGAAGAACCTACCTACTGGTGACATTTCTGGGACAGATCCATTGAATACCTTTTGTACGAACACGGGGACATTGTCATTGATATCATACACCTTGATAATGAACTTTGACGGAGGTTCCAGCGACTGGTTGTTTCTCCGGTCGATAATGAGAGCTGTCAGCTCATACTCTGCTTTCTTTTCTCTGTCCAGCCTCTCAAATGCATAGACATCACCACTGGTTTCTTGCACTTTGAAGATGGTGTTTGCATATTCACCCTCAATAATATACTTGGCATTGCTGTTCCGTACACTTGATGTGATCTAGGAGGAACAAAGAGATAAAAGTCAGCTTTGGCATCTGGATGCAGCAGTGTCCACCAGCAGATATACACAGTCAGGCCTTCCAATACCTGAAGGGAGCCTACGGGAGGCTGGAGAGGGACTTTCATAAGGGTGCCTAGGGACAGGTCTAGAGGAAATGGTTTGAAGCTGAGGGAGAGCAGGGTTAGACTGGAGCTTAGGAAGAAGTTCTTCAGTATGAGGGTGGTGAGACTCTGGAAGAGGTTGCCCAGAGTGTTTGTGGATGCCTCCTGGTGTTCAAGGCCAGATTGTATAAGGCCTTGGATAACCATGGTAGAGGTGCTGGAGCAGATGATCTCTCAGGTGCCTTCCAACCCAAGCCATTATAGGAATCTATGATTGATTGATTTTCAGACTCAGCTAGAAACCAGAAAAGCCATCGAGACCTTTGATATTGTCTGGTGTGTTGCTCGGCAAACATCACCAAAGCAGCTCCAACCATGCAGGGTCATAGGAGATGAAACTTGCATCCAGACTGGAACTTGCTTACTTATTTATCAAGAAACTTTTTTTTTTTTTTTTTTTAAAGATCAAGTCTCATACTTCCTAAAAATATAAATTGTTCATGCATTTAACACATATCGTTAACCTCATTGTGTCTTAAATAACATCATCACTTTGAGCTGCTCTTGTTTGCAAGTAGTCTTCTGAGCTGAGCAGAGATTTTGCTTAGATTCCACAGAACTGCAGAATCAAATCTATATTCACAGCTCCTGAATTACAGAATCAAATCTCTATTCACAGCCACTGACATTATTCAGCATTAGTCTCTATTGCTTAGCATTCATTTAGCAGAATTCCTGCCATAGCTGACAGCTTTCTTGTGTTTAGTTGCATGCAATTTTTTTTTTGGTAGTCAGACCTTAGGCTTGTGCTGTGACAGGAAGATTAAATCACCACTCCATGGATTGTGAAGTTCAAGATTAGATGCCATGAAAAGGGATGGAGTAAAAGGAATGAATCTGAATCAGTTTTAAAATGTAATTAATTCAATCCAATCCTAAATGGTTTTGCACATTTTTTGATCTGCACATAATCTAATGATTCTTCCCTTTCTATACTTCGCTCATCTAAGGGCACTGATATTCAGCATTTGATTTATCCAGCAGCTGCTATTTCCTGTTGAACATTCTTTCAGTTGTGTTTTTCCTCTACTCCAACTTCCCCACCACAGGCAGGGATGCCTCTCAGCTAGACTGCGCTGCTCAAGGCCTCACCCAACCTGTCCTTGGACATCCCCTTGGGAGAAGGCATCCACAACCTCCCTGGGCAGCCTATTCCAGAGTCTCACCACCCTCATACTGAAGAACTTCTTCCTAAGCTCCAGTCTAACCCTGCTCTCCCTCAGCTTCAAACCGTTCCCTCTAGTCCTGTCACTAAGCACCCTTATGAAAGTCCCTCTCCAGCCTCCTATAGGCTCCCTTCAGGTACTGTAAGGCAGCTCTAAGGTCCCACTCCTTGCTCAAAGGTAGGAGAGACTGTGCCTTCTTTGACCATTTTAATTGACTTATTCAATGTAAAAAGTAGAGACTTCCAGGATTGCCTTTTCTAACACTGAGGATGAACCTACAAAGGAGAGCATCCAAAGCCATGCAAGATAAGATCAAACTGTATCAGCATATTCCTGCAGCTGTCACTCAGTTCTGCCCTGCTGCTGCTGTGGCCTTTTTTAAAGGGTTTATCAAGTGTTCAATCCTGCAGAAGCAATCCACTGAACACAGCCATTGCAAAAGTAATCAAAAGCATTCCACAGAGCACAAAGTGAATTACTCTTATTTAGGACAGCTCTAGGAATGGAAGCATTCTCCTCAGTCTGCTGCTGAATTGGTCTGAAATGAAACAGGGATGCCCTGTTTTTTTGCTGAGAGCACCCTTTGGCCTCTTTCCTCTCTCTCTTTCTCTCTCGCTTCCTGCCAGTGAGCTGCACCCATCCAGAAAGGTCTGTTTCACTTTGCCCAGGCAGCCTTGACAGATGCTGGTTATTGTACATGGGAGGAAAAGGGAGAACTGCATTTATCTGAGAAGTGTCAAAGTAGTTCAGTTTGAAAGACTAGACTAGAAGAGCTTTGTCTGGGTGATGTGCATTTAATCACAGGGTTTTGAGTGCTGCCCTGAACAAAATGAGTTTGCCAGCAGGTCAACACTTGTTATTAATTAAAAACATTATTTTCTTTCACTTATGAAACAATTTATTATGTGACACCGTTTGTAAATGTAGCATTCTTGTTTTGTATCCAGGCTGAGAGAGGTGATCTCTATGATTTTAGTGCATGTGGATTTTGCAGAATCATAGAACAGTGTTGGTTGGAAAACACCTCTAAGATCATCAAGTCCAATCCCCAACATAAGCCTACCATGGCCATTAAACCATGCCCCAAATTGCCACGTCCACACATTTCTAGAACACCTCCAGGGATGGTGACTCCATGCCCAGGGACTATCCCTGGGCAGCCTGTTGCAATCCCTGACCACTCTTGGAGCAAAGAAATTTTTCCTAATCTCCAACCTAACCCTCCCCTGGCACAATTTCAGGCTATTTCTTCTCATTCTATCACCTGATCCTAGGCAGAAGAGACCAACCCCCACCTCACTGCAACCTCCTTTTGGGGAGTTGTAGAGAGCAATGAGGTCTTTCCTCAGCCTCCTCTTCCATGGACCAAACAACCCCAGTTCCCTCAGCTGCTCCTCACCAGCCCTGTTCTCCAGACCCTTCAGCAGCTTTTTTTGCCCTTCTCTGGACACACTCCAGCAACTCAGTGTCTTGTGGTGAGGGGCCTAAAACTGAACCCAGCACTGGAGGTGCAGGTGTAAGGTTTTGAAAGGATCTTAAGCTGCCAGGTGAATATTGACTTCCATCAGCTGCCAGCCTGCCTTCCTAACTGTGCCCCTGCATGCCATGCAGGCATTCCTGCACAGTGGATGCTCCATCATTGCTGCTCTCTACAATGGATTTGTATTCTTAGCAGGAGAATCTCTGGGACATTATTTTTTAGTTAGTCATTTGCTGCCTGCATTTCTTATGATTCAGTGCTAGCAGACTGCTGCTTACCTTGCCAACATGGTGTGGTAGTGGTGTGTCAATCTCTTCTTTGATGTGCATTTGGTTCCATATCCAGTCTCTCTTCAGTCGTTTATGACTGGCACTGTTTGAAGAGAAGGTTTGGGTTGTTTCCTGGCTTTCTTTGTCAGCAAATGCTGGAGTGAGGAACAATGAGAAAAGCAGAATAAGGTGGTTCATCTTCTTCTGTGGCCTAGACTGTGAGATAAAACATGAAAGCTGTATAAATAACAAAGTAATAATAACAGAGCACACATAGAAGTGCTAACGGACTTTCCTTCTACATATAGGAAAGCTTGCCTCCTTTCTGTATTTCTTTTCATCTGCCTCAGCATCAAAGTTTGCAATACTAGGTTTCTTCCTTCCATGAAACAGTTTTAACTGGATGCCAACTAAAACCCAGCAAAAAATATTTTCCTGAAATAAAAAGATTGTGCAAGTTTTGAAAGGCAGCATAAAAGCACCCAGCTGAGCTACCACAGCTAACCTGAGGAGATGACCGAGTAGCAAAGATCACCCTTTGTGCATGGGCTGTTTAAAAGTGGTTTAGATGTGGTGCTTAGTGATATGCTTTAGTGGTCAACTTGGCAGAATAGTGTTAGTGGTTGGACCTGATGATTTTAAGGGTCTTTGCCAACCTGAATGATGCTCTGTTTCCATGGAATTTGTAGTCTAGCTGCTCATGGGAAGAGGAGCCTTGGAAAGCAGCACCAGGGCTGAGCCAGAACAATGTTTATGTTAACTCTACTTGAAATTAAATGTTACAGCTTGACAACCCCAAATGTAATGTTTTGACTTGCCCTGACACAAAATATGCCAAATTTCTTCATATGGAAAATATTGATTTAGAATGAAATCTGGGGGTTTGGTGGAAAAAAGATTTCTGTGGATTTTCCAGTCAATTCCCATAGAGTGTAGCAAATTATCTTACTCACAGAACTCATTGATTGATTGAATTCCTTGTCTTTTGTGATGTTTGAAGACACAGATAAAGTTCCTTTACTCTCTATTCTCGGGTTTCGCCAAAAATGTTAACTTGTGAAATTATTCTCATCCTTTTGCATCATATGTTAACAAAGTTGAGGCACAACTTCCATATCAGATGGAGAAGTTATTTTAATGCAGCAAAGCTGATTTGTTTTCTTGCTAAATTTCCCCTTCCCAATAGAAAGGACTGCCAGGGAACTTTAACACTCAGATAATCAGACTTAAAATTACACATAAATGACTTTCCATTAGCTTTTAGGAGCTGTCAGCATGCACATCACAAATAAAAGCATTAATTGTGATCGAGAAGTTGACATCACACAGGTTCCTAGATGTGAGATTAAATTAATATTTTCAGCAGGAAGGTGTTGAGATGTTTCCAAAATTACTCTTTGGTAACTAGGCAATCAATGTCATCCTGTGGTGCAGCATCACTGTCTTCTATATTATTGTACATACACTGAGGAACAGTCCCCTGCCTTGGTGATTGCAGGAAATTACTAAAAAGGTGGCTTTGAAGTTGCCTTTTAATAGCTAAACTCTGCTTTCTACATTTTCTGGGTTCATCTGAAACTCTTGGGTTTAGCTAGCTGTTTGAATTCTGTGCACTTACTGTCATAGAATCATTGGATGCTTTGAGTTGGAACAGACCTTAAACCCCTCTCACGTGGACACCTCTCACCAGCCCAGTTTGCTCAAGGCCTCATCCAGCCTGACCTTTAAAACCTCCAGGGAGGGGGCATCCACAGCCTCCCTGGGCGATCTGTTCCAGTGTCTCCCCATCTTCAATGCAAAGAATTTCTTCCTAATCTCTGGTCTCAATCTTCCCTCTTGCAGCTCAAGGCCATTCCCCCTCGCCCTTGTGACGTGTCCTTCCCCAGGTTTCCTGTAGTCTCCTTCAGGTACTGGAAGGCTGCTGCAAGGTCTCCTTGGGTTTGGCTCAGAATATTTTTAGGAAAATGAGTAAGATTTAGTTGTTTTGCTTTGGTTTCTCTGCATACATGGACAGACTACAGCTGGAAACTGGAAGGCATTGTTATAATTTGGCTGTGATGGCCTTAGTCTGCCTGTCTTTCATTCATAAAATTACAAAACATGATGATCAAAGGAACTTCAGCTAGTCCAGGCTATGTTAGCTGTTTGGGAAAAACAGGCTGTAATGTTTAGAAAGTCTCTTTCTGTTGTAGCTCTGGTAGCATCATAGAATCAATAAGGTTCTAAAAGACTTCAGAGATCATCAAGTCCAACCTGTCACCCAACACCTCGTGGCTTAAGTGCCACGTCCAATCCCCAACAGTGGAGATCTCCTGTGCTGCTCTGGTGAAGAGATGAGTTGGGAAGCTGAGGACAATGCTGGCCACATCACTCCAAGTGATACATTTACAAACATCCCTGCAGAAAGCATTTTAGATTTAAAGAGTCACTGGGGCATAGTGGTCTCAGTCTAATTCTACTTTGTGAAGAGGAATTGGTCTCTTCCCAGCAATGTTTTCCTGGTATTTGCCTCTGTTTATCCATGCTCAGCTTAAAACTTCTGTCAAATTCCTCAGGGTACTTCTCTTGCTGTTGCTGGGAAGTGACAGCAACTCTGGGACCTTTGGTGTCCTCAGTCAGGGACACTCCTTATCAGAAATTGAAGGCTCAAATTCCTAACCAGGGCATGGTTATCTGCACAGGAGCTCTGGGCCTGTGGCAGTAGCCTGATAACTCCTGAAGATCCACACAGCAAATTCAGACTTTCCTTTGAAGTCGATGGCCACTCCATGTCTCACACTTCAGACCTTGTTTGAAATCTTGGCCATTAGTACAGAAAGTGGTAGGCTGAATCTTTTTAAATATATGCACATTTCATCTGAAACTTAAGCTAGCCCTTCCACTCAGCAGCTCCATCTTTCTGTTCTTAAGTTTTAAGATAGCTTCACTTTCTTTAACTCCTCATTAATGAATTCTTGGTAAGTGAGTGACTGTTCTGTGAGCAGTGTGCTGGAGGTTGGTCTGCCTCCTGCTATCCACTGTGTGTCAAACGCAGGCTGAGACAGAAGAGCTTCTTACAAAAAATGACTTCTGCTTTGTCTTTGGTGCCTTTCAGAATGTCTCATTCTGGTAGAAGGAACACTGCACACTCAAGCACTTTGCATGCTGTCTAGGGACATTTGATGTACATTGCTCCATAGGACAGTGTGACTCTGAGAAGACTTCCTCTGTGATACCATGCAAGTTTTGTCTTCAGCAGCTGGAAGCCCATGGCTGTTCAACCTGTGGCTGAATTAATCACCATATTTAAGAGTACCCTTCTTTGGCAGCATGCATAAGCACTTCAGAAGCAGGACCCTGACGAGCAGTAACTGGATAAGGGCACTGTCCTGGTGTGAAGGCCATGTTCCACGAATGTTAGCACTTGACAAGCTGTATTAAATGCTCTCTCTTTTTCCAGGCATGCTAGTTTTCCTATGCCAGAGGTGGTAGCAGAAAAGAGATATTCCCATGGCTGAGCAAGGGAATGCATTCCTATGGAGTCAGAAGCAGGAAGGTTTCAGAGGGATGACAGGAGGATGACATGTAGGGATTGGCTTTTTGTTTCTCCCTGTCTGCTGTGGCAGCCAGGGCTGAGAAGAGGAAATAAGATGCACCCTTTAAGGACCCCTGTGGCCATACACTAGCAGAGAAGAGGCTGGCACAGCATGCACAGTGACTGATCCATCCCACATGTGGCTCCCTCTGGCATGCTGCTGTGAGGTCCCCTTAACATGCAGTCTCCAGTTACACCCCTATGACTCCACCAGATTAGACCAGTAATTCAAACTTCTGTTTCAATTTAAACAGGGACCATAAATGTTCTCTGAAGTTACCAGGGGAATGGTTTATTCAAATAGCTATGTTTCTTGCTTTGCTCTTAAATTTTCCTTTAGCAAATGATGGGGTTTTCACCAGCATTATTCATTTTATATGTTGAATTATTTCAGCAAATAACTCTTTGTCTGCAGGGTGCTGCAGGCAGTTAACTGAGAAATTCTGCTATTCAAGCTGATTTATGGAGCACATGGCTCACACAGTGCAGTTTCTTCTTGCAGATTGGGTGTAGTTATTAAAAAAAATGTCAAGTGGAGATACAGACAATACTGTACTAATTAGAAGTTTGCATTCATAGAATCACAGAGTGGATTAGGTTGGAAGGGACTTCAGAGCTCATCTAATCCAACCTCCCCACCATGAGCAGGGACACCTCTCAACTAGACTCAGCTGCTCAAGGTCTCATCCAACCTGGCCTTGAACATCCCCAGGGAGGAGGCATCCACAACCTCCCTGGGCAGCCTATTCCAGAGTCTTGCCATCCTCATACTGAAGAACTTCTTCCTAAGATCCAGTTTAAACCTGCTCTCCCTCAGCTTCAAACCCTTCCCCCTTGTCCTGTCTCTAGACACCCTCAGGAAAAGTCCCTCTCCAGCCTTCCTGTAGGATTCCTTCAGCTATTGGAAGGCAGCTCTAACTAAGGTCCCCCTGTGTCTTTTCTTCTCCAGGCTGAACAACCTCAGCTCCTTCAGCCTGTCCTCACAGCAGAGGTGCTCCAGCCCTTGGATGATCTCTGTGGCCCTCCTCTGGACTCTCTCTCACAGCTCGGTGTCCTTCTTATGCTGGGGACACCAGAACTGGAGGCAGTATTTGAGGTGGGGTCTCAGCAGAGCCTCCTTGTTCCTCTGAGAAAAATACTGCACCTGGCCAAAAAGCAATATCCCCTTCAAAAGGTACAGCTGAAGCACAGAGGGCTCAGATGCATTTGCTTCCTCCTGACCAGGGTGAGGAGTAACAACAGTCTAGGATTTTGTTCTCCCGCTTTCATCACCTCATAATTAGACAGCATTGCTCTTAGCAGCTTGCAACCAAGCCAGAGAAACATGGCAGTGAAGCAGGCACCCAGCTGGAATCGTTACCTTCACTCCAGTCTCAGCTTGGTATAGCGAAGCAGACACCCAGCTGGAATCATTACCTTCACTCCAGTCTCAGCTTGGCATCTGAGCCGCAGAACTGTGATGATCCTCCTTTGTTCCCTTGGGCTTACAGTGTGAGAAGAGTTGAGGGCACATAGTGGGATACAGTGAGAAGGGGAACTAGGGAAGGTCTTCAAACTCTGGTAACATTACTTAAAAAAAGCCCTCAGTAACTTGTGCAACGTTTGACTGGGAGCAAGCTTTTTCGTGGTTGCATTGTCAAGCAAAATTTGTTTCAGGAGGTTATTCAGTGTTTCTTTTATTTCTCCTTAAAGCATTCTTGTCACATGTCCTCAGGAGTGTATAATGATTCATTTTGAAGTCAGCCTTGCCTGAGAATGCTGGGCTGCCTTTTCATTTCCAGGTTATTGAGCTGATTTAAATGGGCCCAGTGCCTGACTACCTGGTATTATATTTTTGATTGTCCTTATGTCGATTTTATGCATCTGAGAAGTGGTTTCCACTGATGACTAAACAGTCAGGAGTGCAAATGCCTCCCTGAAAACTGAGTATAAAATGACTTTTTATATGCATGGTAGTACCTCTGAGTAAATAGCCACTTTGATGACTAAACAATCTGGAGTGCAAATGCCTGCCTGAAAACTGATTATAAAATGACATTTTATACTTGTGATGGTAGCTTTGAATGAAGAGCCACTTCATCAATATCTTAACTAAACCTGCTACTTAAAAAAACAAGTCTGCACATCACTTAGCTTTGTGAGAGCGCTCCTGAGTGCATTTGGTGTTGTTCAGCTCTTGGCGTTGATGCTGCAGCATTGTATCAACACAGCTGAGGAGATCATAGAATCAGGGGATGGTAGGGATTGGAAGGGACCTCTGGAGATTGTTGAGGTGCCCAGTGACAGTGGCCACAAGCTGAAACACAAGAAGTGTCTTGGGTGAGAGGGAATGGACTGAAGCTTGGGGAGGGGAGGTTTACACTGGATATTGGGAAGAAATTGTTGACAGTGAGGGTGGTAAAACACTGGAACGGGTTGCCCAGGGAGGTCATGGATGCCCTCTCCTTGAAGGTGTTCAAGGCCAGGTTGGATGAGGCCTTGAGCAGCCTGGGCTGGTGAGAGGCCAAAACTGGAACAGAACCCCTAAGTACTGAATTATCCACCTCAACATCAGGAAAAACTTCTTTACAGTCAGGGCGCTGGAGCACTGGAGCAGGCTGCCCACAGAATTTTTTGAGTCTTTTTCTCTGCAGACTTTCAAGACCCATCTAGATGCATTCCTGTGTGACCTGCCCTAGGTGATGCTGCTTTACCAGGGGGCTGGACTCAGATCTATAGAATGGTTTGGGTTGGAACACCAAGTTTCAAACCCCTGCCATGGGCAGGGACACCTCCCACTAGCCCAGGTTGCTCAAGGCCTCATCCAACCTGGCCTTGAACACCTCCCTGGGACCCCAACTCTCCCTGGGCAACCTGTTCCAGTGTCTCACTACTCTTAGTGTGCCCCATCCCAGTGCAGAAGTGGAATGGTTTTGGTATATTGGAGGTGTTTGTGATCACTACAAAGATTTCTCAAGCATCTGTAACCAGAAGCTTTGCTTCTTACATGAAGTTCTGTGCACATTTTCAAACTGTGCTGTTCTGATATGGCCTCTGGTTGACTCTGCTGTACACAGAGCTGCCACTGAATCTCTAGGAGTTTGGCCAAGCTGAAACAAAACAAGGTAGACTATGAGAATAATATGGTTTAGAACATTTCCCACTTGCCCTTTGCTTCTAGAGAAAACTTTCATATCAGAGAGGTTTCTAGCACAGAGCTTCAGCCGAGGAGTTTCGATGAAGGACAAGTCCCCATTCTTTGAGGAACTGCTTGCAGTGAATATGATTTTTTCTACATTTCTTTTTTAAAGCACAATGGAGCTGTGTTTACAGTAGATAAGATTATTTGGGTTTTTTTTTGACATTTTCCTTCAACCAAAGCTCAAGAGCAAAAGTATCTGTCCTGAACACAAGCATCATGCACAGGTCACAGGAATTGATATTTACTGTGCTAACAGTCATCTGAAGCAAAGGAACCATGTCTAGCTGGCTGTGTGCTCTGGCTCCTTTGTCCAGGTGATTCTACTGGGTAACTGAATGCATTAGTGTCTCCTCTGAACATTCATTTTGTGGCAGATAAGGAAGGCAATTCTATATACACAGATCTCTCGTTTTCTGACTGGGCAAGAGGCTGAAATCCCAGGGTGTGTCTGGATCTATTTTGTTTTGCAATTAGTATTCAGTTCTTTTCTCTCTTTTAAAAATGTCTGATTCAAATGTCACTTCATTCTTCTCTATTTCCTGTCCTTATTCAACTAGACTTCCAGGCCAGGCTTAATTAACTCTGAGACCTTTTATGCCCACCCATATAGTTGGTCTTTTCCTGGAGCATTTCCATTGTTATGATCTCCATGTGTTGTGAGATGATAGAAATGATATTATTACTGCTCTTATGAATTTACAATGAGCCTTTCAATGTTTTTTTTACTTACAGCTTAGATCTTTGTCAAGAAAACCTCATCTTTAAATCCAAATAAAAACTAGGGAAGCAAACTTCCAGCTTACTATGCTGATAAAGAGAAGCTGGGGGGGGCCTGAAAATTCAGACCTCAGGCAGAGAGAAACTTTGAAAGATGAGGGAAGCTGTTGTGTTTCATGGCTTTCTTTAGACTTCTTTTCTGCATGGAAATGTTTCTATTCAGGGGTGACTGTGATTTGACACAGTGTAGTGTTGTGTTTTGCTCCATTATCTATGTGCTGGCTTGAGCAGGTCGTTAGTCTGATGAATTTTACAAGCCCAGTGTAGCGGCACTGAGGGAACCCACACCCAAGGAGTGCCTGGTGAACAAAGCAGATTGCAACCATAGTCAGTTCAACCTGCAAGAGGAGTGATCCCCTTTCAAGGCAGGCCCTGCTTTTCTTTTCATGTGGTAAGAATGCTTTTGTGGAAGTGATACAAGGGAGAGCTGGGGGCTTTCAGCTAGCTGAGTGGGGGACACTTCTGCTCACAGGTCCGCTCAAGCCAGCACCCAGCATCTAGGCTGACGGCTGCGGCTGCTGCCCTTTGGGAGCTCAGTGCAGTGAGCACAGGCAGGGAGCAGCCTGCAGCCCCCTGGGAGCTGGCAGCTTTAAAGTAACCTGACTGTTTGGGAAGTTATTCACAGCAGTGCTGCACTTGTGGGTTTGCTGCCTGGGTTCAAAACACAGCTGGAGATTTTTCTTAAGCTGGAGGGGGATTTCTTTTCCTCCTTAGTCAGTGGCTGCGTAAGTGGAACATTTATTTCTCCCACAGCTCATGTTTTAATCATGGCCACTGAAGCCCCCTTTCTTGTGGGAAGGAAGCCTTCCTCTTCAGTTAAGGAAGCCAAAGATCAATCCATATAAGGCAGGTAATAGAGCTCACCATCTCACAGCAGGAAAATGATGTAACCTATTCCAAAGAGAAACGTGCCCCTTTCTTCCTGTGTGAAACTGAAGTCATCTCCAAATGCAGTTACGGGAGAATTCAGTATCTATTCCAATCCTGAACTTTCACCAGGGCAGCTGCTGGTAAACCCAGTGTACAAAGCAACTCTGTTAAATGGTGCTGCAGATGACAGAGCTCTGCAGTGGCTTTGTCACTGTCCAGTCCACCTTCCTGTCTTTGTAAAACCAACCCAGCACAAAAAGCATTTCTGCCTTTTGTTGTTGTTTTTGTTGCCCTCTGCTTTCTGCCCTCCCTTCTGAATTTCTGTGCTGGCTCCACGTTTTAGGTGGGGTGCACTGGTGATTTAGGTGATTCAAATATGTGCAGAGCATAGCAATATTTGTTGGGTTTAATGGCAGTCTAAAAACCTAAATCAACAATACTGAGCAAATAGAAAATGTGTGACATTTTGTTGTAGGTTTGGATGCATTGATTAGATGGTGGAAAGTCTGATACCTCATTAGTGGTATTAATTGACTGCACTAACCCTAACATGATTAACTTGCTCTCTTGCAGACAGTTCACACACATCTGAAAGGTAATGCCAATAAAAGCCAGGAAGATAATGAGAGTCTCCTCTGAATTCAGGTCTAGACCTAGAGGTAGGGGAGGAAGTTTCCCACAGAGAATGGAGAAGCTAACCTGAAACTGCCAGTGAAGGTTCTGCCAGTGAGGCTGAACCCATCACAGGAACAGTTCCCATCAATGGCAGGATTTCCTATCATTTGCAGGAGAGCAGCGTTAAGCCCTTAGTCTCCTCAAGCAGCAGTTTTAAGGTAGACTTTCCACTCTTAGAGGATTTCCACCACACAAATTCATAGCAGATAGCATCATAAAAGGAAGGGGAAGAGGAAGACATCCTACCAAAGCATTGCTTAGAAACGTAGACAAAGGCAGGAGAAGTTTGACCGTATCCTCCAGACATACTGTGGCAATGGAATTTCCCTTTAACACTGTCACACACAATAAGGAGAAGGGTCTGTGTGTGCTGCAGATGACCCACCTTGCACCCTGTGAACTTCCCCAGGTGTCAGAAGGACCATTCCAGATGTTGCTGGTGGGCTTGAGGAGAGAGGAAAATGCAGAGAAATGGATGACTTCAGTTGGGACAGAGCCAGATGGGCTGCTGATAATTTGTGGAGACTAATGGTGGGCTTTTAAAACCAATGTGTGTCAGAAACAGGGAGCAGAAGAGAGAGGTGAAATCCCACAGGAAGAGGAGGGGTTTTGTGACAACAAGACAGGGACAATAAAACTGACCTCTCTGGATTTTGAAAATTGAAGAATTGAAAACATAATTGCTTTTGGCCCATCTGGAACTAGAATGGTGTTCTGCAACTCCTTGCATTTCAGATAACATCAGTCTCAGAAGTATGTTGCAGAGAACTTACTTAAAATATTCAGCAAAATCTTATGTTCAAAATATACCTAGTTCCATAGAATCATAAAACAATTAATGTTGGAAAAGCCTTCTAAGTCTAACCATCAACCCAACACCACCATGGCCTTTAAACCACGACCCCAAGTGCCATGTTCACACATTTCTTGAACACCTCCAGGGATGGTGACTCTAGCACCTTCCTGGGCAGCCTTTTCCAATCCCTGACCACTCTTGCACCAAAGAAGTATTTCCTAATATCCAACCTAAACCTCCTCTGGTGCAGCTTGAGGCCTCTACCTTTTGTCTTGTCATTATTTACTTGGGAGAAGAGGCCAACACCAGCCTCGCTCTATCCTCCGTTCAAGTAGCTTACTGACACACTTGACATTCAGATGCATGTTCAGAGAAGACGAGTGAAGCTCAGATTCTCATTAGATGACAGGGCTGGCTTGTATGCTGGCACTGAAGACCTGTAACAAGATTCTTCACAGTTTTTTAGTCATTTGGTTATGTTTCAAGACCAAACTCATTGCAGAATCAGGAAGCAGGTGCACATGCCTTGCTGAGTGATGAGTATTCATCTTCCAAGTCATTGTTCCCAGTTTTGTTGGTGGGATTCCTGGGTTTGCAGTGGGCTCTGTACTTAAACCAAGGAGATACCCTGGAGCAGGATGCCTGCAAGTTTCTTGGCAGCAAAAGTGGTGGCTCCTGATCATGAGTGTGGCAGCAGAGTGTTGTCTGCTCTCTGTGTTTGCAGTAGAAATACACCTGCAGAGGCCCCTCAAATGGAAGTCTGCAGATCGATCAGGCAAACTCTCAGCTATCCCACTCTGGATTTGCTGAGGTCCAGTTCACCTAGTTCAAATTCTGATCAGCTCTTCAAAGGTATGTGTGGGGAATTGTTTTACCTTAGTGCTTGTGAGCTGGGCACCTCTCTGTCCCAGTAAATCTCCAGTTGACACAAACAATTACTGTCTGCTGTGTTCTGTGGTAGGAGGGAAACCAATCCTGTCAGGGCTAAACTTTGAGGGATTTTTTAATTGTAAACTCAGAATGATAACAAAGGGGAAAACATTTGTTTGGTTGGTTATTTGATTTTTTTAATACACCAAAATATTTTCATGGCCAACAAACTTCTCACAAGGACAGAGAACCTCTTATTTTCCTTTAGACACTAACATTTGGACCTCTGAATTAAACTTCTAGAATCTAAGCAAAACCCAGACTTATGAACACCTGATAAAATTAACCAGGAAGGTTCCTTACAGAAAGGAAGCTGCTAGAAATGATCAGTTGCCTCTGTTCTGTGAACCACTGCTTTTTAAGAAAATACAAAGTATTAGCTGACCTGATTTTGTAGTTCTGTAGGCAAAAACTGTGACAAGGAAAAAGGATTTTAAAAACAGGGTTTCTATTTTTCATTTGAAATATTAATTGAAGTAATTGATTGATGGGTGCACGGTGAAGTTCTTTGTTCCATAAGTGCCATAAATCAGAAGAGCTTCTGAGCCAGCCCCAGAGCTTTGTACCTGTATCCTGTTTTCGGTTGTTTCTCTCATCAGAGGCAGGATGTGAGGCAAAGCTGGCAACAAACCTGTTGACTGTTTGGGCAGAACAGAGAAATGCTACAGAGATGCTGAGAGGACTGGCATGTCTCTCTTGTGAGGAAAGACTGAGTGAACTGGGGCTTTTTAGTCTAGAAATGATCAGCCTGAATCACACAATGTTTGGGTTGGAGATCGAGTCCAACCCCCTTGCCAAAGCAGGATCACCTAGGGCAGGTCACATAGGAACACATCCAGGTGGGTTTTGAAAGTCTCCAGAGATGGAGACTCCACAACCTCTCTGGGCGGCCTGCTCCAGGGCTCCAGCAGCCTGACCACGAAGTGACTCCTTGTGTTCAGGTGGAATTTCCTGTGTTCTACCTTGTACCCATTGTTCCTTGTCCTATCACTGGGCACCGCTGAGAAGAGCCTGGCACCTTCATCTTGACATCCACCCCTCACATATTTTTAGACATTGATAAGATTCCTCTCAGCCTTCTCTTCTCCAGAGAAAAAAGCCCCAGGTCTCTCAGACTGAGGGTGATCTCATCAATGTTGATCAATACTTCAGGGGTGGATGTCAGGTGAATGGGACCAGTCTGTTTTCAGTGGTGCCCAGTGACAGGACAAAGGGTAATAAGCACAAACCTGAGCATAGGAGGTTATATCTAAACATGAGGAGGAACTTCTTTAATTTAAGGGTAACAGAGCCCTGGAGCAGGCTGCCCAGAGAGGTTGTGTGGAGTCTCCATCTCTGGAGACATTCCAAACCTGCCTGGATGTGTTCCTGTGTGACCTTCTCTAGGTAACCCTGTCTTGGCAGGCGGGTGGATGATCCCCAGATGTCCTTTCCAACCTCTACCATTCTGTGATTCTGTGATACTGTACAAGGCTGCCTCTTTAGCACTGAGCCCTGCATTTAATGCTCTGCCAGCTGCAGATTGCTGAGTGACTTGTAGCTGTTTCATTTGTTTTCAAATGTGTAAGGAACAGTTTTTAATGCTGTTATGGTGAAGAGCAAACTTTGGGAAATGCTTCTTGTTGCACTGCAGTGCAGCTACAGCCCTCTGAAAAACAAAGCCCAGGTTTGTGGGCAGGGCAGGAGTGATTTGTTAATTGTATTATTTGCTTTCAAATTAATTTGGTTTATTGGCTGTAAGTTCCCATTCTTCTCTGTAGTATACCAGATCATTCTAAGGCTTTCATATCCTGGATTAATCCTGTGTCCTTTTCTCCTGCTGGTCACCCTTTATGTAAGGACACAAAGTACCTCCTGGAGGTACCAGAGATAAATTGCAAGTCAGCATTTCTGTGATTTGTTTCTGCTATATTGGTTGTTGTTACAAGGCACAAATTAACCTCAGATGAGAAGCTTTCGTAAATCATTGAAGTATCCTTGCTTTTGTCTCCTGTTTTTTTTTCCTGCCTGAACATCTATAACACTGTGTGCTTTTACAAATGCTGATGTCATGATTTATAATCAGGAGAGGCAGGCACGCATTGATTAACTGCACCTTTGTTAACTGCAGTAGCAGCCAACTTTGAATGTTTGCAGTAGCTAAGAATGGAGTAGGGTTTCTTACAGAAATTCATCCTCTTCTATATATTCCACACACCCCCCTTGCATTTCTTTCTTTCCTTTATCTTTATTACAGTGTGACAAGCAGCACAGCAAGGTGCTGTGCAGGCTGACAGCCCTGCTATTGCAGGATAGAGCTCTTACAGAAAAAGCAGTATCACTTCATCTCTTCTGCATAAATGCTTTGTCTTTGCAAGCTGTACAGCAAACTTGTTAGCTCTAGGGACTTGCTACACAATCTTTAGGATAAGATAAAACTTTTTTAACCAACTTCTTGTATGAAGCCAGTGCTCATAAAATACCTCATCAAGAAAAACAAAAAAAGCTTCTTTTTTGGACCACTGAGATCAAGAAACTTCTACAATCATAATTGCTGATCTTTTAGAGCAAAGGGATGTAAAACCTGGTGGTCTGGGGTTAGGATATGTTTATGTAAACTGCCATCTAAGCCTGGAACCAACTTCATAGCAGGAGAGATGTGCCCAAGCTGGTTGCTCTACATGGTGGCTTTCACCTCCTCCTGGCACTGGGCACAAGAAAGGCACAGCTCCTTAAAGATGGATACCAAGGCAGCCCCTGCTTTGATCAAACACTGGAGCAAGCACACAGCATGCACCTGCCCATCAGAGCGGCACTAAGCCTGTACCTGCCCACACTGCAAGCGAAATTCCTGCCTAAAGGCTTTAGAGGTGCAACCTGCAGTATCATTTCTGTCCCTTTTCCATTGTGAGTGAGCAGCCACATAATAATCCAAACAGTACAAAACAGGACTACAAAAAAAGCATAAAATGTCTCTTCCTTTAAACAATCTGGGAATGCTGTACAGCCCAAGAAAGCCAGAAAGTGGCTCCCTTCCAGTGTCAACTGCAAACAGCTCTGCTTCATCCTCACTAAATTTGCCTTAATTGCCATCAATGTTAGGCCCAGATGATTCTGTGGATATGTATAAAATTCATAGCCTGTCTACTCACATGTCTAAAGTTATTTAAGACATTAGGAGAGATTTTTGGTGGAGGTAAAAAGCCTTTGAAATGAACTTCATAGGTGAAAGACAGCAAATAACCATTCACCCTTACCTGAGCCAGAGCCAGCAGAGCTTCGGTTTGTTCCCAAGTCAGGCAAACTGAAATCAACAGTATCCCAAAATGTTAAGCAGGAGATAGAAAATGAAGATCAAATACAAAAATCCACTTCACTTTTCATTAAGCAATACTGGGAGTGTTCAGCTCTTCAGTCTCCAAGGTTTTCCAGCTGGGAGTCAACCTTTTCCCATCCTGCATCCCGGCATCCTGTTATTGTTCCAAGTCTTAGTAATGCAGTGAGAAAAGGGAGTGGAGGAAACAAGATAAACTTAGCCTTATTATTGCTATACCAACTTATTTGTTGCTGGCTCTAATGAAGGAGCTGAATAAAAGGAAATTGGCTGGGAGAGAAACACAGAAAGTTGGTCTGTTATTTAGTGTCATTTCAGAGAGAGTTTTAGGAGTTGGCAAACATCTGAATGGGACTTTAAATAGTGTCTGATATTTGATCAGCACAGGCTCTGTCTGTTTTGCACAAACAGGATTTTTGAGGCAGTTTGGAGATGTCCTGTCTATAAGGATTTTTCCACCTGCAAGCCAAAGAAAAAAGTTGGAATCCCTCATATGAATGAGACCAGGTTCCTGCAAAGGTTCCTGCTAAGCTCTGTCAGTGCTGGCTGCAAAAATGAAATTTAACAGGATCTTTCTAAGTTAAAATTATGACCCCAGAAGCAGGAGGGTGTAAGTGGACCTTCCAGAAGGAAAAAATGTTTGCAACATCTTGATTAGGGTTAGTTTTCAGTCTTGAGACCACTCAGGGCAGATGTAGCTTCTGTGGTCATTGTTGAGGCTGACTTACTGGCAGCCTGGAGAAGGCTCATCAAAGCCCAGGCACGAGTGTCTCTGGTACTGTTGCCCACATCAAACTGAAGTCACAATATTGCTGAGAGAGCCCAACCTGATGAGCCAGTGGTTTTGTCACAGCCTAGCCAGGGTGCCCAAACCCTTCTCTGGGGCTGTGATGCATTCTTCAGTGCCACCTGCTGTTTCCTGACCCTCACCTGCATGCTAAAACCAAATGCAAGCAAAGGTGTTTCCCTGGCCTTGCAGAGGAATGTTTTTATTAAATCATGCAGAAGAAAATCTGAGAAGTGTGGGACCTAACCCAAAACTCCCTTGGTTTGGAACCAGTTATAATAAATGTAGGCAAATGTCCAATGTATCTTAAGCAGGACTTTCAATAATTATGTTCCCCAGTTAAATACTCTCTTGCCCCTATTTGTCACCACAGTCCAGCACGGGTGGTGGCATTGATTTCCTGGCTGCTAGAAGGGTGAGGTTGGTTAGATTGTTAAACATTTTTATGATGTACAGCATCAAAGAAAAAAAGAAAAAGGTATGTTAATTATTCAGCTAAGTAAAGCAAGTAATGAAGGAACATTTCTCAAAGTCTTGTGTGAGGAGACCAACTTGAGTGAAGTCCCCTTAGGAGAGAAGAAGCCGTTCCTGTGCCATGGCTGAGAGGAGAGCAGGGAGGCTGTTGATAGGGGTTTTCCAGGGAACTGGCAGTTATCTGGTAGGATGCAGCTCAGTGATAATCTGCAGCCCACAGCAGACAACAGCCCCAGAGATTATTTACTTTTGCAGATTACTTCAACTGCATTTCCAACCGTTGGGGAGCCTTTGATGTCCATAGCTGTGGAGTTGGGAGTGAGCATGCTGTTGAGCTCATCTAAACAAAGGAAGGGGAGAAGGGAGCCCTTCACCTCCAGTGCTCAGAAAAGGGGAGGAGAAAACCCCTGCAGTTCTCTATACATGCCCTAAGGCAACAGGTCTGGAGTATCAAGGTCTGTTTAAATGCCTGCAAAATTACCTATAAGTTGTTTTACCTGATGAAAAGTCCAAGGAAGAGAAATGAGAAAGTTTCTCAAGGCATTTTCAACATGCTCTGTTTCAGAGTCACTGATAACCACTTGTAAGCTTTGAGGAAGACACATTCATTTATGTTTAGGAACCTGATTTAGTATCTCAACACCTTCCAAATTATGCTTTACAGATTCCATCACTGCTGAATGGATTATTTAAGCCTTCCTTCTGGCCTTGAGGAAATGTTCGTGAAGAACCTGGAAGTATTTAGTGTGGACAAGAGAAGGATGAGAGGAGACCTCATTGCTCTCTACAACTCCCTGAAAGGAGATTGTAGTGAGGTGGGGTTGTTCTCTTCACTCTAGGATCAGGTGATAGAATGAGAGGAAATGGCCTGAAGTTGTGCCAGGGAAGGTGTAGGTGGACATGAGGAAGAATTTCTTTTCTGCAAGAGCGGTCAGGCTGCTGAGGGAGGTGGTAAAGTCACCATCCCTGGAGGGGTTCAAGAAAAGTGTGGACATGGCACCTTGGGATATTGTTTAATGGCCATGCTGGTGTTAGGCTGATGGTCGGTCTCAATGATCTTAGAGAACTTTTCCAACTCAAACAATTCTGTGATTCTTTGACTCTTTGGACGATAGCTTTTTGTTACATCTCATTTGGAATTTCACTGTAGTGCTTTTTTTGCTGTCCCATCTGTGAAATTCTCCTCGAAGAATTCGTGGAAACCAGAGCTGCAGGAACAAGTCCATTGCTTTCCTAACTCGCACAAAGTGTAGCCAAGTTGATAAAATAACTTTCTTTGAGTGAACATGGATTTTTTAGCTTTTCTTTCCAACCAAATCTAGTTATATTCCACATGGTTAACTAGCCCTTCTTAATAAGCACAGCCATCAAACCCAGTGACAGCTATTGACACAGCTGCAACTCAGGATGTTTGATTTTCTCAAAAAGTCATCCTAATAGTTGACTCTCACTGGAGCAGGGCTTTACACTTGGCAGCAGAGCTAAGAATGCCTTTGTAACAGTTCATACAAGTTAGACCTAGCAGTCTGGCTTGCTAACAGCAGCACGTTACAGGCACAGTGCAAGGGAAGGTCTGCCAAGACTGAAATCCACTCACAGCAGCACTCCTTGTGTCAGGGCTTTTATGACCACCTAAGAACTATGGTTCTTAGCAGAAGCTTTCCTTCAGTTATTAAAACAAACCTGAAGCACTAATTTTGAACAGCTGAGACCATTCTTGTAAAGCCTCTCCCCTTTGCAGTGTGCAGTAGTTTCTGCCTTTTGTCTGCAGCCTCTCTGGAAGGAGCTTTACTTGAAGTTTAAAAGCCACAGGTTAGTGCTCTGTGTGGGAAGCACAATCTCTGCAGAACACTGTGTTGTTATTCCTGGGACTTTTAATCAGGGCAGTGCAGTGCTCTTAGTCATTTCCACTTGGTAACTGTTTTCCTTTTTGTCATAGACTGAGGTGCACATCCTGGAGCGAGTCTGACTCGGCTTCCTTTTGTCAGGTTTGTTAAACTGAAGAATGTGGCTCTGAAGTTATTTTTTATTATAAGGTGCATTTAAATAGCTGCTGAGGAATTTTAGTTGAAGCTGGTGGAGTTGGGTGCTTGTGATAGCACTTTTGAGAAGTGTTTTCTAGAGTACTGTTATTGTACAATCAAAGAATGGTTTGGGTTGGAAGGGACCTTTAAAGGTCATCTGGTCCAAGCCCCCTGCAGTGAGCAGGGAGGTTCTTTAAAGCTCTTTAAACTAGACCAGGTTGCTCAGGCTGTACCATACACATTTCATTAAACTGGATCTCTCATGGAGGGTTAAATCCTGTGCTCCTAAATCAGGCGAATCCCTTATTGTATAGCTGGCTGCATAAAGACTAATGACTGCAGGATTTGCTTCCAAAATACTTAGCAGGGGCTGATCCCAAATGGTCTTTTTTGACTTGTTTGAAAATTGCAGAAAAAACTAGAGGGTGGAAAATGCACCCATGGTGTACTGAAACTGTGTGGCACTCTGAGCAGGAGCTGTCGAATCAAACTGCCTCATCACGAACTGAAAGCAAGAACTCGTGGCGCCCTTGGATTTGTTCCTTGAAAACACAATCCACACAGATTTTGGCAAGCAAACCTGCAGGCCAGCTCAGGCACACTGACCTTGCTATAGGATTGGGGTTTGAAGAGCAAGTCTAATGCTGCAGAGCTGTGAAGCTGATCAAAATTTTTCCAGAAATGATTTGGATTAAAAAAAAAAAAAAAAAACAATCTTGGGCTCAGTAAATCTTTTTCACCCCCAAAACATATCTACTATGTCCCTTCAAATAGAACACAACAAACTAACCCAATTTCTTCTTCTCCCACTTGAACAAAACTGATGAGATCTGTTACCTTTCATTCACAACACTGCTGATTGCCTGTAGATATTTATATATCACACAGCTTTCACCTCTGACTGGTCATGTGAATGGGAAGCTGATGTTTGCATGTAGAGAGTTTCTCTCTCTCTGTTATGCCAGGTCTGAAATGAGAGGCATAACATCTGTCTGAAGTTTTGGCGTAGTTTGCAGTGCAAACGTTTTTTTGTCTGTGGCACTAATGTCCAAAAGAAACAGAGCCAGAGTCTGCAGTAGGTGATGGAGGGTAGTGCCATGGAGCAGCTGGGGCAGGAGGAACTGGGGAGGTTTCCCTCTGAGAGCTTGTGGGCACTGTGCTTGTGTCTTGTGTGCTGTGATTCCACGTAGCGTGTCAGGAATAGGCAGCTGCAGAGAAGCAGGGATTTGGCCTCCTCTCTTTCCTTCCTACACTATTTACATAACTGATACACCCATCCTGATCCTGGCTTTCATGTCACGTTCTCCTCATTAACAGGTCAGAAGTTGCCAGCTGCACACTCCTGGCTTCAATGCTGGGGTGACCAAGGGTGGTGGATCTTGGTCCCTGCACTCAACAACATTGGCTCTTGGACTTGTTTGGAAGAAACAGGTCTGCTAGAAAGCTCTAAACCACAGGACTGTAGATAATCTTTTTAAAAAAAAAAGTTGAAATACTGTTGGGTTTTCTTCTGAAAAAAGACTGAAACTTAGCACTTTTTGTGGCTTCTTACTGTTCTGTGAGAGCCTCAGGGGAGAGGAAGTCAGCTTACTGCTGTATAACCATTCCAGACACTGGGGAGGTGGCACCCAAAAAGCTGCAGCACTTTCTGCTGGGATTCATGTGGCTAATGAAGTGGCAGAGAAGCTTTATCCTGAGAGTGAGATTTTACAGTTTTGGGTTGAAGAGAGCAAGATGCAACAAAAAGCAGGTCACAGGCTGGGGGTTGTGTTCAGGGGGATGTTGGGTTGCCATTCTCCCCAGTGTCTTTCCCATCACTGGTGCAACCTATCCACTTGTAAAGTTGCCAGAGGTTTGTGTCTCACTGGTGCTTTGTTCCATGCCAGATGACTCTGGAAATAAACAAGTTCCTGGCAGGGAAGCTGCCCTGGGTGTTTACAGGACATAAGATGAAAAGAGCTACAAAGGTTCTGAGGGGACTGGAACGTCTCTGTGATGAGGAAAGACTGAGACAACTGGAGCTTTTTAGCCTGGAAAAGAGCAGACTGAGGGGGATCTCATCAGTGCTGATCAATACTTCGAGGGTGGGTGTCAGGAGGCTGGAACCAGTCTGTTTTTAGTGGTTTCCAGTGACAGAAGGGGTAACAGGCACAAATTTGAACACAAGAAGTTCCATCTAAACATGAGGAAGAACTTCTTTTAAATTAAGGGTGATGGAGTCCTGGAGCAGGCTGCCCAGAGAGGTTGTGGAGTCTCCATCTCTGGAGACTTTCCAAACCCACCTGGATGTGTTCCTGTGTGACCTTCTCTCGGTGACCCTGCCTTGGCAGGGGAAGTCCTTTCCAACCCCTGGCATTCTGTGATTCGTAATTACTTTCCTTGATGCCACTTGAAGTCTCAGAATTGCCTTTTATCTTGTCACACTGGAGTGCCAGCAGTCCAGGTCATGTCAGCTCCATGCATGAAGCCATGCATTGGTGTTAGAGTCTTCTGCAGCAGGTCACAGAATCACAGACTGGCAGAGGTCATGGATCATCCCTCCCTCCAGTTTTGTCACACAAGGGTGGGCAGGAGCACTCTGCTGCTGTGCCTGGAGCATCCTCCAGCAGTGCTTGATGTGCCCTGTGAAGGCAGATGCCCACACACATATGCACACTGACACTGTCTTGCTGCTGAGTGGCCATGGGCCCTCTTGCAGTGCAATGTGCCAGCCCCAGCTGGTTGGCAGCTCACAGTTGTGGCTGGCCAGATCTCTCTGGCATATGGTTTCCTGGAGTGGAAGAGAGGCTGTGCCACCCTGCTATCGATGTGTGAGGTGCCAGGGAGGGGATGCAGAAGCACAAGGCATGGGGTCCAGGCTCTGCTGCACGGCACAGACCGGGTGTGAGATGTGCAGAGCTCTGTGACAGATAGCTGGACCCCAGCTGCGGTTTGCTGCCACCCATTTCCTGAGGGCTCCGGCTCTCAGCCTGGGGCTTTATTTTGTTAGAGCAGCACATGGGCAAAGGGAAGGAGGTGCCTGTGCTTTCTGCACGAGCATTTGGTGGATCTGTCTGCTGGGCTGAGCCTGGCTGAGCGCTTGCCAAAAGCTGGGTGGAGAGAGCTGCTCTGCAAGGATTCGTGCTGAGGGGCTGGAGTGTGGCTGCCAATGTACTAATGCCTTGGAAATTGCTCCAGTGACTTTTACTCATTTGTATGCGCTCCTTTAGTACACCCCCAGACCTAGGCTGCCTTGGGTGTGGTGTTGCTGCCAAACGCTGTGCAAATGCAAATGGTTTAAATGGATCACTGACAGTCCCCCACGTATTGTTCCTGTTCTGCAGTCTGCATTGTGCCTCTTTTAGCCACAGAGAATATATGTAGCAACTCCTAATGGCTTAGGAATCAGTCAGCAGAGCTTTCCCCCACCCCACCCCACTAAAACTGATCCATGTGTGAAAGCAACACCAGCTACTATTTCCCTTTACTTAAGCACTGGAAGCCATTCTCTGCTGTGAAGCTGCTCAAATGTGCACTGGGTTGAATTTTCAATCGTAGACTCGCAGAATGCCCGATTGGGAGGGACCCCAAAGATCATCTGGTTCAACCTTTCCAGGTGATAGTGGAGTTGAAATGGGCTGGCCCAGCATCCTGTCAAGCTGAGTCTTCAAGCTGTCCACTGTAGAGCAATCTAATGTACACAGTGTAGGGGAATGTGGATATAAAGTTTCAGTCTTTCCCCAGAACTCATAAAACAGCATTTAATTCTTCACAGCAGAAATAGATTTATACATAAAGAGCTTCCCTGCTTTGAGAAGCGTGAGGGTGGTGCAAATCTGATGGAAACCCAAAGATTTTGGTTTAGGTTTTCCTGTTTGCAATTTTGGCATCATGAAGCACCCTGCAAATAGTCCTAGAGTCATAGAATTGTTTGGGTTGGAAAGACGTCTAAGATGATTGAGTCCAACCACCAATCCAACACTACCATGGCCATCACACCATCTCCCCACGTGCCATGGCCACACATTTCTTGGATGCCTCCAGGGATGATGGCTCCACCACCTCCCTGGGCAGCCTGTTCCAATGCCTGACCACTCTTGCAGCAAAGAAATTTTTCCTGATACCCAACCCAAACCTCCCCTGGCACAATTTCAGGCCATTTCCTTTCCTTCTATCACCTGAGACGGGGGAGAAGAGGCCAGCTCCCACCTCACTGCAACCTCCTTTCAGGGAGCTGTAGAGAGCAATGAGTTCTCCCCTCAGCCTTCTCTTCTTCAGACTAACCAACCCCAGTTCCCTCATCTGCTCCTCACCAGCCCTGTTCTCCAGACCCTTCACCAGCCTGGTTGTCCTTCTCTGGACTGAAGGGCTCCGTCTATAAAATGCCTTAGTTCAGTGCCTGTGATCTATGGAGTGCAGTGGAAAAGTCTTTTTTAATCTTCTGGTTCCCTTTCAGTTGCTCAGTTTGATGGTGCTGAGGCACGGGGCTGGTCTCAGCAGCTCCATGCTATCACTGTAAATACCTCATTGCAACCCTGCTGAGGGAGTAATGCAAGGTGAAAACCAGGCAATGAATAATGAAGAGACTCAAGTTTTCGGAATTAATGATTCATGCTGAAATATATCTGCCCTGGACACTTTTCCTTTGCTGATATTTCATCTTCAACATACAAATGGCTCTGCAGTGCCCATCCCTGGGCACTTTAGCAGATATTAAAAAAGAATAAGAGTTGGCTGCTAACATCCAGGCAGAATCTCACAGCAGAGAATGTGGATATTGAAAAGCACCATGGAAATCTGAAGGCAGTTGAATCCTTGCTTTGACTTTTCAGGATTTAGATTAATTTTGGGAACTCAGAGAAAAATGATTGCCCTTGCTGGTGTGCAAAGGTTGGGCACGAACACTTCTGTTAGGATCCGTCTTCTGGAGTGTGCTCCTGAAAAAATATACTGCTGAATTAACTTGTGGGTGAAGATATATTTACAATAAACAAGAAGAAAGTGAAATGGTTATGAATTACTGCAAGGAGATTTGCAGCTATTTTGGCTTGTCAGGAGTTTAATGCAGCAGAAAATTCTCCTGATTTAGCTTTAAAAAATTTGGTTTTGAAGAGAAAGCATAAATTGAAACCACTCGGCTTTCCAGAGCCCCCATTTTGTATGTGTGATTTGTACAGTAAGTGCAGTATTTTTTGGATGTGCTTCAGACACCTGTGAAATAAAATGGTTGGCAATTAATATTATCAGAGAATCATAAAATGGTAGAGTCACAGAATCATTTGGGTTGGAAAAGCTCTCTAAGATCAAGTCCAACCATCAATCCAACACCACCATGGCCACTGAACCATGTCTCCAAGTGCCATGGCCACTGGTTTCTTGCACACCTCCAGGGATGGGGACTCCACCACCATCTCCCTGGGCAGCCTGTTCCAATGCCTGACCACTCTCACAGCAAAGAATTTTTTTCCTACTCTCTGACCTAAATTTGCCCTGGCACAATTTCAGGCCATTTTCTCTCCTTCTATCACCTGAGACTGGGGAGAAGAGACCAGCTCCCACCTCACTGCAACCTCCTTTCAGGGAGTTGTAGAGAGCAAGGAGGTCTCCCCTCAGCTTCCATTCTCCCACCTAACTAACCCCAGTCCCCTCAGCTGTCCCTCACCAGCCCTGTTCTCCAGACCCTTCACCAGCTCTGTTGCCCTTCTCTGGACACACTCCAACACTTCAATATTATTTGTCTTGCATAATAAGTCACATCTGCCTTTGAAGGATGCCTGAAATTAAACAAGAACAACAGATCCTGAGCTCAGGCCCTTGCTTGGCAGATGGGACAGTTCAGACAGAGCAGGGCTGACTCAGACCTTGACCCTAACCTCCCCTCAAAGCAGAGTTCTGTGATTGTCTCTGCCCTGGAGCAGAGGAACCTCTGTGCAGGTGAGGATCTGGGCTGCTGGAATGTTGGGCTGGAACAGCTGGATGTTGGATGTTAGCACATCTCTTCCTCAGAGCTGCAGAGAACAGAAGAGGCAGGTGCAGGGACCTAGAATGATCATCTGTGTTTGGCTTCTGCTAGACTGGGCTAAGCTGTCATCAGAGTAACTTTCCTATGATGCTGCCAGCATTTCCTGCCCGTGTTCAGATGCCAAAGGAACTGGCTTTCTTGAAGACCTTTTTTGTTGTTTCCTCTGCTGACCTTGGCCCCTGCCTCCAGGTGTACAGCAGCACAATGAGAAATACCTTCCATGTGTTTCCTTTAGCTCTTCAGGAAGGTTGGTTGAAGGGAGGCTTGGATGAAATAAGCCATTTTTAATCACCCCTCTGGAGCATGGTCACAGTGAGGGCTGCACATAGGGGATGAGTGCAGAAGTGTTCTGAAATGCAAGCATCAAATATGAGCAGGTTTCCAAACTCTGGCTTGCTGCAAACAGGCACTGAGCCCACCAGCAGTGAGTCAGCAGGCTGGAATGTGCTGCTGGCCCTGGGTGATGCTCTTTTGTGGGGGGAGGAACATGCACGTGGTGTGGTTCTGGAGAAAGGATTTAAGTTCCCCCTCAACATGAGGAAACACTTCTTTGATGTGAGGGTGCTGGAACCCTGGAGCAGGCTGCGCAGAGAGGTTGTGGAGTCTTTCTCTGGAGACTTTCAAGACCAATCTGGATGTGTTTCTGTGTCACCTGCCCTAGGTGATCCTGCTTTGGCAGGGAGGTTGGACTTGATCATCTCTAGAGGTCCCTTCCAGTCTCTACCATTCTGTGATTCTATGACAGACAGGTGTCGTAGCCTCAGAAGAGACACTAAGAGGGAAGAAGATGTATGGCTGAGGTCAGATCAGCGTGCAAAGTGACTGCCACCATAGCTGGGGTTACAATGGCTGTTCAGAGGGGATTTAAGGTGCAGGGAAGGTGAGACACAACCCTTACCTATTGTAGGAAGCTGAAATAGCCAGCAAAGGGAGCATGCTTGATGTTTAATATGAGACTCTTCTTTCTCCTTCCTCCAGCATTAAAATTCTATGCCAACAGAGGAAAGCAGTTTTCTCCTTTGCTTTACATTTTGCTTTGTTTCCCCATGAGCCAGTTCATAAAGCATGAAAAGAACAATTCCAACAGAGAGCAGCCCACTTTCAAGGTGCAGGTTAAACATTTCACAACATTCTCTACCTTATTCAGCACAGGTCCCCACACAATGTGCTTCCTGTCCCGGGCTTTGTTACACAACGGAAATCCTTTCAATAGAGGCAGAGATGGGGCAAAACAAAGCAGAACTTCTGTAGTCAGAAAGAAAAATTAGTTCCCATTCCCTCATATTAATCTACTCAGGGTGTATTTAATAGCATTTACTGGCACTTTCCCTTGCACCACCATATCTGTGTCTTATTGAAGGACTTCATAAAGCTGAGAAATTGGTTGTTTGCTTAAAAAAATTCTCTTCTCCAGACTAAAGAGGCCCAGGTTCTCAGCCTGTCCTCATCAGACACATGTTCCAGTCCCCTCATCAATCTCATAGCCTCCACTGGACGCTCTCTGGTATATCCCTGTCCTTCTGGAACTGGGGAGCCCACAAGTGGACACAATGTGTGTGTGGGGAAAAACCCCTACAATCCTTAGCATTGTCCCTTTAAAATCAATGGCAGCACTGACAGATGAAATAACAGCTTATGTAGATTAGTGATACATGAAAATGCTCAGCAGCAGGAAGATTTCATCCTTAGGGTTTCATTTTTCTGTGCCAATAGTGCCATGGTGCTTTTAGTTCTGAATTCAGAAGGTGTTCTGGGCTGTTGCAGAGATCTAGCAACCTGAGTTTTAAACCAGTCAGTTTGTGATGTATGCACTGTGCAATAGCTGCTGCCCCTGGAGATGGAAACTGCATTCTTGAGTTTTGTGACCTGTCCCAAAGTCATAGCTGCACATAAAATAGTCAAATCTTTCATGTCTGAGGACTTTGGTAGTAAGCATGAATCTCTGTGCTGTGCAAAGGCAAACCCTGTTGTTAATTCCCTCTGATTTGGAGAGGAAATGTTCTTGGTAATCTCAGGAGTAGTTTTGTTACTTGATGTGTTAATTGCATCCTAATTTATTTTGGTTCTAACATGAAAAGTAAATGGTGAGAATTATCTTCTAATGACACATAGGAGTTCAGCTGTAGTGAAAGCTGCTCCTTCCTTGGCACTTCTATGGGAGACTTAAGAGGGTGAGTGTAGATACCATAAAGTGTAAAATAGATAGGGAGCAAAGTCATTGTCTACCAAAAGATTATGTGGAAAGTACTTGTTATAGTTTCTGTCTATGAAGCTGGATTCTTTGTGTGAATAATGCTAACCCAGGATGAATATTGAGTGGGTTTCTTCCTGGGCTCCTTCCCTAAACAGGCCTCAAAGATGAGAAAAAATTAAGGGTTTTTTTGGTGGGGGGAGATATTCCAGGTTAATGTTAATAATCCTTAATGCATCATGGGAAGTCATTGTGCCCCTGTACTCAGCACTGGTTAGGCCTCACCTTGAGAACTGTGTCCAGTTCTGGGCCCCTCAAGTTAAGAAGGACATTGAGACTCTTGAATGTGTCCAGAGAAGGGCAGCGAGGCTGGGGAGAGGCCTTGAGCACAAGCCCTGTGAGGAGAGGCTGAGGGAGTTGGGATTGTTTAGCCTGGAGAAGAGGAGGCTCAGGGAGACCTTCTTGCTGTCTACAACTACCTGAAGGGAGGTTGTAGCCAGGAGGGGGTTGGTCTCTTCTCCCAGGCAACCAGCACCAGAACAAGAGGACACAGTCTCAAGCTGTGCCAGGGAAAGTTTAGGCTCGAGGTGAGGAGAAAGTTCTTCACTGAGAGTCATTCTCCATTGGAATGTGCTGCCCAGGGAGGTGGTGGAGTCCCTGTCCCTGGAGGTGTTCAAGAAGGGATTGGATGTGGCACTTGGTGCCATGGTTTAGTTAGTCATGAGGTCTGTGGTGACAGGTTGGACTTGATGATCTCTGAGGTCTTTTTCAACCTTGTTGATTCTATGATTCCATGGCAATTAGAACATCAGTTGAGACTACAATGCTGTGGAGAAGCAGATGCAGTGAGCTGCTTGATACAAGGTCTTGTGTCTGGTGGCAGAGGTTTTTGTGCACTTCTCTGGGTTCTGTTTTCCCAGGTCTGTTTTCACCAGTTTTATTTTCCCTGCATGCTCTTTTGTGCTGACCAGCTCTCATTCCAGGGCTTAAAAAATGTACCCCACCTATTGTGATGAATGAAAGAGGAAAAACACATTGAATCCATCACTGGGCAGAATCTCCTGGGAAGCCACAAGTTAAGGAAGGAGGCATGAATGAGAACTGAAAGCTAGAGCAATCTTAAACACACTGCTTTTAACCTTAAGAGGACAACATTTTAGGCTACCTAATGGATGGTTATCTGTCACCAGAAGCTACTGACTTTCTGAGCAGACCACAATGGGCATGAATCTTATTTTGGGGGTAGGTACTAAAGATAGAAACAAGGGTTTCAGCTTCTGCCTAGGAAGCAGAACAGGCACTGAATGCAGCAAGCAAACTTAAACTTGTGTTTTCCATTCCCAGCAATGAATAAAAAAGTATTAAATTAGGTAATTTTTAATTATTTGATTTTAAATTAGAACTTAATATATTTTAATGATACAGATGTAATTATTACTTAATGTTAAGTTAACCTTAGACTATAAGCTATATAAAATAAAATTTCTTATGTAGGGAAAATAAAGCTCAGTTTATTTATTAATACTTTAGTGTGAAGCTGTACTTGCAGCTAACTTACAGGTGCTGTGGAAGCTGAAATCAATCCTCAGCCCTTTCAATTCTAGATATTCAGCTTCACAGCAGCTTAAACTCATCTAAGTATGGACTAATGTGGTCCCATGTCCTGCCCCCTCTGTTCTCTGGCACCTGTAGGACATGCACTGAGTTGGTTTAGGGGAGTGCTTGTGCAGGTGAGACCAAGAAGGGATGCCTGTTTGATGCTGGAAAGAGTTGTCTGTGTCTAGGCACTGTGGGGGTAGCACAGTCAGCAGATGCTTCAGGTGTTGCATGGAATCACATCAAGAGGTGTCTAACCAGTGTTTTACTCTTGCTAGAACCATCATCTGGTACCTTGACTGACTTTGGGTAGCCTCAAAACTGGTCCCATTTCATTTGGACTGAGCAGAAATGTCAAGAGACTCATTTTCCATATGAGAAAAGATCTGAATTGGTCCCATAACGCTGTTCATTGTTGTCCCTCATAAAGATCTAATGGTCTGGATTGGTAAGGGCTAAATCATTGTAGCTCTGTCATCTTTGCTGATAGATTTACTGTTAATGTGACAGTTAAGTGGAACATTAAATATTATAGCCATTACTTAATTTTCTTTTAAAAATATAGCCTAGCTTATGAAGTGTAATTTGACTTCAGCTCTACTTGTGTAGCACATTATGCCAATATAAATGCTTCTGCTGCAGGTGAAACTGAACTCCTAGTGAGGTCAAGATGGATAAAGTTTAGCTAGCTGCCAGTTTTTATGAGTCTCCTCTGAAATACGCCCCCAGCAAGGCAGCCCTGCAGCAGAACATAGATTCTACAGCTTCTATAAACTGTAATCATGATGTGGCCATGCTGTCCTTTAGACTGGCCACTGAAGAATCTGAAAATTAAAATGGGGTAGGCTTGGAAAGTAGGAACAGAATGGTGCTGCTGTGGTAAGAAACTAAATGGATGTACTAGAAGTCTTGTCCATGGAAAGAGAGAGAGACAAACCCAGCAGGAGCAGTGGTAACAGAACAGTCACATCATGTCCTGCACTCAGGAGTGGCATGCAGCTTCTGTGGAGGGTACAGGAGAGTTGTTATCACAAATGCTACTTACCTGTAATTACTTAATTCTCTTAAGAAACCAAGCCTATGTTTAGTGAAATGGTAAAACTGCATTTTGCTTGAATCAGTTATTCCACTTTGAGGTCAGGCTGGTTTTACATTGCCATCACCTCTAAACCATGCTGTGATATACAGACAGTCATAAATTGCCTCTTGTAACACAAGAAATAAACCCCTAATGGATTCCCATTGGAGTATAAATAGCAGTGGTAGGAAGACCTTCATAATTTTGTGGCTTCCCCTCCTCTGAGTTACAGGCATGATCTCTCACTAGCAGGATGCATATAAATATCTCTAATCATTGTGCATTCCTTTATGCATTCTCCATTATGCTTGTAATGTGTCTAAGGAGAAGAAATATGGGCATGTAGATGCCAGCAGAGTGCAGCAGGAAAATAGTTCTGATTTTTTTGTGCCACTGTGATTTGTGCCAGGAGGAGAAACCTTGTAATAGCATCTCACTGCCCTCTTTGGAGGGGTCATAGAATCACAGAATGGTTTGGGTTGGAAGGGCCCTTAAAGATCATCTAATCGCCTAATTCCGCACCTCCCACTAGACCACATCACCCTGACCTGAGAGAGGCTGTGGAAATGGTTAGAAAAACTACCTGCTCCTCAGAGGTAGGGAAAGAAAGGTAGAAAAGAGGGGAGATTGAGACTGGAGGTTAGGATGAAATTCTTTGCAGTGAGGGTCGTGAGACACTGGAACAGGTTGCCCAGGGAGGTTGTGGATGCCCCCTCCCGGGGTGTTCAAGGCCAAGCTGGATGAGGTGGTCATCACTCTGTGAAACTTGGTGGAGTTTTTATTTAAAGGAATAAGCTGCTGTTAGTTTGGCTCTTTGAGACAAGGCTCTTTTACTTAGGAGATCAAGTGTATGCTTAGGCTAGGAGAGAGTTTTTAAACTGAGCCTATGGGTACCCAAGCCTTTCTTCAGAAATGACACGGGGTGATGGGCACAAGTTAATGCTGGGGAGATTCCCATTGGACTCCAGAACAGTCAGACATTGGAATGATCTCCCAGGGGAAGCAGTGGAGTCCCCTACAGTGGGCAGTTTGAAGACTCAGCTTGCCAGGGTGCTGGGCCAGCTCATTTCAACTCCAGTATCACCCAGAAAGGTTGGAGCAGGTGATCCTTGGCCTCCCTTCCAACCTGGCATTCTGTGATTCTGTGACTCCATCCCAAAAACCTCTCCATTTGAATTTTCAGCTAATACCAATTCTGCTGTTTCCTGAGTGCTGTCTCCACAATCTCTGCCACTTCTCTGCAGTTGTGGGGGATGTCTGAGGACATGCTAACCAGCTCAGACCTTTGTTTCTGTGTGGTGGCTCCTTATGTAGCACAGTTCTATGAGCCCAAGGCCAAACATTCTGGGACTGTAGAGCAGTGTGGTTCCTTGAAGTGACACATTTAACTGTATGCCTGGACTCCTTGAGCCATTTTAGTTCATGGCATTCCTTAGACCTTCTCATATAGAGCAGCAATGCTTCACTGGCTCACCTTTTTGCTCTGCCATGACTATTGTTTACGTTATACCCGAGACCAGAAGACAGGCATTGGAAAGCTGTCCTTTAACTGACTGGGGATTTGTGGGCACAAAAGATGAAGTGCATGGCCAGCTCCTGCGCCTGCTGAGCACACACCATCATGACAGCTTTGTCTGCTCCCTCATGCTGCCCTATTTACTGGAGCTGCACTGACTGGCTGCACGCAGGGATCTGGGTTCTGCGAGGTTGAGGGGTGAGCAGTTGAGTGCAGGGATTAAGCAATTGCATGTGCAGTTTGGAGCATGAAAGCTAGAAGCTGTGGGTAAAACTGGCTGGAAATCTGATCATTAGTAACTCATAGAGTGAATAAGCTCTATAGGTATGCAGTCATCTGGCCATCTGTCTGACCTCATGTACTATGCCCTCACTGAAGTGACTGACAAAACCCTTTCAGAATCTGTGTTATTAAGGATGCTGCAATATCATATTCAATGCCTTCCTTGATAAGATCAATTAACTGTGGCTAAAATAATGAGAAATCATTCTGTGGTAGCCAAACTGAACCAAACCTACTGTTTCTTGAGCCTTTTTGCAATCAGAAAAGTGAGATGGGGTAAGGACTTAATCTGTGTGCTAAATCAAGAGGAGTTTGCACCCAGAAGTTGTGCAGTTGGAGAAACAAAGCATCTGTCAGTAAATCAGGATGATGGAGCCACTGAAACCCACCAGAGCGGGAGGAATGGCCTTGTTTTCCTGCTTTACTCGCTGGGAAAGGCTAAAGCTGTGATTGATGAGATACCTTAGCAATGCTAACAGTATCAGTCAGCTGGCATTTTGTTATTGCTGCAAGCCATTGCTAAGACAGCTGAGGACTGAACCCCAGGGAGGCTGGCACTTGGTGGAAAGCGTGCTTTCTTCCTGCATAATTCAACCATGGCTTTGGTGGAGTCCTTTTAGTACCTTCAAAATGTATGCTTTGTGCTGCACCCAGTCAGTGCTCACCTTAGGAAGAATGGCATGAGACAGCAGGAGTGAAAAAAGAGAGCAGACATATGGCACTCCTCAGGAAGAGGAGACCTTAAGCTGCCCTTTTGGTTTCGTTCAGCAGAGTTTTCCTTACAGAACAGTCCAGAATGTGACAGAGTGAAGGAAAGTAACAGCAGAGCCCTGATCTGCTCATCTGCAGTGGGAATTTAATTACACTTTGTTTTGCTTATGTAATTTCCTCATTCTTCCCCTCCTGTCAGGCTCTGTTCTTGTCAAGGGATGTCTGACAAGGAAAAGATGCGAATAGGATGCAGCTGAAAGCTTTTGAGCTCTTGGGACTTAGGTAGAGAATGCAGCCTCCCATCCAAAGCCTCCGCATTTCCTTGCTGCTGGATTTCTTTTTACCACTTTGAGAGGAAAGATGGCCAGGAAGGCAGGGCACCAAACCAGGACAGAGGCAGCTGGTGAGCCTGACCCTGCTTTCACTGGAGAGAGGCTCTGCCACTTCCCTGTGTCGTCGGAGAGAGCAGTCAGCCTAGTGCTGCAAGGCTGAGGGGCAGGTGAGCTTCACCTTCCTCCACAAAACCTCTGCATAAGAAAATAGAAATCCTGCTTATTCTGCCACCCATGCCACAGCTCACACCCTGAGGAGAAAAAGATCATCAAAAGCTGCCCTGGTCTTGGGTTGCAGGGTTCCAAGAAGCCTGTACAAGCTGAACTAACAGCATAATGTGATAGCTGTTTTAATCACCTTTATAGTTCTCTTCAAACGCTTTTGCCCTATTCCCACAGCAGTGCAGCTGTGTCCCCACCAGGTGGGCTAAGGCGGGCAGAGGATGTGCTCTTTGGATGCATGCTCTGCTGCTCCTTTACCCAAAACCTCATTTGCTTTTCCCTTCCCGTTCAAACAAGCCCTTTCTCGAGGTGGTTGGTGTCCAAACACAACCTTTGCTGCTCACCTACCTAGAGCCAAATCACTACTCGGGTAGTCCTGATTTTTCTGCTGCAGGTGCTCAGCTCACTTGCAAGCCTGGTAGTCTCCAGTTCTCTTCAATAAGAATCCCCAACTCCCTTCAGTAGCAGTCCCCGCTCCTCACATCATTCACACTATTTTCCTTGCTCTTCAACCAATCTGTCCTTATTTTCCTGTCTTTCTGGCTTTCCATTGCCAGTGCTTTTTGTCAAGTGAGTGCCTGTTTCCCTGTCTCTCCAGTATATTGCTTCCTCATCAACTCATTTGGGTTTATTTTTGTGCTGCTTGTAGCAAAACCTTGTTTTTTGCATTTTCATTCCTTTCCCTGTTGATTTCTGGTGGGGGGGTTTGTTTGTTTTGGTTTAGTTTTCTTCTGTACCCAGTCCAAGCTATCTCCTAGTCCTGATATATCCTGCTGTCTCTAATTATTTAGCATTTATCTTTTGCAATTTTAAACTCACATCCTTCTTGCCTCCCTAGAACAAGCTAGAGTAAGCAGGCAAAAAAAAAGCATAGAGAAAAAAACCTTGTCCATGAAATGTCTTGACCCTAAAAACATCTTTTCCATGAGATGTCTTGGCTCTACCATATTTTAAGGAAGCATACTCAATGGAAGTGAACTTTACTTGTCAAGTTATGTTAAAATCAGACATATTACCATGAAAATTGGGGCTGTTTAGGTTTTATCCCCTGACTCCACAGTACTGGGATATTCTGGCTCTTGAAGAAAACAAAACCAGAAAAGCTTGTGAACATTTGTAGTCACCCTGGGCAAAAAGTGCTTTGGTTGGAAAGCTGACAGAAAATGTCTCCCTTTGTTGGCAATGCCCTAACTGGCTAAGATTTGATGAAGTTTCTAGCTGAAGATGGTGTTCTGCAGGTACAAATGTCAGAGCCTCTGCTCTGGCTGTGACTGAGGGGCTTTGTACAGGGTTGTGATCTGCTTGTGCTCCCTCCCCTTCTGTGGTTTGATGGAGCTGCTTTGCTCTGGTCATGTTTCAGGTCTGCCAGCTAGGTAGGTTTTTGTGTCCCATCCAGGCACTCCCACTCTTCTGCAGTGTCTTTAAATTCAGCGGCGCCAAGAGCCACAAAGGAAATCTGCTGATAGATGTGTTAATTGGTGGTACATTATGGTGTCTTTAGGAGAAGAGCACCTGGCCGGGCTGGAATGTGCTGCCAGTTGGCACTACAGAGATACCTTAAAGTCAGGACAAAACCTCCCCGTACTGCCTGCTGTATCACACACATTTTCACTCTGCCATGTACACAACGGCGGCATCCAGCAGGAAGAGGCTCTCTGCAGCATTTGAAGGGCAAACAAAGGGGAAGGAGCCTTGATTAGTGAGCCTTGTTTGTATTACACAGGGATCAAAGGAGATAAAACACAGTCTATTGCACTGTTTGTAAAATAAAGATTCCAATTACAGAAGGTGGTGCTGCATCTGTGCCTCCCTGACAGCTGTGAGGAGAAGGAAAACAGCAGCTCTCATTGCATTAAGTTATTAATAATTGATTCTTCCTTGGAAGTCTGCAGGCTTAGGCATTGAGCAGACTTGTAAAGAAGACTACTTTGGGTTAAGGCTGAGATTTTCAAAAGTGGCCCCTTCCCTCTTCTAATTTTTGAAGGACATGGAGTGTTCAGGCTCTGGAACAGGCTGCCCAGGGAGGTGGTGGAGTCACCATCACTGGAGGTGTTCACTGGAGGTGTTCAAGAAACGTGCAGACATGGCACTTGGGGTCATGGTTTAATGGGCCATGGTGGTGGTGGACTCGAGGATGTCAGAGCATGTGTAAAGCAATTTAGGGCAGCTCTTGTGGCAGCAGTTCCAGCCTGACAGCTGGGGCCATCCCCTGTGACTGGAGCTTACTCTTAACCCCCAGGTACTTGACAGTGGCTGTTCCCACGTGCTGTTCCCCATTTTCCCCTGAAGGAAAGTACAACAGAAGAAGAACTTCCCTGAAGGGAAGTAGGACAGAGTTGTTGCTTAGAGGAACACCTGAGGCATGGTGTTTCTGAGGACTGTTTTGGAAACAAGCTGCATCTGAAAGAGAAACATTTGTCTCAGATGGAGGCTATCTCTAGGCATCTGAGGTACTTGCTGTTGTCCATGGGATGGGGGGCTCAGTGCTTTGCCGCCGGCTTGGGTCAGGGCAGCAGGGAGTGTGAGCTAAGTATGTCAGCTGCCCTCTGCAAGGTGTGAGGGGCCAGCAGTCCCTGGTCCTGCACTAGGTGCAAGCCGGGACCCAAACTGCAGCCTGTTGCTGAACTTGCTGAGGCCTCCTTGCTGAGGCCTCCTTGCTGAGGCCAGGCTGCCTGCTGCTGCCTGCCCTCCTGCTGCTGCCTTCTGCCAAAAGCCCCGCATTCCAACAATGGATTCCATGCCCTGCTGAAAGTGTAACGAAGATGTGGATGGATGCTGTGTGCAGGATGGAGAACAGCTTTTTAATTTCCCTACATAGTGCTAGGCCAGGCCAGCAGAACTTGCCTGTCTTTGAGAAATGCTTTTATTAGTTGGCTGTGATATGTTGGTGAATTAGGCCAAGCCAAATGTGCTTGCAGGCTCCTGCTGTGAGGATGCTTCACAGACTCTTATGCATACCTTAGAGCTGTTTGCACATTATACGGTACTTGCAGTCTATTTGTCCTAGCTTTGATCATGTCCTTGCCGACTGCGTTCCGGTTGCATCCCCCTCTGTCAGCATTGATCCTTTTTCCAGTATTTTATAACAACTTGGGTATAAGTTGTCTGGCAGTTCTCTAATTAGCATTCTCTCCTTACACTGCTAAGACAAACCCTGGCTCTGTTACAGCGGTGTGAAGGTATGGTTCAGTGTGTGCTGCCTAATAGGTGTGTGTGAGCAATATGTAGTGCAGAACATGTGGTGCTTTTTCAATTTGCATTTTCTACATGCTTATAGGTAAGAAAAACAGTATCTGGGAGGTGTATTTTTGATATTTTGAAATTTTTTTTTTCTTATTCTTCAGAGCAATGATTAGCATTAACTTGATGTTAAACTTCAGCAAGCAAAACTGAATTTTAGGACAGGTGTCTTACCCTAGTGGCAAAGAATCCATTGGCATGTGAGGGTTTTGATGCCACAATGATTCAGTATGGTCTCAGTTCTTGGTGCTGAGCTACCTACAAAATCCATCCCCATCCCTGTCCCAACAGCTTTCTCTCCTTTCTACTCTCCCTTTTCGAGAGCCTTCTTTTTCTTAGCATTAGATTGGATCTTAGAAGAAACTTCTTCCCCCAAGACCAGAACAGGCTTCCTAGGGAGGTGGTTGAATCCCCATCCCTGGAGGTGTTTCACAGAGGCAGAGATGTGGTGTTGAGGGACATGGTTTAGGATCAGTCTTGGTAGGGTAAGAGAATGGTTGGAATCAATGATCTTGGCGGTTGGGTTTTTTTTTGCCCAACCAAAACCAGTCTATGATTGTGTGAATGAGGGCACGATTCTGCTGCAGCTCTGTCACAAGCTTTGCCCTGCATGTCCAGCAGATCCTGTGCCTAGGCTGACTGTGAGATGGCACAAGGAAAGTAGGATTCTGCTGCAGCTCTGTCACAAGCCTTCCCCTGCGTGTCCAGCACATCCTGTGCCCGGGCTGGCTGTGTGGGAGCAGGGCTGGCTCCCGTGCCTGCTGGTGGGAGCAGAGTGGCCGTGTGCTGTGCTTGCCAGAGATTTACAATGAATATCGCAAATATCTTTCCTCAAGCTGTGCTAGGAGACTGTGTGTGTTTAGACACATGCTGGATAATAGTGCAGCATCCCATGGATGCTTCCAAGTTCTGTAAAATAACCCCTCAGCTTTCATTTCTTTTCCTGGAGAAGTTACCAGATGCTTCATTATTGTTTAGCAAACCAAGCTGCATATTACCCATATGTTTGCCTCCTTGTTTTTCAGGAGGCAAACTAATCGTTGGTGCCCATTTCAAATATTCATTAAATATTTTAGATGGGTTGGAAGTGAAGAGCAAGAGCTTTTCACAGCACAGAGCAGAGAGAAAATCCCTTCAACGTGCAGCCAGGCTGATTGCAGAGTGCTTTGTGGTGCTGGGGGTTGCAGTGGTCTCCCTGCCACTGCTGCTGGAAGAGTGGAAGCTCCTGGGTGGCACAGAGAAGGCAGGAATGAATTAATCATCTTCACAGAGTTGCAAGAAAGGGAATATTTCATCGGGGTGTTAGCCAAACCCCCTGGTGAGAGGTAGTAAGAGGTTTTTGATCCCTTAATCTCCTTTCTGAAGAAAAGGAGATAGATTTCTCCCTCCAAGTCTAGGAGGGTTTATCAACAGATGCTGAGGTGGGGCAGGAATGACGGAGAGCTTGTGGCAGGCTCTGTGTCTTATCTAGAGCCAGGCAAAGGAAAGGAGAGGGGCTGCTGGAATGAAGAGTGACTCAGGTGAATGTGGCTTAATTACAGGTCTTTGGTTTTTATTCTGCTACTTGAGAGAGTTTTCATTCAGGGCATGAAGCTGTAGCAATGCACACATCCTGCTGAAATGTGAGCACAGGCCGGGAGTGTCTAGAGAAGGGACAGGAGAATGCTTGGAGGCCTGGCAGCCCTGCCATGTGAGGAAAGGCTGAGAGAGCTGGGCTTTTTCAACATGGAGAAGGCCTAGGGGAGACCTTATCACTATGGACCAGTACGTAAAGGGTGGCTACCAAGAGGATGGAGAGCCCCTTATTACAAGAAGTCATGTGGAAAAGACAGGGGGTGATGGGGACAAGTTACTGCTGGGGAGATTCCCATTGAACTCCAGGAGAAAATGTTTCCCCATGAGAACAGTCAGACATTGGAATCATCTCCCAAGGGAAGCAGTGGATTCCCCTCCAGTGGATAGTTTGAAGACTCAGCTAGCCAGGGTGCTGGGCCAGCTCATTTCAATTCCACTATCATCTGGAAAGGCTGGAACAGGTGATCCATGGGGTCCCTCCTAACTGGCATTCTGTGATTCTTGGCATTAATAGGGTGCAGCTATGCAGGTGAGTTTAGATCAATGCATGGCTAAAAGTTAATGATTTAGCTATTAAATCCATATCCCAGAGTAAATCTTAGGCAGAAGCAAGAGCTGGATTCCCATGAATGGTGCCTCACTTCCCAAACACTCCCTTGTATGCTAATACAGCTGTGCTGGTACTTAGTGATTTGGAAGAACTGAGATGGAAGCTGGCAGATATCCATGGTTTGCTTTGTTGAATTTTCAGGAAGAAGCTACTGTTACAAAGTTTCTAATAAATATTTTGCTGTGTAAAACCCAGCCAAAAGATGCATAATCCAACACATTTCCCCCTCTTGGAACTCCTTAGTAATTCCTACTCTGTTTCATCTTGGTTTTGTAAATGGCTTTTTGTTAAACTGCTGTGGGGAGGGGGGACTCCTTTTGCCATTTTTTTTCATGAATCTATTTGCACCTCTTCACCTAATGCAATGCTAGGATAAGAAGTTTGCCTAGCAACCAATGGATGCACTGTAAAAGGAAGGAGAAATCATTAACGTCACTTATTGACACAGCCTCAACAATTCGTCTGTCAAAAGGTTGGCACTTCAGTGGGTGACAAGTGCAAGAGATTGTTAATGGTGTAATTTCATGTCAGAGTGGAAATATCAGTTGCTCAAGAGATAAATCTTAGCTGCTTTGAGATCAACTGAAGGGACTTGTGTCTAGAATAGGTCAACAAAGCTGGTGAAAGGTCTGGAGAACAGGGTGAAGGGTCTGGAGCAGCTGAGGGAGCTGAGGTTGGTTAGTCTGGAGAAGAGGAGGCTGAGGGGGGATGTCATTGCTCTCTCATTGCTCTCCCAGAAAGGAGGTTGCTGTGAGGTGGGGGTTGGTCTCTTCTCCCTAGCAGCAGGAGATAGAAGGAGATGAAATGGCCTGCAATTGTGCCAGGGGAGGGTTAGGTTGGACATTAGGAAACAAGTCTTTCCTGCAAGAGTAGTCAGGGATTGGTGGAGTCCCCATCCCTGGAGGTGTTCAAGAAATGTGTGGCCATGGCACTTTGGGATGTGGTTTAATGGCCATGGTGGTGTTGGGTTGGTGGTTGAACTTGAAAGTCTTTTCCTACTGAAATAATTCTGTGATTATATGACTACAGGGAAAGCAGAGACCACAGGTACTTAATGTTCCTGCTTCACTGTCAAGGGAGAGAAGGACTCATCCAGTGTGGGATTTCTTTGGAGAAAAAAGGTGATTCTGTGAGAAAGCTGGAGGTCTCCCTGAGATCATACAGGGATTTATAGCTGTGACTTGACCTTAGCTGGAAGGGGCAAGGTCTGCAATCCAGTGGCCACTCTGCCTTTGTAAGGCTGCAGTCATTTCTGCTTGCAGCACAATTTAGAGAGGAAGGACCTATTTGCACATCCTGAAGGATGCTCTGTGGTTTTGCTCCAGCTGCCTCTACTGTTTTACCAAAAGTGCCATTTACTGTGTGCTGCTTTGTCTATGGGAGCAGAGTCACCTTTGTAAGCCACCCATACTTTGCCTGCCCGCAGTGAGGTACAAGGGCAGCGACCGCTGGCGCTCCTTTGGCACCGGCTGCTGTCCTTAGCAGCACACATCTGTGACTTCTCTCCCATGTCTGGCATAATCATGCTTCTGTTCCAGCCTGGCCCTGTGACACAAATGAGATAGGAAAATGAAAATGAGGAACCCTGCTCTGACACTGAGTTGCTGCAGGAGCTGTGAGCAGAATGCAGCTGAGAGGATCCATTGCATCCCTCCCGCTCTGCTTGCTCTGCAGGGGTAATAAAGCAGGCATCAGAGCTGAGGGAAGAGCTGAGTACTGAGGACTGTGCTCTGCCTCTCCTGCCATGCAGGACTTGGGCAATTTAAGGCTATGATATATGATCCAAATGCATTATAGTGGTGTTACTGACTCAGGCAGCGACCACTCTGCTCTCTCACCTGCTGTGGGTACTGGTGCTTTTGGCAGGCACAACCCCCTGAGCAGCTGGGAGTTAACTATGGCTAGCCAGGACCAGCCAAATCAGGAATGTTTGCATTTTCTCTGGGCACACAGAACTGGATGGCCTCAGGAGACGTGGGTCAGTCATCCCCTGATTTTTGTCTGTTCCACAGGGCAATAGTCCTTCCACAGGGCAAACCAGAGGTTTGCAATGTCATGCATGGCTTCATCAAGACTTCCAATATTAAGTATGAAACCAGAGGTTTGCAAATTTGTCTGTAGTGTGCAGGTCTGTGTTGGAAGATTGCAACCTGAACAACCTCACAAGACAGTGCCACCAGTCAACAGGGATAAATCTCCCCGCCCTGCATTGCCTATAACAGCTTGAACTGTGTCCCCTTGTTTAACTACAAGCCACTCTGAGTTTGCAGGTGACATTTGATTCCTTCCTAAACTGAGGGGCCCAGAACTGGACACATCATAACCTGTGTGACAATGATGCCTCCATATCAAGGAAAATGTTAAAATACTTTATTTCACCCTTAATTTGTGCTGCTTTAAGGCAAATTTTAGCTGAATGGGAAAATACCAGAGGGATTCTAATCATTAAATATATTGAAAATATTATTTATGCTGCTTATTCATCTGAGAGGACTGAGAGGAGACCTCATTGCTCTCTACAGCTACCTGGAAGGAGCTTGGAGGGAGGCCAGTGTTGGCCTCTTCTCCCAAGTAGGTAATGACAAGACAAGAGGAAATGGACTCAAGCTGCACCTGGGGAGGTTTAGGTTGGTGATTAGGAAGAACTTAGCTGCAAGAGTGGTCAGGCATTGGAACAGGCTGCCAAGAAGGTCGTGGAGTCACCATGCCTGGAGATGTTCAAGAGACATGTGGCCATGGCACTTGGAGACATGGTTTAATGGCCATGGTGGTGTTGGGTTGATGGTTAAACTTGATGAACCTAGAGCTCTTTTTCCAACCTTAATGGTTCTATGGGGCTGGAACTAGATGAGCATTAAGGTCCCTTCCAGCCCAAACCATTCTATGAATATGTCAGATGTGTTGTCCTTTCCCTCTCAGCCTGGGAGTGCAGAGGAGCATAAATGGATGCAGGGAAGAGAGAGTAGGAATTAACTTAATGAAAAAAAAATCAATTCCTCCATCCCCTCTGCTTGTCAGTGGCAGGAATTATAGCAGCCTCCTCTTTCTGTGTGGCCAAGTCTGGCTGCAGTCTTTTGCAGCGCTCCTTGCTGAAGAAGGAGTGCAAGACAGCCATCTGCTCCCTGCCCATCAGCATTCACAGGCCTCCCAGCAAGCTGCATTCTTATTTTGCTGTGGAATTAGTGCTGCTTCCAAGGCACGGGGGAGTCTGGAGGCACTTGTGAAGAGACCGTTTTATTCCTTGTGATGCCATTTATTAGGAAGATAATTAAAAATTCACTGGAAATGTGCTTTAATTAATACATCAAGATGAGAATGTAAAGCCCTTAGGGTGAAAGTAGAAACTTCACCTTTAAATACAAAATGTACCTTACTTGCTTTAAAGTAGACCTCAGAGAGCAGCAATTTTACTTATCTCAGCTTTTTAGAAAGTTGGAGTCTCTTTGTAGCAGGTAGATAATAATTTCAGTTGCCTTTTTATTTCTTTTTTTTTTTTTGATAAGGAAATAACAGCCTGGATTGAAATGGAATCCTGGTATTTTCAGAGCTGGGAAATGATCCATTTTACTCTTTTGGTAGATAAATTATCTGAATAATTGTAGAAGAAATTCAGACTTCGTCTGTAATATAAAACACCAAAGAGAGCTTTTAAGGAGAAGAATGCTTTGCAAACTTTATTTTCTGGAGGTTGAAGGAAAGGGAAAATACTTAAATAGGCCCCTGCTATAGAACAGGCCATATTATTCAGAAAAACACAATGGCATTGTAAATTAATTCTGCTGCTTATTTCTCCTGAGATCTCACTCAGTATCTCAGCATTTAATGTGTGCTTCTCAGATTGTCTGATGCGCTCGCTGGGTTTGCTCGAAGCTGTGTTGACATTAAACCTATCTTATAAATATTCACCTGGGGAAAACATGAACAAAACATAGAATTGTGGAATGGTTTGGGTTGGAGGGGACCCGATACCTCTGTTTCTCCCAGTGCAGACAGCAGATTTCTGCTCATTTTTATGGATGGCTGAGAGAAACCTCTGGGGGATAAACTGAGGCTGAGCCTGGCCTGGCCATGCCATAGTGCTCAGGTCTAATTCCAAGCACAGCTCTGGGATACATCAGCAGCAACCACTGTCTTGATCTGACCTTGCTGTTTTCAGTGAATATAGACAAGCAAGTTCATAGTTTCGTAGATTCATAGAATGGTTTGGGTTGGAAGGGATTGTTTAGCCTGGAGAAGAGGAGGCTCAGGGGAGACCTCATTGCTGTCTAGTATCACAGTATCACCAAGGTTGGAAGAGACCTCAAAGATCATCAAGTCCAACCTGTCACCACAGACCTCATGACTAGACCATGGCACCAAGTGCCACGTCCAATCCCCTCTTGAACACCTCCAGGGACCGTGACTCCACCACCTCCCCAGGCAGCCCATTCCAATGGCGAATCACTCTCTTGGTGAAGAACTTCCTTCTCACCTTGAGCCTAAACTTCCCCTGTTGCAGCTTGAGACTGCGTCCTCTTGTTCTGGTACTGGTTGCTAGAGAGAAGAGCCCAACCCCTTCCTGGCTACAACTACCCTTCAGGTAGTTGTAGAGAGCAATGAGGTCTCCCTGAGCCTCCTCCTCTCCAGGCTAAACAATCCCAACTCCCTCAGCCTCTCCTCATAGGGCTTGTGCTCAAGGCTTCTCCCCAGCCTTGTTGCCCTTCAAAGTCATGAGGTCTGTGGTGACAGGTTGGGCTTGATGATTTTTGAGGTCTCTTCCAACCTTTGTGATACTGTGTGATACTGTGACTTGAAGTTCATGCAGTTCCAACACCCCTCCATGGGAAGGGTCTCCTCCCACTAGCCCAGGTTGCTCAAGGCCTCGCCCAGCCTGGCCTTGAACACCATCAGGAAGGGGGCATCCATAGCCTCCTTGGGCAACCTGTTCAGTGTGTCACCACCTTTCTCCTAAATTCCTCTCAGAAACATGGATGTAAGAGTAAATGTGCATTCCAGCTTGGTCATACTCAGCGCAAGGTGGTGGTGCCCTTAATATATGCAGGAGAACTTTATGCTTTGTTTGTAATTAAGATGGAAAAGTAATTTGAACCTGGTGGTTGGACTGGATGATCTTAGATGGCTTTTCCAAGTAAAATAATTCTATGAGTTTGTGATTTTTCTGTTCTCCATTATGCATTGTTCTGGTAGTCAAAAAATACATATCTATCCCAGGAACATTTGATTTCTACCTCAATTCTGATATACAAGTTGGTTCTTAAGTGACACCAATAAGAGGTCTGCAAAACAGTGTTGGTGTTGAAACTGCTAATAGAAGGGGGGGGGGGGGTGCTCAGTGTGCTTTTCATGACCACCTTCATTCCAGGGAGAAGTACAGACAGAATGAAAGCTGAAGTTGCATACAGTATGCATCAGACTCCAAGATGTTAATCTTGCATGGCCTCAGATACCTGCTCCAGCTTGCCAAGGGTGCCAAAATGTTGTTAGTTCACTTTTTCACAGGCCTGAAAGAGGTTTTGGTATATTCCTATTTTAGCAGAAATAGCTGAATGTTTGATTTTACAGATCTAGTACTTTCCTTGAGTCAGACTTACCTGCCTCCTAGTCCCATGGCCTATCCTCTTTGGCCATGCTACAGAGGAGATAATTTTTCAGTCCTGAAATTAAGACATTTTTAGACTCGCCACTCCCCTTCCCCCCATTCTTTAATTTAAATGAAGAAAAGTTGATGCTCTGCTGTATGCAGCAAATGCTAGGCAATGAAACAAGCTTCTTGGGGTTCTTAAAGATGCTTTTGACTCACATTTTCAAAGTGGAGACCTTATATTCTTATTAGATAAGATGATACAGCTGATGAATGGCTTTTTAGATGGAGGAGGATGCTGATAAGTTGGATTTGGTATTGTAGCAGTCATTGAGGTAGAAAACATTACCTTTACTAGAAAATAAGTTTTGAAGAGTCTTGCTTGCCTTTGCTTTTGTGTCAGACATTGATAAAAATGTGTATTCAATCAGCAGGAATGGGCTTTGCTGGTGAGTCATCAGCTCCATCCTGTCAGCTCCGTGGAGTGGATGTTTCTGGAGGGGGGCACTGTGCTGCTGTTCGAAACTGGAAGCATTTCACTGAATTGTACAGGCCAAGGTTTTTTTTGGTGTCCTTTCTGCACCAGATGTCAGTTTAAAGCTGCTTTCTTTGTCCCTCACACAGCACACTTGCTGAGGTTTTCCTTGGCCCCATGAGGACAAACAGCCGGAGCAGGACCTGCTGTGCTGTGTAGCTCTCCATAGCCTTACCCCTCTGCTTTTAATGTGAGGGGGCAGCTGGATGAGCAGCTCAGTTCAGCACCTTCCCTCTCTTGGCACTGGCCTGCTGCCAATCATTACAAAAGCTGTTTTCCCAGTGCCCACCCCACTAAGGGTAAATTCAGGCTGCACAGGGTCAGAGAATATGCTTGTTCCTCAGGCAGTCTGATTTTCCTGCTCTACCTAAGAATAGACTTGCTGAATGCGGAGGATGCCGTTCCTATTGAGCGTTACTCCTGACTCATCTCTGGGGCAATGCGTTCAGAGCAAAGCGGGCTAATTAAAGTATGGCTCTGTGTGCATCAAAAAACTCTGTGGTGTAATCATGGGATGTCATCTGGGGCCATTAAACTATGAGATGTGGCTCAGTCTGGTAAGTACAGAGGAAGAATGATTTGTATTTGATGCTTTTCGTATGCAGGGTGAGCTCTGCAGCAGGAGAGTCCTTTACAGCATAGAGGGTAAATGGTGATGATGCCTGCAGACCACTCAGCACCTCCTCCCAAGGTGTCATTCAGCACAGCTGGTTTTGCTGGGGAAGAAATATTACCTGTAGTAATTTTTCTTAAGGAGAGACGGGCTGCTGTGGTTGCCAGAGGTTGTGGAAGGAAGTGGCTGGTGTGAGAGTCAATGAGAGCTTGGTGGGAGCTGGCTTGGCAGTGGGTGGGTTGATGGCTGCTGCTAAAAAGGCTCAGGCTGTTATGATAAGTACTGGGGCAAATCTTCATGTTTCTGAGGTGTGCAGATTTGCACTGGGTTTTAGGAAGAAATTCTTGACAGTGAGGGTGGTGAGATACTGGAACAGGTTGCCCAGGGAGGTTGTGGATGCCCCCTCCCTGGAGGTGTACAAGCCCAGGTTGGATGAGGCCTTGAGCAACCTGGGCTAGTGGAAAGTGTCCCTGCCCATGGCAGGAGGTTGGACCTAGATGATCTTTAAGGTCCCTTCCAACCCAACCCATTCTATGAATCTATGAATATTTGAGTGGAGAATTTGCAGCCTCTCCACACTGCCCCTTCTGACTGTGGGGATGTAAGGATTTCTCTCTCTGACAGCTAATTAAACCTAGTTCAATATGCATGTTGTAATCCGTGAAAAAAATAATAATAATCTTCTCTAATGGCTGGCAAGAGCTGTTGTAGTTAAAAAATGTGAAATAATTAACCTTTAGTCCTCAGAAAGAAGTTGGTTAAGAATTCCTTTAGTGCCTGAGATGTCAACAGAGGGCAGTGTGACATTGCCAGCTGCATCTCAGCACCGCTAGCTGCTGCGATGATTTATGTGAAGGCTCTTCCACTCAGTGTCCTCATTAAGCTTATTATAGGAGTAATAGCATTGCTGAAAGCAGAGGGAAGATGTAAAACAGAAGAGATTTTTACAATGGCTAGATGTGATAAAGGCAGGATAAACTGGAGAACGTTTTAAGGTAATGGATGGAGTCAATTACAGCAGCATCCCAGGATCCGGGAGAGCAAAAAGGGTTCTGCAGCGAGCCACGGGGAGAGGTTATTGTTATGGATCAGTTCCTAGGTGGGGAATATTTCAGAGTTTGTTTGGTGTGCAGACCTCAGCCAGAAGGTTTTGGGCTATAGATTTTGGTTACATTGAGCTGTTTGTGCTCTCCCATTATCTGGCTGTCCCGGATGGCTGTGGTCTCCAGAGCAACAGAGAGCTCTGTCAGGTCCAGCTGATTTAAGTGGTGCTCCAAATGGATGCTGCATGTCTCCTGTCAGCATCACCTACTACTTTAGTTGGTTCAGACTGTCCTCTCCCAGCTAGTGTCTTACAGCTGTTAATAACCACTGCCTGGGAAGGAGCATTTTAGCAGCATAGGACCAGAAAGGGGCTTTCTGGGTCGCTGAGTTCAGTCTCTTGCTATCACAGCAAACCATATCATCTAATCCCCTTCAGAAATGTATCACACTTCATTTCAGAGCACACATTGCCTTACTCCAGGGGTGACCTAGCTCACAGGGCTCACAAACACACAACCCAACCTGCTTTTCTCTTCCTCCACTCCAGCTTTCTGCCTGGCAGAGCTCGGGCAAGGACACCCTACCCAAAACACCTGACAGAAAGTGTAAGTCTTTAATCTGCAGAATGAAACAAACCCCAACAAGAAGTCTTCCACTGGGATTTATTTTTTTTAATAAGAAAAATAACAAGGATTTGTGTACACCCTGTAGGAACCCTGTTTTGTGCTCTGCCTGCTAGCTCTACAGCAGCAGTTAATTAACAAACACAATTCCCAGAGCTATGTTGACATTAATCATTGCTGCTGGTGCACAAACAAAGATGTTTTGGCATGAAAAGGTGCTTTGGTAGTTGAAGTTCTTGCTGTTGCTAAACAGAACAACAGCATTTGCTTAAGCTCAGCTTAAAACATAAGGAAAGAAGTGATTGTTAGAAAAGGGAGAGAAGGCGGCATCATGGAGAAAGGTGCCTGCAGGAGAGGAAATGCTGTGACCATAAGGGTTAAAATAATTGGGTGCTACTTTGGAAACAGCAAATGCTACATTACTATAAGCAAGGAACTAACATGAGGTGTGTGCATGCAGCACTGTTGTGTGGCAGTAGCTGTCTTTCACGATCTAACCAGGCCTCCAGCAGTGAGGCCTCCTGGGAGCTCAGTGGAAGAAGTGGATCCACAAGGCAGAGTATGATCTTGTGCCCTTTTCTGTCTGTTAGCTCTTTCCACTGCAGGAATACCTTTTGTTCAAAAGCTCTTGAACTTTTCGTATGTTAGAGCTGTAGCTAGAATTTGTTGGCCAAAAGTTGGCTTATTGTCATCTTGTTCTCCATGCCCCATGACTTCTGTTTAACTAAAGTTATGGCATGTGGCCATCCCACTACACAGAGTATCAGCAAAAGAAAAAGGCAGCCCTAAGAAGCAGAGAAAGTAAGTAAATGTGTCCTTAATTATCCCTTCAAACTTGCTGTCCTCCAAAACTGAATTGCATGGTGTATGTGTGTGCTCATGAATCTCTGGAAGGAAGATGGGAAGGAACTTATAGAATTATAGAATCACATAATTGTTTCAGTAGGAAAAAGCCTCTGAGATCAAGTCCAACCTTCTACCCACCACCACCACAGCCATCAAACCGTGTCCCCAAGTGCCATGTCCATGCTTTTCTTGAACACCTCCAGGAATGGTAACTCTACCACCTCCCTGGGCAGCCTGTTCCAACCCCTGACCACTCCTGCAGAAAAGAAATTTTTCCTCCTCTGGCGCAATTTTAGGCCATTTCCTCTCCTTCTGTCACCTGATACTAGGGAGAAGAGACCAAGCCCCACCTGGCTTCAACCTCCTTTCAGAAAGTTGTAGGGAGCCATGAGGTCTCCCCTCACCCTCTCTTCTGCAGAGGAGAATCTGCAGCCATTTCAATAGGAACAAGGTTGTAAAGCAGGGCTGGAGCTGAAACTGGGAAGTGAAACGAGGGAGCTGGGATATTGTATGAATAGGAAAAATTAGGAAAATGTTATTTCAAGAGATTATGATAGACAAAATGAAAACAAGCAGTCATTTAACTGGCTTTATTGAAAACTAAACTTAGCTTTAGCCTACTAAATGGTTTTGAAAGGAAATATACAGTTTGGATCCAGATCTCTGCCATCGAACTTCATTGCCTGGTAGAGCAATGTCTGTGGTTGCCTTCATTCTACTCAAAAGTGGCCTTTTCCCTGGCAGCTGATCCATGTACTTGTTCTGACTATTCCAGAAATCCCAGATGTGGTTACAGCTGTGAGTGCAGATGCCCTTCTGCAGTTAGGAAGCAGCCATGCATTGCTTTAAGAGCCTGTCTTCAAAGCTGTTATTTGCTTGAATAATTCTCACACTGCTTGCAGTGCTGTAGGACAGCAAAGCTCCCAGTTTACAGACCCCTGGAGCATGCTGCATAAGCTCTGCTCTGAGAGACAGGGTTTTCCTCCAGATTGCTGATTCAAGTTGCTCTAGTCTTATTTACAAGAAGGTAACCTGAGACAGCATCATTGCTCATCTTCCATCCCTCTGTAAGAATCCTCAGCTTCCAAGCATGGCTGAAAATCTGTGCATTTGAATTTGGAGCAAGGAAAGACAGAGGACTGCAGCAGGCAGCTGTTGGTATTCGTGTGTTGGACTCCTCTGCCGTTTCTCAGGGGGGCTGCAGACCTGTAGAAGTGCTGCTACATGCCTGAGCTGCATTCGTAGCCGTTTTGCCTGCACTCCGGAAAAGCAGCTTGTGTTCGATTCTGCGTGCAGAGAGCTCGGGAGAGGGCACTGCAGCTCCAGGGCTCCGAGGCTGCTCGGTGCTGGTGGAGGGCCCGTGTCTTCTCTCCTCCATCCATCAGCAGACGTATGACAACGTCAAACTGTACCATTTCATAAATGTGAACAAAATACAGTTTAACAATCTGATTTCACCCCATCTCCAAACTGCTTGCAGACGTTTTTTCCTTGACAGAATGCCCATTGACTCGGAATTCATTTTGTGGGTTGATTGAACAATATGTTTGTTTGTTTTTTCCCTGCAGTTGAGGGGCAGGAACCCCCACCCCAGAAGCAGCTCTCTAAATAGTTGTGTTGAGTGACAGATGAGTTGTTTCCTGGTGTTGCACTATGCTGTGATACTGTGATTTATTGTACCTGAATACTTGATGCCCAGCATTACAGTTTTATTTCTTAGGCATATGCAGTCCCTATGCTTTATGCAGGAGCTAAAAGGATGAACAAAGCACCTTCTGAAGGTATTATAAAAGCAGTGTCTACTTGCATATGGAGCAGAAGGAGGACAAGCTATTATTAAATGATTGTAGTGAAGAAGAACATTTCCTTCTGCCCTTAGGCTAATATTAAGTATTCTCAAGGTCAATTGTAAGAGAATATAGAGAAAGACAAGAAGCATAGGTGCTGTCAGTTGTATTTTCTGTTTTCATGTAACTACAGCCTTAAAATCAGAATTATTTATAGCCATGGTGTAGCTCCCTGTGACCCAGCTCCTCTACTTCAGGAGTGTCTGTTATTTGTGTTCAAAAAGAAGGTGCAAGTTCCCCTTTGAGTCATTCCTTTTTGTGCATGCCAGACAAGAGGAAGTGCCTGAACTTTTCTTGCCTTCCAATTTTAATTACAATTTCTCTGCTGCATATGTATTTCATAGAATCATAGAATGGTTTTGGCTGGAAGAGACACCTAAGGTCATCCAGTACAGCCTTCAACCTAAGATCACCGTAGCCATTGATCTTTTCAGTACCTGGAGGATCCTATAAACTGAGACTGCTCAAAGAGAGCTGCTCTTGGGCTATTTATCATGCACTGATTTGCATGGATGTATTAATGAATTTATCTTCAAAGGAAACATCTAGGTGCAAAGATGAGGAATTTGAACTTGAAAAGCAGATTTACTCTTCTGATATGCTCATGTTGAAGAAAGAAATGGCTGGGGTATGGCATTCCCTGAGATGGCAACTTGGTGATGATGTTCTGCATGCAGTGAAGGTGCCTTCAGCCTGAGAGGTGATGCTGTGAGCTTTAGCACCCAGGATGTAATGGGGCACATGGAGGTTAGATGGTGGAGTTTATCTTTGAATTTGTTTTCAATTCAATTCCACATCACTGCCATCAGAGTCACTTTTAAATGTTTTACTGTTAAATATTGCTTTAGTGTGTGTGAACTTTGCTGCTGGTGGAGGGCAACAGAAAAGACTAATGGAAAATGCTGGGAAAATTCCAATGAGCCATTTGAAATCAGAGTCTATTTTTACCCTGTTTCAGTGTACCTACTTTTTAAACAAGGGGCTCTTCAGCCACTCTCCTGTTCCTCATTCACAGCAGCATCATTTCTAACCTTTCAGGTGTCCTTCAGCAAGTTACTTAACCTTCTTTTGCCTCAGTTTCCCATCTGTGAAGTGTGTGGAGACAATCAGCCTTCTCTACTTCACAGGAGTTATGGGACACAAAGTGCATCATTTCATGGAAGCAGAAATGCTGGCCCTGCTGAAGTGAAGGTAAAATCAGCTAGGATTTTATACTGATTTTATACTAATTTTTTACTAATCTGATAATCTGCTCAACTAATCAGTTGCATGTATGTTCATAGAATCACAGAAAGGGTTGGGTTGGAAGGGACCTTAAAGATCACCCAGTTCCAACCCTCTGCCATAGGCAGGGGTGCCTTCTGTTAGCCCAGGTTGCTCAAGGCCTTGAATACCTCCAGGGAGGGGACATCCACAACCTCCCTGAGCAACCTGTTCCAGTGTCTCATCACCTTCACAGTAAAGAATTTCTTCCTAGACTTCAGCCTAAACCTCCCCCTTTCCAGCTCAAAGCCACTCCCCCTCCTCTTATCACTACAAGCCCTTGTAAAGAGTCCCTCCCTGGCTTTCTTTTAGCCTCTCTCAGGTACGTCTTTGAATATATGGTGGTCATAGAATCATAGAATCAGTAAGGTTTGAAAAGACCTCAGAGATCATCAAGTCCAACCTATCAGCCAACACCTCATGACTAACTAAACCATGGCTTCAGGTGCCACATCCAATCCCTTTTTTAACACCTCCAGGGACAGTGACTCCACCACCTCCCTGGGCAGCACATTCCAATGGCCAATTACTCTTTCTGTGAAGAACTTTCTCCTCACCTCCAGCATAAACATCCCCTGCTGCAGATTGAGACTGTGTCCTCTTGTCCTGTTAGCAGTTGTCTGGGAGAAGAGACCAAGCCCACCTGTCTACAACGTCACTTCAGGTAGCTGTAGAGAGCAATAAGGTCTCCCTGAGCCTCCCCTTCTCCAGGCTAAACAACCCCAGCTCCCTTAGCCTCTCCTCATAGGGCTTGTGCATGAATAACTGTGGAAATTGCAATGTGTCCATCCATGTGGAAGATTTTGGAGATGGGTGTCATTATCTATTAAACAAAGTTTCCTAATGAGTGGATTTTGAGTGCTCATGGAACTTTATCAGTTCAGCTGATGTTTTTTTGAGAGAAGTTGTATAGGAAATCCATCCTGTGCAAAATTACTCCTGTGTACCTCACTCTGCAACTGAAGAGTTAATTTTGGTTGTCTGGAGTTTTCAAGCCTTTTAATGAATGATTTTCAATCAAATCTGAGTCAAATGAAGCATGGCCTTCTCTTGAGCTTCCTTGGGCCAATTTGGTTTTCTTTTTGTTTGAATTTTTTGCTACTTCATGTGTTTCACAATCAGTTTTGAATAGAAAACTGCAGTCCAGCCAGCTACCTGACTGTGCTTGTCATGTTTGTGATAAGCAGTTTATCATGTTTGTGATAAGCAGTTTATCACACTTGTGATAAGCAGTTTCTGGAGGCTGGAGGTGCACTGGCTTTTTGTGCTCACCCCTGTGTGGCAGGGTGCTCTGGTGTATGTTGAACTCGAGCTACCTACTGAAGCTGCCTCTACTTTAAAGCCTGGTGTGTGTTGTATGCTTTCCTGAAAACAAATGGTTTCCAGCAAAGTAGTGAGCATATCCTTAATTGGGACTTAATTATTAACTTCCTCTTTATTTGCGTGGAAGGCACTATCAAATGTATCATGGTGATGCATTTCCCTGTCTCAGCCTCATAACTCACCAGTCACTTCCAAACAAAGCTTCATTGCAGGCACTTCCCCCCACGTCCTGCTTTACCCAGCTCCATCCCTCCTCACATTTCCATGCCAAATAGCTCAGTGAGAACCAAACAGGGAACATGACAAATGCTGAGAAGGTTTCTCCCTTCCTTTGCTGCCAGTGGAGCACTCATTCTGTTTGCAGGATGTCAAATGATGTGTGCAGGCAATAAGCTTGCCTCACTAGCACTCAGTAGGGAGAAAGAAAAAAACCCCAGCAGTGCCTCTTCCCTGTCTTTATAGGTGAGGCAAGCGAGTAGATTTCTCAAATGCTGGTTTCCAAAAGCCACTGGAATCTTCTAAAACAAACACCATTTGTTTCTTTCTCTTTTTCTTTCTTTTTTTTTTTTTTTTTTTTTTTTAGAAGTTTTTCTCCCATCAGTTCAGAGCCTAATTTTAAGGCATTATATCATTTGATGTACCAAATGATCATTATGGAATCACAGTGTCATAGAATCGTTTGGGTTGGGAAAGCCCTCTGAGATCATTGAGTCCAACCTTCGGCCTTAACACCGCCATGGCCGTTAAACCATGTCCCCAAGTGCCATGTCCACATGTTCCTTGAACACCTTCAGGACAATTAAATGCTTATCAGCTGCATATTAATCTCACCCCACTTATTCCAGGGCAAGTTAATGGGGCAAGGCAGGTGATGTGACAGCACTATGAAATGTAGACTCTCCTGGAGTGTGTTATTTGCTCTTCAAGGCTTGATTTCACAACTCATTATTTATGTAGTTGCAGCTATACTGAGTTCCCTTGGGTCAGACAGGTTTTCTGCTGTGTAGCAGTTTGGGCTGGGTGCCCTCTGCTGTGTTCGTACGAGGGGTACTTTCTGTGTCCAAAAGTCCAGCCCAGTGGGTGGACACAGGAAACCAGGTATTTCCTACCATAATTCCCTGTGCCACTATAAGATCCAGGGCAGGGTCTGGCACTTCCTCTTTCTTCCCTTGCTGCCACCTGGTAACTTGGGGGAGATGGGCAGTCTCAGATCTGGCCAGCTGAGACTAGCCTAGCAGTGGAAGTGGAGGAAGAAGGAGCCCTGGGGGTCTTGGGTGCACCCTCAGGTGGGGATGGGATGTTTCTGGGTATGCTTTTGGGATCTCTTTTGTCACTGCACTTCTGGCTCTCTGTAAACATTTGCTGCTTTCCGTTTAAACTTTCCATCACTTTTGCAACCCGTTTGTCTGAGTCATTCTTTCTGCCCGTGGTGGGGAGGGGGTCTGCCTGAACCTATCACATGCTGGTGCAAGTGAGAGTAGAAGCTCATCCTCTTATTGGTATATTCTCGGCATACATCCCACTTTTTTAACCATCTAGCTTATGTATTTGTCTGCACTACTCTTCCTCCATCCCCTCCTCCCTTGCTAGGGGCTGCCTTTTCAAGGGAAGCTCAGTTCCAAGCAGATGTTACCCTTTGGAGAGCTGTGATTGCTTAGTGTGAAGAAGAGGAGATTGAGAGGTGACCTTATTGCTCTCTGCAACTACCTGAAAGGAGGTTGGAGTGAGGCCAGTGGTTGGAGTGCAGTTAGAATCTCCTGAGCAGTAACTTGCCCCCATCACCCCTTGTCTTTTCCACGGGACGCCTTGCAAAAAGGAGTCTCCATCCTCCTGGTAGCCACCCTTTCTGTACTGGTCCATGCCATGAGGGACACCATCATTCCAGCAAGGTATTTTCAGTGAGCCGGTTCTTGAAAAGAGATCCAAACAATTGTTGTGATGAGGAACAGAGGATATTAGTCAAGTGTGTTGCTTTTGAAGGGGCACAACTTTGGAAGGACTACCAAAAGCAAATGCCTGTTTTTTGGCTGGTATACCTGTCTGCACCTTATTTCTTTTACTTGACAGTAGAGAGTTGGGAGAGATGAAATTGGGATTCATAATGGAGCTGGGAAATGCATGTTTTCTCTCTCAGCAGCATGAGTGATGTTCAGGTCTTCCTCATGCTAGCACAAGTCATTTAACAGAACAAAACTCCAGACTTCTGCTTTATTATCAGTGTTCTTCCAAGAAACAATCCTTTCTGTGTTATTATATTAATACATTATTTTCCTGTTTCTTTCTTTTTCCCAGCAGACAGAAACATACAAGGAACATTCCTCAATATTATAAAGTGTTCCTGTGTTTTATTACAATTTTTGAAGACAATGTTGCTGTTGTATAATTGAAGTTTGACATCATATTATGTGAAGGATAGGTAGAAGGAGTAAGGTGTAACAATAGTTCTTTCCATTTCAGGCTTGGATTAAGGAAAGAAGAGGGATTCTGACTGGCCCTACTTAATGGGATGGCAAAGGGGGTGGGGTTTGGAAGGGCCAACATAGATTCGCAGAATGGTTTGGATTGTAAGGGGCCTTAAACCTCATCTAATTCCAACCCCCTGCCATGGGCAGGGGCACCTCCCACTACCCCAGGTTGCTCAAGGCCTCATGTGACCTGGCCCTGAATACCTCCAGGGAAGGGGCATCCACAAGCTCCCTGGGCAACCTGTTCCAGTGTCTCACTACCCTCAACTCAAGAATTTGTTCCTCACCTCCAGCCTCAATCTCTCCTATTCCAGCTCAAAACCATTGCCCCTCGTCCTGTCAGTACAAGCCCCTGGCAAAATTCCCTCCCCAGCTTTCTCATAGCTCCCTCTCAGGTGCTGGAAGGCCCATCCATTCTGCTTGACAGCTGCTGTGGTTTCTCCCTAGAAGTGTGACAAAAGAAATTTCAGCTCCCTTAAGAGGTGATGTACCTGAATCCTGTGTTTCTCATTTGATTGGGGAAAAAAACAACCCAAACAACTCCCTCTGAAGGGCCCTCCTTGGGCTGCTGGAGTTACACCTTGCCTGTGTAGCTAGATTGAGCAAACACTTCTGTCTTAGAAAATGATTGCAGTGGCTGTAAGACCACCTGGATGATCCAACAGTCTAAAAATGCTTATGAACAAAGAGTTCATTTGTATTCCCCCTCCCATCCAGTAATTTATACTGGGGAGCTTTTCCATCTAGTTGTTTTGATCAGCTATCTGGAAGAAGCCTGTGTGTAGTATCGATGTAGAATTGATATAGTAAGTTGCATAAAGTTTCCCTATTGCATCTTAGGAAGTAAATAAATATTCCAAAGAGTAGAGGTTATGAGTCCCAGTGAAAAACAACACTTTAGTCTAACTGCACATGCAGGCTGGTAAATATACTGCCTTCTGTCAAGGAGGGAGAACTATAAATGCATATTAGCTGAATCTATGCCAAGCAGTGTGACTGCACTTGGATCATCTCAGTGATAGAGCAAGCACTACTTCATGTCAACATAAATTTTCAGGTTATTTTCACAGTGGGGGAAAAAAAAGAACTTGTTGTAGACCTACTGCTATGTTACAGATCAGAAACAGAAAATGATGATTGTATAAATTTCAAAGCCAGGACACTTTGGAAAGATGAAATGTTATAGACCTCTTGCGGTATCTGGGGCAATTATGTGCATCTTGTTTCTTTGAGAGGTTTATTTAAGTTTATGTTTGGTTCCAGAAATGAGAAAAGAAAAGGAAGGTGTCATGCCAGAAATTCAGCCTGCCAGAGGGATGCTAAAAGGACTGTAAGGGCAATTCGACTTCATTATTTCCTACTGAGACAAGTACAGAATAGAGACTTTAGAAAGCTGGTTATTGTTTCATGTCCACAGAGGACAAATGGTTGTGATTCCACCTCCGTGGGTCCTGCCTGTCTGACAAGAAAGCAAACAAACAGCACAAATGCCTTCAAAACCTTGCCCAGCTTTGGGTAAGACTGGCCTGATGTCCTTTACACCTGCCCTTCAGCAGCAAGCCCTGAAGATGATCTCACAGCTGTCCTTAATTTAATTTGGGGCAAAATACTGGGCGAGGTTTTAGGCCGGGATCCTAACTGCTCAACACATTAAGGTTGGAAATAGCTGCTGACGGGAGTTGTTCTCCTGTATGACAGCATCTAGGAATTGCAGTCTGGGGTGTGATAGCCTTTCATTAACATCAGCACCCAGGATAATGATGCAAGTACCACTGCTGTACTTTATTACACTCTTGCTGTCGTTTAATTGCTTGATAATAGGTTTTCATAACAATAGAGGCCCATGGCAAGTTGGCTGGAGTAATCCCAGCTGGTGCATTAGCTGTGGCAAAGTTGCCATTAAGGAAGGGAGTTGTTTGGGGAGGTCGATGAGAACAGGTGGCCATTATTTAGGGAAGATAGTTTTGGAACTGAGTCTCATGAGAGAAGCTGAAGTTCCCTTATTTAATAGGAACTATGTGGAAAAGTAAAAGGGCTCCCAGCACCAGGTAGACAAAGGAAGTGCTGTGTTGTAAAACTTCGCGGCTTCATGAAGAGTAAGTGCAGAGAAGTGGAACTCTATGGGGCTTTGTTTCGGTTTTAGCATGGGTAGATAGTCTCTTCTTTTAATGAACTTAACCATAAGCTATCCAGTTTGGTTTCATTTCATGAGAGGTTTTTTTGTGTTTTGGTTTTAATATGGGCAGACATTCTCTTAATGAATTTAACCATAAGCCATCTAGTTTGGGTTTATTGCGTGAGAGGGTTTCACATGCATATAATCCAAACCTCACATGGAGCCTAGGCAGCCTACTACCTTTGAATAATAATGATATTAATCACTATTAATAATACATAATGCTTACATGCAAATGTGTGCTTACATATGCAGACATGGGGGTTCAAACACAAGGATGCAAATGTAGAAATGCTAGTGTTTGTTCCATTTGATGTTAGGGAACTCTAGTGGGATTTTCTTCTCATGAAAGAGCTCATGTCTCATTTGATCACTCTGGGATGTGGGTTTAAGGAAATTAATTAGTTGGAGCAGAGTGGCCTCTGATTTTTATTTTCCCAAGTATTGGACAAGCTGTTTGGTAATTTAGGTGCAATTGCCAGTGGAAGGATGGGTACACAAGAGGACAGTGAGTGTAACTGGCATGGGTTTGTTACTGGGAGGAAAAGGCTAGGAGACAAAATAAGGATGCTTTCCAGAGAGATTTCTCACACAGATTGAAGTTGTAGCTGCCAGTCAAATATCTTTTTCATTTGTGACTCCCAGCTTTCACTCATAAATTTCAATGAATAACAAAGGAGGTTAAAGTCCTGCAAGAGACCATAGTGAGCAACAAACTATTCTTTTGGAGATCCCTTTCCCCACCCTCACGTAGATGGGAAATAAATACAATCCCAGCTTCCTAAATCATTCTAAAATTGCCAGATACCCAATTTTCCTCCCATAAGAGGCATCTTAACCTCCCAGAGAAGGGATATATTACTTTTTGGATTCTCTATTTCTTTTGTATCAGTAGGAAAAATGTCCTCAGTGTAAAAGTGGTCAGGCATTAAAACAGGCTGCCTAGGGAGGTGGTGGAGTCACCATCACTGGAGGTGTTCAAGAAATGTGTGGCCATGGCACTTGGGGACATGGTTTGATGGTGATGCTGGTCTTAGGTTGATGGTTGGACTTGATGACCTGAGAGGGATTTTCCAACCCAAGCAATTCTATGATTCCATGAATATCAGGGTTTTCTGTGAAAAGCATCTGTGTGACAGAGCAGCTGGCTCTGCTGCATCCGAGAGTGGACCTCCACGGCACACTGGGATGTAGGTGGGTGTCCATCGGTGTAAGTGCCCTGCTAGGACTTTGGGGGCTGTACTTTAAAAGCTCCAGTGTACTGCTGAAATGATTTGTGTTCTTCCATGAAATATAAACCAAATACTGGAAACTGCTTAGTCAAACTCCACACATGTTGGGTCTTGGCTCTCTCATACCTGGAAAGGCCAAAGCTTGTCTGGCTCTGGTCTGACTGAAGGGTGGTTTTGCTGACTGAGGAGGTGGAGCTGTAGCCCTGACTTGCTGCTGGCCACTGCACAGCTTTTCCTTCTGGGCTGTGGGTTCAGGTCTCTTCAACAGCTTTTCCAGGCTGATGCCAGGGTGGTGGAAAGCAGGCACAGGACTGAGAAGGAAGGCCACTGACTTTCTGAGAGAGATGCAAGCTACAGTGGTCATTTCTGAAACCTGCAGACATCCTGAGGGATGGTGATTACCCATGGGGGCAAGGCATCTTTAGAAGCAGGTCAATGTGTGATTTCTAGAGGACATCTCCTTTCAGAAAAGTTCATCTGCTCCCATTTCCACCCTAGTAAAAACAGTGCTTTAGACACTGCCAGGATGTTGGTAGGGCAGAACCTTTAGGAACTTGGAGAGAGCAGCAAAAGCTCCTTAAGAAGCTGGATGGGCGTTCCAGAAGGCAAGGTGTACCAGCAGCTGGGTGACTTGGACCTTGCTGATATATTCAGCCTTAGCTGTAGGTTGCCTTACTCCTACATGACCTAGTGCTGAGCAGATGCAGATATGCAGGAATGCAAGTTTCTGAAGGTGATGCTGATTGTTTAGAGGTGACATAGATATTTTACCCAGGTCTTCATGTTAACTCCAAATATTTAGTGGTGAGGCAAGGCTGTTGTTTTGGGGTTTTTGTATCCTCTTTTAAAAAAGATGTCTATAAATGACAAAATAGTTGACAAGAAAGCAAATGATGCCCTGCCTGTTTTTCCTTTTCTCCTCTCAAGTTGAGTGCAAGGACTCGGAGGCAGCTTTGGAGTCTGTTTTAAGAGCCTTCATTCACATCACGTCAAGGTTTCCAGAATGTTTTAAAATCTAAATTAAGCATGATGGCAACACTGCCTGAAAATTATTTTGCTTACAAGTGAAAAGAAACAAAGGCTGTACTGTATAGGTTGTGCTCCAGAGGGGAGTTGTCATCTTGGGTGGATGGATGGATTTGAGACTGCTGAAAGCATTCGCTTGCCTGCTGTGTGTGAGTGACTGGATGTATGCAAGTGGGAAAAACAGCTGTGTGCCCCAGCTGCACTGTGTCACTTGTACAAGATCCCCCTAAAAATGGGTCACAGAACTTCTGATGTGGACCTGGGTGTGAAGATTTTGCATGGCTGCACATATTCTACCACTTCTACCCCACACATTTACTATCTTGCTTCCCTGAGCCTTGCACGTGTGCTCTGCTTCGTACTGAGACCGCACAGGAAAAATTCCTTCTTCCTTTGCTAGCCTCCAGATAGCAGCAGCATACCTGCTGTTGAGAGGTTCTTACTTTGATTTCCACCCCCTATATTTATCATGTTATTAATTCCCCTTCATAATATTAAAAATGTTAATTTGGTGTTTGCTAAGTCTCCTGTTTCCCGGTGAGGATAAGACCAAGCTGTTTAATCTTGCCACACAACCCGCTGCAATTTTGAAGCATTGTTATCATTTTGATTGCTCTGTAAGGCACCTCCCAGAACAATTACAAACTGCAGACTGGAGCTGTGGCAAGCTGCTTGTCAGCCCTGCTCAGGAAGCCTTTGCAAACTGGCCTTCAAACCTGTGTCTGGAGTGTTTGTTTGCTGAGACACTGACAGACAGCTCCTTGGAAGAAGGACTTGCAGGAGAAAGCAGCTGGGGCAGGGTTTGAGCAGACAAGGTGCTTGAAGGGAGGGGAGCTCTGGTCCTGTACAGTCAAGGGCCCTGGGTAAAACATTTGAAAAGTGAAGTTACCCATATGAGAGGGGACATGAAAATGGCTCTCAGGAGAGAGCATAAGGGAAAGTCACCCTCTTTCTGCAAGGAGAAAGCTGATAAGTGAATCATAGATGGTTTGGGTTGGAAGGGACCTTGAAGATTATCTAGTTACAAACCCCTGCCATGGGCAGGGACACCTCCCACTAGCCCAGGTTGTTCAAGGCCTCCTCCAGCCTGGACTTGAACACCTCCAGGGATGAGGTATACACAACCTCCCTGGGCAACCTGTTCCATTGTTTCCCCACCCTCACTGTAAAGATCTTCCTAATCTTCAGTGTAAATCTACCCTGCTCTAGTTCAACACCGTTGTCCCTTGTCCTATAACCATAGACCCTTACAAACACCACCTCTCCAGCTTACCTATAGGCCCCCTTCAGGTACTCAGCCTGTCCCCACAGCAGAGGTTCTCCAGCCCTCTGATCATGTTTTGGCCCTCCTCTGGACCCTCTTCAAAAGATTCATGTCCTGCTCACGTTGGTTGCACCATAACTGGACACGGTGCTCCAGGTGGGGTCTCAGCAGAGCAGAGGGGCAGAATCTGACCTGCTAGCCTTGCTTCTTTTGATGCAAGCCAGGCCCCTGTTGGCTTTTTGGGCTGCCAGCACATGTTGCCAGCTCATATAGGATAGAATAGAATTAACCAGGTTGGAAAAGACCTTCGAGATCATTGAGTCCAACCTATCATCCAAACCCATCTAATCAACTAAACCATGGCACCAAGCGCCCCATCCAGTCTCCTCCTGAACACCTCCAGCAATAATAACTTCATCACCTCCCTGTGCAGCACATTCCAATGGCAAATAACTCTTTCTGTGAAGAATTTCTTCCTAACATGCAGCCTAAATGTCCCCTGAAGCATCCTCATCCACCAGCACCCTCAAGTCCTTCTCTGCATGGCTGCTCATCACCTAGCCTGTATTTGTGCTTGGATCTCCTTCTTTGATGCTTCCTGGCACTTCCATCCTTTGCTGTCCCAGGTCTGGTGAGCCGCCTCTTAGGGATATGGTGGTGCACTGGAATTCTTTCTTTTGCCCTCCAGGTGTGAATTGCTCCAGTCATATCAAAACATAGAAAAAGTGAGTTGTAACTCCTTAACAAAAGGGTAACAACAGGCTAAAAATAGAAGCATGTTTCTGATGCAGAAGCAGCATTACAGTGGTGGTTGGCTATGAGGTGGGCTTGGAGATGAATAGGTGTGTGGGTGTCTGGAACGGGACATGGGATACTTTGTGTGCCATGAGTTAAAGGAGATAGGTTGCTGCCCACAGTGACTTATTTCAAGTGGCTTATATTTGGCACAGTGTGCCTTCAGATTACAGAAGGAACTGCTAAGCATGGAGCTCTTATTCCTCTGCTCAGGCTTAGCAATTATGAAGAATAAAAAAAAATTTACCAGTGCCTAAGCTCTTAGATAGTTATAAACATGGGGAGAATTAAGGGACAGGCAAATTATAGCAACCCAGCTAAACCACTATAATTAAGGCTGAATTGCTTTTTATATTATGGCATTCATGGAGTAAAATGTTGAAATAAATGAAAAGTAAAAGCTCAAATACTGTTTCTGACTGAAAATCTGTTCTATGTAACAATGTGTGTGTAACTTTAAGTTTCTCTCTTCCGCCTCCACTTCTTGCTGATGATGCCCTGACCTCCAGATTGAAATGTCTCTGAGCTTCTCAAGCTGGGAGGACTGGTCTTGCTCTTGCAGGGGTCCAGCCTGCAAGTGCAGCCCTCTGGAACACTCAGTGCCCTACAGGAAAGGCTCCTAAATCGTTTGTGTGGGTTTAAAATCTCCTGTGATGTGGAATCAGAGATGCCCCAATGTCCTTAACATTTGGAGTAGGAGCCAAAAGAGCTGATTTTTGGTGCTGGATTTGTTTTGTTTATTTGTTTGTTTGGTTTTTTGGGGGACAGGGAGGATAGTGGATGTTGACTGAGTCACAGAATGGCAGGGGTGGAAGAGATCTTTGAGTCCAATCCCCCTGCCAAAGCAGGATCACCTAGGGCGGGTCACACAGGCATGCAGCCAGATGGGTCTTGAAAGTCCCCAGAGAAGGAGAATCCACCGGCACTCTGGACAGTCTGCTCCAGAGCTCCAGCACCCTCACAGTAAAGAAGTTTCTCCTCATGTTGAAGTGGAACTTCCTGGGTTCTACTTTGTATCCATTGCTCTTTGTCCTATCACAGGACAGCACTGAAAAGAGCCTGGCCCCTTCTTGACATTCACCCCTCAGATATGTATAACCATTGATAAGATCCCCTCTTAGCCTTTTCTTGTCCAGCCTAGACAGCCCCAGGTCTTTCAGCCTTTCCTCATCAGATAGATGTTCCAGTCTCTTCTTCATCCTCACAGCCTTCATTAGGTGTTCTCTAGCATCTCCATGTCCCTCTTGAACTGGGGAGCCCAGGACTGAACACAAGACTCTAGATATGTTCGCACTAGGGCTGAGTACGAGGGTAGGAGACCCTCCCTTGACTTGCTGGCCACACTCTTCTTAATGCATGCCAGGAAACCATTTCCTTTCTTGGCCACAAGGGCACATTGCTGACCCATGGATAACTTACTGTACACCAGGACTCTGAGGTCCTGCTCCATGGAGCTGCTTTCCTGCAGGTCAACCCCTAATGGTTGGTTGGTTTTAATTGTAACTGATTTATTTCATACTGTCTGAGCAGACACACTTCTACACAGCAGACCTGTCTGACTGCCTATACATCTCCATCAGTCCCCTGCTAATAATGGGGCTGGTTTCCACTGAAGCTGACAGTAATGTAGAGGCTTCAGAGATACTAAGTTCGGCCAAGTATGGTGAAAATCCTCAGCTAGAGGCAAAAAAGAACTACATTAAAGCTCCTTCAGGGGGAAAGTGAGGCAGAACTCAATCTGTGTTGGCTTTGAGAGGCAGCTGCCAGACCTAACGAGATTGAAGGTGTTATCAGCTGGGCACACAGGGGCTGTGGGAAGAAGCTGAAAGTACATAGAGAGGAGGTTAGCAAATCTAGGACATGGGTCTTGCTGTTTGAAAGCTTGTTTGGATCAGCAGGTTTGTAATGGGAATAAATTCCAATGTGTGAGTTTCAAAGGCATCCCTACAGCTTAGGGGCAGAGGCTTTCTTCCTGACGGGAAAAGCACCACATAGAAGTAGTCTGAAGACTGATAAAGTGGGGAAAGAAACAGTACAGAAGAACAAAACAGAACAGAATTCTTGGGCTGATGGGGATATTATGCACATGACAGGTGACATTGTGCCCATCTAGGCTGCAGTAATGTAATTGCAGCTGCATTCTGCATTGTTCTGGCACAAGAAGCCAGACTCGTGGCACTGCTTACCCACCTCACCTCCCAGTCTGTAAACCACAAGGCGATTCTTTGGAGGCCATAAGAATGACTTCTAGATCTGGCTTACATTAATTTGGGACTCCCTTTCAATTGTCTCTTGAGCTGTGAAACGATGGAACTTGCAAGCAGATCTGAACGCTCCTCGTGTTCCTGGTAAACTGATTTCCTGAAGGACAAAGTATGGCCACCGTTGAGGGCTGCTCTTAGTCCCAACCAAACTGAACATTGATCTCAGCATGTTCAGGGGTGGGGTGGGGAAAAACCATGATCTCACCCTGAACGGGAGCAGCAGTGAACCTTTTTTCTCTGTTTCTCCATTCCCTTTCATGTAAGCTTTGCTGTCTCTTTGTAACCATCTGCTGCAGCGCTGTGCCCTCTGTGCTTCTGTAACATTTGAGAGGGTGTTTTTTTGTTTGTTTGTTTCTGTGGCTGTGGAGAAGAGCTGGAGGAAGTAAGCTCTGAAAGTTCAGAAGCAAAAGAGCAAATGAGGCAAAGGGCATTCCAATTTAAGGGAATTCAGAATTTGTTGTTAAAAACATAACTGGTTAGAAATCCTAAGAACTGAAAATACAGTGATCAGGCTGTTGTCTCAACCATCTGCCAGGATCTTCATTTAACCCTGAGTGTACCTTCATGGTGTCCCTGGCTTGTTGGCTGCTGGGCCCTTCGCTACAAGAAAGATACTGAGTTGCTGGAGCATGTCTGGAGAAGGGCAAACAAAGCTGGTGAGGAGCAGCTGGGGGAACTGGAGTTTGTTAGTCTGGAGAAGAGGAGGCTGAGGGGAGACCTCATTGCTCTCTACAGCTCCCTGAAAGGAGGTTGCAGTGAGGTGGGGGCTGGTCTCTTCTCCCTAGAATTAGGTGATACAAGGAGAGGAAATGGCATGAAATTGTGCCAGGAGAGGGTTAGTTTGGAACAATTTCTTTGCTGCAAGAGTGGTCAGGCTGCCCAGAGAGGCTGTGGAGTCTCCTTCTCCGGAGATTTTCAAAACCCATCTGGATGCATTCCTGAGCAGCCTGCCCTAGGTGATCCTGCTTTGTCAGGGAGGTTGGGCTAGGTGATCTCTGGAGGTTGTCTCCAACTTCTAACATTCTGTGGTTCTGTGATTTCCTTGTCTTGTTTCAGACTGGTTCACAGTTGTAGTCATTAGGCCTACCAGAGACTGAAGGGAACACAAATGCATGTAGAAGAACCCCTTAGAACTGGCCAATAAGTCATATTGCTGACTGACAGCTTTGCTGGACAGATGGTTTCTTACAGGAAATATTTTCTCTGTTAAGTTTCCTTAAGCTTAGAGTAATTTAAGATAATCTGTAAACAGAGAAGGAGTCTGAGCAGTTAGACAGCTCTGCACTGCTTTTGCCTTTTCCTAAATTTGTATGAAATATCCTCTGCAACTCCAGAAGGACTTAGCTGGGGATGTGATTTGATGGCTGAGCAGGATAACTCTGCATGATAACTTATGATAAAAAATAAAAGAATCATATTCTGCTGGAAGACAAGAAGGAAAGGGGAGAGATGTGCTGCTTCTGTTTGGGAACTGTGCTACATAAGCATCAGTGATTCCATGTGGTTTATAGATTTGCTTGTCAGTTTAATGGTTTATTATCAGGGATCCAGTCAAAACTGGCAATAAAAAGAACATAGCTATACTTTGATTCAAAGTCTGCAGCAGATATGCCAGCAGAAAGGATAAATAAGGCATAGAAAATATGCTGTTAATAAGGGGAAATACTAGTAGTGGTAAGCATATTTCACATGCTTTATTTTGGTTTCAAGCAGAGTGTTGAATACACTTAAATTATTAAGTCATAGTGAATAATACCTTGAGCATGGGTTGAAATATTCCCTTCTAGAGCAAACTTGGGTTTGTTCTTGTAAATCTGTCTTATAAATAATTTTCAGGGAGGAAAAAAACAAAACCAAACTTAGTCCTTTCTACTTTTGTGTACTTTACAGAAAGGGACTCTCTTCTATATGAGGATCTCATTGCTATTCCCTGCTGATCTCCACTCCAAGTGAGGAAATGTGATGCAGGATTTCTGGCATCAGGGCTGTGTGTTATTCTGTCCTTCAATGGCCAGGCACAGTGTGCAGGTGAGAGAATGTAATGTGACTGGGTAAAGTTCACTATTATCACTCCCGTTCCATGCCAAAAAGCCACAGTCTGGCCAAGCAAGTGGCTGAGGAAAGGGCAGCAGGCCCTGGGTCAGGCAATTAACTGTGTTGTGCCCTTTTGGACCAGGTTCTTCAGCTACCTGCAGGAGAGTTGTGAGAGAGAGGCTGAATTCAAAAGGTTGAAAGTAGAGTAGCTCTCTGTACAGCTGGCTTCTAGAGCTCAGGCTTCCTTTGCTGACACCTTTCTTGCAATGGGAGGAAAAGGAAACAAGAAAATTATAGTCAGCAATTTTCAAGTGTATTGGATGGTTTCACCATGAGAACAGATAGACATTGGAATCATCTCCTAAGAGAAGTGGTGGATTCTCCTACACTGGTGAGCTTGCCAGGGTGCTGGGCCAGCTTATTTCAACCTAGAAAGGTTGGAGCAGATGATGCTTGGGGTCCCTTCCAAGCTGGCATTCTGCGATTCTGGAGAAATGATGGGGCAGGGATGACTTTTCTCTGGGCTTTGCTCAGTCTGCTCACTTGCACACTGCTCCTGCATGTCCATTCTTAAGTTGTTTTGCTCTCTTACCTGTTCCTGTTTTCACATTTTAGGGCTGGTCTCCTCTTGCATGCAACAGGTGACATGAGGAAATGGCCTCAAGTTGTGCCAAGGGAGGTTCAGGTTGGGTATTAGGAAAAATTTCTTCATGGAAAGGGTTCTCAGGCACTGGAACAGGCTGCCCAAGGAGGTGGTGGAGTCACCATCCCTGGAGGTGTTTAAAAGCCATGTGGATGTGGTGCTAAGGGATGTGGCTTAGTGGCAGTAGCTCAGCAGTAGTGGTGGGATTATGAACTCTAGCTGAGTGGTTGGACTTGATCGCAAAAGCCTTAACCGTTGTGTGATTCTGTGATGTCCACTAAAGGTGTAGCCAAACATCTTAATATCTTTTAAGACAGATCTAAGCCAAGCCCAACATTTAAAAACCTGAAATGAGAGAAGAAGCTGCAGAAAGCATGTCACCAACTGACACCTTTTCTGCTCAGGAGGCTGGGTTTGTCTCTGCTGTGTTAACTCTGTGTGGATGCAGTAGATACTTCCTCATCAGATTAAAAACGACTGCCTCTACCCCATCTTTCTGGGACAGATCAGTCTGGAGACTGGCAGAGAGAAGAAACTAGCTTGTTCTGTTTTACTTAGCAGCCTCACACAAGCATGATGAGAAAATCCATTGCAAGAAGGAATCTATATTCCCTTTAGACACAAAGCTGCTCTTACCCCCTGATCCGGAGCTCCAGGTGCCACCGGGGTTTGTGTGTAAGATCTTCAAACCCTCAGTGCAGCTCCTGTGTTGGTGCTGGGGAGGTAAAGCATCTGTGTGGGCGACCCCAGGGCTTCCTGAGCCTGGAAGACAGGTGCTGCTGCAGCTCAGTGATCTCTTCCAGATACACTGGGGAGAGGCAGCTGAAGCATGGGGAAACCAGTGCTGAAGTTCAGAATGCAGTGTGGAGGCTTCGGAGTGAAAAGGTTGTTAATGGGCCAGGAGGGTGCAGTGTATATTTGGTACAGCTGGCACAGAAATCCACTGAGGGAGACCTTGTTGCTACCCCATTGATTTCAGCTGCAGTGGGGAATACTTTGTACTTGTATAACCAATGCCTGTCTGCAAGTCCCCAGACAAAGTGGAAAAATGTGTTTAATACAAGAAAATGGAAAAGTCAGCTTCTCTTTTACTGAAGTGCATGGATTGACCTCCTGATCCTTCCAGAAAGAAATTGGTAACATCTGGAAAGGCTCAGTGACAGGCATTTGTGGGGAGAAACAAAGGAGAATGAAAAGAAAATAGGGAGGACTTTTGTGGCTTCAGCAAGCAGGAAGGGCTGAGCTGGGCAGCAATGTAACAGTCAAGTAAGTTAGCAGAGGTGAGGCCTTGTGGTTGATCACTGGAGTGTCTTCATGTGCAGGTACTCAGTCTTGTAGTTGGCAGGTTTGTTAGACTACCTTGGTGGAGCTTTTGCAGTTGAATTTTGCCTCCTGTGCTGTATGCAGATCTCCAGACCCTCATCTCATGTGCTTTTAATCATCCCTTGGCCTCAGTTGGCTGTAGTGAAGGCTTGCTTTGTGGTGGTTCTGCTGGACTTGACCCCAGTTGCAGAAGCCAGAGCTGTGTTCTGCCTCATTTTCTTGACCTGCTTCTTTTTTTCTACCTGGAGTCCTGGTCTGGAGAGATTTCTAATTGTTATGGAATATATTTGTAATGTGGCTGAGAGACCTGGGCTTGAATAAAAGCACATTTCTCTGTACCTTAAAAGTGCTATCTTAGGTGAGCATCTGTTTGAATAGGAGTCATCAGTGTCTAGTGACCTTCCATTGTCCCTGCCCTGTTCAGCTCTTCAATGGGTTGTGGAGACTGTGCAGTAAGACCTTCTGTGTAGGCAGAATTCCCAGACTATAACACTGCAGTGAGAAGCCTGAAAGGTGGTTTGAAAAGTTGTTAGAAGGCTGTTATTGGAGCTGACTGGAAGTGAAGTCTGGCGTGGAGCTGTCAGTGCAGTGGGCTGAGTGCAGACAAACACACGCTTGTGTGGAGACCTCCAAAGTGCTGGGACACGGCCACACTGCCAAAACAGAGGTGGTGGTGGTGAACTCAAAGGTAAAAGGCTATGCATGGGGAAGGAAGATGGCTTTGTGTGTTAAATGCAATTCATCACTTGCTCTGCCTGCTGTAAGAGATATAAAGCAGAGTTTCTGCTCAGCACAAAGTAGTTGCTCTTGCTTCAATTCCCATCTGAGATGTTCCCCCACCTCTTCCCCCTCCCTTTTGCCATGGGGGCTGTCCCTATTCTGTGCTCTCTATTGCTTTTGAAATCTCAAAGGCAGCATGTGTGAGGGAAAATGCAATTTCCAGAAGAAGGGAGGGCCTGGCAGTATCTGGAGCCCATAGCACTGCCTGTGGCCTGCAGCCCATGCTTTGTGCTCTGGATCCGCTCCCTTTTCTCCAGCGTTTTCTGATGAACAGCTGAATGCCCTAGATGGTCACGCTTGGGTACTTGTGGTTTGTGGCAATTAGTGAAGGGTTGAACAGGGTGTACATGAACAGGAGAGACCAGTACAGCACCCTGTGCAGCCAGAGAGAAGTGTGTATGCCTTTCAAACTGGTTAGATCCTCAGAGTTGAGGAGGAAGCATAGCTCTGGAGGTTAAGGCTGCTGCTGGTGTGGCAACATCCTGTGCAAGGATGGGGATTGGATCCAGCCCCTGGGCAGTGATGCTGGGACTTGTAATTGGGAATAAGACAAAATTGTGCCAGGGAGGACAACCTGGTCTAGGGGGAAGTATCCCTGCCCATGGCAAGGATGTTTGACCTAGAAGATCTTTAAGGTCCCTTTCAACCCAGACCATTCTATGATGATTTGCACAGGATCAAGCCTGTGTTTCACTCTGATGCAAACCTCTGTGACATGTGCAGATCAGATACTCATTAGTCAGAGGAAACCCAACATCTTAATTGGAGAGGGGTTATTTGTGGTTGTGTGTTTACTGTATGGAAAATAACAACATGCTAAAGAAGCAGCAGGTGGGGGTTGCTGTTTTTTAACCTGACTCATGGTCAAAGTGGGGAATAAAACTGAGCTGCTGCTACTGCTGTTGTTCTCTTTTGTTTTCCTTTCCACTTCTTGGCTAATATCTATGTGATGACCCTGGTGTGACTGTCAGATTGCTACAGTTCTGCACTTGACACTCTGCTTCTGTGTTTGCCCCACAAGGGTCAAGGATTTACAGAAGTCTTAGCTGCATCAGGAATACAGGATGAGGCAGATACTCCACACACAGTTTACCTTGTTTATCTGAGAGTGAAAACAGCTACTTGAAGAGGGGAGAAATAAGAGTTTATGAGCTCTGAATGAAAATAGCTGTGCTCCCTCTCCCCATGAATCTGTAATCCTCTCTTTCTCTCTGTCTCCTTAGCTGTAGGAAGGTGGTGTTTCTAATTTGTAGTGTAAGAAAAAGCATGGTATGATAGACCCAGCTGATTACATCATCACTCCTTGTAAAATAACAGTTCCCACATATTTTATTTAACTGGGGGACAATGAGTGCAGTGGGGACAGCTGGCATCAACTTGGCAGGAATCCTTTTGAGATTTATTGGTTTTTTACTATGTTCCTCTTACAACCTCCACTTGCTCTCTTGGATGCTGATGTTACTTTCTAATAGGACTCATCCTTTTCCTGCTGCTGGGTAGAAGAGTTGATCTGCTTAGCTTCACATCCTTCTTGCTACCAGTTATGTGTGCCTTTTAGGACTTTGAAATTTTTATGTTCCTCCCTTCCCCATCAGAACATATCACAGAACAGTAGGGGTTGAAAGAGACCTCTGGAGGTTGTCAAGTCCAGCCCCCTGCCAAGGCAGGTCACCTACCGAAGGTCACACAGGAGCGCATACAGGCAGGTTTTGGAAGTCGCTAGAGATGGAGACTCTACCAGCTCTCTGGGCAGCCTGCTCCAGTGTTCCATCACTCTTAAGTTAAAGAAGTTTCCCTTCATGTTTAGATGGGACTTCTTATGTTCAAGTTTGTGCCTGTTACCCCTTGTCCTGTCACAAGGCACCACTGGTTGCATCCTCCTGACACCCACCCTTGAAGTACTGATAAACACTGATGAGATTCCCCTTCAGTCTTCTCTTCTCTAGAGTAAAAAGGGAGTTGTAGAGAGCAGTGAGGTTTCCCCTCAGCCTCCTCTTCTCCAGTCTAAGCAATCCCGATATCCTCAGCTGCTCCTTAAGGAGACCCATTCTCCAGACCCTTCACCAGCTTTGTTGCTGTTCTCTGGACACACTCCAGCACTTCAATGTCTTTAGCAGGCTTATCAGCTCATCTGAAATTGTATCAAACTCAGCCCTGTGATATAATCCATCCAATGTTTGTTTCTTTCAGGGTTCCAAGAAGCAAGTCCCAGAGGAGGAACATGCATGAGGGAAGACCTGACTGGTAAGAAAAACCCAATGGGAAGTTCAGTTTCTTTTTTGGTACAAGGCAAAAATAATCTATTTGGCATACAAAATGGCCACAGCAAATTTCCTCTTACTATGTCTATACATTGCCAGGGATAATTCATCAGACTGAGTAGTTAGTTTTGGTGGTGATGAAATGTTCCTGAGCTGTGCACTTAAACTCTCCTGGCTGTTGAGAGAGCGCTTTTACCAAAGGCTCAAAATGAAGCATTGCTGTAGCTGTGAGATATTCTGGCCTTACATGGTGCAGTCTTCTTCACAAAGTTACTAGCATGGCATCTCCCTTCCCAAAAATGCCATCTCCCACCCTGAAACAGTAGTTTGCATGAGAGATTCTACCTGTCAGTAGAAAGCTCTATAAAAGCTGCAGAAGAAGACATTTAACTGAAAACACTGGTGGAAACAGTGTGCACGTGGGTATGGAGGCAGAGAAAGGGCTGGGTTGTAGTTGAGCCTGCTGAAATGCAGTTCTTTCTGACTGGATGTCTGGGTGATGTATTCCTAACAGAATATTAACCAGTTCGTCTGAACAGAGACAGTGGATCACTTCTGCCTTGCAGGAAATCTGCTCTGCAATACAGGGCAGAATGTCTGCACTGGGTTTTGGGTCTTGTTCTCTGTGGCAGCAATAAATGCAGCAGCAGTGGCCTGCTTTGTTGCTTCTTCAGGCTGTAATTGAGATCTTTGGTTCTAGATCAGAGGGGTAAATTACAAATAAGTAAATAAATCCATCACTCTGTAAAACATTTAATGGAGGGGGAAAAAGGGGTGGTGGGGGGAGAATTCCTTGATGCACATTGCAGTAGATATGTCTTCAGATACCCTGTTTGGGAAGCTGTTGGTTAACAAACCCTGCAGTCTGCTTTATACAAGAGAAGCTCCCTGCTCCTTCATTCTGTTTGTTCCGCTGGTACCTGCCTGCAGGAACAGGAAATTTCTGTGATGATCTTACAGAAATACCTGGAGTTGTGTCATTTATTCACCTTCTGAGGGAACTATTGTGTTAAACAGGGACAGAGTGAGGAGAACAGACTGGGGAGGGAAGAGTGCAAACACATTTCAGAGAGTGCTGGTGGAAAGCTTCCTGTCTGTGAGGGTTAATTATGACAAAGAATCCTGATTTTTATTTTATCTTATTTTATTTTATTAATTTTTTTAACCTTGCACATTCTTTCAGAAAAATGATTGCATTTTGTGTTTGGTAAATACCACTGTGGGGGGTGGTGGTGATGAAGATACTGCTACAAAATATGGATTAGTGCATACAAGAGGGATATGGACATGCTGGAACATGTCCAGAGAAGGGCCACGAGGGTGATCAGAGGGCTGGAGCACCTCTCCTATGAGGACAGACTGAAGGAGTTGGAGCTGTTCAGTCTGGAGAAGAGAAGGCTCCGAGGTGACCTCACTGTGGCCTTCCAGTATCTGAAGGGGGCCTACAAGAAAGCTGGGGAGGGACTTCTCAGACTATCAGGTAGTGATAGGACTAGGGGGAACAGAATGAAGCTGGAGGTGGGGAGATTCAGGCTAGATGTGAGGAGGAAGTTCTTCCCCATGAGAGTGGTGAAGCCCTGGAATGGGTTATCCAGGGAGGTGGTTTGAGGCCCCATCCCTGGAGGTGTTTAAGACCAGGCTGCATACAATACAATACACCAGGTTGAAAGAGACCTTCAAGATCATCGTGTCCAACCCATCAACCAATCCAACCCACCTAAACAACTAAACCATGGCACCAAGCACCCCATCAAGTCTCCTCCTGAACACCTCCAATGATGGTGACTCCACCACCTCCACGGGTAGCCGATTCTAATGGGCAATCACTCTCTCTGTATAGAACTTGTTCCTAACATCCAGCCTAAACCTGCCCTGGCACAGCCTGAGACTGTGTCCTCTTGTTCTGGTGCTGGCTGCCTGGGAGAAGAGACCAACCTCTGCCTGTCTACAGCCTCCCTTCAGGTAGTTGTAGAGAGATGAGGCTCTGGCCAGCCTGATCTAGTGTGGGGTGTCCCTGCCCATGGCAGGGGAATTGGAACTAGATCATCCTTGTGGTCCCTTCCAACCCTGACTGATACTATGATACTATGATACTATGATGGTGTTGAAGTTCATGGGACTTCTAGCAGTCCTAGTCACTGTAAGCCCTGCCTGCAAGTGTTAGGTGTCCAGGAGCAGTAAAGAACTTCTTCCTAATATCCAGCCTGAATCTCCCCTCTTCCATCTCAAAGCCATTGCCCCCTTGTCCTGTCACAAGAAGCCCTTTTAAAAAGTCTTTCCTCAGCTCTTCTGTAGCCTCATTCACATACTGGAAGGCTGCCCTAAGGTCTCCTTGGAGACCTCTACTAAGTTTTAATGACCTCCTGATATACTCTTGTGACATTACAAGTAAATATTACTAATTAGCTACAAGGGCTAAACATTTTTGATGATGGGCAATTGAGATTGCTGCTTTATTTAGTTCATCATTAGGTTGGAAAAAACACTTTTCCCTGGAGTAATAAACTGGTTGGCTGCATCTGAAAAATTGGATTAGCACTGTGGTTTTCTTGACTCTAAAGCAAATCCTTGTTTAAGATACATTTTAAATTATAAGGCAAGATGTGAAGCTTGAGGAGGGTGGATTTAGACTGGAAATTAGGAAGGAATTCTTGACAGTGAGGGTGGTGAGACATTTAAACAGGTTGCCCAGGGAGGTTGTGGATTCTCCTTCCCTGGAGGTTTTCAAGGCCAGGCTTGATGAGGCTTTGAGCAACCCGAGCTAGTGGGAGGTTTCCCTGCCCTTGGCAGTGGGGTTGGAACTGGATGATCTTCAAGGTCTCTTCCAACTCAAACCATTGTATGGATCTGTGAAAGAATCTGTGTGTCTAGATTGAAGTTCTTATGTTTGGGAAAATGACTTACTGTGCCAAAGCTGATGACCAAAGATGGTTAGTTGGCAGAGTTGAGCTAGATGAATTTTAATTGATGGGTGCTGAAGGTTTCTGTTGAACGAAGGGTTTGTACTTTAAACACAGTGTCCTAAGAGCCATTTCCCCCTAATTCACCTGGAAGTTGCCTTATATTCTGAAGCCAACCTCTTTGACTGCCTTGATACCTCCTGTGGGGTACATAGTGGTGAGTTATTGCTGTGCTTTGACAGCTTTTCAAGCACGTTGCCTGCATGGAACAGGGCCGTATAAAACGCAGCCTCACAGAAGCCAACTTGTAATTTGCCATTGTAGGAATAGTAAAACGAGCCCTGAGCGTTTCTCAAGTTTCTGAGCGGTAAAGCACACCTTTTTATCTCCGACAGACACTTCTTGCTTCTGGCATGAGGCAGGAAAGTTCAGCCACTGAAAGTCCTAAGTGAGAGCTCTGAGCTTCCAGATCTGAGAGGGTGTGGGAATGCATGTGAGGGGGCTGGTGGAGCAGGCAAAACATCTCCTGCATCCTTCTCCCAAGGAAACACGTGTGAGAGGAGAAGGACAACAGGCTCCTCTGATCTGCTCTCACTAGCAGTTTCTTACTTGGCCACCCAGCTGACCCAAGATAGCTGCCTGCCTTGTTCTTTCTTTTCCCTTGGCTCTTGCCTGATGTTGGAAGTTCTTGCTGCTAAGGAGTACATTTCAGCATCAATTATGTCAACAGAAACCACTGCAATCTGCAGGCGGGCCAACCCCTGCATTGTCCAGAGATTCCTGCTTTGAATTTCCTAGAGCTTACAGCTCAGAACTGTAACAATCCTCCTGTGTGTAAGCAAAAATCCTGGGTATATAGAATATTTGAAACTCAGCTTGGGATATTTTTGCCATTCCCCTCCCCCCAATGCAACCTATTTAATAATTCATACAGGACAATGTTTTTTGGATGCAAAGTCAATGTAAAGTCTTCACCAATATCAACCCCAGCATCTGTTGCAGTGTTAAATCTCATACAGCTGGCCTTGGCCCATCGGTCTAGCCCACTCAGATCCTTCTGCAGAGCCTTCTCACTCTCCAGCAGAACAACACTTCCACGTAGTGTCGTCTGCGGATATGCTGTGGAATTTTGCTCCCCCATTAGGCAGACCATGGCTGTCCTAGAAACATTTCTCCAAAGTTTTATTGTATTCACGACACTCAGCTCTGTCTCTGAGTCAGATAGAGCATGCAAATGAAGCCAAATCATGTGCTACCCATCTCCTTAAGGAGCTTGATTCTTTGAAATGATTCCTATACCCCTTCTTCCTTTTCTCCTGGGCTATGATGCTGTGGGTTTTAGGATGTTTTTAGCAGTTCTACAGAAGAACTCAAAGAGCAGAGACAAGCACAAAGAGGTAGATACACCTATGAGGTGTGGAGGTTCCTGGGGTCCAGAGAAGGGGAAAAAAACTTTCTCTAGCAGCATGCTGTAATGCTGGCAATAAGAAATGTACTGGGAGCAGTAATGTGCTCCTGAGGGTTAATAAGAGTGGTGCCAGTGACATCACTTGGCAGAGGAAAAGACCCACTGAAGCCTGGAGTGACAATGGCTGCTGAGACTTTCTTTTACAACTTAAGCTTTTGCAACCCTGTGCAGCAGAGACAGAAGGAGAAAAAGAGAACTTAAACAGTTCAAATGCTGCCAGTTGGCATTGCTGAGAGAATGCATGTAAATGGCAGAAAATTAACAGATTATGTCCTGCCAAGTTTCTTCTTAATTGATGTCATTCAGACCTCCTCAGCAGGCATTGTAACAGCAGAAATTCTTTCTCCCCAAGGTTCTTCACTGCTTAAATAAGACAATGCAATTCCTCAGTAAGCCCCAGAGCTGAAACTAGTTTTTCCTGAAATCTTGACCTGATAATGCCTGTGGGCTCAACCTTGCAAGGTGCTGAGTGTCTCAGCTCCACTGACTTCAGAGGTTGATGATACACTCAGCCTCCTTGAATAATTAAACTTCTTCCAGCAGTTCATCTCAGACAGGAAGGGTTTTCCTTCTGAAGCCTGGCATGGAGAAGTATGAGGGTCAAATGTTACAGCTGCCTGTACCTTCCCCTTCTCAGTAGGGGCTGTAGCATCACTTTTGTTATGCTTTATGCTGGCGCTTCACAAACCAAATCGTACAACCTCCCTGAAAATTATATGCCAGATCTAGACCTACTTTTCAGCAAATAAATCTAAAAGCAAGGTTAGTACTTGGAATTGGAACATAATCACAGTTTTGTTTAAAGGAAAAAAGAAAATAACCCAATCTGCTCTCCATGCTGGTTTGATGGACACTAAGGGAGCCATTGTGGTTTGTTATGTTTCTGACCTGCTAATTAAAGAGGGCCTAAAAAACCCAACCCTGACACAGAGGATGTTTTGTGGCTTATTCTGTGAGTCCCTGAATTGTCTTTGCCAGAACTGAATGTGATAGCTTTAGATGTTAGACAGTATGTTTGAGCTTATATGATTAACACCAAGGGCTTTGATACCTGAATTTCACTTTGCTATGGAGTTTTGACCTCCCTTGTGCAATTTTTCTGTCTCCAGACTTAGTTAAACAAACAGGTTTAAAAGCTTAATTAATATTTTAAAGGGTTTAAAATCCCTGTGTGTAAAATAAAGATCTGTGAAGCTACCATTTGGGGGCTTAAAGTTCTTATCTCTGTGTACTGGTGGTGAGTGGTACAGGTGTTACTGTAGGACCTAGAAATCTTAATCATGGCTTGGCTGGGCTGGGTGTTCTGTAAATACAAACAAAACAGCACAAAAAGCTTCTGAAAGTTCACGTAATAAGAAATGTGATATATTCATCTCCAGCCACAAGAGGATTTTTCTGTGTTTATATCCCAAAGAAGCAGGTGAACACAGGTGAGAATATGGGCTTGAGTCATTTGAAGATGTGTGGTCAGAACCATTGTGCTGTCCCGGTGGCTACCTCATCTTGTGGGAGTCTACACAACACCAGGTTGGAGGGTACCCCAAGGATCACCTGCTCCAACCTTTCCAGGTGATAGTGGAGCTGAAATGAGCTGGCCCAGCACCCTGGCAAGCTGGGTCTTCAAACTGTCCAGTGTAGGGGAATCCTCTGCTTCCCTTCAGAGATGATTCCAATGTCTGACTGTTCTCATGGGGAAGCATTTTGTTCTGCAGTTCAATGGGCATATCCCCAGCAGTAACTTTTTCCCATCACCCCTTGTCTTTTCTGTGGGACTCCTTGTGAAATAGAAGTCTCCATCCTCTTGGTAGCCACCCTTTAGGTAATGGTCCATGGTAATAAAGTCTCCCCTAAAACTTTTCTCATATGGTGTGGCTTCCAGTCCTCTGCTCACTCTCATTGCCCTTCTCTGGACACTCTCCAGCCTCTCCACATATTATTTCTTTTTTTTCGGTGTGGGTTTGGATACATAGTTTTGAAATGAAGAGAACAGAGCAGTGCAAAGCATCCCCCTCCTTGAGAATGTTTACCATTATTCGAATGGCAGGGAGGGACGCAAGCTCCACTCTAAGTTGTCCACCTTCAGCACAGATCCTTCTTACCAATGCAAGTAGCTGCAGTGACATCACAGAGTCTTTTTACCTGTCAATTCAAAGAGCAATAGATCACTTGCCAGGGCTGGGTTACCATGTAGTGAGGCTTTACTGAAGGTTTCTGATTCACTGGTGTGTTTTAAGGCAGTGCCGTGAGCAGTACCTCAAGCACAGCCCATTGCAAAGTGCCTTTCGTTGATTTAACAGCTCCTAAACGGGCAGATCGGAATGTCTTTGTTAGATGATGTGGGTAGTTTCAACCCACCACAGATGAGCAACTCAAGCCACAGCCCCCACCAACAAAACACTCCATTGCTTTTTGTCTCGTGTAGAAAAGATGGAGCTCAAACCTGTCGGTGCAAGCTGTTAACCAGTTAGCTGCTGGAAGCTGTTTCACTGATGTGATGTTACATGTCACTTTGATTAAGATTGTGATGTGAGCTGAACGCAGCAGTTAGGTTTTTACTGCAATATTAAGTTTGTCTTACAGAATGATTACTCATTAACATATTTATGCTCACAAAAGTATAATTTCTCTTGCTTCTCCAATAATTTACTGCCTCAGGAGAAGGAATGAAGACCTTGATAGAATGTTTGGTGTAGCCCAAATGGCATTCTTTCCTTTGATCACAAAAAGCTTTGGATTAAGTCCATCAAGGAATTTCTGACTCTCACCCACTGATGACATCTGAAGGGAAGAAGAATGCCACTTCAAAGGACTCTAGTGGTGGGCAAATTGCTCTCTACAAAGTAGAGGCCAGCAAGTGGTCTTTTGCTGTTCTATGAATTACTGTAAAACACGACCTAGCAAGTGTTTTTGGCCTGATTTTCTGAAATCTGTGTTCATCCTGTGCCTGAGAATTGGGATTTGTACTTATGGTGCTACCTGGTTTTGCATGGAAAATGGATATGCTAAGGAAACTCTTTGAACACAGTTAAAGAGCCCAGTAAAAGAGACAGCTATAAACTGCATGCTTTCATGGCCATCTCCCTACCTTCCCTCTGTGAGAGACAATTAGATACACTTTAAAGATGTCCAGATGCCTATTACTTTGCTTAACAACATTTTGCCTTAGTAGTGTAGCTGTGAATGATTTGAGATCTGTGAGTGACTCTATCATTGCCTAAGAATATTGCAATTTAAGCTTGAGGCTGTCAAACCTGTTGCCATTATCTGGTGCCTTTCCTTTATGGTGAAAATGTTAGCACAGCAATTTCTGAGAAAGGCAAACCTTCTTGGGCCTGCAAAACAAAATATCAACGCTCTCGTAAACAAGTGTTTATGTGATTGCTCTTGACATTTTAATTTGCCACTTGTTACAAGTCCATTTTCTTGACCTGAAGAGGCTAAGTTTGAATGAATTTGAACATCTCACTTTCAAAGTGGCATAAGTGACACCAGAGGTATCAAAGAGAAGGTATTTAATACACACCTGTTCTCAAACAGAAACCAGGTGGAGTTTTTGTCTTCAGTATTCTTCCAGAGTACGGTTCCAAATGTACCTGTGTAGAATCACAGAATGGTTTAAGTTGGAAGGGACTTGAAAGATCATCCAGTTCCAACCCCTTTGCCATGGGCAGGGCCACCTTCCACTAGACCAGGCTGTTCAAGACTCTTTCCAGCCTGACCTTGAACATCTCCAGGGAGGGGGCATTCACAACCTCTAGAAAGAGTGATTTGCCATCGGAATGTGCTGCCCAGGGAGGTGGTGGAGTCACCATCACTGGAGGTGTTTAGGAAGAGACGGGATGGGGTACTTGGTGCCATGGTTTAGTTGATCAGATGGTGTTGGATGATAGGCTGGACTCAATGATCTCAAAGATCTTTTCCAACCTGGTTAATTCTGTTCTGTTCTATTCTATTCTGTTCTCTGGGCAAACCTGTTCCAGTGTCTCACCACCCTCTCTGTAAATATTTTTTCCTAATCTCCTGTCTAAATCTCCCCTCTTCCAGCTCAAAGCCATTGCCCCTTTTCCTTTCACTACAAGCCATTGTTAAATGTCCCTCTGCAGCTTTCTTGTAGCCCCCTTCAGGTACTGGAAGGCTGCTTTATGGTCTTTCCTGAGTCTTCTCTAGGCTGAACATCCTAAGCTCCCTCAGCCTGTCCTCATAGCAGAGGTGCTCCAGCCCCTGATCATCTTTGTGGGTCCATCTCCTCTGGACCTGCTCCATCCATGCCCTTCCTGTGCTGGGGGTTCCAGAGCAGGATGCAGTACTTAGGTGAGGTCTTACCAGAGTAGAGGAGCAAAATTCCCTCTCTCCATCTCCTGGCCATGCTGCTTTTGGTGCAGCCCAGGCTGCCATTGGCCTTCTGGGATGCAGCATATGCTGTTGGATATTATCTTGGTCTATTTTATGCTGTGCAAAGCTAAAAGAGAAGAAGGTTTCTGTGTTCCCATCACTCAGGTGGCACGTGAAGCTGTATCAGTTGTCTGTATCCCACCTGAAATTGATAGGTTTTGGAATGTTCAGCAGAAAGTGTGATTTAAAGTTAAATTCATCTAGATATAGTTAGCAGTACTTAAAAAATTTATGACCAGCTGAAGTAGGAGCAAAGTGACCATACTGCTTATGATTTGGCTTCTATCCTGACTTCCTTGCTTTGCAGATTATTTTTGGGTAGTTTGGCAAGTCTCTACTTTTGGGCAGTTCAGCACATCTCCTCCTAATACAGCATCAATTGAACTGTAAAAACTAATGGACTGGAACACATCAGGGCTTTAAAGGCTTATGGCCAATCCCATATATTCTGTGCAGTGGAAGTGGCTAGCAGCCTCAGGTTTGCCACACTAAAACTTAACCTCAAGTTGAAAAACTGTCCAGGCTGATGAAATTGAGAACAGCCCTGCAGAAAAGGACTTGGGGGTGCTGGTGGATGAGAAGCTGGACATGAGCCAGCAGTGTGCACTTGCAGGCCAGAAGACCAGTGGCATCCTGGATTGCATCAAAAGAAGTGTGGCCAACAGATGGAGAGAGGTGATTCTGCCACTCTGCTCTAGTAAGACCTAACCTTTCTTGCCATGCAATACTTAGAAGGAAATGCTGCTTTAAGCCCCCTGTTGTTGGGGGCTGCCTTTGTTTCTTTTGCTAGATGGCACAGTGCTGAGGAGAGCAAAAAGGTGCAAGTTTAGTGAGCAATTCAGCAGAAGAAGACAAGAGGTTAGGAAGACCTTGCCAAGTTTCTCAAGTGGTGAGCAAGTGCTTCTGAAATTGACTTTGAGCCACCTTTGTTCTGCATGAGCCAAAATTTTGGACAAACAGATGTCCTCTTCTTTCTTCTGCTTCACTGCTTGTTGAAAGTGCTGATGTGTCGCTATTAAAGACTGTCACCTTGCTGAGCTATAGTCTGCCAAGTTGTCTCTGCTTGTGCTTTGAGCCCTGGTCACCCATGTCTTTCTAACTCAGTGCTTTGGTGGCATCAATTCCCTGGGCTGCCTGAATCTCTAGAGTTAGTTGGCATTCCTTCTTTGTACATCCAGAGCATGCTAGTTACCTCTGACCTTTGGCTTTGCAAACCACTTGAACAGAACAAGTGCTCATGATCACAGCCCAATAGCATCATATCATAGATTCAGAGAATGATTTGGGTTGGGAAGGACCTTGAAGATCATCTAGTTCCAACCCCCACACCATGGACAGGGACATTTCTCACTAGCCCGGGCTGCTCAAGGCCTCATCCAACCTGGCCTTGAACACCACCAGGAAGGAGGCATCCACAATCTCCCTGGGCAACCTGTTCCAGTGTCTCACCACCCTCACTGTCAAGAATTTCTGTCTCATCTCCAGTCTCAATCTCTCTTCCTCAAGCTCAGAGCCATTGTCCCTCATGCTAACACTATGAGCCCTTGTAAATAGCCCCTCCCAGCTTTATTGTAGTGCTTTTCAGACACTGGAAGACCACTATAAGGTTTTCCCAGAGCCATCTCTTCTTCAGGCTGAGCAATCCCAACCCTCTCACCTGTCTCAAAAAGGGAGGCTCTCAAGCACTCTGCTCATCTTTGTGGCCTTCCTCTGGAACTGCTCCAGCAGCTCCATGCCCCTCTCAGGCTGGGGACAACTTATCTTGAATACTGTGAAGGACATGACAGTGAAGGAATTAACTACTTCACTTTGGGGATGATGTCATATCCCTTCATTGGACCTTTTCCTGCTCTCTTTGATGGAAGTCCCATCTTGACTGTTTTCTACTCAGTCTTTTGCTACACATCTTACTGTCAGCAGTCCCTGCCATCTGTATCCCAAGGGAAGCATGTCAGCTTGATGTCAGTTATGTGGAAAATTGAGGGAAGAAAGAGATGGCCCTTGACCAGAGTAAGATGTTTGCCATCAGTTCTCCAACATCTAAATTGGCTGTCACAGTTACAAAGCCTTTCTTTTTAAAACACTTTCATTTTTTTGGTGTGTGGTGTTTGTCAGTTTTGGTTTTATTTTGGGCCAGTTTGGTTTATTTTATTTTATTTTTTATGTTTTCTTTGGTTTTGGGGGGTTTAATGGTTTGGGCTTTTTTTCTCTCTCTTTTCTCCCTCCCCTCCCTCCTCCCTCTCTTTTCCCTCCCCTCCCTCTCTTTTCTCCCTCCCCTCCCTCTCTTTTCTCCCTCCCCTCCCTCTCTTTTCTCCCTCCCCTCCCTCTCTTTTCTCCCTCCCCTCCCTCTCTTTTCTCCCTCCCCTCCCTCTCTTTTCTCCCTCCCCTCCCTCTCTTTCTCCCTCCCCTCCCTCTCTTTTCTCCCTCCCTCCCTCTCTTTTCTCCCTCCCCCCTCTCTTTTCTCCCTCCCTCCCTCTCTTTTCTCCCTCCCTCCCTCTCTTTTCTCCCTCCCTCCCTCTCTTTTCTCCTCCCCTCCCTCTCTTTTCTCCCTCCCCTCCCTCTCTTTCTCCCTCCTCCCTCTCTTTTCTCCCTCCCTCTCTCTCTTTCTCCCTCCCTCCCTCTCTTTTCTCCCTCCCCTCCCTCTCTTTTCTCCCTCCCCTCCCTCTCTTTTCTCCCCCTCCCTCCCTCTCTTTTCTCCCTCCCTCCCTCTCTTTCTCCCTCCCTCCCTCTCTTTTCTCCCTCCCTCCCTCTCTTTTCTCCCTCCCTCCCTCTCTTTTCTCCCTCCCCTCCCTCTCTTTTCTCCCTCCCTCCCTCTCTTTTCTCCCTCCCCTCCCTCTCTTTCCCCCCCTCCCTCTCTTTCACTTCCCCCTCCCCTCTTTCCTTCCCCCTCCCCTCTTTCCTTCCCCCCCCCTCTTTCCCTTCCCCCTCCCCCTTTCACTTCCCCCTCCCCTCTTTCCCCTCTCCCCCTCCCCCTCCCCTCTCCCCCCCTCCCTTTGTTCTTTTTCCCCCTCCTCGTTTTTCTTTTTCCCCCTCCTGTAACCTGAACACTTTCTAGGAGTGTTAATGCCAAGGATACAAGTAGAAGCATTCAGTATATTCCTACAAGTGTAACAGAAGCTTATCTTTTGCTAGCTACTGATCATTTCTTTGTACACATCACCTTGATTCAGAGAGCTGAGTATGTCACAAGCATAAATGAATTCAGGAGGACTGCTTGCTTTTTAGGTACATTTTAAAGGCACAAGTAGTTTACCACTAACAAGTAGATACTTAAGCACTAAAGCTACTGGAGCCAGGTTTCCATTGCATTTGTGTCTGAACTGGCTGACCTTTACAATTCAGTTGTACTAAGGTAGTTGATCCTGAACTTTGACACAGTAGAGGATCTGCAGCAGCACAGGGATGAATTATGGGTGGCTTTAATGCCTTGCATCTCTTCTGTGGGGACTGCAGCTTCTTGCCTTCTCTTTCAAGTAATTGGGACATATAGGTTTAAAGTGCTGGGACCTCTGCATATGCTGATGGTCCTGGCTGAACAGAGTGAAATGAAGGAAGTATCACTAAATGTTGATGCCACCTCTTAGCCAGTAAATGCAAAATCTGAAGAAGAATGGATTCCCCAAATCTGTGTGTCATCTTTTCCCCATTTCTCCATTCTGTACCAGGAGACAGGCTGGAGAACAGCTCCATGTTCATCCTCTCCCAAACATGGCCTGCTGCACTCTGACTCCTCAAGGACATGCAGTCCACCGTCTCTTTTGGACACACATGGTTATCCTGTTCTATTCCTCAGTATTTTTTGACCTTTCTTGCTCAGTTACGGGTATGACAGTGACCTCTGCAGCTCTTCCCCCATGTGCAAACTTATCTCCAGGCTTTGGCCAGCATGACTTGCTGGCAGTAAGCAGGAGGAGTTAATGTGCTGCTTTGCTACTCAGGGGGAAAAATAATGGGGGAAGAGAGACGTGGGTGTAGTGTGCTTGCAGGAGTCTCTGCAAGGAACTGGCAAGAACCAGTGATTGGAGTAAAGCTGAGGAGGCAGTTGTTACACCGAAGATCAAGCAGGCCACCAGTGAGGGCTGTAGAGGGAAGGACAGGGATGGCTGACTAAGGACAGGGGGTTAGTGGGCTTCAACAAGGGAGGCTTTAAGCAAGACCTCCTTCTCCTCTCTGTCAGATGAATACTTTTCACTCTTTGGCTTTCCTGAGCGATTGGCAACACCACGTGCCTGACACATCTGGCCAAAATGCTTTCTTCAGAGGGGACCATATGCCCTGCACCATGCTCTGCAGCCCTAGAAGCTGTGCCTCCTCTACCGTGCCCAATCACTGCCAGGCTGGTGCCAACCACCCTCCCCACGTGCCAGGACTGGTGGCAGTTATCCAGTGAGTGACTGCCCTTTCTCCATGCCCTATCCCGGGCACCCCCAGCATGGCCTCCTGGAGCATCTGCTGCCTCCAGTCTGATGAGATGGAGGCCAAGTCGGTGACTGAAGCTTTCCAATCAGCGCAGCATTGGTGTGAGTGCCCTCAGCATTTGTTGGCTCCTGTTTGGAGGCTTCAATTTGTACAGCAGCCTTTCTTCTGTGTGGGCATTCACAGAATCACTCTTCTCTATGGCAGCATTTAGAGACACAAATGTTGTCAGGAGCTCAAGATCCCTATCTGACACCAGCCAGCAGGCACAGATGTTGTGGTTGTAGAGAAGACTGGCAGTCAGCAAGTGATGGCACTGTGGAGGTCGTCCTACAAAGCGGCCTCTGAATGCTTTGGCCTGTGTCTGATGTCTCTCCTAGCCAGCAGCTCCATCCATATATTCAGGGAGAAATGTAGGAACTGTTTCTTCAAAGTGTTTGTGTTCTTCAGTCACATTTTACCAAATGTTTTCTTTTACAGCTATGTAAATTATTGACTGTGAACAATATTCATCATGAAAAGCACAAGAGAAACAATTGATATCAAATCACAGAAAGGACTGCTCAGAGAGACTGCAGGGGAAATTTAGCAAATTCATCCTAGATTTGTGCATCACTTGGGCTGTGAACCAAATTGTCTGAAGGTGATCCTAGAATAGTATGGGTTGGAAGGGACCTCCAAAGGTCATCCAGTCCAACCCCTGCAGTCAGCAGGGACATCCTCCACTAGATCAGGCTGCTCGGAGCCTTGTTGAGCCTGACCTTGAATATCTCCAGGGATGGGGCCCCAAACACCTCCCTGGGCAACCTATTCCAGTGTTCCACCGCCCTCACGATGCAGAACTTGTTACTAACATCCAATCTAAGTCTGCTCTTCTCTAATTTCCAATGATTGTTCCTCATCCTATCCCTGCAGGCCTTTGCAAACAGTCCCTCTTCAGCCTTCTTGTAGCTCCCTTCAGGTACTGGAAGGATGCTCTAAGGTCTCCCTGGAGCCTTCTCTTCTCCCGGCTGAACAACCCCAGCTCCCTCAGTATGTCCACGTAGCAGAGGTGCTCCAGCCCCTGATCATTTTCATGGCCTCCTCTGAACTCACTCCATCAGGTCCATGTCCTTCCTTTGTTGAGGGCCCCAGAGCTGGATTCAGTATTCCAGTCTCACCAGAGAGAGGGGCAGAATCACCTCTTTCCATCTGCTGGCCATGCTGCTTCTGATGCAGCTCAGGCTGCCATTTGCCTTCTGGGCTGCAAGTGCCCCTTGCTGGCTCACATCCAGCTTCTCATCCACCCCCAAGTCCTTTATACAATTCTAATAGCTCTTACTGAAGTGTGACTATGGCACAGCAATCTGGAGCCAGGAGTTTTCCTCAGTTGTTACAGAGAAGGAAAAGAGTCAAAAGAAAGCAGAAATGGGATGGTGGAACACTGGAACAGGTTGCTCAGGGAGGCAGTCAAGGCCTCATCCTTGCAGATATTCAAGCTGCGGGCTCTGATCAACCTGATCTAGTTGAGGATGTCCCTACCTACTGCAGAGGGGGTTAGATTAGATGACCTTTGGAGGTCCCTTCCAACCCATGATTCCATGAAATGTTGCCCCCAGCTTACGTGGTGAACGGACAGATGTAAACTAGGGGAGGAGCAGGAACATTTTAATATCCAGTTTAATATCTTAATATCTTTAGCACATCTAATCTTTTGTATTCAGTGTGCCTGCCTTGTACTAAGTGTTATGGCTCCTATAAACCACTCAGTATAGATTGTGCAGTGTATCATCATACTAATACTTGCTGAATTTATTAGTTCTCAGTCTATCCTCAGAGAAGCTGACAATGAATATTAACTAAAACTGCTGCCACAGAAGCATTTCCCATCGTAGTCTTGGATCATTTGTAATATACTGAATATCTTGCATTTAATGAAAAATCATTGGGTTGCATCTAGGAGTTTGAAAATGAGTTTTGAACTGAGAATAGCCAAGGCATTAAATGACTTCATGGCAGTAAGTACATATGGGTATTTGTACTCTTTTTTTTTTGGGGGTGTGTGTGTAAATTCTTTCCTTGCTGCAATTCAGACCTCACCAATATTTATGACAATTACTTGTGCAGCGAGCTGTTACTCTTGGAGTCATTCTTGTCTTTGTCTTTATGGTCCATAGATTTGTCTCACATTGAGATTCTTCTTCTTCTGATTTTTTGTTTCTCCTTTATGTAAATAATTAAAATGATTCTTTTCATTTTAATATGATCTAATCAGTATGTATCATGCATTTTAATGTAATAACGCTTTCTAATTATTTAGAACCATTATTAGTTTTCTGAAGTTCACAGGGGAATTAAATCAGGATGATTCCACTTCCTGCTACCATTGCCAAGGAAACTTTTAAACTGTATTATCTGAAGGTAATTTGAAGCCTTGAAATGAAACCACACGTTTTCCAACATTTTGGTCTTTATTTTTGAGGAGGGACCCTGAAAAATGGCTGTTTTGTTGCTACCAATCTGATTACAAGCAATGCTATTTTGATTTTTTCATTGAACCAAGGCAACATTAGCATGCTTTAAAGATTATTCCTCCTTCTTTTCTTTCTTTTCTTTTTTTCCTCCTTGTGGTTTTAAATGTTCTGTATGGTAAGATAGAATGCGAGAGACAGAAAAACCAGGTTTTAAAGTGAAGCTCTTTTAGTGGGATAAGACAACATGAGATGTGAAGTCCTGGGCAGCCAGCACTAGAACAAGAGGACACAGTCTCAAGCTGTATCAGGGCTGGATGTTAGGAAGAAGTTCTTCACAGAAAGAGAGATTGGCCATTGGAATGGGCTGCCCAGGGAGGTGGTGGAGTCACCATCACTGGAGGTGTTTAGGAAGAGACTGGATGGAGCGCTCAGGGCCATGGTTTAGTTGATTAGATAATGTTGGCTGATAGGTTGGACTCAATGATCTCAAAGGTCTTTTCCAACCTATTCTATTCTATTCTATTCTATTCTATTCTATTCTATTCTATTCTATTCTATTCTATTCATTCTATTCATCTGCAGAGGCAGAGAAACAGAGAGTAAGGCAGAGAAACCTCCTAAAAGGTGGTTGCAGTAAGGTGAGGTTGGTCTCTTCTCTCTGGTCTCAGGTGGTAGAAGGAGAATAAATGGCCTGAAATTGTGCCAGGGGAGGTTTATATTGGAGATTAGGAAAAATTTCTTTACTGCAAGAGTGGTCAGGCATTGGAAGAGGCTGCTCAGGGAGATGATGGTGGAGTCTCCATCCCTGGAGGTGTGCAAGAAATGTGAGTCCCATGTTGGGGACATGGTTTAATGTCCTCTGTATCTGAAGGCTTTCATTGAGAGAATCTCCATTTTGAAAAGAAAAATATTTGAAAGCTGTACTTCTCCAAGAACCCAAATGATCTTCACATCTTTATTATTCTCAGTTGGATCTGTGTCTACTTCTTGAAAATTGTGTCTGAAGCCTTGAAATGTCCATGTTCGTTGTATAACATTAGAATGTTGTAAACACACAAAGTGGCACGAGATGAAGGAACGTTTGGGAAAGAAAACTCCTTTACAGACTATAAAGTACAGGAAGCATGGAAGTCCAGAAGCTAGAAAGTAGAAGTCCTAGAATTCTAGAACAGTTTGGGTAGGAAGGGACTGTAAAGATCATCCAGATCCAAGGGCAGGGACACTTCCCACTAGCCCAGGTTGCTCAAAGCCTCCTTCAACCTGGCCTTGAACACCTCCAAGGAGGAGACATCCTCAACCTCCCTGGGCAACCTGTTCCCAGGTCTCACCACCCTCACTGTCAAGAATTTCTGCCTAATGTCCATCCTGAATCTCCCTTCTCCCAGCTTCAATCCATTCCCCCTTGTTTTGTCACTTGTAAAAAGTTCCTCCCCAGCTTTCTGGGGCTGTGTTCTGAGCTTGGCACTGCCTGAAAACTAATCTCTTTTCTAGAGAACAGGGTCCTACACAGAACTGGGTGGGTCAGACCCACGCTGAGCATGGGGGAGGGCTGCGTGCTGCTGTTTGCACAAGCAGACCAATTTTTATAAAATCAGTTTAGCAGGAGAAAAGTTTAAACCTAAAGACAGGGTGTAACAGCCTGGTCTTTTTAGTGCATTTGTTTGGAGAGCAGAGCTTGGGTGGTTGCAAACATACTGAAGACTGAAGAATCTGCAAGGTCTGACTAGAGAAAAACAGAAACTCTTTACTAGGGACTTAACAGGATTTATCTCTAAAGCTTAAAAAAGATAGAACATGCACCTGTAGTGCATAGGCTTGGATCCCTCTGGTGTGGCTTGAAAAGCTGGGGAGTTGAGCAGAGATGGAAGGCAAGGTGTATAAGCGAGTTAAAGCACCAGTATGGATCTCCCATCGGGGCTAGACTTGTCTTAGATCACTGTAGCTGTATACTTTGATAGGGATTAAGCTACAAGAATTTAGGCCCACCAAATAAGATCTACATAAAGGACTTGCCATGCTTTAAAATCAGCACTGGATTAACACAATAAGTTGGCTTGCCCCAACTTAAGTCCTTCTGTAGTAAAACCTTTTGGAGGTCCTGTGCTGAGATTTTAATCCCAGAAGGATGCTCCTTAGTTTTCACTCACATAGCAGAATCCATAGTGTCCCAGGACAATATTTTAATACCAGTTTGTTTAATGTACTTTGGATGTGGTTAGAATTGAAACCCAGCCTCTCAATTCATCACTGTTTTTCATTTGTAACAGCCTAGAGCTTTGGGGATTTCAGGAGAATTTGCTGTAGCTTTCTTTTTCATTAGAATTTATTCGCAGCTGAGGGAAATTCCACCAACAGCCAGAAGCAGCATCACAGAAATGAGTGAGCTGATCCCACTCTCTGACCTGGCACAGCTTTGAGGCAAACTTGTTAAATCCTGGCAATGCAGGTGTGTGCCTCTCGCCTCTGATTTTTCCAGTTCAATAATGAGAGATGTTGAGGTCATAATTTACAAATGCAAAACACTGATTAGCTGTTTTAATTAAATTAATAACACCTTAATATGATTTGTATGCCTTGCTGGGAGGACTTGGATTGTTTTATTGCTTCAGGAGACATGAGGGATTTCGTTTTGCCTTGAGACAGTGCTGTGTGCAAGTGCCTGGAATGTGAATCCTAGGGGTGAGCCTGGCAGATTTGTCAGGCTCTCGGAGAGTTCTGGTGACTACCTAAAGTCTGACCTCTATCAGCTTCTCCTTTCCCTCAGGTTTTTGGCACTGTGATTCTCTTGAATCTTGGTGGAATGAGGGTTACACCTTCACCCAGCTGCTCTGGCATGGATCCCATATTGCTGACAGCAGCACTTCTGCGTGGGAGATTTTTGGCACCTTGAGTACTGGGTTGTTTCAGGCCACTTGCTCCAAAAGGGACATTGAATTGCCAGAGTGTGTCTAGAGAAAGGCAGCAGAGCTGGTGAAGGGTCTGGAGAACAGGGCTGGTGAGGAGTAGTTGACTGAGGGGAGACCTCATTGCTCTCTACAGCTCCCTGAAAAGAGGTTGCAGTGAGGTAGGAGTTGGTCTCTTCTCTCTAGTCTCAGGTGATAGAAGGAGAGGAAATGGCCTGAAATTGTTGGACTAGAGGAAAAATTTATTTGCTGCAAGAGTGGTCAGGCATTGGAATGTGCTGCCTAGGGAGGTGATAAAGCCACCATCCCTGGAGGTGTTTAAGAAATGTATGGACCTGGCATTTGGGGACGTAGTTTAATGGCCATGGTGCTGTTAGTTTGATGATTGGACTAGATGATCTTAGAGGTCTTTTCCAACCCAAACTGTTCTATGATATTCACATTTGCTCAGGATGCCTGATGGCCCCAACTAGAGCTACTGGGCAACATTTATCTGAGCAGACCTGGGCATTTCTACACTGTGCTTTTCTATTTTTTTCCACTGGCAGACTTCAGATTTCCTTCTGGAGGGCTTCATCTGCAAACCCTTTCCTCTTACAGACCGAAGTTTATAGGGCTTGGACCCAAGACATGAAAAAGGGGGAAATGGCAGCAGCAGGGGCCTGTTTGTTTTGGAGAGCATGCAGGAGAGAGTGGGAAGCTCCTTTGGACTGTTGGAAATCTAAGAGTCTGTGCAGAACTGCTGTTCTACAGAAATTGTGGCAGTTTAGGCTGGGTGCCTCCTGCTGCTGCTGCCACATAAGATACACCTTCAGTACCCCAGGTGTCCAGCCCAGTGGGTGGACACAGGAAGCTGTGTATTTCATACCCATAATGTCCTGCTCCCTATAAATCCATCTGCGAGGTCTCACACTTACTCTTTCTTTCTTCCCTTGCTGCTATCATGGGAGATGCTCCCTATCTGGTAATGGAAGGGGAGTTATCTCAAGGCCTCTTAGGCCTGGCTAGGCCTAATGGCAAGGAGAGAAGGGGGAAGGGCAATCTCAGATCTGGCCAGCTGAAATTAGCCTAACAGTGGAGGGGGGAAGAAAGAGCCCTGGGGGTTTTGGGTATACCCTCAGGTAGGGAGAAGGGGAGTGCTGGGAAGCTTTTGGGTATGCTGTGAGTGACTCTCTATGCTTTGGGATCTCTTTTGTCACTGTGCTTGTAGCTTCTGTAAACCACTCACTGCTTTTCCATTTGAACTTTCCATCACTTCTGCAATCTGTTTGTCTGAGTCTTGTTTTTCTGCCCTGGTGGGAGGCAAGGGAGGATCTGCCTTCCAACCCACCACAGCGATGTGAAGCCTGATTTACTGTTTCAGTCTGAAGTGCCAAAGTAGGGTGGTCTGCCTTTAAATCACCACGATGTTAGGGATGATTTAGCTCACACTGCTTACAGGCATTCCATGTGTATGAACACTTGAAGGTGAGCCAGCTGTAGGTCTTTCAAGAACTCTTCTGCATTTCCTTGTACGCTTCCTTGGAGGTGCACAGCAGCAGCTCAGCTCCTCTTTCACAGCAGTCCATTGGACTTTAGCAACGCTGAGCAGTTTTAAACCCCATTCACTCCCTGAAAAAGCTCCTTTGCTGATAGCATCGTGTTTCAAACCTCGAGGAGGCTGAAGGAATTTCATTGCGTAACCTGTCACTTAATGGCCACAATTAGCTGAAGGAAGTTTTCCACAATGGCTGGAGTCAAGGTTTTAATGATTTTTGCTCCTGGCCAGATGCACACAACACCCCCCTCCCGCCCCCCCAAGATTCTATAGTTGATTATTAAAAACTTAAGCCATCATTTAGGCATCCCTGCTCAGATCTATCATCAAGAAAAATAACATTACATATGTTTACTGCTGTCACCTGCTTCCTTCCCACAATACATGTGTTCTGCAGGATATTAAAAAATCTATGATGCACAAGTGAGTCGTAACAAGAAAAGCAATTGCATCCCTATCTTTATTCAGAACACAGAAGGTATTGGGCTGTTCAGACAAGGAGATGACATTTGCAGGCAGGCAGTGTTATTGTTCCACACACTGTGCAGTTGAGGGTTTTTAATGAGAGCTTTCTCTTGAAAGCCTTTCTGAAATATTTTTGCATCTGTTCAGCTGAGTATTCATGTATGAAGGTACAATGCAGGCGAAGAACAGTGTTAGCCAGAGTGGTGACCACTCCTGCTTGTGTGAAGAAGAAGATTTTGGCTTCTGGGGGTGTTGCTTTCAATGTCCCACATCCTAGTTACTAGCTATTAAGCCAGTGGTCTTAATGCATGGAGAGCCACTGGGCTGTTAATGTAGAGAGAGTTTGTTTTTGCTGGGGTATATTCTCAGCTCCTGATCATCTGGACTTCACTCACCACTTGAAAGTGCCAGAAATTAAGGATTATTTATAGGAAAACAATCACAATATATTTTACATGTACAGGCAGGCTTTTGTGACAGACATCTGCTACACAGGGTGGATGTCATTTGGGCTCTTATCCTTCAGCTCTTAAGAGTGAAATCAAGAAAGACCAACAGCTGACAACAGGAGCAGACTCTCTAGCTGTTAAATCTCCTGTATGTTTGAATAGTTCAAGTGCAGCTCTTCTAAAAGGGCCAGGAGTAGTGGAGTGGCTGCTGCGTAATGCAGGTCTCTAATCTGGGAGAGTGGCGAAATGACTGAAAAGATCTCTGAGTTGTGCTGGCCAGCTGTGGGCTGAACACAGGTCTCTCCAGGGACAGAGATGGAGACTGGAGTGCTGGGAATGGCATTTTTCCCCCCATTGTGTGAAACATTTTCAGCATTACTGAAGCTGTCTGTGCTGTCACCTCTTTTAATGAGATGTGTCTTTTTCCCCCTCTTTTCCTCTTCCTTTTTTTCCATCTCTCTCTACCCCCTGCCTTTTTTCCTCTTTCCCCACTTTTTCCTCTTTTTTTTTTCTCTTTAATTATTTCTTCTTTCCCATTTCTTTTTTCCTCTTTGTTTTTTTTTCTTCTTCTCCTCCTTCCCTCCCTTTTTTTTTTTCTCTCCTCTTTTCCTCTTTATTTTTTTTTTTCTCCTCTTTTCCTCTTGCCTTTTGTACATCCCTCTTTTCCTCTTGGCTTTTTTATCACTTTATTCTTCCCCCCCAATTCCCTTGGGAGATAATTCCATCCTCTAACTGTTCTCATGGGAAAACATTTTCTTCTGGATTCCAATGAGAATTTTCCCTGGAGTAACTTATCCCCATTGCCCCTTGTCTTTTCCATGTATAGCTATAAGAAACCAGTGGGAGCAATTCTCCAGAGTTCTTTGAATCCCTGAAGATGGGGGCATTGGGAAGTATTTTGCTGTGTGGCTGGGATCCATCAGTCAAAGAGCGTACCACAAAAGCCAGAGGTTTTTATATACATTTGGGTCAGTGCAGGTTAAGCCATCAGAGTCTGCTTTTGAACTGTGTCATTAGTTACAGCACCAAGGGTTCCTGATGTTGGCTCCAGTTGCTGTTAGATGTGGAATTAATAGCAGAACCTCAAGTTGCTAGTTCATCATGCAGACATTAATGGCTTGGTGGGCTCATATTTAAAAATACATGTGGATAAAAAAGAATGCCTCTAGGCATACCATGCAGTTTTCCAAGCAGCCTGTAGAGATAGAGCTTGTTTGGTTTCGGGAGCAACCCCCAAAACTTGTTGAAATTGTGGTGTTGTATGTAACTAGGGTATAGTCTGGAAAAAATAGCCTGGATGTATATTTCACCTGTATGTATACCTATAATCTGCCCTTTGCAGATGAATAAAGTGCCTTCCTGCAAGCAGGAAGCAAAGGGAAAAGATTGGAAAATTAATTCCAACATCTGTTTGGTTTGTTCAGCGAAGAACTTGCCTTTGAAGCACAATTGCAGGAAAAAGCCCAGGTGCTAAGGTCAGTGAGCAGAAGAGGCATCACTTCCCAGTAGATGTGAGGCTGTACTGGTGTCTTAAGAACAAGTAAATCTCTGTGTGAGGTCTGGTTGTTTCTGGCACATACCAAGATTTTTGAAATGCAGAAAGTGTGTTATTTTTTTTCCATGTCAGCTCCCATCATTCTATTCTATTCTATTTTTCCTTTGTCTGGGGGACTCACTCTTTGTCCAGTGGCAGGGTTGGGGGAAAGTGCTCTCCATGAACCCCCAGAGCACCATAGGTCTCTGTGTGACCACTGTTCAAAATGAAGGAAAGAAAAATAGTCTTGTCCCTAATGCTGTGGAATTCCCCTTTCAGTTTAAATCTTGCTCTGAGTTGTTCAAGGCCAGGATTATTCAGGCATTGGAGGTGTTTGAATATTCCAGGCATTGGAACCTGCTGCTCAGGGAGGTGCTGGAGTCACTGTACCTGGAGGTGTTCAAGAAACATGTGCACATGGCCCCTGGGGACATGGTTTGATGGCCATGGAAGGTTGGACTTGATAATCTTAGAGGTCTTCTCCAACCAAAATGATTCTGTGATTCTAATCTTCAGCAGGTGACTTGTCAGCTGTGGAGTGAGCAGGATGGCAGAGGAGGTCAGCAAGGCATGTTGTGTACTGGCTGATGCTCTTTCTGAAAGCCTTAGGAGAGGTTACCAGCAGCATGGGGCTGCTGCTCAGCATGCCAGTCAACACCCATGTTGCCAGTTTGTCTGTCCTCTAGCAGAGCTGTGTAGTGATTGAAACCAGTTTAGAGGCATTCCAGTTTGGTTCTGCATTTGTGTTTAAAGCATCTGTGGCTTCAAAAGAGCAGTGGGAACATAAACTACTTGTAACCAGCTTTCCTTTTCTCCCCGTGAAGTCGCAGCAGCTGATGGAAGCAGTGGGGGTTTTATTGTCTTGTCAGCTGGTGTTGCTGATAACGGAGTGCGGCTGTTCAGCTCTGCCTGACCTTGAGCAACGGTTGTCCATCCCTCTCTTGTGCTGCAGAGTACTGGAATCTCTTGGGCTGTAATGTTTGTGGAAAATCAAACTTCTATCAGGTGCTGATTTTACTGCTTTTTGGTTTGGTGTAGGGCTCCACTCTCCCAAGAGGAGGTCTGTAAGTTTGGCATTAAGTGCATTTTCTGTACAAGAAAAGATCATAGAATGGAATGAAGCTGGAGGTGGGGAGATTTAGACTGGATGTGAGGAAGAAGTTCTTCACTGTGAGAGTGGTGAAGCCCTGGAATGGGTTGTCCAGGGAGGTCATTGAGGCCCCATCCCTGGAGATGTTTAAGACCAGCCTGGATGAGACTCTGTCCAGCCTGATCTAGTGTGAGGTGTCCCTGCCCATGGCACGGGGGTTGGAACTAGATGATCCTTGTGGTCCCTTCCAATCTTGACTGATTCTATGATTCTATTCACAGTCTGGTAGTGATATCATAGAATTGTTAGGGTTGGAAGGGACCTCAAGGATCATCTAGTTCCAACCCTCTTGGCATGGGCAGGGACCCCTTCCACTAGACCAAATGGCCTTGAAGACACCTAGGCAGGGGACATGCACAAGATCCTGTTCCAGAGTCTCCACACTCTCACTGTCAAGAATTTTTTCCTAATCTTCAGTCTCAATCTTCCCTCTTCCAGCTCAAAGCCATTCCCCTTCATCCTATCACTACAAGCCCTTGTGAAAGTCTCTCCCCAGTTTTCCTGTAGCCCCTTTCGGGTACTGGAAGGCTGCTGTAAGGTCTCCTCGGAGCCTTCCCTTCTCCAGGCTGAAGAACCCCAACTCTCACACTGTATGACTATGGTGACCTTACCTATCTACTGAGCACTGCACTTGGAGCAGATGGAGTCTCCTTTTGGCTCAGTTATGCAGTGCAGTGACAAGTTTTACTTTCAGTCCACCCCTGGAGTTGAATGTTGCATCCCCAGTTGAGCAAGCTAGTGGTGACACAAGGAGAACAGCAACAGGAACCTTAGAGCAGTGAGCAGAGTGTTCCTATCAACAAAACAGCTATTCATGTCAAGTCACCTTCTAAGAATAATTTATGAATTTAATTTAGCTTTTCTTCATTTCTAATTTCCTAACAAGAAACCACTCTATACATGTTTAATAAAGGTCTAATTCCTCTAAATCACGGAGCCATATTTATTTTAGGATGTAACAAGAACTCGATGTTAAACAAGAGCTCTCTCATCAGAAAATACCACGTTGGCAATCCATGCACATATGAAGAAGTTGTTCTGGGGGGAAGAATCCAGACAGGTGGATTTTAGGGCTGTAAAAATGGTGTATGAAAATGGCCCCAAATCTGCCATTGAAGGATTTCCCTGTTGGCGAATTGGAAACTTAGTTTGCCAGGGAAAAAAAAAACAACCCTGATTGTGTTTCAAGTCTGTACCAGAATTATGCACGCTGAACATAGCCCCTCACAAGTCTGGGCACTAATTCCTAGCTTGTATTTTCACCAAATCTGAATCAGAATCCAGCTCAAATAATTTATGTTGACTAAGACTTCTTGCTCAAGTCTTGTGGGTAGTTAAAAAGGTAGAAAAAATAAAACAAAACCTCTTAATCAATCCTTTGGGAGACTTCTCCACACAGGCCTCCTGGGAAGAAAGGTCTATGAAACATGTTAGCTGACATAAAAAGAAAAGCTGGAAGAGCAAGAAGTGGAGATACTGAGGACAATTTCCAGAAGCTACAAATGAAGTGGGCGTTTGCCATCTTTTTAATGACATACTTTCCCTAATTAGATGGGGACACAGTTTAAACACAATCCATGCCCCAGGGAGCTACTCCAAAGACTACTGAAGCATGGACAGTGTTTTGATTTTGTATAGCTTAGAGGATGCCCCATGTACCACCCCCTCAGGCCAACTAACCACTGTTGGTTTTTTCCCCCCTCTTTTAGTGACGAAGACAGGTACTGAAGTTTCTTTGTGGTGCTGACATATTTTTTAGCTGTGAGGCAATTGCTGCGCTCAGATTAGTTTTGCCTTAAGAATCATAAAGCCCTGAACAAGGAATATCAGCAATGTAAGATAAGGCTGATAGGTAGCTCAGTGCTGTTGGCTGAAGCGGTTTCAAGTCCAGAGGAGGCCACAAAGATGATCCAAGGGCTGCAGCACTTCTGTAATAAGGATAGGCTGAAGGAGCTGGGGTTGTTCAGCCTGGAGAAGAGAAGACTCTGGAGGGACCTTAGAGCTGCCTTCCAGTACCTGAAGGGATCCTGCAGGAAGGTTGCAGAGGGACTTTTCATGAGGGTGTTTAGAGACAGGACGAGCGGGAATGGTTTGAAGCTGAGGGTGAATAGGGTTAGACAGGATAATAGGAAGAAGTTCTTCAGGATGAGGGTGCTGAGACTCTGGAATAAGTTGCCTGCCCAGGGAGGTTGTGGAACACTCCCTGGGGGTGTTCAAGGCCAGGTTGGATGAGGCCTTGAGCAGCCAAGTCTAGTTGAGTCATCCACACCCATGGTGGAGAGGTTTGAGTAGTGAGGTGCTCCACAGGCCCCTGGGCAACCTGGTCTAGTTAAGGATGCCCCTACTTACTGCAGAGGGTGTTTGACTGGATGGCCTTTGGAGGTCACTTCCAATCCAAACCATTCTCTGATCTCTGAGGTCCCTTCCAACCTAAGCTCTTCTGTGATTCTATAAAGTATGGAAGCTTCTACAGCAAGGGCCATTGTGTGTGTGGGTGTCCACACATACATATGAGAGTGCACTCCTGGGTGCCATTTGTGCATTAATTAGACAGTCTCCACATTTAACTAAGCATATGGCACAACATTTCCAGCAAGGTAAATGATGCTACAGTGTAGGATCATGCTCCAAAGCACTGACACCTGGTCTGCAGCCCACTGGGGAAGCCCCTTGGAAATGGCATTAATGGAATGAACAATAGGCTGCAAGAGAACATCATTTATTACAGCAAGATCTGGGTAATATTATGTCTCTGACTTCCTGCTGTCACTCTATTTACTCCAGCCTGTTGGTGCCTAAGTGGTGATCACTTGAGGCAATACATTAAGACTTGAAAAGAAACAATATATTTTACAATTAGGTTAGCAAACACCAGCAATGGTATTTCTCCCTGTTGATAATTGCAAATCAATTATCTTATATGTTTTAAAAAATGATAACTCCCACGGTGTTTTTGCAAAACAAATGTCCTCAGAAAGATGTAAGATCTTCAGGGCCAAGCACTAGAACATGTGCAGTGGTTAGCAACAAGAATGTTTTAACCCTGAAGCAATCCTTCTGTGAAAAACAGATTAAATTAAGGTCAGCTGGAGCAAACTGCTGCTAAACATGGTTAGTGTAAAAGAGCATCTTCAAGGAGGGAGCTAATGGGAATGAATTTTTATTTCTAATGAACTGAGGATCCAGGCTCTAATGCAGTGTTTTATCATCTGTTTATTCTACTACAGGGGTTTTCCTCAATTCCATAAGCAGCATTGCAAGTATGAAATGAACTCTTTCCTCATAAACAGGTGCCTGCGTGAGTCTGTCCTCCACAAATCATTATTTCTGTTACTAGGTATTTGTAACAAGCAAGAGCACTGAAATGATTTGCTTTAGCAGTCATAGAACTAATTCTCAAATAATCATGGTAAATCCATTCTCAAGTATTGCATCTCCATTTCAACATGAGAAAAGTTTTCGTCACATGAGGGTGTTGGAGGCCTGGAGCAGACTGCCCAGAGAAACTGTGGAGTCTCCTTCCCGGAGACTTTCAAGATCCATCTGGATTCATTCTTCTGTGACCTGTGCTAAGTGGTCCTGCTTCGAAGGGGGCTGAATTTGATGATCTCTGGAGATGCCTTCCAACCCCTAGCATTCTATGATTCTAGTTAACCATGGCATTGCTTTGTTGCCATTGCTGTGAGGTCATGCTGGTAACTTAGCAAAAGGTTTGGTTTGCAGTTGCATTGAAGTAAACATGGCCAAGGTATTTTGAAAACAAACAAACAAACACCAACCAAACAAAGCCTGTACACCAGCTTCATTTGTATATGCAAATATGGTGCTTGCAGGTGCAGATGGGATAATTGTGCGTGGAAATAATCACAACTCATTTGCATGTGTAATTTCTATATACAGTAATGGCATATGCATAGCTACTGGTGCAAAAACCTCTTGGAAATCCAGGTAATTACTTGTGGATTGGTTAATACCTGGAAGCATTTTCTCTTTTCCTGTGTCTCTTTACCCAAGAGGATCTTTCAATAACATAGTACAGGTCTGATTGCATGTCTGATATTCTTTCAGAATCAGAACAAGGAAAGGTTATGTCTGAAACTTGCCTCATACTGCAAATAGGTCCTTTCATTTTCAGAATAAGGAGAATGTATGTGAGGAAAGCACCCTTCCCAAACCATCTCCTCTTTTTGGTTGGGAAGTGAAGGCAAAGGGGAAGGAGGAAAAAGGCTCTGAAATGGAAGAGGAAAAACCCAAGCTGAAGAGGAAGGTGGCCCTTGGGGCAACAGCATCTCAATTCATAATGCAAGCTGCTGCTATTGCAGCTCCATGGCATTTCCCATCAAACATGACAGGCTTCAGAGCAGCTCTAAATTAGAGCACGGAGGAAAGTACAAGTGGCCAGAAAGCGAGTGCAGTGGGCAATTGCTGTAGAGCTTGTTGTCACTTCTAGTCCTAGTGATGCCTAAACACCACCATATTATTGTCCCTTTGCTTGACAGCCCCTGCAAAAGCAAACTACAAAACAGGCTTTACTTTGACACTGAAGTGTTATCTGTGTTAATTTCCCATGTTTTGCTTCAAAGGATGGATATAAAACTGTACTTTGATACTGCAGCTTTTGACTGCATGGTTATTGCAGGATCTTGAAGATCATCTAGTTCCAAACCCCCTGTCCATGGCCTTGACCACAGCAAGCAACACTTTCCTGATGCTTGGCTTTAAATGCAGGCAAGTTCATGGTTTAGATCAAACATAGAATCGTCAGGGTTGGAAGGGACTCAAAGACCACCTAGTTCCAAGCACCCTGCCATGGGCAGGGACACTTCCCACTAGATCAGGTTGCTCAGAGCCACATCCAGCCTGGCCTTAAAACTGTCCAGGGAGGGGGTTCCCTCACCGCTTTGGGCAACCTGCTCTAGTGTCTCACCACACTTATGGTGAACAGTGAAGGGGCTCTCTACATCATTTAATTTATTTAGTTCTCTCAACATTGTTAGATTTCTGGACTTACTACACAAAATACAAAACCTGTTAAACTTTACTATGCAGCATAAAGCCAACGTGTCAGATCCATGAACTGAATGCAGCCGATTTGGGGAGGAATTCAGAGTACACAGTGGGTATACTGGAAGAGCAGAACTCACTGTAAAAGATCTCCCTCAGAGTATGGAAAAATCTGGAAAGTTTGACATGCTGAGGAATTTCATTCTAATTGACTGTGTGACACTTCTCCCAGCATGATTTTGCTGTGCTAGTGGAAGTCTGTGCATTGAAGAGCTCAGCGCGTGGTGCGAGGCACCACGATGCTTGCGTGCATGCAGGGCTTTTTGCAGCCTGTGTTCTGTGCACTTGATATTCTGTGGAGGTGAAGTCAATTCATTAATAAGTTACTTATAATTTCTAGTTCAATGTATTTGCAGGTCCCCCAGAGTTCACTCTCAGGAAGCAGAGCAGACATCAAAAATAGGCCAGCTGGACAGTTTTGCTATTCATCTTTTCCTGTGTGTCTTCAGCTGAGGAGAAGTGATGAGTTGTCCACAAAATGAAATGTCAGGTTTTATTTATGTTAGTCTCAGAGGCAAAAGCCATCTCTGCCAGCATCTTGGTAGAACAGAACACTTATTTTTCAGATATGAAAATGAGTCCCTGGGGATGGCATACATGTGGAAAAGGAAGACCTGTGGGCAGCCTTTCTTGCCTCTAGGTTGCAAGCATGCTCCTAAATGTGTTCCCAGCATTATCAGTCTGGTGGAGGAGAAGCCACACCTGGGACTCTGGCACAGCAAAGCACAGTTAGATTGGGGAAGTACATATAGACAATGTAAACTACAGTTTCAGGTGATTTCCTCCCTTCTTATCACTTGATACTAGGGAGAAGAGACCAACCCCAACTCACGGCAACCTACTTTCAGGGTGTTGTAGAGAGCAATGAAGTCTCCCCTCAGCCTCCTCTTCTTCAGGCTAAACAGCCCCAGTTCCCTCAGTCACTTCTCACCACCCCTGTTCTACAGACTCTTCACCAGCTTTGTTGCTCTTCTCTGGACATGCTCCAGCACCTCAATGTCTTGTTACCTATCTGCTCTTGTGGCTACTTCTCTAGTACCTATCTGCTGAGTCTGACAGGACCAAGAATAAAAGTCTGTGTGTTTTGGTTGGGTTTGGATCTTTCTAGCTGAAGGTGTGAGGTACCAAAATCAAATCCAGAGCCGAGTGAGGAAATGTAATGACAGAAAAGCACCACTTACTCCACGTACTTGGTGAGTGAATGTAGCATTCTGGGAAAAGATAAGCTATCAGGAAGACATCAACAGAATTACTCTTAAGTAAGAGCTGGGTAATCCATAGAGGTTGCTATTTTAGCTTGCCAAAGAGATGTGTAGTCTTCAAATAGCAATAATTTTTCTTATGGAGAGCAAAAGGATTCCTGAGAACCATCAATGTAATTTCTGAGGAGCTTTCTCAAGGGCAGCCAGCTCTACCCATTGCAATCAGTTTCCTCCCTGTTCATTTGTAACCATTTGTTTGTACTCAGAAGGAAGCTTGGAAAAATATCTCTGATTCTAAGTCATATTAAATTTCATGCTTTTGTCAAAGAAATTACTCACCCTTGCAGTTAAGAATAACTAGCAGCTTTTGGAATGTGGCAGCAGCCTTTTGTTCTATCTTAGCCTGCACTTTTAGCTCGCTTTGTATGCTTTGACACTTAATTTTATTCAATATCATAGGGTGCCCCAAGGTGCTTTAACCTGAAGGCTGCTATAAAAATAAAGTGATAGATGAAATGCTTCCCCAGGAGCATTTTGGGAAAACTAGGCTATCAGGTCATCAGTACATAGGGCCAATACTTAAAATACAGAGTAGAAGTATAAGCAGGTTCAGTAACCTACTGAAAATGCATCATTTATCTTGGCTTATCCATAGCACTGTGCACAGGGATCCTGGAACCGTCACAACTCCTCTTTCTGAGGATGTGCATGGAGACATTCTGCTTCCTAAACAGAGAGTGAGAGTTGTTTGAGGGAAACATAAAAGCAGAAAGGAACTATGATTCTTTCACAGCCAAGAACTTACTGAACCCTTTTTAAAATTATTTTTTTGGTACATGAATCAGGGCAAAAGTTGAGTTGAACAAGCAGTGGTGCAAGGAGTGTGTAACAGGAATCTGTCTCAAGGCCTGAATGGTGTCTGTCAATCCTGTGTAAGTTCTTCAAGCTGTTTTACTCTTTGTTTAATAATAATGAAAAATAAAAAGTCTCACCCAGGGTGCAGCATGCAGGCTACATCTGGTCTAGCTCTTCAGGTGACTTGTGAAGGGCTGATCTTTACTCTGGTGCTACTGAAACCTTTAGAGCTGCAGTGGTGTGAGATCAGTGCGGCTAACATCCAGCATTATGTACAGGCTGTAGAGAACCTGTGCATGGCTGAGGTCTGCAGATGTCCTTTGCTGTGCCTGTGATCTGAAGAGCACTTATGCTTATCTCAGAGCAGTTCTATCTTCTCCTCAGCTCTGTTAAGATAACTACCCACCAGCGACTGTGCTCTAGTGATACAGAGCGCAGCAGTTTTGCTTAGCAGTGTCACCTCCCCTCCCCCTGAAGATTTCACTTGGGAAGGGGACTAGACTTCTAGCTTTCCAGTATACTTCTGCACTTAGAAGGAAATCTAAGGGAGAAGGAGGGCAACTAATGAATAGAGATGTCTTTCATTCAGACTTACAGAAATTACATATTAAAGAGATTGCTCAGAGCCCTACAGTGCTCTGCAAGAAAGAAAATAGCCTAAACCCATAAACCCCTACCCTAAATAAAGATTTTCTATTGTATATTTACAATTAAGATAATTGCTTATATTTTTCTCCTTATCTCAAGGAAAAATAAGCATTCATGCAAACCCCAGTAATAAGGAATCTTAAGTGCTATCATTGTGCTATCGTTGTTGTATACCTTTGTATACTCCTAAAATACAAATGAGAGACAAGGCTCTTGTAAGTGCTTTAATAACTGGTTGTCACTTTGAAAGAATGGTCCCCAAGAACATCAGCTGTTCAGATACAGAAAAATGCTGTTTATGGAGTCACTGAGAAGCTTAAGAAGGAATAGTTGTTATTAATTTAAATCTAAAGGAACAAATTTAGTGACTGGTAATGAAACTAGCTTGCTGATTTTCAAGCAACAAACATTTACTGCCATGACAGTGCTTCAGCTGTGGGCAAATCCTCTGAGGTAGGATTACATACTCTGCCCTCTTCAAGTAAGTGTTCCTTCTCTCTGTTTGTGTCACAGTTGTGTAGGTGGAGATAAAGCATATTTTTAAAGCTGAAAGATTTTAAGGGCTTAAATCACAATACCAACTGTCTTCTGTTTTATTAATTCTCAAAATCAGTTTGGTGGCATCATCTCGAAAATTCCCTTATTTATACACTTTCATCTTTTGTTTACACATACCTGTATATGTATAAATCACTTCTAGTGTTATGTTATCTAATAAAAACCTCATGAAGGCCTAAAAACTCCAAACAGCTCTTCTTTACTCAAGGCAAAGCATTCGTCTCTTGCATATCTGAAAGCTGAAGGTTTTATTGCCGCTGTGTGAATTTGCTCCTTTAGCTTTTCTTTGCAAAAATAAATTAAAAACAGCAATGTGGAACACACTTCAGTTTGTTTCACAGCACTTTTAGCACATTGTGAAAAATTACATTGTATTAAGTTACTTTTTTTTTTTTTTTCTTTCTCCCCCTGGCTCACTCACTTGAAGGTAATAGGACAAAATACAACATAACCTGAACACCAAGTACATGATGCAGTTTAATATCTTCTTCTATCTTTTTTTTTTTGTGTATAAATGGTAGCTATTGTGAATGCATAGTCCCTTAAAGTGATGCAGTAGTTAATTTTGAATTCTCCAGGGATAGTTCACAGTGATTGGCTTTCTGCATTACCCATCCAAACATCACAAACTGTGATTCAAATTTTGCTTTCAGGGTCTTGCCTTTGCACAATAACCTATCCCATAGACAGTCAATCAGTTCTGGGGACTGTAATTGTGTTAAGACAGCATTGCAAAAATCTGTTTACAACTATCTGTCCATTGTTCCAGAAGCAAAGCAAGGACTGAAAAACAAGAGCAACTGTCAAAGCCTAAATGCTTCCTTGCTGATGCTTGTAGTGCACAGGGTAAGATCCAGAAATGCTGGTAACTATTGTAGAGACAGTACCTGCAAATTCCTATCAGGCAATAATCCATTCAAAAGCAGTGTTAATTTCTACTCTCACCATATGCCTGTAGAAATAGGACAAGGGACAATGGCTTCAAACTAGAGAAGAGTCGATTTATATTGGATGGAACAGGTTACCCAGGGAGGTAGTTGTGACCCCATCCCTGGAGATATTCAAGGTGAGGCTGGACAGGGCACTGGGCAACCTGATCTAGTTGAGGATGTCCCTGCTGACTGCAGGGCAGTTGGACTGGACAACCTTTGGAGGTCCCTTCCAAGCTAGTGACCAGGGACATCCTCCACCAGGATCCTCCACCTCTCTCCATCTGCTGGCCATGCTGCTTAGATGCAGCCCAAGATGCCATTGGTGTTCTGGGCTGCACACTGTTGGCTCACGGCCGGCTTCTCATCCAGTGGTACCCCCAAATCCTTTACTGCAGGGCTGCTCTCAATTTCATCATCCCCCATCCTGGATTGATATCTAGGATTGCCCAAGCCTAGGTGCAGGACCACATTGTTATAGTAACCCAGCTACAGCAGCGTGTCTTAGATGGAGACCTCAAATCTTTGTAAAATCCCTTCTATATCCACCCATCCTGGGCAATATTGCATGTCCCTGAAGAAAGCTTTTGAGTTTTCTAATGAGTGGTATATTACAGGCATTACAAATATAATTCATGCCACCTTCTTAGAATAGTTGTGGATTATATTTTTGCTCTCAAATTGAATTTGGGAATTAAGGGTGCTGCAGTTGCAAGTGCAAGATAGCAGAACTTTGGCATGCTGCATTTCAGAAAGGAATATTTCCTTGAGAGCCGTTTATACAAATGGGCCAAGATCTATCCCAGCCTTATGTAAGTGCTGCCAATGCTCGAGCCTTGTCAGGTTGGTGCCTCCTGATCTTCACTACAAAGGGATTGTGAAAACATGTCACTTTATCACTTGGAGGAATTAATTTGTCATCCAGGAGTTTTTAATCTCCGAGAGCATAACCATTTCAGAATTGTTTGTTTTATAACTCTGCTCGGAAAGAGAGATGTTATCTGCTTTGATGTGCCTGTTGAGGGATAAAAAGCCATGCAAGTAACTCAAGCATTTGAAGTGCCTGTGGGTGCTGGTGGGGAAGGCCTGGCCGTGCCCCATGGTGATGCTGGCACTGCCACAGGCGGGGCTGGACTGCAGGCTTCCCGCCAAAACCGCCTGGGGCTCTGAGGCCGCAAAGCTGCTGAGGTCACTGTTCTGGTCACCTTCTGAGGTAAAAACCACAGTGTATCTTTGATTGAGTGCAATGCCTGTTGCTCCTGAGATGATGCTAGAGAGATTTCTGACAAGAACAGTAATGGATTATTAAATGACATTTGGAGTTGACTGTTTTCAGCAGATTGCTCTGATCATTGCTTTCCTTTTCCTGCTTGGTAAGCAACAGCTTGGCGAGACATCGCTCCTGAAGGCTTTGTTTCTGTCAGTATGGGAATTATTTCACACAATCACAGAATGGCAGGGGTTGGAAGGGACCTCCAGAGATCATCCAGTCTGAGCACCCTGCCAAGGCAGGGCTGCCTAGAGAAGGTCACACAGGAACTCATCCAGGTAGGTTTGGAATGTCTCCAGAGATGGAGACTCCACCACCTCTCAGGCCAGCCTGTTCCAGTGTTTTGTCACCCTTAAATTAAAGAAGTTCTTCCTCATATTTAGATGGAACCTCCTATGTTCACAGTTGTATCTGTTACCCCTTATCCTGTCACTGAAAACAGACCGGTCCCATCCTCCTGACACCTGTCCTGTAAGTATTGATCAGCATTGATGAGATCCCCCTCAGTCTGCTCTTTTTCTGACTAAAAATTCCCAATTCTCTCAGTCTTTCCTCATCAGAGAGATGCTCTAGTTGCCTAATCATCTTTGCAGCCCTTTTCTGTGCCCTGCCCAGCAAGTCCCTGTCCTTCTTGAACAGGGAAGCCCAGAACTGGACACAGTAGTCCAGAATTTCAGAAGCATTGTGTGCCGATTTTTCTGTCCAGTAATAAGTCCCACGAAAAATTGCTGGCATTTTTCTTCCCAGAGTGTGAGCACTGCCTGAAGGGAAACTGCCTAACTGCTGGTTGCTCAGTACAGCCCTTTTCTCCCAAATGTTGGCAGCCTTTGCTAGAAAACCCTTTTTTGCACCGTTTGTGGATCCTGATTTAACCAGTTCCTTGACCACATGTACTTTTAAAGATTAGTTTGGTTGTTTCATTCTCCTGAAGCTGCTCAGAAACCTTAAAGTGATTTCTGATTTTAACTCAATGTATTTGTGTATACACAGAACACTCCTGATAACTTATTTATGGAGACTGGAATATTTAGATCATCAATATCATACTGCAACTGTTGAGGATTTCATCAAGACAAAAAATTTAAAGAGAAAGCAAATTTTGCTCACAGGTTAGCTGATGTGGTTATAAAAGCTTTAAGCTGGAACTGATGGAGATCAGAAGCATATGGCTGAGATCTAGGACCCACAGTGACATGGAGAGGTAGTAAGGTCACTGGAAGTATGGATAGGAAGAAGACTATATTGACTATTTGTAATATTTTCATATATGTTTTAATACAAACCCCATAGAGAGTACTCTGGAGGAACTGGAAGATTTAAATTGCATTTTACTTGGTTACTGATCAATCTTTTGGGACAGCCTGATGGCACAGCAGCAGAGGTGGTGTAATGGTTGCTCTGAAAGGTGCCAGTCCAGTAGGTAGAGGAAATTTGCCTTGAAGGAGTGTACTGCTGCCTTGGCTCTTCAGAACTTTCTTCAGAAAGTTGTCAAAGGGCTGAGAATTTGCTGAAGCACAGAACTTCATGGTAGAGACCATCAATGGGGACTTCAGATGCTGGTTGGGAAAGGCTGTGACAGCAGAGAGCAAAGTTTTTGCTCTGTATCTTTTCCTTCTGAAGTCACATTGCCAGATGGTCTGTCACTGCCTTCCTCTGCTTGCTGTCTGTAGGAACAACTGAGACCACAAACTTAAGACCCAAAAGCTTGGTGCTTAAAGATAAGGCAACCTGCAGGATTTGCTGCCTAAGAAAGCCTGGGAATAAGCTGAGAACAGTGCTTCTCCAACTTACAATTTGACAGTAACCTATATTTAAATATAGTGTGTCTGTGTACTTACAGATATTTTGCATGTATAAAAATCAGGCTGTGCTGCTCAGCTTGAGTAACAAAGCTCAGGGATGCATTTTCAAACACCCAGTTCTGGGCACTGTTTATTTTTTGAGTGCTGAGAGTGTTTACTTTTGGTGTTGGGTAATTGGCTGGGAGGGGGTTTTTTGGTTTTGTATTGGTGTTTTTGTTTTGTTTTGTTTTTTGTTCCCCCCCCTTTCCTGCCAGCTTATGATAGTATCCTATAGGATATGATGCCCTAGAGCCCCCCCTGAGCTCTTTGTGATGCACAAATAATCTTCAACCCATTCAGGCTCCTCAGGCTGCTGGTGAGATAAGTGCCCGTCCTTTCTCAGAACCTGCTCTTGTTGTAAGTAGGTCTTGGTTGGGCAGATGCAAAAGCTGAGCACTGTGTGCTCTGACTGACTGGCTACTGGGAAATTTTTAGCTGTATTGGGCAAAGATCCTTAGGATTCTGGTACAGTAGTTAGAAAAGTGTGCATTTGCTTGTGGTCTAGAGCTGTGAGTTAATGTTTCTATATTCCCCATCTGTAGGTAGGAATGGAAATATGTATAATGGTATCTATGTGCATTGCTTGAGCATAACTGCCCACATGAAAACCCTCTGTCACTTAAAATTACTCTGGTGTGGAGGAATGCAGAAAATGTCAGGCATCTATATGAGAAGTACCTATTTCATGCAGGGTTCCTTTGTTATATTCCTGATTGTTGTCTTGGTTAGGTAAGGCTTAAATCAATGTCTGTGAGCATAAAAAACCCCAAACCAAACCTCTACTGATTACCAGTCTGTGCTGTCCCTATTGAATTTATGATGTGCTGTGGTCACCACTCAGTGAAAATCAAAAACTGGGAATAGTGGCTTCACATCAATACAGCCAAATCACTGCTTAAACCTGGAGTTATAATCCTTTAAATTTAATTTTGTGGGCAAATTGCAGCTGCCAGCTCCTTGATTTGATTGGTTGCAAAAACAACCCAACATAAGAAATTGCAAGTGCCAGGAGGCATCAGTCCTGTAAATATATTAGTGTACCATCTGGAGTGAAGTGACCTTGGACATTTTGCTTGGCCTTAGTATCTGCCTGCTGGAAGTAATTCAGCTATTAATACTTGATTGAGTTTCTGCCTCTGACTAGATAGAACTTGTTCATTACTTCTCACTCAAAGAGCTGGTGACATCTAGTTTAATAACATATTAAGTGTGCATAATAAAAATGTGTTGGTTTTCTTAGAGAGAGAAAAAAGACCAAACAAATAAATATAGATTGTTTTGGAACTTACTGGAAAGAGAACAAGCTTTCTAGGGTTGTGACAGCCTCAGTTGAAGCATAGCAACTAATTTTAGAGATGTCTGCCTTTGAGCTATTATTTATCAGCTTTAAAGGAATGGATATAATTCTAACTTATTGTACTTTAAATCATTAGCAGGTTTTGGGGGAAACTATTTCTACATTCAATTACTTTAGTACTGGTAAAATGTTACATTATTGATAGTGAAATGACTGGACAGAATTCTATTGATCTGAAGTGAGTTAGAAATCAAGTGCTTCACAAGCTAATTTACATCAGGGAGGCGATGAGCATCAACCCTTTGGCTCCCTGGAAGTTAAATGTAGCCCCACGTCACTGCAGCCTGCCTGCAGCTAACAGATACCTGGGTATTTAATTGTGTGCATGTGGATGGGCTCCTTAATGTCAACGATGCTGCTCTTGTAGCAGTACAAGTGCCTGTAAGGACTGGTGCTCTAGGCTCTAAGTGAGGATAAGAAGCTACCTTCTTACTAATCATAATAGGAGGGTTGTTATTAATTACACAGTTGACTGGGTGGTGAAACACTGGAACAGGTTGCCCGGCAATGTGGTTGAGGCCCCATCCCTGGACACATTCAAGATCAGACTTGATCTAGCTGGAGGTGTCCCTGCTGACTGCAGGGGGTTGGACAGAATGACCTTTGGGGGCCCTTCCAACCCAATGCATTCTGAGATTCCATTGCAGTGTCTTGTTTCCTGTTCTCACCCACTTCTTCTTGAAGCCAAAGTAAAAGCGGTGTTTAATACGCCAGGAAGGGCTGTTAATGAACTCCAGCAACATGTCTGGGTAATGTGGTCATTCTTGGCACTCTAAGATTTGAGAAACTTGAAGCTGAGCTTAGCGGTGCTGACTGCAGGCAGTACAGTGGGAGGCAGGATCCATAGCTGATACATAGCACGGAAAGGAATGGTTCCAATTAGTGGGAAGCTCCAGTAGTGCTGAGTGGTTTGCTTTCCTTTGCATGCATGTGTCTGCAAAATTCAACTTTGTTTTGTGGAGCTGTGTGCTGCTATGGAAGAGATGATGTTTTCATTCTTAAGTACTTGCTGAAATGGCATAAATATTGAGACACAACCACTCCAGTGTTTGCTGAGGGTTGGAGAGCAGCAGCACAGACTTTGAGCTTGTATGACACTTCAGAAATGCAAGTTTGAGGCCTTGGATAGAGACAGACAGAACCGGCTAAAATGTCATTCCCAAACCATAAGTACTCCGTCGAAGGAAGGGGAACAGACTTGGCAGACAAAACAAACAATGCCGAGTGTGCCGCAGAGCCCAGCGCTTGGCTTTTTCTTTTTCAGCTCTGCTGGAACACCACTGAGTGATTTATAGCAGGGAGAGATTCCTAACTCTCACATCCCCTCCTTGCGCTCCTACAGCCATACCCAAAGCAGCCTTTTCCCACAGCCTGTTTTATCCAAGTTGTTTTTTCTGCTGCTTGCTTTCCTGTAACTGGCACTGATACTGTGTACAAATGTGGAAGTTCCTTGGGAATAATTGGGTTTTAACTTTCACAGACTTGTCCACACAGCAAAGTTCACAGAATCACAGAATGCCAGGTTGGAAGGGACCCCAAGGATCATCTGGTCATAGAATCCTAGAATGGCTTAGGTTGGAAGAGACCTCATAGATCATCTACTCCAACCCCCTTGCCACTGGCAGGGACACCTCTCAACTAAACTTGGTTGGTCAAGGCCTCGTCCAATCTGGCCTTAAATGCCTCTGGGAAGGAGGCATCTGAAACCACCCTGGGCAACCTATTTCAGTGTCTCACCACCCTCATATTGAATTACTTCATCCTAAGATCCACTCTAAACCTATTGTGACAGTGTAGTGGAAATGAGCTGGCCCAGCACCCTGTCAAGCTGAGTCTTCAAACTGCCCAGTGGAGGGGAATCTGCTGCTCCCCCTGGGAGATGATTCCCATGTCTGACTGTGCTCATGGGGAAACATTTGTCACCTTGTGTACCATTCCATCCAGAAACTGTATTGCAGAATAAAAGTGATGTAATTCAGACTGGAGTAATTATCCTGGGAGAAAGTAAGATTCCTGTTGTGTGCTGTGTTTTTGCTGGGAGTTAAACCAGCACAGCATAGCGAAATTGGCAGAACATAGTTAGGACTGATGGGAATTTTCCTGTGTAGACAAACCTCAGACACACGGCCCCAAATGCCAGGTTTTGTAGAAACTACTGACAGTGAGAAGCCAGCTCCCTTCCCAGACACTTTGCCAAGTCCCACATACAGTGAAATTCAAGGCTTCCCCTGCCTCAACATCACTTTGTTTTTTCTTGAAGAATTCCATTTGCTCTGCCTAAGTTTTCTTCTGAAGAGGCATCTCTTCAGAGCACAGGCAATGGCCTGCTACTTTTGGTGTGCTCCATAGGCCATTGAGGCTCAAGCCATTGCACAAAGGATTCGATATTTGAATTACAGTCGCTGAAATTCAGGAAGGAGGAAGTTCTTTTGCAATATCTTAAGTAAAGTGCAGTGCATCAGAGCTTGTTACGTTGATGGTCCTTTACTCTGACATTTTGATTTAGTTTAAAATTCTGTTTAAACTCCACTTCTAGATCGCAGTACTTAAATTTTTTATTGGCAGTCTGTTTAGAAGTAGTCTACCCAATTTATTTTCCTTCTGTGGATTGGCTGACAAAAATACAAAAGTAAACAGTAGCTTGGAAATTGTCTCTGAAACATTAAAGAACTTGAGGACTGACAGAGAAATGGATTCACTAGGAGGGCTCAGCTCTGGTAATTCTACACCTACCCTCTTGCTTAGAAGATGAAGCCATCTTACCAAAGCCATCAAGATTAAATGTCCTCTTTGATAACTTCTGTAATTAAAATGCTACCCTATTGTAAATGTCTTTTTGCTGCTGGTGTTTTCAAACAACGTCTACCTCTACACTGCAATTCCTAAAGAGTTAAAATCAAAGTATTACACAGATTTTGCTGCTAGTTTTAGTAATTCTTGCACCCTGCAGCTAGCAAGGGATTCCTCTATACCATGCTGATGATCAAAGATAAGAACTGGTATTTCAGCTTAAGATAGGTGTGTGGGAATTGTAGTGCTGTATTAGGTCAATTTTGTGATTGTAAAGAAGGACACCGGGGTTTAGCTTGGTCCCTTCTAAATTGCAGAGTATGTGATTTTTCTTCTGAGGTGCAGGTCATGTAATCAGATAGTCAGGGAGTTTTCTCATTTGTCCAAAACACTTGAAGCCTAAAAATGGAAGCATCCCATCTGATAAAAGGGCAATCTTACAGACACAGGATAAATTGCAAATGTAGGGAAGAAAGGATGAACTGCTCAAAGAAATGGTGCTGATCTTCACAAGCTTGTGTTTTGGTTATCCAAGGAGTTATTAGCTTGACATTCATTTTGTTAAGTAGAATTCTGGTCTTAAACTGCTGTCACTTTTATTCTAAGAAAAAAATATAGCTTTCAAACCTACAAAATGAAAGCCTGCTTACAGCCTAAATCTGTCTTGAGCCACTCACTGTAGTCCTGGAGGCAGGGAATTTCTAAAACAAATACCTGAGCACGAGCAACCCTTTTTGACAGACACCAAGGCAGTTGGTTGAGAAATTTCCTCTGAATTAAATTCAGCTGTTCTCACTGCAGGGAGATTTCATTATTCATTTAACTCTTTTGGGAACAAAGGTACAGATCTAAAAATCCTTACCCTGAAAGATGCTGAACTCCCTTGAATGTCTTTGCTGATTATGTATCACTAGATCAGCTCTACAATTTTAACACAGAGGACCAAATGCATCCCACGTGTGAGCCTTTCAAATTCAGGGAAACTATGCTGAGTATGAACTTGGCTATCAACAACTTTTTAGATCTAAATTTCAGGGTCATTGCTTAGATCCTTTAGTCCTTGATGTGGGTGTCTTACAGCTCATGAAAAGAGCAGAGCTATTTAAATATTCAGGGAGCAAGCAGCACCTGTGAGAGCAGCAAGAGGCCTCTTCCTTTAAATGGGTAAAGCGCCAAAGAGTTCCAAATGTAGAGAGAAATGAGCTGTGGAAGAGGCTACATGGTAAAATGCAAAGACAGATATTTGGGGAGGACAAAAATCAGGAAAATCATCAAAATGTCTATTGCTAAACATCTAGGAAAAGAATTTAGTTATTTATATAATTATTTGTTTTAACAGCCAATTTAAAATGGAGCAGCAATGCAAAATCCCATTGGTCTGCCCAATTGTTATAGACCCATTTCTGGCGAGAAGGAACCAGAACTCATCTCCATATCACTCAACATTAGTGGGGTTTTTTGTTTTGGTTTGGCTTTTTCCTGTGTTTTTTTTTGGTGGTTGTTGTTTTTACTCCCCTTTCTTCCCAAAGGATGTTTTAAGCTATAGAATTTGTTTTAGTATTTAGACACAAGAGCAGTACCAAAAGAAACAAGGTAATTTTCTTCCTTTATCTCATCAGCCATTTATTATTCATGTAGCTTTCTCCACATTTAGTTTAGTGGGGAAAATAACCAAGTCTCCAACATCTGTGCTTCCTACTATCCATCATGGTGTGTGGGAGGGAGCAAGTGGCTGTGGTGGAAATGAAGTCCAGACTGAATATATGAAGGGGATTCATAGTTGCCTTTATAAGGACACATCTGAGGAAGGCTTTTAATAGACCGAGTATTTCCCTTTGTACCAATGCAACTTTAATCTACTCAAGGAACTTCCCTATATCTTTTTTTTTTTTTTTCTTAAAACAGAAGTGTGGTGCCTTGGAGAATATAACATTTACAGTCAATAATCTACCTGCTTCAGAAAATGGTACAAGCTGTTTGTGTCCTGGTCAGAGACCAATGGGTATGGCTGAGGTGTCACCCTGAAGGTGACAGTCTGCTGGCGTAGCTGGGGCAGCAAGAACTTAGGGCTGCCAAGGATTTAATTTGTTTTGTATCCATTGTAGGGCAGGTTTGGGTGATTTGTGTTTAAATTTTTTAGTTTAAGGATGTAACTTCCTGTCACAAAGGCATTTGCAGCATTTTTAACTGAAACATTGAAAGATGCATCACGGAAACTGTCAGACACGCAGAGCTCCAGGGAGAACTTTTCCTTAAGCAGAATCTCTCCTACAGCTGGTTACTCCTTGAAGGTGTAAGATATGTCAGATGATCACATTTCCCTCAGAGTTCTAGCAGGACACGTGGAGCTCTTGAATATGTGGAGAAAGGCAATGAAATACTTGGCTTCCTGGGAAAGTGCCAGTCCTTCAGCAGAGCACTAGCTGCAGCGTTTCTGGGTTGTGGAGAGAGCTGCCCAAATGGTGCCCCATCTACTGAGCTTCTAGTTTTACACTCCTTCAAGCAAACATGATTTCCTCATCTCAGGACTAGGAAATGAAGTAGGCTGTGTGTCTGAAGGCAAGTCACGGGTGCCACTGAATTGGTGGCAATGACAATGACCAGTTTGTAATCATAGTCCAGACTAACCAGACTGGTCTTTTGAAGAGAGTAAATTACTTTTCCTTACAATACATCTATAAACTCTGAGAATTAAGCCCTGGAAAGTCATCAAATTGCTCAAGTCCATCTCAGTTACTATTAAATATGTTGTTTGGATTGTTTGTAAAGGTCTCTACAATTGCCTCATCTTTCAAAAGCGCATTTGTGGAGTAGTGGGATATATATCAAAGATGATTGAAGGGTTTGAGTATCTCTGCCATGAGGACAGGTGGAGGGAGCTGGGGTTATGCATCCTGGAGAAGAGAAGATTTGGGGGGTTGGGGGGTGGACCTTACAGCTGCTTTCTGGCACTTGAAGGGATCTTAGGAAGGCTGGAGGGGGACTTCTCATAAGGTTGTCTAGAACCAGGACAAGGGGGAATGGTTTGAAGCTGAGGGAGAGCAGGGTTAGACTGGAGATTAGGAAGAAGTTCCTCAGTAAGAGGGTTGTGAGACTCTGGAATAGGCTGCCCAGGGATGTTGTGTATGCCTCCTCCCTGGAGATGTCCAAGACCAGGTTGGATGAGGCCTTGAGCAGCTGAGCCTGTTGAGAGTTGTCCCTGCCCATGGTGGGGAGGTTGGTGCAGATGATCTTTGAGGTTCCTTCCAGCCTAAGCCATTCTATGATTTGAAATGACATAGCTTGCCTGATTCTTTCAAAGCAACCATTCCTCTCTGAGCAGACAGCATCTACCAGAATAAGTGAAATAAAACACCATCATAATCCTCTAAAACTTGCCATGAATAACAGAAAGTCTGCAGCACTGATATTACAACCAGATGTACAGTACAGAAACTGTTTCTCTGGCCAGCAAAGTCTTGTTCTTTCTGTGCATGAGCCCCACTGAGCCATGCTCTTGACCCCTGAACAAAAATGCACCCTTTGCTGTTTCTTCAGACAGCATTCTTTTCCAGCCACATCAGGAAAGCTCCCCAAAGTATTTACTTCTGATTTCAGTTTCTGCTGACTGTGGCTCTGTCAGACTTTACACACAAAACATATGTTAGTACAGCCTAGGTTTTAGCATGGAAGATCTCATGGAACAGGATTTGAGAGTTGGTTTGTTTTTTAGCATCAGTCATCTCTAAAGACAGAAGTAGGGATTTTTCCAGCGAGTCGTGTTGGCAGGTGAGTTGTGCAGCCTCTACAGTTTGTGTTCTTCCATGACAGCCTGCAATGTATTGCAATTATGAAATGTCCATATTGCACTGTAAAGTTGAGGGAACAGTATTTTGTCTGTGTAAATTATAGAACCTGTAAAGCCTGTGCTGTACATGCTTATGCCTAGTGGCAACTCAGCAACCTGTGTCAGCTTCCCCTCCAGCAAAAGAACCCAAAGGACTTCAGTGCCCAGATCCTAAGATGTCCAAATGGGATACATTTCCTGTTTTGTAAATGGACTTGAAACAATCCCCAAATGATAACCCAGAACTTTACTGAACTGTGTAAACCCAAGCTCCTGTGTCAGTGGGAGCTCACCAGTGATGTTTTGCAAGAGGACCTGGATGCCTGACTCCTTAAGCTCCTTAATCTTGTTTGTTTATAGTAAAAAGTGCTGTATGATCTTGGAGAGATGCTTTTGGAACTTAGAGGTTTTTCCACTGCCATATCTGGATATGAGCAAGATATGAATGGACTTATTTCCTTCTTTAGCCAAGCCTGAGTGAGGTTAAGGTGAGAAGTAATGCACGAGGGCAGCACCATCAGACCCTGTTGTCCAGAAGCATAAGAGCCTGGGTTTCACAGGCATTGCACTCATCTACTGTTTCCAAAATCTAATCTTTAATTACTGCCTGTCTGTCTACTTCCTTTTTGTTGGCTCTCAGAAACACAGGCAATGTTTTGAAGTGGCCTTGAGTGCAACTCATTCCACATGGTTTTCTTTCAGCATGATTATTTTGGAAAATAAGCAAACACAGAGTTTGTCTGGGAGGAGTTGATCCCTCCACATATCTGTGCAGATGTGATTATCACCAGAACTGACACCAGGCAGCCTGTATCTCATCAACAAAGAGTTTTACTCCCTTTTCAGCATTCATTTATTTCCAGTGAAGTACACTGAGAAGACCCAAAGGCTTTGTTTTCCTGCTCTGCTCCTGTAGGCTCTTACTCTCCTGAGCTCTTGCAGAAGTGACCTAAGCAGTCTGGTGTCTGGCCTGCTCAAACTTAGACCTCAGCTGAGAAAGCCCAGAGTTGTTACCCCTTGGGACAGTGTTCTTGGGATGTCAGCACCTGCCCACTCACACTGTGGATTGCTTTAACTTCTGCCAGATGGCAGAATTTTCTTTCCCTGTGAGCTTGATTTGAATTTAAATTAAGCTAGAGGCTGCAAGCTCACGTCAAACATATCGAGCAGCTCTAAAGATGTGTTTTCCTGTAACGTATTTTCACATTTGGAATCATAACTTGTTGTTATGGCAGCATAAGCCAGAAGAATATAGCCCATCATCACTAAATACTATTATGAGGGGGGAGAGTTACCAACTTAGGCTGGGGATTTAAGATAGAAGGAACAGTGAGGGAGAGAAAGAATTGGAATTAGCAAAGTGTTTAAGTGCTGAGTACCAGGTTTACACTGTGCGCTTCGCAACATCTTTTGCTTTGAAAGCTCCTAAGAAACTTGAGCTTTAGTAATAATTAATTGAAACCAGTGTTTTGCCTTTCAACATACTTTAAGCCTACCTTGCACAGTTGGGCTTTTCATGCTGTAGTCCTCTGAGCCCTGCATCAGAAGCAGCTGGCAGAGGCATGGAGGCATAAACTACTTATGCTGTTCCTTTATCCCCCCACGAGTACCTCAGAGCTGGAGAGCATTTAGTCCAATGCTTGTGATAAATGTTAGCTTTGCTTGCAATTTCCTGTGGTGCAGAGGACGAGAATGGAGACTCTCCTGGAGAAGTGTCCTTAAATGTTAGCTGTGACTGTTTAAGCTATGTGGGGGTCTAAGGGAAAGCACAGATTGACTCAGTAAAACTGACCCACCTTTTCTTTAATGGTTTGTCTGTATAACTCATGTATAACTGGAGCTAACTTGAAATCACTTTGGCTGGGCATAGTGGCCTTGGTAATGAAACCCCAAAAACTTTTCAGGTGAGTTTTGCAGCCCACGCTGAACCCCCTGCAGCTCATGAGCTGGGGAGCCTATAGCAAGCTGGTGGGGTGGGCTGCCACTGCCAGAGTGATGCAAGGTTGGTGTACCTTAAGAAATGACCTGTGGAGCTTGTGTGTTGTTCTTGTTAGGAGCAGGCTGACTTCTTGATGGCTCTGTACGGATCATGTGCATCTTTCCTTTCTATCAGGGGTGTATTTTGTGTGTGTTTATGCTTTCTCCTGTGTTTTAAAGTCTGAGGGATTTTTCATCCACCAGTTTCAAAGCATGTCGATATTACGCTGCCAAAACGCAGAGCTTGAAGCAGAGAGTAAGGAAGTGACTTACTGCAGCCTTCTTAACAGCATTTAACAGCTCACAGGGCTCCTAAATCCCAAGCCAAAGCTCTGTCTGGTAGGTTACTCTGCATTTCCAGATTTTGTACAGATACAGCAAGTACATATTAAAAAGCTTCCACCAGAACACAGGATTAAAAGGCGATATGCGTAATACAATATCCTCCAAGTATTTGAAGGGAGGGAAGCAGTTGGAGGGTGACAGTCTGTTCCCTGGCAGCTTCTGACATTTGTGTTAATTCTTTGCTGGAATGAAAAATAAGCCTTTTGAACTCTTCATGTAAATTGAACTGGTGAAAGACCTGTTTTCAGATTTCAACTAGAACATGGGAGCATCTGGGTTCATGGAGGACTGTGCCATTTGTCCTGGGTTGGATGGTGGTTGTGTGGCTCTGGCCCACGGGGTGTTCTCATCCAGGCTCCTCTATTTAATTTTCACAAGAGTGGAGTGAGTTCTTCAAGCATTCCCTGTATCACAGCCACCAGCTCTGCATATCTGTTACTACAGTGTCAAGGTTGTTAGAAGGTAGTGCCAATTGTGTGCTTTATGTTTAAGAAAGATTTCCTGCTTTCATCTTTCTCTGACATCCCTTTCCTGTCTCGGGAGTATAACCTTTGGTGCTGTTCTTTGTGTAGTCTGACAATAAGCCTCATCATGTGAGTAACTTGGGCCTTGATCTAGTCAGGCATTTGTAACTAAATAGGTATGAATTTCTGTTGGAGATTGGGAGGATTTCAGTCTATTCACAGGCCTAAAGTAAAGCATGAGTTAAGTACTCAGTCGGATTGAAGCACAGACTGGCTGATGTTATAGGTGAGAGCTGTCACATTGCAGTTTATGTTCCTTGAGAAAAAAATAAGAAAGGCTTGCTTTCCTTTGGTTGCTTTTTTTCCTTTTCCTTCTCCATTCATTTTTAGTGCTCCACAACCTTTCCGAAGTCTGCAGGTCTTGACTGTACTGCAGTCACACTTCCTGGTGGCAGAAGTGGCCGAGCTATTGTGTGATGTTTAGTTAAGTTGCAAGATGCCTCAGTTTGTTTTCAAAGAGCACATAGTTGGGTGAGACAGAATAACACATATTGATTTTTGGGCCATTTGTAAAAAGCCTTCTTGGTCTTGAGTAGCTGAAAGCAGAAATGAGTATTGTGTGGAGTTAAAAGCAGAATGCATTCTTTCCAAATCAGAAACTGCTGATACTTCCAGATGGCATGCCAAAAAAGTTTTATTAGTCTTCCATAGGCTTTTCACTTTTTCCTGATCCCTGCAAAACGGAGAGGCCTCTCCCTTGAAGTTTCTTGCCAAGTTTAAATATAGATCTCCTGTTTATCCATAGTGCACTGGCTTTAACAAATGATTTAAGTTACCTAACTTCCTTTTGTCCAGCATATCAGATTTAGTGCCTGTTGAGGTAGAGCCAGGTGTTGCTGGAGAAGGGCATTTGTTAAAACTCACACTTTAGGAACTACTTTTAGGAACAGCAGGTAGGAGAAACTGACCCTGTTAAGGGACATCTGTAGACAAAACAAAACAAAAGCTTTTCCCTTAATTTGATCTGCTTGAGTGCTGTTTTCTATCATTTGATCACCACTTTATGTGCCAGGTGACAGCTGCCTGAAGAGAACGACTCAATTTCCTTGTTCCTTATGCACAGGTCTTTTCCCAAGGGCTAGTATTTGTCTGTTAAAGGTAAGATAACAGATATCAAGTTGAAAAAGGTTGTATGACAGTAACTGAAGCAAGATGTTGGCCTGGTATATTTAGCTACTTTATCTGCTTATTGTTTTAAAAGCCACATGACAGAATGAGTGAAAATTGAAGCTGTTTATTGATTTGATTCTTCTTTTCCTTAGGTTTAAGGAACAGAGAATTAGTGGAAGAAGTGATATTATTTCTGGCCTCACATTTGCATATCAAAAGATGACATTTTAAAAACAGAATCTTTAAAATATGCTGGTGGTTTCAATTCTCTTTGCCATATGTGAAATTACAGGAATGTGCAGAGCTATGTTTCATTAACCATTCAGGGAAAAGTAATTTATTTAATGGGCCTTTCAAATGCTGTGGTTCTAAGGAATTTGGTGTTTAGGACCCAGCAGTAGCAGCCAATGGTTCACAAGTAGGAGGCATGGTAACCCCCAAACCTGTGGGCATTTGAGTTTTGCTTTTTTAGCTTTAATACTTTTCCCATTATTGGAAAATACCAGATCAATGAAAAGTCATCTCTCCCCAGCTCCTGAATGAGCTCAGTTGAGTTTATCAGGGCCTTTCTTATTAGTGTTACTTTCAACTCTGGTGGGATTTTTTTTTATCCCATCAAATATTTAAGATTCATTTTAGTTGCAGGATAAGAAAAAGTGGTTTACCCCCAGTCTTCTACAAAAATCAATATATCCTTCTGGAGATTTCTTCTGACTTGTAATGTAAATTTGTGAATTTGTCAATTTAGACATTGCAGGGAAAAACTGATTTAAAACACCAGAGATGTGAATCCAAGACAGCTGCAAAAATTCTCTTAACTGATTTTCCTTGGTTTTTTTTTCCCTACTCATTTCACAAAACTATAGATTGTAAATTTATCCTCACTTCTTCAGCACACAAACCTCAGGCTATTTCAGACAGAAATGAACAAACTTCTGGTTTAGCATCTGGTACAGTGAAGCTTTCCCAAACCCAAGTTAAGTTTCTTTTCATTCTTTTTATTAATATTTAGAAGTATGTAAAGGGCTTCTGCTCTGCTGTGTACTGTGGAGACACAGAATAAAGAGAGAGAACCTGGGTTCCTAAAACCAGTGGTTGAAATATCAATATGATATTATAGAAGAAAGGCAGAACACTATTCCCTGAATTGTATAGAGAAAGAGAAATTAAAGCCTGGAAAGGAAAAATAGAAAGCTCTCAAAAGGATGAAGGTAGAATGTTTATGCTTGGCCTCATAATAGCAGTAGAATGCTGCATTATGTGGCATCCAGGTGCTACCAAAAGACTTTCAGGCTTTAATGGGCTGAAGTTTGCAAGCTGTGTGAGGTGGTTGTGTGGTATTATGTTCTCCTCCGGCTTCAGCAGAGCTGGATCTCCAAGCATCCAATTTGTGCTACAAATAGCTTTGAATAGGTTCTATAGGTCCTGGTTGAGCTCTCCCGTGCTATTTTCAGGCAGAAGACACTCTCCCAGGAGGTGTGATGTCAGATGCTCAGCAGCTCAGGGTATGATGTCATCCTGAACACACAGCAACAGCCAGCATAGAATATGCATGAGACCTGACAAGCTGTTAGCTGGTGGCTCCCACGCTCTTTCACTTGTAAGTTCTGAGTTGCACAACCATATGATAATAATTGCTATGAGTGAAAGGAAAAGGCTGTTTGCTTAACTAATAAAAAGCATAAGAACCTTACATAATAAGCAAGGTAGGAGAGGGTGGCCCTTTCAGAGGAGTGACTATGTCTACAAGCAGGTCTGCTTTCCCATGGAAAGGAAACATCTAGAAGCCCTCCACTCCTCTGTTCTTTCTATCATCCAGAGACATTTACTGTGTCATTGCAGCACTTCTGCCTCTTTCATCTCTCCAGTTCTGTGCTGCACAGAAAATGGTGTCTTTAGGGCCACTCTACTCCTGGTTGGCTCTGTAACGTTACTTTGCTCTTTCTGAATAAGAGCAGTTGCAAGATGTTGTTTCCTGACTGAGATGCAGAGATTCACTCCACAGGGAGAGCTAATTACCCTTCATTATACATGCATGGAAAGCCAAAGATGCTTTGTCTCCCATCTCTTCACCCTCCCAGTTTTCCTTCATTTATATGCATCCTTTCTTTGGTGTCCATTCCCTGGTTTTTAATGAGCCCTTGGCCTAGCTTGCTTTCACCATCAGGCCAGCCTTGTTTTCCCTGCACTGCTTCCAGTAGCTGAGCTCCCTCTCAAATTGAGAAATACATTCCCCAAAGTGACCTTTAGCAGCAGCAGCATTTTGATCTCCAAGGAAGCCTCCTGTGGTTCCATAACCCAAGGTTTGATCCTATCATTCAATGACACCACCAGAGGGATGGGAAAGAGCGTGAGGCTGAATGAAGTTCACCATGTTGCAGTGCACTAAACAGCTCTCTGACAGTGACAATATGAGCTCTTTTTGTTCTACTAGAGGATAAATAACTTTCTCAGTGTAATTAATAACCTTAACAGTTTGTTCTGAAAAATGGAATAATAATGGGATTGAGGAATCAAAGCTATTGATTAATGTGTGAGGCCCCTAGACAAGGTGTGCAACAGTTTTAGCACAAAATGTTTAGTCCTTCTGGGCATGGTTCCATACATTTATGTACAAAGTCATTGTCTGCAGAATGGAAAATTTTGTAGTGCCTTTCTCTTTCTTTCTCTTTCTCTCTTTCTCTTTCTCTTTCTCTTTCTCTTTCTCTTTCTCTTTCTCTTTCTCTTTCTCTTTCTCTTTCTCTTTCTCTTTCTCTTTCTCTTTCTCTTTCTCTTTCTCTTTCTCTTTCTCTTTCTCTTTCTCTTTCCCTTTCCCTTTCCCTTTCCCTTTCCCTTTCCCTTTCCCTTTCCCTTTCCCTTTCCCTTTCCCTTTCCTTTCCCTTTCCCTTTCCCCTTCCCCTTCCCCTTCCCCTTCCCCTTCCCCTTCCTTCCCTTCCCCTTTCCTCCTTCCCCTTCCTTCCTCTTCCCCTTTCCCCTTCTCCTTCTCTCTCTTCCTCTTTCTCTCTCTTCCTCTTTCTCTCTCTTCCTCTTTCTCTCTCTTCCTCTTTCTCTCTCTTCCTCTTTCTCTCTCTTCCTCTTTCTCTCTCTTCCTCTTTCTCTCTCTTCCTCTTTCTCTCTCTTCCTCTTTCTCTCTCTTCCTCTTTCTCTCTCTTCCTCTTTCTCTCTCTTCCTCTTTCTCTCTCTTCCTCTTTCTCTCTCTTCCTCTTTCTCTCTCTTCCTCTTTCTCTCTCTTCCTCTTTCTCTCTCTCTTTGTCTCTTTCCTTTTCCCTTTGGAAATTCATTCATCAAATAAACAAACAAAAACTACAGTTTTGAACAGTGGCATGGAATCCACCATTCTTTTTGCAGCTGGGTGTAGCACTCACACAGAACTCCCATTGGCAGCACTGGTGTTTCTGTGGTGCAAATTAGAGGAGTATTTTACCCTAGGTAAAGTTTTGGAGTCCTCACTTAGTTTTTGTGCAAGGAAAATTACTTGTAAATCAGAGGAGATTTAGCTTGGATATTTTGAACAAGTTTGCTACTATGAGGGTGGTGGAAAACTGCAACAGGTTACCCATGGAGGTAGTTGAGGCCCCATCCTTGGAGATATTCAAGGTCAGGCTGGACAGGGCTCTGAGCAACCTGATCTAGTGAAGGATGTCCCTGTCAACTGCAGGGGGGTTGGACTAGATGACCTTTGGAGGTTCACCATTCTATGGTGATTCTATGAGTTCCAGGGACACACCTACCACCCCTCCCTCTTTTGTGCTTGAATGCTTTTTCTTTATTTTGCAAAATGGAAATCTTGGGAGCAGGAGGTGTGAAGGGAGGGATTAATTTCCTTGGAGTTTAAAATAATTCTAATAAAGATTCTGTAAAATGTATCTCATAGGCCTAATAGTCTCTATAACAAATAATGCTTTGGGGAGCAATAAATTGTGTAATGATAGTTCTGCTCAAATTGGCTAAATCATTATGTGTTGCAAAATGTCAGCCACTGAGGAAATCATAACTAGGCACACTGCAAGCCTGCAATCTTGTAAAAGCCTGGGATCATGAAAGGAAAACTGGGACTAAAAACATTTCAAAGATGCCAGAAGGAAAAGGCTATCAACTGCCTCTTTTTTTTTTTACATTCTCAAATTTACCTGTTTTCCCCAGGAGAGCATAAAGACATAATCAATCAAAACAAGGCTTTCATAGATCCTCCTGTGATTAATCTAATTATTTTGGAGAGATCAGATGCATTTGCTGTTGATATAAACAACGGTTTGATTGAAGTATCAAAGGTAAATCAATAGGCCCAGAATGTGGATCAAAACATTATAAGCTAGGGAGCTTAGAATCAATATTTTCATGAGGAGAGTCAACAACTGGGACTGCTGTGCTTAAGCTCACTGAATAAATGTACTATTTTCAGGAGACAGTTGTCACAAAATCAGAATCGCTGTTTCTGAGGCATTTGCCTTTTCTACAGATGAGCTTCTCAAAATATGTAGCTAAACTTTCTAAAGACAGAAAGCAGCACCAAAGCCATGCAGAGGAAAACAACTGCTGTTGTGAAATTACTCTTGGCACTTGAAAGCCTGTAATCATCAAAGAGCAGCAGCCCAGATAATCCCCATTGCCTCCCCTTCCTGCATCCCTGCCCTACAAGTCCTTGATGAGCAGAGGCTTCCTGCTTGCTGATGTGGAGGAGACCAGGGCCTGTTGGTAAGGTCTCCTCTTGCAGTTGAAAGCTGATGGTGTTCTGAGGCATCAAGGTCCAAAGGGCTGTGAGCAGAGGAGGAAAAGCTTTGAGTGGTCAGTGAAGCACCCATCTGCCTCTCTGTGCATGTGGCATTTGGGCTGGGCTTCTGCTAGCCCTGGCAGACATCGCTGACCTGGATACAGGGGGAATGTTTTAGTTTTGAGGTAGGGATGCAGCTCAGGGTGCAGGGCCTGATCATGGCGGAACTAGAGGTTTCCTTCCCAAAGCTTTCAGAGATTCAAGTGAGATCATCAGTGTCAGTATCGCCCAATTTCTTTATCTCTGCAGACTTGCTCTGCTTGGGGTTCTGATGTCTGCATTGTTCTTCCCAAAGCAAACACCATTAAAAGGATGGCAGGGGAAGATGCCATAGAAGGGGTGGCTATATTAGCAGATTTCTCTCTTAAACTTTACTAGCAATGTAATATTGGAGACAGTTGTCCTCTCTTTCCCTTCAGCACCTTTCTTCCCCGTCTTCTCTGTTACTGTGAGTTTAATGACACTGATGCAAAGAGCAGCGTCTTGTTGTCACTCTTTTGATAGGATAAGGTGATCAAGGAATACTGATAGGAGGCACTCCTGGTCATTAATATTGTGCTGACCCTGTTTGTGACTCTAAAACTGCTACAGCTGATGTGGTGATAGAAAAATCTTCCCCCCAAACCAGACCTAAATTTACCAAGGAGCATTTCTGCACGTTGTTTTTAGAGTTCAATGTAAGAAACAATATAACACTCGTAACAATTTTCCTTGGCTTTCCAAAGAGATTGTCAAGAACTTACTGCTTTAAAAAAATAGTTTTAACCTCTCTGACACTTTAGTTTTTAAAAATCTTAGAAAAGAGATTGAGAGCACAAAAAAGAGCTCACCAGCTCCATAGGTGAACAGTGTCAGCTCTTGGCCTCTACGCACCGAATAGTTTCTGTTCCAGGTTCTTTGTGGATGCAGCCATGTTTAAGTGACTACAAGTAAGGAACACATCTCTAGAAGGTCATTGCAACATAATCTATGTCTCTGTCAGATGCTTTATGGTAGATGTGTAGTCTGTCTTTTAATTTTATTTCACTGAAAAGGTTTCAGGGCTGCATTCCAGGATGCAAGGATCCACCCCCATGCACTTGCAGCATAGGTTAGCATACATGCTGTTGTTGTGGTATTATTATGTAGCGTACAAAATCTTTGGAGACACTGAAGATTCAGCTTGCTACAATTCCTCAGAGGTCCTTTTATTCACAGGCTGATGCAATCCATAGAAGCCAGATTTTGAGGCTAGAGGTAGAAATAGATGTCTCTGGGGAATTTTAGAAGTGCCTGGGTGTTTCTTCTTGGAAACTAGATGTTCAGATGCTGGTGGAAAAAACACTCAAGGCCTGACTGCGTCACAAAGCACATAAATGGCAAAAATCTGCCTGCAATTCCAAAATGAAAGAGAATCATTGCAGCTGGTGCTCACCTTGGATTTTAAATGATAGCCTTGGATTATTCCTCAGTCAGACATGTATTAAAAATGCTGGCTAAGGCTAGCAGCACTTTTTCTGTGGTCATCTGACCCTTTTCATAAAGTTCATTGTTTGAAGTTGTTTAGTATTTTACCAAACTTGTGCTAGCTGGAAAATGTCTTAAACAGAATCAGTTTGGTAACATGTTACAGATTCACAGATTGCATTTGGTTGGAAGGGACCCTCAAAGGTCATCTTGTCCAAACTCCCTGCAGTCAGCAGGAACACCTCCAACTATATTAGGCAGCCAGGGCCACATCAAGGCTGACTGGGAATGTCTCTAGGGATGAGACCTCTGGGCAACCGGTTTCAGTGTTTCACCACTCTCATTTTAAAGAACTTCTTCCTCATGTCCAACCTAAATCTTCCCTGCTCCACTTTCAAACCATTGCCCTTTGTCTTACCATCTCAAGCCTTTCTAAACAGTCCCTCCCCTGTAGCCCCTTTAGATACTGCAATGTAGCTCTAAGGTCTCCCTGGAGCCTTCTCTTCTCCAGGCTGAACAGGCCATGTATTTGTGAATATAAAGCAGGAAGGCATTTTGTGTTTTGAGATGACAGCTGCTCATTCAGCCCAGAGCTGGTTTGTATTTGAGTGTAGTACAGCTCCTGGCAGGGATGCCTCTCTGCCACTCTAAGTGTTTCCACAGCCCTAAATGAAGCTTGTTTGTTATTGCCTTGTATAAGGATTTTCACTCTCAGGGCATTCTGAGAGCAAAAGATCACTTTGATCCAGGGATATGCTGCAGCAGCCATGGTAACATATCTCCCAAGGTATGACTCTTCTTGCTGTGGATTTTTTTTTCCAAGCTGCTTGTAAACTAGCTCAAGCTTATGATTGGAATTTTCCAAACAAAATGATACCCAGGATTTAAGTCTGGAAATTAGGTGGCATTTTTTCCTTTAAATTTCCATTAAGCCTCCAAAACAAGGAAGTTTTATCCTAGGTGCTTGCCTTAGCAGTGAGGGGAATGGGAGAGGGAACCCCAAAAGATCCATTAGGCATCACCTAACAGCCTGCCTGAACTGTAAGGAAAAATACAGATCACATCCTGAGCAAAATGCATGCTGTGATGCATGCTTGTGTGGGAGTCAGGGTCCTGACTATGCATCAGGCTTCAAATAATAAACAGAATATTAGCACTAGTTCTGCTAATAACCCTGCACCAATAACCCTTTCCCACCTACTTTAAATACTCCTTTGCTATTGTGGGCAAATTGGTCATTTGAAGTAAATGTAGATTGCATTTTCAGATGTTAGAATTAACTGAAGCCAGCTACATTAAAACAATGCATTGCTGGAGCTTGGTGCTGAAGTAAAAACCGCATCCTGAGTTCTCAGTACTTTGAGCACTGCATTGTTTGAAATCTGAGCAGTGACTGAAACCTTTCCAGCCTTTTTTTTTCCCTCTCCCTTGCCCCACTTGTCAAGCGTAACCCAGGTAGATATTTGAAAGTATCTCCTTTAAACTGAATATTTAATGGCCAACAAAATGAAAGAAACTCACTCTACATTTAATATTATCTCTACATTTAATATTATGCATGCCCTTGTTAAAAACAGCCTTCCAGAGTAGAGATAGTTAAGGATGTTTTTACATGCCTTCTCTTTGACTTCGGTGAGCTGTGGATCAGACCCAAAAATATGCTTTCCCTGTGAAACTTTGTTATTCCATTTAGCAGCTGCTTTCAAACACAATGGGAGGTTTTCAAAAATATCTTTGTCTTGAAGTGTTTGACTGTAGGCATAAAAGCACCTTTGATAACATTAGGGGGGATGATAACAATGTCTATCTCTGTAATGATATCACCTTATCTTTAATTAATGTGGAGTACAGTCAGATCTTTTCTGAGATTGGAGCCTCTTATTTGGGTAAGGTTTTCCTGAAACAAACTGCTCAAGCCAGCACAGCTCTTTTAAAGAGAGGCTTAATGCAACTTGTTCAGCAGGCTCAAAGGCATCAGGATCAGCTCTGGTTGTTCCCTTTGAGGCAGCAAAAACAAAAGGCTCCTGACAGAAAGATGGAACTGCCTATTTCTAATAGTGGTTTGATTTAGAAACTGCCCTCATTCCAGAGAACCAGGTGACCTCAGCTGAGAGTATTTTAACTAGAAGTGAGCTCAAATAATTCCCCTGCATCTGAGTTCTGAGTAGTTTCAAATTCCCAACACTGCCAGAATTCAGATAATTCAGACAGCTTTTGTATCTGCAGTTCACACCCACATCCATAATAATCAGAATCCACAAAACCTTTATAAAGATGATGGTCCCTTCCTCAAAATATGGCAAATATGGTTTCCTGTACTCTCTGCGTTTGAGCTCCTTCTATGTTCAAATGATGCAATTTGTAATTGATTGATACTCAGTGTTTCTTCCTTCCATTTCCACTGGTGCCACCAATTTTATTTTGGTTCCCGGTCTGATCAGCAGTGAGGGTCTCTGGTATGTTCCAACTTCTAGTTTTGTTCTCCTCCTTTTTGCTCCCTCGTGTTTCCTTCCTACTCCACACTTCTGCCACTGCAGCATTTCCCTGACTGTCCTTCCATGGCCTGAGGCTGGCAGAGAGGAAGGGGAGAAGCAGCAGCAAACAGCCTGCTTGTGTTCACTGGCCTCTTGGGCCTGGTACTAGCGTGGCCAGAATCTCCATTTAAAGAAAGGACCTGATTCAGAGCTTTGAGTGAGAAGCAACAGTCAGCCTGTCCCGTGGGATTGCTGGAAGAAGATGTGGTTGTAAATGTGAATGCCACTGGGCTGAAATGCTGAGGAAGGAAAAACTCCAATAGCCAAAGACAGGCTACTGCTAAATATTCTCCTCTGGCACAATTTCAGGCCATTTCCTCTCATTCTATGACCTGATCCTAGGGAGAAGAGACCAACTCCCACCTCACTGCAACCTCCTTTCAGGGACCTGTAGAGAGCAATGAGGTCTCCCCTCAGCCTCCTCCAGACCAAACAACCCCAGTTCCCTCAGCTTCTCCTCAAAGGTTTGTTCTCCAGACCATTCACCACTTCTGTTGTCCTTCTCTGCACACTCTCCAGCCTCTCATTGTCTGTCCTGTACTGAGGGGCCCAAAAATGAGCCCAGTATTCGAGGCATTGTCTCACCAGTGCCAAGTACAAGGGAACAATCACTTCCCTAGTGTCTAGACCTAATGAATAGTACTGCAAACAGGTCTTCTCTAGTTTCCCTTTGAGTGGAGGACTCTGTGTAGTCATTTAAAACATTTTCCTGCCTTGAGGAGGTAGACAGTGTGATGTGCTTGGTGTGTGCCCTTAGCCTGTAACACTCTGCTCAGTGCTATGTAAACACATAACAACTTCTACCTGAAATCATCTCTGCTGTGGACAACCAGGTTGCCATGAAAGTAAGAGGGGAAAAAAAATAATATCACTTTTCTCTCTGGTTAAACAGCACATTTGTCTGGGAGTTGGCAAAATTTTAAGTGTCAAGATAGCTGAGTACACTTTTATGTGTACAATTTTCTGTCCATATGTCTGCTGCTCCTTATTTTGGAAAGGCTAGAGTAGTTTTTTGCTCAAACCAGGCCATCTGTGCAGTGATTCAGAAATTTGAGAAGAGCTAAACTTGTGGCTCTGCTCCCCTCGCTGTGGTCCATTCAGACTGTGCAATCCACCTCAGAATTTACTGGCATCTTTAAAAATATCAGCACCTGGCACTTCCCTGGCTGCTTTGTGTGGCTCTGGGTGGTGAGACTGCAGGATAGGCTGCCCAGGGTGGCTGTGGATGGATCTTCCCTGGGGTTGTTCAAGGCCAGGTTGGATGAGGGCTGGAGCAGCTGAGGTGTCCCTGCCCTTGGCTGGGAGGTTGGAGTGAATGATCTCTGCAGTCCCTTCCTTGAGCCATTCTGTGGTTCTGTGATTCTATGCCCATGATGGTCTAGTGCCATACTGGGTCTGCCTGCCTACAGAAGTGAGTTGTTTGCAGAATGGAAAGTTTGCAAGCCCTTTGTGCATGCATGTAAAACTCACTCCTACAGAGTAAGCATAAATATGTATCAGAGAACCTGTCAATATCAGAGGCTGAGAAGCTGAAGGAATTGAAGCTAGCTGCAGTACACTCTCTTGAAGGGAAGTGAGAGAAAGACATTTTATGGGATTTTTTTTTCCTGGAAGAATTGCAGTGCTTTACAGATGAGTGCTGTCCTGGGTCTTGTGCAGCAGCAACACAGAGTTGCAATATGATTGTAATGACAAGTTCAAATGAGGGAGTTTGTTCCAGGAGAGTAAGCTGCCAGGGAATGTGATATTGTGGAGAGTATGGCTGGTGGGTCAGAGCATGGCATGGTGGTGTAAATGCTGCCCAGTGTTGTGACATGCAGTGATACCGGACGGCAGGAATAGGGAAGAGATTCTGCATCTGTACTTGGCAGGGATGAGGCTGCACCATGAATACAAGGTTCAGTTTTGGGTCCCTCACAAGAAGGACATTGAGGTGCTGGAGCATGTACAGGGCAACAGAGAACAGGGTGGGTGACGAGCAGCTGAGGGAATGGGGATTGTTTAGTCTGGGGAAGAGGAGGTTGAGGGGAGACCTTATTGCTCTCAGCAACTCCCTGACAGGAGGTTGGAGTGAGGTGGGGGCTCCTCCTCCCTAGGATCAGGTAATAGAAGGAAAGGAAATCACTTGAAATTGTGCCAGGAGAGAATAGAATGGAATAGAATGGAATAGAATGGAATAGAATAGAATAGAATAGAATAGAATAGAATAGAATAGAATAGAATAGAATAGAATAGAATAGAATTACCAAGGTTGGAAGAGACCTTGAAGATCATCGAGTCCAACCTGTAACCATAACCTCACAACTAGACCACGGCACCAAGTGCCACATCCAGTCCCCTCCTGAACGCCTCCAGGGACGGAGACTCCACCACCTCCCCGGGCAGCCCATTCCAATGACGAATCACTCTCTCGGTGAAGAACTTTCTCCTCACCTCGAGCCTAAACTTCCCCTGGTGCAGCTTGAGACTGTGTCCCCTTGTTCTGGTGCTGGTTGCTAGGGAGAAGAGGCCAACCCCTTCCTGGCTACAACCACCCTTCAGGTAGTTGTAGAGAGCAATGAGGTCACCCCTGAGCCTCCTCTTCTCCAGGCTAAACAGCCCCAGCTCCCTCAGCCTCTCCTCATAGGGCTTGTGCTCAAGGCCTCTCACCAGCCTTGTTGCCCTTCTCTGGACACGTTCAAGTGTCTCAATGTCCTTCTTAAACTGAGGGGCCCAGAACTGGACACAGGACTCAAGGTGCGGCCTAACCAAAGCAGAGTACAGGGGCACAATGACCTCCCTGCTCCTGCTGGCCATACTGTTCCTAATGCAGGCCAGGATGCAGTTGGCCTTCTTGGCTGCCTGGGCACACTGCTGGCTCATGTTCAGCTTCCCATCAACCAGCACCCCCAGGTCCCTCTCTGCCTGGCTGCTCTCCAGCCACTCTGACCCCAGCCTGTAGTGCTGCCTGGGGTTGTTATGGCCAATGTGCAGAACCCGGCACTTGGATGTGTTAAATCTCATGCCATTGGACTCTGCCCATCTGTCCAGCCTGTCGAGGTCCCTCTGCAAAGCCTCTCTGCCCTCCAGCAGATCAACTCCTGCCCCCAGCTTGGTGTCATCTGCAAATTTACTGATGGTGGACTCAATGCCCTCATCCAGATCATCAATAAAGATGTTGAAAAGCATGGGGCCCAGTACTGATCCCTGGGGCACACCACTAGTGACAGGCCGCCAGCTGGATGTGGCACCATTCACCACCACTCTCTGGGCTCGGCCCTCCAGCCAGTTCCTAACCCAACGCAGTGTGCTCCTGTCCAAGCCATGGGCTGCCAGCTTGGCCAGGAGTTTGCTGTGGGGGACTGTGTCAAAGGCCTTGCTGAGGTCCAGGTAGACCACATCCACAGGCCTCCCCACATCCACCAGGCGGGTCACCTGATCATAGAAGGAGATCAGGTTGGTCAGGCAGGACCTGCCCCTCCTAAATCCATGCTGGCTAGGCCTGAGCCCCTGGCCATCCTGTAAGTGCTGTGTGATCGCACTCGAGATGACCCGTTCCATAATCTTGCCTGGCACTGAGGTCAGGCTGACAGGCCTATAATTCCCGGCTCTTCCAACTGGCCCTTCTTATGGATGGGCACCACGTTGGCCAGCTTCCAGTCTTCTGGGACCTCTCCAGTGAGCCAGGACTGCTGAAAAATGATGGAGAGCGGCCTGGACAGCTCATCCGCCAGCTCCCTCAGCACCCTAGGATGGATCCCATCCGGTCCCATGGCCTTGTGGGGGTCCAAGCGGCTGAGAAGATCTCTAACTGTCTAGAGGTTTAGGGTGGAGATCAGGAAACTATTCTTTGCTGCAAGAGTGGTATGGCATTGGAACAGGAGGCCCAGGGAGGCAGAATATCATGGAATTGTTTGGGTTGGAAAAGATCTTTGATCATCCAGCTGCCAGGGCTGCCATGTCCCCAGGTGCTATGTCCACACATTTCTTGATCACCTCCAGGGATGGTGACTCCACCACCTCCCTGGGCAGCCTGTTTCAATGTCTGACTACTCTTGAAGAGAAGAAATTCTTCCTTATATCCTTCCTAAATGTCCCCTGGCACAATTTCAGGCCGGTTCCTCTCGTTCTTTCTATATGGATCAATGCAGTGCCATGCAGGAGTCACCCCATAACCAAGGCACCTGGAAACAATGGTGCCTGTTAACACCGGTCTCAGATGGTTTAATTTATCCTTGCTGTTTTGAAGGACCTCATGCAAAATGAGGATTGAAGGTCCTCTGGTTTATCCTTGCCCATATTTGTCCCTCCATCAGGCATCTCTCCATTTCGTGGAGAGCTTTCTATTCATTTCTGTGAAATGCAGAAAGTGCTCTGGGTTGTGCTGTATCTCTAACACTGTCTGTGAAACAGAAGCTGGATTGAAGTGCACCAGCATGGGACAAGCTGTTTTAAGGCTTGACAGTCAGGCACAGGCAGAGTTTCCTTCCTCAAGATCTTAGAATGAAAAAAAATAGAGAGAACAGAGCATGGGAGGTAAAGAAAAAAGAACAAAAAGAGTGTCTATCCAAAGACCCATCACAGGTTAGTAGCAAAGCCATGAACTGACACGTGTCCGCCAGTTCCCTCTCTGGTACCCAGCCCTGGCTGAATCTTTTCAGTTCTGAAAATGGGCAGTGAGATGTTGTTCAGAGGTTTTAGATGCTGCCTCTGTGAAAGCCTTTCGAGTATTTCATCAGGACACTCACTTTGCTGTTTGGTGCGCACACAGATGCACTCATAGATGGAAGAGAGAAGGGAGAGCAGAACATCCTGTGGGATTTCTTTCACCATCTGCCGAGTTCTAGCTGCCATCTGTAAAGTGAGAACGTTTATGTTGTTTAGCCTTTGTTAAAAAATGTATCTTTTTTGTCAGAGTGGCTTTTGCCATTATCCTGCATGACTAGGAGAAATATTCAACAGTTTGGAGCAAGCAGAATAAAATACTGACAATTTAGGAATTTGAAACATCCAGTTCAGATAGTAATTTGACAGAAGGCTTTGACACCATGCCTACTGTAATCACCACTTAGGAGTTCAGGTGTAACCTTTCAGGTTCACAGGAGACCAGACAGCAGCTTGTCTGAAAAGGCAGAGCCTTATTTAGCAGAACATGGGTGAGGTGCAGGTAACTAGAATCATAATTAGCCAAGCAATTACTCTGCTCACCAGAAGTGCTCTTGCTTACATCGTCTGTCCATAAGCAATCAGGAAATACAGAGCACTTTTCTTGCTGCATCTCGAGAAACAGAAAATCCTTAGTTATGCTTTTTCATCTAGGAGCCTTGCTGCACAGCTAGATGAATATACTGGCCAGCTGGTTTCTAAGTTTGCTAGGCTTGTGGCTGTGCCATAGGACACAACAAAACACAAGCAGCACAAAGCAGGGAAAAAGAAATGCCCAACTTCAGAAGTCAGAGCATGCCTTAATACTACTCTCCCATCTTACTGTTATATAATTTATCTGAAAGGTTTCCCAACATCAGAGATGTGATTATTAACACAAATTTACTAGCCTGAGCTAGTAAATGTATTTGTGACCAAAAATAGGCTTAGGTAGGAATAAAGGGAACTCTCAAATGGACCATCATGATCTAGGAATGTAAAGAGATGTTTAACCTAAGATGGGATCAAGCTAGAGAACTTCTCATGGGTTGAGTGGCTTTTGAAGGTTGAAGTTTCGCAAGGAGGCTTATCCAGCTGCTGGAATACAAACTGTTTTCAGCTTCACAACCATAATATGAAGATTAAACCTATCCTGTCCCATACATTAAAAGACCAAATTATCAAAGTTTGCAATTTTTCTCACTGTCTGCAAATGCATCCTGACATCCTGACATAGATTAACAAAATAATTATGCTCTGGGTACCATTCCAGAGACCTTTCTCACTCAGAAAGAGCCTTTCATATATAGTTCTAAGCTGAATTGTTTTAAATTATTTTAATTAGCTTGAAATTTATAACCATTCTCACTGTAAGAGAGAACATAAAGCAGAACATAAAGTACAAAGAGATAGGCTCTCTGCCTGCTTTTAAGGACACAGGAGAATCCAGTAAAGACTTGTTTTATGTTCGCTGTTTCTGAGATAGTTTCAGGTAGTTTCATTTATTGCTAAATCCTAAGGCTTTTGCAGGTGAATGGAGTTAGATGGGATGTTACAATTAGTGTTTGAGGATAAAAGCTATGCAAGCTCAATTTATTGCAGTATTCTATAGGCTTGCAGAGTTATAAATAGGGTCAGCAATGCTTTGTTTGCTCTTTCAGTGCAGCAATTAGAGCTGTGGGTTTTGTTACCGTTAGGGTGAGATATGGGGTTGGGCAATATAAACCTCATGAGCCAAACTGACTGCTAGTTTCTGCTAGGTCTGCAGGCTTAGGAAGCTGACAGGTGTTGACATGGTGCTGTTTATTATTTCCTTTTATTATTAATAGACCAATCATCCAAAAGTGACTGCATTTGGAACTGGAGTTAGGTTTAAAGATTAGGAATCCTAAGTTTTGCGTCTAACTTGATTTTGTTGTGCACTGGTTCTTGTGAGTAATCATTTCCTTCTGGAATAAGACAAAACTTCGGGGTGAAACCCATACATTTACAGCAGCATTTTTAGATCAAGAGTTCTACTCCAAGCAGGTGGGCATTGGCTGAAAAAGCTTTGCCCCCTTCTGATTAAGATAATTCCATAACAGAATTTCAGCAGGCCTTCCATCCAAGGTCCTTCATTTTTGGCACACAACCTGGTGGCATGCTAGGAAAATAGAGCTCTTGGGAGCTTTAGCCCAATGACCACCTTTATCTTGAGTGCACTGAGGTAAAAGAGGTGAAGCTGTTGTTGTTGTTATTTTTATCTTGAGTGCACTGAGGTAAAAAAGGTGAAGCTGTTGTTGTTGTTATTATTTCACTGTGAGGTGTTTGTTATTATTATTTCATTGGAGACAATCAAAATGCTCTTGGATGTGTTCCTGTGCGAGCTACTCTAGGTGGTCCTGCTCTAACAGGGGGATTGGACTGGATGATCTTTTGAGGTCCCTTCCCACACCTAACATTCAGTGGTTCTGTGATTGTTGTTGTTATATCTGATGAATACAGGACTGAGCTCATTGTCCCAGATTTGAAGGACATCTTAGCCAAGTACTGTGCAAAATGAGTTTGGTTGGCCCACCTCAGAGGAGTATGGACACAAGCCAATTCCACGTGGTTTGGCTGGAAAATCCATGCTCTCTTGAGTTCAGACCATAGGACAGCATAAACACAGCATCTGAGACGCAGCTGAACTGTGGTTCTAACACTAAAACAAATGATCCTATCTTTATTGTTGTCCTGGCATGGATTACCTGAGGAAGTGTTGTGTGGCTTCCCTCAGCTGGAAGTTACGGGTGTTGCGAACTGGATCAAACACAGAAACAGTCTCTCATGGGGAGAGACACTGAAGTGACTGAGACTGCAAGGATGAAGAATAAGAAGAGTGAGATAAAAGCCTATAAAACAGCCAAAGATTCAGAAAAATGATCACATACAAAGAGCAATAGAATAGAGATATGGAAAATCTTGACTGAATAAAGGAGGATCTATCTTCAAACCATTCTATCAAGGATTCTATCACTGAGCCAGGAAACTCAGGTTCAAAGTATGGTTATTCCTCTGTGAATAACAACAGTTTTGTGTGATGTAATGCTAATGAAAGTACTCTGGAGAAAAAGAAACCCTCCATGTCTTAGCAATTAAGCAGGGTGACCTTTTGTGGGCTGAAGCACATTTATGCATCCCATATTTCTGTATTTATTTTCCTAGGAACATCTGGTACTGGCTCATCCTGGAGACAGGTTTCTGGACTGGGCTGACTATGGGTCCAATCCAGTTCCTGTGTAGCAATTTCTCCTTTGATGCAGATTTTATCCAAAATTGCTGTTACCAGATTAAGTAGAAATCTTGTGTTCTGAGAAACTGCATTTGCTGCAGGAACAGCTGTGAAATTTGATAAAATCACCATGGTCTGTTTAAAAGGGTTTATAGCAGTAGCCCCTAGGTTAACCCTGGATCATTTAACAGCTGGATAAGTCTTTCAAGAATAATTATAATGATGTTTTCAGAGAATTTAGAATTTAATATTTTATACATGATTATTTCCCCCCCCCCCCCCCCCAAGCAGTAGCAGCTAAGACATGGATGCCAAAAATAAAAGCCTGGCACTGGACACACAATTTTGCTCCCTGATGCATAAATTTGCATATATATATTTGGAAAGGAACAATGCCTGACTTAAATAAGCAGTGTTCTTATAACCCCTCCATCCTTGATGATCAACCTTGGAAATATTAAAATGAACAGACTATTGAAACTATTGACTAGTTTTAATAGTCAATTTAAGACTTCACCAATTACTGTGCTGCAAATGGACTGAATAAACTGGTAGATAAATGTGGCTTTAACTTTGTGTGCAGCCACCTGACTCTGAAATAAGTTGCCTCCCAGAAGTCTATTCACTTACCTAGGTTCAGAGTTGTCCTATTTAGCTTTTTACTGTTAGAATCTATTGTTATTGTAATTTATTAAGCCTATTTATATGATTACCAATCCTTTTAAGCATGGATAGTTGTGAATGTTTTAGGGAAGTAATGAATAACTGGCATTAAATCTATCAGCCACATAATTAATTACCATTACCTGATGTGTGATACATCCCATTTCTTTCACAAACCCCCATGATATTTTGTCATTTTATTATTATCAGCTCTCTCCTTTTGACATGCTAAAAAGGCAACCCAAAACGTTCTCTGTTGTTGATGTAAATTTATCTTCATTTATGCAACAAATAAATTGTTCAACAAAAGCTGCCAGGTAGCAGTGTAGCAAAAGGCTGGAACTGCAGTGAAAACAGAAGTTACAGTAATGTAGCTAATCATTCAGAGGTGACATATGTCCAACTGCTTCTCTCTGTCTCTTAAAGCAGTGAATGTCTTGTCATTCACTTCAGAGTTACTCTCAGGACACCTCATTATTAGCTGGATGATCTCCATCTTTAACAACTGTACCTAGCAGAGCTGAGGCTTTAGATTGAGCCCTGAGATGCATTTAGATGCCAGACTGCTGTTTGCACTTCATGGGAGGTGGTTTGCTTACCCATCCTTTTTAATGTGTTACAGCACATTCACAGCTGGACTCTTCTCCATTCCTCCAGATGGTGCTCTAACTTTGTCTTCACCCTCTTGGCAGAGCCTCCTTTCTTTCTGTACTCCAACATTTGTTCTAATAGAGAATCATAGAAATGTTTGGATTGGAAGAGACCTCTAAGATCATCGAGTCAAACACCAACCTGACACCACCATGGCTGTTAAAGCATGTCCCGAACTGCCATGCCCACAGGTTTCCTGAACACTTCCACCACCTTCAGGGCAGACTGTTCCAATGCCTGACTGCTCTTTCAGGAAACAAGATCTTCCTGATATCCAACCTACACCTCCCCTAGCACAGCTTCAGGCCATTTCCTGGAAGAAAAAGAGGATCTGTATCCAGCACTGTGTGCTCCCAGCAATATTGATTTATTTGAGATATAAGCAAGAACCATTAAAATATTATAATTAGGAAAATTTTGTCAGGCACAGAGAGGTAAAAACTGTATTTGTCACTTACAGTTTTAAGCCAAATATAATATTTCTGCCCCAAAGCATCAGAACAGCAGAGTTCATGGAATCAGAAGCTGTAAACATTACTTTTAATGGCAAAAGCTGATTGTTTGCATTCATGATACACTAAAAATAAAGAATTGAGCCATTTCAGTAGAACTTTTCATGAGGTTAACAGCTTATTACCTGTAGCTCTGACTATAGGCCATATATATTATATCCCAATGGCCAAGTATGTCTTACAGTGTAATATCTAATCATAAAATTTAGTATTGAGAGAAGACATAAAAATATTATCTTATTTTCCTATCTGCAGCTTTGATTTGACCAAGACTAATAAAAGAAAAAGTAATAAAAATGTCCAGGTAAATGCCTGCTTTGTGATGCTCATAAGTCCCTCTAGAAATCACAATTCTCTTCTTTCCACAGCCTAAGTAATATCTAGTAAACAGAATTATGGTTTCATTCACTGCTGTCACATAATGCTGTACTTTACAACAAGTGCAATTGTATTTCTTCAGGAAAAGGTTAAGAACAGTGTGGAGAGTACATTCCCTGAGGGCACTGGAGTCTAGGATAATAAACTCCTCGTCCCTTATGTGCCAATGAGGCTACAAAAATAAATTCTTTGCATTCAGAACAGCAGAATATTTATTTGAGAAGTGCTATGCTGAGGGATTTGTTTGGGGATACATTTAAGGAAGATGTTTTATGCACAGCATAAATATAAGTACCCAATGGCTTGACTATGTGGCTTGAGCAAGACTGTAAACCATGAGCAAAGGTCCCTCAGGTTTCTATAGTATGGTAGATGAGAAGGAATCGTTATAACCTTTAAGGCTTTGTAATTTCTGCTAAAAAAGAAAAACTTAGATGCCTTTGTGTTTCTTTGGTGTTTTGTTTTATTTCTTTCCCTATTTCCTCATTCTCAAAAATTGTAAGTGATCACAGGTTTAGAGTTCTGTGACCATTACAGCTGGTAATGATGATCTTAGAGCCCTTTTTCGGCTGAAACAGTTCTGTGATTCTACAATTTCCAACCTGGTATGTTCTGTTCTGTTCTGTTCTGTTCTATTCTATTCTATTCTATTCTATTCTATTCTATTCTATTCTATTCTATTCTATTCTATTCTATTAAATTCCTGTGCTGCAGGAGTGGTCAGGCATTGGAACAGGACACCCAGGGAGGTGGTGGAATCACTGTGCCTGGAGGTGTTCTAAAAATGTGTGGGCATGGCACTTGGGGATGTGGTTTAATGGCCATGGTGGTGTTGGGTTGATGGTTGGATTTGATGATCTTGCAGGTCTTTTCCAACCCAAACAATTCTATAATTCTGTAGCTGATTTAACTCAGCATTATGAGTAAAATACTCCTGTCAAGCAAATGATGTGAATTCAAGAATTCTAGAAGGAAAAACCATAACAAAGTAATTTTGGAGAATTTTTATTATATGAACTTTTATTATTAAAAGAAAATAATACTGTTTCCTGTCTTAGGAAGTAGGTAGAAAAACCACAAATAAGAGTGGTTTTGATCAAAACAAGCCTGTCTCTTCCAAGCTGTGAGTTCTTTTCCCATTGGACAATGATCCTCAACTCTCTATCCCATAAAATCCCTAACCTAGGTCATTTTACATAAAGAGTAAATTCGGAAAGCAGTTAGAATTAAATGATGTGTTCTATTACAACAAGCTGCGCTCGAGGATATTTGTTTTCTGATTCATCAGCATTTGTCTCTATAAATAGCGGCGCAGTCGCTGCAAGATAAACATTTTGGAAAGCTGAATTTGGGGAGATTGATCTTAGGAACAAAAATTAAAATCAAGCTGATGAGAAAGGCAGACCTGTCACTGGAGTGACATGCAATAAACACCAAACATTCTTAGCACCTAATTGCGAGCTTGGATTTACTTACACCAGGTAATTGTTAAAGGATCACAAATAATGAACAAATTAATGGAATTTAGAGTTTGTTTGCTAATAACTTGTTTACAGAAAGCACTGCGCTTGTCAGGTGAAATTATTCGTTGCCAATTCTTTCAGTGACTGAATGCAAAATGACAGATTCCTCAATGATGTGTTTTTTGCTTGTGGGTTTTTTTTTTTTGGATAAACTCTTCTACTCTAGCTGGTTTACAGACACTCCTGCCCTTCATTTAAATAATTGATATAATCAATGGCTTGCTGATGTTGCTCTTTGCACCAAATGCATCCAGTTGGTGCAAGGCAAACGGTTGCCTTTGACCCGTGCCAGAGAACAATTCTCTCTAGCTTTTCCTACAGTCCTTGTACCATCTAGCTGAGGAGGGTGAAGGCTGGAGATAAAAGCCAGCCCACTGAGAAACCCTCTCCCTTCAAACAGGAAGGTGGGGGGACTGCCAGATCCTTTTGTAGATAGATTCACTCTCATGAGATATGAAGAGTGGACTTTGACCTCATGGAGTCACAGGTCAGAGACTGTAATTATACATTTCTTCCACTGGGCTTTAGGCCAAGGTTTTAAAACACAGCATCCCCTAAGAGCCTTTGTTTAATTCTTCTTGGTAGGAGTTGTGACTTTCAGCCAGGAGCATGGAGGTCATGTCAAGATATCAACATGTCGATAGGTATTTATTACTTGTGAAAATTAGGGCATTGTCAGGGCAGGCTCCAGCAATTTAGCATTACCTAGGAAGGAATTAGGATGGAAGGAAGAAGGGAAGGAAGGAAATAATTTGGAAGGAAGGGATGGAAGGAAAGAAAGAATTCAGAAGGAAAGAAGGGAAGGGTGGAAAGAATTCAGAAGGAAAGAAGGGAAAGAAGGAAAGAAAGAATTCAGAAGGAAGGAAGAAAGCAAGGAAGGGAAGGAAGGAAGAAAGCAAGGAAGGGAAGGAAGGTAGCCTTTGCTGCTTCTGAAGTACAATGTGTCTCTTACTGATCTGCTGCTATCTCTTCTTTGACTAATATTCTCTATTTTCAATCATCTTCTTCAACTATTTACTATTTTCTCTGTAAGAAGAATGACTTACTGTAAGTCATTGCAACCAGCAGACAAGTGCAGTGTTGAATTCTAGGAAACAGCAGTGCAAGCAAAAGAGCATTTACACAGATTTTACATTTGCAGTGTACTAAGAAGGCTTACTTCAAATCTTCCCTTTTTCCATGTGCATTTCTTGCTCCTGTTTGAGCTTTGTTCTGCTTCGTCTTAACTTTGGGAAAGTCCTGGTATGTTTGCAGAGTTACAGAAATGCAAAAGGGAAAGCATGGAATAGTTCTCAGTGAGCACAAAACTTTTAAAGAGCTCCTGAAGTGCAGAAATCGAAGCAGGCTGTGAGCAGAGAGTGACTGAGTGAAATGCTAATTGAATTGTAAATTTTGCAACTGCTAATTTATTTGTCAAAAGAGATAAAATCTACTAAATCATTTTTTCCCACCAGGGGAGGTTTAGGTGTGTTTTTATTCTTTTGGTGGGATAGAATCACAGAATCTCAGAACAGTAGGGGTCGGAAGGGAGCTCTGGAGATCATCCAGTCCACCCCTCTGCTGAGCCAGTGTCACCTAGAGAAGGCCACACAGGAACATGTACAGGTGGGTTTGGAATGTGTCCAGAGATGGAGACTCCACCATCTCTCTGAGCAGCCTGCTTCAGTGCTCTGTCACCCTTAAATTAAAAGAGTTCCTCCTCATGTTTGGATGAAACCTCCTGTGTTCAAGTTTGTGCTTATTACCCCTTGTCCTGTCACTGGACACCACTGAAAACAGACCGATCCCATGCTCCTAGTACCCACCCTTTAAGTATTGATCAGCATTGATGAAATCCCCCTCAGTCTTCTCTTTTCTATTGTAAAAATCCCCAGTTCTATCAGTCATTCCTCATCACAGAGGTGTTCCAGTCCCCTCAGCATCTTTGTAGCCCTGTTGATGTTTCCTCCAGCACAGTCTCTGTTTTGCTGGCTGAGTAGAGCCAAGTTCTACACCTGCTCATCTCCTCCTCACAGAAACACAAAATAGGAGATGGAAGCAGCAGCAGAGGAAAAGAAGGGACAGGTTTGGTAGCCTAGAGAGAGGTGTCACCTCAGTACAAATGGTGGATGTGACATATCAGTGTGACCACATCCAGCTGCCAGGGAAGCAGGAGTGCAGCCTCCCTGTGGGGATCACAGGAGGGAGGTTGCAGAGTGAGGGATGTGTGGATACTTCCTGCCCTTCCTTTCCCCACAATGCCTGGGCACAGCCCCTTTCACATTCCCTGCATTTTCCTGCATGACCACCAAGGGCAGCAAGAAAGGATGAATTGACCCAAGAAGTTATTTTGATCTCTTCTGATGTGCTAAAAAGAAAGCTGTAAAAATGAGTGCAGACTTGTTCCGACTTGCAGCCATGTAATAGCTTCTAATGCAGTAATTTGATTAATGTTCTGTGCTCTTTCTTTAGTTTTCTCTAATGCACCCTGCAGAGCTCTCCTAAGTGTTCACAATATACACAGGAAATGAAGTGACAAAGAATATGCTGTGAGCTATTCATACCAAGCAAAGCAGAATGAAATACAGTATTTGTTGGCAGAATAATAAGCATCCACATGCAACTGCTGCATGCTGGCTAACAATTTAACAACTGTTTGAGAAAGGAGATTAACTATATTATGTGCCTCTCCTGACTGTAACTGCTACCTCATTACATAGCAAAATAGGTGCCATCTGAGCCAGGATGAGCCCTTTAAAAATCAATATAACTCTTTAAAAGCAACTTAGAAACTTCTAGACAACTGACTCAAATCACAGGATTGGTGCATGCTATTTAAGTGATAATGCAGAGCTAAAACTTTTAAAGAAGCCTTGTCTGGGAAAGTAAAAGGCATGGTACAGGTCTCATTATTGGAAAGCAAAGGTCTTTCCCTTCTCATCAAACTCAGATGGATAAAAATCAATCTTCAGTAGAGCTGTTACTGGGGCACTGAGAGACAGCTATGAGGATCTAATAGAGCCTCTGAACTGAGGTAAGGAAACAAGATCTACTCTTCCATCTAAAGTCAGATAAAATCTTTTCAGCTGCTTATTTCAATCTACAGTGATTACCATGTTGTTGTGTGGGTTCACTCCAAGCCAACCAGCAGTAATCAGGGTGCAGTCTTGATCTGATGCCTCATGGTACTATGCAATTCCATCAGCTAGGTCAGAGAGGGTAAAAATGTAGAATTATTCTACATCCTACATGTAGGATTTTAATCCAGAATTACATACAGATGTGGGTTTTTTCAGAATTCAATACCTTTAATGAAACAATATGTTCTTTGTACAGCAATAATGGCTCTTATGAAAACAGAAGTGATTAATTCCATCTGTTTCAGCACAGGACAAGTTTAGAAGGGCTTCTGGTGCTAGGATTGAGGGGCAGTGGTTTGAAACTGGAGCAGGGTAGATTTAGGTTGGATATCAGGAGGAAGTTCTTCACAATGAGAATGGCGAAATACTGGGACAGGTTGCCCAGGAGTATGGTTGAGGCCCCATCTCTGGAGACATTCAAAAGCAGACTCAATGTGGCCCTAGGCAGCCTGCTCTAGTTGGAGGTGTCCCTGCTGACTGCAGTAGGGTTGGACAAGATGACCTTAGAGGGTCCCTTTGAACCCAATGCAATCTATGAATCTGTGAAGTAATAGATGCAAGAGAACATTTCATGGTATCTTCACAAATAAGGGAGTGATCCCCTCTGTCACTCTCTGGTATTGTTGACTCACCTTGGCTTCTCAGATAGCCCTGACTCTGTAATTGGTGTCAGCTGTGAACATGTGAGAGACTTTGCAGCAGTGGTGCAGTGGGGAAAGGTTGGAGTACACACTAATTTTTCCTCTATCCAGAGTTTGGCTTGGGAGCTGTACATCTAGGAGCACTTGTTTAAAGCCCCTGCTAAAATCCCTCAGGTGTGAAAATCATAAAAGGATTCTGATTTCATCATTCAAATTGAAGATCTGCAGACCGTGTATTCCAATCCATCTTTGCTCATTTTTCCCTTGTTAGTGTCATAACTCCCACAGATCTTTCCGGAGTGCTCTTAGATGACCTGCAGCTTCTGCTTTTCCAGCAAGAACTCTCTTATGCATCTCCTGAGCATCACAGATTCTCAGTCTATTTGTTTATCAATGTTTTGGGGTTTTTTTCAGTGTATCCTGTTGCCATTGGCAGTCCAAATGTTTGTTTGGAATTATTCTTAATATTAGGAAGTCAATCTGCTTGATTCTAGTTCTAGGATATACAATACAATACACCAGGTTGAAAGAGATCTTCAAGATCATCACGTCCAACCTATCAACCAATCCAACCCACCTAAACAACTAAACCATGGCACCAAGCACCCCATCAAGCCTCTTCCTGAACACCTCCAATGAAGGTGACTCTACCACCTCCACGAGCAGCCGATTCCAATGGGCAATCACTCTCTCTCTATAGAACCTTTTCCTAACATCCAGCCTAAGCCTGCCCTGGTGCAGCCTGAGACTGTGTCCTCTTGTTCTGGTACTGGCTGCCTGGGAGAAGAGACCAACCTCTGCCTGTCTACAACCTCCCTTCAGGTAGTTGTAGAGAGCAATAAGGTCACCCCTCCTCAGTCTCCTCTTTTCCTGGCTAAGCAACCCCAGCTCCCTCAGCCTTTCCTCGTAGGGCTTGTGTTCCAAACCCCTCACCAACTTTGTTGCCCTTCTCTGGACACGCTCCAGCAAGACAACATCCTTCCTAAACTGAGGGGCCCAGAACTGGACACAGGAATCAAGGTGCAGCCTAACCAGTAAAATTGCTCTGGTCAAGAACACTTCAAGGCTGGAAACCGGGGCTGATTAGTCTGGAGAAGGCTGAGAGGAGACCTCACTACAGCTCCCTGAAAGGAGGTTGCAGTGAGGTGGGGGTCAGTCTCTTCTCCCTAGTATCAGACGATAGGAAATGGCCTGAGATTGTGCCAGGGGAGGTTTAGGTTGGAGATTAAGAACAATTTCTTTGCTGCAAGAGTGGTCAGGGATTGGAATAGGCTGCCCAGGGAGGTGGTGGAGTCACCATCCCTGGAGGTGATCAATAAATGTGTGGACATGGCAGTTTGGGACATGGTTTAACGGCCATGGCGGTGGTGGGTTGAAGGTTGGACTTGATCTTAGAGGGTTTTTCCAACGGAAGCAATTTTGTGATTGAGACAATGGTGTTCACCAAATCACAGTGATGTTCTGAAATTACCTTGCGAAGCTCCTTTTGTCTTACGGTTCAGAGAAATTGTTAAATATGGATGAGAATTGTCATCGATTAAAAGATGCTATCAGTGAAGAAATCCACAAGGGTGCTTTTTTACAGTGCAGCTCCAGCAAATTGCTAAATCAAGCTTCTAATTGTTAGCAAAACAATAGGAAGTCTATAAGCTGGGTATTTGTCAGCAGGGGCCACTTCTGAAAAGCCTCTTTGCTCTTCTCCATACATCTGCTGGATTTGCATGAGTGAGCTGTGTCAACGGTTAAAGATAATCTTATTATATGGCTTTACATAAGAGAACCAGAGGCTGAGAAAATTGTTCACTTTCATTGGTGACCTGCTGGAAAAAGGCTGATATCTGTGAATAATAAAGCAAATAAAGATAATAAACCTAGAAAGAAGTGCACAGAATCTGGAAAGGTGTTATAAACAGGACTTGAGCAGAGGGGCAGTTATGTTATCCCACTCTTGTGTTTGTAGAGCATTTCTCCCAGGCATCTGTGGGAGAAACATCACCAACTGATCTCAAAAGGACCAGGCATAATGAAGATTATTGGACTTGAATTCCAAAAAGCACCAGGGCAGAGTATAAACACTCCTTTGCTTCTGAAGACCGGGAGCACACTTAACTGCTCCACAGCTAGATCTTAACTCAACAACATACCTTCAGTAAGTCCAGAGACTGCCCCTGTGGCTGTGGGGTTGTGCATGTGTGGCAGGACTGGGGCAAAATCAAGAGTGAGGTAGCAAATCATAGAATCATAGAATCAGTCAGGGTTGGAAGGGACCACAAGGATCATCTAGTTCCAACCCCTGCCATGGGCAGGGACACCCTACACTAGATCACGCTGGCCTCGTCCAACCTGGTCTTAAACACCTCCAGGGACGGGGCCTCAACCACCTCCCTGGATAACCCATTCCAGGGCTTCACCACTCTCATGGTGAAGAACTTCTTCCTCACATCCAGCCTGAATCTCCCCATTTCCAGCTTCATTCCGTTCCCCCTAGTCCTATCACTACCTGAGATCCTGAGAAGTCCCTCCCCAGCCTTCCTGTAGGCCCCCTTCAGATACTGGAAGGCCACAATGAGGTCACCTCAGAGCCTTCTCTTCTCCAGACTGAACAGCCCCAACTCTTGCAGTCTGTCCTCATAGGAGAGGTGCTCCAGCCCTCTGATCATCCTCGTGGCCCTTCTCTAGACACCTTCCAGCACATCCATGTCCCTGTTGTAATAGGGGCTCCAGAACTGGACGCAGTACTCCAGGTAGGGTCTCACCAGAGCTGAGTAGAGGGGGAGAAGCACCTCCCTTGACCTGCTGGTCACACTTCTCCTGATGCAGCCCAGTATCTGATTGGCTTTCTGGGCTGCAAGCGCACATTGAGAGCTCATGTTGAGCTTCTCGTCCACCAGCACCCCCAAGTCTCTCTCCTCTGGGCTGCTCTCCAGCCAGTCACTGCCCAGCCTGGATTTGTGCCTGGGATTGCCTCGACCCAGATGCAGGACCCTGCACTTGGTCTTGTTGAAGCTCATGAGGTTGGCTTGTGCCCACCTCTCCAGCCTGTCCAGGTCCCTCTGGATGGCATCCCTTCCCTCCAGCGTGTCCACTGCACCACACAGCTTGGTGTCCTCAGCAAACTTGCTGAGGGTGCACTCGATGCCACTGTCCATGTCACCCACAAAGATGTTGAACAAGACAGGTCCCAGGACTGATCCCTGAGGGACCAATGCTGCCAAGCCTGTTGCTGCTGAACAAGGTGGTCCATGAAGGAGAGTTCTCTGCTGACTTCATGAGCTACTGATGCAGCAGGGCTAGAGCTAGGGCTGAGGAGGGGTGCTGGGGGAGCTGAGATGACACATTTGGGGCTGTTGGGCTTCTAACCAACGCAACAGCCTGAGGTACCAAACCACCAGATCTGCCCCAGACAGTTCATTGCCACACTGTGTTCTTAGATTCCTTTGTAATGATTTGTGAAGTGGTTTTACCCTGATTTCATAGGAAAAGAGCTATTTTAAGTCACTATTTCTCCCAGCTATGAATCGTTGTTCTCTTGTGGTTTTCCCTATTTGCATTTCACCGTTTTCACTGATTACAATTTGAAACCTTGCAGAAGTGCTTTAAGCAGGGTCTGTTCTCCTCAGGAGGTATTTCAGAGTGCCACACACACTTGGCTGCTCTCTGCAAACTTTAGCAAATGTCTTGCATGGTTTTGTTTGCCGAAAACCTAGACAGAATTTGTAGTTGCTTTCTTTGCATTCTCCTCCCTCCAAACTCTAGCAGATGATGGTTAAATTATTACAAACCTTTCAGTGTGGTAGCCCCAGGCAGAGGATAGAAAATGAAAAGGCTAAGAAGGTATCTGGGAACTGGTTTTCTTGTTTAAATTTTCAACCAAGAGCTGCAGTGAATTTTTCAAACTGTTTTTAATATTGTAGAGCCTGGTGGTTTTGGGTTTTGGGTTTTTTTTGGCCATATTTCTGTCATCCTGATATTGTAAGCTGATGTGTTTTATTGGCCTGAGACAACAATAAATAATACAACTCGGTTTTACTTAATGATTTCTACTTTCATTGGTAGGGAAGCTTTGCCAGTTTTAAATTAGGTCCTGGAGTAAATTTAAAATTAATGAAATTTAAAGCTGTGATTTGTTTAAGGATCCAGAACATTCACTCTTTCATCTATTCATCAAGCTCTTTAATTACCTAGTATGCATGAAACCTGTGTTATGTCTTATTATTGAGAGATTAATTTTATGAAAACCTCTGAGTGATACATCATTAGAATGACTCTTGGATAATGTATAGTCTAACCTTTTCTACTAATCCCACCACAGAGCAAGAGAGGGAAGTTGACAACCCTTCTGCAGTGTTTTATTCTTTCTGTTCCCCCACAGTATTATCAGCTCCTGGCAGATAGTTTGTCTCTTCTGCTAGTTTCTAATCCTCACTTTTGTGTAGCTGTCCGTCACATTCACCCTGAGCTACACCTATGTGTGAGTGCCAAGGATCCTGGTTGTGGTTCTGCTGCAGCAGCCTACAGAGGCCCTGCTGTGCCAGACATTGCAGAAAGGGAGTAATAGAACCTGCCTGCCTCTGAGGGTGAAACAGAGATGGAGATACTGGCGTTAGAACAGCTTGCCCTGGGAAGTGGTGGAGTCACCATCCCTGGAGGTGTTTGAGAAATCTGTGGCCATGGCACTTGGGGACATGGTTTAGAGGCCATGCTGGTGTTAGGTTGATGGTTGGACTTGATGATCTTAGAGGGCTTTTCCAACCCAACCCATACTATGATTCTATGACTGCTTGGCAGACCTAAACTGTAACATTATAGTAGGCAGAAGTACTTCAGTTTAGATGTTCTGAGTCTCACCCCTGTCCCTCAGTCACAGTAGTCTGGTTGTGCTCATACTCCAGTTCCTCAGCCCAGTGTTGCTGTTTCCCATGTCAAAGACTGGGTCGGGCTGCAGTGGATTTCAAATTACCTGCCCTGAAAAGCAGGGGAAGAGCTTTAACCTTGCTCAGTTCTTCAGCCTAGCTGGACATGCAGTCCATGGGATACAGTGAACAGAGAGGGAAAGAAATGTGGGCTGTTGTTGTAAGAAAAGATGACCAACGGTATCCCCAAATTTCAATTCCTCAGGTTATGTTTTACCTTCTCACAGTGTGATCTCTCTTCCTTGCTGATAAACACAAATGATTTTTCCATGCCAGGCTAAATCTCTTGAAAGCTAACCTATCCACTTTCCATATTAATGTTTGCAAGAGCAATATTAGAACTGTTTTATTTCATTACCTCCCAGCTGTGGACTACAGTCACACTGTGTTCTAAAGCAGCTAATGACAGTGTTAGTGACTTGCAGTGTGCCATGCCTGCAGAGCAGTTTGTCACTTTCTGAGAACTTCTGGAAAGAATACAGTTTGGTGACTCCAGTTGGAGAGATTCTGTCTTCCCAGCATCTTTGTAACGCTGTACACCTCCTAATCAAAACTTCCACCTCTAGGGGCATTTGCATTTCATGGAAAACCTGATCAGTTCTGATTATTTGTTTTTCCTCTGTCCTTGTTTGTTAAATCAGAAATATTAAATCAGAGAGGGTCTTTTTGTGTGCATGTCTAGATACAGGACAAGGGGGAATGATTTGAAGCTGAGGGACAGCAGGGTTAGACTGGATCTTAGGAAGAAGTTCTTCAGTATGAGGGTGGTAAGACTCAGGAATAGGCTGCCCTGGGAGGTTGTGGACACCTCCTCCTTGGGGGTGTTCAAGGCCAGGTTGGATGAGCAGCTGAGTCTAGTTGAGAGGTGTCCCTGCCCACGGTGGGGAGGTTGGAGTAGGTGATCTCTGAGGTCTCTTCCAACCTAAGCCTTTCTATGATTCTACGATTTAGGACACTGCAGGGTAACAGAATATTTGTATGCAGTGATCCCTCCTGCTACTCTTCTGCTGGGGTAGCAATTAGCACTACCTCATAGTAATCAGTTGCAGAGTTGTGGAGCTATAATTAAAATTTCAGATGAGGAACAATGAATAAAAAGGACACCTCTTTTCCCTGTTCAGACTTCATTAATGTAAATGTCATCAATGATAAAGAATAAAGGGGCAAGCTTTTAACCATAATGTTTTGCAAAACACAGTCTCTGCTTGTAAAAGTAGCTTGCTTTTGGGTTTTATAGAAAGCTTTCTGTGGTCAGTAGGACATTGCATGGGGCACACTTTCTATTTCAGACAAAAATCTATACTTTTAAAAAGAAAAAAGCCCAGGTGGTAATGAATTCAGGTACAGTGACTGGATTAACTAACACTGCAGAGGCCTGGAGTCTGTTTCCATAGAAGAACTTGGGGTGTTTTTTTTTCATTTTGATGGAAATCTTTCTGGCCACTTTAGCAGGATACATGCTAAAAGCAGCTCAGAGGTATTTAATTGTCTCTCAGGAAGTCCTGGTGATATCTTCACAAGTCCAATAGCTAACTCTCTAATGCATCAGGTCAGAAATGCTTCTCATGTACTGTAGAAATTCCATTCTGTGTCCTTCCTCTGGTGCAAGGAATTGCTGATCCCCTTGTTGTTTTGATGCCTGGTGGTTGTGGATGGAGTCACTCGTTCACATATTGACACCCTGCCATAAGTGATAAGACTGCCTGTGGTTGTCACAGAAACACTTACAATCTCTTTTTTCTGATAGAGGTGCATTTTAGTGGTGGAAAGGGACTCACCTTCCCTCTGTTTTTCATCTGATTACTCACACTGGAGTCCTGTAATCTAGAGGATCCAACAGGGAGTGGGAGGCTTCTGTGGCAAGTCCAGCACCTCTTGTCCTCCTGCAGTTTGCTGTCCTTATGGACTGGACAAGCAGAGGGTGCAGGAGAGGGAAGTGATTTCTCTTTGGTCACACAGCAGGGTGTCACAGGTTGAGTTGAATCTGCTGCTGCTATTTAATACCATGCTGCTGTCACCCACATGATGATGTCATCCATGAACCAAAAAGTTCTGTACCACCATGGTCTTTTCCAGCCTGAATGATTCTGTGATTCAGTGATTCTATGACATGGCATTTTGGGACGTGGTCTGGAGGCCACAGAGGTCTTGGGTAGAAAGTTGGACTCGATCTTTTCCAGTCTTAATGGTTCTGTGCATCTATGACTCTAGGGTTCAAAACCCACAGACTTCTAGTAAATAGCTCTGAACATCAATATATACATTTCCCGTACACACACACAAATATATATTGACATCTTACAGCCTTTAAAATACTGTAATTTCCACTCAAAAAGATATCTTTTAGCAGCAATAGGAGCAGCACATTTTTCTTTTCCCAAGGAGTGAAGAAGATGGGTGAGCCTGAAGTGATTCTGTTTTACTGAATCTTCTCAGTATCTGTCAGCATTGAAGCTGCCTGATTTAATCATTCAGAAGTAGCTCCTGCAGAAAATGCTTATATAGTGCGTGTTTGAAAAATACCAGAGCCAGAATTAACCTTAATAAAGCTGGACTTAGTGCTGTCTATAACATGTGAGCTTAGAAGTTGTGCCCAACCACCCAGACATCATGGGATGGGGCAGGGTTTATGAAGACAGAGTTCTGTATTCTAGCACATTCCATTTCACTAAACAAAACTTTACTTTCTGAGTGCCCAGCAATGCCTTCCAGAAGATGCTCTAGAGCAAATCTCTAATTCAGAGGGACTAGTTTATGTTATTCTTTTCCAGCACTTTCCCCTCCTTATAAATTGTCAGCAACCAATATATTCTCTTTATTTTTCTCTGAATCATGTCAACTGACAAATCTTAATCTCTATCTGCAAATTAAAGGCAGAAGAAATCAATTACAAGTGCTTAGTTTACCTGAATTGAATTGCACTGACTCTTTGGATTGAACTTAATTCATGTGGCTGGTGTTCTGTAGTCTGGTGTCTATAAAACTTCTGATTTGATTTCCACCATTAGTATCTTATCTGTTTTGAATTATGAACTTTGTATTCCCCCCTCCCCAGTGCTCAGTATTTCCTCAAAATCTGTGGTTTGTGCAGACATCTAGTTGGCAGATTTGTTTCTCAGCGCATTCATGAGATGTAAATGCAAGAGAGGTGAGCACAGACTACTTAAATGCAATTGTAGCTTCAAAGAAGTATTACCAGGCTGTCTTTCCTCTTTTGCTTCCATAATTTGCCATTTTGGGCTAAGAAAGGCAGGAACCTGAGGTAAAGTATTCCGCTGTCTTCTCCTCACATATTACACATCTGAAGCCATCATCTCTTGTGTTACTGTCCTGAGCAGAGATAATTGACTGATGTTGCAATTCATTGGCTCAGCTGTGTCTGCACTTGCTTGCTCTGTGTTTAGGGTTCACGGGTTACAAAACTCAAACTCTGTTTGTTGACTGACTTGCAGAGAACCACTCCTGTGTTTGTTATACTTAATGAACTGAGGACTCATGATACATCTTGGACATCAGAGTGGGCTGTTCTGCAAGCTCTGAAATGTGTTTAAGGCTGGGGGAAGACAATCAGTTTAGCATTCAAGGATTTGCAGTCCAGCACTAGTAGTATGGAGTTGTAAAGATAGATGGTACAGACCTAAAGATCCAAAATGCAACATTCTGTTTTTGTTACAATAAACTGATTTAGCAGTTCTTCTTTAAATCATTCTGCTAGTCATACTTACTATGTACTTTAAATGTCTTTCTCAATGCTGTAGAGCAGAAAGAGGTTTTATCTTGAAGTATTAATAAAAGTTACATAGGAAAATATCTCACATCCATTCACACCACTCATCTTTCTGCCCTAGCAGTGGTTCTGTTTCAGACAGGTGTGTTGTACCCCTGGGGTGTAACACAGTTTGCCCTTGCGCTGAAGGAGCAGGGCACTGAAGCTCAGCTTTCTATGTGGATGCATCTGCTCCTGGAAGGAGGCTGTAGTGAGTTGGGAGTTGGTCTCTTCTCCCTAGGATCAGGAGACAGAATGAGAGGAAATGGCCTGAAATTGTGCCAGGGAAGGTTTAGGTTGGGGAGCAATAAAAAATTCTTGACTGCAAGAGTGGTCAGTGATTGGTTGTGGTTCTGCTGCAGCAGCCTACAGAGGCCCTGCTGTGCCAGACGCTGCAGAAAGGGAGTAAAAGAACCTGCCTGCCTCTGAGGGTGAAACAGAGATGGAGATACTGGCGTTAGAACAGCTTGCCCAGGAAAGTGGTGGAGTCACTATCCTTGGAGGTGTTCAAGAAATGTGTGGCCATGGCTCTTGGGGACATGGTTTAATAACCATGGTGGTCATTTGTTCATGGTTGGACTCAATGACCATAGAGGTCTTTTCCAACTGAAACAAATCTATGATTCTATCTGTGATGTTCCTTTTGCACCTACAGTAGTTGTCCTGCAAAAGGAGGCTGAATCACCTTCCTGCAGCCTACAAGAAACACTTGCCTAGACTCAAAATTGTTGTGTGATGAGTGTAGAAATACACGAGCTTTCACATTGCCTTGCTTTGCAGTCCTTATTGGATACATTTATTATTTTAAGGGCACTAATTTGACTCTCTTATCTCTATACTTAGAGATGTTTGTGGAAGATTGAAGGGGTATTGCTGAGTTCTTGTACTGCTGCTGCAGGAAGGAAGTCTGACGATGAGCTGTATTATGTATGGCTCACTAGATAATAGGAAACATTCTTCGTTGCTGTGCTTTGGGATTATCAAAGAGTGTTTTGTTGCTAGTTAGAATTTTACTGGATTAATGAAACAGATCACAGATCACTGCATAGCAACGTGCCTGAAGTCCATGAAATGTTTTCTGAATAAGGATTGGATCAGGCCCATTGAGAATATGAAGTGCTGGAAAGAACATGGTGTTATTTTACAGCCCTTGCATTTGGTTGTTTTCTTGCAGCAGCCTTATAGCCTAACTAATTAGAAACTTGAGGTTTCTTTAGCTTGCTCTGTTTCTTTCTTTCATTCTAACCAAACACCATTAAGATCCAAATCCTCTTCTTTACTCGGGCACTTCTGACTTTCATTGACTTCAGGGGCAACTGTGTTTGAATACAAACTGCTTCAAGTGGGAGCAGGAAAACTGAACAAAGTTTCATAGCTTCCTGTGGAGATTTGCAGTCAGCACACATCTGTGCTGAGATTCTACATCAGCTTTTGGTGGCTTCAGCAACAGGGTTTAAGATGGAGTCCAGAACCTGTGTCTGGCATTTAAGTGTCAGAAACCAAAGGAATGTTTTCAGAAGATTCAAATGTTTGTCAAAATACCAAACAGATTCTGTAACTTGACAGACAATTGGATTTTTGCTCACAAATTCCATAAAAAGCTGGGGAAAATGTGCAAGTATGAGCAGCCTGAGAGCTGATCTTCATCAGGAGCCAGATCCTTCTCACAAGTTGTGGATTTGTATCCAGAAATACCTGCTTTTTCTGGAGGTTTCTCTACCTGTCTTCAGTCAAAGGAATAGAAACATGTGGCTGCAGCTGGGGCCAGAACCTTGAGTTTTAGCTCTTGGAATACGTAACTTTGTTGCCTATGGTACGTGGTGTGACTCTGTCCATGACCTTTTTCTAATCCTTGCCAAAAGATTCTTGCATAAATTTCTCTTTAGTCATATTTCTTTTGTTGGAATCTTTACTTATCCTCTGTTTTTGGAGCATGATAGTTCTGAAATAGGTCTTTGAGATGAGCTCAAACCTAAATTCTTTTGTGTACAGCCCTTTAGGGTTTGAATTCCTCTTGTATACAACCCTTTAGGTTTTGAATTTCTCAGCTATGGGAGTCATTGCTTCTTCTATTTGGTCCTGAGAAAGTCCAAGTCTCTTGAAAGGATCTTTTTGTTCATAATGCATGAATAATGAATGGGGTTTTATGTGGAGGTGCCTTGCAATCCTTATGTGGGGTGAAGGCACTAAAGGATCTACATTGACTAAATTGAAGTGCCTCACTCCTGTAGATTTTAGACTGAGTCAGATTGTGAAAGATTCTCCTGCAGTCCTAACCCAACTGAGAAGTTTACTTTGCCTTCCCTGGGTTGTCTGTGCTGCCTCATGAAGCTGCTTTTGCAGCTGAGTATGGTTTGAAGTGTGTCGTGAGAATGCTGCAGCTGATGAGGGGCTGAAGCAGTCAATAGGTTGCGTGGTTATATTCTAACTCACACTATGAAATTCCAGAGGGTCATTCAAGAGCCTCACATTTTCGCATTAGGGTAAAGTGAACCAGATTCCTTCAAATTATTCTGCTAGTTGCATCTTTTGTTACCTTTTTCTCTGATTGATGCTTCTGGGCTACATGAGCAGCTTCGCTGTACTGTCAGGCTTGGCAAGGCTCTGAGCCACCTGGATTAGGGTTATCCCTGCTAACTGCAGGGGAATGGGACTAGGTGGCCGTTGAAAGTCCTTTCCAACCCAAACCAATCTATGATTGTCATCCTTCAAGGATGAAAGGTGTTAGAGGACAACCAGGTTCTCCTAACACCCTAGGTTTGCCAATAAAGGTTAGCAGTATTGGATGTGCTATTACAGCAAGAAACTCAAGCTACCAGAGTGACTGCTTTTGTCTCCATGGTTGTACCTAGCACATTGTCTTTGAATCTTATAAACAGTTCATTCTCATTCCAATAAAGGCAGAATTCAAACTAGAAAAACTGTCTCTAAGATAAAAATAGGTCACATTTGAATAACTGCACTATTTGCCTTGTACCCAATGCTGAATTGTGAGCGTAACACCATCGTAGGCTTGTGGCATAAAATTTCCTGGAGGTAATAACCAATGGAATGCTCTTTATTAAATTTAAAAAGTAGGCTTGTTTTGGTAATTTAATTTCTTATTTTAAACAAGCTTTTTTGATTTATTTCTGAGTGTAGCAGGAAGAAACGGTGAAATTTATATCTGTGATATTTCAAGCCATAGCTAAGAGGGACTATATCACCAAGCTTTACAGCAGAACTGGTGCCTGACTTTGTGCTCGAAGACAGAAATGTAGGTGGGTTTAGTACTCTATTTTATTTCATTAGTAATTTACTGCTTGGGATTTTTACAGGCTTTTCAGTAATGCAATTAATTTGTTTGCAGCATTTGTTAGGATGCATGAAAATTAGGGGAGGCCTCATTGCTCTCTCCAACTCTCTGAAAGGATGTTGGAGTGAAGTGGGGTTGGTCTCTTTTCCCTATCATCAGGTTGATGGAATGAGAGTAAATGGTCTCAAATTGTGCCAGGAGGGGTTTAGGTTAGAGATTCAGAAAAAATTCTTTCCTGCAAGAGTGGTCAGGCATTGGAACAGGCTGCCCAGGGAGGTGGTGGAGTCACCATTCCTGGAGATGGTCAAGAAATGTGTGGCCATGGCACTTGGGGACATGGTTTAATGGCCATAGTGGCGTTGGGTTGATGGTTGGACTCGATCTCAGAGGTCTCATCCAACTGAAGCAATTCTTTCATTCTATGATAATTCAAGGCTACATCATCAGTTGGATCTGGCCAGTTGGCATAGCTGTATTTTTAGCAGCTGATGATCTGCCTTTCAATTTGGAACAGATTTTAGAACGTGGTCCTCTTTTTTTTTTGTATCAGATTTGCACTCAGAATAGTAAAACTGGAATAGAGTTTTCTTCCATTTTCTGTCTGTCTGTCTTCATTTCTAACCTGGAGCAGGGGCTATCATTTCTGTTTGCAGAATGAACCTGCCAAATGATTTATGCACAAACAAGAAGGTGGCAGTAATGAAATATATGGAAAGGAATGGTATCCATTATTTATGTACATAATTAAATAAAATCCCTGGTCATTTGAAATCACAGAGACAAAACTTTGTCCATGGATGTATTATTTATAGTAATGCTGGAGGATTTCCTGATGGTCTTACAGGGGAGCGCTGCTTGCATTTCCACTCATGCAATTACATTTTGTTTCATTAGGTAGCTCTAGCTGCATACACTGAATTACATAGTGAGAATTGTCAGAAATGCAGCAATTAATGGTTAGGGATTTGGTTTTTTGGCTTTTTAAGATGTCATTACCATGCAGTACACTGCAAACCAGATTTGATTCAGAGAGTGTCAAGCAAGCCTGTAGGATGGCTTAGACCCAGTGACATATGGAACAAAATTTGGAGCCTTTGGGGCATGGCACATGAGGTGTGGTCCAGCAGCAAGGGGTGGAAATAACAGCATGATTTCTCAGTTGGGCATGGAGAGGCTTTGCTGGCTTGGAAAAGTGTCTATTTCATGGGATGGAAAAGACTTAAGCTTTAAACATGTTTGCTCAATTAAGTTATTGAACCACTGGTTGAATTACTCCTACAATATGTTGTTTAATCCCCTGGTGATAGTTGGAGCTGCTAATGCAAACACTGAGATAATATTTTTGTTTGTTTCATTTTTGGCATTGACATCAAAAATTCAACATTATTTTTATATAGTTCTCATTTTCTCTTTAATCCAGATTTTGATGTTGTGCCATTTTGTCCAGAATAATAACACTGTCACTTTATACATAGGAGAAACTGGGACAAATACAAATTAATTGAGCTGTCTTTGTCAAACAAGGAGATGTTTAGAGTTAGAACATAAGGAACTGAACTCCAAGCTCTTAATTTGCTCTGCCAAATTATGCTGTCCTCCAAAGTGATAGGTTAGGAGGTTTTATGAACTGTTCTTTTTCTTTCAGCCTGCTGTTTTCTGTAAAGCGCAGCAATTCAGCTCGACACAGGATAATGTGGTGTGAAGCACATCAAAATTCACTCTGTATTTAGGTGCCACTCAGTTTACCTGCCTGCTGTGATGCTACTGCCAACTTGATCTCAGAGCATTGAATTCTTGACAAGCATGGCTCTGCTCCTGAAGGGAGACCGTGTCCAAAGGTGTGCCATGGCTTTGAGAGCCAAGAACCCTGTGGATGGAGGGGAGCCCTGCAGTCTAGTGTGAGGCTTAGCACAGCAGACTGGAGAACACCCAGCAAAGATTTCATCCAGGGCCATGAAAATTAGCTAGCAGAGATACCATGCCAGATCATTTGAGAGGACTGCCAGCTGGCCAAGCTGTTCATCTTTCTCTTTGTGAGGAGGGGTCCCTCTTTCTAGAAACTTGCCCATTCCACATCTAGTGTTTCTTCTCAGTTTACTTTAGGTGAATGGAAAATAAAGGAGCTCACCATACTACACAGCAGGTCAGGATTTCAGGAAGAGGGGACTTTGTTAGTTTATGAATATCTGAAGGGTAGGTGTCAAGAAGGAGGAGCCAGGCTCTTTTGAGTGGTGCCCTGTGATAGGATGATGGGCAGTGGGTACAAACTGGAACCCAAGAAGTTCCATCTCAACATGAGGAGAAATTTCTTTACTGTGAGGAGTCCTGGAGCAGACTGCTCAGAGAGGTTGTAGAGACTTTAGAGACTTTCAAAACTCATCTGGATGTGTTCCTGTGTGACCTGCCCTACGTGATCCTGCTTTGACCAGGGGTTGGACTTGATGATCTTCAGTGGTCTAACATTCCATGATTCTATGATTGTATGGTTTGAAACTTGTGGCTAAATATATGTGTACTTAGATACACAATGTATCTCGAGATTTGTATATTATATACATATATTTGAAATTTATATATGATGTAACTTTAGACAAGTTCAGTCATGGTTTTGATGTTCTAAATTAGTTGCATTCTGCGTACAAATATCACTTCTAAGAAAAAAAGTCCCACAACCTTTTATAAACAGGAAAATATGTAATCAATATTCATCTTGTACAGCAGTTATCAAATTCCATTGCTTGTTAGAAATAGACTTTGGAATTTCATGACATAGGGCAGGAAAATGACGTTCAGCAATGAGTTGCCTATAAGCTAGTACAAGGTTTTATTAGTGTGCATCTCCTCATTTTTGGAGCAAAGGCACAATGAAGTACTTATCTCACTCCATTTTTGGGACGGTTTTTGTTCATCCAAGCCAGCTATTCTAGCAATTGGCAGGGCCCTTTGGTCCCATTATGAGTATTGGCTTGTAGCACCTGCTGGAATCCAAATGTCTTAGCTCGTTCAGAGCAGACCAGATCTAACAGAGGCTACAGTCACAGGATGTTAGGAGTTGGAAGGGACCTCTGGAGAACAGTCTCCTCATAACATCATCGTTTGGTGATGACCTTGGGTTTGTAAAGATGCATAGGAAGTCCAACATGTTTCTGTTGTGTTGGACACGCATATGGGTTACACATGGAGCACATACACAGCAGATCATCTGTGCCCAGAAAGCTTTGAGTATGTGCTGTGTTGCTTTGAGTGTGATGTGTAGATAGGGATTCCTGCACATGCATTGACTGACCTTTCTCACCAGCCAGTGTGTGTGTGCATTACATATTTCTGCTGTTTCTTTGATTCTGTGAGGAGGTTTAGGTTGGATATTAGGAACAGTTTCTTTCCTACAAGAGGGGTCAGGCATTGGAACAGGCTGCCCCGGGAGGTGATGGACTTACCATCCCTGGAGGTGTTCAAAAAACATGTGGACATGGCAGTTTGGGATGTGGTGCTAAACAATGCAGAGGAGTGTGCTTGCTTTTTGGGGGGAGGAGGAAATGGTTGGAGGAAGCCAAGCAAGCATGGAATTCTAATGCTAGATTTTATCAATTTGTAAAGTTTAATTACTTATGCTTGTGATACCTCTGAAGAGAAATGGAATCCAGGTTAATCTTTGCAAGATATGCAATAAAAATTATTTATTAAAATAAAGCCCATTAGTGTGATTACCAGATACATTTTTAATTAAGTCCAAAGTTGCTTCAATAGAAATTTTTCCTCATAGTATCTTGAAATGTTTGGACTTATTCATCTTTCTAAGCTTTACTTCTCTTCTATAAAGATCATGAACTTGGCTTAATTAGAAGTAGTAGTTATAATGTCAGAGCAAATTAATTTCCGCCAACTAGACGGTCCCTTTGAGGATCACAATCTCCACCTGTTGCTCTCATCAGTAGCTTGGAAATACTCAAGCTCTGCTGATGAGTGAGCTCTCATTAAATGCATGATGAGCTCCCTCAATCACACTGATAAACACTGATATCAGTAATAGAGACTTGGAACAGCACCGAGGCAGGCAGAACACAAGCTTCATTTCATAGAGTCATAGAATGGTTTGGGTTGGAAGGGACCTTAAAGATCATCCAGTCCTGACCCCCACTCCATGGGCAGGGATGCCTCCCGCCAGACCAGGTTGCTCAAGGCCCCATCCAGCCATTGAACACTGCCATGTATGCAGGTGTTTGTCTGTATCGCCAAAGTTTCTTACCTTTAGAAGTGGTCACTTAAGACTCTTGAAGTGAGTTTTTATGCAAGGCTTTTACAAGATAGTTTGTGACTCTTGCTCTATGTAATATTGCCAGTTTACAAGTGAAACCCACATATGTATAGAACCATGGAATCACAGAATTGGTTGGGTTGGAAAAGCCCTCTAAAATCAGTGAGTCCAACCATCAACCTTAAGACCACCGTGTCCCAAAGTGCCATGTCCATACATTTCTTGAACATCTCCAAGGATGGTGACTCCACCACCTCCCTGGTCAGCCTGTTCGAACACCAGAGCACTCTTGCAGCAAAGAAATTTTTCCTAATCTCCAACCTAACCCTCCCCTGGCACAATTTCAGGCCATTTCCCCTCATTCCATAACCTGATACTAGGGAAAAGAGAGCAAGCTCCGTTACTACTCTACTCTTCCAACACAACTAGGCTTATGTTCTCATCTTGTGTAAGCAGATTGGTTCAAGTGTCTCAATGTCCTTCCTCCCCCTCAGTTTAGGAAGGACATTGAGACACTTGAACATGTCCAGAGAAGGGCAACAAGGCTGGTGAGAGGCCTTGAGCACAAGCCCTATGAGGAGAGGCTGAGGGAGCTGGGATTGTTTAGCCTGGAGTAGAGGAGGCTCAGGGGTGACCTCATTGCTCTCTACAACTACCTTAAAGGTGGTTGTAGCCAGGAAGAGGTTGGTCTCTTCTCCCAGGCAGCCAGCACCAGAACAAGGGGACACAGTCTCAAGCTGTGCCAGGGGAGGTTTAGGCTCGAGGTGAGGAGAAAGTTCTTCACTGAGAGAGTTGTTTGTCATTGGAATGGGCTGCCCAGGGAGGTGGTGGAGTCACGGTCCCTGGAGGTGTTCAAGAGGGGATTGGACGTGGCACTTGGTGCCATGGTCTAATCATGAGGTCTGTGGTAACAGGTTGGACTTGATGATCTTTGAGGTCTCTTCCAACCTTGGTGATACTGTGATACTGATACTGTGATACTGATACTGTGATCTGAGCATTCATTTTTTTCATCAGAGTGTCTGTTAGGTCCCAAGCCTAGGAAACCATTGTTTTTCCTTCCCCAGAGATTTCTCTCAATGCTGGCTTGAAATGTCTTCCTGTAATTATCATCTTTTTCTTTAATTAAATGCTTTTCTTTTGAGCATTACTGCACTGAGTTTGTGTCTAAAATGGCAGAGGGCGTTTATTTGCCGGAGAACAAACACAGCAACTTTCTTCTGGATGTTGAAACGCGAAGGAAAAGATGAGTTAATTGTAAATCACGGCTTCAGAGATGCACTTTGCTATGAAATTCTGGGCTACTCAATGTTCTTAGTAGGTTGTAACGAGCTGAATTCATTGGTTAAATTAAAATGCTTTTTTCTCAGATTCAGTAAATGCAGCGTGTGTGCAATCGAACAAAAATAAAATTGAAATTTACATTTTCATCAAATGAATAACCACATGCTGAGGCTTGCTCAGCTGCAATTTGTGATTATGCAAATGACACAGGTTTTGCAACTCGGATCTGTACAATAAATGGGAGTGCCATTATTATGGATCAAAAAGCCATTAACCTTGAAAATTATATACAATTGACATGAACATTTCTAAAACATGTCTAAAAGCTGTTAATGTTCTCCCTTTCCCTCCCTTATGTATAGGTAGCCTATATTAGATTTAGCAAAATAATTCAGAATGAATAATTTATTAAATGAGCTCTGCCACTTTTTTGGTTGTTGTTGTTTATGAGCTATCTGTAACAACTTGCTGGGTTCTTTATTCATTATTTAGAATCAGGGAATACTGCTGAATAATTCCTCGTCTGCTGACAAGGACATGGCTTACAAAAGCTGTTCCTGACTAACATTTGCTGTGTTAAAAACCTGGAGAAGGAGGGGAGGCAGGCAGTGAGCTGTGTGACAGCTTCCCAGGTTAGAAGTCTCTTCCTTTGTCAGTGCTCACCTGGGTTCTGTTGGTGAATTTTTGGTGTTTGATGGTGGAAAAGGACCTGGGGGTGCTGGCTGCAGCTGGCTGAACTTCATACTTAATACTGCTCTGACTTCTTAAGCAACCTCAGGCATTCAGTATAGAATCATAGAACTGTCAGGGTTGGAAGGGACCTCAAGGATCACCCAGATCCAAACCTCCTGCCATGGCAGGGACCCCTTGCACTAGGTCAGGTTGGTCAGAGACACATCCAGCCTGGCCTAAAAAACTTCCCAGGGATGAGGCTTCCACCACCTCCCTGGGCAACCCGTTGCAGTGCCTCACCACCCTCATGGTGAAGAACTTCTTCCTAACATCCAATCTGAATCTACCTATTTCTATTTTTTTCCATTCCCCCCAGTCCCATCACTCCCTGACACCCCAAAAAGTCCCTCCCCAGCTTTCTTGTAGGCCCCCTTCAGATACTGGAAGGCCAAAATAAGTTCTCCTTGGACCATTCTCTTCTCCAAACTGAATAAACCCAAATCTCTCAGCCTGTCTTCATAGGAGAGGTGCTCCAGCCCTCTGATCATCCTCATGGCTCTTCTTGGGGTGAGCACCTGGGTACTGTTAGTTTCTCTAGGTCATAGGACCCATGAAAAATGTGTTCTCACATTGCCTCTGCCACCACGAGGATGAAATTGTAAGCTCTGAGTGTAATGCTGTTTACCTGGAAATACAAAAGGAAGGGGTAATTTACTCACACTGCTTGTTCCTTACATTACAAACTACTGAAGTATTTTGGATAAAAAGCATTATTTTTTGGGGTACTTTTTAACTCCTGCAAAAATCTATCACAGAAAAGATTATGGCCAAACACTTCATGTGTTGTTCTTGCTGGGTTTGCCAAAGAACAATGGAAAATTAGGTCAGTGTCTTATTTTTCATCACTTTCTGTAAACCCTCTCCAAATTAATCCCAGAAATGCTAGTGTCTGGTCTTTGTTTCTGCTTCCAGAACAGATTTAGGGCATGCACTTGAAGGATAGATATAAAATGAACATTCACCATGAGTTAAAAGCATCCTCGTTGACATCTCTAGGAGACATTTCTCAAAGTACAGAGCAGTGATGGTACTTTTCATTCCATAAATATCTCTGGATATGCTAAGAGGAAACAGTGCAGAAAACCCACAGCTTCCAGCTTACCTCTGCATGTTCGAATGTTGTCCCAGAGTCTGATAGAGTGGCGAGGTCCCAATGAGCAGTGACAAGCTCTTGACTCTTCCTTAACATTTCTTGTATGACCTGCCTGCTCTGATGTTCATAGATCCATAGAATTATTTGGGTTGGAAGGGACCTTGAAGATCACCTAGTTCCAAACCCCCTGCCCATGGGCAGAGACACCTTCCACTAGCCCAGGCTGCTCAAAGCTTCATCCAACCTGGCCTCGAACAGGGTGGTGGCATGCACAGCCTCCCTGAGCAGCCTGTTCCAGCATCTCACTGCCCTCACTGTAAAAAATTTCTCCCTAGTCTCCAGTCTTCCAGCTTCAATCCATTCCTTCTTGTCCTCTCACTACAAATCCTTGTAGTCCCTCCCCAGCTTTCTTGCAGGCTCCCTCAGATAGTGGAAGGCTGCTCTAAGGTCTCCCCAGAGCCTTCACTTCTTATCCTCTCTTTCATGAGTGTAAGAGTCAGCAGTGATTTAGGTACCAATTCCTGAATTTAAAGTATCATAAATTGTTGAGGCTGATGCTCTGTTGGAGGTAAACTCTTGTTTTCCTTTGCTGGCAAATGTTTATTCAGGAGTCTTATCTACTGTAAATGTGATGTTAAAAGTAAGAAATATTTTTTAACATGAAAACGTAGATGCTGAAGCAGAAAATGGCAGTTGTAAAATAGTCTTGTTTGATCCTTTTCATCAAAAACCAAGGAGCCTTACTGATACACACAAATAATAATAATAAATATTCTTCATGAGGTACAGAACTATTGAGATTTTCATTAGCTGTAACTCTTCAGCCACTAGATGGTGGGAAAGTCCAATATGAGAGCACTCAGGGACTTGATCTGCCCTCCCAGGGTGAGTCCACAAGCAGGTAAGACTGAACACAGCAGTTTCTAAATCGTTGTGAAATTTTACCATGAGGTGGCATCTGGATTGTCGCATTGCTTGGACATCTCTATTCAAATCCACTTTGTGCTGGAGAACCTTGCCTGCATTGCCAGGGCAGCTGTGAGGACAAGAATTCCCTTCAGTTGCAAATTCTGCCTAAGAAAGTGAGAATAAAATGATCAGGAGAGCAGTTCCTGCTACATTCCAAACTACCACAGCCCCATTGCTGGCAGTGCCTGCTTCCCAGATAACTTTTTTTAATGCTGACCTGCCTTCATGGCCACTGTTTCATCAGACAGAACACTTAGCACACCTAAATACAGTGTGAAGTGATGAATTTTTCTTTCAGTATCTTCTGTGGCTGATAGTGTGAAGAGGAGCTGTGCATCATCCTCTACAAATACTGTAGGTGTGGGGGCAAATCTTGCTTTCAGAGTGCAATGGAATTTGCTCAGCTTTTTTTTTTTTGTGTGTGTGTGTGGACATCTGGAGAAGAAATTACTTGATTTAAAAATGAACTCTCCAAGGTTTATTACTCTCTGCTGTGTTTTGAAGGACAGCTCCATAAATAACTCCTGTCCCTGAGACCCCTTGCTAGAATCTCTGCTGTAATATCAGATTCATCACCTTACCAGCCGGTTCACCTCCCTTTTTTGATCTTTGAAATAAATTGTAGGCCCAACTTCCAATGCAAATGGCTGTGATACCAGCCCTTAATGATTAAGGCAACTTCAATGTGGACTCCAGGAGCATCAGATGCTGCCAGTGCCTTTGATTTATGTGCCATCTTTCATTCATAGTGATCACCAAGCACCTATAATTTCTGGCAAACCTGGGCAGAGTTAATGGCTTATTTCAGAGCCTATTCAGCAATAACTGTTAAGTGCTCAGAAGAAAGACTGACTGATGAGTGAGATGGCCCAGAACTTTAATTATATTAATGAATAGGTTTTTGGATGTAACAGGAAGTCTGCCACTAACACAAGTGGAGCTATGAACTTTAATTCCACCACTCATTATATTTGAGTGAGGTTGGTGGTAATTTGAAGACTTGTCTCTTGTTCTGTGTATTTTTGTAGGAGTCTACTTAGGCTTTATTGATACAGAATCATAGAATTATTTGATTTGGAAGAGACCTCTAACATCATCAACTCCAGGTATCAACCTAAGACCACCATGACCATCACACGCTGTTCTCAAGTGCTATGGCCACACATTTCTTGAACACCTCCAGGCATGGTGACTCCACCACCTCTCTGGGCAGCCTGTTCCAATGCCTGACTACTCTTGCACCAAAGAAATTTTTCCTATCTCCTAACCTTCCTGTGGCACAATTTCAGGCCATTTTCTCTTGTTCTATCACCTGATACTAGGGAGAAGACACTGAGCCTCACACTTAACTCATCACACTGAGTTGTTTGGGACACTAGGTGAAAAACAACACCCTACCCCTGTTAAAAAAAATACTAATGTGCAGTTGCTTGAGTTTGCCAGGCTGCTAGAGGCAAACATGATAATATTCACAGAATCACAGGTTGGAAGGGAACCCAAGGATCAACTGCTCCACCCTTTCTAGGTGATAGTGGAGTTGAAATGAGCTGGCACATCAGCCTGGCAAGCTGAGTCTTCAAATTGTCCAATGTAGGGGACTCCATTGTTTCCCTTGGGAGATGATTCCAATGTCTGACTGTTCTCTCGGGGTAACATTTTATACAACAATACAATACAATACAATACAATACAATACAATAAATCTCCCCAGCAGTAACTTGTCCCCATCATCTCTTGTCTTTTCTGTGGGACTCCTCATAAAAATGCAGTCTCCATCCTCCTGGTAGTCACCCTTTTTGTACTGATCCTGGTTAGAAGAGAATAGAATAGAATAAACCAGGTTGGAAGAGACCTTCAAGATCATCGTGTCCAACCCATCAACCAATCCAACCCACCTAAAGAACTAAACCATAGCACCAAGCACCCCATCAAGTCTCCTCCCTCCTGAATACCTCCAATGATGGTGACTCCACCACCTCCCCCCGGCAGCCCATTCCAATGTGCAATCACTCTCTCTGTATAGAACTTCTTCCTAACATCCAGCCTAAACCTCCCCTGGCACAGCCTGAGACTGTGTCCTCTTGTTCTGGTGCTGGCTGCCTGGGAGAAGAGACCAACATCCACCTGTCTACAACCTCCCTTCAGGTAGTTGTAGAGAGCAATAAGGTCTCCCCTGAGCTTCCTCTTCTCCAGGCTAAGCAACCCCAGCTCCCTCAGCCTCACCTCATAGGGCTTGTGTTCCAAACCCCTTATCAACTTTGTTGCCCTTCTCTGGACATGTTCCAGCAAGTCAACATCCTTCCTAAACTGAGGGGCCCAGAACTGGGATTGTAGGAGAATTATTAATAAGCAGATATTCAAGGCTCTGGTTTTACACCTGGTCTTTCTATCTTGCCTATGACAGAAACCAGAAGTGGTAAAAAAAACAAACTCGGGGAGCAGGAAGCAGGAAGCCAGCTGAAAGGCAGATTGCTGTTGAGGAGATCATTGTGAGATTATTCCAGCCTGAAAGTTCTTTTTAAATGAGCAATTGTGATCACACATGAATTGCCCCCTGTTGTCTAAACCCCCTTGTACTCTTCTCATGCCTCTTTGTTATTGTACCTTTAAACCTTAATCATTTTTCCATAGAAATGAAAATTGTTATTAGCATCTGTTGTGTCTGCATAATTAACTGTGCCTGCTAAAAGGCTTCTTTCTTTTATTTCCTGGTCTCTTCCACAAATCCTTACATTGCTAATTAATGTCTCTTACAAATAGTGGTGGAGTGAAAAGGATCATACATTTTCAGCATCAACTAAAAATTGCCTGGTGAAGACTAGTACCACAGTGGGTACCAGAAAAATAATAGTATTAGAGGAAAGCAAGAGTTCCAAGCTGTCTTTCACCCTCTTGCCAAGGTGATCAGGCTTTGAGGCTGTCTTTAGGGCCTGGTCTTCTTGTGCCAACTGCATCAGAAACATCAAGAATGGGTTGTTTATTTATGTATCTATTTACTCTGTTAGAAGAAACTGTCCTGTGTACAAATTCATTCTGTTATGTTTGTGTTCTCAGCACTGGGGACTGAGGAGGGGGCCAAAGAGGGCAGCTCTAGGTGAGTGCTTGTGATTTGAGTTGCCCTTTTTAAGCAGTAAGAAGGATAAAATTGTGGAAGATGATCCTAGATTCTTAACATTGTAGTGGATTCTCCCATATTGGTCAGTCTGAAGACTCAGCTTGACAGGGTGCTGGGCCAGCTCATTTCAACTACACTGTCACCTAGGAAGTTTGGACTAGATGGGTTTTGGGGTCCTTTCCAACCTGGCATTCTGGGAATTCATAGGAAGGCTTAGGTTCCTGTGTTACCTGTCCTAGGTGATCCTGCTTGGCAGAGGAATTGGACTTGATGATCTCTAGAGGTCCCTTCTAACCCCTACCATTCTATGCTAAACCTAATGTGGGTCATATCAGAGGAGCTTAAAGAATGGTTTGGAATCTTTCCATTCTCTCTCTGTTAACTCCCATCCCACCTAAGTCATTGCTCTTGACTCAAAGGGCTGGTTCTAAAGCCACAGGTAAACTTTGGGAAGCTGTAGTCAGAGGAGATATAAAAGAGAGATTTGAGTAGCACTAGGGAGCTGCTCAGGTCAGCAGAAATGTGTCAGGTATCTGGGGTTAGAGTCAGGCTCCATGAACTTTGAAGCATGCAACTTCAGGCTCTAGAGGTCTGCTAGATCTTTGGGTGCAGATGACCCTGTCATTTGCCTGCTACTCTTTGCTGAACCTGTGCTTTGTCTCTCTGGCTCCATACATGTCATCCCTAATTTAAAGGTAAGTAGTTCTGCTACATTGGACAAATGGCCTTTTGTAAAACTCATTTTTTTTCTAAGTAATATGACCAAAATGATCTCATTCTTTGAATGGCTGAGCTGCATAGAAGTTTGAAAGAGACAAAAAAGCAGAGAACTGACATTCATTTTCCATGACTGTAATGGAGCCTCATAATTAATTTAAATGAAATTTGTTTTCCATAACAGAGATTTTTGGGTGGAAAGTGTGTCCTCTGAGAGAGGCAAGAGGAAGCAACCTCTGTTATTTTTGATTACCTTTGTGTTTTGCTTTTTACTCATTATGCTAATTTTATGCTAATAACCTTCTTACATTAAGTTTCACTTTATACTGCATAAACTGACAAATAGAGCAATATTTATCAAGCATAAATATTAAAAACACTATGAGGAGTTCTAGGCTTCTAATTATTATGCTAATTCATCCCTAAATTATTCTTGTATTACCGCCCTACAGTTCGCTGTAGAACATGACTCAAAAATGGCAAAACCACCAAAATTCTCTTTCTTAATGCTATTGATTATTCACATAGGAAACCTCTCTGAATTTAAAAGGCACCTGGTATAGTACTGGGGATGTAAAGATAGAGAATGAATTTCTTCTGGGGAGCTGTCAAGCCTTTACTTATTTTATCATAAATAGGAAGGAAATCCAAACTGGTTTTTGATTTTAAAAGAACAACAAAGTCTAATATATTGGACAGAAATTCTGCATATTGAGCCAAATCCTTTGTATTTCTTTTCATTCTGGGATATTTATTGAAATCAATGAGACTATTCATATGGTTGAAGGGTGTGAGTTTTGGCGTCTCTCCTGCTTTTGTGTTCCATATATGGGAGAAGATTAAGTCCCCAAATCTCAGATATCATATTCATTCCGGTGCCATTATGAAGCTGTGATGAGCACAACCTCTCCCATGCAGAGAAGGGCTATGTCTCGGGAGTGTGTCCAGAGAAGGGCTACAAAGCTGGGGAAGGGTCTGGAGAACTGGGCTGGGTGAGGACCAGCTGAGAGAATGGGGATTGTTTAGTCTGGAGGAGAGGAGGCTGAGGGGAGACCTCATTGCTCACGCTGAAAGGAGGTTGCAGTCAGGTGGGAGTTGGTCTCTTCTCCCTAGTACCATATGATAGAATGAAAGGGAATGGCCTGAAATTGTGCCAGGGGAAGGCTAGGTTGCAGATTAGGAAAAATTTCTTTCTTGTGAGAGTGGTCAGGCATTGGAGGAGGCTGTCCAGGGAGGTGGCAGAGTCTCTTCTCTGGAGTCTTCCAAGATCCATCTGGATGTATTCCTGTGTGACCTGCCCTAGGTGATCCTGCTTTGGTACTGAGGTTGGACTCTGATCTCCATGGGTCCCTTCCAACCTCCATTCTGTGAGTCTATGATTCTGTGCCTCTGTGATATCCTAATTCTATGTTATAACTGCCACTAAAATATTCCTGATGGAATCACTCAATAGCAATTTTGAGTAACTAGTTGCAGCCTGAAATCTTGTTTTTCACAGAGAACCACCTTTTCATCTCACCCAGCTAGGTATTGATCCCTGTGTTCAGCAGAGGAAGTCACACTGACCTTCACTCTCTATCTCCACAGCACCCCTCCTTAGCTCTGTTTGTAATGAACAGCACAGAGGCAGAGAGTAATGAGGCACTGGACACACCCTGGCTCTCCTGACCTCCTGCCACAGCAGTCCCAGCCTGATGTTAGATTTTTCTCTTTTATAAACATTCATCAACTCAGGAGGAGAAAAGATCTGTAAAGTGGATTGAGCATTGATGGGGACATCTCCTCCTCATCACACGCATCAAACCACAGTGCTGCAGTGCGGGAGGGGGCACTTTGCAAGGGTGTACTCTGCCATTGCAGTTTGTAGCATGGCTTTTATACTTCAGCTTGTTGTTAGGCCTTCATTCCACACAGGATGGACAAAACTTACCATACAACACTGTGACAAAGTGGGTGATGGACAGAGACAGGATTTAAGGTAATTTGTCTGATGATGAATCTGTTTTTTTATAGCCATATATGAAACTGGGAGGGGAGGCTTCCACCCTGAAATAAGAAGTGTGTAATTAAGTAAACTCAGTCTGTGGATGGGAGGGAGGGAGAAATAAAGGGAATTTTTTCTTTCTTTCTTTCTTATAACTTTTTGGATGTTTTGTGTTCATTTTGCAACAGAGTCAGTCAGACAGATGATAGCAACCCACAGCACAAAGTAATTGTGAAATCAATCAGTAATCCAGCAATTCTGAGCTCTGGAGTAATCTCTTAGGAAGAAAAAAAAATGAAAGAAGAACACAATATATTAAATACAAATCCTAAAAGATAGGTAATGTGCCAAAGAGGTTATTGCATTCAGGAGACTTGATAAGGATGATTTAACAGGGTGAAAAGATCACCTCTGCAGATCATGCAGGGAAAGGACTATGGAGAGATAAAAAGAGGCATGCACAATAATGAGATAAAGTGAGTGTTATCTCTTTGAAAGGTTTGAACTTCCCTTGTGGTTGTTAGCATTTGATCTGATTTCCATAACCAAACTTCTAAACCTTCAGATGCAGACAGCACTCTGACCCTTGCTCACCTCTGTTGTCCAGCAGAAACAGAATAAAATGAATGGAACCATTTGGCTAATTTGGCTCTTGTTTGTCTAGCAATAAACAAGTAACTAAAACAATCTGAGACTAAATATTAGGAGGGCTCTTTATAAATGGTGATCAAAAATTAAATACAACATCTCTAAATACATTTCTGCATCATACAATGGTCAGTGGTCAGTGGACATCACAATATTAGTTGATACTCCATTCTCTATGCCACTTTTGAAATGCTGTCTTCTACCTACCAGCCAAGAGCACTCTGCCTTTCTCTACCTGTTTCTGTTGCTAGAAAATCTACAACTGCCTTGGTCAAAAAAGGTTTTTTTCCATCTCCAAAGCATATCATGGACAGGTATAGGCTAGGGGCTGATCTGTTGGAGAACAGCTCTGGGGGTCCTGGTGAACAGAAGGAAGCCAACAATGTGCCCTTGTGGCCAAGAAGGCCAATGGCATCCTGGGGTGGATTGGAAGGGCTATGGTTAGTAGGTCAAGAGAGGTTCTTCTCCTTCTTACTCTGCCCTGCTGACATCTGGAATATTGTGTCCAGTTCTGGCCCCCTCAGTTCAAGAAGGACCTCAGGCAGCTGCTCGAAAGAGTCCAGCACAGAGCCACAAAGCTGCTGAAGGCAGTAGAAAATCTCCCTGTGAGGACAGGCTGAGAGAGCTGGGACTCTTGAGCTTGGAGCAGAGGAGCCTGAGGGGTGCCCTCATTGCTGTAGATAAAGATGTGCAGGGCAGCGTTGGGAAGACAGAGCCAGACTCTGCTCAGTGATGTCCAACGACAGGACAAGGGGCAGTGGGTGCAAGCTGGAGCAGAGGAGGTTCCATGGGAGCAGAAGGCAAAACTTTTTTGCTTTGAGGGTACTGGAGCCCTGGAGCAGGCTGCCCAGAGAGGTTGTGGAGTCTCAAAACCCACCTGGATGCGTTCCTGTGTGACTTGCCCTGGGTGATCCTGCTCTGGCAGGGGGCTTGGACTGGATGATCTTTTGAGGTCCCTTCCAATCCCTAACATTCTGTGATTCCGTGCCATGCCATAAATTGCTTCACACTAACCAGCCCTTACAAGCAGATGTAATTCTTTGCAGGTTTTTTTTTTTTTTTTTTTGTTTGTTTGTTTTTTTTGTTTTTGTTTGCTTGTTTGTTTTGGTGGGGTTTTGGGTGTTGGGTTTTTGTTGTTGTTGTTGGTTGGTTGGTTTTGGTTTTGTTGGTTTTTTTTACTCAGATCAGTTTTTCTGAGCTATTTTGTGAATTTTACAGCCTGGGAAATTTCTCAGGGAACTTTTTTTCTTCTTCCTTTTTTTCTCTTTTTTTGATTTTTCTTTCCCTCCCTCCCCCCTTTTAACTTCCTGAGAGTAATTTGAAATGATTACTGTTCTTTCTTCAGGAAATGCTTTACTAGAAAAACAAGTTCAGTCTCCTGTTAGCTCATTTTAAACACTCATTGTGTACCTGTAATTTGAAAGTGTAGGGGCCAGAAAATAACCATTTAGAGATATTGATAAAATGAGACAGGTCTGAGTTAAAAAATCCGAATCCCATTGTGCTTAAATGCAGTAACTGCCTGGAGCTTCATTCTGGGACTAAATTGGTCATATTTAGAATAGAAATGAATGTCTTTTTTAGAAATACAATTTGAAGCCACAGACTTGTAATTAAAATATCTGTAAGCATTTGAATGGTCAGTGAATAGCTGTCTCAGTGTTCCAGTGGGCAGTGCTGGCAAATCACAAATGTAATGCAAGTACCAGCTTCACCTTAGGCTGCTGTCATCCACATGAGCTAACTGCTGGATGTAACACATTCATTATGCACTGAAGCACTGGTGCTGTAGGAAAGAGAAGCCTAGGTTCAAGTTTGAGAATAGCAGGAATCATTTCTGGACAGGCTGGTGGAAAAGATATTAAATATGATACTGAGGATATGGGTCTAATTTAAAGAATCATTTTCTGTTGCACCCACAACTTTCCTTCTTTCATCTTGCTGACAGCACAAACATTTCCATCTCTTCCATTTCATCTTCTTCCTTCTCATCTCAGGTATTTATATGTTTGGATGGCCCCATCATGATAAAACCCAGCTGCCTCCCAAATAGAAATATCATTTACAATTTCTGTTGCTTTCTTCTTTCAGAGTCTTCAGGGAAATAGCTTGATTAATTCATAGGTTTCCATTCCTTCATTTGTTTGTTTATGTGTGTGAGAGAGTGGATGTGCTGTGTAAGGATATGTGTGAGTAAATTATTGAGGGAAAGCTAAATCAAAGAGATTAAATTTGCCTTTAGGGTCTATTTAAAGTGCAGACTGCAATATAGAGATATGCATGCATCTGTGAAGGAGCTGGGTAGGGGTACTGGAAACTGAGGTGAAGGGAAGTTGTCATTCCCTTCTGTCACAGTCTCTGCTGGATGCAATTTCTGCCAGTGGTGGAAGTCTGAGAGTCTGTCCCAGCTTTCAGTGCCAGCCAGTAGCTCAGAGTTATGCACAGCTCTACTTTTTGAAATGCAACTTCCAAAAGTTAAAAACAACAGCTTCTTTTTTGAATGAATCTGCCACATCTCTCTGTGTTTTACAGAAATTTCTGCTTTTACTGTTAAAGTCTGGAGGAGGAAAAATAAAAGGAAGAAACCTCGAACTGTTCAAAACCTTTTGAAAGGTTTCTCTCTATTTTTCCTTTCTTTCTTTTTCTTTTCCCTCCCTGACTCCAGTGAAATCTGTTTCCAGTGGTCATATAAACAAAGGAAAAGAGTCAAGCTCTGCCTTTGCATTGGTAGGAGACCATTTCACCCCTTGCAGTGCAAGAAGAAAAAACTCCTGGGAACCTTTCTGTTCTTGATAGGGTACAAAGTGATGTGTAGAGAGTCAGAATATTGATAGGTTCTGTGCTTGAGTGAGAAAAGAAGCCATAAAATATTTCTGTCATCTCACAGCTGGTTTACCAGCAGAGAATCAGCTGCCATGAAGCACCCCAGACTCCGTGACCTCCCTGACACTACCTGAGTCATCCCTGTTAGTTCCCATTGATCGTGAACTTGGGAACAGGGATTAAGTGTTTCAAACAACCTTCTTCAGAAGTTGAGTCTCCACCTTTTTTTATTCCAGTCTTGGTGAGTCACAGGAGACCACTGGTTGTGGTTAAGGGCAGTCATGCACTTTTGCACTCAGACCTTCTGCAGTGCTACTGAGGCATCATGTTTTGACTCTGATGGAACCCCTTCTGTTTGCCTCCAAAGTTTTACCCTACTAGGACTGATAATATGTTCTGTGGGAGCAGCCCCACCTTATAGGCCTTCTTGAAATAGTGATTTTAAATGTAAAACAAATTATTTAAACAGGGAGATGGAGGACTGGCAACCCTGCCATGTGAGGAAGGCTGAGAGAGCTGGCTTTGTTCAGCTTTGAGAAGAGAAGGTGTAGGGGAGACCTTATTACCATGGATCAGTACAGAAAAGGTGGCTACTAGGAGGAGGGAAACTCCCTTTTTTCAGGGAGTCCAATGGAACTGACAAGAGATAATGGGGACAAGTTACTGCCACTAGACTCCAGAAGAAAATGTTTCCCCATGAGAACAGTCAGACATTGGAATCATCTCCCAAGGGAAGCAATGGAGTCCCCTGCATTGGATAATTTGAAGACTCAGCTTGCCAGGGTGCTGGGCCAGCTCATTTCAACCCCTCTATCACCTAGAAGGGTTTAAGCCGATGATCCTTGGGATCCCTTCCAACCTGTCCTTCTGTGGCAAAACAAAGCCTATTATTAAACCCAGAATTCCTCTCTATGTCTAAATTCTGTTCTCACAGAAATGTTCCATTTAGATTTCAAGGATTTTGTTTGTTTAGGCCTCCAAGATGCTAATCTGACAGATAATTTCTGTTGTGGAAGCTGTCAGTCTTCCAAACTCTTTGTGAACAGTAGGCCTGAGCAGGGTTGGGAGCTCACAGCCCCCATGGTGGGCAGGGGCTGTTGTGAGGACTGCTGTAGCTGGTTCCAGAGGGAACGTGGTCATTTGTAGCTGAATTTTTCCACAGCCATTTCACTGAACAAAAATTACCAGGACTGTTTCTTCCCCTGATTCTCTTTCAGGAAGAGAGTGGTTGTGAAATATTCTAATGTGCATGAAATGGTGCTTGCTTTGCCACTCTTATCAGATTTATTAAGAGCTGAAGGAACGTAGAGAACAAAACTGCCTGCTTAATCAACTCCCTTTCACAATTAGCAATGCCAATAAAAAGAAGTGAATGTGTATTATCCTCAGTCTAGCCTTTTACTGTCAGTGGGAGCAGCACTCTAGTAATCTATTTCCACCATCATCATGGGGACCTCTGGATGTTCAAGCAGCAGCTATAATGTGCCATGTTCCAGCAGTCCCCAGTTGGAAAATGTTTCCTACCTGGGGAAATTACACTTGCATACAGATAGATAGTCCCCCTAATTACAGTGTCCTATTGATAAAAGCACATGGCTTCTTAAAAATGATGAGGGAAAAACCTGAGACATATTCTGCATAAGGTAAAGGAATTAGAGCTGACACCCCATAAGTGAGGCAGGGAATAATAGAATGGTTTGTGTTGGAAGGGGCCTTAAAGATCATCTAGTTGCAACCCATGGGCAGGGCCACCTCCCACTAGCCCAGGTTGCTCAAGACCTCATCCAACCTGGCCTTGAACATCTCCAGGGAAGGGCCATCCACAACCTCCCTGGGCAACCTGTTCCAGTGTCTCCCCACCTTCAGTGTATAGAATTTCTTCCTAATCTCCAGTCTAAATCTTTCCTATTTCAGCTCAGAGTCATTGGTGCTCATCACTGCAAGCCTTTGCAAAAAGTCCCTCACCCCTTCAGGTACTGGAAGGGTACTCTAAAGTCTCCACAGAGCCTTCTCTTCTCCAGGCTGCATAGCCTCAACTCAGCCTGTCCCCATAGGAGGGGTTCTCCAGTCTATCATGATCTCCAAGGCCTCCTCTGGACCTGTTCCAATAATTCTATGTCTTGTCTTGGGGGCCCCAGAACTGGATGCAGTGCTCCAAGTGGGGTCTCAGCAAAGCAGAAGGAGACAATCACCTCCCTCCTCTGTCTCCTAGAGGAGAAGCCTCTCTAGGATGTTGTGCAAGAAATATCACTGTGGTGACTGCTGGCTGGGTTTCTACCAAAGCAGGCAGCCTGACACTCACTATCATGGCTCAGAATGTGCTGCTTTGTGGGACAAAAGTGCAGAGAGCAAAAGAAGGAGGTTCTGGAGTGGCTTTGCCCCCAGTGGCAGCCACAGCAGTGAACCTGCAGAGTGCCATTAGCATGCAAAGGCCACACTGTGCCTCCTGGGCTGGTCTGTGCTGCCACTAATGACTCTGCACAAATGAATGGCTCTGGTCTGGCTTCTGCAAGACCGAAGGGCTGACAAAAAGCAGAAATGATACTTGTAATGGAAAAATGAGACTGTGGCTTCTCCCTTAATGCCTAGGGATCTCAGGCTTGGTCTGATGCATACCAAAGAACAGACAAAAAGTTTTCAGGAGAGGAAGAGATCTCAGAATGCAAAGGAAAACAAACAGAGAACTGATCTTATGTCATGATTATTTGCTGTGCTGTTGCATAAGTTTATTTACTGAATGCTGCTTTTACCAAATAGATTGCTTCATCTCTTCTTGAGAAGTGGTTTATTTTGATGTTTTAGCAAGCAGCCCACAAGAATGTCTCCTAAAGAACTGAAGCTATTTTGCACATTGAGTTCTTGAGGCCTTCAACAATTCTTTGGAGTGATCCGATTCCCTTTTTGCCCCTGTAGGGCTCTGGTTTCAGGCAATGTTTTAGCCATATTAATGATGAACACAAAGAGGAAGTTTAAATCCATCTTGAAGGAGAATGTATTAATTTGTTTAACTGGCAACATTTGGTAACTTATTTTCCTTATTGAATAACCATTCAATCCCATCATAGATGTGAGTAGATATTTGTTGTGTTCAGAGCAGGTGAGTTCATTTCTTTAGGGTAGACCTCAACAACAGACAACTGTGAGTTTCACTACAAAAACCTCATCATAAGGAGATTTGAACTCCGTTTCATTTCTGTGTTCCTTTATGCTTCCAGTGTGATAGCAATTTATTTCTGGTCTTGTGCAAATAGTGATTAAAAATTTCCTGTAAGTACTGGCAAGGCAGGATGGTGTGTTGGGAGTGACAGCATGAAGTCAAAGCTACCATTCCTTTGGAGGCTGGCAGCCTTTCTACTCTATCTGTCCTAGAATATGGCAGTAGCCACATCACCCTGTTCTGCTTCCACTTGGGTGGAAACCCTTCCTTTTTTTTTTTTGACAGATGACATCTGTAGTGTCAAGTTTCAGATTTCAGATCTATGCAACCCTGTCCTGTCCTATTTTTGACAGATGCCTTTGCTGTAGTTCAGGCATCCTTAGCAACTCCACAGCTACAACTAATCTTGCCTTCCTTAGCATTGCAAATACAGAGGAAGCTAACGTCAGCTGGTGGTTTAATTTAGCTTGCTAGGGACCTCTAGAGGTCATCTAGTCCAACTGTTACTAAAAGTAGGTCCAACCAGAAAAGGTTGCTGAGGGCTTCTCCAGTCATGTTTTAGTAACCCAAGGGATGGGCACTCCACAGCCTCCCCATACCTCTTATAGTAAATTTTCTCCTCTTGCATTTAATAAAAATTTTCTGTGCTGGAAGTTGGATTCAAATTACAAAGCAAGCCTTTGGAAATCATCCAGCACCAACAACTGTTTGTTCTTCAAAGCAAGGACCAATTTTACCCATTTTCTGTGAACCAGGGCAACTGTGCAACCATGTTGATCGAAAAAAAACCTCTTTGGCTTCTAATGAAACTTTCTCTGTAAGAGCTGGTTGATTGTGAAGCTCTTTGGAAGGCTTTGAAAAGGTCATAGCCTCAATCCTCAGCTTGGAGGAGAATGTCAGAAGGCTTTAAAGGGTCATTTTATATCCAGCAAAACACTAGATGATACGGCTACATAGTTTTAACTCGTCTTGGGCAAATATTTTCTCTAAGCTGCAAAAATGTTGTATTTATACTTTTAATGTATGCTGTGTTATTAAGCTCTGACATTAAACACCTTCATGCCAGTTTGGAGTCACTGAACTTTGCTAATCATACAGTCCCAAGAAGGGGAGAGGAAACCTGGCAGGTCTTACAGTCCATTTCTTGCTTACTATTAACTCCAGAGGTCCCTTCCAACCTCAACCATTGTGTTTCTGTGACTGTGCTTAGTGTTGAACTGATCAAAACTTTCAGCAAACAAATCTAAAGACACAGAAGCTCACTGGTTTTGAGCTACGATAGCTACATATATCTGTTCTTCACAGAAGACAGGGCAGATCTTGGTGACCACAATTCCCTAGTAAAATATCATCACAGATTCACAGATTGCATTGAGTTGGAAGAGACCATCAAAGGTCATCTCACCCAACCCCTCTGCACTGAGCAGGGACACCTCTTTAACAGAACAAGAAATAGTGTTGATGATGCCAAAAGAAAGAGAGACAGTTTTGATGCAGAACCATGCAGGTGAAGCCTTACAGGAAAAAAACAAATGAGAGAAAAGTAAGCAGAGACATTTGTCTGACGGTACCCTCTTCCCTGGGCTTGCAGACAGCCTCATCCTCAGCAGAAGAGCATGTTCTTGTGGAAACAGCTCCATCAGTCTGCTTATGTCTGAGGCCTGACAGGCAAGTTAAACTTTCAGAAACTACAGAAGAGTATTCTGTGGAATACAGTGGGGCAAAAGAAGTTTAAGTGCATTGAATAGCAAATTCCTAGAAAAATGAAGTATTGTTTAGCTTGAGACTACTTGAGGCTGCCACATAAATTCAACTGGGAAAAAAGATGGGGAGGTCAAGATTAAGGGAAGAATCCAACAAGTCAGCATTTAGGGCACTCCGGCATTCCGTGCTCTAACATTTATTGCTTAACCCTCCTGACTGTACAGGATATTGTCTTTCAGTGCTCTTAAACTCTTCTCTTGAAATCATTTTACTGTATCAGTTTCACTATAAAAAACCGAGCAGAGTTCAGGGACCTGCTGCCCATTCCCATGGTGTTTTAGCTGATTCCTCCTCAAGTACAATCTGCTCTGCTTTGTGTAGACCACTCAAGTTTGTCTGGGTCCAGAGGAGGAATCTTGAAGGTATGCAGTATAAGCTCTCACCTAAGAAAGAGAATACTCAGTTTATACTTTCTGCTCCAGCAAGTGTTTGATTGCCTATGAAAAAAAAAAAAAAAAAAAAAAGACAATATTCTAATCCCTTAAACTAGCAAAAAAATTATGATTAGAACACTTTTGTGAAGGTGGAAGCTGTCCCCAGGCATTCAGGATCCTGTCTTCTCTGTCAGAGAAAGGAATTGTCATAAGATTGGTTCGAGCTGTGAATCTGTCTCGTTTTAAAATAATTCTTCAAGATGAGTCATGCTTTTTTTTTTCTCTTTCCCCCCAACTCCCAGTGTAACTTCACTCTGCCAGTAAGGAAAAAAGAGACTCAGCAATAACTCCCACTCCTTGCTTCTTCCTCTTCCAGCTAAATCCCTCTCAAACTTTGGAGGAGCACTTTTGACTGGCCAGTGGCTCTAACTTTTCCCTGCTGGTCTCCCAAAGACAAGTGTGCAATTAGCCTTTGCCTCTTAGGCTAATTGACCTTTAGCCTTTGTCTTTTCAGCTAATTACCAAAGCAGTCTTGCTGGCTGCTTCTCAAAGACTGACACAGTATTAAGATAATAGGGAGGCTTCAGGCTGACACACAAATGCAAAAAGACAATTTTCTCACTTCTGTTTTTTGTCCCTTACACTGATCACCCTGTCATAGAAATTGATCCTGAGTCTACATCCTGAGGGTGAGAACTGCTGATTTGGGGACTGAAGAGAGACTACCAACTCGACAATTTTAGCATTTCATTTCCTGTTAGTTCCTAAAATGAACTTTTCAGGATTTCTACCTGTCTCTAGACAACCAGAATGATGTGGTTTAGTTTTCAGAAGGGCAATAGAGCTGGTGAAGGGTCTGGAGAACAGGGCTGGTGAGGAACAGCTGAGGGAACTGGGGTTGTTTGGTCTGGAGAAGAGGAGGCTGAGGGGAGACCTCATTGCTCTCTACAACTCCCTGAAAGGAGGTTGGAGTGAGGTGGGGATTGTTCTCTTCTCTCTTGTGCCAGGTGGAAATGACCTGAAATGGCCTGAAATTGTACCAGGGGAGGGTTAGGTTGGAGATTAGGAAAAATTCTTTGCTACAAGAGTGGTCAGGGACTGGAACAGGCTGCCCAGGGAGGTGGTGGAGCCATCATCCCTGGAGATGTTCAAGAAATGTGTGGATGTGGCACCTGGGGACACAGTGTAATGGCCATGATGGTGTTAGGTTGATGGTTGGACTGAGTGATCCTAGAAGGCTTTTCCAACCCAAACTGTTCTATGACTCCATGATTCCATGATTAATTGGGATAGATTTCTCCCTCTTCTGTGTTGTCTGTCAGGCAACTAAGCTGAATATGGGCAATTCTCATGACTCCCTTCAACCAGTGCAGTGATAAAGATTCTGTAGCACTCTTGTTCAAAAGAGGGGATTTTCATCCCATTGACCCAGCCTACTGGAAAACAATTCTCCATTGGTTTTGCTAGATATGAAGGCACAACCCTGTGCAAGGGAAAAGCCTTTTCATTCTTGCAATAAAGGTTCATATGAAGGTAGCATAGGAACCTTTATCGTTATTATGAGGGGTTTTGCTTCTGAGCCTGTCTTGAATGTCAGGGGGAAAAAATTGTTGAAAGAGTTACTCTAGTCAGTTATGGTCAGGACTGGTTACCTCAACATTATTAGAATAAAACAATTACTTCCCATTACTACAATTTTCCAGAAGTTTTGTCTTGTGTGGCTAATTCAGGTTGCTGCTGAAGTGCCCAGCACTGAATACATCTTCTGAATCTTTATAGCTTTGGATGGACTCTCCTAGCAGTCAGTAGTGAAATAATTACATGAGTTAGACATATTAAAGTTTAATTAGTAATTTCTCTTGATAAGAGCAGTAAACCTGTTTGACATGTAGTAGATTTTTTTGTTGTTGTTTTATAATGTCTGGCAAGACCATGTTATGATGCACATAGGGCATGCCTGGCGTTTTGGGTTTGTGTTGCTAACTAGCAGACGTTCTATAGACCCCACTGCTTTGATTTCCACATCTCTTTATTTTACACCCGTGATGAACTCTTGATTCCTAACCATACTGAAATGAGCTTTTAGATACCTGCCTGCAGTTTGCAAGTAGCTTTTACATTTTTCTGTCTCAGAACTTTAAGAATACATATATTAACATGCTGCACAGTTTATTTGCACACTGCAAATGTCGTGGTGACGTTTGAGTTAGCTAAAGAAGATCTGGTGGGAGATGGTGTTCAAGAGATGGGTATGTTCAGTGTGGGGTATGCTCAGTTGCCATGGTTATTTCAGGAAAATACATGTAGAGTTAGTTAAGTCCTTGTATAGTTTCACTTGCCCAATAAATAAAAATATATGGGTGCAACACTTGTTGCATAAAACAAGAACTTTGTAATGCTGGGTCTTGACATAATAAATTGAAACTGAAATGTATGTTATGCACAAACACATAGAGGCAGCGGCAGCAAAGGTAACAACATTCATCATTTTACATAATAGCGAAACAAACAGGTCAGATAAATGAGTTTCTAGAAGCTGAAGTGATGATGTGATAATCTGAGTTCTGGAAATGATCTTGTGACATTCAGAATTCAAAACAATGAACTTGGCTTGCTCTCACCTCCTCTCATGCTTTGTATGAAAGAGGCAACAGCAGGAGGTGACCATTCTGGTTGTGCAGATGTGCACTTAGGGATTAGTTCTGCTGATGGTAATTTCTCTCAAGATCTCTCCCATCTTTGCTGTTTGTATTTCTGTTGATGCACTGGATAATGTGATAGCAGAATCTGAATAATGCCTGAAAGGGAAGGAATTTGTCTAGTTCTTGCTGCTAACCGCTGAAAGATAAGCCTACCTGGACTTGGCTGTTTGACAGAATGCATTAACATGAGATCTGTAGCATGCTGATGAACCTCTGTTTATAACACCTGGTTCTTCCCTGTACTCTGAAGCCATAAGGCAATCTGTTAAATAGCACATGAGGAGCAACCTTCATCCCCTTCTGCTGCCTCTCCATTTCAGTACTAAACTCTTTGAGGTGTTTATGAGTGTGGAAGCCAAGCTACTCTGGATCGTGAGTGATTTGGCTCTTGGGAGTGATTTTTTTTTCTGCTTAGGAAAGGTTTGCATGAGTGTGAGTTCATAGAGTGTGGTGGTCAGCATAAAATAATGCAAACCCACAATTTGTCCTGAAGATGCAATAGAATTAAAGATTAGTGACAAATATAGATAGTATGGCAGAGCTTGATAATGTTAAGGCTTTGTCTTTTACCAGTGGACACTTTAAACACAGCTGTAGCATCTCAAATGTCAGGCAAGGTAGGACATAAAAAGGTGGTGTTGTTCATAGACTGGATGTGTACAAAAGACTGTGATGGGCATTTAATACTAAGTGACTACAGTGCCATGAGAGCAGGATAGTGTGGCTTTGAGGGGGAATGGATTGAGTAGTGTTTAGCGATTTCAAATCCAATATCCATTCTGGAGCAAAGGCAGAGGTCCAGGTGTGAGTTCTGGTGATAATGTGGATAATGATTCTGTCAAGTCAAATGCATGTGCTGACTGATATAAATGAGTTATCAAAGTCTTGTGAATAATGTCCTGGTGATGAGCCATAAATCAGAGTGCAATCATCAATCCATCTGCAGAGGGAGGCCTAGAATAGTTTAGCAGTAACCCTCAAGTTGGTACACATATTAATATGAAAAATAATGAGTCTGCCAGCTTGAAGCAGTGGTTTGTTTTGGAGAAGCTCTCTGTTAGAATCTGGGCAAGCTGGTGACAGATTTGTTTGTCATATGAATCATATCTCATTCAGGGCATTAGAACAACTGGCAGGCCCTTGTCAATGACAGCCGGGCAGTGTGATGAGGACTGTGTGATCCTAACAAGTATCTTGCTCAATTGTCATTTTATTAATATAGTTGTTATCTCTTGATGGAATGAATGCAGTGTTCTGGTATCTTGGTCACAGGCATGGATGATTTTACTCTTACTGCAGAAACAAGTGGGGTAAAAGGGTGATCTCTACATCAAAGGGTCTGCAGTCTAAACCCAACCAAGATGAGACAGTAGACAAACGGAAAACTACAAGGGAAAAATGAGGCACTTTTGGTCTGTGAGATAAACAATGGGCTCAGCTCTCTAGCAAACTAATCACTGTCAGACTTTTTGTCAGCATCACAGAAAAGAAGAATGGTAAATCAGTCTTTGAAGGGAAATCATTCATTACTTGGGCAGATGTTTATGGAAGCTCCTCTCAGTTGTGGTAGAATGGGAAGACATTTTTGCTATTGCTCGGTCTTCTTAAGGAATCAAGTCTTAGAACATCTCACCCTGAGTATGGGGCAGGAATAGGGAAGGTTGTGTATCCAGTTGGCTAACTTGAACTGCATTGAATAACAGAATAAGATTTAAAACTCAGCAAGTTCCAAGGACATCACAAATGTAGGCAGGGAGTAGTGGAGAAGCCTGTTTAATGGCACCATGGAGGGAAAGGCTGAAGCAGACAGGGCTTCAGACAAACCAGCCAAGTGTCTGCTTTATTAAACAGCAGAGAAGCCAAGCACACAATTTAAATGTAAGAAACCCAAGGTTCACTAGTTCTAGTGCTCACGAGATCACTTGTTCCTGTTGGTAATTTTCCCAGTGGAACTTATTCCAGTATAGTTTTGTGGCTGTATAAGATATAGTTCATCTGCACCCAAGCTGTGAAAACCTGAACTCTTTGTTTATTCTTTTTTTTTAAAAAAATTATTTTATTTTTTATTGCATAGACAAAAATGCATTTCACTAAAGTCAGGTTTGCTACAAGGCAAAAATAGCTTCATCTTTCCCGCTTCCTCCCAAACCGATTTTGTCTGTGGAAGAGAAAAGGTAGGGATAAAATGATCTGATAATAATCACATCCATGTGTTTTAGTGCCTGGACCTGGGCTGTTGTCCTTGACATCTCCTCTAGCCCACCTAGTCTGGTGCCTAATGGCTGTGGAGCAGCTGCATAGGTTAATTTTCCTTCCTTACCTCCTTCCCAAGGTTTTCAGTGGCTCTTGGGGTTAGAATCCCAGATAAGGTGCCCACTTATAAATAAAATAACATACAATTTTATTCACATAAATATTTTTCAAGCTCTTTTTAATAGTTCCTGTGCTATAGACATTACTACCAAGCAGATATTTCCACATAGTGAGTTCTACTCACTCAAACTCTTCTTTTCAGACCCAGAAGTAGCCTTATTGATTTCACAGTATCACAGTATCACCAAGGTTGGAAGAGACCTCAAAGATCATCAAGTCCAACCTGTCACCACAGACCTCATGACTAGACAATGGCACCAAGTGTCACATCCAATCCCCTCTTGAACACCTCCAGGGACCGTGACTCCACCAGGCAGCCCATTCCAATGGCGAATCACTCTCTTGGTGAAGAACTTCCTTCTCACCTCGAGCCTAAACTTCCCCTGTTGCAGCTTGAGACTGCGTCCTCTTGTTCTGGTGCTGGTTGCTAGAGAGAAGAGCCCAACCCCTTCCTGGCTACAACCTCCCTTCAGGTAGTTGTAGAGTGCAATGAGGTCTCCCTGAGCCTCCTCTTTTCCAGGCTAAACAATCCCAGCTCCCTCAGCCTCTCCTCATAGGGCTTGTGCTCAAGGCTTCTCACCAGCCATTTAAACAGCTCTCACCATTTAAACAGCTTGGAAATGAAACACCAAAAGCCTACAGAGAAGCAAATCAGAAAGCAAACATAACTGTTAGATTTTTAAAAATTTAACCAAAGTGTAGACAATCTAAAAAAAAAAAAAAAAAAAAAAGAGGTGTTAATACAGGCAGCATAGAAACATTCCTGCAAATAGTTTTTGTCTTAAAATACCTCCTGTTATCCTTCCATTTATACTTTTATTATGAATAAAAGATTTCTGTTGCTTGTGAGTTTTACTACATTGAGAAAATTACCAGCTAGGCACTGTAACTGCTCCACACTATTTGGACAATTTGATTACTGGTGCTTATGATTTCAGAGTGTGATCATCTAACTGTTGCTTTAACTTGAGTGCTTACCCATCCTCCACACTGAATTATACAAACAAATCAAATGTCAGGTTGAAATGTTCCAGATTGAGATCTCCTGGAGCTCCATGTTGCTGCCACAGACACTTTGTAAACAGGTTGCCCAGGGAGGTGGTTGGGGCCCCAGCCCTGGAGATATTCAAGATGAAGCTTGACAGGGCTCTGGGCAACCTGATCTAGTTGAGGATGCCCCTGCTCACTGCAGAGGGAGTTGGACTGGATGACCTTTGGAGGTCCCTTCCAAACCAGACCATCCTGTGATTCTGTGAAACCTCCTCACCAGCCAGTGTATAGTGGTACAGTTTTGATTAAGCCATCAAGTTTCTTCATTGTGTCTAAATTTAAGGCAAGACCACTCAACTTTTGAACTACTTAACATCAACCATATGCACAAAGCTACCTGCAGTACTTTTTTTTGTCTTATGAAGAAAAATACAAATTTAGCTGATACAATCTGTTTTCACAGAAATGTCATCAGACCTTCCTCTTAAGGGAAATGGGAATTGAACAAGTGGCTGTGTATCAAAACATTGCAAGGAAAGGTGCAACTGAGAGCCTGAGAAAATGATGTGCTGCAGTTAAAAAAATCTGAACAAAAACTTGGGTGTTCCAGCAATGTGTGGCTAAGAAGAGCTGATGCATCTTGTTCAGAGCAGTCTGTTATTCCTATCAGGATGATGCAGTGAAAGATGCATGGTCACAGGTCCAGAGAACATCTACTTAAAATGGCAAAGAACAAACAAGATTTTATTATTTGTCTCTCATTGTAAAATGATTCCACATTTGCTGTGAAATATGTTCATGGCAATAATGAATGTATTTACCTTTTGCAAGTCAGATTTCTCTTGTTTATAGATCCATAGAATGGTTTGAGTTGGAAGGGACCTTAAAGATCATTTAGTTCCAACTCCCTCAGCCATGAGCAGGGACACGTCCCACTAGACCAAGCTGCTCAAGGCCTCATCTAGCCTGGCCTTGAATGCCTCAAGGTGTTCATCCACAACCTCCCTGGGCAACTTGTTCCAGTGTCTCCTCACCTTCAATGTAAAGAATTTCTTCCTAATCTCTAGTCTGAATCTCCCCTCCTCAAGCTATCCTAATGCAATGGGTTGCTCTAGCAGCCAGTCTGACTTTTGTTAATCATTTGCAAGTATTGGTCTTGAACTCTTTTTGAACATTTAAAACTGAGGTGGTGTTGTAAAATGTGGCCCCAAGCCTAGTCTGCCTGTAGTACGTCTTGTTTGAAAACAAGTGGGATATTTCAAACACCAGCTACCAAACAGACAAGACAGATAAATATATTTTAACTAGATCATTGTTTTTAATTCCACTTGGAGGCCAAGAGAAGATACATGCATGGTTCGTGCTGCTTCTCTTTCATACTGACAGATACTTGGAATTCCAACTGCAGGGCAGAGCTGTTTGTGTTAAAACTGTCTTTTGTCCTATGTAAATTGGGATTTAATTCCAGAAGTACCTGCAGTTCCTAGCATATCACTGAAATATGGGATGTTGCTACCTCCCTGCTGAAGCTGCAGACTAACAGTATTGAATAAATACCCAGAAAAGCTGCCTAAGCTCTCAGGTGTAATGCACACTTGACCTCTATGTCTCCAAAAATGAATTAGATAGAATTTAGGTTTCTATCTCCTATTCTTTCTTACATCTAATTAACCAGGCTGAGCTTTAACTTCAGTAGTGCACCTCAGATTGGAAGAAGATTTCTGTGCAGGCTTTGGGGATGGATGGTGATCAGATATTCTCAAGGTCAGTCAATAGAATAACAAATCAGCAATATCCATATTTTATTGAGCAGCAGTGAAACACTGCTGCTAGAACGCCAAGGGACTTGCAGGGCAGTTATAGACATTCTAGTCTGTGCCAGTCCTTGGAGTGAAAACTTTATGTAGGTTGTTTTCTTTTCTTTTTTTCATTTTTTTTTTTACAGTATGCATGGAATGCTCTGGGGAGACCCTAGAGCAGCCTTCCAGGACCTGAGGAGGGGCTACAGGAGAGCTGAGGAGGGACGTTTTTACAAGGGCTTATAGTGATAGGATGAGTGGAAATGGCTTTGGGCTGGAAGAGGGGAGATTTAGACTGGAGATTGGAAAGAAATTTTTTCCAGTGAGGGTGGTGAGATGCTGAAACAGGTTGCCCAGGGAGGTCACAGATGTCCCATCCCTGGATGTGTTGGAGGCTAGGTTGGATGAGGCCTTGAACAATATGGTCTAGTGGAAGGTTTTAATGCTAGGGGTTGGAACTAGATGATCTCTAAGGTCCCCTCCACCTTGTTGAGGTCCCTCTGCCAGCATAGTTCCCTTTTCTCCCAGTTTGGATCTGCTCAGAACCTGGTGGAGGATGTTCTCTGCCCTATACTCCCACGTGAAGATGTTAACCAGTATCAGACCATTGCGGAATACCACAGCTAACCAGCTGCTAGCTGGGCTTCAAACCACTGAATGCAGCGCTGAGTCTAATGATTCAGCCAGGTTTTACAGCCACCATAGCCTGCTCCAGTCCATCCAAGTCCATCCATGGCCCCTACAAGCCTGTCTCAGGAGACAAGAAGGAAGGAATGAGCACAAGCAGCGCTGGTGGCATTTGTGCTGTGGACATGGCCCGGTGGAGAAGCAGAGCTGTTGATGCCAGGTGGTGCAGTCTGACTGAGGGCAGAGGGAGAGCGGTTTGACAGGCAGCTGCGCTGAAAAGGCTTTTATGTAAGGGGGTTACAGGAGGGTGGTTGTAAAAACAGATGTAAATCAGAAGAGAGATAGAAGTTAAAGATCAAAGCAAAGAGCAGGGAATGAGGGAGCATGAGAAGGCAGACATGGGCTGGAAAACAAGTTAAAATAGAGAGATATCAAGGAGTTAGGCAGCTTCGATCTGGGGGAAATAAACAAGGTTCAAGACATATTGAAATGGAGAAATCATTAATTCCACATCTTCTCTATGTAATGCAAATGTGCAGGGACCTGTGTGAGAGACATTTTGCTACCGAGCTGCCTCTTAGGACAGTATCTGAAACTGGCTGGGGTTTCTCTAAGAGAAGTTCAGCTGCTGCGTGGCAGATGAGGCGAATTAATATGCACAGCATCACAGTTTCCCTTCCAAATTAATAAACAGCACGGCCCTTTCTTTCCTACTAATTGAATGTTTAACTTGTTTGTCTGAGGGCAGCGACAGGTCACTAAGAGGTTAGGAATAGATATTGCTTGTGTTCTCCAAAGCCCTGAACCATTGCTGGATTTCATATTTCCTCCAGCCTATCTCCCTGAAATGCTGTTTTGCAGGCAGATGAAAGAGTTTCTTCCATTATTAAAGCAAAAGGGTAAGTAAAGAGTTAGGAAAGTGATAATTATATACAAACTTCTCCCCCAAGGGTAAAAGAGAGGGGAAGAAAAAAAAAATCAATGTCTTGCAGTTGTGTGTGGTGTTTTTTTTTTTTTCCAATGTAATTAGTGGCTTAATGATGAGAAAATTAGTATACATATTTTCTTTGCAGGACTTAATTGTGGATGGAGTTTATAGCTAGAGGACACTTTTTATATCATTCTTCTGACTAGCTGGGGCATCTGAACAATGGGAGATGAGGAAATAGTGCAGTTAAAGAAATGAGGTTGAGACCCATTTCTAGGCTGCTTAATTTGTGAGCTGGTTTTGTTACTGTTGCTTGAATTTCTTCTTTGCTTAGGCTGAAAATTCTTGAAGACCCAACAGCAAAGCTACTGGAATCATTTAGGAGCTAGCTCTGAAATGTTAAAGTGGTTTTGGTACTGATGTTGATTCTTAGCATGTCAGGCACCTAAAGCAGTCTTGATTCGTCCTGCTCCCTCAGTAGGCACTGGAGAGAGAGAGAGGATCCTTTTGCTAGCAAAACAGGAATTTGGACTGTGAAAAGTGCAGTTGGTGCCACCGTACAGTCAGTAAGTCAAGGGAAAGAGACCATCATCTGGAGGAAGGATAAAGTGCAGTGTTCAACTCTTCCTGTTGTTGCCCTTTTTATCTCCATCATGGTTACAGCTTTTGGAAGTGAAATGTGCTGAAACACAGAGGGCAATGATTTGAGAGAAGGTTCCTTTTAAGGGGTAATCTAGCAAAACATGAAGGCCAGAGATGTTTGTGCAGGCTTGATTTACAGGATGTGTACCGTTACTTGTGGGGCAGAATCCCCCAAAAGGTTCAGTGACATTTAAATAAACTAATAGCTGAAGGGTCATTTCTCTGACTGGAAAGCAGATGAGAAGCAGAATGACAAATGGACATTTTGTGCACTCCAGTAAGAGCACAGTGAGGATGTTTCATTTAGACAGAAAGAAGCCAGGAGCTGAGCAGTGCTTCTTCGGATGTTCCTTTCTACAGAAGAGTGGATTTATAACTTAAATTAATTCATCTCATGAAGGGCAATGGTAATTGAGACCTCTCTGTATGTTTTATAGTGTGAATGCTAATGTAATTAAATGCTTAAAATTAAGGGTAGATAAAAACTTGATCTGACAGTAGCAACTCTGTGAAGACAAATTGCAGCACACATAGCTAGTGCATGAATCTCTGATTAATTTATACAGCCGTTTATAATCCACTAAATAGCAGAATGCCAATTATTATGGAAACAAATTGTGTTTATATTAGCATGTCTGAGGTGATCATTGATCCCAAATAGCATTATTTGAAGACTAAGAGAGAGAATAATGAAGGAATAACATTCTGCCCTGCAGCTGTCCAATGCATTTCAAAACGGAAAGGGAAACTGGCACATTTTGGGGTTTATTGATTTAATCGAGAAGCAAACAAAAAAGCTGCCTCACTTTTCAGCAGCAAGGTTTGCTTGGGTTTTGTCATGAGCAAATGGCTTCTTTCATCAGCACCAACAAGAGGAAAATCTTATGGAGGGGCATGGAACAGAAAGTGGAAAGGCAGATCTTTCTTGTCCTGAAATAAAGTCGTTAGCCAGGCTCTCACTCTCTCAGAAGATGGAGGTGGACTTCAGTGGAAATTCTTCTTTGAAAGCTAAAGAAATTTGCTGAGGAATGATTGATTATTGAAAATACAGAGATTCATAGATTCATAGAAAGGGTTGGGTTGGAAGGGACCTTTAAAGATCCTCTAGTTCCAACCCTCCTGCCATAGGCAGGGACATCTTCCACTAGACCAGGTTGCTCAAGGCCTCATCCTACCTGGCATCCACAACCTTGCTGGATGAGGAATTGCTATGATAAGTGAAGTTTGCAGTTCCTTCTGATTCTGAAGTACTCTTGGGATAAAATGGTGTTTTAAAAGATCTTGATCCTGTGCAGTAGATGTAGACTAAACATGTGGGGTTGTGATAGCCTCTCTTCTTTTTTTTTTCAATTTTTGGTTTAAATTTGAATACTGGAAGCCTTCAGCTGATAGCAAGAAAGCTCCAGTCAGCTTTATTCCTGATGACATAAACTCCAGAATTCAGCAGTGATATTGGTGAATGCAGTGATATCATGACTGTGATACCTGCAGAATATATCCAATAATAGGAGTGTTTCATCATTGTCTGAAAGAAGTAATGAAGCAGCTGCAGCTCTTCCACTGGAGAGAAAAGAAACAATCAGAAAATACTGAGGAAAAAATACAGCAAATACAATTGCCCTTTCAAAATTGCTCTTCCCCTCCGTATGAGCTCCAACGGCCCTAATTGCTTAATGAAATGGGCACATTTGCATTTGAGTTTTGAGAGGAGGCCTGAAAACTGCATCAAAATTTAATTTAACAGCTTGTTAATGTCAACCACAGCTCAACACTGAGGCAGTTTGTGAGGCAACTTTAATTAGTGAGCACATGAACCAAGCTATGATACAGTATCTCCAGAAGCACCACTAGAGAAGAGTTTGATCTCCAGAGGCAGCTGATGTTAGATTGGTCAGAGAGCTGGAAAACACCTGCCTTGTGGCTTGGCAGTATATGGACTGAAAAACACTAAAATGGACCTGTGTTAAGATGGCCTTATGTAGCCTTTCAGGTCTGGATGTGTAATCATGTTCAGGAGCACTTGCAGTTCTGAGTCACTAAGAAAGCAGATTATGATGATCAGGTGATTAAGCCATAAATATTATTCTTGGCTTGCAGTAAATAACATCTGTGAGATGAGATGTCATCTTTCAAAATCAAGCCTAGTTAGCTGAGCCTCTGCCAGCTTTCTGAAGTGCTTCACATTTCCTGGGGAGCCCAGTTATTGTATTTTTTAGACTTGTCTTTAATGCTTTGGTCAATGAAATTCTTTCAGTAATATGACATCAGGTTGGTTAAGCACTTCCTAGGGACCTGTGCTTAGCTTAATTTATTTCTGAAGGCAGCTCTTTGTCCCTCTTCTTGTTGCCTCAACAACTACTCTTGAACAATTCACAGCTTATGTCTTCAGTGAAAAGCAAGGAGGCAAGAGGCAGATTCTTGTGCAGACTATAATTTCCTGAAATAATTATAAAGGCTTGGCTGATTCTAGTCAAGTTTGCCTCGACATTCTGCAAATATAGCATGGGAATTAATACACAAGGGGAATTTTCCCTTTCTGTTAATTTTCTCAGTAGACCTGTAGGTGGGACATCAAAACTGTTTTCAGGGCCCCAGTTTCTTACTATTGAATTTCTTAGTTTGAGAGCAGAAATCCCCTTTTTTGGGGTGCCTTTGTTTTTGATTATGATCTGCCAAGAATTGTACACCGAGACTTTAGGGCTCTACCTGCTCGAGCCCAGCTGAAGAGATGTGATAAATGCAACCTGTTAAACAGCACAATAAAAGATAGGAAGCTACAGAGGGAAGAAACTGCAATGATAGGCTATAATCAAAGGCAAAGGGAAATGCTGTGCCACACAGATACCTCTGAGAAATTTGTTAAACAAACTCAAGCTCTTGTATAATTAGATGACAGGATGTATTTTAAACTATGAGGTATGAGTGTGACAGCACTATAATTTGTCTTAAATGATTTCTGCACACCCAAGGAGGCACAGTCATCAGAGTTCAGTCCTGCTATGCATTTCTTAAAAGTAAAACCAAAATTTTTTTTTTACACCTAAAGTGAGTATTGAAACTGAAATAAAGCAGGCTTGAAATTTTCTCTTAAGATTAAAGAGATTACTAGACTTAGGGAGGTAATTACTCAACGCTTTGCTATCTGAAGACTTCTAAAATAATCTTCTTGGCAGCTCCTGTTCTATTTTTTCGTTGTGGAAGGATGTGTACACACCGAGCTGCCTTACACATAGTGGGGCAGGATTTCTGTATATGGTTCTTGCTTCAGTCCCTGTCCACAATAAACACTGCAGAGTCAAAAGACTTCTCCTGTACAGGGGACAGTTAAAGGAAAACTTTTAGAAGTGGTATTGCTGGTACTATGCTTCTGTTTTCCCTGTTCTGAAAGGGGAAGGAAGGATGTCAAGGATGCCATTAGATCTGATTTTTTAATTATTATTGTTACTATTATTATTATTATTATTATTATTAACCAGGATGGAAAAGACCTTCAAGATCATCAAGTCTAACTTATCACCCAACACCATCTAATCAACTAAACCATGGCGCCAAGTGCCTCATTCAGTCCCCTCTTAAACACCTCCAGTGGTGGTGACTCCACCACCTCCCTGGGCAGCATATTCCAATGGCCAATCTCTCTCTCTATAAAGAACTTCCTAACATCCAGCCTAAACCTTCCCTGGTGCAGCTTGAGACTGTGTCACAGTATCACAGTATCACCAAGGTTGGAAGAGACCTCAAAGATCATCAAGTCCAACCTGTCACCACAGACCTCATGAATAGACCATGGCACCAAGTGCCACATCCAAGCCCCTCTTGAACGCCTCCAGGGACCGTGACTCCACCACCTCCCTGGGCAGCCCATTCCAATGGCCAGTGACTCTCTCAGTGAAGAACTTTCTCCTCACCTCAAGCCTAAACTTCCCCTGTTGCAGCTTGAGACTATGTCCTCTTGTTTTGGTGCTGGTTGCTTGAGAGAAGAGACCAACTCCCTCCTGGCTACAGCCCCCCTTCAGGCAGTTATAGAGAGCAATGAGGTCTTCCCTGAGCCTCCTCTTCTCCAGGCTAAACAATCCCAGCTCCCTCAGCCTCTCCTCATAGGGCTTGTGCTCAAGGCCTCTCACCAGCCTTGTTGCCCTTCTCTGGACACGTTCAAGTGTCTCAATGTCCTTCTTAAACTGAGGGGCCCAGAACTGGACACAGTACTCAAGGTGTGGCCTAACCAGTGCAGAGTACAGGGGTACAATGACTTCCCTGCTCCTGCTGGCCACACTATTCCTAATGCAGGCCAGGATGCCATTGGCCCTCTTGGCCACCTGGGCACACTGCTGGCTCATGTTTAGGCAGCTGTCCTTGCATCCCAAAGCCTTCTGTGAAGGCTAGATGTCAAAATCCGTGTTTACCATGCCTATTCATTTGCTGTAATTGTTTGAAACTAGATTTCTAGGAATATTGCAGAATAGCCACATCCCAACATGTTTTGGCACTTGCCTGGGCACAGATGTAAATGGCAGTAAGGCGTAGCTGGGTCGTGCTCTTGTTGCTGCTGGTGTCTGTGGTGGAATACTAGGAGTGAGATGTCTGTGTCACATTGTATATTGGTGTGCTGATTCTTCACAATTCAGGGGATGTGCCCAGGCAGACGGAATTTAATTTCCATTGCTCTAAATTGCTCTGTACAAATATTTGTGCCAGTCTGTGGGATGCTTATGGCAAGGTGAGTCAGTGTGACCACAGCGAATGTCTATAAATATCAGAGTGAATATTTATGGTAACTTTTGCTCTGTTGCTGCAGCCTAATTATAACATATGCCTACATTATTCATGACATTTTGAGCTCTTCCTTCTTACTTCATATTGTTTCCAGATTCTAGGACATTTTAAGCAAAAATACTTGCTGTCAGGACAAAACTCTTACTGATTGCAGCAATCCATCTGCCATTTGGAATAGTTTGTTCACATGTTGAGTCAGAGACCCCTTCTTTGTGTGCAATTTTTTTCCCTCTTGATGAGCTTTTCCTTACTCCTTATACTGTTGAGTACTTTGGGTCTTTGAAAAGCTCTGCATCTATCACTGCCATGTCACGAGGAATGTGAAACTTCATTGGAAGGGAAGATAATCAGCGTTGTGTTATTTGCTTTTGGTGTTGGTCTGGTTCATCCTAACTAGAGAGTGCTGCTCTGAACCAGTGGTGATCCCAAAGGAAATCAGCTGATTCGTTATGATGGCATAGCTGGGTAGCCTTCCTGAAAAAAGAAAGCATCCACGCTCTGTAACTTAGCTCTCTGGAGGTAGCACTCATACTTGCAAAGCTAGAGCTGTTATATATTCATGAAACTTTGAATTCATTAACTGTGAAGCTGTTGTCTTGTCAAGCCCCTACTAAGAAATGTTAAAATTCAGCCAGATGTCTGCTGTTATCTCCCCTTAAAAGAAAAAAAAAAAGAAGAAGGAAAAAAGAGAAGATAGAAAATCTCTAATCTGTGGAGTAGACAGTGAAGTTCAGTACTTTGAAAGTCCACTCAGATACCTGGCATTTCTCATGGCCTTGAGCATAATTATTATGGTTGGGTCAGGAATCTTCACTCAGCAAGTCTTTTTTTTTTTTTTTTTTTTTTTTTCAGGAAATGATTAGAAGGATGCCTGTCACAGATTATTGGTTACACCATGACTATGTGACACTTTTGCTAGTACTGTAAGGCTGCTATTCTGTCAGTCTCGGTAGCAGAGTAATCCAACTTCTGGTAGCAGATTTTAATGGGGTTAGCAGAACATCAAGACTCAGAATTGCTGAGTCCCTTGTTCTGGATGGAAATGTGCCTTGATAGATCTTGCTGTGCTCTTTTTCAGAACTTGCAGCTGAAAGACAAGTATGTAATAACGGTTACCCAAGGCTCTTAGTCCCAAGGTTGGCAGAACAGAAGCCTGGGAGCCTGATAGCAGTTTTTCATAAGGAATCTTGCATGCTGAAGAGTCTTGTCTTCATGTTGAGTTTGTTGCTTTGCGACAGTGAACTCAGCAGCTCTTGAACCTCTGAATCAAGTTAAAAGCATGACATTTTCTTCTCCACAGCAGCTAGCCCCAAAGCCTTGGCTTTCCACCAATTTACTTAGAGCTGCTTGCACCATTGTGTGTGCAGGAGCAGTTCATGGTTGTGGAGTTAACACTCTCAGCCTGCTCCTGTATCTCAAGCACAGCTCCTGAACTTCACAGCGAATGACTGTGACCTTTCTAAATGGGAAACTGGAAAGGAAGCTTTCTTGGTGTTCTAATATTTGTGGTGTTTCTGAAAATGCTTGTCCTGGGCTCAGCTAGAATAGGGTTAAACTTTTGCTTAGTTTTCTATTTTCCCCTTCACAAGAAGCTGAACCATAACAATTCTTTATTCAGAATCTAAGCAAAAAATTATGCAGAATCTAAGCATTTCAAAATGTTGCTATTTTCCACTTAAAATAATACTGCTTTCAACTGTACAAGCAGTACCTGGCACTTCTCAGCTCCAGACTGGAAACTCCTGCATCACCAGTGCTACGGAGATCTCATGGCTTCTATCATGCCTGATGCCTTCTTCAATTTTCTCCTGACAGAACTTCTGTCTGAGGGGCAACAGCAGCTAAATGACTAAGAAAGATTTCCTTAGGAAATCCTACTCCTCAAGAGCCTGTTGAGATGTTAATCTTCATCCTGCTTCCTTATTTTGGACTCTAGACAGACAGTGTAAAAGCAAACTGGGATACCTTACTTCAAAAGAGATTTTCAGCACCAGTGGTTGCTTATTGATTCAGCTGTTCATAAATCATTTAGAGATCCTCCTGCTGAACACATCTTTCAGACAGGATCCCTGATGTTACTAAACTCAGCTCTGCAAGCCCTCCCAGGCAATCCAACCCAACAATGGCTTGTTTGATCAAGTGTCTGCTTTAGTTTTGTGGGTTTTTTTAGCATGTGACCTTTCTATGTTTTCAACTGAGTTTAGGTAGACATCCTGGATTTGTGTTTTGAAGTGTTGCATTCGGCCCTATTTTGCTACAAACTACAAAGCAAAATCAAGGAGTGCTTAAAAGAACGAGATGGATTGCAAAAAACCCCAACCGACAGAAAACTCTTGGAGCTTGGGAAATGCAAGATATGCAACCTTAATGCTGAATTAGAAAATAGAAGGCTGTGTGGTACGTAATCACAATGCCTACTTGCAGAGGAAAGCTGCTGCTTATTCCTTACCTCTGCCACTCCTGATTCTGATTGCTTCAATTTGCAGCATTAGCAATTTGCTCTTTTTGAAGCATGCTATTTGCAGTTCTCCCCAACTGCAGAAGTTGGGTAAATGTGGATACATTTTCCAGCTTTGTCGTACATTCACTTGATGTAAAACATCAGGCTGCTACTGTAAAGGACTACAGAGAAGACTAGAACGTCATAAAATAGCAGAGCTGACCGTGGTAAGAACAATGGGGTTCCCACAGAAATTATTCTATAGAAAAGCTGAATCAATTTGTTTTTCTGGGACTCTTCTTTTTTTTTTTTTTTTTTTTTTTTTAATTAAAAAAAAAAATAGAAAAAAGAAAAAAGAAGCCTGAGGCAGACATCAGCCTGGAATGGAAAATGTCAGTCAGAGCAATTAAAGTGTAGGAACCGATAAGTAACTAAAGCAGAGTCTTCTGACAGGACGTATCTAGGCAGTCTTGGCTGAACATCAGAACCGGTATCGCTTCCCTGTGTTCTGATCCCAGTAACACAGGCTCAAGCAAAGCAGCTGTCAGCTGCTGGAATATCTATGCTCATAGGGAAGTGCTTCCCTAGTTCAAACTGATGAACATGGCATTAGTTACTGCCATACCCTCACCTGCAATGCTGTGTCCAGCTCTGGAGTCCTCAGCACAAGAAAGACCTGGACCTGTTGGAGCAGGTCTGCAGGAGGGCCATACATATGGTCAGAGGGATGGACACTTCTCCTGTGAGGACAGGCTGAGAGACCTGGGGTTGTTCAGCCTGGAGAAGGGAAAGGCTCTGGGGAGACCTTAGAGCAGCCATAAGAAAGAGCATAGATTGATAGAATGGTTTGGGTTGGAGGGGAACTTTTTCTTCCCACTGTCTTCACGGAGACACTTCTCACTGCTACATAATTACCTCTCTGCTTAGCACCGCACCGTGCTTCGCAATAACCTGAGATATTTAAGACTCTAAAGGTATTTCCTCTGCAAAAGGGTGATAAATGTTTTATGCACCAAAGTCTAGTTTTTAGTATTGCTGTCAGGCTTAGACCTTTCTAAAGCACAAACAAAAAGGAATTTTCTTTAAATAATCTGCTAACTTCAGTTAATTGTTAAGCTTTGGAACCTCTTGTATTCGAAGTAGACACAACTTCACCACTGCCAGAACAGTTTTTGTGCCTGTCTTACTGCAGGTATTCTCCTGAGTAACAACAGTTCTGTGTCCTTCTTATGCTGGTGGCACCAGAACTGGATGCAGCATTCGAGGTGGGGTCTCAACAGCGCAGAGTAAAGGAGTAGAATCCTCTCTCTTGTGTTGCTTGAGTCTGTCTGGTTTTGCTTTTTGTTTGTTTGTTTTCCTTTTTTTATATTTTTCCAATTTATTCTTTTTTTTTTTCCCCTCCACCTCTTGTTTCTCACAGCTTGGAGCATCCTTAGCAAAAAGACTTCAGAGTCTAGAAGTGCCATCATAAATGAGCTGTCCCCTCCACCTCCATAATAATGTGGTTTCAATAAATAATCAGCTTCCTTCCTTTGTATCTACACTTTGTGGAGTGCTGGAGATTTTGTAATGTCTCTCTGCAGCCATCACTTGACTAGAAATTATGCTCTAAGCATCCAGAAGTCTTTTTGATTAATGCCCAGAGTCTGGCCCTGACTTACTATAAGGTCTGGGTAAAACTTACTTCAAGATTCCGAGCCCAGGGGTTATTGTTTATGTTGGTTTCTTTGTTTTGTTTCCCCTGTGAAGTGTACATTTATATTTAATCTGTGTTTTACCTATATCTATACTCTACATCTACATGGATAGATATAGATACATAAGGTTCAGGGTTATGTTTGAGAAATGTTTACACTGTACCCAGAAGACTTGAAATAAATTTATTTTCCTTGTGAGGCCACGATCTTTGGGCGGGTCTGAAGAGTTTGCTGGAGCTGCGTTTCTGAGGCTGTGCAAACAAAGCAGAGACCAGTCTAAAACATGATTCAGCATTCCATCCTTGGAGACTATTTTGTCTCCACCAATTTATGTTTGCTAGTTCCTGTTGTGTTTAGTTGCAGGGCACGTGTGAACCTCTGCTCTGTTAACTTGGTGTGGCAGACCGGGCGAAGCCGAGGCCGTGCAGGATAATGACAACGTCGTTTTCAAGGCGCTCTAAATGCTATGGAAGATAACTTGAACAGATATTAGTTTCCCACTGTGCTCAGTTGTAACACAGTAGCTAATTAAAAGGCAGTTGACAAGCACATAAGACAAGCGATGCTTGTTGGAGTCCTTAGCAAGCTGAAAAATAATCTAATAACCCTGGAATTAATTTGGGCTGGGCTGTTTTCGTTGCAAATGGTTAATTGGCTGATGGCTGGACTGGTGTGCTCAGACACTTTTCTACATGAAGTAGTACATGACCAGTTTAACTTTTCTCCTATGTAATAAAATTATACAAATTAAATTATACACACGCTCCCAAGTTCCTAGACTTCATTAAATACTAGGGGATTAAAAACTTGTATAAATTAATCAATGTGCTATAATCCTAAAAAATTCTAAAATGAGCCCTTGAGGAAGTAATGTAATACGAGCTTTTTAATTAGTGTGACACCAGAGATTCATTGTTCTAGAATGTAAGTCATATGTTTATGAATTGTATTATCATTTGAAAAGGGAAGAAAAGCGCAGCACTTTTACTCTGTGTGAGGAGGCGGTGGGTGGTTTCATCCTGTAAACACAGCTACACCTTCACCTTCACTTTCATCTTCATCATCTTCCCCTAGACAGGCTGGAGAGCTGGGTAGGGAGAAATCAGAATCATAGAATCACCAAGGTTGGAAGAGACCTCAAAGATCATCAAGTCAGATGAAGTTCACTAAGGGCAAGTGCAAAGCTCTGCATCTGGGGAAGAACAACCCATGGAGCAGTGAAGGTTGGGGGCTGATCTGGTGGAGAGTACTTGCAAGTGACCATTGCTGGCTCATGCTGAATTTTTCATCAGCTGACACCCCCAAGTCCTTCTTCTCCAGACTGCTCTTGAGCCACTCAACCAGCCTATAACTGTGCTTGGGACTGCCCAGGTGCAGGACCTTGCACTTGGCTTTGTTGAGCTTCATGAGGCTGGCTTGGGCTCACCTCTCAAGCCTGTCCAAGTCCCTTCCCTGAAGCGTGTCAGCTGCACCACACAGCTTGGTGTCGCCTGCAGACTTGCTGAGGGTGCCCTCAATGCCCACCATCCATGTCACTCACAGAGATGTCAGCAATATGTTATGTGAATGTCCTTTAGTAACTTGAGAATTGCAACTGACCCTGGTTTAGGGAATGCTCCTTTTCAAGCAGAGCAGGTACCCATGGGCACTGTCTGTGGCAGGAGCAGTGCTGGGAACCTGCACAACCTCTCTTTGGCTGGGTGATTTAACAGTGCTGGACAGGGAACGCTGCCTGAGATTGCCACTTGTTTCAGGGGCTGCAACAAACCAAAACAACAAAAAAGAGGAAATGCTAACTTTGGCAGATTTCCCCAACGTTGTCTGTTCTCATGAAAATCAGGAAGATCAGGAAGATCAGAGATTTGAGCTTTTTTTTAATCTTTTTCTTTTTTTTTTTTTTTTTTTTCATATTATTCCTGTGGAGCTCCTGGAATAGAGACAAGTTTCCTATGCAGAACATGTTGGCAACAAAGACTGTGGCTCTTTTGTTTCCACTCTGTATTTTTTAGTAATCTAAAAGGAAAAAAAAAGTTCAATGAAATTGGAATGATCCAATGGTATCCCAGGCTTTTATATGTATTATTTATTATACCAATCCTCAGCTGGTATAAATAAGCCCACTTACAATGCTGCTAACTGTGAGTTAGCTCAATTACATCCTCCATCTGGGCAGTGGAGCCATGCTTTCATAATAAAGAAGCATTTCTCTTTTTGTTCCTTCCTTTCTTGCTTCCTGTTAGAGTATTAAAGCAATTCTGTGTAAGCAAACTATCCCCAGGATATCCAAGAATTCTGTTGTTATGTCTTCTTCTGTTACTATTTACGTTTGCTGTAAATAAACTTTGTGCCTTTAAGAAAGTCAGGGGAAACCTTTATCATAAGCTAAGTTCTGATTCCATCATGTTTCTTGAATGACATTATATTATGCAAGGCAGATACTGCAAAGTTCTTTCCTTTTCAATGGGATTTCAGCAATTAAAAAAATAATAATATCATATCTAGTGTTGGTTATATTCTATTCACAGAGGCCAATTTTCGTATTAGATCTCTTTCATGTTTGAATACTTCAGGGGATAAGCTGAGTTTTGAACTACAGGGCTAGATTTTCAGTCATAAAATGTACCTCTTATTATGAACCTATTGCCAGGAGAGAAAAATAAAAGGTTTTTGTATTTTCTGTTTGGTTTTCTCTGCTCTGAAACAGCCTCATGGCACTGTTTTTTATATCAACATGAAACATTGCTTCTAGCCTACTAGCTTGTATTTCATGTTTCAGGTCAATGCATTTTGAAGCAGATGGAGCAGTAATTAATGAAAAATAGTGTTTAGAAAAGAAAAGGTGAGTCAGTTTTACAGACATTGTCATGACTATAAACTGGCTTGGCTGTGTGTGCCTGGATTGTGAAAGGTTCAGAGCTGCTCCACAGCTACTTAATTTTCTTGTAGGAGAAAAGGGAGAATACAACCCCGGTGAGGCAAGTGCCAGATGCCAGGCTTGAACACTCCACCTCTGTCCATTTCCTGACTTTTCTTCAGTTTAATTGATCAAGTGCATATAGACCCAATGAAATTTTTTGTTTTAATTCCGTTTCATGAACTCTTTCTGCCAGACTGGACACTCCACCTCTGTCCTCATTTCCTGACTTATCCTCAGTTTAATTGATCAAGTATTTATAGGTCCAATGAAGCGTCTTGTTTTAATAACATTCCATGAACTCTTTCTGTCATTTTGCATTTGATTTCCATGAAAATGTGGTAAATTGCTGGAAATGAACTAGCAATCATAAGGGAGAGGTGCAGCAAAGTGCCAGGGATGGATACCACCAGAGATACTACCAGCAACTCTGCATGCTTACAACTTGTGACATGGACAATTGCCAAGGAATAGAAATGACCTTTGGAAGTCCCTTCCAACCCAACCAGTTCTATGACATGCTAAAGCTCTGTGAACAGATTTTGGCTGTAGAAAACTTAATTTAAAAAACATCTTGACTGAAGTAGTGCAATATCTTTTCTTTTTCTTTCTGGCATGACTAGGAATATTAAGTGCAGACATGCAGGTCTGACCAAGATAGACGTGCTTTGTAAGGCACAAGTGTCGGCTGCAGTGTCCCCTTCCTCCTGTGGGAAATCCAGGTAGGTGAGGTACAGCAAGGAGCAGATAACTGGAGGCTTCCCATTCCTGCTGCCTTCAAGCTGTCAGCTAGGGCAACATGTGCTAAAGGATTGTTGTTAGCATATTTCAAAAACCTGCTTGGAATTCCTCAGTTCTCACACACCATTTAGTGAATAATTTGACTCTCTGGCTATCTTCCAAGCCAATAACGCTGACCAAATGATTTTGAACATGCAGATGGTAACAAAAGGGCACCAGGTGTTGGTTTATTGTAATAAAGATGTGCAAACCTTCGCATCTCACCAAGTTATTTATCCACACAAATCATCAGGATGCTCAGCTTCCTACACTGCTTTAGTAAATTTTGAATAAGAGGCATCAGCTGCTTTGCGAATGTGCCCTTCTGTATGTGCCACAGATATTTTGCTTTGGGCTTCTCTTCCACACTATGACCCAGAGAGGCATTCAGTGCAGCTTCTTTTTGATTTAAATGATTGCTGAGTGATCGGAAGCCCAGATGTTCAGTGGCTTAATTGCTAAATGTTAGCCTATAAAAGAGAGGAGGCGGTTAGTATCTGAAGGGAGGATTTTACTGCATATAAATGTTATTTGGTACATTAAGTGACATTATTTACATCCAATTTCTCTCTCTGAGGTGGCAACCTGAGGCAGTAAGTTGCCATGACAGGAAAATAGCATTAGGTTTCATATAATTCTGTGTCTGACTTTACAGACGGAGAGAAACAAACAAGCAAAATTAAATGGAGAGCAATCACAGAATCACAGAATCTTAGGGGTTGGAAAGCTCATCCAGTCCAACCCACTTGGCAGAGCAAGATCACCCAGAGTAGGTCACACAGGAATGCATCCAGGAATGTCTCCAGAGAAGGAGACTCCAGTGGTCAGCAGAATAAGTATCCTAATTCCCCAGCAGACCAGTGATTGCTAAGTTTTTGTAGGCTACCCTGTACTGTGTATGGGAGCAACTTAAAACTGACAGTAAAATCCACAGAATTCAATATTGTAGTCCTCAAAGAGTGTCAAGATTTGGTGAGATGGCAGGAAGGAAATTTCATTTTCTTTTGATTGTCATGCTGATGCATGAAAAAGAACTTGGAGCACTTGACATTGATTCAATATCATTGAGAGTTCTGCAGTAACTGAAATTCCTTTTTGCAAGAGAAGAAATTAAACTGCTACCTTAAGTAGTTTTAAAATGGGGGTGAGGACTCTCTGGAGATCAGGAATGGCAGCTCACAGCTCATAGCTGTTCAATATTCAGACAAAACTTCCATCTACCTCCTTTCATCCCTGCGCAAGTTTCTGAATCCTCAGGGCTGGCTCACGTGAGAATCAAATCCACAAACTGATTGTCTTTTTGTAGGTTCCTGTCACCTGTTGGCAACCTGAGCTGGCAATGACCACTTGAGGCAACAACGTGGCTCTCCAGGGCAAAAGTGACCTTCCACTAGGAAAGGCAGATTTAGATTGGATGTTAGGAACAAGTTCTTTACCATGAGGGTGGTGGAACACTGGAGATATTCAAGGTGAATCTCAACTGGGCTCTGGGCAAACTGATCTAGTGGAGGATGCCCTTGCTTACTGCAGAGGGAGTTGGACTGGATGACCTTTGGAGGTCCCATCCAACCCAGACCATTCTGTGGTTCTGGGAAGGTAAATTCACCATTACCAGGAATAAAAAGCGCTGACAATGAAACTCATCTGCGGTGGACAAGGACTGTGGAATCAGACCCTCAGCAGTATGCCCATTATTGTAGCTGGTGGTTTACACTGTTAGTGCATATTGTGGGGTTTGCAAGGATGTGAATGCTTGTGCCAGTTTCATCTCTTTAAATGCCTTCTTTGCAAAATTGCATAGTTGCTGAGAGTATAGAGCCCCTGCAGACAGTGTGCACTGGGGCTCTCCAGCTCGTCTTTGTCAGGGAACACACTGTTTCTGCTAAGATTTTATTGTGGCATAAATGACAGTGAGTAAAACTGCCAGGGGCATGCTAAGGATACTGCTTCTAACTCTGAAGGATGTGAGCAATGGGTTAATTAATGTCTATAGGATTTCTTTACAAGCAAGCCACACACAAACCCAGTTTAAACTGTAGTGATGATTTTATCTTATGAAATTAGAGGATGAGGCTCTGCACAGGCAAATAGAAGCGGCTTCCAGGTCACAAGCCCTGGTCCTCATGGGGGATTTCAACCACCCTGACATCTGTTGGAGGGACAACACAGCAAAGCATCAGCAATCCAGGATGTTCCTGGACTGCATAGAAGACAACTTCCTCCTCCAAATGGTAGAGGAACCAACAAGAAAAGGTGCTACGCTGGACCTTGTTCTCACCAACAGGGAAGGGCTGGTAACAAATGTGAGGCTCAGAGACGGCCTTGGCTGCAGTGACCATGAAGCAGTTGAATTTAATCTCCTCAGGGCAATCAGGAGGACATATTCTAAGCTTACGACCCTAGACTTTAGGCGTGCAGACTTCGATCGCTGCAGGGATCTGCTAGCCAAAGTGTCGTGGGATGAAGCCCTGGAGGAAGAGGGACCCAGGACAGCTGGTCAGTATTCAAGGACCACCTCCTCTGTGTCCAGGAGCTATGTATACCTATAAGGAGAAAAGCAGGAAGGAATGCTAGGAGGCCTGCCTGGATGAACAAGGAGCTGCTGGACACACTATCACGTAAAAAGAAACTCTACAGGAAGTGGAAGGAAGGACAGATAGAACAGGGGGTATATAAGGAAGCTGCCCGAGCAGCAAGAGGCCTGGTTAGGAAAGCCAAAGCAGAGTTTGAACTGAATCTAGCCAGGGGGTTAAAGGGAACACTAAGAATTTCTATAGGTATATTAATGGCAAGAAGAAGACTAGGGAAGGTGTGGGCCCCCTCAGAAAGGAAAGTGGTGAATTGGTCACAAGTGATGTGGAAAAGGCTGAGGTACTCAATCACTTCTTTACCTCAGTCTTCACTGCAAGGGCCTCCAGCCACACTCCTGGTGTCATGGCAGACGATGCCAGGGACGGGGAGGAAGAACTGCCCATCATAAGTGAAGCTCAGGTTCGTGATCACCTGAAGAACCTGAAAGTGTTCAAGTCCATGGGACCCGACGGGATACACCCACGGGTGCTGAGAGAACTGGCAGATGAGGTTGCCAAGCCCCTCTCTATTATATTCCAGAAGTCATGGCAGACTGGGGAAGTCCCCACAGACTGGAAAAGGGGAAACATTACTCCCATTTTCAAAAAGGGCAAGAAGGAGGAACCGGGGAACTACAGGCCAGTCAGTCTCACCTCTGTGCCCGGAAAGATCATGGAGCAGATCCTCCTGGAGGCACTAATGACTCAGAAGAATAGTGAAGAGGTGATTGGGAATAGTCAGCATGGCTTTGCCAAGGGCAAATCCTGCCTGACAAACCTGGTGGCCTTCTATGATCAGGTGACAGCATTAATAGATGAGGGGCGAGCAACTGATGTCGTTTACCTGGATTTGAGCAAAGCCTTCGACACTGTCCCACACCACCTCCTGGTCTCCAAGCTGGCGACACATGGGTTTGATGGATGGACCACTAGATGGATAAAGAATTGGCTTGATGGCCGCACCCAAAGAGTGGCTGTCAATGGCTCCATGTCCCAGTGGAGGCCAGTGACAAGCGCAGTCCCTCAGGGATCAGTCCTGGGACCTGTCTTGTTCAACATCTTTGTGGGTGACATGGACAGTGGCATTGAGTGCAGCCTCAGCAAGTTTGCTGATGACACCAAGCTGTGTGGTGCAGTGGACACGCTGGAGGGAAGGGATGCCATCCAGAGGGACCTGGACAGGCTGGAGAGGTGGGCACAAGCCAACCTCATGAGCTTCAACAAGACCAAGTGCAGGGTCCTGCATCTGGGTCGAGGCAATCCCAGGCACAAATACAGGCTGGGCAGTGACTGGCTGGAGAGCAGCCCCGAGGAGAGAGACTTGGGGGTGCTGGTGGACGAGAAGCTCGACATGAGCTCTCAATGTGCGCTTGCAGCCCGGAAAGCCAATCAGATCCTGGGCTGCATCAGGAGAAGTGTGACCAGCAGGTCAAGGGAGGTGCTTCTCCCCCTCTACTCAGCTCTGGTGAGACCCCACCTGGAGTACTGCGTCCAGTTCTGGAGCCCATATTACAGGAGAGATGTGGACGTGCTGGAGCGTGTCCAGAGAAGGGCCACGAGGATGATCAGAGGGCTGGAGCACCTCTCCTATGAGGACAGACTGAAGGAGTTGGGGCTGTTCAGTCTGGAGAAGAGAAGGCTCCGAGGTGACCTCATTGTGGCTTTCCAGTATCTGAAGGGGGCCTACAGGAAGGCTGGGGAGGGACTTCTCAGGATCTCAGGTAGTGATAGGACTAGGGGGAATGGAATGAAGCTGGAAATGGGGAGATTCAGGCTGGATGTGAGGAAGAAGTTCTTTACCATGAGAGTGGTGAAGCCCTGGAATGGGTTGTCCAGGGAGGTGGTTGAGGCCCAGTCCCTGGAGGTGTTTAAGACCAGGCTGGACGAGGCTCTGGCCAGCGTGATCTAGTGTAGGGTGTCCCTGCCCATGGCAGGGGGGTTGGAACTAGATGATCCTTGTGGTCCCTTCCAACCCTGACTGATTCTATGATTCTATGATTCTATGATTCTATGATTTCCTGACTTAATGCATGGTCCAGTCAACCTTTTTTCAGTCCAGGTCTTCCATAATCAGTGTCATTGGGTTCTTTCTCCCCTGTGTAAAGGAAAGCTGAAAGATGACCCATTACTAGTCACAGCACGTTGCTCTCACTGATTGGAAAGCAGTCACACACCACCAAGCATTTATTCTGTTTACTGAGATGTAACACCAAGGAACAGCAATTCACACCTGCAGTGAAGTTGTTATACTTCCCATTTCTTTTCTTTATTCTATTTTTATCCTTCTTCATTTTTTCTGTTTCATTTTTCTTTCCTTTTTTTTTTTTTTTTCTCAATCTTCTCTGCCTCTCCTTCCCTCACTTCTGTGATGGGTGTCAGTGTCACCTTTGACACTTCCTTCCCTTAAACCTGAAATGAAGAATAAATGGTCAGTGGTAATTTCTCAGCTCTCAGATGAGCTATAATCAATGACTTTTCTGTTAGGCAATCAGTTTAAATCCATCTGGTTGATACATGAAGTCTACATGCAGCTGTATTTGTACATATTCATATATGTGTAACTCAGACCCCAATCATATCACAAGCTGGTCAATTTGAAGTGGAGAGCTCCCTCATACACAACATGTTCTGTGATATCATAGCCTCCAAAATGTGACATATGAGGGGCAACACCATGAACTAGTCCTTATCTGTGACTCACCAATTCATTCACAGTAGCAAGTCACAGAATATTTAAGACTATTTTTGCAGAGGATCTGTGTGAGGCAAGATAAAACAGAGATGGAAAGCACTGATGTGTTGTGGTCTTTGGAAAGAATATTTAAGACTATTTTTGCAAGTAAATGAAAGAGAGAAAAAAAAAAAAAAGAAAAAGAAAGAGAGAAATAGACAAAGAAAGAAATGAAAGAGAGATAAAAAAAGAGGAAAAAATAGAGAAAGAAAGAGGGAGGAAGAGGAAAAGGAAGGTGAAAAGGAAAAAGGAAAGGGGAAAAGGGAAATGGAAAAATGAAAGGGGAAAGAAGCTCCCTGAGGCAGCATGCACTTTTGGATGAGTGTTCCAGGATTATTTTGCTTTGCTTGTAAGGACCATAACCTAAATAAATAGGAAATGTCCCACCTGCCCCATACTTACAACAATCCAACCCCAGAGGTTGAAGATTACTATTCTTACCTCTGCAAACATGACACTTACCAATATAATGTCTCTCAGAGGGGAGGTGAGCACAGAAATGGAATTGCTAAAATGATTCTACTGTAGAAAGAAATGGAGGCCTGGCTGGTAAAAGAAAATATTACATTTGAATTGGTCTCAAGTGCTAAATAATGGATGTGTGTGGGGGCTATTGAAATGGGTTTGATTCCTTACTTATGCTGAAGATTAACATTCCCATTAGAATTCCACCTCTTCAGTTTTGCCTGGGGACTGTTAATTATATTTCTGAAATTGCAACCAAACAAAAACTTAACAAAAAAGCAACACCCAGATAACAGAGTAGCTGTTTCCCCTTTCTTATTCCCTGCAAGCTATATGCTGTCCTCTGTACAGCCCTGTCCTACCTGCATCGATTGCTGTACTCTGCACCTCCCCACCCTGTTTACTACTGAGCAAAAGCAGCCCCTCCCAAAGCTTTTACAGACACTTGCGTCTACATGCTGGCGTTGTGAAATGCTACTGGTGGGAGCTGCTGTGGTGCCTGGGAAATAAAACAGTGGAGATTGTCTTGGATTTCATCTGAACTTTCATGAAGTCCCATTCTCAGTGAACACAGAATCATAGAATGGTTTGTCTTGGAAGGGACCTTAGAGATCATCTAGTTCCAAACCCCCTGTCATAGGCCAGGTTGCTCAAGGCCTCATCCTATCTGGTTTTGAACACTTCCAGGGTCAGAGCCTCCACAGTTGCCCTGAACAACCTGTTCCAGTGCCTCACCACCCTCATGAGGAAGAATTTTTTTTTCTTGTCTAATGTCTAATCTGAATTGATCTTCCAGTTTGAAGCCATCGCCCCTTACCCTGTTACTTCATGCCCTTATAAAAAGTTCCTCTCCAGCTCTTCTGTAGCCCTCTTCAGATACTGGAAGGCTGCAATAGGGTCTCTGGAGCGCTCTCTTCTCTAGGCTGAACAACCTCAAATGCTTCAGCCTGATGAGAGGATTCTTCAGCTAATGCTGAGGTTTGCTCCATAAACCAAGACACACATCTGTTTAAAAAAACCCAAACAAAACCAACCAAACAAAAAGAAGTGTTACTGAAATTTCACTTTTTTTCTATTTGTGAGGACGTTTGAAATGTTCTGTGCAGTGTTTTAATTTTCCTGAGTGTTATGGGAAGATAGGAATCCACTGCTGTGGCTATGCCCCGAGTTCAAGGCTTTGCTGTTTCCAGACACTGTGTGGCTATTTGCTGCTAACAGTCTAGGCTCCAGTGGGAGCAAATTGATGTTGGCTGTTTTTGTGTTTAGACTGTGCAGTTCCATGAATACTGCATAAACAGGGACATTTGGGGGAGTGTTTAGTGGAGAATTGGGTATAAAAACTTAAAGCATGAGGGTTAAGCCTTTTAGTAATGAGCCAACTGCAAAGCTGGATCATGGCATAACCATGACTCCACTGTGTGACTGGGGTGCCAGGGAGCATTGGTGAATGCCATCTTCCTACCATAACACAGAAGCAATGACTGCCCAGCTGCCTAGAAGGCTGCAGAGAGCTGTTACAGTTTCGTGGCAGTTGCTATGAGTAAAAAAATCTACATCAGGGTATTAGACAAATGTAGACCTACAAGTACAGCTGAACTTTCTTTATAGCTTATTCCTGCAACCTTAATTGCAGTAAATCCTGCCAAACTGAAAGTAACTTTCAAGGGTCTACCTCTTCTTCCCTTTTAGGAGCTTTAAATTGTGTTTTTCTAATTAAGCTATAAATTGTAAAGCTACTTCAACTCCACTTCTTAATATGCCACAGGTTGTCCACCTGTCGTAAGGGTGCTTCGATCGTCATAGATCAGTTTCTGTGCTGCGCTGCATGACAAAAATGGTTTTCCTCAGGGCATCTCAAGTTCTCTCTGTGTTAAGGGCTTAAGGCACATTTCTAATTTAGGTGCCAGAGAGGTCCAGTCAGCTGGACACTGAGTTACCAGTTTGGAGGCAAAGTTTTCTTCATGGGCTTCTCAGACTGTCACCATCTTAAGGATTAATTTACCTCATCTGGTAACTCCAAAGCAGATCTTATAGGTGAGGATATTTTACCCAAAAAGTTAGGCTTGTGGGAGCAGTGGAACAGTTTCATAATTTGATAACCTTTTGATCAGAATGAGGCACTTAGTGCCATGGTCTAGTTGATTGGATAGGATTGGGTGATTGGTTGGACTGGATGATCTTAGAGGTCTCTTCCAACCTGGTTGATTCTGTGATTCTGTGACTCTGCATAAAAGACTCTAAATCCTGGTTCCAGGATATTGCAAAGATCACTGCTTCAGGCTAGATGACACATCTTGAAGTGCTCCAGAAGACCTTTTTTTGTCCCCAGATAACATCCATTTTGCTATCAGGTATATGCGTATGAGACTGAACAATCAGGAAAAGGCAGTGTCTGCCCTGTTTAAAGCCCTGCTGTGGGGGTGGGTAAGAGCAATTAACCCTCTCTGAAATAATATGCAGACAGCTGCCTTCCATGTTCAAGTCAACATGGGTCCTGGGTTGGAACAGTGCAGGAGCCATTCTGCCCCAAAGCTAAGCCTAGAGTGGAGCTGTGCAGCAGGGAGATCACAGCTGTGCAGCTGGTGATCTTCTCCATCTGCCTGGGAGCCTGGGTGAGCGGCTGTGTGGCACTGGGGCAGGGCAGCCAGCCTCAGCCTGGCAGTTGCTTGCCGTGGGCAGCTTCCACAGGTGCAGTCACTGAGGTGCCCCTCAGAGCAGGCATAACTGTTTGCTTCTGCATGGGGAGATGGATTGCCAGTGCACACTGACTGCCTGCAGGCAGCCTCTAAGGTGGCTCTTTATTAAATGCTGTAAGTTAGATCCGTGCGGTGTCAGAAAAGCCTCTTTCTGCATCTTTAGTCCTCGCTGCTTGCTCATTATCAGCCTGCATTGTATTCCTGTCTTCAGTGAGAAGGATGAATAATTTCCAATCTGTGTGTTTGGACCAAGAAATTTAAATCTGAGCTTTGCTGTAAGCTTACAGTATTTTAAATTCTTTCCGAGCTATGTTTGGCCTCAGCTGCACAAGGTATTTACTGAGACAAAAAAACCAAAAGGACCATAATTTTTACTAGAGCACACCTGCAATAATGGCTCACAGCATTTAATTTTTCCCTTGGTTTCCTAGCAGACTTTGTTTTGACACCTGCAAACAACCTTCTCCAAATCAAAGGCAGCTTTTTCTCTCCATGTCGTTTTGCCACCCAAGTTGAACTGACAAAGTCCAACTAAGAAACAGAGCAATTATAAACAGGCTTTCCTCTGGTGCTTGTGCTGGTTTTAGCTTTGCTACTCTCTCAAGGAGAAACCTGTGCCTGATGTTTCCAGCTTAGCATGCAAAATTAATAAAACCTGACAATTAGACTAAGCCAACATAAAATACAAGGAAAAGATCCTTTCCAGTGTGGTTGGACTTGAAGATATTAAATTGGTTTCTTATTCTTCAACTTTTTTTGGTTTTGTTTTTTCTTCATTATTTTTTGTTTAACACAGTGATCACAAAATGTGCTTCTGGAATGATAAACAATAATTGGCTCTAGGCAGACTTTTCTCACAGAGACAAAAGAACAGTTGTTATTGTTGTGCTGCTTTCAATACATACATTTGTAAGCTGGAACTCAGCTATGCTGCCCTGCAAAGAGGCACACTTCAGCGACATAAAAGAGATCATGTTTATAAGGGAGCTTGAAGTCCAAGGAAAAAGGTGGGTTTTTTGTATTAAAAACTATTGTCTGTGCACATACAATTCCAATAAACATCTTAGCAGGAGAAAATGCAGCTTGAAGTTCATCCTGTAACCTTCTATGGAAAGCAATGGGTTTAGCATAGGTGTAAATCACAGAATCCTAGGATGGCTCAGGTTGCAAGGGACCTCAGAGATCATCTACTCCAGCCTCCCCACCATGGGCAGGGACACCTCTCAACTAGACGTGGCTGCTTAAGGCCTCATCCACCCTGGCCTTGAACACACACACACACACACACACACGCACACACAGGAGACATCCACAGCCTCTCTGGGCAGCCTGTTCCAAAGTCTTACCACCCTTGTATTGAAGAACTTCTTCCTAAGATCAAGTCTAACCCTGCTCTCCCTCATCATCAAACTGTTCCTTCTTGTCCTGTCTCTAGACACTCTCATGAAAAGTCCCTCTGCAGCCCTCCTGTAGGATGCCTTTAGGTATTGGAAGGCAGCTCTAAGGTCCCCCTGGAGTCGTCTTTTCTCCAGGCTGAACAACCTCAGCTCCCTCAGGCTGTCCTTACAGCAAAGGTGCTCCAGCCCATGAATCATCTTTGTGTCTCTCCTCTGGACTTTCTCCAACAGCTCTGTGTCCTTCTTATGCTGGGAACATCAGAACTGGATGCTGCATTGGAGGTGAGGTCTCACAAGAGCAGAGCAAAGGGCAGAATCCCCTCTCTTGCCTTGCTGGCCACACTCTTGATGCAGCCCAGCACATGATTTGCCTTCTGGGCTGCATGAGGGCACTCCTGACCCATGGGGAGCTTCTCATCAACCAACGTCCCCAAATAACCAAGATGCATACACCAAGAAACATTGCACTTCAGGATGTGGTTTAGTGGCCATGCTGGTCTTAGGCTGATGGTTGCACCTGGTGATCTTTGAGGCCTATTCCATCCAAACCAATTCTGTGATTCTCTGGTTATCACTTAAAATGTGAAGTGTTTCACAGTATTTTGTATGTGCTTCACAATACTGCACGGAGCAGCAGAGTGATCTTTCATTTCCAGCTGGCAAATCTCAGCTTCCTTGTGTCCACAGAGGAGTGTGTCATGGTAGAGAGAGATGAAACTGGGAACAGTGAAAAAAGAATTTTGAGTCATGTGTCATACATAAGCAGGCATCTACAAGTGGTCCTCGAACTGGATATTTGGATAACTCGATCTTGGATAATTTTTAGCTCAGGCATGCAAATGAAGATTTCTGGCCTTCAGTTGAGAACAGGAGCTGGAAGCTCAAAACCTGTTTGCTTCGTTGTTGAATGGGAGCTGAACTTCATCTGAAAATGTGGCTGCTTATTTAGCATCTGAAAGGGTTTATAGAAGCTGTCCTGGCACATGCTGGGATTTGATTCTAAAATACAGAATGATAATAATGATAGCTGGAGCCTTTTTGGTGCTGCAGATTAGAGTGTTATGGCATTGAAAAGGGTGTGGAAAATCTTTCTGATACTGAAGGGGAATTCTGAGAAGGTGGCAATCTACACTTTCCAGAGCCCTCTGTCATCTTTGACTGCTTTTACAAACCTGTGCCAAACCAGATCCTTACCAATCTGAGAGCTGACAACTTGCTTTAGGTACACTTCTAAGGTATTGTTAGCTCATCTTGTTTGAGGTCAGCTTGCATCTTCAGACCAGGATGTACTTACTGGCCCAACTTCTATTCTCTTGTATTAAGCTTTAGTTAATGTCATATGCTCGAAGATCTGTAGATAGGAGCAGTGGTTGTAAACATTATATTTTTTTCAGGATGTCAGTATGGAGCTGATAGAGAGACCTAAGAGCTGTGCTGTGTTCTCCATAGTGCAGGTTAGCCCTTTAGGGCTTTGAAAACCTTCTGTTCAGGAGAGTTGACAAAATGGGCTCTCTGAGGCACATGAAAGATTCCAATATCTTTTTAGCTGAAACAAGGACATAAAAAGCAGCTGGGAATAAAATATAGCTGAACAGATGAGATACACAGTCTGTTTTCTCCTAAGTAAAAATAGAGATCACTGTTCATTTCGAGGCTCTATGATGCAGTAAGAGTTCACTTGCAGTGTAGCTGTAGCTTAGGCTCCAGAAGAGTCCCAGACACCAGAATGTTGCAGTTACTCACCAGCTTTGCCAGCCTTATTCAAAGAGTGTCCAGGGAGAGAGCAGGTGTGTGTGTCAGGATATTACCTGGATTCTTTTTCACTAGGTGAACCTGCAAAATTATGGAACTTAGTAATAACTGTGTGCTCTGTCCAGCTGACTAAGACTGAGGAAAGGAGGGGGTGTTTGGGGTTGTTCAGCCTAGAGAAGAGAAGGCTCCAGGGAGACCTTATTGTGGCCTTGCAATGCTTAAAGGGGGTTTATAAGGAAGATGGGGACAGACTCTTTAATAGAGCCCATTGCAACAGGACAAGGGGTGATGATTTAAACTAAAAGAGGGAGATTCAGATGAGATCTAAAGAAAATTTTCATGTTGAGGGTGATGAAATGCTGTCGCAGGCTGCCTAGAGAGGAGGTAGATGCCCCACCCCTGACAGTATTCAACATGTTGGATGGGGCTCTGAGCAGCCTGGTCTAGTTGTGGATGTCCCTGTTGACTGCAGGGGGGTTGGACTGCATGAGCCGTAAGGGTCCCTTCCAACCCAAACTGTTACACGATTCTAAGATTGTCAAGATTTTCTTATGCACTAGAACTTATGCCATGAAATAGAGAGAGAGAGAGAGAGAGCGATAACATTCCTAATTCTCAGCTAAGAACACAAATCAGCCCTGCAAAGATCACACTAAAAATATCAGCTACAAATTCCAGGAAGTATAAATTTTGAAACTGCTTCACTAGACTACCAATGTGTTAGGCTTAGCAGATGTCTTTTTCCCCCAGTTTTTGTAAACATTTACACTTCTAGCTAGGTAGGTGAACACTTAGCATTAGTGAGTTTTCTGTACTTACAGCCATAAATTATTTGTGATTCATGTAAATATCTCTGTATGCCAAGAAATGCTGCCAAGTGAACACTGGTCAGCTATTTAGAAACACCTTGTGTGACAACACGACTGGTGAACAGTTTGGGGGGTGGGGGCTCTTCCTTTTTTTTTTTTTTTTTTTTTTTTTATCCTCTCGTCATCTGAGTTAATTAAATCTTCTCCTCTTTGGCAAGCAATCCGATGGGTTTGACACCTGTCTTAAATTTACCTTTTACAACTATAAGAAAAATTAGATTTTGTGAAGTCACAAACTGCTGTTTGCTTCCCTGAGTCATCTCCGAAATGATTAAATTTAGCTCAAGCCTTTCCTCCCACTTTGACTGCTCTGAAGGCCCCATGTGTCCTTGCAGCTCAATCCCTTGCTTTTTCTGGATCTGCATTTCATGGATTCACAGAATCCTAGAATGGTTTAGGTTGGAAGAGATCTTAAAGATCATCTAGTTCCAATCTCCCTGCCATGGGCAAGGGACACCTTCCACAAGCCCATATTGCTCAAGGCTTCATTCAACCTGGCCTTGAACACCTCAAGGGAGGGAGCATCCACAACCACCCTGGGCAACCTGTTGCAGTGTCACCCCATCCTCACTGTCAAGATTTTCTTCCTAATCTCCAGTCTATGCAATACAATACAATACAATACACCAGGTTGAAAGAGACCTTCAAGATCATCGTGTCCAACCCATCAACCAATCCAACCCACCTAAACAACTAAACCATGGCACCAAGCACCCCATCAAGTCTCTTCCTGAACACCTCCAATGAAGGTGACTCCACCACCTCCACGGGCAGCCGATTCCAACGGGCAATCACTCTCTCTGTATAGAACTTCTTCCTAACATCCAGCCTAAACCTGCCCTTCTAGATATCCCACAAGAGTGCAGGCTTGGAAGCCTCAGCAGCAAGGAGCACACTTACTTTCTCCCAGCAAAATCTGCGAATCCCAACGTGGCAGCAAAGTGATGTGTTTGAAGAGGCAAAGGTCAATCTTTTGCAAATACTTTTTGTCTATAAAGGTACACTGCAAAGCACACAGCTTCACAGCTTTCAAAGCATTCCTAAGTACTGCCATTTTCTGGTTGCAGGAGAATCAAAAGTGCCAAGAAGTAACGCTGAAGAAATTCAGAGAATTCTGGGGTTGTTTAGTCTGAAGAAGAGGCTCAGGGGAGACCTCATTGCTCTAAAGAGCTACCTGAAAGGAGGTTGGAGTAAAGTGGGGGTTAGTCTCTTCTCCATAGTTATAGAATGAGAGGAAATGGTCTGAAATTGTGCCAGGGGAGGCTTTGGTTGAAGATTAGGCAAAAATTCTTTCTTGTGAGAGTGGTCAGGAAGTGGAACAGGCTGCCCAGAGAGGTGGTGGTCACCATGCCTGGAGGTGTTCAAGAAACATGTGGACATGGCTGTTGGGGACATGGTTTAATGGCCATGGTGGTCTTAGGTTGATGGTTGGACTCAATGACCTTAGAGGTCTTTTCCAGCTGAAACAACTGTATGGTTCCATAATTTCTAGCTGCAGTTTTCTCATTTGTTGTCCAGTTTGCTGCTCTAGGTGTGATTCAGAAACTAGCGCTTGAGCATGAATATTCAATTACATTTACAAGTCTCTGGATTGTAAAAAAGATGCTATTGTCTATCTAGAAGAGTTAGATATTTTAGTCTTTGTCCATGTAACAAACCACCACCCAGAAACATCTGAAATGACAGCAGACAGCTTTATTTTTCCAGTGAGTCATAAAAATGACTAAAGAGCAGCAGAGTTAACATTACGAGGTGCAGTTAGGTATTGTGATACTAAATAGAGAACACAGCAATAACTTTTCAGGATGTTCAACTTATCTGTCAAGTGCACACTTTTATACACTTGTACACACTTGGCTATGGTTTATTGCTTTAATATTATCCTGCCAGATAGTTCAAATCATACCGTGATGAAATTGCTTTTGAGGAAATTCTGACAGCATAATGAAGAGCACTGTTTGTACATTGCTTAATGATGCATTTCTTCAGCTTAAACTGAACAATTGTGCTTTCTGTTTTGTATAGCTGAAAATATACAAAAGGAGAATAATTTTGGCCAGTAAAAAAAAAAAAATAAAAAAAATAATCCCAGCTTGTGTGTTTTTGAATTGCACAGATGCTTGAGGGCAAACCAAAAATGATTTGAGCTTAGTTTTGAAATTATGTGTTACAAACAACACTAAAGGGTTCATGTGGGGAGCAGGAGATTCACAATGCAGTGCTGTAATTCAAAATATCTTGGTGTGTAATTGCTGACCTAGATGCTTGTTGCATGATTGATGAATCTGAATTCATATAGACTTGGGCAGCATTCCTCAAAGGTCCTTTACAGTGCTAAGAGAAAACAAAATCAAGCACCATTTGTTGCACTTAAAAAGACAAGAGGTGGTCAGAGGTAAATGCTAGTAGTGAATTTGGGCTTTCAGCCATTCTTTTCCTTTACTCTGCTCTGATGAGACCTAACCTCCAATGCTGCATCCAGTTCTTGTGTCCCCATCATAAAAAGGACACAGAGATGTTGGAGTGAGTCCAGAGGAGGGCCACAAATGTGATCCAAGGGCTAGAGCACCTCTGTTGTGAGGATAGGCTGAAGGAGCTGGGGTTGTTCACCCTGGAGAAGAGAAAACTCTGGGGGAACCTTAGAGTTGCCTTCCAATGCCTGAAAAGATCCTACTGGAAGGCTGCAGAGGGACTTTTCATCAGGGTGTCTAGCATCATGACAAGGGGGAATGGGTTGAAGCTGAGGGAGAGTAAGGTTAGACTGGAGCTTATGAAGAAGCTCTTCAGTCTGAGGGTGGTGAGACTCTGGAATAGGCTGCCCAGGGAGGTTTTGGGTGCCTCTTGTGTGGGGGTGTTCAAAGCCAGGTTGGATGAGGACCTGAACATCTGAGTCTAGTTGAGAGGCATCCCTGCACATGGCGGGGAAGTTGGAGTAGATAATCTCCAAGGTTCCTTCCAACTGGAGCCATTCCATGATTCATGTCATCTTCTCAAGCCTTACTGCTCTTGGAATCATTCTGTCTGTAGCTGTCATAAAAACCTAAAAGAAAATGGCACCTTTCTTCACAGCAGTAAAGCCTAACAAATTTTAGACTGAAATCTGTTTGGTTTAATGAATGCTTAATTAAGTTATTTTTGAAGCTATATTGATGGAATTAGATTAAAGAGATCATTTCTTGCAGGAAAGTGGATTGCCGAGGCAACAGAGGAGTGTAATGAAGTGAGTTTCTGCAATTTCATTAACAGTTCCCTTGATTAAAACAAGAAAAGAATATAAACATTGTTTAAATATTGCAGTTTTTTCCTAATGAACACTCAAACAAAACCAGACGGGTGTGTTCCATGTCCTCTCCTAGTTCAGCTGTTGTTCTCTCAAATGAATAGAATTAGCCAGGTTGAAAAAGACCTTCAAGATCATCGAGTCCAACATACTGCCCAACACCATCTAATCAACTAAACCATGGCATTAAATGCCTCATCCAGTCTCTTCTTAAACACCTCCAGTGATGGTGACTCCACCACCTCCCTGGGCAGCACATTCCAATCACTCTTTCTGTGAAGGATTTCTTCCTAACATCCAGCCTAAACCTTCCCTGGCGCAGCTTGAGACTGTGTCCTCTTGTTCTGTTGGTGTTTGCCTGGGAGAAATGGCAACAGAGAGACACAGGAACGTCAGAGTTGTATCTTCTAGCAGGTGGAGATCTCACCACTGCTTACCCAGAAGCTCCAGGATATGTGCACCACAGAGGGTCATCCATCTCTGCGCTTAGCTAGACCAAAGATTGCTTTCTGAAGGTCACAAAGATGCGAAGTTGTGGAGATGTTCTCACCATTTCTTGGCTCTTTGATGTCTTCTGTTCCCAACCTAGAAGTTGGAAGTGTGCAGTTTGGCACAATGAGGAAAGAGGAAAGACAGATCTGCCCACCCTGCAAAGTTCATGACAGGCTTTTCTCGAGTTTTTGATGCTTTGAGTTGGTTTTTCTTGTTCTGTGCCAGTTCTCCTGCCGTCTGTGCAATTGCCATTAATAGTTGTGAGTGATTTGTGTGCCTAATTCTTCATTCAGAGTGTCGAAAATCTCCCCTGAAGCTATGAAAAAATAATAGAAAAGGCATGTATAATTGAAAATAACCTTAATCGCTAGGACGTTGCAATCCACATGGCCTGCAAGACGTGAAGGATTCCTTGGTTCAGGGAAGTGGAATGGCAAAGTGCTGTCATTTGCCTTAAATACATTCTTTTGAATAAAACATCCATGCCTGGCGCCAGCAGCGAGCTTCTAAACATGTTCAAGATGACATGATTGATAACAAGAATGCTCTTCTCAAGATGTTTCTAATTTCATCTCTGTTTCAAGAATGTTAAACTTCCACTGTGATGTATGATACAATAACAAATAGTGAAGGCTGATGGCAGCCTGGGCTGCAGCTAAAGCAGTGCAGCCAGCAGATAGAGAGAGAGAGAGCCCCTCTGCTCTGCTCTGGTGAGGCCTCACCTGGAGTACTGCATCCAGCTCTGGACCCCTCAACACAGGAAGAACATGGACCTGATGGTGTGGATCCAGAGGAGGGCAATGAAAATAAGCAGGGGGTTGGAGCACTTCTGCTAAAAGCATGGGCTGAGGGAGCTGGGGGTTTTCCGCCTGGAGAAGGGTCTAGGGAGACCTGACAGCAGCCTGTCTGTACATGAAGGGGGCTACACGAAGGCTGCAGAGGGACTGTTTTCAAAGACCTGCAGTGACAAGACAAGGGGCAATGGTTTGAAATGAGAGCAGGGCAGATTTAGAAGAGGCTAAGAACAAGTTCTTCACTGTGAGGGTGCTGTAAAACTGCAACAGGTTGCTTAGGGAGATAGTTGAGGCCCCATCCCTGGAGATATTCAAAGTGAGGGTGGACAGGGCTCTGGGCAACCTGCTCTAGTGAAGGATATCCCTGCTGACTGCAGGGGGCTTGGAACTGATGACCTGCAATGCAGACCATTCTCTGATTCATGTTTTCCTGAAGACTGTACAGTAACTAGGACTGAATGGAAATCTGAAAGCTAGCTGCTGACTCCACATTATGGGTAAATTGTAGGAGCTAATGCCTGATTACAAGTTCTTTCCCACTTAATAATGAAACTGGAGGCACCTTTCCAACTTAAACTAGTTGTCACTTCAGGACATGGTTTAATGGCCTTGGTGGTCATAGGCTGACATTTGGACTTGATGATCCTAGAGCTCTTTTCCACCAAAACAAGGTTATGCTTCTGTGATTCTGTAAGTAAAGGTCTTTCCAGTTTGCCTATAGCAGCATATAATTTCAGGTCTTAATGGACTTCAATATCTATAGATAAATTAGCCCATGTAGCTTTCACCTGATCTGAGGAAGATACATTTCTGTTGCTTGGATGCTAGTCAAATCTAGCTGCTATCAGAAAACTATGATCAAATAGTAATAAATATCCTGTCTCTTATCTCCAAACCTCCAAAACGAGTGAGAAATATTTGCTTTCATAGCTTCTTGGTAAGGCTTTACCTCAGAGCTTCGAGTTTTTGAAAGTTTTAATGATCAGCATCTGATCTGAGGTGAGATTCCTCTTCCAGTTCCAAAACCTTCTGTCATTACATGAGAGGTGGCTGATACTGGTCATGGTTAGCTGAGCAGTGGTCTGTTAATGCATAGAGCCTCTAGTAGCCAGGAAGAGGTTGGTCTCTTCTCTCTAGCAACCAGCAGCAGAACAAGGGGACACAGTCTCAAGCTGCGCCAGGGGAAGTTTAGGCTCGAGGTGAGGAGGAAGTTCTTCACTGAGAGAGTCATTCATTATTAGAATGTGCTGCCCAAGGAGGTGGTGGAGTCACCATCCCTGGAGGTGTCCAAGAGGGGATTGGACATGGCACTTGGTGCCATGGTCTAGTCGTGAGGTCTGTGGTGACAGGTTGGACTCGATGATCTTTGAGGTCTCTTCCAACCTTGGTGATACTGTGATACCGTGAAAGAAGCAATACCACAGCCTGTGGAGAGAAGGGGTAGCCTGAAGTGTCTTAGCCTAGTTTTGGGAGCCAACCAAAGACGTCTTATTTTGTAATCTGGAGTCAGAACCATTTTGAAGTATAAAAGTTGTTTGATCTTTTCAAAAAGGTGTCTGAACCAGACTAAATCCCAAGGCCTTGGGCTGTTCCAGATACAGATGTGGAATTTTTTTGCTTTTGGTTTGTTGTCTTTGGTGTTGTTTTTTTTTTCTTTCTGAGAAAGGTGAGCTCCCAGAGGGTTGAGGCAGATACACATGTTTGAAGGTCAGTGTCACTTCTCATCTAGTGCTTGCCAGCTGGCAATCTACCCCTGGAAATCCCTGAATTAACATTGTAGGTTTAAAAACAATTAAATTTCAGGAACAATATGTGGCTGATTAGCAGTAGTGGAACTTGGTAAAGGAAAGGACTGGCTGCTCCATTTTAATTTAAAATGTGTCAAACTGCATGACGTGGAGCTCCAGCGCTGCGTGTCAATGCCAGACAATGACATGACTGTAAATGGTATTAACTGCCTGGCTTAGGGAGAAGCAAGAAAATTTACAGTTGTTGTATCAAATTATAGCTCAGATTCCAGCTTCAAATTACACTCTTGTCAGAAAACATGGCTAAATGAGAGCAGAACACTCGTTAGCTTGGGATAAAATGGAAGCAGTACCCTGGATATTTAGCAAAGCCCAGTTTGTGTCATACCCTGAAAGCTTCTTATTATAGTGGAACATCTTCTTGCTGAGGACAGGCTGAGGGAGCTGGGGCTCTTGAGCTTGGAGCAGAGGAGCCTGAGGGGTGACCTCATTCCTGTTGATAAAGATGTGCAGGGCAGTGTCAGGAGGACAGAGCCAGGCTCTGCTCAGGGATGTCCAATGACAGGACAAGGGGCAATGAGTGCAAGCTGGAGCAGAGGAGGTGCCATGGGAACAGAAGGAAAAGCTTTTTGATTGTGAGGGTGCTGGAACCCTGGAGCAGGCTGCCCAGAGAGGTTGTGGAGTCTCCTTCTCTGGAGACTTTTGAAATCCTCCTGAATGTGTTCCTGTCTCACCTGCCCTAGGTGATCCTGATCTGGTAGGGAGGTTGGATTGAATGATCTTTGGGGTCCCTTCCAACCTCCAACATTCTGTGATTCTGTGTGATATCTTGTAGAAGACTTTCTGTAGCCCTCCTCACTAGTTTTCAGGAAGAGGAAAAAGCTTTTTTTGGTCAATCAAAAACCAAATTCCTCTCAATTTTTCAGTTATTTTTCAATTCAATTCAATTTTTCAATTCCTTGCAATATTTCAAAAGTATTTCCAAGGGGAACAAATTATCAACCAGGAGCAATGGCCTCTGAGAAAGTCACACACGGCACTAGGAGTAGGTCAGCTATTGCTTTGACATTTAGGAGCAGGGCCAAGTGTCTTGTATCTGTATGATTCTCATACTGGGCTGTACATGGAATCAGGCTTCAGTCTCCTGAATTACAACCTGCTGGAGCCAGGCTTCTACAGAAAGAGTTATTTTTAAAGTATCTTTATTTTCCCAGCCCTCCTTCCCAGTTGTTGACAGTTGACATGCTTAAAATTCTCTTCCTGCTAATAAAGCCTATAAATAAAATGCAAAATCTGACTAGAAAAAAACCCTCAAACCACTCTTTTGGAAACAAAAAAAAAAAAAAAAGGTGAAAATGGTTTCTGTATTTATCCAATTAGCCTGTAGAAATTGTTAATAATAAAAGAATATTCATGGATAGATAGCTCTGTAGAAATGTGGCAAAACATCCTTACTACCTATGTGACTCAGAGAAAGGAGAAAGGAAATACAGAAATAGGACAAAGGGCATCTGATCCTGTACAGGAATATCATGCACTACTGAACTTAATCTGGCTATTTATTAATTAGTCTTCTCTAATCAGAGGGAAGTGACCTGCAGTTATTGCATAGAATTGTTAGAGTTGGAAAGGACCTCAAGGATCATCAAGTTCCAACCCCCTGCCATGGGCAGGGACACCTCACACTAGATCAGGTTGCTCAGAGCCACATCCGGGGATGGGGCTTCTACCACCCTCCTGGGCAACCTGTTCCAGTGTCTCACCATCCTCATTTGAACAAACAAAAGATAAAACACAATCCTTGTCACAGGAAATCAATAAGCAATCCCAACAAGGTCAAGTAGGAAGTCATAATTTAGGCTGTGCTGTGTTTGTGCCAGTACAACTTCTGGCCTCTGTTCTGTAGGATCCTTCTTCACATTCTGGGAAGCCACCAGCAGTGGGTGGCTGATGAGCTAACCCTCAGCTGGGCACTGGGAAAGCACATCTGCTCTTCTGCATCCCCTTTGCTTACAGGCTAAAGAAAGAGTTACAGAACCACCACGTTCTGCCTGATACTTGGTTTCTTCAGGCCGAGTTTGTAGAATTGCCAGAATGCTAGGGGAGAAAAAGTAGAAAAATGCTATGTATATAGTTATTAATTATAATAATTAACAAACTGATGAATAGTCCTTCTAAATACCATGCTCCTAAAGAGGAAAATTATCTGTCTTAGATAACTGGGATTAGATAAATCTAGAATTTGGACTCCCTTGCAGAGCTTGCAGTGATACAAAAACTATCCTCCAGGTCAGAAATTTTGGATTTGATGTTGTCTTTATTTCTCAGAGGGAAAGATTTATTGCTGCTGTAACAGGGCAGCTGCACAGAGCACACTCCAGTTACTCACAGGTTTACCAAAACAATGCTTGCTAGATCTTGCACCCAGGGTGACTAGGGAGGAGAGGATTAGCAAGTTGTAGAGAGAGTGTGTGGTGCTGTGATGCGACTCTTGGAGAAGTCTTCTCCTGGATCTTTTGACATACTCAGCCCACAGCCCAAGGAGCCTGCCTGGCTGTTGTTCCATTTTCTCCCTGAGATGGGGAGGGTGGGTCAGGGATGTGTGAGAGGATGAGTTTGCTCTTCATGAGGCTTAGGCATCCCTGGGAGGCATTATGTGAAGCTCATCCATCAGTTAACTGTGGTTTCTAACAGCAGCCTTCATTTCTAACAGCCTTGACAATATGTTACCAAAATCTCAGGAGGTTTACCCAGAGATCCTTGTAGAGACAACTGCAGCTGTTAAAATAATTTTATTTGCTTGCTGTGATACCAATTTGCTGTTTGTTTTCATGAAGCTTTTAGCTTAGAAGCCTTTCTAGATTTCATCTACTGTTACCTGAAATGTAGAGTTGTGACACTCCAGATGATTTTAGGAAGGCTGTTCATGAATTCAGCTGGAAGGTTCCACTGCACCAAAGCTGTAACTCCATTTGTCTCTCATTGCACCAATTCTTCCTCCTGAAATATGGCAAAAAATTATTAAGACATAGAAAGTGCTGCTCTCTCCCTGGAAGTGCTCCAGGTCAGGTTGGATGGTACCTTTGAGCAACATGGCCTAGTGGAAGGTGTCCCTGCCCATGACAGGAGGGGTAGAAACTAAATGACCTTTAAGGTCCTTTTGAACCCAAACCATTCTATGATGATTCTATGATTGATTCACAGCAAGGATTTTTCTAGGACTTCCATTGCCTTTCTTGTAGGTCAGTATGATAAAAAAAGTCTTAGATGCTAGGCCTGAAAAAAAAAACCCAACCCCCAACCCCTTAATTTTCTGGTGTATGCTTCCACATAAGTGAATGTTAAATTTTTTTCTAAGTGCTGTTTCTCTATAAAGGTGAAACTGCAGTAATGGAATCCCACACTAAACACAGCTTTGACCACTTCCAAAGAGGTAATTCAAGCTAAGGTAAAATTCAGCTTCAACTGTAGCTTGCTAGGGAAAGTATCTGGAGGTACTCATCATTTCCTCTTTCTCTGAGGAAAAGATTCTCTCCTAAGTCCATCCTTTCAAATGCATCTTTACTCTCTGCAGCAGATCTTCCCATGTCTAGCTCACAGCCATTACTCCTGGTCTCTTCTTCTCCAACCACCTCAAATGGTCCCTCCTTACCCTTGTGTTGTTATATTTACATTCCATTGATACATCTCCTCTGTGCAGTATCATTTTCCACTCCCTGCTTCTTCCAATATGGTGGCCTCAGATCCTTAGCTTGTATAAATTAGATTAGCTTCCCTCTGGCTAGGAGTAAATCAATGGGACTGCTGCTGATTTACACCAGCTCAGGATCTATCCTGGTGTGTTTAATCAATTTTATAGCACCTCTCCAAGTAATCAATGGCATGTCTGTACTGTACTGAACTGTGAGCTGAGTTTCAGCCTTAGGAGAAATTCTGGTCTTGGTTATGTTGATTGAATTTCGTTTAAAGTGAGAGTCCCATGTGTGTACCTAGGGGCACAGCTTGGACTTTTCTCACCTAAATAGAGAAGAGTAATCATCCCTCTAAACAGAAAGATCTATCTGTGTGTCCTTCTTAGATGCTGGCTCTCAGGAGTGTTCACTACTGTTCTCTTAGAGTCCATTTAGCCAAAGAGGAGAATTATGAAGAAGTAAAAAGGTGGGTTCAGAAAGGGATGAAAGGTAAGAGTTAACCAGGTTTTAATTGCTGCCAGATTGTATCTAGTTTCAAATGTTTTCTGGGGGAGGATACTCCAATTTCCCATCTCCAGCTGGTTTGGGTTTCCAAATCTCTGTCAAACTAAGCCTGTTTCCTTGGTAACTATCTCACTCTCTCACCTAAGTATAAAGACAATTGCTTCTTTCTGCTGAGCCTTGATGGTGGAGCTAAAAGAAAAGGAGCAAGGTGATGCTGCTGCACAAGAACCCTCCGTACAGATTCCAAGTGGTTGAGTCTCTGTGGGTTGTGTAAGGATGACGTGAATTAGGTAAGGATAGGGAGAAGGCCCTGCATGCAGCATGCTTTCCTCCATACTTGATATTTTTGCTCCATCTGGGTGCAGTTTCACACATTAACAGTTGTATTGGAAAGTGAGAAGTGTGTCTTACATATGTGGATGCTCAGGAGGTTTGGGGCTTTTTGTCTTCCCAAGATGTTTTTCTTTCCTCTGTGATTGTGCTGGACGAATCCCTAAATCTATATCTACAGTCAGCTCTTGGTTTGAGATTAGTGGTCAACTTTAAGATCATTGGGAAGTGTGACTGTGAGATCAAAATTATAATTTAGCACTAATAATTTTTTCTGTCACTGTTTTTTCCTTCACCAAAGGTTTGAGAGACTGCTCTCAAGATTTTCCCACACTTTTGCTTCAGGTTTTAAGTGAATTTGAGGACACTGGAATCTGTCCATCTCAGTAGAAATTAAATCATAATTTCTTCTGTGCTGTGACAAATTTAGTAGTGAGGACCTTCATTATCTCTGCTGTTGAAATTGTGCTTTAATGGCTGTTTGTCATACACACTGATATATATGATACACACCGAGGCTCCATGAATGACTTTTTAATCAGTGTGACAATTCAGTCCCCTTCTACAGCCTCCCTCCTTAGTTTACATTGCATAAAGCAGCTGACACTTCAATTATCATTTTTATAAGATACCCATAGACTGTTCAAACAGGAGGAAGGCTTCACATTGATTCCCTTCTTCTTTTTCCAAATGATTATTCTTTCAAGAAAATGGTCTGCTTATTTACTGAACTGATTTTATATTGCTTCTATATATATTTTTGTAAGATAAGACCACTGTAACTCTTTGTGATACTCTTACAGATACGACAGCAATTATTTCTTCTAATTGCTTCACCCTCCCATTAGTCCATCTGTTTCCACAGATCTTTCTTCAGTTGTTCTCTGTAGTTCATGGACATTTTTTCATACAGAGGTAAGATGGAAAGTGAGCTTCTACTCACACAGCTCCCAACTGTCATTTCCTGTAGTTTCTAGACTATTTCTGAGAGCTTGAGTCACTGACAACGTGCTAACCACAGAATCACAGAAAAGTTTAGTTGGAAGGGCCCTTAAAGATCACCCAGTTCCAACCCCATGCCATGGGCAGGGACACCTCCCACTGCCGAGGTTGCTCAAGGCCTTGTCCAACCTGGCCTGAACACTTCTAGGGAGGAGGCAATGCTGGTGGTCATCAGCATTTTCAGTGCTCTGCAGGAAGCTCAGTTTAATCTCTACTGTTAGTCAACAAACACTGTCAATTGCCCATAAATCTAATGAGACATTTGTTAATGAGGTTGGTCAAAAGTGGTACTCAAAACTTGCAACTCCTGTTTTCTAAGGTGATCCAAGTGTTACATCTATAGGGAAAGACAACCTATAATCCCGAGGACCAAACAGGGAAGTAATTATACCTCTAGTGAGTGCATAATGTTTACTCTGACTTCTATAAAGAGGTAATTTGCAAAACTGGAGATAATCCCACTATGCTTTATAATTTAAATGTCACTCAGAATGTATGCTGACATGCAACTGATTAACAGCAAACTTTGGTGGCAAATTAATTAGTATTTAATCCAGAGGCTCTATTAAGATGTGATGTGATAAAAATACCTTTTTTTTTTCCCTTCCCTTTTCCAGTAGTCATTCAATTAAAATGCACAAATGATCTCGACCATCTTTTGAGTTTTGCATATTTTATTGAGAAGCCTAATAACCATGTCTCCCTCATATGAAAGTTGGCACATAGACAAGAAACTCCCAAGATACAGCTTGGATTAACTTGAAGTGCTTGTGCTAAAAGAGCAATTGTACATTTTTGTAAAGAAAAAAAACTAATGCCAATAAATATGGCTTAGATGAGGCTGTTGATTTTAACATCTTTTGTGTGCTGCTTACTCTTCCCTTATTTTGCTAAGTGCTCCCTGTGTAGTTTTTAGACTCCCATTTCTCTTTCAGCACCTCTTTGTTTCTTTGCAGAAATCAATGGCTTAAAGAATGTGGCTTTGAAAAAAAAAGGCTTTTTTTTTGTGTGCTCCTAGATGGAATTTTGTGTAAATAATTCATCTTCTTGCAGTGGTTTTCTATTCTTTCTTCAACATCCTTGCAGCTACTTCTTTCTTACTGGGGCTCATATTCTCTTTTGCTGAGAAGACTTAGAATCATAGAATCAATATGGTTGCAAAAGACCTCAGAGATCATCAAGTCCAACCTATGATCTAATACCTAACACCTCATGACAACTAAACCGTGGCTTCAAGTGCCACATCCAATCCCTTCTGCTGCAAGCTCTCCTTTGGAAAGGTTGTGCCTTTACGTTGAGAATATTAATGCAGAGTTCTCGTGACAGTGGCCGCTATTCAACATGAAAGACCCCAACACTTATTTGAGGAAGGAAGCTGCAGACCACAGGCAGTAGAACTGTGTCTTATGAAAGCCCTTGTGTGCCGTTCTTTCAATTACCCAAAGATTCATCTCTGTGTATTTTTTTTTGTTTTACTTACCCCATATATCTGTTGTAATCTAACCAATCACAGAATGCTTAGGGTTGGAAGGGACTTTGGGGATTATCTAGTTCCAACCCTCCTGCCATGGGCAGGGACACCTCACACTACATCAGGTTGCTCACAGCCACATCCAGCCTGGCCTTAAAAACCTCCAGGGATGAGGCTTCCACCACCTCCCTGGGCAACCTCTTCCAGTGTCTCACCACCCTCACGGTGAAGAATTTCTCCCTAACATCCAATCTGAATCTACCCATTTCTAGTTGTTTTTTTTTTTTTCATTCCTCCCAGTCCTATCACTCCCTGACACCCTAAAAAGCCCCTCCCCAACTTTCTTGCAGACCCCCTTCAGAAGGCCACAATAAGGTCTGGTCGGAGCCTTCTCTTCTCCAGACTGAATACCCCCAACTCTGAAAACAATGCCCCCTCTCCTCACCAGTTTTCATCTAGCAACATCCTTACAGTGAAGGAAGATATGGCTTTCAAAAGCTCAGATTTTGTTAGGTTTGACTGTTCAGGACCTAAATGATGGTTTTCAGAAGCCTTTGCTCACATATCAAGAGCAGTGTCCACCATGAACAAAACCAGCCTGCACATAGCTGAAGTCTGCACACAGAAGAGAAAATGATCATGGCAAGGCCATGGCCTTGATTTTCAACCATCCCTTAGAAATGAAAGAAGTTTCCACAGTTACCTTGTTCCAAACTCCATAACAGCATAGCAATTGCTGTGTTACTCTGCTTAATATCTGGTTTCTCTCTCTGCAGTATTTCTCTGATACTGTAAACTTTCTTCTGAGCCTTTCTGGCTCGCTTTCAGCACTGAAAGTCAGCCTGCTATTGCTAAATGTCAGCAACACAACTACCCACGCTAGGACTCAACACCTCCCCTCCCTCTGTCTGTCTCCTTTTTCCATGTGGCAAATGACAGGTTTTCAGGAAAAGCACAGCAGCTACTTGCATTCTTGTGTGTCTCACCGAGCTTACAGGACCTCCTAATGCTGAATGAAGATATTTCCCTCCTCACACCATTTCCAATATAAACTAAGCCAAGGGATTGACTTCATCTGACCAAAAATTATTCCTGTCAGGCCTTTCACCTTATTGTTCAACAGAACTAAGGCAAAACCTTGCTCTGCAGTCAGGGAGCATTTCCCACCAAAGTGCCAAAGCTCTCTGTCAGGTTTGACTCCCACAGAGGTTGTCCATTTTAGCACATTTATTTAATGTGGTGTAGTATAGGGGATCTCCCACACCCTTCCATAGTAGGTCAGGGCCAGCTCTCACAGGTTGCAGCGGGTTGAAAGGGACTCTCAAATGTCATCTTGTCCAACAGCAGTCAGCAGGGACACCTCCAAGTAGATCAGGCTGCCCAGAGCTGCATCCCCTCCTGCAAAGGAGAAATGGCATTGTTCAAGGAGAAAAAGGATGAAGCTCCCTGTTGCCACACTGCATGTACTACAACTGACCTGAGGCAGCTTTGGGATTCATGACCGCAGAGCAAAGCATGGCCTGGGAACCCCGTTTGGCATCTGATTGAGATGTGTGGGTAGCCTGCTGCTTCTCATGCTTTGTGATGGATTTCAGCAGTATCTGAACTTGATAGTAAGACCTAACCTGGATAGAACTGAGCCCTAGCTTGGACTGCAGTGTTGTGTTTCACCTACAGCTCAATGTTTTTAAAAAACAGCTGTTTTACAACCTCTGGATGTGATCTTAACACCCTTAACCTATCTGGTCATCCTGTCGCTGTCTGTAGTGTAGCTGTTGAAATCATAAGGCAATGAATGATCTGATTATCAAACATACTAGAAAAAATTAACATTGACCTGGACTTTCAGGTGAGAAAAGAGACAAATATAAAGCAGTTCCATTTGCTTTGTCTTTGCTGCTCTTAACATGCATAATATTTATTGTTGATGATTCCTACAGCATAGATATGTGCTTCAGGAAATCTGCTAGAATGCTGGCCAGAAATCTCCTAGTTTGATATTTTTCTTCTTGTTCAGGTTTATTGTATTGAGCAGATGCTCAGAATTTGCCTAACTATGTAATCTAAAAACTTTCTGTCACAGGGAGTCCTCAAGACCATTATTTTAGAGGTCTCACCCTCTGATGGAAGAGTGCTGTTTGCTTAAACACTTAGCACAGCAATTCCATTTGTAAAAGGAAGAAATGCCTTGACGAAGTGTTCAGGCTTCAGATTTCATCTCATTACCATGCATGTGAATATGAGGCATGCCATTGCTTCAAGTAAGGTTGCAGTGTTCATCATAGCATGAGTTTATAAAAGGATTTCCACTGAGCTGATCAGATACCTGTCTGACTTTGCTGACAGATCGAGTCAAGTATCTTTTCACTTGCAGCTTGATTGGAGTGCAAGATTAATTTAGTGTCTTCCAAACCACTTTGCTACAAATCCTTTTATTTTACCCTCTGTTTCCCAGAAAAAAAAAAAAAAAAAGCCCCACCACCTTAGTGTCTATTTAATGTGATGCATAATAGGCTGAAGGAGCTGGGGGTGTTCAGCCTAGAGAAGAGAAGACTCTAGGGGGACCTTAGAGCTCCCTTCCAGTACATGAAGGGATCCTACAGGAAGGCTTCAGAGGGACTTTTCATAAGAGTGTCTAGCAATAAGACAAGGGACAATGGTTTGAAGCTGAGGGAGAGCAGGTTTAGACTGGATCTCAGGAAGAACTTCAGTCTGAGGGAGGTGAGATTCTGGAATAGGTTGCCCAGGGAGGTTGTATCACAGTATCACAGTATTACCAAGGTTGGAAGAGACCTCGAAGATCATCAAGTCCAACCTGTAACCACAAACCTCACAACTAGACCATGGCACCAAGTGCCACATCCAGTCCCCCCTTGAACGCCTCCAGGAATGGCGACTCAACCACCTCCCCGGGCAGCACATTCCAATGACGAATCACTCTCTCGGTGAAGAACTTTCTCCTCACCTTGAGCCTAAACTTCCCCTGTTGCAGCTGTTGTGGATGTTTCTTCCTTGGGGGTGTTTAAGGCCAGGTTAGACAAGGCCTTGAACAGCTGAGTCTAGTTGAGAGGTGTCCCTACCCATGGTAGGGAGGTTGGAGTAGATGATGGGTGAGGTCCTTTCCATCCTGACCCATTCTGTGATTATTTCCTGACCACATTGTTCCAAAGCATACTTTGAAATGCAATCAAGAGATATCTGTGTAGGAGAATATAGACTCAGAGTAGTCAAGGTTAGAGGCAAGCCACTGTTGTGTGATCCTGTTTGTGTTTTCACTGGTGTATTGTTATTTAAAGGAGCTGACTTATTTTAGCTTGGGTAAGCAAGGGGAAGGCTGGGGCCTGCTAACTGGGGATGTGTTGGACACCAATATTTGGAATAAGTAAATGACTGAGGTTTTTTTCCACTGGCTTGAATACCTAAAATATTTAAGATAAAGTTCATTCATTTTGGAGCTTCAATTACTCCAACTGATAAAATCCTCTTTATATCTCTTTTTTCCTGTGGCACTGGCAAATATTGTCTTCATTATTCACAGTGAATGAAATTTTATGGTTTTGAGCCATTCATTCCAGTATCTGAAATGATTGTTTATGCAGGACAAGGAATGAGGATATTTTGTTTGGAATTTTGTGTAGGGTTTGTTGTTTGTTTGTTTGTTTGTTTTTCATGCTGTAATTCTCTCATCTGCTTCTATTGTTTCACTTCTTTAGTTGTTTCTGCTAACACTTATATCCTGCACAACCTCTATGAGGAGAGTAGCTATTTTCAGAGTAGAGATGAAAGCTGGCAATTGCATTGTCTTATCAAGTTTTTGCAGCCTATTAAGTGGTACTGGAAATGATTAGACTGTAGGAATGAGAGTCTAAAGCAAGGACCTGTGGTACCTTGGAATGTTCTGCTCCTTGAATCTGGTTAAAAAACACTGGCAAGGAGAAATACACTCAGGGTGGAATTCAAAATGTGCACAGCTTTTAGTAGAAGTGAAGTGCATTGAATAGTTGTGGAAGGTGAATGGAAGACTGGGTGGAGCTCCTGTTTTGGAGGTTCCCAAGTACTGCTTCTCTGCTTTCTTAAAGAAGAGACAAGTTAGCATCTTCAAGATTTACAGAGCTCAAAGGTCATCTTGTCCAACCCTCCTGCATTCAGCAGGGACACTTCCAACTAGATCAGGCTGCCCAGGGACACATCAAGTCTGATCTTGAATGTCTCTAGGAATGGCACCTCAACCACATCCCTGGGCAGCCTGTTCCAGTATTTCACCACCCTCACTGTAAAGAACTTCTTCCTTATGTCCAACCTAAGTCTGCCCTGCTGAAGTTTCAAACCATTGCCCCTCATCCCATCACCACATGCCCTTCTGATCAGTCACTCCCCAGCTTTCCTTGTAGGTCCCCTTCAGATATTGAATTGTGAGGTCTCCCTGGAGCCTTCTCTTCTTGAGTCTGACCAGCCCCAATTCTTTCAGCCTGTCTTTATAGGAGAGATGCTCCAGCCCTCTGATTGTCATTGTGGCCTCCTCTGGGCTCACTCCAGTTGGTGCATGTCCTTCTTGTATTGGGGGTCCTGTAGCTGGACACAGTACTCCACGTGAGGTCTGATCAGAGCAGAATAGAGGGGCAGAATCGCCTCTCTCAATGAGTTCATGTGGCTTCCAGCCATGGTAAAGGAAGCTGCAGTCCTTGGCACAATGGACCTGCAAGATCCTGTGCCAGGAAATGGAACGGTTGTACTTCAGTCTTGGGACATCAACAAGGACTTCAGCAGTCTCAGCTTTGTTGCTCAACTTCAAGTTACCACTGAAGGATTTTGAGGGGTCGTGCTAACCTGCAAGCAGTAAATGGAAAAATTAGATAAATGAAACCATTTTTACAAGCCTATCAAGCTAAAAAAAGAACTTCTTTTAATCAGAAAGTCCCAAGAGAAGCCCTGAAGGGTTAACTGTAAAAAGGAATGATTTGGCTTGCAGAAGAGACTCTGCCATCATAATAAGCAGGCGTATACAGGACGTGAAAGTGTGAAGCAGAGCTGTGTTCTGGGTATGATTAGAACAAAAGGTGCTGCCTTACCCAGACTCTTGGCAGTGGTGGCAGGGAGGACAGCTAGCAGGGCTGTAGGGACAGATGCAGAGCTATCAGCTGGCCTTTCAGCTTTATCAGTGCCTGAATGGCTTGGAGCTTTTCAGCTGCACAGCTCCTGAGTTTATGATGCCTCCTTTCTGGTTTCTCTCTCTTTTTACAAAAGGAGAGGTGTCATTTCTGCCAGGAGAATTCTGATGAACAATGCTAGGATGCTGCACAGAAAGGGAAACATTTCTGCAGGGAGCTAGAACTGTAAGTGTGCAGGATGCTGAGGAGCTCAGGTTAATGTGCTGATGCTGACCCACTTCAGTCTTTCGCCTGCAGAGGAAAAACTTTACATTTTGTGATGTTCTGATGGCAAAAGAAGCCACTGAAGAATTTAGAGCCATATGTTGGACAGCTGCTGCCAGCCAGCCCAGCATGAGGGTGGAGCAGTCTGTGTAGACTCTCTGAGCAGCTATTATGTTGCTAGAGTCCAAAAACTGTAAAAAAGTGGGATATTGGTTTTAGCTGGAAAATTTCTTTGCCAAAATTAGGCCTCCCAGATGCTATGGAATAATCTGGTGAAGATACAGAATGTACAGCTTGTAAAACTGCCTCCAGTTCTGATGTCCCCATCATAATGGACCCAGAGCTGTTGAAGCAAGTCCAGAAGAGTGCCACAAACATGATCCGAGGGCTGGAGCACCTCTGCTATGAGGATAGGCTGAGGGAGCTGTGGTTGTTCAGCCTGGAGAAGAGAGGACTCTGGGGGAATCTTAGAGCTGCCTTCCAGTACCTGAAGGTATACAGGAAGGCTGCAGAGGGACTTTTTATGAGGGTGTCTAGAAACAGGACAAGAGGGAATGGTTTGAAGCTGAGGTTTAGACTGGATCTTAAGATGAAGTTCTTCAGTACAACAGTGGTGAGACTCTAGGACGGGTTTCCCAGGGAGGTTTTGGATGCTTCCTCCTTGAAGGTGTTCCAGGCCAGGTTGGATGAATCTTGAACAGCCAAGTCTAGTTGAGAGGTGTCCCTGCCCATGACAGAGAGTTTGCAGTAGATTATCTCTAAGATCCCTTCCAACCCAAGCCATTGTAGAATTCGATGATAAATTAACTTTTCAGTAAATTGCTTTCAAATGTAGGTATATCAGTATAAATCAATATAGATAATATAACTATAAATAATAGAAATATTAATTAATAGATCCAGACATTTTGTGGGCTCTTTCAGAGTTAAGTATTTTGGATTTTTCTTGGAGAAACTTTGATTAATTATTGTCAGAGTCTTGATCTGGAAAGATAAATATCTATACAGTTGTCTATTTGTACAACATCTGATTTTACATAGTTTCTAAGAACTTATTTCTGAACATCCCTGTTTGAGCTGACAAAAGCTCCCTCTCCCTCTTCCTTTTTAAATAGTCACCAGCTGTGTTATTTTCTTTCATTCATGCAGCTCATTCCCCCCATGTTTAAGTAGCTTGAGAGCTATGTTAAGGCTTCATTCTGATCAAAACTCAAATTAAAATTCTGATTTCTGCATTGCCTGGCATTTCTGACTAGCACTTTAGTGTCTAGCTCTGATCTTTTTACCAAAGAGTTTACAAGACAGTTGCAATTTGAGAGGGAAAATAAAAATAAGCAACAGCTTCTAGGGCTGTTTACTACGCGGTCTTCCTCATCTTCATCTTTCCCTTTGTGAGGTATTGAGTTTTCCTTGGACTATATATTTTGAAGAGTCGTGGTTCCCAGGGATTTTTGGTGCACTGGGTACTCTTTTTGCAAATGGAGGGAAATGAGGACTCTAACCAACTCTTTTCCCCATTCAAGCTGGTTGAAAAATATGTTTCTGTTTTGCATACTCCTCCTCCAGTTTCACTCACTGTTTGCCATCTAGCAACCAGAAAAAAATGTGAGGCTTGTAAAATGTGGGAAAGCAGCCACCTTTGACAGGCAAAGGGTCCAGTCTGGGTCATTTTCTTTGACTCCAATCAGATTTGCCTAAGCCCCAAAGAGGCTGCAGTATAGATAGCATGGAAAATCTTTGTTCTCAAAGTATTTTGAACTCCTGACCCAAGTCATTTGCTCCAAGGTAGTCTGGAGCAGCCCTGAAGATTTCATGACCAATGTTGTTACCCCTGTCTCTCCCAGATGTCTGTTAAATCAGGATGGATGCTTTACTCAGTTTGGAGAAAATGAAGTGCTAACACTGAGTGCACCAGGAGAAGATTTATGTAAAGCACTTGTCCCTCTTTGGAAGACAAAGCAGTAGATTTAAGTTAAAACTGCCAATATGGATCTTGCTGAAGATAAGCAACATTGAAACCTGCCCTGTCAGACTTTTGCAGCCTTGTCCTTGGGCTTGTCTGAAGAGGTGGGAGAGTGGACAAATGGCTCTAAGATCATTGCCTTGCTTCAGTTTTTCAGTTCTATAGATTACTTCATGGAAGGAACTTCAGATAACCTCAGCCTTTATTATTTGTCAGAAGGCTATGCTCAGTTCTGTGGAATGCATCTCAGGGAGGGGGTTGTGTATATTGCTGGTGCCACTTTTGTCTCTTCAGACTCTGCTGATCTTCATCTCTGTGTGCTGAGGCTCATGCTGAAGTGAAGGACACTCCTTTCACCTTGCTAGAGGGAGCAGGTGACATGGACTGAAAGAGGATAGCTGCCCTAAGCTAGGTATGGGGAGACCTTAAAGCAGCCTTCCAGTACCTGAAGGGGACCTACAAGAAATCTGGGGAAGGACAGTTTACAAGGGCTTACAGTGATAGGGTGAGAGGGAATGGCTTTGAGCTAAAAGAGCGGAAATTTAGACTGGAGATTAGGAAGAAATTCTTGACAGTGAGGGTGGGGAGATGCTGGAACAGGTTGCCCAGGGAGGTTGTGGATGCCCCTTCCCTGGAGGTGTTCAGGGCCAGGTTGGATGAGGCTTTGAGCAACCTGGGCTAGTGGTAGGTGTCCCTGCAGGGGAGTTGTATCTAGGTGATTTTGAAGGTCTCTGGCAACCTAAACCATTCTGTGACTCTCAGAAGAGGAGAGTGTGCAGCAATATGATGACAACACAGTATTAGAAGCAAATTGAGACACTTGTTTCACACTCTCATTTCTTACACCTTTCGCTATTGAAAGTGACTTTGATGAAGCATGGCTCATGACAAAGCTTTATGTAGGCTATGTCCAAAGAAGAGACAGACATAACACAACCAACTGGTTCTATTACATAAAGTAATGCTGTCAGCCAAGTTGATCTCAGGTCTCACAATCCAAGCAGTGACATTTGTTTTACCTGATAGAAGGCAGAAACAAGAGTGTGTCACATCTGTGTGGTTTATGATTTCATTTAAAGTTTTTATGTGTCACTGCTCTTTTTATGATGTGCTTTTACTAGTAAGAGGAGGATTAAAAGAGAGCAGAGAAACTGCTTTGCCTCACCCAGGTCAGAGAATTCTTAGTGCTATATGCCTTTTAATATTTCAACATTTTATTCCAACTTCTTCCTAACAGGATTATTCTTTTATTTTGGTGAGAAGTGTTATCTGCATAAGCACTCTAGTGACTTGCCCTGGATCACACTGATTGCTGGCAATGCAAGACTTGCTCTAACCCATCAGAGCTAATATGAGGCTTGTCTGAGCAGTAGTAGGAAACAAGTTGTAACTATTAAGCATACCAAGCTCTGGCTTATCCAGGAGACAGCATAACAGCTTGCTTTATTCATAGCACCAAAGGAAACTCTCTGGATCTCAAATTGGATATTCATTTGTATTGTAGGGAGGCAGCTAAATTGGGCAAGCTGGAGAAAAACAAAAAAAAAAAAAAGAAAAGAAAAGAAAGGCACCCACTTGTTTGTCCCTGAATGCATTTTTCTTCTGGAAACCCATCCTGAATTATTTTGTATTTGGGCTTCTGTCCCAATCTAAGAAGAAACATTTGTATGTGGGATTTCCCCCCCCCCACTGTAAGCAAGAATATCTATTTTCCTAGCACCTCTGATAAAATGTATAATTTAATCTACAGTTTTGATAGAACCAGAGGGAAAGATTGGAACAAATATGATCATACTTCTCCATTTCCTTGCTCTGATCCATCAGTTCATTATGTCAAGGTCAAAGCTAAATATTTTAAACTCTCTTTATTTTACAAAATGGAAAATGCCAAGAAATGTCAGGATTAGAGGCAATGTTGGCAGAATCAATGCTACAAGGCATCATTTATGAGAGCAGCATAACACATAAATGTTGTGAAGTTCTTAGCTGGTAAGAGGAGCACATTCCTCCCCAACAGAGCACTATGCACTTACATTAATACCTTTACTAGGCAAGGTTTTATGGCAGCTTAGTTTGCTACCAACATAGAAATCCCTCTGATTTGTTTTGACTTCTCCCTTTCTCCAGTACATTCCTTCTTTCCTGTGTTGGTAGTTAGAGATCAATTTAAGCAGCCTCCTGCTCTTTGAACTGCCTTTTTTCTCAGAACTCAAGACAATCTAAAAAGCTTTTCCCCAGAGGCCAATGGTACTAGAAATGATAGCCACCCTTTGCCCATGTGTCCGTTCCCCTTGGCGTGCTGCTACAAGGAAAAGGGAATGTTACATATTTTGTGGATGAGGTTTTGCCTTGCCTTGTTGCATATTTTCAGCTCCTTAATTGAATTAACAACATTGTCTATGTATTTTTTTCCCCCTATAAGCAGTAATTTGAGGTAAGCACAAATCTACAGTAAATAAAGAAGTAGAGTAGAGTGACTGTTCCTTTCACAGAATCATGAATGGTTTGGCTTGGAAGGGACCTTCAAGATCATCCAGTTCCAACCCCCTGCCATGGGCAGGGACACCTCCCCTAGCCCAGGCTGCTCAAGGCCTCATCCAACCTCAGCTTGAACACTTCCAGGAATGGGGCATTCACAACCTTCGTGAGCAACCTGTTCCAGTGTCTCCCCACTCTCACTGTTCCTAATCTCCAGTCTAAATCTTCCCTTGTCAAGCTTCCATCCATTCCCTCTCATCCTATCACTACAAGTCCTTATCAAAAGTCCCTTCCCAGTTTTCTTATAGGCCCCCTTCAGGTACTGGAAGGCTGCTCTAACGTCTCCCTGGAGCCTTTTCTTGTCCAGGCTGATGACCCCATCTCCTTCAGCCTGTCCCCATAGGGGAGGTGCTCCAGCCTTCTGATTACCTTTGTGGCCTCTTTTGGCCCAGCTCATGTCATTCACACAAATTCTCCATGTCATTGTTTTCTTGGAAATGCTCAGACCTTTGAATTTTGAAATATCTTTCTCCATCAATTAAATGAGTTAAATTCAAGAAAGCACAGTTTGCACTGGATCTTCTTTTTTCATTGTTTTTTGAAAAAATATTTTTAAACAATCAGACCTTTGAATGATTTGAAATATTTTTTTTGTTGGGTTTTTTTGGTCTTTTTTCTTCCCCCTTTGAATTTCATCTTGCTTTAATCATAATTGATTTGCTGAAGCTCACCTATTCATTCAGCTACCTCACAGCCATAATGTATGGCTTTGTCTCCCAATAGTTAATGAATTCAGCATTGCTTAGACTCTGCTTTTCCAAGCTGAGGCTTTTGCTTTTGTAAAAAAATTACCCTCAGAAATACCTGTATTTTTGTTTTTTAGCCAAGTGACAGTGTTGTAACAATTGAATTAAAAGTTCTGTTGTCAAAAGCATCTCTCCATAGACTTAGGTATTGATCTAATTCAAGTTCCCACTTAGTGATTTCAGTGGTCCTGAATAACTTGCCTTGGTAGCTTCACATCTTGGTGTTGAATAGTCTGTACTGCTTCACACACCCCTGGCTAACCTAGCCTGTGCATTTCTCAAATCATAGAATTCTAGAATGGTTTACCTTGGAAGGGACCTTAAATGTCATCTAGTTGCATTCCCCCTGCCATGGGCAGGGACACCTCCCACCAGCCCAGGTTGCTCAAGGCCTCATCCAACCTGGCCTTGAACACCTCCAGGGAGGAGGCATCCACAGCCTCCTTGGGCAACTTGTTCCAGTGTCTCCCCACCCTCACTATCAAGAATTTCTTCCTGATCTCCAGCCCCTCTTCTACCTCAAAGCCATTGCTCCTCGTCCTGCCACTACAAGCCCTTGTAAAAAGTCCCTTCCCACCTTTCTCCTAGGCCCCCTGGAAGACAACTCTAAGTTCTCCCCGGAGCCAGGCTGAACAGCCCCAACTCTCAGCCTGTCCCCACAGGGAGGTGCTCCAGCCCTCTCGTCATCTTCATGACCTTCTCTGGATGTGCTCCATCTATTCCTTGTCCTTCTCATGCTGGGTGTTCTTTTTTGGGCCTGTTGTGTCTGGTGCTGCACTGCAGGACAGGTGTGGGAAGCCTGAGTTTTGATATATTCAAAGTATAGTCGAAGACAGAAAGTCAGGAGTGGCACTGGTCACAGGGGCTGTGTGAGAAGCACAGTATGGGAGCTGTGTGCTGCATCCCAGTTTGGGAACTACCTTTTAGCCTGAATGGTGTTTGGTCCATAGCCATCAATACGATGCAAGAAAGGAAGGATAAAAGGAGAGGCTGCTTTTGCTGACATGAAAGCACCTCTGTCCATATTTCCTTCTTTTTATATGAGCTGTTGCTTCTACTGGCAGTGCCAAGCTCATAACTTCAGAGTCCTTTCTGTCCTTGCAAGCCATAATTCTGTGTCTTGTTCTCCAGTTCTTTCTAGCTGTTCCTCTGCTACTCTTGAGTTGGTTTTTTTTTGCTCTTGTATCTGCCTATATCTTTTTGGTTTTCCCCAAGTAGATTTTTATTCCATTTTATTTTATTTAGTGAGTTTTAAATCTCTCTTTGTAGCTTTATTGCTGTCCTGCTTAATAATATTTTTTTTTTAAATAAGGGCTTTTTTGCTTCTGAGGATACCTTGTTCATTCCCTCAGAGATTCTTCCACATCTATGAAAGGCTTTCCAATTCCATGTTATCATTTTCATTTCTATGTGTTCAGCTTGTGGTTTCATTTAATTTCCTTCCATTCCCACTTCAGATCTTTAAGAATACATTCAGAAGGTGGGTCTGTACATAAGTTTAGGAAAGGTTTTCATTATTATTCACAACAGGCTGCCCAGGGAGGTGGTGGAGTCACCATCCCTGGAGGTGTTAAAGAAACATGTGGACATGGCACCTGGGGACATGGTTTAATGGCTGTGGTGGTGTTAGGTTGAATCATCTTAGAGGCCTTTTCCAGCTTGAACCAATTCTATGATTCCATTCTTAAAGCTGATTTTGCACCATAGCATTTTCATTTCTGTGTGTTCAGCTTGTGGTTTCATTTAATTTCCTTCCATTCCCACTTCAGCTCTTTAAGAATTCATTCAGAAGGTGGGTTTGTACAAGATATCACAACTTTAATCCGGGGACTCCTACTTAGGTATTTTCCTGTTTCTACTGAAGACACTAATCTTCCTTTACAATAAAACAACTTAATAAGCTGCAGGAAATTGATAAGGCAATTTAATTGCCAGTGCTTATGTATTTTCCTGCTATAGCTAAAATCCCATCAAAAGTGGTATATGAGTGGTACCAGCAGCTGTCAACTAAAGAACTAAAATAATGAGAGCAGATTAGCAAATATAGTGTGAGAAAGAAAAAAAACCCCAACAATGACAAGACATCTTTACAAAGTTTCTTTTATTTATTCAACTTTTATAAATATCACAGAGAGTGATAACTTGGTTTAGAAATTGGAGGAATAAAGTGGATGTGCCAACAGGAAAAAAGATAAACAATTATATTGTCAGTCATTGTTTGAATTATTCATTGGAAATATCTTTTAAGAGTTGTGGGTTTTTTTTTTTCCCCCATTGCATCTGTAAGGCAAAGAAACCTATTTAGAAGAGGGAAATGTACTAAATAATTATTGATGTATGCATCAAAGAATTCTTTTGATTATTTTAGAATAAATATTCCAAACTGCCACTTCTGATTTTATTGTCAAGTGCTGGAATATTTGATGTTTTCCATCAGGTTTCAAACCTGAGGCAAACAAATTTATAGGGGGAGAGGAAAATAATAAAAGAAACCCCCAACTTTCATCTTTCAAAGGAAGGGGATGGCTGTGGTGACTGAATTGGGAAAATAGGAACATAATTAACAAGTTAACAAGTAACAAGGTAATCAAAAATCCTTTTCAATTAATAGGAACCAATTCCAAAATTTGAAAAACTCATTTGTAACTCCACATCCTCTGCCTCTTAATAGGGAGGACCTTATTTTCAGCCTGTGGTCTCTTCTCCCTAGTATCAGCTAATAGGATGATCGTTTTTCTTCCCCTCCCACCCTCTGTTCTCTTTATTTTTGTCATTCTGTGATCCTCAGGAAGGAGACTCTGCCTGTTCCTGACAATTAAGCCTTAAGACAGCTTGTCCCATGCTGGTGCACTTCAGTCCAGCTTCTGTTTCACAGACAGGGTTAGAGACAGCACAACCCAGAGCACTTTCTGCATTTCACAGAACTGAATAGAAAGCTCTCCGTGAAATGGAGAGATGCCTGATGGGCGACAAATATGGGCAAGGATAAACCATAGGGGATCTCCAATCCTCTTTTTGCATCAGGTCCTTCAAAAAGCAGGGGATTAATTAAATCAGCCACCATTGTTTCCAGTTTCCCTGGTTATGGAGCGACTCCTGCATGGCACTGCATTGATCCATACAGAGAGAATAAGAGGAAATGGCCTGAACTTGTGTCAGGGGAGGCTTAGGCAGGATATCAGGAAAAATTTCATTGCTGCAAGAGTGGCCAGGCATTGGAACAGGCTGCCCTGGGAGGTGGTGGGATCACCATCCCTGGAGGTGATCAAGCAATGTGTGGCCATGGCACCTGGGGACATGGTTTAGTGGCTGTGGTGGTGTTGGGTTGATGGTTGGACTCAAAGATTATAGAGATCTCTCCCAACCAAAACATTTCTGTGATTCTCTGACTGTGATTCTATATGTGACTTTCTATTGACAGATATTTACTGTGTTCATGAAAATCTGACTGCTACATATACACAGATCATATTTTTTTTTCTCTCCCTCAAAGCACATACCCAAAGCACACCAAAATAATTCTCAGATCTGTATGAGGAAAACACAAGTTGCAGCTTCTGCTGAGGGCCAGGGAAAGTTAGCTTTCACTTGTTGACCTTAATTAAGGCTAACTCTGTAATCAGCCCGTGAAATTCCATATCAACAAAACTACTTGTTAAATAAAAAATATGCTGCCAGACAAGCACTTGGAAAATAAAATCAGTAAGCCAGAAAAATATATAGTGAATTGTGCAAGGGATATAGTAGGGAAATAAAACCCCATCAGCTATTGTAATACTGAAAGTTTTAAACAACTTTGACAGTCGTCTAATCACTGCACTTTATGGAAATGGGCCACAGAAATACCCAGTCCATTCTGAGTTTTCTAAGCTAGGAGAAGTATCAAAACCAAGTTGGGGTGAATTTAAGGCATTTTTGGAGAGAAGCATTAAACATTCAGTGGGAAGGACAAGTAAGAAAAAAAACCAGCCCCACAATAGCTATTTCAAGTTGTCTCTTGGTACAAAATTAAGTCTTGCAGTGAAATATTCAGAGCACATTTCATAGCTGTAACTCAGATCAGACAGAGTCCCAAGTCTCTAGATCCCTTTGCTGTTAACAATTAACAGTGGCAGGATCAAGAGACCTAATTAATAAAGAAAAACTCTCAAAAAGAAAAAAAAAAAAAAAAAAAAAAAAAAAAGCTTTTTGCTGTTGGCTTCTGTGGGTTGAACATTTCCTGTCTGGTTAATCTGTACCAACGCAGGCAATATGAAATATTTGAAAACCATCATAGAAGTATTCTGAAAACCATCATAGAAATATTCTGTAAGTATTAAAATTGATAAAATAGAAAATGATCATCACTGATTCCCAGGTTTTGACTTGTTTCCTTCATCCTTTCAGTTCAAAGTCATGATTACTTGTGCAGTTGTTATTAAAAGAGAAGCCAGGATTCTTTTTCAAGTGTAGTGGAGTTGGGGAATTGAATTTTTGCACTTTCAGTTCTACGGGTTTGGATTGAAGAATGCTTCAAGGTATGCTGGTAATCTGCTGCAGAAATTGTGCCAGGGGGAGGGTTAGGTTGGGCATTAAGAGAAATGTCTTTCCTGCAGGAGTGGTCAGGCATTGAAACAGGCTACCCAGGGAGGTGGTGGAGTCACCATCTGGTGTTCAAGAAACATGTGGCCATGGCGCTTGGGGACATGGTGTAATGGCTGTGGTAGTGCCGGGTTGACGTTTGGACTGGATGATATTAGAGAGTTTTTCCAACCCGGGTTCTGCATGGCTTACAGCTCCAGAACTAAGGGAAGGAAGGCAGTACTATTTCACAGCAGGTGACACAGGACAGGCAGGTAGATGTGTGAGGTGATGATTAAAAATACACTGTAAGGAGATCATATTTAGATGGAATTCAGTATATCTGATAACAAGAACAAATACTTGATAAACCTGCTCTGATGTGGTGCTCTCCAAGATCTGCCTCCAGCACTGCTGTGTTTGTTTCATGGCAGGCTTCAATAACATTTTCCAAGACCACTTGCCTTAAAATGTACCTAGAGTTGCCTGACTTCATTTGGCTAAAACCTAGACATGAGGTGTATTGATTTATTTTTTGCTTTGTTTTTCCTGAGGAATCATTTAAAAAGTAAAAGTGACATGTGCTTTATACAGTCCATTGGGAAATGAAGGGATTCTGTCATTGGGAGAACATCAGTGGCATGTCTACATGAAGTGCATTAGAGATCATAGCAGAGTGAACACTTAAAAGATCACCAACTTGACACTGTCAAGAGAATTGCTCTAATTTTTTTTGCTTGAACTTGTCCCCACCAGGGTCTCTCTCTGCCTGCCCCTCTCTTTATGTGTGAAACCTGCAGCTGTGCTGCTTTGCTTGTATTGAAAACCAGAAAAAGGCAACAACAAAGGGAAAAAAGAATCAAAAATATCGAAAGAGAGGACAAAATAGCTGCTATTCAGTTCCCTGGGCTCTCTGCTTAAGAGCTCTATTCGCTTAAAACATTTTTTCAGCTTCTGAAACACTTGATTAAAGTCAATTGGGAAAAAGATAAGCTTTTAAAAGTCCTAATTTGTGACTCAGAAAACATGAATGCGTCTAAATATGAAATTCTCTGTTGCTCTGTATTGATGATTATGTGACTTGTTTGGAGAGCATTTTAACACTGCCGTGCTATTTCGTTGCACATTCTCTGTGCCTACCTCTGCCTTGTGTTTTGAAGGCATCCATTAGTCCAGCGCTGCAGTTCAGCTATGAGCTCCCCCAGCCTCCTTTCAGTCTCCTGAGATCTGCAGTCTCCTTCAGATCAGAAACCAGATGTTTCTTTTCCTTTGTCTTGCCCTGGTCATAGAAGCCCATATGGAGCCCTTGCTTGTCCTCATGTACTAGACTATATGTTTAATTAATATGTACCAGGCTATTTGTTTAATGAATATGTACTAGACTTTAATTAAGATGTACTAGACTTTTTTCAAAATCAAGACGTACTAGACTATTTGTTTAATGAATATGTACAAGACTGTTTAATTAACATGCTCTCATTCTTAGGTTGTGGTCATGTGGATGAAATTTAGGACTAGAACCAGCGTGATGGAAAGTGATGGCTATGTGCAAACAAGCAAGCTCTGCCTTGAGAAGGTAAGCAAGGAGGAGGTCAGGCACTAGAAGGTAGCTCTCTGAAGCTGTGACAGATCTAACTGCATAAGCATATTTGCAGCCACTGGAGCATAATAAAATGATTTTGGGGGAATGTACCCAGTGTTCCTAGCTTTTTCCTAAGACAGCTTATCTTTCAGTATCTTAACCACCTCATGTGTCAAACTTAATTTAATGCTCATACTGAAGGCATCCTCTACATACTCTCTTCTTTTCTGTTTTGAAAGTTATTAAATGCCTTCTACTCCAGTAATTCTGAATTCACTCTCTTTGCAAGAACAAAAAGAACTTATCACTGCATATCTTGCAGATAACCTCATGACTTGTCTCTCACACCTCCCTTCTCTACTCAACTACTTTTTCTGAGGTCATATTTCTGGGAATCCTGCTAGAGACAGCAGTTGTATCTTTGCCTTGAGAAGAGAGTTCACTCCTTCAGCTGACAGCTTCCAGTCTGCCCTTTGGCTGTTAATATAGTCATGGTGTATAGTACACAGACACTTGCACACAGCCTACAAGCTGCATGGCAGCAGGCTTCTGAGCACTTGAATGTCTTTTAAATATCTTGAAACTGTATGTTTAGTTATTTGGAGCTTAGACTCTACCCCCCATCCATAACCAGGTCAGGTGTACATTATATCAAAACAAGAGCTGCTTCTGAAATTGTTCCTGTGTTACAGAAGCACAGAATGGGTGGGGGTTGGAAGGGACTTCTGGAGATCATCAAGTTCAACCCCTCTCCTGAAGCAGGTTCACCCAGAGCAGGTTAACCAGGTGGGTTTTGAAAGTCTCTAGAGGAAGAGACTACAAGCTCTCTGGGCAGCCTGCTCCAGGACTCTGTCAGCTTCAAAGAAAAGAATTTTTTCCTTTTGTTCAGATGGAACTTCTGGTCTTGAAAAAGGTTATGTCTTTTCCCTTGTAACTGTAATCTCAAGTACCAAATCTGGTCCTTCAGTGTTGGTGATGGTTTCAGAAGTGCCATAAGACTTCTGACATTTTAATTCTTGGCAAAGGATTGATGTGTCACTAGTGCAGATGTGTTGACACTTGAGAGTACCAAGTGCATCAATTCAGACTCTTCCAGAGTCCCTGCACTTCTTAAACTGATGTGTGCAGAACAAACTCTGCATCACCAGATTACAGCAGCTGCTGGGCTTTGTGTCAGACTTTCCTCCGATGTGAAACTTTCAAAACTGCTTCAACTTAGCAGCTCCTTGCTCAGAAGTTTCCAAATACCCCTTAAGGTGTTCAGAAAATCCCAGTTCAGCAGCTGAAAGCAAGTCTGGAGGTTGTTCAACAGGTGAAATGGAGTGAGGCCATGTTCACAGGCTGGAATGAAGATGTCGTCTCCCACGTGTGTGCAATGGGTAGAGAAGGCAAGGGGAAAGAGGAATTTGATTTTCCACAACCTGCCTCTGTATTCAGAGCAAAATGGTTTTGCTTTATATGAAGCAAGTGTTTCTAGAGGCAGGGAATGACTGGAGAGAGTTCAATGGAGACTACGAGGATGATGAAGGAGCTGGAGCGTCTCTCTTAGGAGGAAAGGCTGAGTGACCTGCAGCTGTTTAGTCTAGGGAAGAGAAGGCTGAGAGGGGACCTTATCGACGTCTCAATATCTCAAATATCTCAAGGGTGGCTGTCAGGAGGATGAAGCCAGGCTCTTGTCAGTGATACCCGCTGATAGAATGAGGGGCAATGGGCATAAACTCAATCACAGGAAATTCCATCTCAACATAAGAAAAATCTTTTCTGTGAAGGTGCTGGGGCCCTGGGTCAGGCTGCCCAGGGAGGTTGCGGAGCCTCCTTCACTGGAGAGATTCCAAACCCTCCTGGACACATTCCTGTGTGACCTGCCCTAAATGGTCCTGCTTTGAAGGGGCTGGACTGGATGACCTCTGGAGGTTCCTTCCAACCCTTAACATTCTGTGATTCTGTGGTAGTCTTTGGTTGATCAGCTGGAAGACTGAAGGCGCTTTCTCCGTCTTCAGACATGACAATTCCTATCAATTAGCTGTCCCAGAGCTAGATTATTAGTAAGCTATAAAAAAGTCTCTCATTTCCATCAACAAATACAGTTTCCAGTCATTATAGTCTACAAGAATAGCATCAATTTATTTGAGATTTTCCTCTCCTAAGCATTGGGAGGAAGAGTTATTCCCTTATGAATTTAGAAGGATGATTAGGAAGAGACTTTTTCAAGATGGCTTTAAAATGAAGCAGCCAGACATAAGAATGTAAATCATGTTCTATGGGAAGAAAAAAAAATAAAAGGAAAGATCAGGCTAAGAATGCAAATCATATTCAAGGGGAAAATTCAGATCAATATTAGAATCTGCCTTGTGTGACTGCAGGAGCATAAAATTATCTGCTGAGCTGCCTGTAAAAATGACAGTGGAGAAAAGAAAAGATTTCATGCACAAGGTGGCCTACTGATAATTTGGCAGACTTAAGGTAAATTGTAACCCCAAATGTGGGGTAAACTATGGCATGAAAACATCTGCAGAATACCTGGGGAAGATGCCAAGCCTATTCTGATTTCACCCTGTACTTGTTTGGTTGGGACAGAGTTAATTATCTTTGTGGTAGCTAGCGTGGGGCCGTGTTTGGGATTTGTGTTGAGGGCAGAGCTGGTTTTGTTCTTGCTGAGCGGTGACAGAGCCACGGCCTTTTCTGCTCCTCATCCCACCCCATAAGTTTAGGAAAGGTTTTCATTATTATTCACAACAGGCTGCCCAGGGAGGTGGTGGAGTCACCATCCCTGGAGGTGTTAAAGAAACATGTGGACATGGTGCCTGGGGACATGGTTTAATGGCTGTGGTGGTGTTAGGTTGAATCATCTTAGAGGCCTTTTCCAGCTTGAACCAATTCTATGATTCCATGCTAAAAGCTGATTTTGCACCATAGTACATTGCTGCTTTTTTAACTTGCTTGCTTGGAGCCTGATACTCTTGGAAGTTTCTCACTATGTTATGTGCAGGGTGTGATGGGAGAGTGGCAGGGAACACAGTCCCCTGTCTTTTCTTTCCTTGCCAGACCTTTGCTTTTAGAAGACAGAGATGCAGATGAGCATAACTGGGAAAGTGACTTACAGAGAGTTCCATATAACCACAGACTCAGGAAATAAGATGCATGTGAGAGATGTGGCCATCTAAGACAAGCCTTCCTATCTGTCCTTAGAGAGTCATAAAGACTGCCTCAAACCAACCTTCTTTAATTGCTCTATACAGAAAATAAAGACTGAAATGGACGTTTGGGTAAATGAACCTAGGGAGAGCTGATGGGGGATTTTTCTTCAAGTCTTTTGATTGCAGCAGAAATCAAATTTCTTTGGCTGGAGGGTGACTCGCCAAGCAAAGCACATTAAATCACTCTGCTTCCAAGGGAGAGTCAGGCAGCAGATAGATATCCATGCTGGAGAGGTAAGATGTCTGTTACATGCTCATTACACATATTTATGTCTCAGCTGAAAACTGAAAACTCTTCATGAATTTTGGATATTTTAAAAGTGTTTCCAGGTATGCCTTTAGCTTTGCAGTGAAGCCACAGCTTGTACAAGCTGCAGATTCCCTCTAAGCCTGCTGTTTTGTTTAATATTTCACCCGTCAAGAAGTTAGGGGAGATTCGCTTCAAGAAGGTAATAAGGAGATGGCAAGATGCAACCAGGCAGATTAAAGGTGCCTATTTTGTGCTAGTGACTGTCACATCTCTGCAGCATGAGTCCTGCAAAGTGTCTGATCTGGTTTTGTGCAAACTGAGGACATCTTTGTAGGACTTGCTGGCTTGTGCTGTGATGCCTTGTTCTGCGGCTGTTGGTTTCCAGCTGACCTTTAACAAGAAAGCTGCTACACAATCCACAAAGCTGAGCAAAGTTTTACTTTAGATTAGCAGTGTTGACAGAGAAAGGATGGAAACTACCTTACTTGGGTCAAGTTTGCCTTGGATCTCTTGGCTTGGACAGGTCTGTTCATAGAATCACAGAACGGTAGGGGTTGGAAGGGACTTCTGGAGATCAAATCCAACCACCCTGCAGGATCACCTAGGGCTGGTCATGCAGGAACACATCCAGGACACTGTAGAATGAGATGGAGGCTTCACCATCTTTGGGTAACCTGGTAGAGCGTCCAGTGGCATACAGCATACAGCTCCTGCTTTCTGTCATTGGAATAAAAGCTTTGGTTTTAAAAAACCCTCTGTTGCTTCTGCACCAGGGGAGGTTTGGGTTAGATATTAGCAAGAATTTCTTTGCTACAAGAGTGGTCAGGCATTGGAACAGGCTGCCCAGGGAAGTCACCATCCCTGGAAGTATTCAGGAGACAAGTAGATGTGGCACTTTGAGACAGGGCCATGGTGATCATGGAGGTGTTGAGTAAAAGGTTGGACTTGATGATCTTAGAGGTCTTTTTCCACCTTTATGATTCCACATTGTTTCCACATCCTTCTCAGCCCACAGTAAACCAGGTAATCTTCAGTGAGGTGTCAGACTTAGAGAAATATAGAAGAGGAGACTAGAACCTGGGGTCTTTTAAAATCTTTTTGTCTAATTTTCTGTAGGTATTCAGAAGAGGAAGATTAAACTCTGTGACTGTGGGTAAATCCCACAGCATTAGCCTTGAGTTATTTGAAATCAAGGAGCCCTCCTTTCTCTGCTGAGTACTGTGTAATATATTTACAGACGAGGTGTGACTTTGAAGTTGGGATCTTGTCTTTGATCAAAAGCATACAGCTTCCCTCATGTCTCTCAGAAAGAGACAGTAGTTATATAGCACTGGTGTGGTGTGGGGCTTTTTTTAATGTTTTGGACAGCAAAAATGACATTTACATGAAACAGTAATCCAGGGAATGCTTGAGATAAGACAATTTCAGCCAGGAGTTGAGAGAGAGTCTCACAAGCAAGCCTTTAAATCAAGCGGAGGCAATAGCACGTCACACCCACCCTGCCTCCCTTACCTGCTGTTAATTAAAGTGCTGATAAAGGAGGGCTGTCAACATTAATATGATGAAAAGGAAAACATGTGTTTAAAATTTTCTAGATGAAAGTACTGTTAATCAGTATTACAGGGGGAAAAAAAGGGGTTGAGAAAATGCTCTTAATTCAGCATGCTTGTTTAAGAAGTACAAATATACTGCAGCAGAGCTTTTGAATCCACAGGGGGAAAGGGCATGGAGGCTGAGAATGCAGTATTTTGTGTTTTGGTTTCTAAGGACAGAGAAAGTACAAAAACAATTACAAGTGCTCAGCACTGAACAATTACAAGTCCAGTGCTGAACAACAATTACAAGTACTGATTCCCCCACTCGGTCTGCTCTAGGCTAAAAAGCCCCAAGCCCCTCAGCCTTTCTACATAAGAGATGTTCTGGTCCCCTCAGCATCTTTGTTATACCCTTTGCTATACCCTCTCTATCAGTTCCCAGTCCCTCTTGACCTGGGGAGGCCAGAACTAGATACAGTACTCCTGATGAGGCCTCACCAGGACTAAGTGGAGGGGCATATCAGAGAGAACATAGAGAGCACAGACTGATTTGAGATGTAGCAGCAATGCTTTTTAGTAGTTTTTTATCGGGACATTGTCCCTTCTGCTGTCCACTTCAGCAGCCTCTCTTAGACTATTTCTACATCAAACTCTCCATCACCCTCTCAGGATCTCCTTCCTCTCTTCCCAGTGACTGCACTTTTCACTTTTTTTGATTTCTTTGTCTTTATACCCTCTTAGAACCTGTTGCAAAACCCCTACATAAATAAAATACAGAAAAAGCAGGGTGCCCCCATTTCTCCTTGGCAGCACTAACAAGTCAGTGCTGGTTTTTATCACTTTACTGTGCTTCACATGTCCTTTCAATTTTGGAATGGCAGCTACCTGTTGGTCTGGGTCTCTTTTGCACCTGTCTGAAGGGAGTACTGACCCTTCTTTTGGAGTCACCCTATTATATTTTAATTTAGTTTGCATAGGGGTTTTATCATCTAGAATTCAAAGAACTGACTAGGCAGAGTGGAAATCTTCCCAGCTGTAGGTGGGAATAAATGTGAAAGACAAAATAATCTTTGTTATTGTTTATCTTTTTCCAAGTAATCTGAAATAATAAATTGATCTTCTGTCCTACACCATGGCCTTCCCTTGAGGGAAATAGGAAATAAAAGGAGACAACAATAATGTCAAACATCAAGATGCAGTTAAAAAGCCTGGGAGTATAAGGTCTCAGAAATAGAAGGCTTTTGGACCTTCACTTTGCACTTCATAAGCAGAACACACAAACTTTTACTCCAAAGTTGTATTCACCTCTACAACTTTGTCACAAGATTTCACAGCTAAGAGAAACAGCTTTTGATAACTTCTTTTCCCACATCAATCCTTTGTCTTTGTTTTTCCTTCAAATGCTGATTTCTTTATGGTTGGGGTGCCCTGAGAAGTGTAGAAAAGCAAGACGCAAAAAGAAATCCTTGGAAGTGTTTTAACAAAGCAGCTTTGGTGTCTCGCTTCCTGCCCAAATGTTTGGAATATAAACAATGGCAGTGCAGCCTCTGCATTATTAGCACTGTTATTATCTGAGCAGCATAATGCTTGCTACTTTTAGTACCTCCTTCCAAAATTGATTCTGAACCCTAACAAACTTAAACCAATCTAAATCTGTGCCAAACTCAGTGGGTTCCTAAACACCGATGTGTTTCTTACTTACACCAGTGTCACTTTTCAGGTACTTTGTCATGAAGTTTAACTTTCAAGGAGCCACAAAATATTTTTGGTTGGAAGAGATCATCCAGTCCAACCTTTGACCCAGCACTGCAAGGTCACCACCAAACCATGTCCCTAAACACCAGGTCCACACACTGCTTAAACACCCCTAGGGATGGTGACTCCACCAGTGTCCTGGACAGACCACCTCAATGTTTGAGAATCCTTTCAGTGAAGAAATATTTCCTGATATCCAACCTGAACCTCCCCTGCTGCAGCTTGGAACCGTTTGCTCTGGTCCTGTTGCTTGCAACCAAAGAGAAGAGGCTGCCCTCTCCTAGTTCCAACTTCTTTTCAGGTAGTTGTAGAGAGCAATAAGGTCTCACCTCAGTCTCCTCTTCTCCAGACTGAACACCCCAGCTTCCTCAGCTGCTCCTTGTATGACCTGTGCAAGAGCCCTGAAGCAGGCTGCCCAGAGAGGTTGTGGAGTCTCCTTCATTGAAGATTTTCAAAACCCATCTGGATGTGTTCCTGTGTGACCTGCCCTGGGTGATCCTGCATTGGCAGGGGGGTTGGACTTGGTGATCACTGGAAGTCCCTTCCAATCCCTAACATTCTGTGATTCTGGGATTTCAGCTCATGGGTCTTTTCTCCTTTTCCTGACTCCCTTTCTCTTTGGGGAGGGGTCATCAGATGATAGAGCAAATGCTATAGTTCAGCCCCAGAGAGGAGCTGGATGCAGCCAGTGCTATCTGGAGTGGTTTCTGACATGTGGAAGGTTTTAAAGAAGAGACACAGTGCACTTCCATGCAGTAGGATTGGACTGATTTTGTTTAATTGCCAGCAAGAGCTTTGTTACAAGATGCATACTGGAGAATACTTGTGACCTACACACACCTTGAAAATTAGTACAAGGCAAATTAGCAGGGAGCCACTGAATTTGCCAAAGGCATTCTTTGTGAAGTGTTTAGAGATTTAATGGAAGGTGTGGAGTGTAGATACTGTGTGCAGCACATGCAGTCAGTCAGCACTGCCCAGGTGAAACAGGGCTGTCACAGACATGGGCTCTGTTCACGTCTATAGGCAGACTGAGAAATGGCTTGGTCTACACAATAAAGAAAGCTCACCTGCTACTTAAATCCACTGCTTGCTTTAATTTCTATTTCAGCATCCTGAAGGTTGAAGAAGAACAAATGTTTTGGCCCTTGGGCATTTCCCTTGGCTGCTCATGAGTGCCTACAGCCAACAGTGTAACATGGCTGCAAACGTGAAAGTGGCATTTATATGAGCACCGCAGATGCTCTTCTGAGGAGAGGCAATCCTGTGGTCAGTTCTCATGATGATGATTTTTAAAACAGATCAAGCATGGAAGCAACAGGGGGAAAAATAAAATCAAAGATGTGTCTCCTATTTAATATAGACTCTGGGCTGGAGTCACCATCCAGAATTAGATTTCAGAAGCATGATCCCTTTTCTTTGCAGAACAAAACACTATAGACTTATGATACTAGGGGGGAAAGCTGGCTCTCCTCTGTTATATAAAGTACTCAGCTGATTAGTCTCTGGGAGTTGGTAATCATTTGACTCTGGATATTTTGTTCAAATGATTTTTTTTTCAATGATTCATGAAGCCCTTATCGGAATTCAACGAGCACTTCACGAATCAACTAGGAGCTTAAAAAAAAAATTAGCAGTAATGAGCTCATTTCCATAGAAATAGGACTAGGCTCACTGGTGGGTCAAACTGTTTGCTTCACTTCCACAGTGTTTTCCTCCCTTCTTCTCCATTTATTTCATGCATCATTATCTTCCATTTTCTGTATATCTAAGCCATGCCATTTGGCTTTTCCTTCAGTAACCAGCAACTGCCACTCCAAGGCGTTTCACAGTATCACAGTAGCACCAAGGTTGGAAGAGACCTCAAAGATCATCGAGTCCAACCTGTCACCACAGACCTCATGACTAGACCATGGCACCAAGTGCCATGTCCAACCCCCTCTTGAACACCTCCAGGGATGGTGACTCCACCACCTCCCTGGGCAGCCCATTCCAATGATGAATGACTCTCTCTGTGAAGAACTTCCTCCTCACCACGAGCCTAAACTTCCCCTGTTGCAGCTTGAGACTGTGTCCTCTTGTTCTGGTTTCAAAATGGTGCTGGAAGTTCTCATCCGTATTTCAATCAAAGCTTTAAATTCGTTGTCGTCTCGAAACCCATTATTCATGACAGTTCCCTCCACAGGTTACAAATCATAGTCTGAAGCAGTATTGAGCACCAGTTTCTAATGCACTCCGTTCCTGCTGGATTAGTAATGTGTTTTAATGATATTGCATTTGTATTCTTTCAGTTTCCTTTCAGGAGACATCAAAGAAGCAACAGAATGTATCTTTCATATTCCAGACATGCCACAGTACTTTAGTGTTTTCCATTCTTTCAGATTCACTGCTAACCAAGATGAAAGCCAAGGTCTTCTGGGCAAAACCTAAGCCATCTGAAAAGAGCTGGTATTCCTTTGAGGTTCTCCATCTGTTGGAAAGTGGGAATTACTCACGTTTTATACACCACGGCCTAAGACTCCTTCTGGCAGGCTCCAGAGGAGCAACATTGTGGTCACGTTCAACAGGCCAGGACAGAAGGTCACACAGTGATGGTGGAGATGTTCAGATTGTTTTGTGGGCTCTCATCCAGAAGATGAAGAAGGAATAAGAAATGATACTTTGTACTTGAGATCACATACACAGATTTCCTACTGAAGTTAAGGAAAACCACCTTATGATCCTGAAAAACAAAGGAGGTTGATTGGAAAATGCTGTGGTTGAAATCCTTCTATAAAGGAAATCAAATCTATCCAGGAAATATGCCCCTGAAAAGTCTGCCTTTTTCCTGCATTGCACCAGGTGAGTCCTCATCTGAGGATGAAAGAGCAGTTCTGCATGCATTGGAGTTTTGTATCTCCTAGAATGGGTAATGGTGGGTTACATTACACTGGGTGATCAAGGGTAGAATCGAGATGGATGTCAGCTGAACCTTGCACTTGGCTCAGTTCTGGAACAGATAGGAATCATATGCCAAAGCAAATGGCTCCAAAGAGAGAAACAAACACTTATTCTGGAAGCAGACGTTCTGTCAGAGCTGGTGGGAGTGTGAGCAGAAGTTCCCATAGAGCAGAGCCATGCCATGGAGTACAAATAGGAGTAAAACATACAAGGTTCTGCTTTTCAGAAGGTGTATGTTTTCTAAGTGAATGCTACAAGCGGCATAATGCAGCTACTGCTTCCCTCCAGAAAAGAGAAAAGGTCTCATAGTCTTCCCTTTTCCTCATTTTTATCATACATGAACATACCTGGTGTATTGTATTATTATTGTATTATTATTGTATACATCAAATGAAAACAGGGCCTGCTGTCTCCTGGATCGCATTTTCTACGGCAGCAATACTGCTGGGACCAATAATACACATATCTTACCGCTGGGCAAAAGTGCAAATGGCTTTGACAAGCAAAAGAAGAGAGCATAAGGTCATTAGTGACTGATAAACAAATTGGGCAGGGTGAAGCAACAGGTTTAGTCCTCTCTAAGAAGTGATTGCTCTCAGCTGCCTTCTCTGCAGAGGGTGTCAGAGCAGGGTCATGCCCTATGATCCCTGTTTCTTGCACTCTTTCTTGACACACCTGTGGTGAAATGCTGCTGGAGAAAGGAGGTCAGCTAGGCTCTGCCGCAGTGGCTGAGCCCTACCTTCACTGTATGGTGAAACACCCCAGAATCCTGATTCTTAAGGCCCTGAGAAAGGTATAATTCTTAGAACAGCTGAGGTATATTAAAGGCATAGTAAATCTAGCTGCTGGCTTGCATTGCAGGACTCACAAGATGAAAACAGGGAAACCTCTGCTAGAAAAGAAGAGAAAAGCTTATAACAAAGATTATCTGGCACACTCGCACCTCATTTCTGTAAGAGCTCTGCTCCTTCTCATGGTAAGTGGAACCTTGTGTTGTGAATGATGGTAGTGAAAGCCACAGTGGTGAGGGTGTGGTGGATTGAAAATGAAGATATGCAACCCAGTGAAGAGATTTTGATGCTTTCTTTGTATCCTGCTCTCTTTAAAGTGTCTTAAGAGTCAAGATGATGGTAAGGAACATGTATGCCTTGTGGAGAGGGAGATTTTGGCTTTGTCTTTTAGAAAGCACAATCAAGAGCATTCAGGATGTAAGCTAATGGAACAAAGCCAACAAAACCCAAGCCAAAAAGACTAATTTTATTCTTGTTTATTTCTGGCTTTGCTTCTGGAGGGAAATTCTGTCAGGATGAGATTGATCATACAAGCTCTCTATAGTTCCTCCAGGCTCTTCCTTACTACAAACCATCCTGGGCTTTCTCAAAGCAACTGAGAACTCTCCTGTTAAAACTTTGCAGTGATTAGTTTCCCAGTTAATTGTGCTCTGCTTGTTCCAGCACTGATCTCTAAGTCCATCCTTCAGTGGAGGAATTATTAAGGATGGCTTACTGAGCACAGATGAAGGAAAGTTTCCTTAGCAACAGGAATATCATGGAATACTGAAAAGCTCTCTGGTGACTCTCATTGTTTCTGTACAACAACAAAAAGGTGTTTTTTTTTTTTCCTTACTCCCCCTCCCCACCCAGTATAAAAGCTCAGGCATACAACCTGTTACTTTGTACCTACTCAATTTTTCAAGCAAATGAAGTTAAAAAACTATTAATCCTTCAGAAGTCAGCTAAGTAGTTCTTTTAGTGTGCTTGATTCCTTCATTAATTAATTTACAAAAGCCTATTAGCATATAGCAAAAAAAAAAACACCACCAAAACAAAACCCAAAAGGTGCTTGATTTAGCCTGACTTGTATCCAAGGAAACGTGGATTTTAGTAACTGAGAGAACACTTTGTGCCTCTGTAGCAGTTCTCTAGCCATGCCTTACCAGCCTGGAGGACTTCTAAGGCCAGATTGTCAATGCATTTCGACATCTACAGATGCAGATAAGTGTCTGGAGAGTTTTCAGACTGTAATTTCAATAATCCATTGGTTATCTGCTAGCTCCCTTGTGAGAGGCAGCAAAACTTTGTTTCCAGTGGTGCAGAGGAGAATTAGGGGAAAAAAAACCACAATAAAGCTTTGAAAGAGTTTGAGAGAATCCAACCTTATGATTCCTACCACTGTGCTTTAATGACTAACTAAGGCTCCCTGCAAGGCAAGGCTGGGTAACTGATGCAATTTAGGGCAAAGAAAGAACATTTTGTTTGGAGCCTACACCTGAGTGGTAAGGCATCCTCTGGCTGTTGTCCTGCAGAGGTAACTCACCTTGAAACTGCACTCTCTGTTACCCATAGTGACCTTCATCATTTGGCTCGCCACTATCATGGCAAGGGACAAACAGAGCTACAAGCAGCCTTGCAGGGCAATAAATCTATTTGCTGTCACTAAGGAGCAGCCACAACATCTCAGCTTCTTTCAGAAGTGACTCCAGCTTTCATAACCCTCCTACCAAACTTTGAAAGGTTTGGTTTCACTTCCAGTTGGATATGGCTCCCCTCTATAAATAAGACTCTTAACCTTTGATATGGTAAGACTAAGCATGCCAAAGGTTTTCTTTCCTACAGTAGCTCCTCCATCATTCTGGTATTCCTTGTCTCTACTTGTTTGGGTTTGAATTAATCTTTCCAGAACGTGGGGTTAAAGTGCATTAAAACTTCAGTACAGGGAAAAAAAAAACCAAAACCCCAACGAAGAAGAAACAAAACCCACATTGGTTTAAGTCCTTAAAAAAGTAACTTTTGTCTCCTTCTCAAATGGCAGTCAGCCAGAAATTCCTACACATCTAGCACCAGAACTGTAGGAAAGAAAGGCTTGGTATTAGATGCAGTGAAATTAATAGTTTTCTTTATTCTATTCCTTGAAAAGGAGGGTTTTGTGTCAAAATATTGTTGGCTAAGGTTTTTTTTACATTTCCTGCTTTTTGCAGTATATTAAGAGGAAAAAACCCAACAAGTAGATTATGGAGACAAAAGCAACAGAATGTTAAATGCCACTTGCAAAGCAGCGTTGCAGGCTGGAGGGTGTGAATTCAGATCTGCTGTTCTGATAGTACTAGAGTTTCATTGATTCTCTCAACTGGGAAATGACAGTTAAAAACTTCCTGCCAAAGCTCAGAATATCTATTAGATAAAATATCTAGTACTGGAATAGAACTGGAAATCAGTGGGCATATTGGTTGAGAAATAGAAACAAAGGGGGGAGTGGGGGAAAAAGAAAAGAAGAGAGATTTTTTTTTTCTGGTGTGAAATTTTTCTATTGCATATTTTTATGCCAGTTTATATTTCCAAAGGACAACATTTAAAAACACTTTAAGAAGTGAATATCCCTCCTTCCAGAAAACAAGGGAATGTTCCCTCCTTCCATTTTTTGCTCGCTGGGTGTACGTTTATTTGTACTTTTCTCTGTGCAATAATCAAATGGCATAACAGGAGCACCACTAATGGTCAGAAGAGGTTTAATTGCCGTGCAAGTTTAATTGCCAGGAATGACTTGCAAGCATGTTATTAACAGCACAATGCATTTGATATTTTTACACTTTTGCAGGGTGCAACACTGAAATAGATTTGCCAGTAACTGACAAACTAAATTATGGCTCAGAGGCTAGAGTAAGCTATTCCATCTCATTGTTAGGTGACGGATGCTGAAATATATGTACCACTGCAACAGAGCTTTAGAGTGGTTTGCATTGAATCTCTTGTGACAAATTGACATTTTCCACCTGTTTTAAAAAAAAAAACCCAACACAACAGACACACACACACAAAAAACACAACAAAAGAGAGGATTGCACACCTGCTACATCTCAGATAAAGAAAGCAAGAATGACAGCATTATGGTCAGGAGTTCACCTTATGGGCCTGGGGTTTTGTTTAGACACCGTGCGTGCGCCTGTGTTTGGCAGCAATCTGTAGCTGCTGTCTGCTGGCATTTCTGATCTGCTGCCTGCTTACAGGCAGACATCCTGGGATAGGCTTTCGAGGACTCATAAATAAGGCCTGAGGAATAAAAATGGAGCTGTACTGACCCAGCAAATGCATGGGCTTAGAGCATGTGTCCTACAAGGTGCATCTGAAAGGGCTGGAGTTCTTCAGCCTGGAGAACAGGAAGCTGAGGGGAGACCTCATTGTTCTCTAGAACTCCATGAAAGGAGGCTGCAGTGAGGTGGGATTGGTTTGTTCTCCTTAGTATCATGTGGTAGAATGAAAGGAAATGGCCTGACATTGTGCCAGGGGAGGTTTAGGTTGGAGATTAGGAAATTAATGAAAGGGTTACCAAACGCTGGCATGGTATACTGCGGCCCCTGCTCCCTGGTGGCAAGCAACAGAACTAGGGGAAATGGTTTCAAGCTGCACCAGCAGAAGCTCAGGCTGGATAATAGGAAACATTTCTTCACTGAAGGGATTCTCAAACACTGGAACAGTGGTGGAGTCACCTTCTCTGGAGGTGTTTAAGTGGCGTGTGGACCTGGTGTTTAGGGACATGGTTTAGTGGTGACTCTGCATTGCTGGGTCAAAGGTTGTATGAGATGATCTTGAAGGTCTCTTCCAACTAAAGACATTCTGTGTGATTCTCTGGCTCTATGAAAATTGAGAACTTGGCCTGTTGGTAGTTTCTGGATTTCCAGCAACTCCCTCTTGTTGGAGTGCTGCTGTGTTGAGTGATGCCGGGGGAGCGTGCACCTCTGTATGAATTAAAGCTGCCACACAGTGCATCCCAGGGTGCTATTCACGGTGCACAGCACACTGTGCATTTACTGAAACATTGTTTTTCAGATTTCTCAAGTGGAAAAATGGGAGTGCTATGCTACCCAAAATCTCCTGGGGAGATCTCCTGAGGAAATGCACCCCTGAGGGGAAGCTGAAATTACAGGAACAGTGCAGGGAGCTTTGGAAATGAAATAACAACACAGACCCATTGGTTCTGAAGCAGCTCTGTGGAAGATTCATGAATGAAATTCCTTGGATAGAAATTTTCTTTTGATATAAATCAAAAGTTAATGACACCTCTAGGATGACCTGGCTGTGTAGCTCATCTCTGGGTATCAGTGATTCTACAGCACTGGCTTAGGCTCCGCAGATCCTCCACCTCTTCTAATCTCTTCATTGGATGTACCACAATATTGTCACCAACTTGGGAAATCACCACTGGGTTATGATTACTTAGGGGCCAAGTTAATTTGTTTCAGATGTGCTGAGCCTCAGTTAGATTTAGAGGAACAGTTTCTCTGTGCTGAGGCAGCTGGGCTCTTACCCCACCCCACCCACTGATTGCCAGTTGCCATCACAAGTGTAGTCCATGCATGGGGTCCTGCCTAAAGGCCAGAAGCCCCATTCGTTCCAGGCATGGAGATCCTTAGATGAAGGCATTGGCAGGAGCCCTCACTCTGCCCACTAGCAGAGCTGCAGCCTCATGGTCAGTCCTTTCTTCTCTTGGTGAGGCAGAGGCTCCCCCAGGGCAGCCCCAGGCCAGGTGGGGACTCCAAAACCATGTCCATGAGGCTGAAGTGGCTTTTGCATGTACTGCTGTGGAGTGTCAGCTTCAGGGTCTCTGAAGGTGGTGAAGCAGTTTCTGTTCTTGCCTGAAGCTGGTGTGGAAACCTGTCAACAGAAGTCCTCCTGTCAGTGGTAACTGCAGAAGTGATCAGCTCAGATGTTAGTGCAGATGAGTCATGGTGCTGGCTGTGGCAGGAGGGTGACAGCTGTGAAGCTGTTTGTCCTTGAGGGCACCCAAGAGCATGGAGCAGGTCAGGATTTGTGTCTGGTTCCTTGTGTGCATGCTGTGCCACTCAATCAGCCTGGCACCACAGCCAGAAACTTCTTTCCTGTCCCCACTGCGTGACGGTGGCCTGTGTGTACTGGGCGGGGGACAGACCCTGTCATGCTGCTGCCATTCACATCACTTTCTCCATGCTGACCCCTCCTGTCTTCATGTCACTGTGTGGTAGGTGTTTGTTATTAATTATCCTGGCAGTGGCAGTGGAAATGATTTTTTTTTTCCCTCAGGCTGGAACATAACATCTCTGTTGGTCTATCATGCACAGACACTTGATGATTCCCTTATACCATGCTCTCCAGTCTTGCTTAGTGCTTTCAGATCACATATTCAGTTCAGGCAATTCAGCTCCAAGACAAAGACTCCTGTTGGTGTATTTTCCATAATATTCAGCTTATTTTTGCATAACATGTACAAATAAAGCTCTTCAAAGTGAGGAAAACAGATGCCATGTAGCAGCTGAATACAAACCTCCTTCTTTATTTGGCTCCACCTGAAGAATCAGTGGATAAAGGAAGAGCAACTGATGTCATCTACCTGGACTTAAGTGTTTGACACTGTCCCACATGACATCCTGGTCACCAAATTGGAAAACCATGGATAGGAGGGGTGGACCACTGGCTGGATAACGAATTGGCTGGATGGCCACACTCAGATGCAGACAGCAGCTTAATGTCCAAATGGAGGCCAGTGACAAGTGGTGTCCCTCAGGGGTCTATGAACAGTCTCTGACTGGCCCCTTGAGCCTGGGCTTTGACTTGTTAGCAGAATAGTCAAGACTGTTTAGTCAGACTTAAAGCCTCGAAGATGGAAAAGGGAAGCATTAGGAGTACTTCTGCCTTTTGTGAGAAAATCTAAATCCTAGCTGTGAAAATTCTTGCTACCTTTCATCACTGCTTTTAGAAATGAATCTCCCATTTAGAGCCAAATTATCTGCAGGTCTAAATTTGTTTCCCTCAGTGCACAAGTGTCACCTTTCCAGGCATCTTCATGTGTTTACCGTTGTTTCCAGGCATTTGCCCTCTACAAAGCAGCAGCACTCTTCTCCTAGTTCCTCTGGTGTCTGGAAGATTTCAGTCCTATCTCTTTTTAACCATCCTTTTCCCTAGTGAGCATTGTGGGGTTTTTTTATTGTGAGTTAAAAGAGTTTGTGCTGAGTGGAGTTCAGCAAGCCTGATTTTTCTTCAAAGCTTACAAAACTCTCTCTCAATAATATTAATTATTGTTAGCAGGGCCCTCGAAGATTCAACTTGCATAAGCTGTTTTGAAACATTTGTTACGCTGTTAACTGATTGTGAGATTGTTTTCAGAGTGAAAAGAGCATGGTTTGCTGGTGATTCAGCCTCTCAAAATGAATCACAGAATGTTACGGGTTGCAAGGGATCTTGAAAAATCATCCAGTCCACCCCCACCTGCCAGAACAGGATCACCTGGAGCAGGTCACACAAGAACACAGCCAGGTGGGTTTTGAATGTCTCCAGAAAAGGAGACTCCACAACCTCTCTGGGCAGCCTGCTCTAGGGCTCCAGGACCCTCACAATGAATAAGTTTTTCCTTCTGTTGCCGTGGAACCTCCTCTGCTCCAGCTTGCACCCAGTGCCCCTTGTCCTGTCCTAAGCAGAACCTGGCTCTGCTCTCCCAACACTGCCCTGCACATCTTTATCAACAGCAATGAGGCCACCCCTCAGGCTCCTCTGTTCCAAGCTCAAGACCCCCAGCTCCCTCAGCCTGTCCTCACAGGGAGATGTTCCACTGCCTTCAGCAGCTTTGTGGCTCTGTGCTGGACTCTTTCAAGCAGTTCCCTGAGGTTCGTCTTGAGCTGAGGGGCCCAGAACTGGACACAATATTCCAGATGTGGCCTCACCAGGGCACCCCTTCTAATCCACCCCAGGATGCCATTGGCCTTCGTAGCCACAAGGACACATTGCTGGCTGATGATCATCCTTCTGTCCACCAGGAGCCCCAGAGCTGTTCTGTAACAGGTCAGTCCCCAACCTCTACTGGTCCAGCAGTTTGCTCTTCCCCAGCACTTTGATTTATTATTGTTTCCAATACATTTGAAGTAGGCAGTGCTCCTCATTCTGGACATTGCTGGTCCAAGCTGCTTGTTTTGTTGAACTACACTTCTATTGCAGAGCTGCCTTCAGCAGGTGGAAATGAAAGCTGTCTCTTTGAAATCACAACTGATAGCACTGTGGGAGTTTACTCCAACTAAATACTGTCCCAGTTTGCTCGTCTCTGTGCATCCAATACATATCAGTCAGCTTCATACAGCAGCTTTCAAGGTTAACAGTCTGCATGCCCAAGGATAGATGGCCTACTTATTTATTAAGAAATAAATAAAAATCACTTTCAGTGATGCTGGAACTTCTGGAGATGAAAAAGAAACCAAGAAAGATTTTAGTTGCTGCAAACAGGAGGGCGTTTATCCAATCTTCAAAACTTGAAACCTGAAAACTGTGACTGAAATGGTTTCTTCTAGGTCATATTAGGATGCAAATGTGATTTAAATTAAATCAAGGAAAGTGACCAACAATTATAAAATCCTATTTCTGAAAAATGGGATTCAGGGTTTGCACTATTTCTCTATCAGACCTTTCTGCTATCTCTGTAATAAAAGGTGAAAAGGTGACTTAACGCTATTTAAAAAGGAGGTTATTGCAAATTGAAGATAGAACTATAATTGGGTCTCCTGCTGATGCAAGTGAGGGGAAAAAAACAATTAGTGGAACACTTGAAGTGAAAAGACTGATCTCAAAGAGTGGTTGGAAAATAGAAAGTTCTTTCCATTGACATGCTGCCACAGATAATGATAGTGGAGGTTCTTCTGCTGGACTAGACAGCCGGGCTTGTGTGGCTGACTTCCCCAGGCCAATGAGCTCCTGTTGGTGTAAGTATCTGCTGTACCCCTCAGTCATTCGGAGGGGTGTGCTTTTTTATTCACTCTGTTTGCAGATTAGGAATATTGGAATTTTGCATCTTGATCTCTTTTTCTCTCTTTTTTGGTTTTTCTTTTTAATAGAGTGAGGTATTGTGTTCTTGGCTACAAGATCACTGGATACCTACATACAGTTGAGGTAACAGCCTGAGGTTTGGGTTGGAGATGAGGAACAATTTCTTTCCTGCATGAGTGGTCAGGGATTGGAACAGGCTGCCTGGGAAAAGGTTCCTAGAGGAGCTTGACAAATGTGTGGTCATGGTGATTGGGACATGATTTAATGGTCATGGTGGTCTTGATTGAGGGTTGGACTCGGTGATCTTAGAGGCCTTTTCCAACCCAAACAATTCTGTGATTCTGTCTTCACTGAGCATCTTCTTAGGCAGTTGGTAACTACACCCTGGAATTCATCCAGGCTGATGAGTGTAGAATTTGTTACCAGAGTGTCTCTAGAGATTATTTGTATGCCCTGAATTTCTGTCTTTAACCTTAAGACAAGACTTAAAGATAGAACAGATTCAGTTGCCACTCAGGCTCTAGTATCATAGTATCAGTCAGGGTTGGAAGGTACCACAAGGATCATCTAGTTCCAACCCTGCTGCCATGGGCAGGGACACCCGACACTAGATCAGGCTGGCCAGAGCCTCATCCAGCCTGGTCTTAGACACCTCCAGGGATGGGGCCTCAGCCACCTCCCTGGACAACCCATTCCAGGGCTTCACCACTCTCATGGGGAAGAACTTCTTCCTCACATCTAGCCTGAATCTCCCCACCTCCAGCTTCATTCCATTCCCCCTAGTCCTATCACTACCTGATGTCCTGAGAAGTCCCTCCCCAGCCTTCTTGTAGGCCCCCTTCAGATACTGGAAGGCCACAATGAGGTCACCTCGGAGCCTTCTCTTCTCCAGACTGAACGGCCCCAACTCCTTCAGTCTGTCCTCATAGGAGAGGTGCTCCAGCCCTCTGACCACCCTCATGGCCCTTCTCTGGACACCTTCCAGCACGTCCATATCCCTCTTGTAATAGGGGCTCCAGAACTGGATGCAGGACTCCAGGTGGGGTCTCACCAGAGCTGAGTAGAGGGGGAGAATCACCTCCCTTGACCTGCTGGCCACACTTCTCTTGATGCAGCCCAGTATCTGATTGGCTTTCTGAGCTGCAAGTGCACATTGAGAGCTCATGTTGAGCTTCTCCTCCACCAGCACCCCCAAGACTCTCTCCTCAGGACTGCTCTCCAGCCAGTCACTGCCCAGGCTGGATTTGTGCCTAGGGTTGCCTCGACCCAGATGCAGGACCCTGCACTTGGTCTTGTTGAAGCTCCTGAGGTTGGCTTGTGCCCACCTCTCCAGCCTGTCCAGGTCCCTCTGGATGGCATCCCTTCCCTCCAGGGTGTCCACTGCACCACACAGCTTGGTGTCATCAGCAAACTTGCTGAGGGTGCACTCAATGCCACTGTCCATGTCACCCACAAAGATGTTGAACAAGACAGGTCCCAGGACTGATCCCTGAGGGACTGCGCTTGTCACTGGCCTCCACTGGGACATGGAGCCATTGACAGCCACTCTTTGGGTGCAGCCATCAAGCCAGTTCTTTATCCATCTAGTGGTCCACCCATCAAACCCATGTGTCACCAGCTTGGAGACCAGGAGGTGGTACGGGACAGTGTCGAAGGCTTTGCTCAGGGCCAGGTAAACGACATCAGTTGCTCGCCCCTCATCTATTAATGTTGTGATCTGTTCATAGAAGGCCACCAGGTTTGTCAGGCAGGATTTGCCCTTGGCAAAGCCATGCTGACTATTCCCAATCACCTCTTCACTATTCTTCTGAGTCAGTAGCGCCTCCAGGAGGATCTGCTCCATGATCTTTCCGGGCACAGAGGTGAGACTGACTGGCCTGTAGTTCCCCGGTTCCTCCTTCTTGCCCTTTTTGAAAATGGGAGCAATGTTTCCCCTTTTCCAGTCTGTGGGGACTGCCCCAGTCTGCCTTGACTTTTGGAATATAGTTACAAAAAAACCCCAACCAACAATTAGCAGGGTGACTACAACTCTTCAAGTGCCATCAAGCTAATTGCAGTTACTCCCTTTGAATAGTACAGCATGGAGTTTACCATGAACTGCTGGTAGCTGGTGATTAGTTAGCCTGTGGGTGCTCAGTCTGCAAGGCCAGCTGTGGTGGTGTCAGTGTGTGAGACCAGGTATGCTCTGCTGAGCTGTGCTTGTCCCTCCTGTGGCAGAAAAGAGAAGGCTACCACAGGCATGCTGGGTTCTGCTGAGGGAAAGCTTCTCTCCCCTTACTGGATTTATACTTAATAATTGGTCTTATATTACTGGGGGTTTGCTAAGCTTTTTTAAAGGCCTGCCTTATCAATATTTTATGGAAAATGTTCTTTCCTCAGGTCTCATATGAGCAGCAAAGGTCAGGTAGGATGGCAGTCTTAAAGTCCACGATTTCATTTGACCTTTATGTGGTTAACAAGTGTCTAATTCACCCCCCACCCCAGCCCTGAGCCAATGGGAAGGATGCTGTGCTGTGCCTTTGATTCTTAGGGGTCTCAAATTCCCTATTCCTGCTTCAAAATCACTTTTGTGAAATGCTCCAGGTGTGAGATGTGTAACTCTTGGTGCTGGTGCATCCTTTCATTGTTGTTGATGTTGAGAGTTGGCTGGGTGGGGAGAACCCTCAACATCTCCAGCTTGTGTTCTGATTCAGAGTAAAATCACTTCTGAGCTGTGACCTTTCCTGTAGAATCAAACTAGTTGAAACTTTAATATTGAATTAGTGCTCGTAAGAGTTGTAAGTGTCAGGGCCGTTTGGCAAGCCTGCAAGGCACTTCTGCCTCTTGTCAAGACTCTGAAATGGCCTGGATTTGACAGACAAAATGACAGCTACCTCCATCTCCATGCACAGGGGGATGAGGTCATTGTCCCCTTGGATCAGGAAGCTATACCCTTATGAGCCCTGTGTATCCTGTGTTGGGAAGAGAGCCTACACCCAGAGGGGGAGGGCAAGGAATTAGAAGCGCTGAAGCTGGGAGCTTAGAATTGCCCTTCTCTGCACCAGCTTGTCTCAAGCAAGTGTTTTTGTGACTTACTTGGAGGTGACAGATAAGCCCAGAATTTTTAGACCATGCATATGTAATGAAGGAAAGAAGAAACCCTTGTGTCCCTTGGTGCAAAGTTAGATTGCAGTTGCTGTTTTATTCTGAGGTGTTGGGGTAGATGCAGTCTGTCAGAATATTACAAATATTCAGGCACTTTGCCAGTCCTGCATGTGTCAGAGGTTTTTTTTTTTTTACTGTTTTTTTTTCTTTAACTTTGAATTCTGTTCTGTTTAATCCTGATTCTAAGTATAGATGGCAGAAACACTAATTCCAGATAGTTGATTCTTGGACTACAGAAAAACGAGTAGTAAGAAATAATAGTAATAGGAAATAATAACAATATTAGTAGTAAATTATAACAATCACAGAATGGTAGGGGTTGGAAGAGGCCTCCCAAGACCATCCAGTACCATCCTCCCTGCCAGAGCAGGATCACCCAGGGCAGGTCACACAGGAATAATCCAGGTGGCTTTTGAATGTCTCCAGTGAAGGAGACAGTACAACCTCTCTGGGCAGCCTGCTCCAGGGCTCTGAAAGACTGCATCTGAGCAAGCACTGAACTTTGCAATAAAATAATCACAGAGTGCCAGGTTGGAAGGGACCCCAAGGATCACCTGGTCTAACCTTTCTAGGTGATAGTGGAGTTGTAATGAGCTGGCCCAGCATCCAGCCTTGCATATGACTGTGTTTCATGAAAAATTTCTTGAATTTGTTTATATAAATCCATCAGTGTCTGTCTGAAGCCCCCTGTCAATACCATCACTAACACCTGAATGGAGAAATAAAGACCTTCCTCTTGTCCAGTTCAAGCTCTCTCTGTCCTTACCTTTGATGTCTGCTGCAGAAATGAAGAAAACTAGAGGTGAGAGTGTGGAAAGCTACCCGAACACCAAGGTATTTTATGCTTATTGCAGTATGTGAAGGGATCCTACAGGAAGGCTGCAAGGGAAATTTTCATGAGGGTGTCTAGCAAGCGGACAAGGAAAATGGTTTGAAGCTGAGGGAGAGCAGGGCTAGGCTGGATCTTAGGAAGAAGTTCTTCAGTACAAGGGTGGTGAGACTTTTGAATAGGCTGCCCTGGTAGGCTGTGGATGCCTCCTCCCTGAGGGTGTTGAAGGTCAGATTAGATGAGGCCTTGAGCAGCTGAGTCTAGTTGAGAGGTGTCCCTGCCCCTGGTGGGGAGGTTGGAGTAGGTGATCTCTGCGGTCCCTTCCAACCCTAGCTGTTCTCTGATCCTACTGAGATGATCCTCACTCACACATTTACAGCCTGTACTTAAAGAAGCACAGTGGATGCAGGTTGTCATTTCTGTCACCATGAAATCCTTTATTCCTAGGTTTGGAAGCTTCAGCTTTTGTGTTGGTTCAGAGCTGTATTTACAAATCTGATCTGTCGTTAATAGTGCAGTCTGTAGGTCTGCCTAATTTTTTTCCCTGTGTGTGATACAGTAGAGGTTCAAAATCATTCCAGCTCATGGGAGGCATGGTTTGGTTACTGATGTTCAAGCAAAGAGGGGTGGTTAAACTTTCTGCTCTGCTCTTTGCAAGAGATTTTGTTGCCAAACCTATTTTCAGCTTCTGACTGAACTTGTCATCACACCACTAGGAGTTTTCCCAAGTACCGTAGTTAGAATGTATCAAAGTGTTTCTCAACAAAACGTGGGCTTTGACAAATTTTTTTGTTTGTTTTTGGTAGGGATTTTGGTTTTAGTTTTCAATGCCACTCAGAGTTCAGCAGTTTGCTGGCCTCAGTGGCTTTTAAAAAGAAAATCCACCATTTTGGAATGCTTTCTAAAGCCGAGTAAATCTGGAAGGGATGGGGAAAGGAAGGGAAATGGTAGTCCTCATCATTCGTGGTTTACATTTCATGGTTTAGTTGCTTAGATGGTGTTGGGTGACAGGTTGAACTTGATGATCTCCAAGGTCTTTTCTAACCTGGTTAATTCTGTATTCTGCATGGTTTCTTACTTTTATTGAGTTCATTAGTGGAGGAGGAAGAGTTCCAGCTCAATATGTTTGAGAAGACAGCTTTTCCATTCTTGAGCTGCCATCATTATTTGCTCACCAGTATTCCCTCTCTTCTTCCCCACAACACCTTCTTTCAACAGGATATTTTAAGACTGCAATATGAATATGGGGATTTAAAACTGGAAATTCCTCTTAGCATTGGGAAATTGGCTCATGAACAGTTTCCTGGTGGAGTCACCATCACTGGAGGTGTTTAAGAAGTGACTGGATGGGGTGCTTGGTGTAATGGTTAGTTGATTAGATGGTGTTGGATGATAGGTTGGACTCGATGATCTTGAAGGTCTTTTCCAACCTGGTCTGGTCCCCTCCCCTCTCACTCCCCTCCCCTCCCACTCCACTCCATTCCTATTTAGGATCTTTCTGCCAATCTCATGTGAACTTGGGCTTCTGAATGAGTTAGTTTTTAGGAGCAGCTCAATTTATAGTCTCTAAAATGTGCTAATGGGAAAATGAAGTAATCTCTTACTAATATTTATAAACTAGTGATTATGTGGTATTTACAAAAGGAAAAAAAAAGTCAAACAAAACCCAGACCAAATAAAACAAAATCCCAAACCAGACCAAACAAAAACCAAAACAAACCCCAAACCAACCCAAAAGAGCAAAGAAAACCCAAACCAAACAAAATCCAACCAAAACCAAAAAACCACCCAACCAACCCAAAACTAACCAAAAAAATCAAACAGAACCCAAACAAAAAGCCAACCAACACCCCCACCCCCAAGCCCCATTTAAATATCATGAAATGGAACAGACATTCTTATCTCATCAGAGCTGTAGACCTGAAATTCTATTTCAAACAGGGTTTAAGGATTTCAAGCCTCATTCCTATTGCAAACTAAAACGATGTGATAGAAACAGAGAACACTGAATCTGTAAATCAAGATGATGAGCTGCAAAAACTCCTCTAATGTATTTTTTAAAATAGTTTATTATTTTTAAATGCATCAAGCATTATTTTTCACTCTTTAATTCCCCCCCCCCCCCCCCCCATTTAAATTTTACCAGAATGTTTGGTTTCTCTTTATGTAATCAAATGGAAAAATAATAAAAAGCTATCAGCTTTTTTTTTTTTTAATCACCTGTCAGCTCCTTTCAGCTGTTTTGCTTCTCTCATGTTTCTTTTTACAGTGCATTTGCAGTGGTATTACTGCAATTTTATGAAATATCCTATAGGTAAGTTATTAAATCTTATTTCCTGATGGAAAGCTGATGAATTCTCTCCTAATGCTTTTACTCTAAATGGCAAATAATATGCTTTAGTGGTGTGTACCCATTGCATTAAGTGACCCCAAAGCTTGTTGACAATGTTAGAGCAGAGTTCCAGCTTTGAATTTTGGGGTTTCTCTGTGAATTCAGTGGGAAGCTCAGCAGCATGCACTGAAAAATCAGCCCTGTAGTGGCAAAATGCGGCAGCTGTGTGGTAGAAAGGCCTGCACCCGGAGGTGGGTATCATATGGACATACACATACATGCTTTCTAACCTTAAAAGTGAAATTGTATTCTAATCTATGTCTTGAAATGTAATACACTTATTTAGTTTCATACAACATCTGTGACAGAATGCAATTTTAGAGCAAGATATTTCATAATTCCAGAATCACAGAGTGCCAGCTTGGAAGGGACTCCAAGGATCATCTGCTCCAACCTTTCTCGGTGATAGTGGAGCTGAAATGAGCTGGCCCAGCACCCTGGCAAGCTGAGGCTTCAAACTGATCAATGGAGGGGACTCCAGTGCTTCCCTTGGGAGATGATTCCAATGTCTGACTGTTCTCATGGGGAACCGTTTTCTTCTGCAGTCCAATGGGAATCCCCAGCAGTAACTTGTCCTCATCACCCCTTGTCTTTTCCATGGGATTCCTTGTAGAAAGGGGGTCTCCATCCTCCTGGTAGCTGCTCTTTCTGAAGGGTCATCTCTTTCTGAAGGTTGAAAGATGTTCTTTTGCACTCAGACTAAGAGACTTCACATTTCAAATAAAAGTGACATGAAGAAAGTTGTAAGATCATATGTCTAGACCATAAGAAAATAAGGGCAGATGGTAGTGGAGGAGATAAGGATTAATTTTATCCTATTCTCATTGTGTTTTTAACCATTGAGTGAGTTGGATGAAGGGGTGATGTACCAAGAATCTTCTTGGAGAAATGTATCAGTTTGCTGATGTTCTACATGGATCTTGAAGATCCTCATAACTTTGTGTATTCCATTAAATACTTCCTCTTTTGTGCAAGTCACAGAACCACAGAATGTTAGGGGCTGGAAGGGACCTCAAAAAATCATCCAGTCCAACCCCTCTGCCAGGGTAGGATGACCTAGAGCAGATCACACAGGAATGCATCCAGGTGGGTTTTGAATATCTCCAGAGAGGGAGACTCCACAGCCCCCCTGGGCAGCCTGTTCCTGTGTTCTCTCGCCCTTACAGTGAAAATTGTTTCCTTCCTGTTTCCATGGAACTTCCTATGCCTCAACTCCCACCCATTGCCCCTTGTGCTGTCATTGGATGTCACTGAGCAGAGCCTGGCTCCAGCCTCTTGGCACTCACCTTTTACATCTTTACATATAAACATGAATTAGGTCACCCATGAGTCTCCTCTTCTCCAAGCTAAAAAGCCCCAGCTCCCTCAGTTGCTCCTCATAAGGGAGATGTTCCACTCCCTAACCATTGGTGTGGCTCTGTGCTGGACTCTGTCCTTGTTTTCAGCATCGATCTAAACAGGTCTCATGGGTTGAGTGGAATCTGCTGGTGACATTCCCTACCATGCAGCTGTCAGAGTTTTCCAGGGCAGTCTGCTGGAATGAACTTATAGAATCTTAGAATCATAGAAGTGTTAGGGTTGGAAGAGACTTCAAGGATCATCTAGTTCCACCCCCCTGCCATGGGTGCAGGTGCCATTTCTTAGAGAGATGAATGCTTGCTGCTGTCAAGCAGTGGACAGAGCATGCCAGATCCAGATTCACATTTGGGTTGAATCACATTAATAGTGCAATTCTCATGCTCTTCAGTCTTAGAAGAAATTCAATCTATTTGTGCTCTTTTCACTTTTCATTGTTATCGACAATTATCTTTTGTGAGCATGACTAACGAGGCTGCTACATGCATAAGGTAATTCATATTCTTCAGTGTCAAGCTCAGCTCTCTGCATGCTTGGAGACAGAGTGTCTTGCTAATCAGTCCACCTTCTTCAGGTTTTTTCCCTGTAACAAGAGTTGTTATCAAAGGAGTTACTAGGCAAGAGGACCCTTGGTTAGGAAACAAAGCTGCACATCTGCACCATGTGATAGTGTGAATGTCCAGGACTGGGTAACTTTTGCCCTCAGAGTCTGGTTTTTGGTAGATTAAAGATGCTGTGGGAGATGTTAGAGCAGCAGTGTGTGTTCAGATGGGTTATTTCTGCACTGCCCCTGAGCTCATGCCCCAAGCTGCACCAGGGGATGTTCATGCTGAGTGCTGCAAAGTCCAAGTTCTCTCTGTCCTTAGGAGCCTGCTGCAGCAAGGAAGACTAGGGGTGAGAGGCTGGAAGATGTTGCTTCCATGTAAAAGGTAGGGTAGCACCTTGCCTAAGGACATGCTTAAGGGTCTACGAGAGAGACAAGAACCAAACTCAGATCTCCAGGGTCCCCATCCAGTGCTTTAATTGTGAAATCATTCTTGCCTCACAAATGAGTCCTTGGTTGATGCACACAAACAAGAAGTTTTCTGCACCCTCTCTGCTGCCTTTCTTGTTTGCTGCTGAACGAATGGAGAAACTGCTGTGGCAGCAGATACCCAGAGTTTAGAACAAAATTCAGTGGGTACTGAGAAGTTTGCCCTCTATGTCCAGACTTTGCACATGAGACTTCTCTTAATTCTACTTGCATTCTCTACAGCTGAGGGGTTTTCATCCTTTAGGACTGCAACCTCTCTTCCAGGTTTCTATTTTTCTTTTTCCTAATGCACATGCCAGTGCTGGCACAAGGGAGACAGAAAAAAAAACACCAGAAGAGTGTAATAATTCAGAAATGTATGAAGTCTCCAAGGTACAGTGTGCAAGAAAGTTTGTTAAGGTTTTGCCTGGGTCATGCAGTTGAAATCTGGCAGCTGTTTTACTGCTATAACTCTTCGAAGATGCTGCAGTGTGTTTATTCTCACATAGTTCTCCTGGAATGTATATTTCAGAGAAAATAGTTTGTTTGGTGAGCTTGTGGCAAAAATATCGTTTTCTCCTGTGTTTAAGCCCAAACCTGGGGGAGAGAAGGGAGAATGGGAAGAATGCTGATTGAGTGTTGTAAGCTGGACCTCCAGCTGGTGATCTTGCTCTAGTCCCACTGATGTAAACAGTGTGATACTGATTTATGCAAGGTGTCAGACTGACCATTTCATGGCATCAGCTTTGTATTTGCCATCACCCATGTTTGTTTGTCAACAGCAACAACATGTTGCACCTCATTTCAGAATGAGAGGGAGTGTATTTTGGGAGCTACTGATTAAAAAACAAATGGGGCCAATTGAGATGCCAGCATGTGTGTGCTGGATGGCACAAAACATTTGTGATAGCAGGTTTGCAGAAGCTTAATGGTATAAAAGAGGCTGTAGTGGCTGCAGGAAAGGAAAGAAGTAATATCTTCCCCAGCAGTAAGCAGTGGGAGTGCTGAGCAAACAGTTCTCTCTGGGAGGTAAGTCCCTGATCTAACAAACACTTGAAAACAGAACTGTGTCCTATTGTCTTCAGTGGCATTTTGCACATGTTCAGTGCTGATAAACTTTTAGGCTGAAATTTAGTTGAAACAGATTTGTCCAGAGCAAGACACAAGTAACTTCCCCCCCACCCCCCTTATGTATTCATTTGCTTTCTTAATCTGACATATTTCTACCTCTTTTTTCTCCCCTTTACTAAATCTTGCTCACGCAAGGGCATGTAGCAGTAGGATGAGGGGCAATGGTTTGAGACTAGAGCAGGGTAGATTTACGGTGGATGTCAGGAGGAAGCTCTGCCCAATGAGGGTGGTGAAATACTGGAACAGGTTGCCCAGGGATGTGGTGAAAGTCCCATTCGTGAAGATATTCAAAGTAAAACTTAATGGGGCACTTAACAAGCCGATCTAGTTGGAGATGGCCCTGAGCAACCTGATCCTTTTGGAGGTGTCCCTGCTCACTGCAGAAGGGTTGGGCAAGATGACCTTTGATTGTCCCTTCCAACCTGATGTGGTATGTGATTCTGTGTAGTAAACACCTTTTATGCTTTGCCTTCCAGCTGTGCCTTTTAATCTCAGGAACAGTTACTTTATCTTCTCAGGTGCTGGAACATCACTTTAAAAGGCAGTTTCTAGCTCGATCATAACTTATAAGTCAAAGCAGCTGTTTAACCTTATCCTAATTCTCTTAGTGTTACCCTGTAATCATAAATTACCTCTAGCCAGCATTTTAATTTCCTTTTTCAAAATGCCTTTCCCTTGTTGCCTGGCGATGATAGAGTGAGGAGTGTCCATTACCCAAGGGTCCCTGGCCGCTTACTTCCACTTGTTTGGAAGCTGTATTGTTTAGATTTGCCAGCAGTGCAGCATGAGGCAGCGCTGGGCTTGTTAGCATAGTTCAAGAGGTACAAGCACCATTGCTTGGTTCATTCTTCTGTCCATATCTAGTTGGTCAGGGTGCACTGACTTGTATTAAGATGATCAGGCTGTGGCCTGAGCCCCCTGTTCTCTTTCAGCAAGTGAGTATAGAGCACTTCCTCTGCTGACACACAAGAAAGAGGAGCAGGAGTGCCTCGTTGTTGTATGCTGTGACTATTGCAGGCCTCAACAGCAGCCTCCAAAGAGTATTTCCAAATGTGCTGTGATCCTCAGTAGTGAGATGAAGAGGCAGAGTACTTGTTAGCTCTTATCTTCTGCACCTCCCACCACGGTAACACTCTGCAAACACAACGGGGTTGTTTTCACTGAGGATGTTATTAACCTTTGAGTGCTGGGGGAAGCAGACATGGTATTGCAGCCAGCTGGAATAAACATTCATTCAGGTCGTCTCAGCCTGAAACTTGGTTTACAGCATCAGGTCACCATTGTAAACCTCATGAGGTACATCATTGAGAGAGAGCTGGTGATGGATCTGAAAGTCTTGTCCTGTCTTCTACCATTCTGACAGCTGATCTTTTTGGTTGTTTTATTCTTACTTTGATGGTAGGTTTTAAACACTCCCCTGGTTTCCTGAGGAATATTTATGTCTCTTATGGGCCTCTTACAAGATGAGGAAGCAGAGGTCAGAAGCCCTCTGGGAAATGCTATGTGGAAGCAGTAGTAAGCTGTGTGTACACGGTAGGGTATTTGTTTGTTAAGAAGAGATTTATGTATCTCCAAGATGTTTACTTTGGGGAACTGAAGTTACCTTGCAGAATTATACACAGAATGCAAAATATTTGTCTTTGCAAGGTTGGGTTAAGTTACTATCAACACTTCAGTGCTACTCATCTGAGAGGTGCAGGTTAATGCCTAGATTTAGTGTCAGGATTTAGTCTCTGGCATTAGTACCAAAAAATATTTGAAATAAAGTATGTTTAGAAAAGAGAGATCAGTGAAAAGATTTTGGCCTGGAAATAATAATCTCTTCTTTGTGTCAGGAAGAAGGGGCTTCTATAGTTTTTCAGGTGTCTAGTTTTATAGAGAGCTGACTGTCTTTCTGGCTTAAGTTATTAATGCCTTGACTCCCCTTGAAGTGGGCTGAAATTGGCATTTATTCTCAAGAACTTGTCCTTTGACTAAGAAATAAATGGAGATACGAGGCCTAGCACCACTGTGAACAGAAGATGAGAATCTGACTTCATATCTTTTTTGAGAAGTGTGAGGAAATGGGTGGAAATGTGCTGTTTGAGGCAGTTGTTAGCCTGAAGTCCTGTCTATTGTGCAATGATAAAAGTAGAAAAATCATTATTTTCAGCTTCTTGAGGACTTGCTTTATTTTGAGTGGAGAAAACAGTTTTCCATCTTCAATTCTAGTGAAGTTTCATTTGTCCATTGATGACTGTGGGAAAGTTCAGGATTTGCCAAAAAGGGGGGAAGGGGGAAGGGGTGGTGTCCCAACCAGCATCTAAAACATGTTGCAAAGCCACCCTTCAAGAAAAACAAAATCCCCCCTGGCTTGTTCTGCAGTGATCAGAACCTCTGCAAGAACAGGGCTACAAAGATAATTGCCTGGATCTAGGGAATGTTGTCACACTTGAATTCACAGAATCAGAGAATGGTTTGGGTTGAAAGGGACCTTCAAGATCATCCAGTTCCAACCCCTGCCATGGGCAGTGACACCTCCTCCCAGCCCAGGCTGTTCAAGGCCTTATTCAGCTTAGCCTTAAACACCTCCAGGGAGCATCTACACCCTCCTGAGCAATCTGTTCTAGTGTCTCCTCACCCTCATTGTCAAGAATTCCTTCCTAATCTCCAGTCTTAATCTCCCCTCTTCCAGCTTCCATCCAGTCCCCCTCATCCTATCACTGCAAGCCCTTGCAAAAAATCTGTCTCCAGCTCTCCTTTAGCCCCCTTCAGGTACTGGAAGGCCACTGAAGGTCTCCCTGGAGCATAACTGAATCGTGACTTTCTGAATCTACCACCCAGTCCTTTGGAAAGTGTCTTCTTTTCAATGAAATGGATGTATAAAGCAGAAACTGGGAGGAAGGCAAACACCTTTCTCACAGCCTGAGTGTGCTTTCAAAGTGTGTTTGCACTTAGAGAAATAGGCTCAGTGAAAACTGTCAAAACTCTTCTGTAACTTAATGTTCCTGCTCTGGACTGGTTGGTTCAGGCTCAAGGAAGCAAATACTATTGCAAGTATCTAAAAGATGGAAAATAACTCTTCACAAATAGTTGCAAAGTCTTTGCTAGCAAATGTCATGGAGGCATAGAACTGTTTAGGTTGGAAAAGCCCTCTAAGATGATTGACTCCAACCATACACCCAAGACCTCTATGGCTATTAAACCATGTCTCAAAGTGCCATGGCCACATGTTTCTTGAACATCTCCAGGGATGGGGACTCCACCAACCTCTCTGGGGAGCCTGTTCCAATGCCTGACCATGCTTGCAGGAGCAAAATTCTTCCTGACATCCAACCTAACCCTCCCCAGGCACAATTTCAGGACGTTTCCTCTCTTTCTCTCATCATATATCATTCCATCTCTGCCCAGCTCTAATTAACTTTGAAGGGTTAGGCATCTAGCAAGTGTTGAGTTTATCATTTATTGAAATCAATCTCTTTCTGCAAGCTTGCTTTCTTCTTCCTCGCAGTCAGCTAAACTCTGTCCAAACCCTGAATGGCTCCAGGCTGCACTAGCCCAGCGTTGATTGCATAACACAGCAACAGCCTGAAACGTTGCTGTGATAGATTGACCTCATCTGACCTGGAAATGCCAATCCATTAGAGAAAATAGCACTCCCCTCTGACAACAAATAAATGCAACCCCTACACTAGGGTAGAGCGGGCTGGAAAAACAAAGCAGCATTTTCCCATGGCAATGGTTTCACAGTCTGGAGCAGCAGTATTTGGAATGTCCTCTAATGAAGAGTTGTAATTAATATGCATGTGTTTTTGTAATGACCATACCTCTTCACAATTCCTCTGCTATACCTCTAGAGCTTGTAATTAATGGAGCTCATTGCGCTTGGTCGGTTATGCACTAAAAAAAGCTAAACTGTGGAATATCATCTTTTAAACTATGTATTTTATGGGAAGCCTCTAGATTTAATGAGACCTGCCTGATGGTGGGGAAATTGCTGTGTTGGCAATGATTTATGGTTGCACAAGCAACTTTTATGGCTGACAACTAAGGGATCTAAAATATACAAGTCAGATTAAACGAACAAAAGCTGTGCTGCCTTGCATGGCTGTGATTGTGTCCTCTAAAGAAACCTCTGGAATTTCCAGAGCTCTCTGAACTCATCTGTTATAACCAGCTCAGGTCCCTGGGAATCTAAATTGGTTTTGCCTTGTGTTTTGGGTACACTCAGAGCAAAGGCACAGACTTCTGGTCAGCTCTTTGCAGCAGGTGACTACTTAATAACTTGTAATTTCATTTTTAAAAAAACCTCATATTTGGAGGAAGTGGTGAAAAACCTCTTCTCATCTGGAGTCTGATGACACCCCAAAGCACCAAGGCACTTCGATAGTGGAGATGCCTTCTAGGGTCAGCGTTGAAGTGCTTGTGATAGACTGTTGGCAAACAGCGGTGAGCACATGCAGATGGAGTTGTGAGGCTTGGGCTGCACCTGTCATTCCTTACAACATGCATTTTGAGGTGTGATTGTTTAGAAAGGCAAAGTGCTTCTCTGTGCATGGAGCCTGTCATCTGAGGGCACCCCTCTGATCTGAACACTGGCCCAAAGGGAAGACCTGTGCTGGATTTCTCCTGCCCAGTGCAAGGATGTGGAGACCTGAAGCTCTCCCTTCTCAGGAAGGGTTATGAGCTAGATGCCTTTATCAGGCATAATACAATTAGCTGGGAAACACAGGAACAGTAGAAGGTAAATTTGAACAAGAGATTTAACTTGAGCCGGGATTATAAAAGGGGAAATTGGATTTTTATCCAATGATTCATATTGATGGTTCTTATAGATTTATGCAGAGAGATTTATTTTAACAGTGTCAAAGAGGTCCCTTTGTGGTCACAGAGGGTCTAATGTTGACTTATCTGGTACTTGATTTGGGCTGGCTTCGTGGACTTAGTTCTGGCTAATCTTAAACACCTATATAAGCCTCTTAAATGAGGAGCCATGTGAAGGTGGTGGAGAGAAATAAGGCTGGTCAGTAGCTCCCATAGGTTGAACTGCCTCTTGGAGAGGATCATTTCTCTAAGTTAGCCCTGTTGGGAGCCCAGGGTGATAAGCTTCTAACTTACTCTCCAAACACTTCAGAAATTATGAATATGACTGTAAATTGCATCAAGACTGCAGGCCAAAAGCAGATGGGAAGTGTAGTGAGGGAGGAGGATGTGCTGGCTACAGGAGAAGGTACTAAGTTCAGCCTGCCTATTTCTCTTGCTGGATTTCCTAGCTGAAGAACAAACATCTTTTATTTTGCAGCAAATATTCCAAGCAAATGGCATTAGTACCCATCTGAGACTGCCCTGGGGCATCAAAATAACAGAAGGGAACTGTTTGGCCAGCATCTTTCATACTGCAATGAACAGGATCTAAACAAATATTTCTGTGTGGTTTCTAAAGAGAGACTGCTAGGCAAGCACTGTTACACTGTTAAACAAGCACTGAGTGCTACAATAGGAGTAAGGCTGCCTGCATCTTCTCATTCTAGGCACTCAGTAAAATAAGTGTAAGAACTACTCTTTTTTTCAATCCCAGGTGTGTCTCCAGTCCAAACAGGCAGGACTTGATCACTCTGGCATAAAGCTTTATTTGCAGTGGGGGTGAGTGGAAATAGCCTCTCTGACCTGCCAGTGTGGTTCTGAGTAGTTCAAGCTTGTATCCTTTGAATCTGAAACAGTTAGTACATCTTTTAGAGCAAGAGAAATAGACCTTTTTTTACTTTTTTAAAAACTGTTGTCTTTTTGCTACAGATATTTTGAGGAAAGCTGGCCATAAAAATGCATCCTGTCTTTGCACAACGAAGGGGATGCTCACCTTTGTTGTGGTTTGAGCCTTAACTGCAGTTTAAGAGCTCAGATGGTAGCAAACTGAGAGTTCCTCCCCTGCTGCTGCCCCCCTCTCCCCTTTTCCCTGATAAGGAAAAAGGAGGGGGGTGGAGGAGAGAAGGAGGTAAATCTACCAAAAATAATCTGGAGTTGGTTTGGAAGTAGGAGAAGTAGATTTTTTAACAATATGTATCTCTATATCTATATATTTCACAGTAACAGGGAGGGTTTACAAGGGTAAGGAATAAGGATAAATAGGAAAATACACAAAACCAAGCCCAGATGGACTTGCGTTTCCCTGGATGTACCTGGATTTCAGTCCTTTAGAGAAGTCTGGATGCAGTAGGGAGAGGCCAGGCCTGACCACGTGGAGGAATCAGGAGACCGGCTGCAGTTGTTGGTCCTCTCGAGCAGGCGAGGCAGGGGAAAGAGCACAAATGGTAGCAGTGTTCTCCTTTTTATAGGCTTGCTGGACAGGAAGGGGGAGTGGAACAGACCACCTTTGACCCAGGCGACCCCTCCTCCTGAAAGGGGGAAACCAAGTCCCTCTCTCTTCACCTGGACCAGGTTTCTTTTGTCCCTTAAGGGAAGCAGGGCTCCCGCAGCCCTTCCCCCAGGATGGGTGTAACCCAGCACAACCTTTTAGAAATGTTTTCCATGAACAGCTGAAAAAAAAAACCTGAGATAACTTTTTGCAATTTAGAGGAAAAGTGAAGTATTTATATAAGTTCTTAATCCGTTGTGCATCGAGGCACTTTAATGATTCAGACAAGAACCAGACCTGAAACACGACAGTCGTGGTGAGAAGAATATGCGAGGGAAAGCCTGATCTCATTTACTTTTATTTGTGAGGTGGAAGGAAAAGTGGTTGAAATCTTCTAAGTTAATGGAATTGTGAATGTTATCTTGTGTGACCATGGTATCTTGGAGAACAGATTAGCAGCTGACTGGATCAGTTTGCTGGCAGAGCAGCAGAGTTCTTGAACTTTGGCTATCTTTGGTCACATACCCGCAGGAGACACATTGCAGCTGCGGATTGGAGGGGCAACTGCCCTCGGTGCTGTCCTTTCACCACTCCAACAGGCCAACTTCATCAGCAAGAACTGGTGATAAAAAACTTGTTTTAAGGAGCAATATTAATCATCAGCTCCAGTAAATGCTGGGGCAGAGGAGGGAAAGGCTTTTGTCTGTGCTTTAGCAGTTTCATCCACTTGGGCTCCCCAGAGCTTCTTCCAAAGCCATGCAGTTCCTAACATGTTATTTATTTATTTATTGTGGAGAGAATTTGCGCTGCAGGGCCTTGTCTGCTTGGTCACCCCTCAAGGAGAAAGAATGCCTCTCCATATGTCTTCACCAGAAGGCAGCCTAGGCTGACAGATAGGAATGAGATGATGCATTCCAAGAAATACTCAATCCATGGCAGTATAAATGAGTGGGGGGCGGGGGGGAGGAGTGAGAGAGACGGGGAGCCGAACAAAACTTGAGACAGATAGGAATGCCAATGAATGACATAACCCCTGCCAGTCCCCAGAGATGGAGATCTACAGGTCAGGCTGGGTCCACAGCAAGAGAATGTTTTTTGGTTTTTTTTTTTTTTTAAGAAACAATAAATTTGAGGAATAAGAAGTTGAACACGTTGAAAAGGGAAGTTGTAGATAGATCCAGATGACTAGAAACTGGCCAATGTGATCCCCATTTACAAGAAGGGTTGGATGGAGGAACCCAGAAACTACAGGCCAGTCAGCCTGACCTCAGTGCCAGGGAAAATTATGGAGCAGGTTATCTTGGTGGCAATAACTGCGCACCTGAAGGATGGCCAAGGGCTCAGGTCCGGTCAACATGGAGAGGCAGATCTGCCCTTCCTAAATCCAACCTGATCTCCTTCTGTGATCAGGTAACCCACCTGCTGAATGTGGGGAGGCCTGTGGATATGGTCTACCTGGACTTCAGCAAGGCCTTTGACACCATCCCCCACAGCAAACTGCTGGCTAAGCTGTCAGCTCATGGCTTGGACAACAACACTCTGTGCTGGGTTAGGAACTGGCTGGAGGGCCGAGCCCAGAGAGTGGTGGTGAATGGTGCCACATCCAGCTGGACGCCAGTCACCAGTGGCGTCCCCCAGGAATCAGTGCTGGGCCCCATCCTCTTTAATATCTTCATTGATGATCTGGATGAGGGCATTGAGTCAGTCATCAGCAAATTTGCAGATGACACCAAGTTTGGAGCAGATGTTGATCTGTTAGAGGGCTGAAGGGCTCTGCAGAGGGACCTCAACCGACTGTACAGATGGGCAGAATCTAATGGGATGGTATTCAACACATCCAAGCACTGGGTGCTGCACTTTGGCCACAGCAACCCCATGCAGAGCTACAGGCTGGGGTCGGAGTGGCTGGAGAGCTGCCAAACAAAGGGACCTGGGGGTGCTGATTGACAGCCACCTAAACATGAGCCAGCAGTGTGCCCAGGCGGCCAAGAAAGCCAATGGCATCCTGGCCTGCATTAGGAATAGTGTGGCCAGCAGGAGCAGGGAAGTCATTGTGCCCCTGTACTCTGCATTGGTTAGGCCACACCTTGAGTCCTGTGTCCAGTTCTGGGCCCCTCAGTTTAAGAAGGACATCGAGACACTTGAACGTGTCCAGAAAAGGGCAACAAGGCTGGGGAGAAGCCTCGAGCACAAGCCCTATGAGGAGAAGCTGAGGGAGCTGGGGTTGTTTAGCCTGGAGAAGAGAAAGCTCAGGGGAGACCTTATTGCTATCTGCAACTACATGAAAGGTGGTTGTAGCCAGGAAGGGGTTGGCCTCTTCTCTCTAGCAACCAGCACCAGAACAAGGGGACACAGTCTCAAGCTGCGCCAGGGGAGGTTTAGGCTTGAGGTGAGGAGAAAGTTCTTCACTGAGAGAGTCATTTGCCATTGGAATGGGCTGCCCAGGGAGGTGGTGGAGTCACCATCCCTGGAGGTGTTCAAGAGGGGATTGGACGTGGCACTTGGTGCCATGGTTTAGTCATGAGGTCTGTGGTGACAGATTGGACTTGATGATCTTTGAGGTCTCTTCCAACCTTGGTGATACTGTGAAATGTGTGAAAACTAACAGTGGTTTTACTGCCTCCTTGTAAACCAGCTCAGCAACATTCAGGAAGTAGTAGATAGAGTGGACAAAGAAATCAATAGAATTTTAATGGGGTGGGGGAGCAGGATTTGAGCTCTAGATCTAATGAAAAATGTGTTTGGATGCACATGTGGGAACTCAGGTGTCTGTGTGAATGGTAATTTGCTGGCCTACTTTCTGCATAGTAAAAATACTTTGGTTAATGAAATTCTCTCTGTGCTACCAGCCCATTGCAGACAAGGCAGTGATTTGCAAATAGATGATCAGCTATAAGCCTATGTGGAAAATAAATTTGGTTGATTACATCTGCAGCCTGGCCCTTAGCTGCTGCACCTCCAACATGAGAGCTGCCGTGCTCTGGTAAGGATTCCAGGTGAGAAGCCAGCTCTGTTTGGCAACGAGCAAGAGAATCCTCTTCATGAGTTCTCAGTCTCCAGCACGTTGTAGAGCAGATTTTATCTGTAAGTCTGCAATTTATCCCACAAACCTGCAGCTGATACTGTGTTTCTGGCCCCTCTGAGTCAGCAGCATAGAAAACCAAATAGAAACTCTGTTCTTTATGTACCTAAAAAGGGTTAGATTAGCGGTAGTCTGCTTCAAGCATCCTCTTTCTTGAGCCAGAGTTTCTCTTCTCTTCCCTGTGTTTTAGTGGTGAATGATATTTCCCGTTCTTCTCTTTCTTTTGATTGTTTTCATCTTTATCCATTCTTGCAATCCACTTAATGTGCTGTCAAAAGACTGCTCACCTAGATCTTGGAGAATTAAAATCACTTGTTAAGTATTTCATTTGCAAGAATGAATGCCAATGTTTAGGTTCAGTCTGGCTGAGGTCTGGCTCTGGTGGTGTTTGTTCACCCACCTGTGCTAGGGACATTTCTCTCCGTGTCCCTCAGCAATCCAGTTCACCTCAAATACTTCCCCCGAGACACTGGGACAGTTTCCCAAGTCTTTTGCTGGGGTAATGAATGCAATCGGGTCAATGAAGAGCCATAGGCAAGAGTGCTGATGTGGGGCAAAGGGCTTAACTGAGATGTTGGGAAGGCAGAGTGCCATGAGGGGTGAAGGAGACAGACCTCTTTTGCTAGCCATGGGCTGTGACAGTCATCTAGCTGAATCCCTGCTATTTGTCCTTAGCAGCAGTGTTGTCATTTCACATCTAGCTGAAGTGGAGGAACCCATGACCCAATTACTTTGCAACAGCAAATGGCATTTGCAGGGTATTTGGACATGTCAGGATTCACTGTGGCTTGGTGACTACTTGTTAATTCCTTGGGTTTAGCTCACTTCAATCTAGTCAACAGAAGCAGACAGTTCATGCTAAAGTGGAACGTGGGCCACAAAATCAATGTTTTACTTCATTTGGCAGCTTAAAACCACAGGACATGAGAATAAGGTGAAGATCCCACAAAGCTAGGGCATTCTCAGGGAAGCAGCATGCTGCTCTGGACTAGTCTAGAATCTGTCAACCAGGAGGTCTTCTGTTCTCCTGTTTTGGTCAGTTGTGAGGGAATGTGACACTCTAGCTTCAGAGAACATTTTTGGTTATCCCTCTGTTGTTGTTTCTGGGTGGGTTTGAGGGCTATTTTTACTGAAATAATAAGGAAAAAGTAATTTTGCATTTTCAAACCATTTGTTCATGCTTCAGTCTCCCTGATTAACATCACTGGATGCTGCTAGACTTTGCAAGAAGCAGGTCCTGGGGAATCAAACTTTCCATAGGCTAAACCAGGCATTTTCCTCAAATCAGGGGGAATATCCCTGTGAAAAGTAGATTGAATGAGGCAAGGTCTTGACTTCCTGAGAAGAGCTAGTGAGAAAAAAATCCCATCTTTTCCCAGGAGTTTCACCATTATTAAGAGCTCCTCCTGTGCTTCTGTGTAGCAGTATTAACAAGCTCGTTGTGTTTTTATTCAGTCCCATCTCTGATAACACTCAGCCCTTGGGCAAATCCTTATACCCACTAAGCCTGTAGAAATCTTTGTAGTATTAGATTGTAATGAAGATGAAGTCAATGGGTTCAGGAGTGATTTATTATAAATTACTGTGCAGTAGTTTGGTTTTCTTTTCTCCTCAATACTCCTGTATAGTGGAAGAATTAAGTGAGTATAGTCCCAGAACAACCTTTGAGGGAAACAAGGAGGATAAAATAAGTCAACAATGTCCTCTGCTCTTTGCTACCGTTCCAGAAGGCTTGTTTGGAGGTGGTAGGGTTACCTGCTTTGAATTCTGGAGAAATACATTACAGTAGCACTCTAGCACAGGATGGTGCAGACCTATGTTGGAACTGTACATAAGCGGGAGAATACAAATCAGCTTTGGGATGAAAGCTCTTAAATCTGTTCTGTGCTTCTCATGCTGATTATCGTGGCCCCAAGGCATAGCTACAGAAGAAAGATGCACTCAGGAGGGTTACTTCAGAATTTCCACAAATCATTACTTGCTCGTGTGTCTGTATTTTTAAGTGTTTATAGGTGGATGGTTGGTGCCCTGGTGATGTACCTTTCAGAACTGCAGAAAGAGGAACAAGAGTGGACTCGCAGGTGGATTTTTATTAGTTTACCTTTTACAGTCCAGGTGACTCCTGGTTTACAAGCAGCCACTGTGGTACTGCCTTTAGGAAGCTTTTCATGTGCATATTTGGCTAGATTGGCACCTTAACATTTCCCAGTCATTATTAGGAAGTGTAGTATACCCTCTAAAGCTCATTCTGAAAGGATATCTATAATCAATGAACTGATTCTCCAGAGCAGTCTTGTTCTGCTGTTTTAATTAATGGCACGTTTGAAAGCAGAGCAAGCTGCTGCACAGCTCTGGCAACAGCTGCTGGCTGATTTTGCTCTGCTCTTTGCAGACAGCACCTTTCTGTAGTTGCATGAGCTCTGTATGTACTGCTGTTTGACCATCCCAAACATAATTATGTAGGATTAAAAGGGAAAATGAGAAGGATGATATATCCAGAAGAAACAGAGTGCTGCAATAAGCTTCAAAGTAAGTAAGATGAGAACTGCTTAATGTTCTTCTAGCAAAACCAAGCAGACCTCAGTGGTTGAGGGCTACCAGAGACTTGGAAGGTCTCTGAGCAGCACTAGAAACAAGATCCATGCACAGTGGGGAGCCCAATATTCAGTGAGACTGGAAAATAAAAGCAGTCTTGGCATGTACTTCCAGCAGAGGTGTCTACTTCAAGCTCAAACATCAGTGGAATCGCTGTTAATAGTACCCCTTTGGTAAAAATAATAATTCTTCAGCTGTGATTTGCTAATTTCACATCCATTGGTGAGCATTTCAGTGGGTGCCTGCTGGCAGAATTTTTTGATACTGAATCTGTTATCTCCCTGTCGAAGCTCTTCACTGGAGTCAAGGATTTACAGCACGAAAATCTCCAGTCTGCTGTATTTAAAACCTCGTGGAGTGTAGGGAGGGGCTTCATGCTTTTGGTCTTTTCTCTGAGAAATATTTGTTCCATACCCACAGTTTGAAGATTCACAGATTGCATCAGGTTGGAAGGGACTCTCAAAGGTCATCTTGTCCAACTCCCTTCGAGTCAGCAGGGACATTTTCAACTCAGGTAGCTCAGGACCACATCAAGTTTGACCTTGAATGTCGCCAGGAACAGGGCCTCAACCACATCCCTGGGCAATCTGTTGCAGTATTTCACCATTCTCATTGTGAAGAACTTCCTCCTGATGTCTAACTTAAATCTGCCCTGCTCCAGTTTCAAACCATTGCCCCTTGTCTTATCACCACGAGCCCTTCTCAACAGTCCCTCCACAGCCTTCCTGTAGGTCCCATTCAGATATTGAAATGCAGCTCTAAGGTGTTCCTGGAGCCTTCTTTCCTCCAGGCTGAATAATGCCAATTCTTTTAGCCTGTCTTCATAATCAAGGGGCTTCAGTCCTCTGCTCATCTTTGTGGTCTCCTTTGTACCTGCTCCAGCAGGTTCATATCCTTCTTGTCCTGGGGACCCCAGAGCTGGACATAGTACTCCAGGTGAGGTCTCACCAGAGCAGTTCTGAGTTGACTTTGTGTGGCTGTTACCTATAGGGCTTTCTTTTTTTATGATGACAAGCAGACCTGATTTACTGTAGATACTTTAGACACAAATGGCCCTGTTCGTCCCTCCCATGATATAATCTATTTTCATTAGCTTGTTGAAAGTTAATAATCCATTTTTTTCCTGAGTTACACCCCAGGCTCTTCTCTATGAAGCAGCTCACCACCACTCTGCCCCAAGCCTGTGTGGGCATGGGCTTGCTGTGGCCCAGGTGCAGCACTTGGCACTTGACCTTGTTGAATCTCCTAACTTGCTGCAAGGCTGTTTTTGTGATAACCTTGTGTCCCTCCCGTTGACACTCATTCTGATGAGTTTGCCAGGCGTGCTGCTTTGGGGCATGCTGGTGTTTGTGCTTTGGGTAGGAGCAGACACTGGGTTTAGACTAACTGACCAGCTTGTGGGAGGAAGATTCATAGGACCTTCAAGATCATATAGTTCCAACTGCATGCCATAGGCAGCGACACCTTCCACTAGCCCAGGTTGCTCAAGGCCTCATCCAGTCTCCTGGGAGGGGGCATCCACAATGCATGGTGGGACCTCTTGTTCACGTGGTCTGCGTAGCCCACATGTATCACAAGAGTGATTAAATTCCTGCTGTGTGTAATAATTGCTATATTGATAGAATGATGGAGTAAATGAATTTGTGTTTAATCTTCTGGATCTGGAAGAAAAAAACAAACCAACAGGTGCTTTGGGAATGAGAATATTTTTGTTCTTGTATTTAATTTGACACCACTCCTAGTAAATGGGTCAGTGATTTGAGGTGGTGTACTTGGGGCATTAAGTGAATTTCTGTATGCTCCAAAATCCATTAGCTTTTCTTCACTCCACTTTGCTTGCCCTGCCTTGAAGATGATGAAATCAGTTTGTGGATTTGTGGGGTTTTTGTGTTTGTTTATTTTTTTTATCCTTTGGAGATGGGCAAAATTTTGATTTGGCAGGGGCAGGAAAGAAAGTGAAGCAACATCCAGGCTGCTCTCTGAAAATATACAAATGAGTTGGAGAATAATATGGTATTGAAATGGTTTGATCTTGATGGGGCTCTGGTATGCCTGGCAGAGCCTGGCTTCTGCTAATACGAGTTTTCCAATATCCTGTTCTGCTTCTGCTGGCCACTTCAAAGTGAATTCTGTGGGAACTGAATTGAAGAAGGCTGATAGATTTTGCTGGCCTGAGAAACAGTTCATTTAATGCTTTTTACATAATTATGTAGACCAAGAAGTTCAGGAATCTCAAAAATAATTTCCAGACCGGTGCCACCAAGTATTAGCTTTGCTGAAGTATCTAAATGCCTTGGAGATTTATCCTACCCTAAAATGAAACCAAGCTGGATAATTTTGTGCTAGATACCATGGAAATTCCTTGCAGGCTCTTAGAATTAACTGTGTTTTGTCAAAACAAAAATGCTGAGATGAAATGATGTGATCTCGTCCTCTGCGGGACAAGAAACTCCTTTAGAATAAAAGATATTTCCAAATGAGAAATAACAATTGAAATGGCCCAGGGCAGGCATGAGATCCAAAGCTAAAGAAAACAAGCTCAAGGTGCCAACACCTGGTAATGTTTAGGCAGAAGAGCTATGTGGGGAGCTGGAGAGAGAAGGTAGAGCCAGGCTGCATGGTGGGACTGGGAGTCTGAGCTCACAGCAGCATGGCAAGCAGCCTTGACTGCTTGGCCTTATGAGCTGCTGCTGCTCCACTGCATTTCACCCCAACCTGTTTGTCTCCCCAGGAAGATGCCTGTTTTGTTGCATAAATGTAAGCCAGCAGAGAAGTGCTCTCTTGATTTTCAGAGGCCACTTTAGCTGCCTGACCCCGGCATTTGCATGGACAGAAGATTCATGCCTTAAGTAGGGGCTGCTGGTGCACTAATTATGTAGTGATGGCAGCCTCTGTGTAACAGCAATTTTCACTCAATTACTCAGTGCACAGTGTCACTATTAGAACCCAATTAATTCTGAAAACATTCTAATTTAAAAGAAGGCAATATGTTGCATTTCTGCAAGTTATCTGTGGCGTCGTGCTGGTTGATTTGGCTAACTCCCCTTAGAGCTGTGTTCCACAGCGATGCAAACAAACCCGTGAGAAGAGAATCATAGGATTGTTTGGGTTGGAAGAGACCAACCATCAACCTAAGACCACCATGGCCATTAAAACATGTCCCAAAGTGCCATCTCCACACATTTCTTGAACACCTCCAGGAATGGTGACTCCACCACCTCCCTGGGCAGCCTGCTGCAATGACAGGATGACAAGACAGGGTGACAAAAAATGACTGCTTCTGAAGTTGGGCATTGTATGACTCTCTCAGACCCATAAGATGCAAGACTGTAGAGGACATCTTAAGGCAATATTTAATTGGAGGGTGGTGTTCTGCTATGCCTATAGTTTAAGGTGCACATAAAAGAAAACTATCAGCTAAGGTTAGCAGACCATTAAATGAAAATTCAATACTCAATTTCCATTGGTGATTTAGGATTATGTTTCACTCATAATGACCAGGGGTTTAACTAAAGGTCTTTCCTGAAGAAAGAACATGGCCATGATGAATATTAACAATAGGCTGCTAACTTACAGCTTCATTGTGTTGAAGGGAATTGCAAGCTCAGGGTGTAATATATAAGTAAACAAAATATGTAGCTCCGAACAGTGGACTAGCTTTTCCTAAATCTAATCAATTCTAGCCAAAAAGAAAGAAAGAAGTTTGTATTACTGATACTTTGTTGCCACTGATAGCGACTTCCCGTTTGATGCATCAAAGAGAATTTGATTTTTGGCCTGAATGTGAGGCATCTGCTAAGGTAGCAGCGGCTGAGCAGGCTCCATGCTGTTTCCTGGCACTTGATCCAGCTGGTGAGGTGCACACCTGGCAAACCCAGATGCCCCAGTGAGCATGTGTGTGTAGCAGCTGGAGAAAAAGGGAGAAGTGTTGGTTTGGGAGGACTGCTGTTCCTTCAGCCCTTGGGGAAAGCAGAGGATTGCTGGCCCTGGCACCTCTGGTGTGTCCACAACTGACAGGTGGCTTTGGGATCAACATGGAGTTGTTGCCATGAGAGCCTTCCCTTGGGAAGAAGCAAAGAACACCTGGCAGCCTGTGGCTATGAAGAAATGAACTGGGAAGTGAGCAAACTGCTAACCTTCTGCCTGGCCTTGATGTAAGCAGCAATGACAACCTCTTCTCTCCCAGATTTTGCTGTCACTTGGTGGTGAGGTTTCCATCTGGACTCTGTGAGATGCTTTTAGATTTAAACTGACTGCCTGGAAGAATTTGGTGAAATAACTCCATTTGCAGCAGTCCAAATTGCACAGCGCTGTTACCTAGTAAACTCTTTAAGAAATACTTGTGAATGTTGAGTTATTTGTCATTGGGGTTTTTTGACTGGAAGAAAACATCTCAGCTCTTTTCCACCCACCTATTTCCATGCTAAGGTCTGCATGATTTTTCTGTTACGATAAGTTGATGCTATTACCAAACTTCCCTTCAGCTGGGGAATAGAAATCCAAGGAATTTTATGGCTGCTACACAAAACCTCATGTCTTGACTCCTAGGTCTCTCTTACGAGGTTTCTGTGTCAGCACCCATCACTGGAGCTTCTTGTAGCACCCAGCATGGAAGTATTTAACTGGCACTATGAGAATGTAGTCATTTTAAGAGAGATGTAGAAGCAAACATGTTTAAAGTATACCCAGTGGACAGAGAGTCAGATACTCATTAACAGTATCTTCAAACCACAATCAGTTAGCCTTGGAGAACATGTTTTATCTTGCTGTCAGCCAACCTTTCTGCCCAGAAGTGATTTGCACTCTTGCTGAACAAAGTTGGTAGCAGAATGGATTATTACTTGTTATTACAAGTTTGAAAGTGATCTGTGGCCCTGAATTTAAAGGGAAAAAAACACACCAACCAAGAATCCCTGGACTCAGGGACAGCAAGCCTGGAATTTAGAGCTGAAAGCGAAGAACATTAAAAGGTCAGGGCTATTGAAAGTTGCAGCATTAAGATTATGTCATTGGGTAATAAATCTTTATTGTGAGAGAAGAGGCAGGAAAGTATACCTGGGGACCTTCCATTTGCTTTCTGTAATGCAGAAACATGTTTAACCTGACTACCATCTCTTAATGGTAAAAAATAGCACACCTCAGTTATTACTGTGGGGAAACAGTGATTAGAGGAAAACATAATACACAGTGTGAAGTTCTGCAGCTGTCATGATCACGGCATCACTGCTGCTTGGCTCTAATGTTGTTAGCTGTGATCGAGCTGCGAGGTGTCTGCAGAAAGGAGGGCTAGGAAGAAGGGAAGATCGACAGCGTGAGCGGCTGCTGGCCTCATGGAACAGGCCTATAGGAAGTGGCTGTGCAGGATTGTGATCCTGTTTCTGCTTTAGAAACCCTCTTGTGGCTTGCATGCCTGCACTCTTGGCCTTCTCACAAAAGATGGAAGTTTGGTGTGTTTGAGGATTATTTAATTTTATCTTGTAGAGGTCCAGCAACACAATGGCTCATGGAAGTGGTGAGTTCTCTCTAGTTTGTGTGATGCCAGTGCATTGCTACAAAGGTATCTTGTGTGGATGTGCAGGTGATGGGAAGGGTGCTGGGGCTATAACTTCCCAGCTTGCTAGGCAAGAGAGAAGCTGGCATTTTATGCATGGTGGATGCCTGCTTGTTGCATTTTCCAGCCCTGTGTATCAGGCAGAACTGGTTTGCATTCTGATTGCAAAGCTGCATACCTAATCGGGAAGCAACCCCCTTGAACTTTTCTCCCTAGTTGTGCTCAGTGCACAGTTGGTGTTTGTGTAGTTCTGTTTACTCATTAACATGCTTTAATAACATGCTAACTATCTAATTTATATCTGAATTCATTAGATGTAGTAGGGATGGCATGGAATATTTTGTACAGCCAACACTTGACGTCTCTCTGTCCTTAGCTCTGCAATTTAATTCCAGTATGTTGTTACATTTTCATGAAGAACCTGATGAGAGCACAACACACTCAACAAAAGCTTCTTGGATTTTGCTATTTAAAGGTTATACTTGAAGAGTTCTGTTTTCCCACTTTAAATAATGAACAGTAAATGAGGGCATATACATCTTTGTTACATGATGGTTAATTGGCATGGTTATCAAGTCAGCTTTAAAGACAATTTGTGACAGTGTTAAGTTAGTCATAGCAAGTAGGAGGTGGATTTGTGCTCATAAACTCTTCTTGAGGGAGGAAAAAAAATCGATCTGGGGTGGAACGATCCATGAGTGAAAGCTGAAGGTTTTCCTGAAGAATGTACTTGGGTTTCGCCAAAGGAAGACTGACTCAGGGCAACTCAAAGGCGGGATGTAAACACACTGTGCCTAAAGCCTACAGTCAGCATTCCTTCCTGAGTCACTTTGGAAGATGTGGGATGAGGTGTGGGGAGGTGTGTGTGGGGTTTGTGTTGGTTTATTTTTGATATAAGTCTGGCAGCTCTGAGCTAACCCCGCTGCCGTGGAAGGGGAGAGCCTCCTCTCCACATGGCCAAACTCTAATCTCTGTATGACTTCAGCTTTGGTTGGTTAGCCATTGGATGGAGTTGTCCTCCTTGTCTATGTTGAGGTGAGTTTAACAGCAAATGAGTAGCAGTACTGCACTTGGCCCGTTCCTTTTAAAGAGTATTGAATGCTGCTTTTTAATTTGGTGCAAGCATCTTCAGATCTGAATTGATACTATTCCCTGGAACTAGTATGATTCAAGTGTCCCGTTCTGTGTCTGGACTGAAACACTACAGTTACTGACTTAGCTCTCTCTTCAGTCCCCAGCTTTAGGTATTGATGGCAATTAAAATGCATGGTAATGTCAAACTGGTGAATAGCTGCAATCTAAAATGTCAGTTATCCTATTTTGAATCCATTTGAAATAATAAACGAATTAATCAAGCCGCGAAGCTCCAGCTAAACAGATGTCTGTGATGTAAATGGATAGGAAGAATTAGTGACATAATTCCTACAAGGATTTGTCAAGCCTCTCAAGATCTCTATACCTTCGCTGTTAAGTCTGTTAAGGCTTAAGATTCGGGCACGGCACAACCAGGTTCGGCTGTGTCTCTGCACGCCGGCGTTGCTGCGTGAGTTGGCAGCAGGCTGTTGGGCTCTGTCGCAGAACGCTGAAGGAGATGCTGCTTTGGGTCCTCCAAGCTGCTCCTGGGGCACAGAACCTGGCTGTTAGTTCCAAGGTCAAGCCCCCTCCTCCGTGTTGGAAGAGGATAGTTGAGGTTTGTGAGTTTGTTGTGGGGTTTTGTTGTTTGTGGCTTTTGTTGTTGTTTTCTTTTAACTATTGTTCTACCTAAAGTACTAAGCCGTGCTAATGATGGTCTCCTTTTAGAGTCAAAAGCGGCGAAGTGTTTTTAGCACGGCAGAGATAAAACCCAGCAGCTGCAGGAGCAGGGTCTGAAGTGAGCAAGTTCTCTCTTCTGGTCAGTCTCCAGCAGCAGGCGGGGAGGAAGCGCTCGCCCTGCGAGCAAATTGGGATGCGTTTACAGGCATTTGATCTGTGCTCAACTGGGGTAACCATACAAAACCTCTTCTATTATTAACTCTGCCTGCTTCAAATAATTCCAGACCAGCCATATCAAGCCACTTTGTGATACAGCTTGCCTACAAGATTAAATTTTCAGCAGCTGCGTTTTAATTGGGTGACAGTTCAAAAGCATGCTGTTGGCTTGTGCTTAAGGAATCCAGATCTGACTGCTTTAGAACTACCTTGTGCTTGGAAATGCACCAGCACATCCAGGCTGTGATCAGATAGCCTGGGTGCATTCTCTTGCCTAGCTAATGCACTCTATAACTTCAACAGCTACGGGTGGGCTGCCTGTCTAATGTGCAAGAACCAGGGCAGCATAAGGACATTGAAATGTTGGAGCAGCTCCAGAGGAGGCCATGGAGATGATCAGAGGGCTGGAGCTTTGGAAATGATCCTCATCACTATAACACTTTGTGGTTTTCCAAATAGTTTATCTTCGTAACTGTGCTCTGAGTCAGAAAGGTGATGATACAAGGATTAAAGTACAGCCTATCCCATCCGAGACATGTCCATAAGCAGGACTGCTCCATGCCCTTCACAGTGAGCAGAACACAGCACAGGCACAGCAACCTCAGTGACAGTAGATTGCTAATAATATCTAAAATATCTCAAGTCAGATATAAGCCCCCAAAGCCCCCAAACACACACAAATCAGAGGAGTCTTGTGATTCAGTGGCCAAGTTGCTCCTCTTTCCCAACAGCCTGCCTACCCAGCCAGTTTCCCGTGTCTGTTCTGCACCTGACAGGTTTAGAGTTCTGAAATTCTGGCTTTGTCCAGCCTTGGGAAGTGAAGGTTTAGGGCAGACCTCATCAGCATGGACCAGTACAGAAAATGTGGCTACCAGGAGGATGGAGAATCCCTTCTTACATGGAGTCACGTGGAAAAGACAAGGGGTGATGAGGACAAGTTACTGCGAGGTTGTGGATGCCTCCTGCCTGGGCATATTGAAGACCAGATTGGAAGAGGCCTTGAGCAGCTGAGTCTAGTTGAGGGGCATCTCTGCTCATGGTAGGGAGGTTGGAGTAGGTATCTCTGAGGTCACTTCCAACCTGAGCCATTCTAGGAGTCTGTGTTCCTGCCACTATTAAGACCTGCTCTTACTGTGCTATGTCAGACTGTAAATTCTTGTTGTACAACACTGTTACGTATTTTAATATTGTGAGATTATCTGCTAGATACCATCCTTATTAGATAATAGGCAGAGTATTTATCATGCTTAAATGCTTCAGCTACCAATCCCCAGCGTGTTTTTATCAATATATACAAGTGATAAGAAATACAGGGGAGAGCAGAAATTCAGCAGAGAATCACCATTGCAGCCATTCCAGAGCTCCTAATATTTTTATCCATTGTGAAAGGTGATTTGCTCTGAAATGAAATATTTATCTTGGATAGTCTACCTCACAGCAGTAACCCTTCTTGAAAATACTTTCAGATATCATCTCACTTATTCCTCCTTCCTCCTCTCCTTCCCCTATTAGATCTGAGGCAGAGATATTTGTTCTCCTCTCAGTGCAGACTGCTGATGTGAAGAGTCCCTGTTCTGGGTACTGCACCATGCAGGAGGCACCCTGATGTTTTCCTACCACTGAACTCCATTCAGCACAGCAGTACTGATAGGCTGGCTAAAATACCACTGCTGAACCAAGACAGGAAAGGAGGAGGATGCTTAACAAGTTGTGTTTGAACTTGTTTGTGCTCAGTATTCAGGGAGAGAGATATTTGACAAACAATCTAAGGAAGCCTCCTGTAACATTATCTCACTGGCTCCCTTCTAAGCACTGGACACTGCTTTCATCTGAGCAGGAAACTTAAATGGTAAAAACAACCCTGCTGTATAAAAAAAGCCTTTCAAAGGCTATTTGCATTGTTGTGAGGGACTGAAATCTTGCATTTACAGTGCAAATAGATCTATTCACTCAACACTTGGCTAGGAACACTCACACCAACTATTTAGATATAAAAAGGATTATTTTTTTCCCCAGTAAATGATGTATTTCTAGTTTTCCCATTTTACTGGCTACCTTTGGCATGATTTCTCTCACTGTCTCCTTTATCCTCTAAATCCTGGAGCGTTCATCTGTAATTCAAATAGTACAGGGCACACAGGTGATGCACGAGAGTAATCCTCACTCATCTTGCACTTAACATAAATACATCCAAATGCTGTTTGCATGACATACCTTAGGTCTCCAATAGGAGTATAGAAATGAGACCAGAGAAATCAAATTCCCTCCAGATCTATGAAAAAGAGCATTTTATCTTGATCATAATATATCATAGAATGGTGTGGGTTGGAAGGGACCTCCAAAGGTCATCTAGTCCAACTCCCCTGCAGTCAGCAGGGACATTCTCCACTGGGTGCTCAGGGCCTTGTCCAGCCTGACCTTGAATATCTCCAGGGATGGGGCCTCAACTACCTCCCTGGGCAACCTGTTGCACTGTTCCACCAGCCTCATGGTAAAGAACCTGTTCCTAACAGTAGAGAGTCTTCTGCCTTGAAGACAGATGGCTGAAGAAGGATATATAAAAGATCTGTCAACTGTACCTAGTTTGAAGAAGCAAAGATCAGCAGATCCTGCCCCTTCATATGATGGACTAGTGGTTGTAGAAAAAGATCTGGTGTGCTCAGCCTTAGCATTTCACTTCCTCACACAATGTCCAGCTAAGCAATACCTTCTGTCCCACATGCACATTACATCTAGTACAGAAAGTCCCTAAGTCACAAGTCAAGGGAGTCTGGGAGAACATTGTGGGGAATTATCCCTGCACCTCTCTCCAGCTCTTCCATGAGCATCCACACTAAAAGGGCAGGAAGCCTTTGGTGTCACACCACAGCTGCAAGGCTAGAAATATAACTGGCTTCCCAAGTTCAAATGCAGCCAACCATTATTGTTTCCCCTTCATGCACTTTGTGAGAATTCAAGCCCCACTTTGTGCAATTAAACATAGTTTCCCATCCCATATTCTGGGTTTATTTACAATTCATATGTTCCTAGAGCTGTGTGGGCAGGGCTGCCCACTTCTTACCCAAATAAAGCAAAAAAATGGAAGGTCTACAGCAATTAGTCAAGCTAGAGTGCCAGCACTTAAATGAACCATCTGTTCAAAGGTATAGAAGAGCAGAGTGGTTTTGAGCCATAAGGCAGCTCTCTCATTTCTACAACACCTTCCTGTGATTCATATATCCAGCCTTGGCTTGGGAAGAGAAAGAGAAAGGGCTCTACTGTCATCCTCTTCTGTCACACAAAGACACAGCTCTGCAGGCTTCCTTTGGTTTGTGGGGATCCTGCTTTTGGCAGAGTGAGGCCATACCTGGATGCTTGGCACAAGGGAGGAAAAGCCACCCTGAAACCGTCCAGAATGCACCAAGCAACTGCCATGCAAAAATCAAGGCAAAGACAAGGGATTTATCACAATATTTCACCATGGCACAATGGCATTCTTCTTGAAGGAAGAAACTGGGCCCTGTCCTACTGCTTGACTGCAGCTTTTATTTAGGATGGGCAGAGGAAGCAAAGGGTAGGAGATTGCTTTTCTGCCTCCTCAGAAACAGATCTAAAGAATGACTACCTCCAGCATCCAGTTCTGAAAGTATTTTATTAGTACATGGCTGACATTTACACATGCCAAGGATGAACATGCTCATTATGACTGTTTATTAGACAAAAGGCTACTAGTAGAATGATAATTAATCAGTTGGCATTGATTGAAATTCTTGATGAAATGAAGCATGAGCTGTTGAAAAATAATTGAATGTAATCACAAAAGCTCATGAGTCACCCACAGAAAGCACATTTATTAACCTAGAATTTATAACTTATATATTTTGTCTAGCTGTTTTTCTCCTCTTGGATCCTCTCCTCTTGGGTAAAGAAAAGACAGATGTTTCTAGAGCAAATCTGAAAGGAAGAGACCTCTGTTCATTATCTCCTGGAATAGAAGAATGGGACTTTGCAGATCTCTTTTACTGAGAAATTCAAAAGGGCTTTTATAAAGCTTTACTCTGCTCCTCTTTACTCTGCTCTGGTGAGACCCCCACCTTGAATACTGCCTCCAGTTCTGGTGTCCCCAGCATAAGAAGGACACAGAGCTGTTGGAGTGAGTCCAGAGGATTTGAAGGCTAGAGTACCTCTGCTATGAGGATAGACTGAGAGAGCTTGGGTTGTGTAGTCATGAGGTCTGTGGTGACAGCTTGGACTTGATGGTCTTTGAGGTCTCTTCCTACCTTGGTGATTCTGTGATTCTGTTCAGCCTGGAGAAAGCAGGACATTAGAACTGCCTTCTAATAGCTGAAGGTTCCTACAGGAAGGCTGCAGAGGGACTTTTCATGATGGTGTCTAGAGACAGGACAAAGGGAAATGGGGATCTTAGGAAAGAAGGGGTCTTAGGAAGAAGTTCTTCAATACAAGGGTGGTGAGACTCTGAAATAGGCTGCTCAGGGAGGTTGTGGATTCCTTCTCCTTGGGGGTGTTGAAGTCCAGGTTGGAGGAGGCCTTGAGCAGCCAAGTCTAGTTGAGCAGTGTCCCTGCCCATGGGAAGGAGGTTGGAGCAGAATTGTTTTGGCTGACAGAGACCTCTAAAGATCATTGAGTCCAACCATCAACCCATCACCACTGGCTAATAAACCATGTCCCCAACTACCATGGCCATATGTTTCTTGGACACCTTTGGGGATGGTGACTCCACCACCTCCCTGGGCAGCCTGTTCCAATGCCTGACCACTCTTGCAGTGAAGAATTTTTTCCTAATATCCAATCTAAATCACTTGCTTAATGTCGTATTTGTTCAGCCATCAGTGCCATCCTCTCATCAGCTTTCCTGCCAAACTCTAAATTAAATGGCTTTACTTTTCCTTTTGCCTTTTGAGAGCTTAGTTTATAAATGGGTCAGTTGTCCCTGGAGGAAATGACAACAGAAGCCAGAAACTGCAGAAAAAGCAGGGGCTGAGTGACCTGGGAGGTCAGGGGCCTTTGAGAGGCAGCAGAGAGAAAGCTGTGGGGGCTGAGGTGGTGCTAGGAGATCAGGAAGAGAAAGGGCAGCAAATGAGTTGAGGCCCAAGGAAACCTGCCAGGGGAACAGTGGAGAGGGAGGAAGTAGTTCAGGGTGCTAGGGCTGTCACTGTCTGCATGCAGCTGTCTGCCCGCTGCAGGGCAGAAAGAGAAATGAGCTCAGCAGTTGTCTCACTTTGTACGTTGTTCCATTTTTGTTTGCAGTGGTCACTGTAGAAAACATCTTGAGCAGGATGTCAAATGTGTAGACTCTTCCTATCTACCAGAATTCCTTCATGCATTTCTAAGCAAGACTTTTTGTCTACTTCATTGCTATGGGCTCACTGGTCCAAAACTCTCTGGAAAGAGATGTTAGCACTTCTGTGTATTGGATTCCTGTGCCTCTGTGTTCTCCCATCCATAGAGAGTACTGCTTCCTTAGCATCTGGTGATACTACAGGTTAATTTTCTGAAGCTCCCTTCAAATCTAGTCCTAAAAGAATCATAGAATTATAGAATTGTTTCAGTTGGAGAAGCTCGTGGAGTCCAACCATCAACCCAACACCACCATGGCCATGATACTCTGTACCCAAGTGCCATGGCCACACGGTTCTTGGACACCTCCAGGGATGGTGACTCCACCACCTCCTCCTGTCACCTGATGCTAGGAAGAAGAGAGCAATCTCCTTCCTTTCAGGAAGCTGTAGAGAGCAATGAAGTCAAATATAGTTGGTGTCAAATTTTCAAGCCTAATTTTTAGGTTTCATTGAGCTACAGTCTTATAGTCAGCACCTGCATATGATGGCTGCTCTCTGGAACCACTGAATCACTTCTACACTCAAAGAATCAATAAGATCCTGGAGTTCATGATTACATTTTCAATTTCTGTCCAAGTGAAAGCATGTGATCCCACAGGCCCCAGATTTCAAAAAGCCACTGCATTACATCAAATCCCAAGAAAGCAGATTGAATATAAATAACAAAGTATTTTAACACAGCTTTGAAGGAGGGCAAAAGAGTCTAGAGATTTGTTGTTCACAGTTGTTCAAGCTGTCACTCAAAGCTCTGAGGAGAAATGCAAGCACAGTGACATGAGCGCAGCAGTGACTTGGGTCTACTGAATAAAACCTGACAAGAATAAGGAAAGAGAGCACCTTTTAACTGTAAAGGTCTGTGGAAAGGTAGGAACCACTTCCACAGGTCCATGTCTGTGGTTAGCAACAGTACAGGTGAATTCTTAGTGGTGCACCCACTCTGATGGGTTCAACAAGCTTTGGAGTAAGATCCTCTGAAGAAAATTTTGTGCCCCCATAAAAAATTCAGACCTTATTTTTTCTGACTTCCCTTGTATTGTCTTGGTTTTCAGACCAGCTGTTGCAGTTTCATGGCAAACAATTCATTGTTCTCTCTGTGCTGTCTAATCAATCAGCTTTGGACACTGTTCAGCCACTGCAGGAAAGTCTGCTGGAGCTTTAACTGCAGAAGACCTCTTGCACCAATAGAGAATAACAAGAGGAAGGGGAGAAATTTGACTGGTGTCTATGTGCCACTTTGATCCAGCTAGAGTATGACCAACATGCATCTCTGCAGACTCCTCTGTGGGATGCTTTGAAGCATCTTTATCATTTTAAATGTGTTCTCTTAATTGGAAGAGACAGCACTCCTCCTGAAATCAGGAAGAACCCCTCCTCACACCTTCACTGTGTCAGGCTAGTGATCTCCTGTAATCTCTGCAATGCTAGTTTCATTATTTTCTCATTAAAACACTGATTAGATCTGCATCTCAAGCTATAATCCATGGGGATCCAGGGAAGGTTAAACAATTGGGATAAATAAATCTGACAGAACAAAGACTGCAGAGAACATGAGGTGCCCTGCACCCCATGTACAATTTAAAAGCTATGTGGAGCTCTGAATTATTTTCACTAGGGTTAGTCCCTGAAGGATCTTGTGGCTGAGCAGACATCAAACACAAAGCAACACAGACATAAAGTATATCTTGACAAATTTTTTTCTGTGGGATATTTCAGAAGGTTTTGGTTTTGAATTGTAAGATTTATGGCTGTTTGTTTACTTCATTTTCCCTCCCTGGCAATTCTATCATCAAGAAGTCTTAAAAAAAGAGATCATTTACCACAAATGATACTCTATAATAAATTCTGCCACTGGTTTTTGTCTTTAGAGAGGACACTACCTGTTTTGACAAAAAAAATCTGAAGGAATGAGATTCTGGAATGCTGTACCTAGCCAGGCACAAGTTCTCCCAACTTCTTTTGTTGACAGGCAGCTGAAGATGAGCCAGCAGTGTGCTCAGCTGGCCAATAAAATCACCAGCATCCTGGCCTGAAAGTGTGGCCAGCAGGAGTAGCAAAGTGATCATGCCCCTGTACTCAGCACTGGTGAGGCTGCACCTTGAATGCTAGGTTCAGGTTTGGGTCCATCACTACAGGGAGGTCATTGAGATGTTGGAGTGTGTCAAGAGAAGGGCAGCACAGATGGTGAAGGGTGTGGAAAAGAGGGCTGGTGAGAAGCAGCTGAGGGACCTGGGAGAAGAGGAGGCCGAGTGGAGACCTCATTGCTCTATGGCTTCCTGAAAGGAGGCTGGAGTGAGGTGGGGGTTGGTCTCTTCTCCGTTATATCAGATGACAGAATGGAATGGAATGGAATGGAATGGAATGGAATGGAATGGAATGGAATGAATGGAATGGAATGGAATGAATGGAATGGAATAGAATGAATAGAATAGAATGAATAGAATAGAATAGAATAGAATGAATAGAATGAATAGAATGGAATGGAATGGAATGGAATGGAAGGAATGGAATAGAATGGAATGAAGGAGGAAGACTAGAATGGCCTGAAATTGTGCCAGGGGAGGGTTAGGTGCACAATTAGAAAAAAATGCCTTTGCTTCTAGAGTGGTCAGGCATTGGAACAGGCTGCCCAGGGAGGTGGTGGAGTCACCATGCCTGGAGGTGTTCAAGAACCATGTGGCCATGGCACTTGGGGACATGGTTTAATAGCCATGGTGGTGTTGGGTTGACGGTTGGACTTGATTTCAGAGGTCTCTTCCAATCCAAACAATTCTATGACGCCATTATTCTGTGATTAGTGTGATAGAGTTCTCTCTCTTCTATTTGTTTTGTTAGGCAACTAAACTGAATATGGACAATTCTCATGTCCCTACTCAATGAGGCCAGGGAGGCTGTGGATTTCTCCTCCCTGGGGGTGTTCAAAGCCAGGCTGGGTGAGGCCATGAGCGGCTGAGTCTAGTTGAGAGGGGTCCCTGCCCATGGTGGGGAGGTTGGAGTAGGTTCCTTCCAACCTGAGCCATCCTAGGATTCTGTGATCTAATGTCTACCTAAAATCATACACTCAATTCTGTGTTTATTTTCCTAAATCACTTGATTCCTACTTGTCTGAATGGCATTACTATTGTTATATTTTGACAGTTGTACTTAATAGTGTTCTAATGTTTATATTTCTTACCACAGGGCTGTTTGTCTGGGGAAAACTAAAACTTTTCATTCCACATTCTGCTAAATTGATTGTTTGTTTAATATATATGTGGCATGTCTGTCAAAAATAATTGCAATGAGACTTTTTTTTTGATCTTAAATAGATTTGTAATAGAATTTGATTGAGGGAGCTGAGGTTGTTCAGCCTGAAGAACAGAAGGCTCTGGGGAGACCTAATAGCAGCCTTCCAGTACCTGAAGGTGCTACAAGAAGGCTGCAGAGGGACCGTTTGCAAAGGCCTGCAGTGACAGGATGAGGGGCAGTGGTTTGATATGCGAGAAGAGATTTAGATTGGATGTAAGGAACAAGTTCTGCACCATGAGGGTGGTGGAACACTGCAACAGGTTGCCCAGGGAGGTAGTTGAGGCCCCATCCCTGGAGATATTCAAGGTGAGGCTGGACAAGGCTCTGGGCAACCTGATCTAGTGGAGGATGCCCCTGCTGACTGCAGGGGGATTGGACTGGATGACCTTTGGTTGTCCTTTCTGATCCAAACTATTCTATGATTCTATACTTCATTTTATTCTAGGCAAGATCTTAATGTATAGTCATTTGGAATATTTTAATTGGGTGGTAAAATTAAAAGAACAAAATACATATTGCCTTGGATCCAAGCCTTTGGTTTTGTACTTGAAATGTTAAAGGAACTGCAAAACTGCTAATTTGCATCCCTGGGAAATACAGAACAGCTGAGTATTTGTGGTAAAAGGTCTTTAGTCCCTTACTGAAATTGAGGAAGTTGTTTCACATGTACTGAAGGACTGGTCACAGGTTCGATGCTTAGGTCAGCTTTAGTTTTAGAAAGGAGTTAATCCTGACCTTGAATACTATATGAACAGGATTACAGGAAGTCTTCTATCACAGATTTCCCCTTATGAATGTAGTTTTCAAGTTGAAAATCTGGGCTTTGTCTCTCAGTCACCTGTCAACACAAGGTACGGTGTTTTGTGCTTATCACACAGCAGGTACAAAGCAAGATGCAGATTATGCTGAACTGACTTTCTGGATACAAAATATTGCTGCAAAAGCACTTGGACATTTCCCCTAAATTACTCCAGAAGACAAACTGGATCAAGAGTATATGTCCTCTGAATAGTGAAACACAGAGATGGAGATGGGGAATAACATGAATGAACTGGCTTCCAGTACATCAAGGAGGCTACAAGAAAGCTGAAGAGAGACTTTTTACAAGGGCTTGTAGTGATAGGATCGGGGGGGGTGGATCAGAACTGGAAGAGGGGAGACTTAGACTGGGGATTAGGAAGAAATTCATGACAGTGAGGGTGGTGAGCCACTGGAACAGGTTGCCCAGGGAGGTTGGGATGAACACCTTGAGGTGTTTGACAGGTTGGATGAGGCCTTGTGGAACCTGTGGGAAGTGTCCCTGACCATGGTAGGGGTGTTTCAACTAGATGACTTTTAAAGTCCCTTTCAACCCAAACCATTCCATGAATATGGGGAAAGTGATGTGGCCTTTGGGAGCACTGAATGCTCTTTCCTGACTTTTTGTGCTTGTGGATGTGCATTGAAGTAAATACTGCTGAGAAAAGAAACCCTTTTTTTTTTTTTCTTGCTCTTTTCATAGTGGAACCATCTGTTTGAAGTGAGTCAACAATTGGGAAAGACTTTATTTCCCTACCTTTTGAGTAAAGAGAGGGCACAGGCTTTGGGACTCCATATTTATGGCCAATGCCCTTTTTGTAGCAGCCCTGGTTTTTCCTAAGCAGAGAAGCAAAATTATGTGGAGTTTTTTTTGTCAGTGTGCCTGGAGGACTTATGTGTTCAGTTTCCTCTGCCTTTTGCCTGCTTGGCTTGGTGACTGAAAAGCTACCTGACAAGCAAACCAATTTAGCATGGCAAATGAAAATCCCACTGGGAGTGCCAGTATAAACCTACACAAAATAAACAGAGAACACTTTCTGAAATGCTGAGAAAAGGTGCAACAAACATTCAGCCACTCAAGTTCCAGTAAAGCAGCAAAGTATGCCCACAGTGCAGGCTTGTCTGGGTTCCACATATCCTGAAAGAATCTTTTATTATCACAATGCATTCTGTTCCATCACTCCTGTATAAAGAATACAATTTTTCATCCACACCTAGGGAAATAAGTGTTTTGCTTGTGCACTGCCAGTACAGTGTCGTCCAGCACCTCCTCATTTCATGCTACCAAACACAGAAAGTAAATTACAGCAAGGAAAGGGGGCAGCCTCCTATTCTGTGCTGTAATTTGGCAGTGGGCTTTTGTATATGGGTAGACAGCTGCTGTTTATTCCTATCATGCATATTGCAGTGTTCTCAATTTTCCTCCCACATGAAGTTGTACTCTTGTATTCAGTTGAAAGGGCACTTAAAAAGCACTGTGTCACTTCACCAGTGGTTGTAGCCAACATAACAAAGACTGTGTATTTGCAGCCTTGCTGTACTGCATCAAAGATTTTTAATTTAAGTTAGTAAGCACAAAGGCCAGAAGGATGCAGAAAATCTGTTATGGCCTCTTATGTGACTTAGTCCATAAGTTATTGTTGTGTTGAGCCCAATTCAACATCTCATGGAATAGGTTGGGTTGGAAGGGACCTGAAAGATCATCCAGTTCCAACCCCCTGCCATGGGCAGGGACACCTCCCACTAGCCCAGGTTGCTCAGAGCCTGGCCTTCAATGCCTCCAGGCAGAGGGCTTCCACAGCCTTCCTGAGTGACCTGTTCCAGTGTGTCACCACCCTGAAGTTGAAGAAAAAAAAAAAAAAGAAGGAAACTATGTCTTGAAGTCTTCTAATTATCTCTTGGCAGTGTGCTCCACTGGTTGCTTTCCCTTCGTCTTAAGATCTGTGCCTTAATCCAGTTTGATTTTTGTTTGGATTCAGTATCCAAATGTTGGGGGGAATTTTCAACCCACCACATTTGCTTCCACCTAACTCATTAGAGCTTTTTTATTGCACATCATTTTATTCCTGGATAAGAAGCCTCTTTGCTCTTTTACTGTGGAACACACATCTGCAGAGTGCTTTGTGAAGTCCAGGAAGCAGTATTGACATGGTGGTGGGATGCTGCTCCTGATCTAATTAGTGTGTCTTCTGTCCTTCCCTCCTCCTTTTTCCTTTTTAATTAGGTTGGATGCAGCACTGTGCTGGCTTGGCTGTGCAGGTCCTTTAGGGAGCTGAGCTGGAGCCACATTGGGTTAATCGATGTAAAAGCAGGTTGGAGTGAAGTGCCAGGGGAAATTGTGCCAGGGGAGGTTTAGGTTGGAGATTAGGACAAATTTCTTTGCTACAAGAGTGGTCAGGCATTGAAACAGGCTGCCCAGGGAGGTGGTGGGGTCACCATCCCTGGAGATTATCAAGAAATGGGTGAACATGGCACTTGGGGACATGGTTTGATGGCCACGGTGGTGTTTGGTTGACAGTTGGACTTGCCCATCTTAGTGGTCTTCTCCCACCCAAAGAATTCTGTGTTTCTGTAATGGTGCAGTGCTGTGTTGGAGAATGATGACACCAGAGCACACCCAGTTATTCCTTTTGAGGAGTTAAACTGACTGAACTTGTTAAGTGCAAATGTAAGGCTGTTTTCCCAGCACTCAATTGGTGATCCACCATGATGGGTCTGTTCTTCCTGGACTTTCAAAAAGGTGCTGAAAGTAGATTTTAAATGTCTCATGCTTCATAAATCTGGAGAACCTGGGGAGCATGGCAGAAAGTAAAGTTTTTGGGCTTTGATCTACTACCTCTGGTGTTCTGTAGCATTACTTCCAGAAGAATGTTCTAGCTGCACCAGGGGAGGTTTAGGCTGGATGTTAGGAAGAAATTCTTCATAGAGAGAGTGATTCCCCTTTGGAATGGGCTGCCCGGGGAGGTGGTGGAGTCACCATCACTGGAGGTGTTTAGGGGGAGACTGGATGGGGTGCTTGGTGCCATGGTTTATTTGATTAGATGGTGTTGGGTGATAGATTGGACTCAATGACCTCAAAGGTCTTTTCCATCCTGGTTAATTCTATTCCTGTTCCTATTCCTATTCCTATTCCTATTCCTATTCCTATTCCTATTCCTATTCCTATTCCTATTCCTATTCCTATTCCTATTCCTATTCTATCTGTATAATCGGTGGCATGGCTGGGATGGGGGACATTAACTCCAGTAGTCCTAATTTACAAGTTTACCACTGAACTACAAGAGTTTGGTGTGACAGCTCAATCCTCTCCTCTCAAAGGAACTCATGTGGCAAGGCAGGGCTGATAGGCCTTAATGACTCCGTTGTTTCAAACAAGGTGTGACACACCTGGTCTGAATAGGCAAGGTGATGACCTTAATCGCTCTGGAGGAGAGCTGCTGGCCTGGCAGGATGTTGAACAATGAAGAGAAAGAATTTCTGTGGAAATGGGAATTCCTTCTTTCCTTATTTTAAAGCACTGCAAAAGTCTCCCAGAAAGGCCAATGGGGACACTGCACTGGAGCCCTCACCCCTCTGTGCACACCTCGCTCTACACATGTCCCTTCGTTTGGAGAGACCTTCCCCCTGCCAACTCCTGGGGTCCCGGTGTTGCATTTGCTCCAGAAGACCCTGCTGGGATGTGCACCTGCTACTAAGAACTTGGACTATGCCTGAGGAAATCCTTGCTGGATCCAAGGAGTGGTGATATCCTCTCTCTCTCTTTTTCCCTCTCCCTTTTCTTCCCCTGTTCTCTCTGCTCTGATCTGTTGCTGAGAGCTTTCCTTGGCTCTGGCAAACCCAATTCAGCAGCCATTTGGTGTTGTTTTGCTTTAATTTAGTCCAAGGGAATTTTTGAATCTCAGCCTGACCTCCCCTAATGCCCAGGGCTGGCTCAGGATCCGGGGTTGTGACATTTGGGCAGCAGATGATTATTATTACTGGTGTTATCCATTTTGCTGCATGGCACAAGTGACTTCTGCTAGAAATGGTTTAGGAAATGATTTTATCTAGTTGAACTTTGACAACGTTGTTGCAGTGACTTCCTTTCTTGTTTCCATTTACTGTCTTTCGAGAGTTTTCTTCTTGACGTGTGGTGGTGTTTTCTCAGAGAAGGGCTTTTTTATTCTCCAAACCTTTTATCATCTTAGATGTTTTTCTCTGAACTGGCTCTGATCTGTCCATCTCCTAAATGTGCTGCTCCACAACACAGGCGCTCTGACTGAGATCTAATGGGACTCGGATAATCGTGCTTATTTTACATACTCGGTGCTGTGACCTAAATAACATTCACTTTTTATGTGACAGTGTTTTATTGTTCACTTGTATTCAGTGTATTATGCAGCCTGACGCACAGCTCTGTCTCTCTGCTGCTCCTGCACAGAGTCTATTCACGGGGAAAATCCTAACGGCCGTGCTCAGTTTAAACTCGTGGCATCTTCAAGCAAAATCAGTTGATCTCAGTGGGAGTTGCTGGATTATGGCTGAACAAAGACGTCAGGATTTGGATCCCCGTTGGGTGCAGTTGTTTGTTCTTTTCAGCTGAAACTATTTGTCATTTGTTTCTGTTGAATCATCCTACAAATTGATTTAATTATTTTAGTCCCTCAAGGTCTTTGACATCTTGCATACCGTTTAGATGAGGTGTAATGGTTCTCTTTCCCCCTCTCTTTCCTCGTGCTTGGTAATAAGGATGCTGTATTGTATGATAAATGCAGCTTTTGAGGGGTCTGCTTAGTGGCCAAGCTTAGTTTCTTCATCATGAAAACTTGATGAAAAATCATGCCTGTTTTAGAGAGGTGGGGGGAAAAGCCCTTCAAAAACAAACCAAAAAACCTCCTTGTATCACACTTACTAAGTTAGGGACAAGTTAATAAAAAACCCCAACAAATTAAAATAAAAAAGCCCCTACAAACTTGTGTTCTTAAAGACTCCTTATCGTAGTATCATAGTATCAGTCAGGGTTGGAAGGGACCACAAGGATCATCTAGTTCCAACCCCCCTGCCATGGACAGGAACACCCCACATTAGATCAGAGAATCACTAAGGCTGGAAAACATCTTTAAGATCATCAAGACCGCTAAACCATATCCTGAAGTGCCACATCTACAGCTTCTTGTACATCTCCAGGGTTGGAGACTCCACCACCTCTCTGGGCAACCTTTTAAAATGCCTGACCATTCTCTCCGTAAAGAAGCTTTTCCTAATATTCAGTCTAAACCTCCCCTGGCACAACCTCAATCCATTTCCTCCCATTTTATTGCTGGTTACTTGGGAGAAGACACCAACACCAGCCTCACTCTTTTCAGGTAGCTGTAGAGAGCAATAAGATCTCCCTTTCAACAGCTGCAGACAATTTAGCTCGGTTGGTCCTGCCTCCTTTAACTTCAAGTGTGTATGTGTAGATATACATCATGATGATGACCTGGGAAAGACTGAGATAATTGTTCAAAGAAAGGTACCTTGAGCTGTGGGATGAAAGGGTGGAAGAGCAGCCTCTTTGAAGAAGAGCTCTACAAGTCTAGAGCTGTGGCTACTGTCCACATAAGTCCTGTTACAGCAGTTTCTGTGGTGGGATATAAGTACACAGAGACATCAGGAGTGTTACCAAACTGTCTGCTGTGGAGGCACAAGAATGAGAAAGAAAAACGCTGACAATTTGAATCTTGTTCTGAAGTGTTGTTACTGTCCCTTTTTTTGTCCCTTTCTACAATTCATAATTAAAAGGGGGAAAGAAAGGGAGGGGGAAGAAGAAAGAGAGAGGGGAAAAAAAATTTCCAAGACCTTTGGCTCTAATTAGATTTTCATTAAGGTTTTATAAAATCTATTAGACAGAGCCTCATAAGAAATGGGAGCACAATTCATGGAGATGATTAACAAATTGGCTTGATGAACTTATCTTGAACCTCTCAGACCCACTGTGGAGTTCTTACTACCCCGAAATGCTAGAAAGAACCACATCCAGTATGACAGTTCAGAGCACTGCAAGGAGTAAAAATGAGATCAGATGGTCTCAGCCTTGTTCCTGCTATTTTTTTGAGAGTGCACATCAACAAGCCATACTGAACTGTCACTAATTTGACAGCTGTAGCAGTGAAAAGCCCCATAAAGCCAGAATAAGACACTGGGATTTGTGCCAGCTGAAGGCAGTTTTACCTTGAAAAGACTGACTCTGGGTTGTGTGATTGAACAAGGAGCCTAACATGGCTGAGCTCTTATCTTTCATTTGCATGGGAACTGAAGAGAAGCAGCTGCTTGGTGGTGTTTTGCTATTTGTTTGCACTAGTGTAAATACCACTGCTGTAATACCAGACTGAGCTGCACAAGGTCTGCCAGCAGACAACCAAATCAAGGACAGAACTGCCAAAGCAGAAGGCACTATCAGATATTAGAAAAATGAGGGTGGGAGAAGGGAATTAAGAAATTGCTTTAAGTTTTGTGTCTGTAGGATGATCAGATTACAAGTTTTAAACCTTCAAATCAACTATATCAGAGAATCCTAGAATGGTTGAGTTAGAAGGGACCTGAAAGATCATCCAGTTTCAACCCCATGCCATAGGCAGTGACAACTCCCAGTAGCCCAGGTTGCTCAAGGCCTTGTCCAACCTGGCCTGGAACACCTCCAGGGAGGGGCATCCACAACGCTCCCTGGGCAACCTGTTCCAGTGTCTCCCCACCCTCACTGGAAAGAATTTCTTCCTGATTACCCAGTCAGAATCTCCTCTCCTCCAGCTTGATTTGTACTGTTGTATGTTAAGGTGACCAACTGCTAATGGTTCGCTGAGGATTATTTTTCTGCCAGCCTGTGTCTCTAGACTGGATCTCTGTGTGGCTGTGCTATTTGAGCAGTGAGGGACACAGGAGTGTGTGGCTGAGGAGAGATGGAGCCCTGGCAGCTATCTGGTAGCAGTGCTATTGAATGTTCAGTTACATTCAGCTATTTTCAGCCCGAGAATTAAAATTCAGCTATTTTCCCTACTGAGAGAGGGAGTAAACACCATAAACTCTCTTCCTGGCTGTGTTTAACTCCTAATGCAGCTTGCTGCATGGGATGTCTGCGGTGTCCTTTTCTCACCCATCTGTGCAGCAGTGTGAGGAGCAGCTCCCTTGCCGTTCCCCAGACTGGCATCTGTGAAAGGGAATTGAGCAGAGTGAAGCAGCTCCTTGTTCAGCCGTATGTCCCCACACGAGCCTGCAGAGCAGGAATCACAGTTTGTACTTAGCATTGTTGATTCTTGCCAAGCTCAAAGCATCTCCTTTTCAGTTGCTAGAGAGGGTTTCAAATGCTTCTAAGAAGCAGAAGCTCTGAAAACCACCCTATGGAAATGAGTTGTCCTGAATGGCAGCAGCTAGAAGAGTCTGTCCTTTTAATTGCCAGGCTCTGAGCTGGTGGACTGGATCCCTGTCTGGCACTTACTAACACACTGTGGACCAGCTTCTTTGGGCCATTTTTCCCCATCTCAATGTGAATATGGTGCTTGGATACCTCTTTACAAGGGTTTGTTGTGATAGGATGAAGGGGAATGAGTTCAAGGTTGAGGAGGGGCGATTTAGGCTGAAGATTAGGAAGAAATTCTTTCCAGTGAGTGTGAGGAGACACTGGAACAGGTTGCCCAGGGAGCTTTGTGGATGCTCCCTCCCTGGAGGTGTTCAGGGCCAGGTTGGATGAGGCCTTGAACAACCTGGTCCAGTGGAAAGTGTCCCTGCCCATGGCATGGGGTTGGAACTAGATGATCTTCAATGTTCTTTCTAACCCAAACCATTCTTCACTTTCTCCAGCATTTCTCTGCAGAAGGCAGTAGAATGCAGATAATGTAGAGAGTCTTGTCTCCAACCAGTGCTGTAGAAGATAAGTTGAATATAGTTATTTTGGAAACTCTAAATACATATTAGGAGGGGTTTTTTTCCCCTTCATAATATCAAGGTCAGAAATCTGCAGCCTTACAGTTTTTTTCTAAAGCTAGGTGTCAAATGTTAAGAAGTAGAAAAATCTTGGGTTGCCCTTGTAACCTTTAATGCTTCCATGTACACACAGAGCGAGAGAGCTATTTTAGTAGTATTTTAATTGCAGAATAACAATTTAGATTGAAATTTTGCACTTGAGAAAGGTTAAGAAATTGCACACAGCGAGGGCACACAGCTCCACCACGTTGGGACTTTCTTAAATGTGACTCTGCTGGAAGCAGACCTGGTAAAGGGATCATTTGTTAGTCAAATAAACCAAGCCTGTCCCCCTAGTGCTGTCTGCATTTGGTCTGGCAGTAAACTTAAATGTCTATGAAGATATGTCCCTCAAGGTTGTGCTCACTTAACTGTTAATTTAATATTAAAGTTTTCTGAAGTTCATTATTTATTTATTAAGGGGAAGGATGAGTCTTGAGCACTGGAATAGGGCCTAATGCAGAGCTGCAGTTGGTGTTGTTCTCAGGGTTACTTTTTCACTCCAGGAAGTGCCAGAACAGCAGTGTGGGCACACAGATGATTTGGCTCATAGCAGGGCCATGTAGCTCTTAAAATGGTGATATAAAATAGCCTTGTTCTCATGAAGAATTGTGCATCCGAGTTCTGAGGATCAATCCAAAGAGTTGGCAGAATGCATAATGTTCTCTTACTGGCCTGAAAAAAATGAAGGTTTGAATCGTAGTGGGGAATGTGTTGGGGTCATAGCTCTGTCTTCCAATTCAGGAAGGACATTAAACTGTTGGAGTAGGTCCAGAGGAGGGCCAGAAAGCTGAATACCTCCCCTGTGTGGACAGGTTGAGAGAACTGGGTTTGTTCAGCCTGGAGAAGAGAATGCGGCTCTGGGGAGATCCTTGAAGCAGCTTTCTGGTACCTGAAGGGTACCAGAAAGCTGCTCCCTTGGCAACCTGTTCCAGTATCTCACCACCCTCACTGGAAAGAATTTCTTCCTAATCTTCAGCCTAAATCTCCCCTCCTCAAGCTCTCAGCCATTCCCCTTGCCCTGTCACTGCAAGCCCTTTGAAAAAAGTTCTCTCTAGCTTTCTTGTAGCCCCTTTCAGGTACTTTAAGGTCTCCCTGGAGCCTTCTCTTCTCAAGGCTGAACAGCCCCAAATCTCTTAGCCTGTCCTGATAGGGGAGGTGCTCCAGCCCTCTGATCATGTTTGTGGTCCTCCTCTGGACCTTCTCCAGCAGCTCAATGTCCTTCCTATGCTGGAAGCACCAGAACTGGACACAGTGCTGCAGGTGGAAGATGTGAAATGACATTGCTTATATTGCTTATGGAGGGGTTCCATTGTTGCGCCTAGTTAAGAGACTCAAGTCCTTGCTGTAGCAAGCAGCATCTCTACTGTGAGCTTAGGGAAGTGTTCTGTTCCTGTGCACTCTGCCTTCAGCCTATTCAGGTATTCTGCAGAGCAATGAATTACAGAGTGGAGTGGGCTGGGCTGTCCATACCAAGTGAGTCCCATCTAGGACAGGCTGCGATTCGAAGTCAGATGTGGAAGAGAGCACAGCAGGATTCTGGGACTGCTCATTGCTCTTGGCAACTGCACCTGGTGTAATTTATTATTCTTTTTCATGTCCATCACATTTAAAGTTCATTGCGAGGAATTAAATGGCAGTTGAAAAGGATCCACTCTCAAGAAGTTTGAGGTGCAGTCAGTAAAAGCTCTGAAGAGGCAAGAAGCTGTTGAAGTGAGAGGTGCCCCTGTGACTCTTTCAAGTGAGGTACTGTCACACTCATCTGAACTTAGTGAAGGTTAGGATGCCTTCAGTGTTGTTAGAAAAAGTGTCTCATTTAGCTCTGTCTCTCTCGAAGCAGGGCTGTGCTTCTCTGACCTTCCGCTGTGTAAGGCAAACGATAGGTGTAGCTCCAGTGATGCATCGCCAGCAGCACGGGGTGAAGGAGCTGTCCTTGCCTGTGGCTGAGGTCATGCTTGTCATGCAGCTACATCTTCCTGGAGAGGAGGTTAATGCCGTGGCTTAGCAGTGGATGGGTTTTGTGCTCTGGCCCTTCTGCTTGCAGCCAAGTGTGTGGGAGCAAAAGCCTGGCTTGTTTTTTCTCATAAATCCTGACTTTATTGAGATGCTGAAGGCTCCAGGGTCCTGGTGCCTGACAGGACTCACAGTTCAAGTCCTTTCTTTTTTCACTTGATCTTCCAGGTAGTGGAATGTGTTGTTTGGGGCTGAGGGAAGATAATTTTGAGGGCTCTCCCTTCCTTTCTTTTCTCTTCTCCCCTTTCTTTTTATTTTTTCCCTCCTCCACTCCTCTCCCCTTTCTTTCTTCCCCCTCCTCCACTCCTCTCCCCTTTCTTTCTTTCTTCCCCCTCCTCCACTCCTCTCCCCTTTCTTTCTTTCTTCCCCCTCCTCCACTCCTCTCCCCTTTCTTTCTTCCCCCTCCTCCATTCTTCTCCAGTCCTGCTTGTTCTCTACTCCCATGAGAACAGGAGTAGCCATTGCTTACTAACTTACTTCTGCTAGTAAGAAATGTCAATCTTTATTAACCTGATAAATAAGGAGATGTTGATCATTAGATTTCAAAGTCTGAGAAGTAACTGATTTATATTTGTGGACTTATATTTGCTAATCCTCATTTTTCTAATGGTTAAGCAAGTCTCAGCAAGATGACTACCACCAGCCAACTTAGCAAGGAGGTGATTTAGGAAGAAGTTCTTCCCCATGAGGTTGGTGAGACACTGGAACAGGTTGCCCAGGGAGGTGGTGGAAGCCCTACCCTGGAGGTTTTTAAGGCCAGGCTGGACGTGGCTCTGAGCAACCTGATGTAGTTTGAGGTATCCCTGCCCATGGCAGGGGGTTGGAGCTAGATGATCCTTGAGGTCCCTTCCAACCCTGACAATTCTATGATACTTTACAATGAGGGTGGTTGAGCACTGAAACAGGTTGCCCAGAGAGGTGATTTAGGCTCCATTCCTAGAGATAAGGTGAGACTCAACAGGGTTCTGGGTGACCTGATCTAGTTGAGGATGTCCCTGCTGACTGCAGGGGAGGGTGGACTAGATGACCTTTAGAGGTCTCTTCCAACCCAGGTGATTGTATGATTTCTGAGCAGGTGGTTATGAATGTGTCAGCTTGGCAGGTAAAAGTCAACCAGGTTTAACCAGTTCTTTCAGCTTCTTTCTCTAAACCAGCAAACTAAGACTATCTTCATGTTTTAATTGTGACTATGGATGACTGATAGAAAACATGTAATTAACTGCTGAAAACGTTGACAGAAGACAGTTGACACCAATTTTTAGACATCATTATGTGAAGACATGTCGTGAAGCAATTAGTCCTTCATTAGTCCTAAGTTATTTCAAAAGCTTTGAGATACTTGTGTGGTTCATTTTTAATCAGCAAGGAAATGGAGCTTCTAATGGTGTTAACTTCAGGGACTTAGATTAAGTGCACTCCCATGAGACTCATTCCAATAAGAGGAACGGCCTCCACAGCTGCTGGGCCCCAGAAGCTTTTATGAGCTCTTAGGGCTCAGCACTTGGAGATTTTCCTCATTTTTCCCACTTCTCCATGACTGCAGAGAGCTGTCTGAGAAACGCCGGCAGCGCTCACGCGGGAGAGGAGCTGCTGTCGGCGCTGCCCGCGATGGCTGCTACGTGGCCGCCTCCTCTAACACTTCCAGCTTTTTAGTCACCCGAGCCAAAAGCTGCCAGCTAGGCTTACAAGCTGACACCTTTGACTTCTGCTGCTTTGCCATTCAGTGTTAAAAGAGGACTGAAATAAACCCTGGATGAGGAGAGGTGGCTGTTGAGCTATGGGACAGGAGATTTGCTACAGATTTCCTTTGGGCCTTTTTTTGTCTCCAATTTCTATTCCTGTTCCCTAAGCTGGCTTTTATGAGAAACCTACTCCAAAATTTCATGTCTTCCCATCTTTTTAAAGATTTTAATGATGAGAGGGAATGGATTGAAGCTTGAGGAGGGGAGATTTAGAGTGGAGATTAGAAAGAAATTCTTTCCAGTGAGCATGAGGAGACACTGGAACAGGTTGCCCAGGGGAGCTTGTGGATGCCCCGTCCTTGGAGCTGTTCAAGGCTAGGTTGGATGAGGTCTTGAGCAATTTGGGCTAGTGGAAAGTGTCCCTGCCCATGGCAGGGGGAATGGAACTAGATGATCCTGAATGTCCCTTTCAACCCAAACCATTCTATGAGTCTTTGATTCTGTAACTCCAGAAGCAATACTCTCATTTGGCTTTCACTGACTGTCCCCTTCTTTCTTCTTCAGATCTTTATAAAAATCTTAGCCTGGCTGGTCTGGAAGGAATAAAGGAGCACAGATACTCATCCCAGTGTATCTTGTAGAGGATCCTGGTTGTGTGCAAAGTCTTTATGAAAAAGAAAACTTTGTAGCCTGTGTGTATGTTGTGAAGTTATGGATAGCACATATAACAGAGCAAACCTCTCCCTCCTTTCAGGCAGTTGTAGAGAGCACCAAGTTCTCCCCTCAGCTTCTTCTTCTTTATTTAAGAGAGATGAGCTAAATACTTTTGGAAAACTGCTGATCAGTGCCTGCAATTCTTAATTTGTCAAACAGGTGGAAAAAAAAAAAAAAGAAGTAGTAAGAATGTTGGATGGTTTACCCTTGTGTGACACAAAAGGTTAGTGATGACACAGGCATTATTTTCTCTTTGTGCAGATAACTAAGCAGTTGAAAATGTTGAGTGTTGTATTTCACAAGATATTTTGAGCATTACAGACTTGATGTTATGGAAATGGAAAAATGTCAGTCATGCTGGTATTAGAGCAGGGAAAAAAAGAATGATAAGTTGTATTAAGTGACAAACTCAGTGCTTGACACCAAATACTGAAGGTTGTTGTGTTTTTAGTATTTCCCTAACACTGAATATTCAGTAAAACTTTTTCTTTGACTTCAGAAATACAACTGTGGGAGTCGACTGTCAGATCCCGATCAGGGTAAGCTGATTGCATAATGCTAAGGAGGAATGGTCTGGAGGATGCAATACTATCGAGTGGTATTTTCTGTTTGGATCTTTTATGTTAAATGTCTCTGGTGTGTTTTGTGCTGGAAATGGTCCATTGGACAGTGACTGGCATGTCAATACAGAATAGAGTACAGTTCAGCCATAGTGATCTACATCTGGAGTAATCCTGAGAAGCTGGACATGAGCCAACAATGTGAGCTGCAGCCCAGAGGGCCAATGGTAGCATGGGCTGTGTGAAAAGCAGTATGGCCAGCAGATGAGAGAGAGCATTCTGCCCCTCTGGTCTGGCAAGACCTCACCTGGAGTTCTGTGTCCACCTCTGGAGCCCTCAACACAGGAAGGAAATGGACCTGATGGAGTGGATTCAGAAGAAGGCCACAAAGATGATCAGGGGCTGGAGCACCTCTCCCATGGGGACAGGCTGAGGGAGGTGGGGGGTGTTCATTCTGGAGAAGAGAAGGCTCCAGGGAGACCTAATAGCAGCCTTCCAGTACCTGAAAGGGGCTATAAGAAGGCTGCAGAGGGACTGTTTCCAAAGGCCTGCAGGGACAGGAGAAGGGACAATGATTTGAAATTAAAGAAGAGCAGATTTAGACTGGATGTGAGGAACAAGTTCTTCACCCTGAGAGTGGTGGACACTGCAACAAGTTGCCCAGGAAGGTGGTTGAGGCCCCATCCTTGGAGATATTGAAGGTCAGGCTGGACAAGGCTCTGAGCACCCTGATCTAGTGGAGGATGTCCCTTCTGACTGCAGGGGGTTGGACTGGGTGACCTTTGGTTGTCCTTTCCAACCCCAATCATTCTATGATTCGGATGGTACTTGCAAGAATTGTGCAGGATTATTTGGTGGGCTTTATAGACCCGATAAGGGGTGGTGTCCACAGTCCTGTCCTAGATGTTGTTAGAGCAGAAACCTCAATAATGCTGTGGGCTACTGAATGGACTCTTTTAATCATTTCCTTTTGTATTGTAAAACCAACCAAACAAAACCAGCACAAAAATAACAAAGCCCTGAAGTTCTGATGATTTTCTTTTGATTATGCTTAGCTCATTATTTCAAAAGGTGTTTTTTGAATTCTCTGCTCTCTAACTGTGATTTTGTTACTGGCCATACTTTAGTTTTTTACTGTTTGTACAGACTATTTGGTGAAGAATTTTTTAATCCAAATGGAAATTCCTCTGTGTTGGAGGGCAGATATTTCCTTTCCTTCATCCTTCAAACGCTGTATGAAATAACTTGTAGCTGGACTTCTGTGCTTTACTCTTCAAACAGAGTGGCAGAGGGGAATTCTTCACTTGCAATAGCAAGAACACTTTCTTTTGTTGGATTGAATAATTAATTAGAGGCCCTGTTAATGGTCATTTATTGGTAATGATCAATAGACTCCTGCAGAACTGAATATGGAGCCCCTTTTATTTGAACTCTTTGCTAAGTGGTTCCATGGCTCCTTTTAGCTTGGTATTTATAGAAACACCTGGGAATAAATGAAGTTTTTCTCTGTGATGATTGAAACTCAGATTTACCTGAACTTTAAGGTAGAATTGTAGACTTTTTTTCTCCCCGCTTGATGTTGAGAAACAGAAACTAATGAAACGTCTCAGATTCTAAGCAAGAATAAAGGAAGAAGGCCACAGAAAACTTTCAAAGACCTGTTGAAATAGACTAAGTCTTCTGTGGAAATCATCCTCCCACCTTTGTGCCCTTGCAGAATGGATCATTTCTTCCAGTGCAGTGATTTGAGCCACTGAATCTCTGTAGTTCTCTCTTTTGCCTTTCCTGAAAGGTTTTCCCTTTTGATGTGCCTTCTCAAGCTCCAGGATTGCTGCTGAGAGAAGAACCTTGGGGCATTGATGGCTGGCTGAGCAAGATCCAGCAGTGTGCTCAGGTGGCCAAAAAGGCCTATGGTTTCCTGGCTTGCATCAGGAATAGTGTGGCCAGCAGGTCTAGGAGTGTGATTGTCCCCCTGTACTCTTCACTTGTGAGGCCACACCTCAAATACCATATTCAGGCCTTTCACTACAAGAAGGACACTGAGGTGCTGGGGGAGTATCCAGAGAAGAGCAACCTTGCTGGCGAAGTGTCTAGAGAACAAGACTTAGGAGGAAAGGCTGAGGGAACTGGGGTAGGTTAGTCTGGAGAAGAGGAGGCTGAGGGGAGACTTCATTGCTCTCCACAATTTCCTTAAAGGAGGTTGGAGTGAGGTGGAGGACATAGTTTAGTGGCAGGAGCTTAGCATTAGTGGTGGGATTGTGACCTCTTGGGGAGTGGTTGGACTCGATGGTCTCAAAGGTCTCTTCAATCCTTAACATTTCTAGGATTCTATGATTTTAGGATGGCAAGATGGGAGAGCAAATATATGAAGAGGTATACAAACCAATAATGTAGCTGCATCCTTTCTACTCGCAGCATGTATATGTCATAGAAATCACTCCTGGGTCTGCACACCATGTGTTTGTACACCATCAGCGTTGTGCTCCTTATTTCTTGAGGGCTGAAGAATGAATCAGACTTTTTTACTGTACCTCATGCCTACTGAAAATGAGTCCCTGTGAGGGTATTGTAAAACACCCCTCTGCTAGGAGACCCTACACTCCTCTGTTTACTTCAGTTTGTTGGTGGCTTCAATGCCACCTTGATACATATATGGCAATACCTGGCAATGGTCTCAGAATTAACTTTCAGTTGTATGTTAGCAGGAAAAAAAAAGAACTTCTCAAAAGTGAGGCAAGCACAGCCTAGCAGGCTCAGGCACACAGCCTACCCAATGTGTGTATTAGGAAAATTGTAGTGCCTTGCAAGAGGCCCAGGGAGACTACTTAGAAATTGATTGCAAATTGGCAGGCAGACACAGCAGCTAATGCAGGAGCAAAGTTTATGATTTGTTTATATTTACCTAATCAGAATTTAATTCTTCTACTGTTAGTGCTTAATGCTAAACCAGTTGCCTAATATCAGCAAATTCCCAGTAGTTTCAGAAAGATTCCAGGAGAAATTGGATTAACTACAACAAGGACAAGTGGAGAGTGTTGCATCTGGGAAAGAACAACCCCATAGGCTGGGGACTGACCTGCTGGAGAGCAACATAGGGAAAAGGGACCTGGGGGTCATGGTGGACCAGAAAGATGACCCTGAGCCAGAAATGTGCCCTTGTGGCCAAGAAGACCAACAGCATCCTGGGGTGGATTAGAAGGGCTGTGGTTCCCAGCTTTCATAGATTCATAGAATGGGTTAGGTTGGAAGGGACCTTGAATATCATCTACTTCCAACCCCCTGCCATGGGCAGGGACATCTCCCACTAGCCCCAGGCTGCTCGAGGCCTCATCCAACCTAGCCTTGAACCCCCCCACCCAGAGAGGGGGCATCCACACCCTCCCTGGGCAGCCTTTTCCAGTGTCTCACCACTCTTGTCTATTCAAGCAGGAGAGCTTGATCTCAGTACACAGGATTTCTGATGCCTTTCACATCAATAATTTTACTTTTTTCCCCCTTTTCTATTATTAGAAATATCTGCTCAGAAAGATGTTATGAATTATGTACAGTTCTAGGTGTCTAAGAAGCATCATCTTCTCTCCAGTTGGGAATCAAGCAAATGAGAGCTTAATTCTTCCAACTAAACACGTGATATGCTGTGGTAGACAGCAGATTGTTTGCTGTGTCTGTGCTGTGCGGGAGAGGTGAGGTGTAAAGGGTTTTAACTTGGGAAGAGCCAGCAATTGATCTCTTTTCCTCTGAGACAAGCAGAAGGTATTCTGGATTCTTGGTCAGCATAATCTGCTGGCCCTAAATGTCTTGGATAATGCCATTACAGGGGAGTTTCTTGTGGAAATGAAAATTGCCCAGCACAAAGGGCCTTGGTGGTTCAGCGTGGTTGCCCAGGGAGATTGGATGCCGCCTCTCTGGAGGTGTTCAAGTCCAGGTTGGATAGGGCCTTGAGCAGCCATGTCTAGTTGAGAGGTGTCCCTGCCCAGGGCAGGGAGGTTTGTGTAGATAATCTCTCAGGTCCCTTCCAGCCTAAACCATTCTATGATTCTACAGAGCAGATCTAGTTGGGTAATGTGAACAAAAGCTTCAGTCAGTCAAAGTCTGTTGAGATTAAAATAGATCAAGTTGAAAAAGAATATAGCCTGAATTGGAAACCAAACTGGTTTTTACTTTGTGAAGCTACATGGCAACTTTTCCCTTCCTGGGTAGGCTTCTTCTACCTGGATGTTAGGGTTTCATTGTTCTCCTTTCTTTCCTGGTCTCCAGTAACCCTTTATCTCCCATGAAGAGTTTTCTTAAAGAAAAATCATATGAGTACATTTGGTGTTATTTAGCTTTAGAAAACACACAGTAAAAGTGGAAAACCTGTCCAAGCATACTTGCCTCAAGTCAGGGAATTGATTTATTTTGAGTCTCTCTGTTCTGATTACAAAAGAAACCATAGCAGGGCTCCAAAACCCATGGCCATGTTCTTCTAGCACTTACAGTAGCATATATCTGAGTAAAATCCACTGGAGGAAGGGGCAATCTAATCTGGCCTGCTGTTATGAAGAATGGCTGGTTGAGGGGAATACAGCCAGGGGAGAATTTCTAGACAAACTCTGAGATGTGAGAGCTAGAAGGAGTGACAAGAAAGATCTCCCTCTGTGCAGCAGGACCGTGAGGGAAATAGAAGGTTATTTTTTCCAAGCACGTCTCAGACAGTTTGGGTCAAAATCCTCATTGGTGTAAGGCCATTGGACTACAGAAGAGTTACCTTGGGTTAAACTTGTCCTCAGTATGTCTCAGGCAGGGGAAGAATTCTAACTTTGAAGAAAGCAAGCCAGAGATTTATTCTCTTTTAAGAATCTCCTCCTCCACTGTTGCACCTTTTTTCTCTGTGTTGAAACTTTTTACCATACAGGCCCTGTTTTTGACAGCGATCTGTCAGCCCTCCGAGATAAAACGAAGGGAATTGCTGAAGGCTTTACTTGAAGAGCATTGCAGAACGCCTGAACACACAAAAAAAAGAATTGTCCACTTTTAAGCTGACCTACATTTAATTATATGGTTTAGAGCTTTTAAGTGAGCACTGGGATTTGAGATTGGATGAAGCCTGCAATTTCTGTAATAGCTTGGAGAATGCGAGCTGTGTGACCTCCTGTTTATTTAGAATTGATGCTGCATGTCTGCCGCTACCCGACTGCACACAGCCTCCTGCAGCAGAATGCACAATGACACAAAAAGCAGAAGCTGACAGGTTTAGAGAAGTTTGAGTCCTCAGCAAGTCATAAGTATAATATATGTGCTAATAAGAGTGTCTGCAGCTTTTATTTCAGACTCTGCTTGTCGCCCCAAGGCTGAGTAAGGAACATTACAGTGCTGTGGTCTGGGGACACCAAATCACCCCAAATGGTTCAGAAGCTGAGTTAGTGGCTGGCATTTCTCAGTTGTAAGAAACTTGAACTGAGGAATCTCTTCTAGATTAAGATTAGGATAAGGGAGGCACTGTGTTAATAGTGGAATTTTCTAAAAGGACCAATTTTCTTGTAAAGAAGTAACCAGCTGGTTGAAGTATTTTCATTAGAACATCTTAGAATTGAATAGAATTAGCCAGGTTGGAAAAGACCTTTGAGATCATCAAGTACAACCTATCACCCAACACCATCTAATCAACTAAACCATGGCACCATTCCAATGGGCAATCTCTCTTTCTGTGAAGAACTTCTTCCTAACGTCCAACCTAAACATCCCCTGGTGCAGCTTGAGACTGTGTCCTCTTGTTCTGTTGGTGGTTGCCTGGGAGATGAGACCAACCCCCAACCTGGCTTCATCTACTGAGCCTGTTCATCACTATTACTGTGATGGTGACCACTACCTTTATAGGTCTAAACCTTGAATCATAGAATCATTGAACACCTTAGAGATCATTGACTCCAACCTTCCTGCTGTGGGTGGGAATGCCTCTCAGCTAGACGCAGCTGCTCAAGTCCTCATCCAGCCTGGCCTTGAACACCCCCAGAGAGGAGACAGCCACATCCTCCCTGGGCAGTCTGTTCCAGAGTCTCATCACCCTCATACTGAATGCGCTGAAGGAAAAAGGTTCCAAATACTACACAGGCGTTCTAAGTCAATTTTTAGCTACAGAGCTAAACTATTGGAGGAATCTGCTTTTGGTCCCTGACTGCATATCCTGTTCTGTATAGCAAGGGGGTTCTGTGCAAGTCAGGGGCCTTTTAATCCCACTTGGAATGGAGGAAGTTACTTCTGTCAGTTAGGTAGCAGAAGATAAGTCTAAAGAATCTTTAGACACTTAAAAATTTCCCTTTCCTTGCCGATTACATGCAGGCATCCCAGAGTGAAAATTACCTGGCAAGTACACAAAGCACTGAAAGCAAAATCTTTCAGCTATTAATAGTTTACTTGTGCATTTCATTCTCTTTTCTCCTGCTATCACCAAAACACACAGGGTTGTTGGGCAAAAACAAATACCTGTTTTCAAGAAGGGAAATAGTTTTCCAGACATTCATGAATACTCTAAGATTGTTTTCTTCACTTAACTGGGGGAGAAAAATGCAGTTTGAGGGAAAATATGACTGAAACTGGGGACTAGATGTGAGATTTCAACTTTCTTGCTGCCTGATAACAAATCCAGTGCTTCATATCAGCTTCTTATTGGCAAAGGAACTGGGAATTTGCATTTTAGGATACAGCCAGCTTAAAATGTTCAAGTTGAAGGTATTTGACAGTGGACAACTTTTCTTTGAGCAAGCCTGTGCACAGAAGAATTCTTTCAGTTGTCAGACCCACAAGTTAAAAAGACCTAGTTAGAAGGAAGAACTTCACTAATTAAATAGTCACCATTCTTTGGGTATAGAAGTACTCCTTGCAATAGCATCTTCTCTGTGGTGGGGCCACTTGCCCATGAAGGTCTCACATGAAAATTAATGAGTAAACTGCAAGCTTAATATTGCAGCTTTTATTGCTTTGCTGGGAGCAGCACTTCCATCACTGGAAAATGTGAGAAAGTTACCTTCTTGCAATAGATTTGTAAAGAGAACAAGTTCAAAATCAGCTGTTTTCTCTTCATGATCTGATCTGCCCTGGTCAGGAATAAACTCTCTACTTTTGGAGAAGACTGCGTAGTGGAATGAATAGTACTGACCACGTGAGTTTTATTTTGGAGTGGACTGGCTGTAAGAAATCTATTTCCCATTTCTGTCCCTCAAAATGAAAATGAGGAAAAGTAGTAACCACATTGCTAAGCTTAGCCATTTGCCCTTGTTTAAATAAGGGCTTTGTTTGTTACACAGGATTGCTGCTGAATGCAGGGAATGCTGCTTTGTCTCCTGCTCCACACAGCTCCTTCCCTTTTTTTGTTAACAAAACCTTCTAAATATGATCAGAATCAGCTCTGTTAAACAACATTCTTTCCCAGTTTTAAGGCATCTGTAAAGATGGTACTAAATCTTCACTTGAACTAAATAGTAGGCAGGAAATCTTCAGCAGCAGCGTGGATTCCTTTATTTCGTCAGCAGGAGGCTGATGCTTGTGTGAGGCAGAATTCCTTGACTTCACCTAGAGGGCATACCCTTATCTGGGAGGCAGCAGCTTTCACAACTGCTTGAAGCATGCAGCCAGGAGTTCTTTCATTACCTTGAATAATTGTGCAGCAAATCAGCTGTGGGAAGATGATAGGGTAGACAACCCTTAGTAATGCTACATGCACACCCATCAGGGGCAGCAGCTCCTGCTTTGTGTTTGGGCACTGCACCCTGTGAGCAGCTGAGAGCTGTCTCAGAGTGAGCACTGCAGGATGCCCTCTGGAAAACAGGATGGTATTTGTGAAGCTGGACAAGGTTATGTGTCATGTTGGTCACTCAGACCAGGAAAGCAAAACATCCTTTTCTCCTGTTTGATCTCCTGCTGGGTGTAGGTACTGTTTGAAACACAAGCAGCACCTCTTGTATTTGCCAGTGTTGGTGGTGAGCTGTAGGCAGTGCTTCTCACAACAGCCATTGCATTTAAAGGTGTAAGACTGAAAATGCTGTGGCCACCTCTGGAGTCCTCAGCACAGGAGAGACATGGACCTGTTGGAGCAGGCCCAGAGCACGCCACAGCAATGATGGGAGGGCTGGGACCCCTTTACTGTGAGGAGAGGCTGAGAGAGTTAGGGCTGTTCAGCGTGGAGTGGAGAAACCTTCAGAGAGAGCTTAGAGCAGCCCCTAGAAGGGGGCCTATAAGAAAGCTGGGGAGGGACGTATTACAAGGACTTGTAGTGATAGGATTAGGGGGATGGATTGAAGCCTGAGGAGAGGAGATTTAGACTGGAGATTAGGAAGAAATTCTTGACAGTGGGGGTCTAGCCTAGTGGAAGGTGTTCCATCCCATGGTGGGGTGAGTTGGAACCAGATGATCTTGAAGGTCCCTTCCAGCCCAAACCATGCTGTGATTCTATGGGAAAAGCAGCAATATAGGTCAAGGCAGCCTGTTTGCTGCAGGGAGGGGAACACTCACAGTAAAAGCAGAATATTTTAATGTGTGCAGGCCCTATGATTCTATGATTGTATGGCAGCTGTCTCTTATGAATGTGTTCTTAAATCTTTAAAACTCCACAGTGTTTTCCTTACATTAACCCACCTGTGATGCTGTTGTGAAGCTATGCACACACAGGGTTTGTAACCTTTGTGCCTGGCAGTTAAAGGTTACATACATGCCACTGACAGAAGATCCCTTCCTTCTCCTCTTTGGAGCTTCATCTCTCTGCTCTGCGTAGCACATGGTGCAGCTCTTCTGATTTTCCTCTTCCAGCTTTTTGTTCTCATCATCATCTGTGCCAGAGGAGTGCTGGCTCCCTGCTTTCCTCTTGTCCTGCTGTACCTTACATGGTAAGCTAAGCAGCAATGTCAAGAGAGATTTCCTCACTCCCCCTAGCAAAGCATAGGGCAGCTGCAGCATGGCACTCTGTGATATCAGAATGCAGATGTGAACAGAAGCCATATAGGATACTAGAATTTCATTCTAATGTGGGTTCTTCAAAAGCTGTAAATATGATGCATTTTTTAGCTTATGTCTGTCCTTAATTTGGTATTTAGATGTTCCAATTTTACATGAACTATTCCATCAGTGCTGCCTCCTTTTCTCTGCTGTGCAACCTGAGACTAATAAATTTGCTCAAAGAGTTGAGTGACCTTGGACATTGCTGAGGCTTTTATTCTTGAGGGTTATCAGGTAAAGTTGGTTGAAGCTTCATGATTTGTCAGGCTGGAATAAACTCAAAGCACAAGGGGAAAGCCCTTCATCTTTTGCCTGTGGTGGGGCAGGAAGGGAATGCGAGAGGGGCTAAGCAATGGAGTTTTACAAGGACCATTTTGGCCATGACTAGGTTGCCTGTAAAGATTTTGTTCCAGCCTGCTTATAAGACTGGGCAGCCTCAATTAATGCACAGAATGAGGAAGCAAAGAGGGGAAAAGGAATAATTGCTGCTGTCATACTAAAAGAACCTTAGGAGGATTTCATTAAATCCTCATGTCTTCTAGTTGAAGCAGCATCTTCCACAAGTTAAATATTTAATTCCTGAACTATGTCATTTTGTTTTGCACCATCGTAGACCACTCCATCTTCAGTAAATGCACTGGCTCAGAAATAATAGCAGGGAAAGAACAAGAAAAGCTGTGCATTAGTTGCTCATTCTGAAAAAAACCCAACAACCCACAATCCCACAATGTATTGGATGATTTAAATAACTAACTGGAGTCTTTATTTGCTATTTATTTACTTAAGTAACTTCTAATTATTAGATAACTGTGATGATAGAAAGTTAGACTATAACATAAACCAGCTATGTGTAATCACAGAGTTGTTTGGGTTGGAAGGCACCTCCAAAGGTCACATAGCCCACCCCACCCTGAAGTCAGCAGGGACATCCTCCACTAGATCAGGTTGCTCAGAGCCCCGTCCAGCCTGACCTTGGATATCTCCAGGGATGGGGCACCAGCTACCTCCCTAAGCAACTTGTTGCAGTGTTCCAGCAGCCTCATGGTACAGAACTTGTTCCTAGCATGCAATCTAAATATCTTCTCTCATTTCAGACCATTGCCTCTCATTCTGTCACTGCAGGCCTTTGCAAACAGTCGCTCTGCAGCCTTTTTGTAGCCCCTTCAGGTACTGTCAGGCCTCCCTGGAGCCTTCTCTTCTCCAGAATGAACACCCCCAGCTCCTTCAGCCTGTTCTCCTAGCAGAGGTGCTCCACCCCCTGACCATTTTTGTGGCCCTCCTCCGGACCCACTCCCTCAGGTCCATGTCCTAACACTGGCTCCTAACAAATATCCATAGGAAAGTGTCAATTAATTTGACTGTAGACCATTTTTGCTGAACTGTGGATAAATAATGCATAGAAACCAAGTCTGTCTGATAAAATTCTACAAGAGGTTATTCTTAGAGCTTGCATTTGTATTGTCTTTATCTGTAATGTGCAGGCTGAGCCTTTGCTCATCTTGTGCCATCTTCTCACTGTAGATGTTCTGTCAGTGATGGCAGCAGTCACTCTGTCATCTCATTCTGCTGAGAGAAATGTCTAAATCACATAATGACTGCAGAATTTCAGCAAATGCTGGACTATTTCTGCTGCCATCGTGGCTGCACAGGCAGTAGCACAAAGGGAGTACTTTCCCCTCAGGTCTGTCTTAAATCAGATCTTTGAGTTTGATGCAGTCACCCTTTATTTGGTGAGAAAGTTGTAGGGATTGAAAAGCAACCAAAATGAACAACCTAACTAAATTCTGTAGCTGTCACATCTTGGGTTTTCACATAGATATTTAAAAAAAGCCTTATTAAGATAATGTAATGCTGGGAATTTTGGTTATACATAGATCAGAATGGAGAGAAGGTGTGCAAGAGAGTGTGCAGCTGAGGAGCATAAACGTGGTGTAAAGAGAAGCAGAAGATGCTGAGGGGACTGGAACATCTACTCAGCCAGGAAAGGCTGAGACAGCTGGGGCTGTTTGGCCTGGACAAGAGGAGGCTGAGGGAGGGATCTCACTAATGCTTATAAAGATCTAAAGGGAGAGCGTCAGGAGGATGAAGCCAGACTCTTCTGAGTGGTGTCCAGTGACAGGGCAAGGGACAATGGACACAAACAGGAACCCAGGAGGCTCCATGAAAGTGAAAGGGAAAAAAACACCTCTTAACTTTGAGAATAACAGAGAACTGAAGCAGGCTGCCCAGAGAGGTTGTAGAGTCTGTCTCTGGAAGTATTAAAAGCCTACCTGGACATGTTCCTGGATGAGTTACACTAGATGATCCTGATCTAGCAGAGGGGTTGGACTAGATGATCTTCAGAGGTCCCTTCCAACCCAAAACATTCTAGGATTCCATGATTTAACAGAGAAATCAGTACCTTCTATGTTTGTTCACATCTTCATGGTTATGACACATATGAACTGGTTAGGTTTTTAAAATCACTATAGATGGTGAGCAGAACCAGAATTTCTTATTGCAATTCTATGAAAGCTTTGAGGTTTTTGGTTTGCTTCATATAAAGTTACATGCCCAAAGATGTATTTCTGTCTAATCTAACATTTAGGGTTAACAGGTTGTGGGTTTGCTTATAATAACAAATATTTTAGCTTCTGTCAGGGCAAAGGTCACGACTATTTGAATATCAATCAGTGTCAGGGGTTATTAATTCAACTCCTATAATGGTTGCACTGATCATTATTCAGGACATCTAAAAGCAGAATTTACATAAAATTACTAGATTGTAATCTTCAGAAAATGAGGTTACCTCTGAACTCAGTCCCAGTTCTTAAATATCTGTTCCATGATCATATGGTCTGCAGTTCTTCCTGCTGGGAGCTTTAGTCATCTTTGCTATTCCGGTGCTTAGTTAATGATAGTTTAAAAGAAAACCCACCAGCAACTTAATTTCTGTATCCAAAGGGATACCTTCTGCCAGTGCCTTTGAAATTGTGACACTGCATTATGGATTACTTCCATCAGAAAATACTGCTGAAAAAAAAACACAACAGACAAGTTAATTTAAATTTTTTCAGTTATAGTCAAATGAAAAATTATTCTGGTCACTTCTTTTGAAGGCTGTTGCGGTGTTATTAACATTTTATTTTTACATGTAAGTCTTTTGCTTTTCCTGAGCTATCATGGTAAATACCAGCCTTTACTTTCGTGCTTTTGTAGAAGCATAGAATGGCTTAGGGTGGAAGGGTTCTGCTCCAACCTCCCCACCATGGGCAGGGACACCTCTCAACTAGGCTCAGCTGTTCAAGGCCTCATTCAACCTATTCTTGAACATCCCCAGGGAGGAGGCATCCACAGCCTCCCTGGGCAACCTATTCCAGAGTATCACCACCCTCACACTGAAGAACTTCTTCCTAAGATCCTGTCTAATTCTACTCTCCCACAGCTTCAAACCATTCCCCCTTGTCCTGTCTCTAGACATCCTCATGAAAAGTCCCTCTGCAGGCTTCCTGTAGGATCTTTTCAGGTACTGGAAGGCAGCTCTAAGGTCCCTCTGGAGTCTTCTCCAGGCTGAACAACCCCAGCTCGCTCAGGCTATCCTCATAAGCATAGGTGCCCCAGCCCTTGGATCGTATTTGTGGCCCTCCACTGGACTGGCTCTTTGAGACACATTGCCCAAGGCATAGCAAAATTATAGCTACAGTGGAAATTATGGTATTGGCATCAGTGAGCACAGGACTTCAATCCTGATGTGGACAAGAGAGGTTCCTGTAGATGCTGGCTTACTTCTCACCTTTCTACTTGAATTTCTCCCTATATACATTTATAATCACCAAGTGTAACTATGCCTTTCTTCCCTCTGTGTGTTGAAATGTGGAATTCAACTTCCCAATTAAAAAAGGAAGTGATTAGTGGTTGGCAGAAAACACACGTACTGAATGCAAGAAGAGAAGCAAAGATTATTGACTGGAGGCAGCATAAATGAAGAGTAAACACAAACACATTTTGCATTACTGGAGGCAAAATTAAAATATAGTTGTTGAAGACAGGTTCTGGGTGGCACAAATTCAGATAGAAGAAAAAAGAAATCTGACAGTTCTGACAGGTGTTCTCAAGCTGAAAAGGATGAAGACATTACTAATTGTAAGTGCTCCTGTATCTCTCTTGTCAACTAGAGTCCAGCTTATAAAATATGATGAAAACTGTGGAAGAAAAAGCAGAAGGGAAGGTCCCTAAATACCACCCTGCAACAAGGCAGTAACCTTGTAGTGAATGGCAGAGCTGGTAACTGGCTTCAGGTGTTTTAAACCACACCAGTAAGGCTCTGCAGAGAGTCTTCATTGCAAACCAATATTCATTACAGACCAGGGACTCAGAGAGGAGAAAGTTAACAATGGAGGGTACTTTTCCACTTCACTATCTTAAGAACTTGAGCACTGTGATGGAGGACTGGAACAGGCTGCCCATACAGGTTGTGGAGTCTCATTCTCTGGAGTCAGGATGTGTTCCTATGTGCCCTGCCCTCGGTAATCCTGCTCTGGCAGGGAGGGTTGACTCAGTGATCTCTGGAGATCGTTCAATACAATACAATACAATACAATACAATACAATACAATACAATACAATACAATACACCAGGTTGAAAAAGACCTTGAAGATCATCGCGTCCAACCCATCAACCAGTCCAACCCACCTAAACAACTAAACCATGGCACCAAGCACCCCATCAAGCCTCTTCCTGAACACCTCCAATGAAGGTGACTCCACCACCTCCACAGGCAGCCGATTCCAATGGGCAATCACTCTCTCTGTATAGAACTTGTTCCTAACATCCAGCCTAAACCTGCCCTGGTGCAGCCTGAGACTGTGTCCTCTTGTTCTGCTACTCCTTCCAACCCCTCACATTCTGAGTCTATAATTCTGACCATCTGTACCCTGCCTGCTCAGTACCTTCCACACCTACTGGGCAACGTCAAATAATCTAACACTACATATCATAATCATCTTTTTGTTGTTGTTGTTAAGATAAACACTGACTCTTAAAAACATTTCAAGTGGTAAAGATACACATCTACCCGAATTGTTATTTGTTGCCCTACAGAGATAATAGAACAAAGAGAGAGAAGTGGAGAGAAAAAAATGAAAATGTATAATTAATAGCTCAAAGCAATTTCATGTGCAGAGATGGTTAAGTGCAGAGGAAGGTTTATTAGGAGAAATTATAGAGGCAGAAACATCACGATGATTGAGGAAATCTTTGGGTTATATGCTGTGGAACAAGAAAGGAAGTAGGTAAATGTTTCTTACCACACATTTAGTGCTTATGTTCTTATTTATATTTCTCATGTAAAAAAATAAATCAACAATGCTATTCAAACTCAGCATTTGCATTTTTCAACCCATACAAGAGATGAGCTGATTCATTATGACAAAGTAGTTAACCATATTTCAGGGAAAATTAAGTTTCTTCCTTTACACTCTAATAAGAGCTAACCGAAGCATGAACTGCTGTCAAAACATGCTGGCAAAAACATTCTGGATTTAAATACTTTTAGTTGCTGTGTGAAGGCTTCAGCAGAACTGGACACTCAGAGTCCAGACTAGTCTTGTTTATCCAAAGGGTAGAGTGCAAACAAGCTGTTGCTACCTCAAGTTTTATATAGTCTTCTTATTCCAGCCAATTAAAATAGGAAGTCCAATTGGGATTAAACTAAATCTCAGACTCATAGAATGGCTTAGGTTGGAAGGGACCTCAGAGATCAGAGATCATCTACTCCAACCTCCCTGCCCTCCCTGCCACACCTCTCAACTAGAGTCAGCTGCTCGAGGCTTCATCCAACCTGGCCTTGAACACCCACACAGGAGGCATCCACAGCCTCCCTGGGCAGCCTATTCCTGAGTATCACCAGCCTCATACTGAAGAACTTCTTCCTAAGCTCCAGTCTAACTCTGCTGTCCCTCAGCTTCAAACCATTCCCCCTAGTCCTGTCTCTAGACATCCTTATGAAAAGTCCCTCTGCAGCCTTCCTGTAGGATCCCTTCAGATATTGGAAGGCAGCTCTAAGGTTCCCTGAGAGTCTTCTCTTTAATTTGATTTCAGTGTAAATGCTGAAGTAGGATACTCTCTGTGATGTATCCTGGGAAGAGATTTTAAAAAGGCTTTGTTTGAAACCAGCAGCAACAGAAACAATAATTGCTACCTGCTTGTTCCCTGGCATCCCCACAAGGTTTTTGCTTCCTGCACTGCATGTCAGTACGTGTCTACGCTCTGGCTCCTGCTGTGCCACCAACTCACAGGGCACAGCAAGGAATGCTAATGTCACCTGTAGAAAGACTGTGTGTGCCAGAAAGTGACACAAGCAGCTTGTCCAGAAATAAATGACCCCACCCAACAGTAGTGCTAGAACATCTTGGTTTTGTTCTGCTATAATCTAGATTTTATTCACTGTGCTAAACTGCCTTCCAGCTCTGGGCCGCTCTTTAGGGCAGTGCAAGCCTCAGTATTAGAACAACTTGTGAGATATAAAGAAAAACCAGCTCTGAGTGGATTCCAGGGATGATTGATACAACAAGAGAAGACCACCCTCAAGGAAAGCAGATCATTCAGACCTCTTGAGCTCTGATACCCTTGTTGAAAGTGGAATGGTTTTGACCTTTGAACTTGAAATTGAGGTAATCCCTCCATGGATGATCACAGCAAGGCTTTCTCAGGCATGGACCTGTGTGGATTTGTCTCCACTCCTGAATGCCTAAACAGTTAAGACATTTGGCCACTCAAATATCTAGAACTCTTTCCTTTTGACTGAGAAACTAAGACTTGAAAATCCACGGGTTTGTTCTGTTCAGGTAAGTCTCTGCTTTAGATCAGGCCAGCAGTACCAGTCTGCTGTTAGCAGCAGTTAAACAGCAAGGCAAATGCAGCAGAGGTTGGTAAAAGCCTGCTACATCAGAGCTGTGCTAGCTAATGCTGCTTACTTGCCAAATAAAAACCCCAGTACTTGAAACTGCTAATTTCCACTTGCTTGAGGCACAAAGATATTTCAGTGAGTCAAAGGAAGATGACAGATGTAAGCACATCCTCCTGTGGCCTCAGGACCTGACAGGCTTCTCTTTGTTGCCGGTTATTTGAGGGGTTTGGGCTGGTTGAAAGAACAACTTTAAGAGAACTTCTTTCACAACAGGTTACATTCACTGACACCCTACAATGGTTGGAGCAGAGTTAGGCTGTGATTGGTAGTCAGCCAACACAGCCAACACAGTAATGTCAGATGGTCACAGAATTTGAGCTTCAAGCTGTGGTCCAGCAAGGAGAACAGGATTCACACTGCAGAGGCACATGCGGTCTGTGGGCTCAGTAACAACTGAATTACACAGCTGAAAACATGGGGATGGACTTTTTTATATGTATTTGTACCAGTTAATGCAAAATAGAACTCCAGTTCCACACATTAAGTGTGTAAAATCCCAGTTATTCTCTGAACAGGAGATTATGACCTAATATGCAAAATAAATTGTATTCATCCCTTTTTAATGAGGCAAAGCAGCCTTTGCACTCTATGTCACAGAGAGTGCTGGGGGGCACTTTGTCAAGTCCTGGTAAAGGTCAATTAGTTAAAAAGCAGGCTTTATCTATTTTTTTCATTCATGTCTGACTCAGTTTTGGTTGGGTGTTTTGTGTTTTTAAGGAATGAGTGAAATTTGTGCTTGCTCTGAGTGTTCATGGAAAGAGACAGTGAGCCTTTTCATGTAAGTAGATGAGGATGGATGGATTATGTGGTGCGCGCTTCACACTCACATGCTGTCCAGAGGGAGTTCATCAGCAGGAATCCTTTATTTGCAAAGCAGAGATTTCAAAGACCTGACAAAAACTTGTGTTGCCTTAATTATTGACTTCTGCAGTTGTTTTTTTATCTCAGGTATCAGACAACAGGACACACAGAACATAAATGAAGCAGGAAAACCTCTCAGAGATCAAGTGCATTTCTACAGATGGCTTGAGAGCCACCAGTGTTTTAGACTTTATACATTCCTGGCAGGATCCTTTTCTCAGAGTACACACTTCCATGTTCTCTTCCCAGTGTCACCAGATATCACTTTCCCCTGTTTCTCCACTCCTTCATCTTCGTCACAACTGTAGCTTAACCACACCAGCAAGGAAATGAATTGTTTTCATCCACTGCTCAAAGCACAGCATTAGACAGAAAGGACTTTCTCATGTGTGCACTTGATTCTCTTTTTTCACCTGCAGCACTTTCCCTTCACCATACCAGAAAGGGCTTTATAACCCTAGCAGAGGGCTTTTAATGAGCCCTATGTATAATTACAGCATGGACCTAGCAGTGCTTCCAGTGAGTCCTACCTGCAATTACAACATGATCTAGATACAAAGAGATTGAAGTCAAATCTTTTATTACACGTTGTATATCTAAACATTTTCCAAACCCCAAATGGATACAAGTGTGTCTGAAAGTCTCTGGAGAAAGAGAAAGCCAACCATTTAAACACTTGAAAGCATTCATCAATTTGGAAATGGAACCCTACTAAAAATAAATCAGCTTGGAAATACTCATTTCCAATCATTATAATTTCGAGCTGGAAGTTGCTTCTGACATCATCTCACTCGTGCCTAAATTTCACAAAATGAGACAGTGCTTTTGTATCTTGATCATGTCTATACAAACATATTCATAGAATGGTTTGGGGTGGAAGGGACCTGAAAGATCATCTAGTTCCACCCCCATGCCGTAGGCAGGGACACCTCCCACTAGCCCAGGTTGCTCAAGGCCTCATCCAACCTGGCCTTGAACACTTCCAGGGAGGGGGCATCCACAACATCCCTGGGTTGCAGGGAGACACCCTGGATTGCAAGCTGTTCCTGTGTCTCACCACCCTCACTGTAAAGATTTTCTTCTTAATCTCTGGTCTGAATCTTCCCTCTTCCAGCTCAAAGCCATTGCCCCTCATCCTAGGGCTACTGGCCCTTGTAAGGGTCCCTTCCATTATCCCAGATGTGGATAATTTAGCTTAATCACATTTTCCTCATCATGTTTCCTCACAAACCCAAATCTTTCCCTTGCAAACATGATACTGAAAGCAATGTGTAGTGGAGCAGGGCATTTGGCAGGTAATGTTTTTCTGCAGAGAGACTGCCACACAACAGATGCACCCAGATGGTTTCTTTGGGTGCTCAGGTAACTTGATACCCTTTTTGTGTGACATGGTTGTGGCTGAGATCATCACATCTAGAATGACTCCCTCTTGGGCTGGGTGTACGCTCGCCTTTTCTTTACCTCATTGCTTTATACTCATTTGCCTTCCCTTTCCCTTCTGCTGCTGTTTGCAGGCCAAGTACATTTCATGAACAATCCCATTCTCTGTAAGAATGTGGGCAAGTCCTAGGAAACAAATGCTTCAGTTGAGGGGGAAAAAAAAGGGAATTAGAGAACAATTCCATAAACAGCAACTGTAACACTCTCACTACCACAGACTGTTCAGAGCTCCATTTATGAGTGCAATTAAGCATATGGATAGCTCAGGTTTCGTCATCAGCCCTGAATGGGACGACATTACTGAGGCAGATTCAATCTAAATCCATAACAGTAAAATTGGTCTAAGATCTTATCCTTTAATATGCTTGGAAATGAGAAGTTGTCAGAGCACTGCTTTGTTTGGCAATATTTGCTAATGAAAGGATGCAATTTAATGCAACAGGGAGAATGATCACTGACAAATCCACCTGCTTGATGCAGGCTGGTAAATGCCTCACATTTATCACAAGTAAGTGGGGGAAGCAGGTCAGAGGGGACAGTGCTCTGCTTTCAGTTAAATTACTCTTGAGGGTCAAAGCAGCAAAGGAAGAGAATAATTTTGTTTACAGGATAAGACCAGACTGTTCAGAAATGGTCTGCTCAGAAAGAGTGACTGAAGGAATTGCACCAAGAATGATTTTGTATTCTGTACTTTATCAGGTGTTTGTTATCACATGGATTAAGCTTTGGATCTCTGCAGGAATGAACAGTTCTCACCACATTCACACCCATGCAAGGTAATTACAAATGTTTTTACCTTTGCTTAAAACACACAAAACCCCAACTGCTGTTTGAGAAAGATAGAAAGCAATGATCTTAGAGGTCTTTTCCAACCCAAACAAATCTATGATTCTATGTGCTGTTCTCAAGCATGACTAAATCAACAGTCTTCCTACTTGTTAACTTAATTTACTGGTTTCTACTTCTCTGTTTGTTTCCAGTACCCAAAGGGGGCTACAGGGGCTACAGCAGAGCTGGGGAGGGACTTTTTACAAGGGCTTCTTGTGGCAGGATGAGGGACAATGGATAGAAGCTGGAAGAGGGGAGATTTAGACTGGATATTAGGCAGAAATTCTTTCCAGTGAGGGTGGTGAGAAACCAGAACAGGTTGCTCAGGTAGGTTGTGGATGCCCTCTCCCTGGAAGTGTTTAAGGCCAGGTTGGATGAGGCCTTGAGCAACCTGGGCTAGTGGGAGGTGTCCCTGTGCATGGCAGGGGCTTGGAACTGGATGATCTTTCAGGTCCCTTCCAACCCAAACCATTCTATGAATGATGGTGCCTCATATTGACATAACTGTTGGTGGGGAGGCAGAAAAGGAATCACTAGCATCAGCATGTTTAGTTATCATATTTCTGTTTTCTCCTTGCTTCTCAGCAGTCGTCATATTTAGCAACTTCTGTAACTGTAGAGCAGATTGTGTCAGGGAACAAACATCTATGGGGGTGGATCTCATAAAATTTTGCTGCTTATTGAAGTAGAAAATGAGTATCATCAACAATAGGACTGTCAAAGAGTGGCCTACCCAGAGAGCTGTGGGGTCAGCAGGTAGATTCTCTTTCTCCTGCACTGGAAATCCATTCATGCTGCTCTTCAGAAGCAGCGTTCTGATCAGCACCCTGAAATACTCTATATAAAGAGAGCACATCTGTCTTCAGCTTGTGCTGTTTAACTTTTGGATATCCATAGGCCAAAGCTCTGTATTATAAATTCCCTGATTGGTAGCTGATTATGAGCAATTAACTCATTTCTGCTCTGGTAAATTTTATTTATTTCTTGTCATTTGTCTGTTTTCAATTCAAACAGGAGGTAGTTTTCCTCAAATGTACAGTTCTGCAAGATACCTATCTGAAAGTACATTTTGCATGTCAGTTACACCCATAGATCAAGTGAGTTTAAAAAAGCTTGCTAGCAGCCAAGTACTGAACCATTAAGTGTGTCATGGGAATTTTGTATGTAAGCCCAGGACTGAATCACAGGGCCACAGAATTATTTCGGCTGATAAAGGCCTCTAGGATTATTGATTGAGTTTAGCTGTCAACTGAGTTTAACTGTCAACCCAACACCACCATGGCCAAAAAATTATGTCCCCACGTGCCACGTCTACAAGTTTCTTGAATTCCTCCAGTGATGGGGACTCCACCACCTCCCTGGGCAGACTGTTCCAGTCCCTGACTACTCTTGCAGCAATCTCTAACCTAAACCTCCCCTGGAACAATTTCAGGCCATTTCCTCTCCTCTCACCTGATCCTGGGGAGAAGAGACCAATCTCCACCTCCCTGCAACCTCCTTTCAGGGAGTTGTAGAGAGCAGTGATTTCTCCCCTCAACCTCCTCTTCTCCAGACCAAACAACCCCAGTTCTGTCAGCTGCTCCTCACCAGCCCTGTTCTCCAGACCCTTCATCAGCTTTGCTGCCCTTCTTTGCTGCCCAGTGAAGATAGTAGTGTTTTAAAAAAGCAACTTAGAATCATCGAATCAGTAAGGTTGGAAAAGACTCCAAGGATCATCAAGTCCAACCTGTCTTGTTTCACTGCTTCCCCTCTGCCTTCAGAGTAGTGTTCTTGAAGTCTGTAGGTAATGGAATGTCCTCCATTCTGGTGTGACCATTCTGCTGATGCTGTGCAGGCAGAGTTGAGACATGGTGTTAAGGCAATGAATAAAGTTGATGCATGGCAATAATATGTTAGGTTTAGTTTGCATCAATGAAATAATCCCTTAGAATACAGATACACTGGTGTGAAAATTAAGTGAAGATGACTCTGTTGGACAGTAAACTTGAAGATGATTATACATTTTGGATGGGGCCTTGTGGAAGGTGTCCCTGCCCATGGAAGGGGGTTTGGAACTAGATGATATTTAGGGTCCCTTCCAACCCAAAGTGCTGTATGTTTCTAAAGTGTTTCCTTCATGAACCTTGTAAGAACCTTTCTACACAGGAGTTGCTTTACAATAGCTAATTAAGAGAGGGAGTAATCAAAGAAGACCTGCCAATTGTTGAACTATTCCAGAGTAGTTGCTCCAGGATTCAGCCTCAATCACAATGAATTTGAAGCTGCAGAGAAAGTAATACTTTTCTTTTCATTCTTGGTTCCTGTTGTCCAGAAGCCAGTTATTAGTAATTTTGAATTTCACTTGATTAAGAAACTAATGTGCACAACAGCATTGGCCCAGAGCAGTTGTAAGTGTTGCAGGGTCTGGCCCCTTCCATCTTCTCACAAAGCTACTTTCTTAATTTTTAAGGCTGTTGTTAATGGATTTGTGCTCACACAGAGCTACACTGATACCCTTCCTCTCTTTGAATAGCCTTGCTCTGCAAGTGGCTGCATTAGCTTTAATGGAACAACTTGAAGAAAAAAATGCTACTCTATTTGGCTAGACTGCAGGATCTGGTCTTTAGACAGGACTAAAGTAAATGAGAAAAAGAAAATAGTAGCTTTCCCCCTTTCATGTTTCTTATCTAGCTGAGCTGAATGAAGATGAGGATTTTGGCTGTACGTGATGCTGATGAAAAGTGAAACCTCACCATTTCATGTGTGAACATTTTTGCACACCTTCACAGTAGGGATTTTCCCTAATGCCTTTTGCATTAACAGCTGTGACAGGAACTCTGCTTCCAGCAGCTTCAAGTGGTTGAATCAATAATAGAAATAGTTTAAAAATACTAATCCACCGCTGCTATGTGAACATTCCGTGCCCAGCCTGCTGACTCTGTATGCAAACAGATAATGGTGGGCATCAATAATTTTTTAATGTTGAATTTCTCTCTATCCAAAACTTCAGTAAATAGCTCTTCAGATGATAATTTTTCAGAGGGCAAAAGTATAGTCAGACACATGGTGTGGAACCATATGCTAACGGGAGTGATTCATTATCATTGATGAAAGGAATTCAACCAGCCTGAATTGGCAGTTGGTGATTTGACATTTGCAGCTAGGCACGGAGCAGGCACAGCATTTCTTGTGGCTGAATGATCTGCATTATGCCAGAGAAATAGGAGCAGCTGAAATTAAGTAGGTGTGGTGCTGTTGTCAGGACCTGTAAATGGAGTCTAACCATTTCCCCCATCTCCAGTAATTAGCAATTTGTGGTAGGAGATGGTAATTGACTTGTGAAATAGGGTTGGTTTGAGAGAGAATTGGGGAGCATAGAAGGAATATCTAACAGCTACAGCAGCACCACCAAACCTCTGTTTGGTAGAAAAGCTACAGCTCTACTCTAGGTAGTGGAGACTTTATCGGTTTGCACTTGGCTAAGAGCTGATTTGGTTTAGAAACATCTTAATGTTCAGCTAGGATGATAGGTACTCAAGGTAATGACCACCATGGGTTTAGTGGCCTCAGATAAATTGAACCTGAGTTATGCTAGGCACACCTGTGTGGCCTAGTAGAACATGCTGGAGAGAGGTTTCCAAGCTGCTAAATAGCTTGAGCAGAAAGTGTCTGTGTTCTTGGTGTAAATGTGTTGGAGCCCACTGCTGCTCTGTGGCAATGAGCATGCTGGGCCACAGGGGAGGTATTGTGTAGTTACTGTACTGCAGTAACCTGGCTTTCCTTAGCTGCTTCTGGGCATGGAAGCTCTGGGAAGAGGTTCATGAGCACTAAAATAGCTTTGCCTGTATATGTCTTCAGTGGAAGGTGAACAGAAAGTTGTCAGCCCAAATAAAACTGCATCTAATTTCCAAGCCAAGGTGTTGAGTCTTGTTTTGAAACTTTCTGTAAGCTCATGAAGACAAAAGCAAAATTGTCAGTCCACTCCCCCTTCTAAAGGCGGCTTGTCCTTTGTGGGCTTAATCAGGTGGTCCTCCCATGTCAGTGGTGGCTCTGTTAGCAGGCAATAATGCACGTAACTTCTCCTGTTCTTCAGCTGAAAGGTGCTATGTGTAACCTCCCTCTGCTGCATGCTTCCTGCCTATTATTTATGAGCCTGGCTTTGAAAATAGTTTATCCCATAATTTGACTTTCAGTTTACTCAGTCCATACTTTGATCTAAAAGATTAAGATGACTGGGGTTTTACATGTGGTCCCTAGATGAAGATCACAGGGACTTGATGAGGGCATGGGGAATCACAAATAATTAGGGAGAATGTCAATGTACAATACAAAAAGGTTAGTTTCTCTGCAGCAAACACCTCTCAGAGGAACACGAAAATAAATCTCAGTCCATGTATTCCCAGTGAATCTCTGCCATCTTAAAGCCCTGGCTGGGAGTTAGAAATGTATAATCAGACTTACACTACAGGGATTTGAGGCATTAATTCATCATTCTATCCAAGGCACAGTCCAGGCTCTTTCTCACTGTAGAAAACCATTGCATTTTCAAATAGCCTGGGAGCCCAAGTCACGTTTTGCCTTTACTTGTATCACAAAAGTGCATTTTCATATTTATAGAAACCAGCAATCAGATTCCATCAGAAGGAAGTCTCTGTATCATCTACCTTTTCTATCTGTTAGGTAGTCATGCCTGGCTTTCCTCTGTTCAAGGAATTAGTCAAGCATGTAATAAGCAGATCACTGACAGTTTAAAACCATTTTACTGAAATGGTGCATTGTCAGCTGACTGCAGACAACTTATTCTGAGGGGATTTCTTCCTTCTCTGTCTAAAATTGGGCATTGCCTTTGAAGTCCCCAGTAGTACTTTATTTTATTTTATTTATTATTTTTATGTTCATTTTATTGCACCAAAATCAAAGCAAAGTAACCCATGGAAGAATCTGATATGTGTGTGTACATGATGTGCTTTACTTCATCACAGAATCCTAGAATGGAAGGGACCTCAGAGATCACCATCTCCAACATCCCCACCATGGGCAGGGATGCTTCTCAACTGGACTCAGCTGCTTAAGGCCTAATCCAGCATGGCCTTGAACACCCCCAGTGAGGAGGCATCCACAGCCTCCCTGGGTAACCTATTCCAGAGACTCACCACCCTCAGACTGAAGAACTTCTTCCTGAGATCCAGTCTAACCCAGCTCTCCCTCAGCCTCAGACTGTTCCCCCTTGTCCTTGAAGCAGCATTGCTGGTAAGAATTTGGGGGTTAACTCCACATTTGAAATGTAACCACCTATTCTCATGTGTTTGGGGGTAATGTTTTGCCAAAGAGCATTTCAAATCTGGGCTTTTGAAGAAGACCCAAGAGAGGTAGGGGAAAGGCTGGGAAAAGCAGATAGCCAGTGGTCCAGCTGCTTAGAGGTGGACAGAGGCAGCTGAGCATGTGTCACTGTTGGCCTGGGCTACTTGTGGTGGTACCTGAACTGCTTAGACAGTTGTGCAGAAATCCTAAGCTGTGGAGAACTGGCTTGTAGCTAACAGTGTTGGGAAAAATCCCTACTCACTGCCCTGGCATGTACATGCAGATCTGCTCATTCCTGCCTGCTCATTATGTCTTTTGACAATGCCTAGGATCAGAGAGCTCTAATACTTTGAAACTTCAGGCTGCTTGCAGAATTCAAACCATTTCCCTGTGACATGGTCAGATCCATGGGATAATGTTTGGTAACAGTGAGCAAATGCAGACTTGCTCCTGGAGTGGCTGCAAAACCAGAAAGTCTGGGAAGAGATTTGTGCTGAATATTTGTGACTCAGCTTGGCTTGAGATTCTGTATTGTTCTCCCACAAAGCCTGAGCTAACAAGCTTTCCTGAGAGTTAGAAATAGATCTTGAATATTTTCCTGCTTAAACATCACTGTACTGTTAGTAATTCCTCATAGGATGCTGCTGTTACCTGTGGACTTATTGTAAGTCATGGCCATGCTAGATGGAACTTCAGGCACTTATGGGTATCTTGCTGCTAAAGAAGTTGTGTTTCTCTGCCATATTTAAATAGTTACTGCTGTCATGTTCCTTCTTCTTTCAGCAGCAGTAAAATAAAAACATGTCCATGAAGGGTTGGTTTTGCCTGTCAGCTTCTGACTAAAGGTAATTTTTAGTTGGTGATTTGAAAATCATTATAGTGAACAGAGCTAGATGGATTTACTCAAGCTGGGGAAGTTGCCTGCAGTTTCTAGGGCAGGAAGGGAGAAAAGAAGTGAAACTAAGAAATTATTTTGAAGGAGTGCCTCTGAAATTCTTCTGCAGTTTCTTACAAATTTGTCTGTAAAATAACCCCAAGGAAAAATGGTGACTCACCTGGAATATTACATCCTTTTCTGGGCTCCCCTGTTCAGGAGGGTCAGTGATCTACTTGAGAGTCTAATGGAGGGCTACAAGGATGATTAAGGGACTGGAGCACTGCCTGATGAGGAAAGGCTGAGAACCCTGGAGGTGGTTAGTCTGGAGAGTTTAATAAATGTTTATAAATATCTGAGAGCTGGGTGTCAAGAAGGAAGGGACAGGCTCTGCTCAGTTGCACCCTGGGATAGGACAAGGGGCAATGGATGTAAACTATGGCCCAGAAAATTCCACCTCAACATGAGGAGGAATTTCTTCGCTGTGAGGGTCACAGAGCACTTGAACAGGCTCCCTGGAGAGGTTGTGGAGTCTCCTTCTCTGGAGACTTTCAAGACCCATCTGGATGTGTTCCTGTGTGACCTGTGCTGGATTCTATGATCCTGCTCTGGCAGGAGGGTTGGACTCGATGATCTCCAGAGGTCCCTTCCAGCCCCTTAAATCCTGTGATCCTGTGACTCTACCTGTTGTTTAGGCTGGTTCTTTAGTATTGTAGTATTGGGGTCAAGCTACAAAGCAAATACCTTATTTTTGATGGCAAAGACTCATCTTTCACAAGTAACATGCTGGTGCTGATTTTTACTGTTTTCACATTAAGAAGGACTTTTAAGCAAATATAAAAGAGAGAGGGGGAGGCTGCCATTCACACTTCTTGCTGGGTCACAGCAGCAGGCATTAGCTTTGTGTGTGGAGCTAAACAAGAGAGACTTTTAGGAGTTAAATTTGAGTTGGGCTCTTATGGATACTGACTTCCTTATTGTTTAAGAAAATTCTTGTTCTGTCAAGTGCAGTGTATTATTTAAAACTTGGTGTGAGACAAAACTATCTATTTAGTCTGTTGTTCAGGAACTCCTGCCTGCTGGTTTCTCTGGCTTTCCTTCTTCCTTTAGAAAGCTACAGCAAGCATAGCTGTGGCTCTCAGGTAGTGTGTGGACATCTTAAATCTCCAGTGGACATCTTTCAGTCCCTGAAAGGGGACTACAAGAAAGCTGGAAAGGGACTTTTGACAAGGGCTTGTAGTGATAGGACAAGAGGGAATGGATTGAAGCTGGGAGAGGGGAGATTTAGACTAGATTTTAGGAAGAAATTCTTTACAGTGAAGGTGCTGAGACACTGGGAGAGGTTGCCCAGCAAGGCTGTGGATGCCTCCTCCCTGGAGGTGTTCAAGGCCAGGTTGGATGAGACCTTGAGCAACCTGGGCTAGTGGGAAGTGTCCCTGCCCAGGGCAGGGGGTTTGGAACTGGATGATCTTGAAGGTCCCTTCCAACCCAAACCACTCTACGACTCTATGAATCTGTGAATATGTGTAAAAGCAGAGAAAATGCTTGCACCTTGGGTGGAACTGGGTGATTTGCCTCAGTGAGACACACTGCCATATTTTATATTTCCTGGGCAATGTATTCAGTCTGAAATACTCATCCTGTCCTGACACCCTCTGGAGATGTTTTCTGGTGATCCCTATTTTGGGAGTTCCCATCTTACCCAGTCATGTGGCTAAGTTGGTAGCACATAAGACTCTTACTGGGAAGGTCAGTTCATCCTGCAGTGGGCAGGACTTAGCAATGTCCTCCCTCCTCAAGAGGGGATTGGACTTGGTGCCATGGTCTAATGGGGTCTGTACAGGTTGACTGGATGATCCTGAATTATACTGTGAGACTTTCATTGAAAAGTGTCACCCTGTTCATGTATCAGTCAAACTTATTCCCTTTAGCTGGGCTACTAAATCTTAAGTGAATCTGAATTAAGTTCTCAAGGGCACATTAAATGCTGACATAAATACAAGTGTATAATTAACCACAGCCACTTGAACAGTGTTGCACAGGCAACAAGAATGCAGAAATCCAGCAGAGCCTGCAAAAAGTATTTCAGGTATTGAATACAGCACTTGGGGTAGGCTTCACAAGGCTAGATTTTTACATATACATATATATAAAAGCTGGATTTAATGGTAGAAAAGATACTACAATTGTCTGTTTGTGTATCAAGACAGATACACTCTGTGGAAACAGACACAGGCCAGAAGAAGCTACAAATTGCTGAGAATGATATTATGAAATGATAGTGAAGATAGTGCTGTTATCAGAGCTATATCCTCCAAAACATTCTGGAGTAGGTAATGAATAAGGTTATTAAAAGCTGTTTTATAACTTTAGAACATCTTTAATACTACAGTGTGATAGAATGGCTTGGGTTGGAAGGGACCTCAGAGACCATCTCCTTGCCATGACCAGAGATGCCTCATAACTGGACTTGGCTGCTCAAGCTCTTATCCAACCTGACCTTCAACACTCCCAGGGAGGAGGCATCCACAACCTCCCTGGGAAACCTGTCACCATCCTTTCACTGAAGAACTTCCTAAGCTCCAGTCTAACCCTGCTCTCCCTCAGCTTCAAACCATTCCCCCTTGCGCTGTCTCTAGACACCCTGATGAAAAGTCCCTCTGTGGACTTCCCCTAGCATCTCTTCAGATATTGAAAGGCAGCTCAGAGGTCCCCCTGAATCTTCTCTTCTCCAGGCTGAACAATCCCAGCTCACTCAGCCTATCCTCATAGCAGAGGTGCTCCAGCCTTTGGATCATCTTTGTGACCTCTTCTGGACTCTCTCCAACAGCTCTGTGTCCTTCTTCTGCTGGGGACACCAGAACTGGACTCAGTATTGGAGGTGGGATCTCACAAGAGCATAGTAGTAGTAATAATAGTAATATCATCATCATCATTATTGTTGTTGTTATCATTATTATTATTATTATTATTATTATTATTATTATTATTATTATTATTATTATTATTACTGTTGTTATTATTATTTCTGAAACTGGACACTAGCTCTAATAATCTGAGTATTTCAATTCACTTTTGTGATCCATATTTCATCTCCTGTTTTATGTTTGGATTATTTTTTGAATACTCTGTTTATTGGAACTGAAACCTGGCTACCTCTTCTTAGCACTCTGCTTTTAGTTGACCCAAATCGTATTCATCCATCACTTTTGTTTTTTAGAGCATTAATATCTTGCAGCAAGGTTTCAGAATGGATTAGCTTCCTAATCTTTCACTCCAGGAGAGTTAGGTTTGAATCTGTCAGAGGTGAGAAGGCCAGTCAATATGTTATTTCAGGAGCCTGGCTGGTAAGGATGGGTAGATAGGATGGTGCTGTGATCCAAGAAGTTTTGTTACATAGAAAACATGCAGTTGTTTAACAAACAAACCAACTTTTCTCACTGGCTATCAAAATAAGAGCAGGAGTTGCTACTCTAGTATGTGAAAGAGGTTCAGACATCTGTATTCTAATCTCAGTCTTGAGTTTGTCCATATTTAGGAGATATTCTATACTCTGTGGCTGGGTTTTAAGTGCAGTGATCCACAAAGATATGAATAAGCCACTAAGTGTTGAAAATCCATAGAAAGCAGAAAGAGTCAGCTTTAATAGAATGCTGTAGTATGGCCATCAGGCTGAAATTCTGATGGGCTGATGTCTGTGGTACCAATGTGTCCATTGGTGGCCATGAAGAGAGCTGTTTACAGTGCAAGTTTTTTATGGAAGTTCCAAGCAGGTCACTACAGGTGGGAGATGAAATTCAGGGGGATGCATTCAAGTCTATCATCCCCTTGTAAAGGTTATTGTGTGTCTTAGGTCATTTAGTCTAGAAGAACCCAAAACTATCTGGAGGTGCTTCACAGCAGAATCCTGCAGGGACTGGATTGGGACAGGGAGTGCTGTGGATTTGCAGAACTCTTTCTGTTGCTTTTCTATGGGATGATTTTAAGGCCATGGCAGTAAGTTAGCTAACCCTGTCACAGGCTGTGAATATAAACCAAATTGAGTGTGCTCTATAAGGCTGCATTGTTTGTTCAGTGTGCTTGCAGGCTCCTGGACCTCTTTTGAACATCCTGGCATCTCCCCAGGACTTGACGTAATTTTTTAACTTGTCATCAGGTGTGCATATCCTCATTCAGAGATTCATAGAATGGTTTGGGTTGGAAGGGACCTTCAAGATCACATGATCATGGGCAGGGACACCTCCCACTAGCCCAGGTTGCTCAAGGCCTCATCCTACCTGGCCTTGAACACCTCCAGGGAGGGGGCATCCACAACCTCCCTGGGCAACCTCTTCCAATGTCTCGCCACCCTCAGTGTAAAGAATTCATTCTTAATCCCCTGTCTGAATCGCCTCTCACCTTTGCTCAGATCAAAACTCTCTCACCATCATGGCAACAAATTACTGTTGGTGTTGAACAAAGAGGGATGGTGCCCCTGAGCATAAATGAAATGATCAAGAAGATTTTTTTTTTTTCCCTTTTTTTTTACAAAAGCAAGAGCATGGAAAGGAAAGAGCAGTACCTTAAATTACCACTGGAAGTGGTCAGTGTGGGCTTGCTGTGACGTAGTATCATAGTATCAGTCAGGGTTGGAAGGGACCACAAGGATCATCTAGTTCCAACCCTCCTGCTACGGGCAGGGACACCCCACACTACATCAGGCTGGCCAGAGCCTCGTCCAGCCTGGTCTTAAACACCTCCAGGGATGGGGCCTCAACCACCTCCCCGGACAACCCATTCCAGGGCTTCACCACTCTCATGGTGAAGAACTTCCTCCTCATGTCCAGCCTGAATCTCCCCACCTCCAGCTTCATTCCATTCCCCCTAGTCCTATCACTACCTGAGATCCTGAGAATTCCCTCCCCAGCCTTCTTGTAGGCCCCCTTCAGATACTGGAAGGCCACAATGAGGTCACCTCGGAGCCTTCTCTTCTCCAGACTGAACAGCTCCAACTCCTTCAGTCTGTCCTCTTTCTTAATTGTCAAAGGCAGTCTAGATGAGAGCCTTGATGAGTCAGTATTATCTTGGAGATCAGTGACCAGGCCACTTTCCAAGAAGCTGCATTTCTTCCACCTCTTCATTTGCTTTCTCCTACAGTGAAACTGAAACTTGTCATTCACCAAATATCTATCCTTCTGAGCAGAGTGCATTAATATGCTGGAAGAGTCTACTTAAAACTGTGAAGTGTACCTTGTATGCCTCTGTTAGTTAATCCAAAACAAAGATTAAGTAAGTTTCTTTCTTTCTTTTTCTTTTTTTTTTTTCCTATATAGGAGAAAAGCTGAATGTGAAATTAAAATGTAAATCAAAAAGTAATTGGCTTTTTGTGCATAGTTTAGATAAGATTTACTTTTGAAGAATGACTTTGTGTTTTAACACAGCAGGCCAGACACCATGTGGCACACTTGCACTTAATAATGGCAACCAATCTGGGCCATAAATATTGCAAACGATGCCATTTGAATGAGGAGCCCTCTGAACCATAATAAAACCCCCTGTGATTAATTCCAGAACTGCTCTGTTCATATTAGACCTGCAGTGGCCTCCCTGATGAGATCAATACAGCGTAGCAGAGTGATTCTAATAGAAGTGTTATTATCTTTTAATCTTCAGGAGAACGCCAACTTGGAGAATTCTTCAGCATTCTGGCTGCTTATTTTCTCAGAGCAACCTTGAAGGCAGTTGTTTTGTGAAATGAAGATACATTAGAGCCTTTTCAAGGATTTATCAATACCAGGGCACGGGCACTGTTTGTGGAGCCAGCAGCTAAAAGGCACATTTGTATGCCGAGACTTACAGTTGGTCACAGTGACCTTCCCTGTCAGCCTCTGTTTTCTCAGCAGACAAATGCCTACAGTGAATGAGGAGTAAAGGACAGGGACGGCAGCGGGAGGCTGCGTGCTGGGGGAGTGGGACAATACAGAGCAGTGTTTTTTTCCAGCAGCCAGCAGCAGCAGCATCCTAGGAGCTGTGTTGCGTGTATCATGTTTAGCTGGGACGTGTCTCTGTGCGTGCTGGAGTCGGTGCTAACTGAGATGCAGAGTTTGGAACAGATTTTCATTAGAGGGTCATAGAATGGTACTGGTTAGAAAAACCATTTGAGATCCTGGAGTCCAACCATCAACCCAACACCACCATGGCCATTAAACCATGCCCCCAAGTGCCACGGCCACACATTTCTAGAACGCCTCCAGGGATGATGATTCCACCACCTCTCTGGGCAGCCTCTTCAAATCCCTGACTAATCTTGCAGCAAAGAAATTTAACCTAATCTTCAACCTAAACCTCCCCTGGCACAATTTCAGGCCATTTCCTCTCACCCTATCACCTGATCCTAGGGAGGGGAGACCAACCCCCACATGATAGCAACCTCCTTTCAGGGAGTTATAGAGAGCAATGAAGTTTCCCCTCAGCCTCCTCTTCTCCAGACTCCACAGCCCCAGTTCCCTCAGCTGCTCCTCACCAGATCTCTTCTCCAGACCCTTCACCAGCTTTGTTGCTCTTCTCTGGACAAGCTCCAGCACCATAATGTCTTTCTTGTAGTGAGGAGGCCAACACTGAACCCAGCATTTGAGGTGCAGCCTCACCAGTGCCCACTACAGGGGCACAATCGCTGTCCCCTGCTTCCTTCAATCTGGAAATAAAGAAAGGGTAAAAACTCTCTGGCTGACTCTGTTAGTAATGCCAAATGTCTGCAAATGTAATCCTCCTATTCCTTGTTTTTCCTCATTGCATTGGATTAGGAAGGCATAACAAAGCAAAAAGGTTACTTTCATATTCCTAGCCTTGCATAATGGCTAAGGTGTGATGTGTTCCTCCTGTCATGTTTTGCTGTGTATGCTGCTGGTGCTTAGCAAAGGATGATTCTGTTGCATGTGATTCATAATTGGTAGTCCTGCTCTTGCTTCACATATTCAGTCCTCATGGGGAAACATTTTCTTCTGAAGTCCAATGGGAATGTCCCCAGCAGTTACTTGTCCCCATCAACCTTGTCTTTGCCATGGGGCACCTTGTAAAAAGGGACTCTCCATCCTTGTGGTAGCTACCTTTTCTGTACTGATAAGGTCTCCCCTAAGCCTTCTCTTCTCAAGATAGACCAAACCCATCCCTCTCAGCCTTTCCTCAGAAGGCAGGCAGTTTAACAGGGAACTCTGTAGAATGCTTGGCAGCTGTTCACACACCTGAACCTTCATCTTAACTCTTGACCAGATCCCAGCAATTACATGGGGAACTGTTGGTCCAGAACCAGCCAATAGCAGAAGAAAAATCATTTTTTTCTGAGATGATTCATGGAACACCCACTGCAGACTGAGAATGCTGCTTTGGCTGTATGAGATCAGAGTAAGGAGAGTGTGAGGTGGGATTGTTGGAGTGTGGGTGTTTAGGGGTCTGTGCATACCTGACTTCTGCTGGCTCATTCTAACACTGCCTTTTTCTTCTGAGTTTTTCCAAAGTCTGTATGGAACACTGAAGAAATATCACTTTAGCCTTCTTCTACAAGCCTATCAAATGTCTTTTATTAATTCCCTTTCTCCCCTGAGTTAGATTTTACATTTCTAAGTCTCGACTCCCTTGAGCTAGCTATGCTGTAAGGTAATTCCTTGAGGTATGCTAAATGTGCTTTAAAAAAAAAGAGGAGTTCAGTGCTTTCTGAGCCTGTGAAATGAAGTTTGCTCTATAATCTGACACTGTGATCTCTTCCAGCGTGGAGGTACAAGTCCTAGACTTTTCCACAATGCTCTTCACCTTCAACAGCTCAGAGAAGGTCTCATTTAAGAGCTGTCTACATGGCATTACTAGATTAAACTTGGAAATTGGTATTTTTGCCATAAAAAAGACACATTAAGGTCTCTATTTATTATTTTTTCCCCCTACCTTGTACTATAACTTGCACCTGTGCAAACTGGAATGATTTCTTTTTATAATTGCAAACTCTCAGCTCTTCTAGCAAAGATCACAGAAGTCAATAGAAATCTTTAATGAGCTACAGTGGTAGAGCCTCTAAGTGGCTGCCTGCTGGATGAAGCAGAGAATTTGGTGGTACCCAGTAAACTTTATCCATTCCACACGCTTGTCTTTACAGTTCTTTAAGATTCTGGTGGTGGTGGTGGTTTTCTTGGGCCCAATCCCTGTTTTGTCCTGCTTAAACCTTGTTAAAAATATAGCTATGCACAACTGTTTGGGTATTTTTTTCCCCCTCCAGAAAATGTTGGCATTTTTCTTTTCCTGAGGAAAAAAAGCAATAGGTCTGTTAGAGAATACCAGCATGATTTTGTTTTGCGTCTGTCAGTTCCATTTCATTACTCCTGAGATCATGTATTAGTCAGGAGCAAGTTCTCTCCCTGTTCTGCTATTCAACATTTATAAAACCAGAACATTAAATGACTCCAGTGTTATCCAAAACCCTCTGAATCTCTCCATTTCAGAGGATTTTGTGTTTGTTCTGAGTTTATTGGCACATCCCAGTGTACAGAATTAATTCTAGGTCTGTGATGGAATGGAATGGAATGGAATGGAATGGAATGGAATGGAATGGAATGGAATGGAATGGAATGGAATGGAATGGAATGGAATGGAATGGAATGGAATGGAATGGAATGGAATGGAATAGACCAGGTTGGAAGAGACCTTCAAGATCATCGTGTCCAACCTATCATCCAACACCATCTAATCAACTAAACCATGGCATCAAAGACCCCCTCCAATCTCCTCCTAAACACCCCCAGTGATGGCAACTCCACCGCCTCCCTGGGCAGCCCATTCCAAGGGCCAAGCACTCTCTCTATGAAGAATTTCTTCCTAACTTCCAGTCTAAACCTCCCCTGGCGCAGGGGAGGTCCTCTTGTTCTAGTGCTGGTTGCCTGGGAGAAGAGACCAACCCCCACCTGGCTACAGCCTCCCTTCAGGTAGTTGTAGACAGCAATAAGGTCTCCCCTGAGCCTCCTCTTCTCCAGGCTAAACAACCCCAGCTCGCTCAGCCTCTCCTCATAGGGCTTGTGCTCCCTCCCCAGCTTTGTTGCTCTTCTCCGGACATGTTCCAGCAACTCAACATCTTTCCTAAACCCTAAGCCCTGATGCCTGCTCATGGCCACAGCATCAGGGCTTTCCTTTGGTGAGACCTGTGATTGTGGTAAACATCTGCACATTTAAGTAGTTGTTAGCAAAACAACAAAAGGTTGCAGATCATCTGAGAAGATGACGGGAAAGTAACACAGAGATTCCCTGCTAGATCAAAGAAGTGGTCTCACCTAGATTATATGAGCTCTTTGTGGGCTGTTGGCAGCTGGGATGCAACAGGACCGTGGCAAACTCCTTTCTTGTTGGAATTTGTAGGCTGCAACTTCTGTCAGGTGATTCTGTGGAAGGCAGCTAAATCTTCCTGAGCACTGAAGCATGGCAGTAAGAGAAGTATTTTTTTCAACTTTTTAGTCATGCTGTTGGGAATTCCTGAATGTTTTTATCCATCTGAGCTGTGGGGTTTGTAATTGCTCTAAGATGTGCAGCGATGGGAATTCTGTACAGGTCTCTTCTGCACCATGTGGCTGCAGCACATCAACCTGTACTGAAAGGAAAATGCTGTGAAGAGACTCTTAGAACCTTTGCCCCAGTGTCTGGCTAAGACTGTGTCTACCTATGGGTCTGCCTATGGTACCCTTCCCCCTCCTTTTCTTCCCTTTTCACACCCTTTTCTCTCCTTTTTTCCTTCCTTTCCCCCTTTCCCCCATTTTTCCCCTTTTTCTCCCCTTTCCCCCCACTTTCCCCCTTCTCCCTTTCTCCCCCTTTTCCCTGCCTTCAACCCCCTTTTCCCTTTTTTCTCCCCTTCCCCCCCCCCTTTTTCCTTTCTTTCCCCCCTTCTCCCCCTTCTCTCCCCTTCACCCCCTTCTGCCCCTTTTTCCTATTATTTAATATAATAAAGAAAAGAGAATTAAAGATGCATCTTTTCCACTCATGGATACACTGATTTCTATGGACAGGATTTTTGTGCTGGAGTGATGTATTCTGGTAAATTCAGAGGACTAAACTCTAGCCTGCTGCTGGGGCAGAAGCAGGACAGGAGCTATGCTGATGAAACTCCTACAGCAAAAAGCGACACTGCTAACAAACCACATGAAGATTCTAGGAGCTGTGTAAAGCATGTCACAGTCCTCTTGGCCAAAATTCTTCCTGTAGGCACAGATGACTAAAGACTGTGCACAGAATTATGTTCTGAGCACAGCTGAAGATGGAAGGCATTTTCAAACAGGGTATCTCAGCAATTCTGCTGACTCATAATTGAATGCTGAATTTTCTGTTGATAAAATTGGTGAGTGTGTAGGCTTCTGAAGTCATTAGATGTTAATAATGACTTAGATGTTTAGCAAAGTGATACTGAAACTTGAAAGCAGATGATCTAATTTTTTTTTTTTTTGGCTATAGATGCTTTACTTGCTAAGCAAATTTACTAAGAATATTGAAGAAGTCTGCATGTGCTAGCAATGAATTTGTCCTGGAAATGTGAAAATGTCTATTTGAGGAGTTATTTTCTTCACACAAGTGACAGTTTTTAATGTGCTCCTTTTTTTGTTTCCCTTGCAGCACATTGTAACTCATATTTGTCCAGCTTATAAAGGCAGCTCAGCATTAAAATGGTACATATATATATATATATTCCCCCTTTTGAAGATGCCTAAAAAGAAAGCCTGGAGCAGTCATCAAATGAAAAGATGCATGAATTTTAATCCACCACAAAAGCACACCTTCAAACTTCAAGTAATTTCTTTTTACTCAGAGGTCCAGCCAAGCATATCAAATGATATTAAGAAATGTTAAGATAAAGCTTCTAGAAGGTCTTGGCTGCCAATGTGAGTCCTGTCTTTTTCTCTAGCTTTTTTTTCTGGGCCAATAATATGGCAAGCAACACGGCTTACAGATAATGATGGTGGTAGTGGCATAAACAAAGGTCTTTTTATGAGATACTGCAGAGATCTTATTTCATTTCTGTTACTACAAAGCCTTAGACTGTCTGTGAACGTCAGGATATGCATATAGGAGGCCAACAAATCACATCCTTGGCTGCATCAAAAGAAGTGTGGCCAACAGAGTAAGAGCTAGCTCTGCCTCTCTATTCTGCCTGATGAGACCTCACCCAAAGTACTGTGTCCAGCCTTGGGGCCCCCAACACAAGACAGACAAGGGCCTGCTGGAGAGGGTCGAGAGAAGGGCCACAAAGATGATCTCTAAGATCTATGAGTCCAGCTGTCAATGTAAGACCACCATGACCATTAAACCATGGCCCCAAATGTCATGTCCACACATTTCTTGAACACCTCCAGGGATGGTGACTGCCACCTCCCTGGGCAGCCTGACCACTCTTGCAGGAAAGAAATTTTGATGATTTCCAAAAGTTGTCTTTCTGAGAAACTCTGGGCTGTAGGTACTGTGTTGAAATTGGCAATGCCAGCTTTTCTCAAGAGCGTGCCAAGCCAAGACCACATTTGCCAACAGCGAGCTTACATACCATGAAAGTTTGCCATGAAAAGTGCCTTAATGGTGCTATAAATAATAATTTTAGCACTGCTGACAGATTGTAAAGACACATTTTTAACTTTATGAACCTTAAAATGAGGACAAATCCTAACTGACTCTTGGACATCAAGACACTTGAACATGTCCAGAGAAGGGCAGCGAGGCTGGGGAGAGGCCTTGAGCACAAGCTCTGTGAGGAGAGGCTGAGGGAGCTGGGGTTGTTTAGCCTGGAGAAGAGGAGGCTCAGGGGAGACCTCATTGCTCTCTACAACTACCTGAAGGGTGGTTGTAGCCAGGAAGAAGTTGGTCTCTTTTCCCTAGCAACCAGCACCAGAACAATGGGACACAGTCTCAAGCTGCAACAGGGGAAGTTTAGGCTCGAGGTGAGGAGAAAGTTCTTCACCGAGAGAGTCATTCGTCATTGGAATGGGCTGCCCAGGGAGGTGGTGGAGTCACCATCCCTGGAGGTGTTTAAGAGGGGATTGGACGAGGCACTTGGTGCCATGGTCTAGTCATGAAGTCTGTGGTGACAGGTTGGACTCGATGATCTTCGAGGTCTCTTCCAACCTTAGTGATACTGTGATACTATGACATTTTAACTGTTTGATCAAATCCAGAAGGACCCAGGACCTGTCTAAATGAGAGAAGCATAAAAACCACCCCACAATGTTGGCTTTGACTTATTTTCTGTAAGAAGGGATTATACCTTTTGTGTTAGTTGTATTTTTTAACTGTCAAATGCTTTTTAAACATTTGTAAATAGTATTTTCAGAGAGTCTTGGGATCACAAAATGGCTTAGGAATACTAAAAAAAAAAAGGTTTATAGTTTTCAATGCTTATGTTTTGGGTTTCCCCTCCTCCCCCTCCAGTATCAAAGGCAGCCTAAATCCAGGGATTTGTAGGAAAATATTTTTGTTCCCATAGAAGCGTCAGTGGAGCCACAGGTTTCAGCTGTAGCCCTGCTGCTTTTATTTTTCACATTTGATTAAGAAATAAATAAGATATTCTGCCTATCTGTAGTTGGCAAATCTCTTCTGAAATCTGGAGCCAAGCTGATGTAAAAGGAAACAAAAGCACTGTGAAGTGCATTGGAAATAGGCTCTGATTTCTCCTCTATTAGACAGTTCTCTCAGGTTTTAGAGTCTCATTTAACCCACTATACCAAAGAAACTTTCAATAAGACTGTATGGCAAGAACAAGTAAAAGTACGTATCATTTGTCCCTGATATTCATCACTCTTTAGAGCCTTCATTATGCAGTGAGGATAGGCTGAGGGAGATGGGGTCATTCACCCTAGAGAAGAGAAGTCTCCAGGGGGACCTCAGAGCTGCCTTCCAGTACCTGAAGGGATCCTACAGGAGGGCTGCAGAGGGACTTTTCATAAGGGTGTCTAGAGACAGAACAAGGGGGAATGGTTAGGGAGAGCAGGGTTAGACCCTCAGACTTCAGTCTGAGGGTGGTGAGACTTGAATAGGCTTCCCAGGGAGGTTGAGGATATCTCCTTCCTGGGGGTGTTCAAGAACAGGTTGGATGAGGCCTTGAGGAGCTGAGTCTAGTTGAGAGGTGTCCTTACTCATGGCGGGGAGTTTGGAGTGGATAATCTTTAAGGTCCCTTGAAACCTGATCCATCCTATGATGATTCTGTGGAAACTTGAAGCAATAGAGTGTATTTAGTTGCTATGAAGGAAGTTTTAGTAGTGGTGAGTAAGACCAAAACCATAAATCAATGTAAGGAGGAGATGAGTTTGCTAGTAGGTCTCTATCTCTTGGCTTTCCCCCACCCGCTCTTTTATGGATATTGTCCTGGGAGTTGGAGGAGGAGGTCCTAAGTTTTAAATTGGATCTTGGCCAGGGTAGAGCTTTGAATATTTAGTTTGAAGTGTGGGGATGTGAGATCCTGAGAATGCTACATATTTAGTAAACACAAATCCCAAAACCTTGTTAATAACATTCAACATTCAACATTCAGTACAAGGGAAATGTATTTCTTACCAAATAATTATGTTTGGTCTTTTTGCTTTGGACTCAAGTTACTTGTCTGTAACTGAGTTGAACTTTGCAGTGTATATTTTGGCACCTATAGGAGACCACAACTCATACTATTGGGTCCTGCAATGAAATAGAATCTTTCCTATAAAAGCTCCATTGCTAATGGTCATTTCAGTTAGATGTAACCAAGTTTGTAAGTGGCATCTTGATTTTTCAGGGCTTTGGGGTTTGAGGAGAAGTGTTAAAGGTTCAGTGAAAGAGTCAATTTTAACATCTTGCACCAGAAATCTCTTTTAACTGAAAGCAGAAAGCATTTCAGTTGGTTTTGGTCCAGAATGAGTTATTCTTTGCACAGGAAATCATAGAAGCTGATTTCTATTGCAGAATTGCCATGAGTGCCACATGAACTGTGGGGTGTTGTCAGGGATTGTCCTGCAGTAAATCAGGCTGCTGTTACAAAACACAAACATCTGGGCAATTGGTCCTAAATCCAGGTTTCAGATAATTTATGATAACTTTCTCTTTTCAGATATCTAAAATAACAAATCTAGTTGCTCATACTGGTAAATTTGGAAGTATGTGGAATTAAGGCATGAATTGTTTGTTTGTTTCGTGTACAGTTGGATGCGCTTCATAAAAGCAAATGCCTCTGTGTTGGTTTCATAGTGGGTGTAGGAAGAATGCCTATGTCTGAAAAGGCTTCTCATTTCATACTCAAGTGGGCTTTTCTTTGGGCCCATTTCTGAAATTCTTTAAGATGCTGAGCAGTCTTCCGAATAAAGCAATTCCCCAATAAATCCCTTGTATGTATGAATCACAGAATGGAAGGGGTTGCAAGGGACCTCCAGTGATCATCCAGTCCACCCCCCCTGCTAGAGCAGGATCAGCCAGGGCAGGCCACACAGGACTGCACCCAGGTGGGTTTTGAAAGTCTCCAGAGGAGGAGACTCCACAACTTCGGTGTTCAGCCCGTTTCAGGGCTCTGTCACCCTCCCCATAAAGAAGTGTCACCTCATGTTGAGATGGACTCTCCTGTGTTCCAGCTTGTACCTGTTGTTCCTTGTCCTATGACTGGGCAGCATTGAAAAGAGCCTGGCATTTTCATGTCAGCACCCAACCCTCAGATATTTATAGACATTGATCAGATCCCCTCTCAGCCTTCTCTTCTCCAGACTAAACAAGCCCAGGTCTCTCAGTCTTCATAGCAGAGATGTTCAAGTCCCCCAGTCATCCTCAAAGCTCTCTGCTGGACTCTCTCCAGCAGATCCCTGTCTCTCTTGAACTGAGGGTCCCAAAACTGGACACAGTATACCAGGTGTAGTCAGGTGTACTCAGCAGGGCAGAGAAGAGTGGCAGGAGAGCCTTCCTAGACCTGCTGGACACACTTTTCTTGATGCGTCCCTGGATGCCCTCATCCCTCTTGACCACGAGGGAACATTGCTGGCTGATGGCGAGCTTGTGGTCCCCTAGGACTCCAAGGTCCTGCTCCATGGAGCTGCTTTCCAGCAGGACAACACCTGGTTTGTACTTTTGCCTGGTGTTCCTCCCCAGATGCAGGTCTCTGCACTCATCCTTATTGAACTTCATGTAAAACAAGAAAAGACTGAGAAGAGGTTTGGTTATCCGCTTTATTTACTGATCAGAGATTCCAAGTGTTGTAGAAGCTCTGCAGTGTTAGATGTTTTAGGCTTTGTTTTTCAGATGGCTAATTTCTTTGAAACAAATTAAATATGTTCTTTATAGTTCTGATATTGAGACTTAGAAACTCATTTTATGGCTCCTTCTCCACATACAGGCATTCTTAATGTACTTAATGGCAGATGCTAGCTACCAAGCAGACCTGCCTCCCAAACATTGCTGTGTACTTATTGTTATCAGCGCTACCATGATCATTAACAACCAGGATAAAAGGAAAGCTGTGCTCAACTGTGGAACTATGAATTCACACCAAGATGGATCTTTCTTAAAGTACCTCTTTGGAAGTTGCTGACACATGGAATTTCCTTACATAAGGCTAAGAAATCCTGACAAAACAAAAGTGAGAACAGAGGAGCGAGTATCTTGTATTCTGAGGGAGAACCTATGCCATGCCCCTGAGAAACTTATGTTTGCATAGCTTCATAGAATGGTTTGGGTTGGAAGGAACCTTAAAGATCATCCAGTTCCAACCCCCTGCCATGGGCAGGGACACGACCCACTAGCCCAGGTTGCTCAAGGCCTCATCCAGCCAGGCCTTGAACACCTCAAGGGATGGAGGATCCACAACCTCCCTGGGCAACCTGTTTTAGTGTCTCGCCACCCTCATTGTGAAGGATTTCTTCCTAATCTCCTGTCTGAATCTCCCCTCTTCCAGCTTCAATGTTATGAAGCTTTTTAGCCCTCTGCCTGTTGTTGTTTTTTAATGGAGTTGAGAACAGGAATGAGCAGAATTCAGTCTGATATGAAACCTATTTATAAAATTGCATTTCTGTGGTGGAATCTTGGTGGTACTACTGCAAGTAACTTTCTTCTAGTCAAAAATAGAATTTCCTTACCTTCTCCCACTGCCAAATCTAAACAGATAGGTGAAAGAAAAATATTAAGGATCATTGACAGCCTGAGCATACTGCAACAAAAAATAATCTAGAGAATAGTCACAGAGCCTCCAGTCCTATGGTTCAGGCAGATTGGAAATCACTTCCTGCAGGGCATGGAAGGAATTTGTGATGGAATGCTGTTTAAATTCCCAGCCCCGTGCTGCTGTGCTCCCCTCTGGGAGGTGATGCATCCTGCAAGGCTACAATATCCTTTTGTCTGAGCACCATTTGTAAAGATACAGGAGGTATGTTTAGGAGAAAGTGGAAGGGGTTGTTTTGCTTGGCACTTAGATGTCTAAAATGTTAGTTTCTTCATAAGAAGAAGGTTGTGCAAAGCTCTCTGGTTTCTTCCACACAAGGGTAGTTGCATAGACACTGAGGGAAATCAGAGGCCTCAGTCTGAGGCTAACAGTAGTGTTAGTTCTGACCTACAGATCATGCAGTCAATGCACAGAGCAAGGCAGCCGTTTGACCAAGGTCAAATGCTGAACTTGTGGCAGAGCCAAGCACACAACCAAGATTACAAGCCCAGCAGGCTTGACTCTCAGCACTGAGTCTCCTTTCATTACATCAGAGCTTTCTGGATACCTCATACTAAGACAAGTTCCTGTTTGTGGGCTGATCAATAGTTAGATACCAGGACATGGTTTAACAGCCATTGTGGTCTAAGGTTGAAATTTGGACTCAGTGAGGACTTTTCCAACCAAAACAATTCTATGGATAGAATAGAATAGAATAGAATAGAATAGAATAGAATAGAATAGAATAGAATAGAATAGAATAGAATAGAATAGAATAGACCAGGTTGGAAGAGACCTTCAAGATCATCGTGTCCAACCTATTATCCAACACCACCTAATCAACTAAACCATGCAACCAAGCACCCCATCCAGTCTCCTCCTAAACACCTCCAGTGATGGTGACTCCACCACCTCCCTGGGCAGCCCATTCCAATGGGCAATCACTCTCTCTGTGTAGAATTTCTTCTTTAAAAGGAGCCCAGATAACACAAGGAGCATGCCAATTAAATGTGTACATGGCTGTTAACTTTGCCCTTCACCAGGGGAAGCCCTACACTTCAAAATGCAGTATCTGAGGAAATACCTTCTGTGACTTGTTAGAAACAAACACTATATTCCTCATTCTTAAAAAAAAAACCACAAAACACAAACCAACAACCCACCCTGAGAGTGGTGTCCTGGCTGTGCTGCAGCTTCGTTATATACCACAGCATCACAGAAACATCTGTTTAGAGAATTCACTTCTTGTAGCCTAAGCTAAGAGTGTGGAGGAGGTGCAAAGTCTGTCTTGTCCTTTTCAGACAGAGGAGTAGCATTTTCCTGTTGGAAAATAAGAGAGAATTGGTACTTTCATTATTATTACCATTGTTTTGCAAGAAGTTTTGATAGAATTATGACTTCCCCCAAAATAATTACATTGTTGCATCCCCAAATAAATTATTTACAGGATTTTAAGAGGCATCTCAGCATTTCATGTTAGTGTTCTTTGTTGATTCCCATGGCAGCTTATTTGCTCTAAATCAACTAATTCTCTGTCTTATGAGATGTTTAATTATGAATTCCCCTGCTTTCTAAAACACCCAAAATGGTGTGGTTAGTCTTCAGCACTAGGGAGTCCTATATCTTTTTCTTCTGGTTCTAATTATCTCTCTTTCTAATGTGAGCTTCTAAACCCACTCTTCAAAATTCTCTGTGTGACTGGGCATCAATATTCCAGGCTAGACACAGGTATATTTTTGGTGCTCAAATGGATGAAATCCTCATAGAATGGTTTAGGCTGGAAGGAACCTGAAAGACTATCTAGGTCCAACCCCCTACCATGGGCAGGGCCACATCCCACTAGCCCAGGTTGCTCAAGGCCTCATCCAGCCTGGCCTTGAACACCTCCAGGGAGGAGGCATCCACAGCCTCCCTGGGCAACCTGTTCCAGTGTCTCCTCACCCTCACTGGAAAGAATTTCTTTCTAATCTCCAGTCTAAATCTGCCCCTTTCCAGGTTAATTCCATTCCTCCTCATCCTATTACTACAAGCCTTTGCAAAAGTCCCTCCCCAGCTTTCTTGCAGGACCTCTTCAGGTGTGGAAGGTGGATCTGAGGTCACCTTTGTTGCCATTAAAAAGTTCAGACCTGAATCATGTTTTAACTACAGCAGAATTCATGTGATTTCAGTGGAAAAGTTTGGCACATAAACCCTCAGAGGATGCTTTAAGAAGCTGTACCTGTAGTGTTGTTTGCTTTGATGGAATGTTCCTGTAGCTGGGCCCCTCAGTTTCAGAAGGACATTGAGACACTTGAATGTGTCCAGAGAAGGGCAACGAGGCTGGGGAGAGGCCTCGAGCACAAGCCCTGCAAGGAGAGGCTGAGGGAGCTGGGATTGTTTAGCCTGGAGAAGAGGAGGCTCAGGGGAGACCTTATTGCTCTCTACAAGTACCTGAAGGGAGGTTGTAGCCAGGAGTGGGTTGGTCTCTTCTTTCAGGCAACCAGCACCAGAAAAAGAGGACACAGTCTCAAGCTGCACCAGGGGAAGTTGAGGCTTGAGGTGAGGAGAAAGTTCTTCACTGAGAGAGTTAGGCATTAGAATGGGCTGCCCAGGGAGGTGGTGGAGTCACCATCCCTGAAGGTGTTCAAGAAGGGATTGGACGTGGCACTTGGTGCCATGGTCTAGTCATGAGGTCTGTGGTGACAGGTTGGACTCAATGATCTTTGAGGTCTCTTCCAACCTTGGTGATTCTGTGATTCTGTGACCACACTTTGAAAAACTTTAAATTTCTCAGTCTAATGTCTGATGGACTGATCCTTTCCTCAGTCAGGAGGAAGAGAAACACCCTGAAGTACTGCGTATCCAGGTAGTTGAAATAGTTATCATAAAGGAGCCTGGGTCTATGAGTGGAAGTCTTAATTTTGGGGTGAGTGTAGTTACATGCCACAAAGCTGATTAAGGGTCACTGGAGAAACCTCTGTAAAATTACAGCAGTATTTTATTTCATTTTACAAGCTCAAGCATTCCTCAGATGTGCATCTGATTTAGTAAGCTCTGGCACTCTCCCTTACCATTCAGGTACACCAAGTGTATTATCTTCTGTGTGATTATAGAAATCTCTCAGCAGAAACAAAACAAAAATGCAAAGAAAGGACAAACTCCAATAGGAGTAAATTCCTTTAGGAGTAAACTCCAGTAGGAGTTTACAATATACACAATGCTAAAGTTAAGATCTATCTTAGTGGTCTGACTCTAGAAAAGAGAATGTTGGCAGAAGGAAGATTGCTTATTCCACTAAGCCCTGTAGCTATGGCTTGCTCCCCACCCCCAGTGAATCTCATTTTCCCCAGGTTTTCTATAGTGCCAGATCTAATCTCCTGTGCCATTTTCCAGTTGGAACAATCCCATCTGTGGCACTAGGGGTGGTCATACTTCCCCCTACTTGTGGTTGAAACTTCAGCACCAACCATATTCCAGAGTTGAAACTCTGCTGGAGCTTTAAACCCCATTTCTCATTCCTTCCTATGTGATGATGGAATGTATTATTTTCAATATTAGTTAAATCCAGGAGTTCATATCTGGAGGAACAGAGAAATCTTATTGCAGGAAGGTTTTAAAGAATTTGTTATGAAACGATTTAATGAGGCAGTTGTGGAACTGAGGATGTTGGGGCATAAGAGAACAGGATTTTGCAAGGAAGAGTTTTCTGTTATTTCAAATAGGATTTCTTGGTATTAATGGATCAGTAACAAATGAAAAGTGACAGCAAGAATGCCTCTGTGTATCAAAAGTTGAGCAATTCTGCAGATCTCCTCGTCTTGGAAATACTCAGGTCTGGAATTGAAAGTCTCTCATCTGCTCCTTGCTGTTAACATTGAGCAAAAAGCCTTACAAAAGCAGCAGAGGGTTGATGTAACTGTCACAGAAAGACAAGCTCCATTTCATGGTGAATCGTTACTGAACCACAAGTCTGCTGCTAGATTGAGGGAGTGGGCACCAGTAATTTTAGGTAGTTGCTAGGATTAGGGTCTTGTGCTGGACTTGAACAAATTCAGGTTCTTGAGTGCAAGGAGCAAACTATCTCACAGAATCACGGAATTCCCTAAGAATCATCTGCTCCAACCTTTCTAGGTGATAGTTGAGGTGAAATGAGCTGGCCCAGCACCCTGGCAAGCCGAGTCTTCAAATTGTCCAATGTAGGGGACTCCACTGCTTCCCTTGGGAGATGATTCCAATGCCTGACTGCTCATGGGGAAACATTTTCTCCTGGAGTCCAGTGGGAATCTCCCCAGCAGTAACTTGTCCCCATCATCCCTTGTCCTTTCCGTGGGACTCCTTGTAAAGAGGGAGTCTCCATCGTCCTGTTAGGCACCCATTATGACCTTGTCCATGGCAATAAGCTCTCCTCTAAGCCTTTTCTTCTGAAGGCTGAGCAAACCCAGCTCTTTTAGCCTTTCCTCATATGGCATCTCAACTGGTAAGGCAAAAGGAGGAGAATACAGAATTAACCAGGTTGGAAAAGACCATTGAGATCATCAAGTCCAAGCTATCACCCAACACCATCTAATCAACTAAACCATGGCACTAAACGCCTCATCCAGTCTCTTTTAAAATATTTCCAGTGATGGTGACTTCACCACCTCCCTGGGCAGCCCATTCCAATGGACAATCACTCTTTCTGTGAAGAATGTTTTCCTAACGTCCAGCCTAAACCTCCCCTGGTGCAGCTTGAGACTATGTCCTCTTGTTCTGTCACAGGTTGCCTGGGAGAAGAGACCAACCGCCACCTGGCTACAACCTCCCTTCAGGTAGTTGTAGGCAGCAACAAATAATAATTTGTAACTCCCGTACTGATCATAAAACATCAAGTTTTCAGGTATAAAAGACTGAAAGGTTTCTTCTGTTTTTAAGGGGACAGCTATGGAAGTATTGTGGAACACCAACGGGGAAAAAAGGACAGAGCCAGGCAGCAATATAGCAAAGCAGTTCCGTGTGACTGCTGGGGAAGGCAAGAGGAAATGTTTATTAGTTTTGTTCCTCTTTGGAGCTGAATTGCACTGCATTGGTACAGTCTGCATACTCTTAGAAACAAAAGTACTGCTTCATGTGGAAGGGTTATCTAATTTGTCCTAGCATCATCACTCAAACTCTGACAAAACCACATTTTGTTTTAATAATACATGTGTGATTAATGCTCTTGTTTTGGTCATTAGCTAATCACAACAACATGCTGAGGCAGACTATTTTCACCCTTTGCTGTGGGGATTTGGGCACCTTTCTCTGAGGTCACTTCTGAAACCAGGAGATCAGGAGCTGTGTTTTTAGCCTACTGTCAGTAGTGTCCCAGGCTGTGTTGTTTTGAACAAATCACCTTTCGGCTCAGTACCTAATTATTGCAAAGCAGACTCAGCTGGTGAGGGGCCTGGCAATCAGATTCTATGAGGAGCAGCTGAGGGAACTGGGCCTATTTAAGCTGGAGAAGAGGAGGCTGGGAGTTGGTCTCGTTGTTGTCTGGAGCTCTCTGAAAGGAGGTTGGAGTGAAGTGGGGGTTTGCCTCTTTTCTCCAGTATCAGGTGAGAGAATATGGCCTGAAATTGTGCCAGGGGAGGTTTAGGGTGGTGATTAGGAAAATTTTCATTGCTGCAAGAGTAGTGAGGCATTGGAACAGGCTGCTTGGGAAGCTGGTGGAGTCTCGATCCCTCGAGGCCTTCTAGAAATGTGTGGCCGTGGTGGTGTTAGGGTGATGATTGTACTCAATGACTTTAGAGGGCTCTTCCGGCCCAAACAGTTCTGCTTCTTTTATTGACTAAATTAATGCTACCTTCTTTCTGTTGAAGCCTTCTACAGTTCATACTTGTGCCAGAGAATTTGAATGTTGTGCTGCTGTCCCCCACGTGATCGCATGGTAGTGGTTACAAATACCTCATCAACCTGAGCTCCAGCATCAAGGTAGGGGGATCAGCCAAGAGCTGATATTTTTTATTGTGCTTATTTACTTTATAAAGAAGGGAACTGCTTTGCACTTTCTTCATGATACTGGTGCCCTACCTACCTGCATACTTCTGCATTGCTTTAAAATCAGTTGTGGCCCTGCACTCTGGGGCTGTTCTCTCACAAAGGTGGTAGGGCAGTGGTGCTGCTAAATCCCAGATGTGTTTGTAATTGTTCCTGCTGTGCACTGGACTTCATTGGTGTGCAAAGAATGAAAACACAGTTCCAGTGCTGAATTAATGGTGGTGCAGGAAAGCCAGTTGCTGAAATATGAGTAATTTCCCACTCTTCTGCTTCTTAGTTGTGTTAGGCAAAACACATTACACATTATAATCTCTGAGTAATAATGTTAATTGCAAGCTGCATGTAATTGGTATGGTTCAAATATCTGCTGTTAATTGTTGCCTGCTCTCGGAGTCTTGACTTTTCTGAACAGCCATAGAATTTGATTTTAATTGCTAAGTCAATGCTGCCATAAAAGTCCACAAGTGATTTATCAAACACAAAATGCCATACCAGCTTTTGACAGGTTTGGTTTGTTTGTTTTTCCTTCAGCATACTGGGGAAAATAACTCCTGTAAAACCAAAGCAGAATATGATAATCTAAGCCACAGTCACACTGTGGTTTCTGTGGAAGGAATTTCTTTATTTGACCCAACACTTGCATTAAGGAACTCCTTTCTTTGACCAGAAAACTTGCATTAAGAATGGGGATAACGATGCCACAGCAAGTTAGTTGTTTCTTCTCTTAACTGGACTCTCTGACACCAGATAACCAGCAAGACTGAGAAACCAGAAATTGCATAGGGGAAGATTTCTGCTTGTTAGAGGGGTGTTATGTTGTTGTTTTGATTATTTTTTTCAGTTGAGTTGAACCAAATCTTTGTTTAGCAAAGACAAAAGAGTGCTGTTTGTAGCAGGCTTTTAGGGTCACTGCTGGCCAAGTGGGCTGCAGCTTGCAATTTTAAGGGTAGATAGAACACTGGCTGGATTCCACAATATGCCCTGGTTAACTGCAGAGAACAGTGAAGCCTTCCAGTTGCAGCATAAATATGGCATGAAAGTTGATTAACCAGTTTGATGTTGTTATCCAAGCCTCCAATCCATCTGGACTAAAACTGTAAGATGAAAACTGAGGTTTTCAACAGTGAAAGAGTGAGACTACATCAGAGAAAAAGCAGAAGCTGACGTGTTGTAGTTCCTAGAAAGGTCACCAGTTCTTGGTCCCTTGCTGAATTTTCTTTTTTAAATATTTTTTTTGTTTTGGTGGGGGGAACCTGTGAACTGTAAAATTGAGGTCATCACAGGCAGAAATGTTTGGGAGGCTTAAGTGGGCATGGATAAAGCACAGTAGAATTTGCACAACCTCTGGGCTGCTATGTGTGTGCTCATCATCAGAGCTGCAGATTTTCTAAGTCTGAAATGCACATGGCCCTGGATCTCTGCTATCTTTATTTCACCATTTGTGATGGTCTCTAAAGTATGACCTGTTTGGAGAATTGTTTTGGCTGGAGTCAATGGGAAACTGCCCAGCAGTAACTTGTCCCCATCACCACTTGTCTTTGTCATGGGAGTCGCCACCCTTTATATGCTGGTCTGTGGTGACAAGGTCTTCCCTGAGCCTTCTCTTCTGAAGGCTGACCGAGCCCAGCTCTCTCCTCGTGTGGCAGGTGGACTTGTTAAATGTTATCCTGCTTTTTAAGGTTGATTCAAAGTCAAACTTTGTATTTCTTGAAGAAATCTGGAATATTGCTTTCCTGTTTATTGAATGAATGCTGGCTCTCTTCACGCAAGGAGGGCTGGTGAGAAAGGAGATACTCTGCAATGAAGAGGAGTGGAGGATGTTTTTAGATTGCTTTATAATTTTCAGGAGGAGTGAGAGGTAAAATTGCATACCCTAGAGAGAAAACATTTGCAGGAAGGAAATTCTGATTCAAGTCTTAACAACAAGGCAGCTGATAGTAGCTATTGTAGGCAGATTAATGCCATGTGACTGTAGTGATACAAATTTTATTTCAGGAGCACTTAAGGAGCATATGCTAATGTTTTGCAAGGGAGAATGATTTTAAAATGTCCTTTGAAATGAGAATCTGTGCAATTGTTTAAAAAGAATGTGTGTTAGCAGCATTTCTTAATTTATATCTCGTCAAGGCCAAATGAGACAATGCTTCTAATCTGTAAAAGCAAGATACAGATGGCTGGAAAGAAACTCAAATAAACAAAGTGCTTTAGGTCTGGCTATCATTGCATCCTGAGGCTATCTTTTCCCTGTATCCTTCCCTCTGCTGCCTCCAAATGCAGGTACATCTTGTTGCACAGGCCATTTAATCTGCTACAGTGCTTGTCAAATGCTGAGGATGTCAGGTTTGCAGAGTAAAAACAAATGTGCTTCCATTTTGAGAGTCTAATGAGCACAGAAGTATTTTGCTCTTTCTTTGTGTGGGAGGAGCTGGTAAGAATTAGTCCTTTAAGATCCTAATTGTTCCAGAGCTAGAATTCAAATAGAAGGAGGGCATCTGTTGGTTCAAGCCGCCTTCTCTTAGAAGATGTTTGGCACTACAAGTGCTGCTATTTGCAATTAAATTGCTGTCTTTGAGAGTGGTTTCTTCCAGAAATGAAGTTGTATCTGGAGCCCCTATTACAAGAGGGATATGGATATGCTGGAAGGTGTCCAGAGAAGGGCCATAAGGATGATCAGAGGGCTGGAGCACCTCTCCTGTGAGGACAGACTGAGGGAGTTGGGGCTGTTCAGTCTGGAGAAGAGAAGGCTCAGAGGTGACCTCATTGTGGCCTTCCAGTATCTGAAGGGGGCCTACAAGAAGGCTGGGGAGGGAATTCTCAGGCTATCAGGTAGTGATAGGACTAGGGGGAATGGAATGAAGCTGGAGGTGGGGAGATTCAGGCTGGATGTGAGGAGGAAGTTCTTCCCCATGAGAGTGGTGAAGCCCTGGAATGGGTTGTCCGGGGAGGTGGTTGAGGCCCTGTCCCTGGAGGTATTTAAGCCCAGGCTGGATGAGGCTCTGTCCAGCCTGATGTAGTGTGGGATGTCCCTGCCCATGGCACTAGATGATCCTTGTGGTCCCTTCCAACCCTGACTGATACTATGATAACATCAAGAATGCATGTAGGAATATAGTGGCAGAATGGCAGAAAGTGTTCCTGTCCCTTCTGAGAATGCACCATTAGGTTGTTCTGAGCTATTACTGCATTCCAGAGAGTAGGTTTTGATAAGTGCTGGACGTTAGTCTAGGAGGAAACTGCACGTCTTAGCTGTTGCGTCAGTCTAACACCAAGAGGAGGATGGACTCTCAGCATGGCTCTATGGGCTTGTGTATTTCTGCCTGTTAGCAGGAAAAGGAGTCACAATTACCTCTAGGCTTTCTCATAGTATCTGTTGATCAGCTGGCATGAATGAATGGTCCTTAAAAGTCATGACTGTTATAAAGGTCCAGGTAGACCTTCTAGCAGCCTTCCAGTACCTGAAAGGGCTTATGAGAAAGCTGGGGAGGGACTTTTTACAAGGGCTTGTAGTGATAGGATGAAGAGGAATGACTTTGAGCTGGAAGAGGGGAGATTTAGATTGGAGATGAGAAGAAATTCCAAACAGTGAGGGTGGAGAGACCCTGGAACAGGTTGTCCAGGGAGGTCATGGATGCCTTCTTCCTGGAGGTTTTCAAGGCCAGGTTGGAAGAGGCCTTGAGCAACCTAGGCTAGTGGGAGGTGTCCCTGTGCATGACAGTGGGTTGGAATTAGATGATCCTTAGGCTCTCTTTCAATCCAAACCATTCTAAGATTCTTTTACTAGTTATTCAGGTCGTAATCTCTATGTAATCTGTTGGAATTGAAAAAGCAAAACCAAAACCCCAATAAAAAAGGCAAAACCAAACCAACAACAAAACCCAAACAGAAACAACAGTGTGCTGGAAATAAATGATCTGGATGAGGGTATTGAGTCCATCATCAGTAAATTTACAGATGGCACCAAGCTGGGGGGCAGGTGTTGATCTATTAGTGGATAGGAGATCTCTGCGGAGGGATCTGGACAGATGGGCAGAGTCCAAGGGCATAATATTGAACACATCTGAGTGCCAGGTTCTACACATTGGCCACAACAACCCCATGCAGTGCTACAGGCTGGGGTCAGAGTTGCTGGAGAGCAGCCAGGCAGAAAGGGACCTGGGGGTACTGGTTGACAGCAGCTGAACATGAGCCAGCAGTGTGCCCAGGAGGTCAACAAGGTCAGTGGCATCCTGGCCTGTATCAGGAACAGTGTGGCCAGCAGGAGCAGGGAGGTCATTCTGCCCCTGTACTCAGCACTGGTTAGGCCACAGCTTGAGTCCTGTGTTCAGCTCTGGACCCATCAGTTTAGGAAAGATGTTGAGATGCTGGAATGTGTCCAGAGAAGGGCAACAAAGCTGGGGAGGGGTCTGGAGTACAAGCCCTGAGAGGAGAGGCTGAGGGAGGTGGGGTTGCTTAAACCTGGAGAAAAGGAGGCTCAGGGGAGACCTTATTGCTGTCTACAACTACCTGAAGGGTGCTTGTAGTCAGGTGGGGGTTGATCTCTTCTCCCAGGCAAACTATGACAGAACGAGAGGACAAAGTCTCAAGCTGCACCAGGGGAGGTTTAGGCTCGACGTTAGGAAGAACTTTATCACAGAAAGAGAGATTGGCCATTGGAATGTGCTGCCCAGGGAGGTGGTGGAGTCACCATCACTGGAGGTGTTCAAAAAGAGACTGGATGAGGCACTTGGTGCCATGGTTTACTTGATTAGATTGTGTTGGGTGGTAGGTTGGACTTGATGATCTCAAAGGTCTTTTCCAACCTGGTTAATTCTATTCTACTTTTATTTCTTCAAGATTCCTTGGTTTCCCTTGATTTCTTCTGAAGGTGCCTTCTTGGTTGGAAACCAGTTCAAGACTTCAAATTCTTAGTAAAATATCTGTAAAAGTCTAAGACTGATATTAAAATAATAATAATAAAATAATAATTTTTAGAAAATCTTATTTTACTAATGATGCTGTTGCTGGCACATGGAATAGTTTCATTTTCTGGAATTATTATCAGTTTCTTGAGGTTTTTGTGAGCAGTAGGATGAATGAAACCTGAATGTACCAGTGATTTTTATTCTGACTATTCCAGAGGGTAGAAGCTTGGTGTCTTTTTTCCAATGAAGGAACTTAACAGCCTGTGTAATACAAAGCAGAGGGTGAGGATGGTGAGTGGGGAGGGGAAAAGGGGACCCAGGATTTTTGTGTTTTTCAGGGTTGTGTTCTTTTATTATTCAGCAGCAGTTCATGTATATGGGAGTGTGTGTGATGTGTGTATGTGTGCGTGCATACACACACAGACTGTAATGCAGAATACGGATTTCAATGACATTTGACTTGGGGGGGGGAAAAAAAACAATGCAAGTTTAAATGGCCAAAATAAGACTTCTCCAGGAAGATCCCCCCATGAGAACTATGCCAGGTTTTAGCCATTTGATCTTTAATGATGGATATGAGAACTGTTGGATTATTTTGACTCTTCAAAATGACTGTGCAGCTTCCAGGGGTCTTTCCTCTCTCTGGAGAACATCTTAGTTGCAGTGATGATACCATACCAGGCATTGTTAAATTTATTTAAACTTCTATTCATTATTGTAGGCTGTCATGTAGTGATAATTTCCCTTCCTCTTCCAGCTTCCCACATCTATACAGATCATGGGAGAGAGATCTATACAAAATTATATTTAGTGGTTGTGCTCTTAACACACATTTCTGTCAAGGCTGCTGGCATGTTGATGAGGACCCTCTTATTTAATAGTGATTATAATGGATTTCTCATAACTCTTAATGCCAGACAATGATTAGAGAATGAGCTATGGCCAACTTTTTCTTGTGGTGAGGGCTGTTTTTCAGGCAGTGTAAGATTTAAGTAGAACTAGAGGGGTTCTTTTTTTTTTTTTATTTTAGGCTATGAAAGCCTTTGTGAGAGAAAAAGAGTGAAATGTGATTATTTCAAATGACTCCACTGACAAAACATTGAGAAATGAATGCTGCTGTTTGCATTATTGCATTATCTCTAAATACCAGACTGGGGTAAAAACATTGCAGTCTGCCCCCTCTTTGGTGGTGTTTATTTCCTGTTACCTTATAGTTTCTTGATCCTTAATAAGGCCACACTCATTACTGCTCAGATGCTCTCCTCTCTGAAGAGAGGACACTTGAGGAAGAAATGAGAACACCGCCGAGACCTGGCTGACTATGCTGGGGACTTTCTCCCTGAGGACTTCAAAGGCCTTTGACACATTCTCACTTCTGGAGTGGTGGGTATTGGCAGGTTAACATGCTCTTCAGCTTTGGGCATGGTTGGAGAAAAAGGCATTTTGTTGGATTAGGAGACCGAGCAGGAAAAAAAAACCAACCCTTGACCCTATGACAACCGTTCATCAGTACAAAATAGTCATGGCCTTGATTTGCTTTCTTCTTCTGTCTTAGGTCTTGCAGGTAGCAATATGCAGAGTTTTTCTCCTGTTGTAGGTTAAAAGGCTTGAAAGAGCTGGAGGTTCCTCCAATCTGGCCTTGCCAGACTCAGTGCTGGCAGTGTGAAGCAGTCTGCTGCAAAGGAGATAATAAATGGGGAATCAAACATTTGAAGTAAGAGGATAAACCACAGAGGAAATGCAGAGCAGCAGGAAAAATACAGAACTGTGAGCTATTCCCTTCCCCATCACCTTCTGCCACCCCCAATCCTGTTTGCCAGGCTTTGTTTCCTTTTTTTGTTACTTCCCCCCCCCCCCCCCCCCTTTTTAACTGTATTCTATAGCTTGGGAAGATCTAGTTTCTTCTTTTGTTTGGGCTCTGCCTTCTGTATTCTGCTGCTGCTCACAGTTCCTTCCTTCTCACAGTTGGTTCTTATCGATATGCTGATCCCACCTTCCCACAGCAAGATCTGCTTGACATGGTTATTTACAGCAGACTTTCACTTGTAAACATACCAAATTTAATTGTTTTTCTTGTTTGCTAGGCTGCCTTTGGAGCAGGACTGCTGTCTAGCTTTTAAGCCTAATGCCACGGTGCATCTGACAGCATAAATGAGAAAAAAGGGTATCAAATCTGAGGGTTTTGTTGCAAATATCATAAGGATTTCGAGAACTTTGAAGTGAAAGAGGTTTCTTCTATTATTTAAAGTCTGAGGAAATAGGAATACAATTCTGGTTCCCTGCCCTTTTTTAAGTTTTATTTTTAAGAGGATAAAAAAAGAGGTGAGTGTGGGGAGAGCTCTGCAGCATACAGAGCAAACTCAAAAATTTGTTCATCAAAAATTCATTGGCAGGCTGTTGAGGAATTGGTAAGCTGCTGTTTTTGAGGTTCACTGTCCACTTTCTCTTTTTTTTTTTTTTTTTTAGTCAGAAAGTATGAAACACACAAAGCAGTGTTGTCTGATCTGCTGACTTCAGTGGGAGTTAAAAGCAGGACCAGTAGAGGTATACCAGAGTTCTCTCTAGATTATGAAGACCAGGCCTTGGAATCATAGAATTGTTTTGGTTGGAAAACCCCTCAAAGATCATTGAATCCTAACACCATCATGGCCATTAAACCATGCCTCAAAGGGCCATGTCCACATGTTTCTTGAGCATCTCCAGGGATGGTGGCTCCACCACCTTGGGCAACCTGTTCCATTCTCTTGACCTTGATACTTAGATTTTTTTTTTAATCTGTTCTTTGTAGCTGGTTTAAATTTGGGGTCTCAAACGTGTTCAGTTTTGGGCCTCTCATGACAATAAGGACGCTGAGGTGATGGAGTGTGTCCAAAGAGAAGCAATGAAGATGGTGGACAGCCTTGAGCACAAGTTCTGTGGGGAATGGCTGAGGGAGCTGTGGTGGTTTAGCTTTCAGAAGAGGAGGCTAAAAGGAGATTGGAGCGAGGTGAGGGTCAGTCTCGTCTCACGTGAAAGAAGTGACAGGGCAAGAAGCAGCAGCCTCAGGTTGTGCCAGGGGATGTTCAGGTTGTATATTAGAATAAATTCCTTCATGGAAAGGGTGGTGAAGTCACCATCCTGGGAGGTTTTTCAAGTCTTGTGAATGTGGTGCTAAGGGATGTCATTTAGTGGTAGCAGCTTGGTGCTAATGCTGGGGTTGTGAGCCCTAGGAGAGTGATTGGACTGGTGACCTCAAAGGTCTCTTCCAATCTCAACAGTTCTATGATTTTATGCCTCTTCCCCCTTGTCCATTTGCCTTTCTCAAATGGAGGCCAGTGGTACTGATGTGGCGCTTTGTACAGCGTTGTCACACCTCAGGCTTGCAAGAGAGAGTAAGGCTGTCACCAGCAAGGAGTCCAGAACTGGCCACTTCAGCTTCAAAAGAGAGCAGTCTCTAGCCCATCTGTCAGGAGAGGGATTTATTTAACACAGCAGATGTAAGATCTTGGTAAGTGATGCTATAATTATCTGAAATTACCACGTCAGTGAGTGCTTTACTGTGTCAGATGACCAGTGTCTGCAGTAGTCTGCTGCAAGTCAAGAAGACCCACAGATCTGACAGCCTTTATTGTGCAATAAATACTGATCCTTTTGAACTCTCCAGCTATTTGTCAGTTTGCTCCTGTTTGAAGTTTATTAAATAGATGAATTTGCATAGCCATGAGCAAGAAAGAGGAAATCATTATGCAGTACTGTTTCCTATATACATATCAAGAGATGGGTGGACATGGCATTCTGGGACGTGGTTTAATGGCTGTGGTGGTCTGTTGATGGCTGGACTTGATGATCTCAGAGGTCCTTTCCAACCTAAGACATTCTGTGTATGTCCTGCTCCAGAAGAGGCGCTTTCCTGGGCCACCTGATATTATATTGCAGGACTGATTGTGGTGTTCTGCTACAAGCCCTAAGCTAGAAGAGGGCAGGTTTAGACAGTGAGGGTGGTGAAGTACTGGAACAGGTTGCTGAGGGAGGTTGTGGAGGTGTTCAAGGCCAGGTCAGATGAGGCCTTGGCAACCTGGGCTAATGGGAGGTGTCCCTGCCCGTGGCAGGAGGGTTGGAACTGGATGATCTTCAAGGTTCCTTCTGACTGAAACCATTCTGTGAGTCTGAGATTTGCATTTTTTGTTCTGCTGTTATTGAGATTTTTTTTTTTTTTTTTTTTTTGCTAAATACTTGAAGTAGTATAACACTTGAGACACAGTAAATCTGCAGAAGGCATTCAGAGAAACACAAATATTGAGCAGAACTTCTTGACCTGTTAAAGATTCTTTAAAATGTTCATTCCCCAGATAGAATTGACTTTGGTGCAAAGAGTTAATATACAAGATTTCTCTGTCAGATTTGTTTGTTTTGGGTTGGTTTATTTTAAATATGTTATCCTAGTCTCACCAAAATAATAATTTAGTGTGCAAATTGAAGTTTTTAATGGGGCAGCTCTGGGGGAAAAGAAGAAATCATCTTTTAATGAATTTGGAAAGAATTTTTCAGTGTATGAATTCCAAGGTTAACAGCAGGACATGGGGAAAAAATAAAGATGCTGCAGAGGCACGTGTAGCTTCCTAGAGTTTGCAGGAGGGCTCAGTGGCAAGTTCATTACTAGGATGAATTTATGTAATCCTGAAGATGTTCAAGACAATGCACAATATGAAATGAGTTCAATTTAGCTTGGGCTTTTCCTATAGTTTTTATGTTGGGCTATTTTTTTTTCCCCTGTGAAGCTGCAGCTAGGAGTAACAAGCTGTGAAAGGGAAGGACAAACCTTCATCACTGTTACCATGTCCTTAATTGAGACCTCTCTATAGGTGAGGCAATTATGTTGTAAGAGGTGTTTCTCTTTCTTGAGGAAAGCAGTGTGTGTGTGTGTATATATTTATATGTATGAAAGGAGATTAAGACAAAGAGAGCACAGTGCTGTGTTGCTGAAAATAACTGCTAGATAAGGTCTGTTGCTTCCAGTCCTAGTGACTTACTGGGATCACATTTTCTTCCTCAGTGTATGGAGGGGATGCCAGGGAGGAAATCGTAGGGCAGGCAGAAGGAAGTCATAGGCTGATGTGGAATGATGATGAATTGAAGTGGGAGGATGTTACCAAAGGTCTGTGAAGATTGCAGAGTTGGGCTCTTTATTTGATCTTCATGCCAATTATAGTTGTCCCTATTTGAATAGAGGGCATGGTAGCATTCTTTTGGTTGGTTGTTCAGTGCTTCATGAAATCTGTTCTTCTAGCATTGTGTCTGTGAAACAGACTGAAGACTCCAAGTTGTCTTTATAAATTAGCTCCTGGGTTTCATTCTCCTTAATAACAGTGGCTGTGGAAGTTTGTTTCTATGGTAATGTTTGTGATGCTGCTGCTGCTTGTATTTTGGCTAAAATTCTGGAGTGCTTGTGTGGATAAACACTTTCAGAATCCCATGTGAGACTTTTCTGCGTGGAGATCACGAGATTTGCTTCCAGAGGATGAAACAAGAGCAGCAGCAAAGCCATTGTCATGCAATATTGTTTAACAGTATTAATGAGAAGGTCAGAGAAATTTACTCAAAATGGTTGGAGAATGGATTGATCAAAGGATGGCTTCAAGGATGACAATTTTTTTTTCCTCTTTCTTAATCTGAAACTCTTTAAAGAAAGGCATATCCATCACTGATTTCACAACAGGATTTTGTTTTTTGGGGCTTAGATAAGACCCCCCTGTACCCATAGGAGCAAATTGTGTATGAATTGAATCTAGAATTTCCCTTGGAGCCTGAAGAATTGTCCAGATAAATGTGTCCATAACTCCATTTCTACAATAGCTTTTTGTTTACCAGCTCTGGGTTAATTCCCTGCCCATGGCAGGGGGTTGGATCTGAATAGAATCAACTAGGTTGGAAAAGACCTTCAAGACCATCAAGTACAGCCTATCATCCAACACCATTCTGCAGTCACACAAAATCCCAGCTGTCATCACTTCAGTCGTGTGGGTGAAGAAAGGACAATTTGGCCCTGTATGAGTTTGGAAATACACTCTGTCTTGTCTAATGATTTTGCAAGTGAGAAAGTAAGTCATCTTCTCTAGCATGTCGTCTTTCCCTGCTGTAGTGACTAAAACCAAGGCAGAGCCTCACTACAATAAAAGATTGAGGCATCACTCTGTCTTGTCTAATGATTTTGCAAGTGAGAAAGTAAGTCATCGACCTTTGATTTAACTTCCTTGACCAACTGGACACTAGCAATGTAGTGAGCTTCCCTTGCGTTGTTTTTCACAACAAATTGGTTGATTTGGGGTTTGTTTTTTTTTTGACCAGGATCTTGTTCTTTGTCACCCAAGGCAGCCATAGTGGGGTTCATGAACACCCTGTGGAGCTCCTCAATTAGGGTGAAGCTGGCATTCATCCTCCATGCAAGGTTCACACATCTGGTAACAAGATGGAATGAAGCATACAATTGCTTAGCTTGGAAGGGACCTTAGAGATTATCTACTCCAAGCTCTCAACTTGACTTGCTTACTCAAGGCCTCATCCAGCCCAGCCTTGAACACCCCCAGGGATGAGGCATCCACAGCCTCCCTCATCAACCTTTTCCAGAGTCTCACTGCTGTCCTACTGAAGAACTTCTTCCTAAGCTACAGTCTAACCCTGCTCTCCTTCAGCTTCAGACCATTCCCCTTTGTCCTGTCTCTAGACTCCCTCATGAAGAGTCCCTCTGCAGCTTTCCTGTAGGATCTCCACATATTGGAAGGCAGCTCTAAGATCCTCCAGAACCTTTTCCTCTTATGATAGAATCATAGAATGAATAAGGCTGGAAAAGACCTCAAAGATCATCAAGTCCAACCTGTCACCCAATACCTCATGACTACTAAACCACAGCTTCAAGTGCCACTTCTTGGAGCATCCTGCTGCCTCATGGTACCAACTAAAACCAGTGACCCGAGATTTAGTATTTACATCAACTGGAAGCTGTTGAATCATGTACAGTAGAGTTCATGTTGAGAAAGGAAGGTTAATTCAGTAATGTAAACCCAGCACAAACTGAATTTTATGGAATCTCTTGATATTGGAAATGTTCATGGCTCTTATTCTTAAGGTTCTGGAAGCCTGATTGTCATTGACTCCAGAGTTAGCTTTATTCTATAAAAATAATGCAGCTGTGAGCAGAAGCTTGAGTCAGTATTGACTCAGAGGAAGGTGCCACTTAGAAGAAATATTTACCTTTTTACCTGCAGGTGTAAAATACCTAATTTAGGAGTTTTCTGTTGTAATTTATAGGTCTGTAAGTTGAACTGTGTGAATATTCCCTGTGTGAATCACCAGCACTGCTTCTCGCAGGGTTAGCGCTTTGAAGTAGGTATTTTCTCTCTCTTATTCCAGGTGTTTGTAGGGTGCAGCAGACAGCAGCACCACCGCCTTAGAAGGAGGGTTTGAGTACTGTAGGGGTAGGATATGTTTGAGTTGATCTGTGTTTGTAGTATGTAGGCAAAGACATTTCAGTTTGCCCTTGCCTCCTGGGTCAAGCAATATTGGCAAGGTATTTCTGTTTGCAGTCTATAAATACCCCTTAATCTATATGTCCTGTGTGCGTCACCGTGCTTGTGTCACCTCTACCTTCCATCCCCAGTTCATGCATGCTATATATAGTGTTTGCAATGCAGGGAGTAAAAAAATTGCTAGATGTGGCAAGTGCAAAGCTATTTTTAACTGCTGTGAATGTAGTATTGACTTGTGAAGTTTATGGAAACAAGGGGGCTTCAGCAACAAATAAGAGAACAGATGTTTTTGCTAGTTCAAAGATAACTTTTAGCCCTTTAAGCATAGGCTTCTGCTACTGCTGCTGAATATTTGTAGAGGTGGTCACAATGGGGGTATCAGTGGCAAAAGACTTTATTTCTGGCAGAAATGGTTTACTGGTGGTGCAAGGTATCTTTGGTAGCATATCCATCAATCCTAGAATCATATTCATAGAACGGATTGGGTTGGAAGGGACCTTGAAGATATTCTAGTTCCAGCCTACATGTCGTGGGCAAGGACGCTTTCCACTAGCCTAGGTTGCTGAGGCCTCATCCAGCCTGGCCTTGAACATCTCCAGGGAGGGGGCATCTCATGACCTCCCTGGGCAGTCTGTTCCAGTGTCTCCCCACCCTCAGTGCAAAAAACTTCTTCCTAATCTCCAGTCCAAATCTTCTCTTTCTTTTGTTTCTATTCACTTTATGTGTGGCTCTCACCTGAACAGCATGACAAATATGAAATGCATCTCATATAAGGTAATGCCCCCAATCTACATGAGAGTTTGGCTCCAGCACTATAGAAATGAACAAAATGCAGATGCTTCCTGAAAGTTTACAAAGAAGTAAGACATAATGGAATAACTTCTTTTATTCATCACTGGGGTTTTTAAGAGCAGTTGTTCTGGGGGCAATTTCAACAAGGTTTTTAGGAGTTCAAGTTAAAATTCTTAGTCTTCAGTGTGAACAGGATTTTTGAGTATAGAAGTTTGTGCCTGCTAATGGAGTTAAACAAGAAATGTTGTTAACCACAGTGGTATCCATCCCTTCAGCAGGGTGGGAGTGTTGCCTGTAGGGATGTAGAGTCTGCACATCCTAGATGTCCGTGTTACCTAACTAAAACACACATCTTCCGCTCATGCTTGGACACTAGAATTGTCACTCCTGTCAAGATATGCTATGCAAAGCTCATTCGTGTCAGCTGCTTGTGTGTGTGGTGACAGCTGGTGCTTGTGTGTGTCAGACACAGGGTTATGTGAATAAGTAGCCCAGATGCTCTTGGGGGCTATCAGAAACAAAGAAGTTTTCATTCTCCAGTTAAAACTTGTGTTTTTCAAGTCCTGTCTGTGTGACCCGTGGCTGTTGTGTAGATAATTCGGGTTTTAGGAGATATCAGCTCAGAATGAATAAGAAAAAGAGAGTAAGCCTCTTCCTAATCCCTTAGACTTTGTCAAATTATGACATTTCTGATGTTACTGGGGAAATAAAGGCAATATTGTGCAGTAACTGTCTTCAAATTCTGCCTGTTATTGTAGGAATGCTGTAGCTTTGTGGCTTCTCTTTTGGAATGTGGAGCTGTTTGTGTATACCTCAAGATGATTCAGACCTGGAGCTCCTGTTCTGCTCTAATTCCAGTTTCACTTTTTTCCTTCTTTATATTTTTGTTCCAATTCAAAGCAATATTCCTCACACAAGAAAATGCCTGAATTACTTTCCTGAAAGAACAGAACCTCTCTTCATGTCAACCATCTATTGGAGTAGGGTTGTTTTTATAAGGTTGAAATATTGTGGTTGGTTCTTATTTATTATGAAATTAATCAATATTTATATCATTACAATACATAATCTGCCTGACCTCTGAGGAGGAGGAGGACTAACAAATTGGGCAGAGGACATGCTGGGCAGCCAGCCTGCCTGCTTTCCTGCCAGCCTGGCTGGCTCCCAGGCAAGCTTCCAAGCTTTCTATCTGCCAGCCCTCTGGCTAGCCTGCCTGGTTTCCATCAGAAGTTTAGTGGAATAAACATTCCCATAGAATATTTTGATCCAGAAAATCATCAGTTTCTGATGGGGAATTGTTCATCAGAAGAGTTTTAGTCTGCTCTATTAAGAGCATAAGTCTCTGAAATTGTTAGTTTTGAATAGAAGTGTTGCCAAACAGGCGAATGTAATCGCCTGCGCTGCCTGGAAGGCTCATCCACTTTGTCGCTGTAATAGCTCTTGGTTTGCTTTTAACACCCCCTGGAAGGGAGTAAAAGTTAATTAAAGTGGGTATTTTTTTTCTGTTTGCAGTCTGCTGCCATTGAAACAAGTGTGGAAAGGGTTCAGAGTTAGCTGAACTCAAAGGTGTCAAGAAAACATCTGTATTTTGCAGGCTGAGCTTTCAGGCTGGAGGATGAAAACAGTGTGTATATTTGTGAGAGAAGTGGAATACTGCTGCATGGACAGCCCTGACGTTTTCAGTCACTTACAGAAAGCTATCAGACTAATTAAAATTTTGTTCAGACCTTGATGCAGCTCCCTCTGTTTAACCATTCTCTGTTTGCATTGGTGTAGGGAAAGTGTCAGTGTGAGTCTGAATCAGGAAGTCTTGTTTTAGGATACACACAAACAGATGTGCCAGATGATAGAAAACTCTGTTCCCAAATCTTTAGCTTTAAGGAGATGGTGTTCTGGCACGTGTTAGCCTCGCTTTACACCATTGCAGACATTCATCTTTAAATGCCTTTCTAAATCTTTGATTAGGACATGAGCCACTGAAGAAATTATTCTGAAAACTGACAGATTTTGGGTGCAGAAAACAACTTAGCAGACTTTGATACTGTGCCAGAGCACTCTATCAAACAGCAAACTCCCTTTCTCTTCCTCATGTATTCCTTTCCTTCCCGAACTTTGATGTGAGACTCTGATTAGGTATCACAAAACTACTGAATACTGCATTTTGGCATATTTCTGTGACACCTCATCAGTTTCCAGTGAATAAAATGCCCTTATCTGCTTGGCATGTCTGAGGCTGAAGATGACTTCAGTCTGACCTGCTTTTCACAGCAGAAAATCCCACTGCCAGCTTTGGTGTCCTCAGTATGAGAAGGGCACAGCGCTGTTGGATTGTATCCAGAGGAAGGCCACAAAGATGATCCAAGGGCTTGAGCACTTCTACCATGAGGATAGGCTGAGGGGGCTGGGATTATTCAGACTGGGAGAGGAGATGACTCTGGGGGACTTTAGGGCTGCCTTCCAGTACCTGAAGGCATCCTACAGGAAGGCTTGAGGGACTTCTCCTAAGGGTGTCTAGCAATAGGACAAGGGGGGATGATTTGAATCGGAGGGAGAGTAGGTTTAGACTGGATCTGAGGAAGAAGCTCTTTGGTATGAGGGTGGTGAGACACTGCAATAGACTGCTCAGGGAGGTTGTGGATGCCTCCTCCTTGAGGGTGTTCAAAGCTAGGTTGGATGAGGCCTTGAGCAGTTGAGCTTAGTTGAAAGGAACACCTGCCCATGGTGGGGAGTTGGGAGTAGATGATCTTTAAGGTCCCATCCAACTTGAGCCATTCTCAGATCCTACTGTTGACATTTTGAAGGCCCGGTTGGATGAGACCTTGAGCAGCTGAATCTACCTGAGAGGTATCCCTGTGCATGGCATGGAGGCTGGCTTAGGTGATCTTTGAGGTCCCTTGAAACCTGAGCCATTCTGTGATTCAATATCCTCAGACTAATTAGAAGCTTTGAGGCTTGATACAAGAAGGAAGGAGCGAATAACAGGACCTCATGCACACACTGGTATTAAACACACCTCATAAACACACTGGTAAGCAGCATCTTGTGTCAGGGGAAGCAGAAGAGCTGAGGATGAAGGTCAATGTATATTTTTTTTATCATTGAAATCTCCACTGTTCACCTGGGTGCAGAAGGCTACTGAAGCCTTCTGAAGTGCTGGTACTGGGAGAGCAACACAAGCTCATTTTGTGGGATTAAACTGTTTTCTTTCCTAGTGTTTCTGATTTGCTGTGCAAAATTTCAGCTTAGCTTTCTTCGTGTGCAACCTGAGCTTAAGAATTGGGTCTTTGACAGAAAACAGTTATTGTTGAAATGACAGAAATAGAAAGATTCTCCAGGTGGTCCAAGGGTCTCTGAAGCAGTATCTGCTACTTATCATTGCAATGATAAGATGTATCAGGAAGATAGCTGAATGTAGAAGCTCTTCTTTCACCCCAGAATGTCAGCTTCCAAACTGTTCTTGAAAAATCCAGTTATATAACTGGAAACTCTTTGTAAGCAAAGATTTCAGCACAATAATAAGAGCCTCTTCATAACAATAGAGGTGATGGACTAGATATTTCCAGATTGCTGCTTCTGCTGTTGGAGTGGCTTAGTTTTCTCAGACATTGATGGTTGTCTGGGTTCTACTTGGCTTTGTTTTTTTTCTCCTAATTTTTAGGCTGCTGTTGATTCAAAAAGAGGAAATGAAGAAAAATAAGCCAAAGAGCAACAGGGCTTGTGACAGGTCTTGAGCACAAGCCCTATGAGGAGAGGCTGAGGGAGCTGGGGTTGTTTAGCCTGGAGAAGAGAAGGCTCAGGGGAGACCTCATTGCTCTCTACAACTACCTGAAGGGAGGTTGTAGCCAGGTGGGGGTTGGTGTCTTCTCCCAGGCAACCAGAACAAGAGGACACAGTCTCAGGCTGCACCAGGGGAAGTTTAGGCTCAAGGAGAGGAGAAAGTTCTTCCCAGAAAGAGTAATTTGCCATTGGAATGTGCTGCCCAGGGAGATGGTGGAGTCACCATCCCTGGAGGTGTTCAAAAAAGGATTGGACGTGGCGCTTGAAGCCATGGTTTAGTTATCAGGAGGTGTTAGGTATTAGGTAGGACTTGATCTCGGATGTCTTTTCCAACCTTACTGAGTCTGACTGGTGAGGGCTATTTTGCTTCATGGCTCAATGGTTGAGACAGGAGGAGGACTAGGAGGAGGTGGGAATTATTCATTCTCCCTACAACAAGCCAGTTGCCTGCTTTTAAAAGTAGAAACTTTGACCAAGGCAACGTATTGAAGTTGCAATTATTCCTCAGCTATGCTCTCTTGTACTAAACAGCAGGTATTATTTATAAGCCTTCCAATGGAACAAACTGTAGCCGCTTTATTATTACAATGAGCTCTTACACTGCTCATCAACAATATTATGATGTTTCTACCATAACAATGCCATGGAAAGTGACTGCCTCTTGTATATGTTTTTGTGAGGATGCATTTATTTGATGTTGTTACAGGCATCCAGGTGAGTCATTAAAGCTTCCAGAGAAGGAGACTCCACAACCTCTCTGGGCAGCCTGTTCCAGGGCTCCAACACCCTCACAGTAAAGAAGTTTCTCCTCATGTCAAGGTGGAATTTCCTGTGCTCCAGTTTGTACCCATTGCCCCTTGTCTTGTCACAGAACACCACTGACATGAGCCTGTCCCCTTTTTGACACCCACCCTTCAGATACTGGCATTTTGTGTCCTCTCTGAGAGTTGTGTTAGTGATGTGTGAGATTAGTCTTTGAATTAGTGTTTGCAAGCTGATGTCAGGTGTGAGTCTGAGACTTTATTTTACAGACACTGCTGAAGCTTGGTCCATACCAGGACCAAGAGGTGTTTCTGACTTAGCGATTCATAGATCCACAGACCTTCAAGATCATCCAGTTCCAAGCCCCCTGCCATGGGACACCTCTCACTAGACCAGGTTGCTCAAGGCTTCAGCTGACCAGATTGATCTCAAGAGAGATGCACAGCACAGCTGCTTAGACATTTGGGTGATTGTGTGGCACCTGCATTCCCAAACCCAAGCAGCTGTGGTGCAGGGTGGGTGCTAGGTAAGGAAAAACAATCTTGGTGGAACAAGGTGCTGCTGGTAGTGAACTTCCCAAGCTGGAAGTCCTCTGGTCATGATGGTGATCCACAAAATGGTTTGGGTTGGAAGGGACCTTCAGTAGTCTCAAACTGTGCCAGGGAAGTTTACACTGGAGGCGAGGAGAAAGTTCTTCCCAGAAACAGAGATTGGCCATTGGAATGTGCTGCCCAGGGAGGTGGTGGAGTCACCATCCCTGGAGGTGTTCAAGAGGGGATTGGACGTGGCACTTGGTGCCATGAGGTGTTGGGTGACAGGTTGGTCTTGATGATCTTTGAGGTCTCTTCCAACCTTATTGATTATATGATTTAACATTTTTCACAAGTTTAGTGGTGAAACACCAGCTAATGGGAAAAGTTTAAGCCTTATTGATGTAGGAATTAAATATTAAGAGCTAAGTACAACTTGAACTCAAGTCCACTTTGTGCAGCTGGTGTTCAATTGAAAGAAAATTCTTAGACTGAAGTTCCTATCCCATGAAGAATTAGAATCATAGAATTGTTTTGGTTGGAAAAGCTCTCAAAGAACATTGAGTCCAACCGTCAGCCTGAGACTGCCACGGCTGCTAAACCATGTCCCCAAGTGCCATGACTACGTGTTTCTTGAACACCTCCAGAGATGGTGACTCCACCACCTCCCTGGGCAGCCTCTTCCAATCCCTGACCACTCTTGCAGGAGAAATTTTTTTCCTAATCTCTAACCTAACCCTCCTCTGGCACAATTTCAGGCCGTTTCCTCTGGGGCGTGACTTTACAAATCCAGAGGACAGCACAGCTACGTGCCAGGTACTATTGATCATGCAGAGACAAAGTGGAAAACAGATTTTTACTGTCATTTTTTCTGAAGTCTGAGCCGAAATTGTTTGTGCTATGAGTTCCACACTGCCTTCAATACACTTAGAAAGCAAAATGTCTTGCTAAGCTGCAAACTAAAGCTTATCTAAGAAGCAGCATCCTTCACACAGCGTGGCACACCAGGAGCAAATTTGCTCTCATCGGTGATGCCCCTGCATCATTTCTGCCCCTGTGGGTTTTTTCTATTCACACCTCATGGCAGCTTTTTTTCTTCTCAATTGCATGTCTTATTTGATGACTGGTACACTGAATTGGCACCACCAGGCTTCATCAGATCACTGTGTTTAATAAAACAGTTCTTACCCTCCCCCACCCGAAGACCCTCCTCCAGCACCAATAACTTTCTCCACACAAAGGCTTTGTTTGGCTTGTCAGAGCGGAAAGGAAATTTGCAAGAAATAAATGGCTGTGATTGCCTGGTGGTTGGAACTTGGTTGTTGAACCTAATTGAAATTTCATGTGCTGCTAATGAGGCAAAAATAGGACACAAATAAATGATTTCCATTAAATGTAACTTGCAAACAATTAACAAAAGATAAACATTTAGTTCAGTGACCAGGTTTGGCCCCTGCTTAGCTGAGAAGCTCTTTAGCATGTGGGACTTCTTGAGGTGTAAATGAAATTGGAGAATACAGCTTTGTAGCAATGTGCAACACATTCTTCTATAAATCCACTGTAGACTCTGATAGCAAGAGTGAAAAAGTCCTTAGGTCTCTGTGTTGACCTGTTGAATAAAAGGGAGGATTCTGCAATAGAGCCACAGGTGAGACCTCACCTGGAGAACTGTGTCCAGGTCTGAAGCCCTCAATACATGAAGGACATGGACCTGATGGAATGGGTCCAGAGGGAAGGCCACCAAGAAGATTGGGGAGTTGGAGCACCTCTCTTGCAATGACAGGCTGAGGGAGCTGGGACTTTTAAAGCATGAAGGTGCTGAATTTTTTGACAGTAAAAGATGTTTTTCATATGTTAATCAAAAGTTCAAATTCTCAGTGAAGAGGAGCATTCCTCTCCTCATTTATCCTTAGTGAGCTCATTACTTATTAGACTCCTGTTTTGGCTGTAAAATTTAGCCCACATGTTGGTTTTAAAGCAGTCAGTTTTAACTTATGAACTGGTTCACTACTGCATTACCCTGAACACTTTATTGAGTTCTTTGCAGGGTCCAGACCTGCTTAAATAAACAAACCTTTCAAAGCTAATAGGTCAATAGTCAAGTAAATTCCTTACTTATTACAAGGTTGAATGTGCATCTTAGGAGGTGTCTGAATACAGCAGAGCCTTTCCAACCAAAAACCTCTAACCCAAAGAAGGGCACTGTCATGCCACAGGGAAATTCAGGCTTATTTGTGTGGGGGACTCAGCTGTGGAATGGAAGGTAACAATAGGAATGAGAGCACTGTCATGGTGGCATTAAGGCTGCAGTATTTGTCTTGTTCAGATTGGATTATGAGAAAAATTCCTCTCCAGCAAGACTGGCTAGGGATTGGAACAGGCTGCCCAGGGAGGTGGTGGAGTCACCATCACTGGAGGTGTTTAAGAAATGTGTGGCTATGGCACTTGGGGACATGGTTTAAGGGCCATAGTAATCCTGCATTAACTCAGTGGCCTTTGAGATTCTTTGTGACCCTTCTCTTGACCCTCTCCATCAGGTCCACATCTCTTTTGTGTTGTGGGCCCCAGAGCTCAACACAGTACTTCAGGTGAGGTCTCAGCAGGCAAAACAGAGGGGCAGAGTCACCCCTCTCAATCCATTGGTCACACTTCTTTTGAGGCATCCTGTATCCATATCCTGATGTTCACAGGCAGTCTAAGGCAGAGTAGTAACACAAATGGGATAAAATCTCTCCAGTATCTCATAAAAAGACCTTTGTTTATGCCACTACACAGGCATTCAAGAAATGTGTGGCCGTGGCACTTGGGGACATGGTTTAATGGCCATGGTGGTGTTGGGTTGATGGTTGGGCTTGATCTTAAAGGTGTTTTCCAACCCAAACAGTTCTGTGGTTCCATGAGGTGTACCTACAGCAGCCTGCAGTGTGGCAGGGAGAAAGCCAGACCCAGGGATGAAGAGAGCATGTGTCAAGCACCAAAACAATGGTTAAACTCCTTTCTCTCCCCTCACAGAACACAAAAGCAAAGAGAGCAGATTGAGTGACTGAATGTTAACAAAACAAAGCTCTTAAAAATAATTGCATTTTTCATATTGTGATTCATTTCAATTTCATGAGTCTCAAAACACCACTTCTCAAGTGATTAATGTTTTCTCCATTGATTGCAACTGTGCTTGAGTGAAGGCCTTTCTTCATAGTTTTAAATAGAGGAATATTTAAAGGGTCATATGATCGATGGTCTAACACTAAGGAGCTCTTCTATGGCTATGCAGGGAAGCAGGTAGATGGTAAAAGCAAGCTGTGTCTTAATCCGAAATGATAATCTGTGTTTGGACATAAAACAGCATCGTGTGAGATAGGTTTTAACACAGAAAAATACATTCTGAAATGATCTTTGTCAGTAGGATGTTGTTTTTATGGCAGACTCTCTCTATGCCTGTCCTTTGTAGGCAAAGTTGATTCAGCTTCTCAACTTTGAAGGATTTCTAGGTGCATTCTGTTTATTCTTCATGCATTTTATTGAAGAGCTTTTAAAAATGTCAGCTGTTGAAATCTTTTTGTTTTCATGAAAAAATGAGTCTGGGAAACGTGGACTAAATGTAATCACAATCATTCAGCCTAGAGAAGGGAAGACAAGACTCCAGGGGGAACTTAGAGTTGCCTTCCAATACCTGAAGGCATCCTGCAGGAGAGCTGCAGGGACTCTTCATGAGGGTGTCTAGAGACAGGACAAGGAGAGATGATTTGAATCTAAGGGAAAGAGGGATTAGAGTGGATCTGAGGAAGTAGCTCTTCAGTGTGAGGGTGGTGAGACTCTGGAATAGGCTGCCCAGGGAGGTTGTGGATGCCTCCTTGGGGTCATTGAAGGACGGGTTGGATGAGGCCTTGAGCAGTTGAGTCTAGTCGAAAGGAATCCCTGCCTGTGTTGGGGAGTTCGGAGGAGGTGATCTTTAAGATCCTTTCCAACTTGAGCCATTCTCTGATCCTATGATTAAATTTCAACACCCCCCCCCCCCCTTTCTTTTACTAGAATTGTAAAAACAAACTTCTTGTGGCTGTTTGTGTGATGTTTTTTGTGCAATAAATCTGGTCTGGGCTTCAGTACTCTGGAGACTGCTGGATCTCTGACTGTGTCTTGAGTTCAACAAGTGAATTCAAACAGTGCAAGCCATTGTTTTACTGCAATTAGCAACTGCACTCAGCAGAGATGGCAACATGCTGGAAAATTAATTGAGAATTTAACCTTCAAATGAAAAATGCATATGCCTTACTCTTTATTATAATCAGCTTACACAGTCCTACATGACTTCAAAGATAAATTGGTGGGTTTTTTTACTGTTTTACTTCTGTCTAATAATAATGAAAAGCCAATTTTGCATAGGTCACTAATAGATAGCATTCACTCAGTGTCTATTATTCTCTTTGAATAGCAGGGCTCTTAAGGCTCCTTGTTTCTGTTTACTAAGTGGATGTGTAACAAGATTAATAGCAAAGTCTCTTCTTCACAGTTTTTAGAACAAAAGCTAATCAGCACTCCCATAAAAGTTTAACATTTTTATATTCTTTAATTTTGCATATTGTTAGCTGCAAGCTGATCCCCAGTGTTTGTTTTATTTTCATCTGTCAGAAGCAATGCCAAAAATTACTTTGTCTGCCTTAAGTTGGCACAATTAGTCCTTTGCTGGAACAATCTCTGATGGGCTTTTGTTTGATGAAACGGTTTGATCCAGTAGCGCACAGACCGCAGCTATTGCCCACCAAAGACGACATTAGCTGTGATCTACAGATTTCAATACATCTGTCCAAGCAAAATCCATTGATGTAATTTTGTTTTTAATGTGTGCTGTTTGTAGAAAGGAGGAATGAAAAATAGAGTACTTAAACATGAGTGTAGCTGGTTCTGGTGTCACTCACATAGGAAGGACACAGAGCTGTTGGAGTGAATCTGGAGGAGGGTCACAAAGATGATCCAAGGGCTGGAGCACCTCTGCTCTAAGGACAGCCTGTGTGACCTGCCCTGGGTGGTCCTGCTCTGGCAAGGAGGCTGGATTGGACAATATCTGAACGTCCCTTCAAGCCTCTACCATTCTGTGACTCTGAAGTTGTGTAAATAAAAACTGGTTCAGAACTGACCCCATCCCACAGATATTCTTTGTTTTTTCTGCTTTGCACTTCATGCATAGTGGAAGGGCTGCAGTGTTGGCTTGCGCTAATTTCCTTGCCTTTTCTCAGAAGAGAGCTGTCTGTCTCCTCTTTTGCAAGAGTGGTGGTTAACTATGGGGAAATTGTCTCAAACAGTAGGTCAATTAATTACTGCAGGTTTTTTTTTTAAGCTCACCCTTGTAAAACAGCAATTAATTTAACTGTGTTTTGGTGCATTTCTGCCTCTAGACTTATCTGTTTGAAATCACTAACTCTAGGCAGAGACCACTGCTTTATTACATGTGACAGCTCTTCAGAAGATCTTGTTTTCTTCCTTAATGAATGCTGGGATTGTGTTTGTTTTTAATTATGTGACACCTTTTTATTATTAACAGAGTAAGAATGAAGTAGATGTGGAGCATGTGAAGTGGCTGGGGACAACTGACCTCCTAAAAGTGGATGTCAGAGAGTGCATCTCCAAGTTCAACATTCCTATGCTAGAAATATTTGAAGTTCAGGAATAGTGTTCCTCCAAGGACTTCCACAGTTTTCTTCTCCCATCTTTCCTGCAGCTTGAGGAGGGTGGATTTAGACTGGATATTGGAAAGTAATCCTTTCTAGTGAGGGTGGTGGGACACTGGAACAGGTTGCCTAGGGAGGTTGTGAATGCCCCCTGCCTGGAGGTGTTCAAGGCCAGGTTGAGGAGGTATCCCTGCCTATGACAGGGGTTGGAACTAGATGGTCTTGAAGGTCCCTTCCAACCCAGGTAATTCTGTGAACTTTTTTTGTCTGTTTTTACTGGGGATGGCTGAGAGATGTGGATGCAGAGCTACAAGCTGGGGGAGTGGCTGGAGAGCTGCCAAACAAAGGGAGCTGGGGGTGCTGATTGCCAGCCACCTAAACATGAGCCAGCAGTGTGCCCAGGTGGCCAAGAAAGCCAATGGCATCCTGGCATGCATCAGGAATAGTGTGGCCAGCAGGAGCAGGGAAGGTATTGTGCCCTTGTACTCAGCACTGGTTAGGCCATACCCTGAGTACTGTGTCCAGTTCTGGGCCCCTCAGTTTAAGAAAGACATTGAGACACTTGAACATGTCCAGAGAAGGGCAACAAGGCTGGTGAGAGGCCTTGAGCACAAGCCCTATGAGGAGAGGCTGAGGGAGCTGGGATTGTTTAGCCTGGAGAGGAGGAGGCTCAGGGGAGAGCTTATTGCTCTCTACAAGTACCTGAAGGGAGGTTGTAGCCAGGAGGGGTTGGTCTCTTCTCTCTGGCAACCAGTGCCAGATCAAGAGGACACAGTCTTAAGCTGTGCCAGGGGAAGTTTAGGCTGGAGGTGAGGAGAAAGCTCTTCACTGAGAGAGTTGTTAGCCATTGGAATGTGCTGCCCAGGGAGGTGGTGGAGTCACCGTCCCTGCAGGTGTTCAAGAGGGGATTGGACGTGGCACTTGGTACCAAGGTGTAGTCATGAGGTCTGTGGTGACAGGTTGGACTTGATGATCTTTGAGGTCTCTTCCAGCCTTGGTGATTCTGTGATTATTCAGAGCAGTCCCTGTGCACAGTGCATACTTGTTAAACAAGGCAGAATTTACAGCACTCTGGGAATTTATTGAGCAGGGAGATAAAAAAAACCCCAAACCAATACCCACTGTTGATCTTTTGTAGTTCAATGGTTTTTTGTCCTTAGATGACACTGTTTCAAATTACATGGAGTAAAGATTAGTGCCTGAGGAGCTAGACAATTTTAACTAGTGGTAATTTACTGTGCAGTTGCTGCTTGGTAGGTAGGAAGATAAAGATCTGTTAGATGCTGGTGGTGAATTCTGGCCATCAAGCAGCCAGGAACATTCCAGCAACTTGCTCTCTGATGGATTGGTTAAAATAACTTCCAGGAGATAATTTCTGTCCTGATAGCTTAATCAGTGTATCATATCCAAAAGTGTTCACTGAAATGGTTGGAAGATTTGGACAAAACAGGAGTTAATTTGAGTAATGTGCTATCATTGGAGTATTTACTCTTGCAAATGGCTGTTTGACTCATTAGCATCTCGAATGAGATATCAAAGGATGCTTCGGACTGAAAAGGGAATAAATACAACATTATCCTTTTGTATTGCCAAATGTAGGGCACCAAATGTTTGCTTCTGTGGTCTGCTGTGATCAGTGGTGTAGCCCTTTTGACTACAGTGGAATTAGACTTGGGATGAGCCTGGCCCCATGACCCTAATCAAACTGAATAAGATGAAAGGTTTGGGGGGAAAAGAACTCAAGCTCTACATAATAAGATCTTTATAAAGTATTATGGGATTAGACCTTTAGGGGCAAGGGGGGGGGAAAAAAACCTGTATAGTGGCATTTTAATCAGGCACATCATGGTAAAGGAGACACACAGCATTAATTTAATGGAAAGATTTTCAAAGGCTCATAACATGGCTCAAGAATGAAATATGTCACATTAAATGTAAGATATCAAGTGATTTCTAGTAGAAGAGGATTTGATCCCTTCACTGTGCATAGCAGTTGCATTTTCCTGCTTTCCCAGTCAGTTACAGCTTTTTTCTTTGCAATGGAATCTGTGCAGTGGACCGCTCAAGCAACTTTGTGTTTTGCTGGTCACAGTGGACACATGGAGTACAGTTTATCTTTGTGTTTACTAGGCTGTGTCTGCTAAACAAATGATTACTGCACTCCCTCAGTTGCTTAATACAGTGGCTGCTTTGTTTCCCCCCAGATTAGCGATGTCCTGTTCCATGTCCATCTCAGTGAGATTAGCAGTGAATACCCTGGTTTACACTTGTAGGATTCCTGCTGATTTAATCCACGTGTCAGCGGGTGGAAGTATTTTCCTGAATATGGAGGAGGTAGGGGAATAGCCTCAGGGCAGCAGACTGTTGATTCTCTGAATTTAGACATCTCCATTTTCTCCTTTGGTATTGGTGGTTATGTTAGAAATCGCCACAGTGGTGTCCACTTCATGTTTCTTGGACAAACACAGCTGACTTGTCTTTGTTTCTGTGCATGGCTGTCTTAAGGGGACTGGGAATAAGTGACAATTCATCTTGATAAGGCTCCCATGATTAAATCAGGGCTTCAGTTCTGATGCTGGGCAGCCCTTTTGTGATGTAATTTTCCCTTTGCAATGTTGGCCTTTTATTCTTTTCACCTGGAAATACCAAAATAATAATGAATGATTTCCATGATGATCATTTGTCAGAGTAAAGAACAAGCAACTCTTGGGCTGCTCTTCCTCTGGAGCTGGTGGTGCTGTGGCAGGTTGAGTTCCTGCACTCAGTGCATACACTGATTCTTTCTGTTAGGTGGTCTCTCAACAAATTTTCTCTTGCCTTCACTTTCCTCCTCAACTCGCAGAGTCACTCATATGAAGAATTAGAATCACAGAATTGCTTTGCTTGGAAGAGATCTTTACAACTGAGTCCCACTGTCAACCCAGCACTGCCATGGCCATCAAACCATGTCCCCAAGTGCCATGGCCACTTGTTTCTTGGACACCTTCAGGGACAGGGACTCCACCACCTCCCTGGGCAGCCTGTTCCAATGCCTGGCCACTCTTGCAGCAAAGGCATTTTTCCTAACATCCAATAAAAGTTCCTCTGGCACACTTTCAAGACACTTCTCCTCTCACCTGATCCTAGGGAGAAGAGACCAATCCCCACATCATTGCAGCCTCCTTTCAGAGAATTGTAGAGAGCAGTGAGGTCTCCCCTCAGCCTCCTCTTCTCTGGACTAAAACCCAGTTCCCTCAGCCAATCTTCACCAGTACTGTTCTCCAGGACCCTTCACCAGCTTTGTTGCCCTTCTCTGGACACACTCCAGCACCTCAATATCATTCTTGTATTGAGGGGCCCAAAACAGAACCCTCTGTGGCCAGTATGAGATGTTGCCTTTATGGTTTTTAGTAACAGAGATGTTCCAAAGCAGAGTTAACCAGGTGTTTCTAGTCTCCCCTTCTCCTGGTTGTTTTTGTGGTAGCAGCAGAAGGGAGATTGTCTGTTCCCAGTGCATATTGAACTGTCACTCAGCTCTGTGTGCACAGGCTGGCTTGATGGAGAGGTTTTCTGTCCTTCAGCGTCTGTGCAGTAACTCCCTTGGCTTGCCTGCTTGCTGGGAGTACTTGGGAATTGAAATAAAGTCTGCTCAGACCCAACTTTTGGGAGATTAGGATATGGAAAAGAATAATATGGCAGTGCATGTCAGTGTGTAGTGTAGAGAGGAGGGTGGAAAGGCCAAGAAGGGAGTGAGCACAGATAGTGGAAGGCTCCAGGCAGACCTAATAGCAGCCTGCCAGTACCCGAAGGGGCTACAAGAAGGTTGCAGAGGGACTGTTTGTAAAAGCCTGCAGTGATGAGAAGATTTAAACTGGATATTAAGAGCAAGTTCTGCAACGTGAGGGTAGTGGAACACTGCAACAGGTTGCCAAGTGAGGTAGTTGAGGCCCCATCCCTGGAGATATTCAAGGGCAGGCTCAACAAGGCCCTGAGCAGCCTGATCTGCTGGAAGATGTCCCTGCTGACTGCAGAGGGTTGGACTACATGACCTTTGATTGTCCCTTCCAACCCAAACTATTTTGTGATTCCATAAAAGATGGCTAATGCAGTAAGACAGATTTTACTCCCAGGCAATGGGAATGCTTTTGCCTAGAAGGGAAGAACCAGCTCTGTTTCCAACAGCAGAGAGACTGATGTTTCTTCTCTATCCTCTATGCATCACTTCATGTCATTTGTTAAGATAATCAGCACCTGCCACAAGGTTTATTAGCAGCTTTGCAAGGGATCAGTGAGGTGTTGAAAAGGAATCTCCTTTATTTTTCTGGCACATAAGAAAGGGCATGAAGGGGGAGCCAAGCAGCTGCTAGAGGTGTTTTATCATGACCTAGTGTGAGGGGTCCCTGCCCAAGGCAGGGGGGTTGGAACTGGATGATCCTTGAGGTCCCTTCCAACCCTAACATTTCTATGATTTAGCTCATTTGCACGCAGGCACACATGCAGAATTCACTGAAGTCTTATATCCTGTGCCTTAATATCCATTTTCCCTAAAGGAAACAAGATTCTCATTTTGTAAGCATTTAGCTAGCATAATTTAACGGTCAGTGAAATGTAGAGTTAAGAGCTGAGTGGCCCTGCATGAGTGTACATCACAGGATGATAGGAGTTGGGAGTGACCTCTGGAGAACATTAAGTCCAGCCTCCCTACCATAGCAGGGTCACCTACAGAAGGTCACACAGGAATATAGGCAGGCAGGTTTGGAGTGTCTCCAGAAATGGTGACTCTACTACCTCTCTGGGCAGCCTGCTCCAGTACTCTGTCACCCTTAAATTTAAGAAATTCCTCCTCATGTTTGGATGGAACTTCCAACGTTCATGTTTGTGCCTGTTAGCTCTTGTCCTGTCCTTCAAAGTTTGAAAGCTTCCAAGTACATAAAATCCAAGGCTCTGGGCCATGTGGGACAGGAATGGTGCACCTGGCAGGATACCATTAAGTATTTTGGAGGTGTATAGGTATAGAATAAAATAAACCAGGTTAGAAAAGACCTTCAAAATCATCAAGTCCAACCTATCATCCAACACTATCTATTCAACTAAACCATGGCATCATGGCTGGCGGCCTGTCACTAGTGGTGTGCCCCAGGGATCAGTACTGGGCCCCATGCTCTTCAACATCTTTATTGATGATCTGGATGAGGGCATTGAGTCCATCATCAGTAAATTTGCAGATGACACCAAGCTGGGGGCAGCAGTTGATTTGCTGGAGGGCAGAGAGGCTTTGCAGAGGGACCTCGACAGGCTGGACAGATGGGCAGAGTCCAATGGCATGAGATTGAACACATCCAAGTGCCGGATTCTGCACATTGGCCACAACAACCCCAGGCAGTGCTACAGGCTGGGGTCAGAGTGGCTGGAGAGTGGCCAGGCAGAGAGGGACCTGGGGGTACTGGTTGATTGTAGGCTGAACATGAGCCTGCAGTGTGCCCAGGCAGCCAAGAAGGCTAATGGCATCCTGGCTTGCATCAGGAACAGTGTGGCCAGCAGGAGCAGGGAGGTCATTGTGCCCCTGTACACTGCACTGGTTAGGCCGCACCTTGAGTACTGTGTCCAGTTCTGGGCCCCTCAGTTTAGGAAGGATGTTGACTTGCTGGAACGTGTCCAGAGAAGGGCAACAAAGCTGGTGAGGGGTTTGGAACACAAGCCCTATGAGGAAAGGCTGAGGGAGCTGGGGTTGCTTAGCCTGGAGAAGAGGAGACTGAGGGGTGACCTTATTGCTCTCTACAACTACCTGAAGGGAGGTTGTAGCCAGGCAGAGGTTGGCCTCTTCTCCCAGGCATCCAGCACCAGAACAAGAGGACACAGTCTCAGGCTGCGCCAGGGCAGGTTTAGGCTGGATGTTAGGAAGAAGTTCTACACGGAGAGAGTGATTGCCCATTGGAATCGGCTACCCGTGGAGGTGGTGGAGTCACCTTCACAGGAGGTGTTCAGGAGAAGACTTGATGGGGTGCTTGGCTGTATGGTCTAGTTGTTGGGTGGGTTGGATTGTTTGATGGGTTGGACGCGATGATCTTGAAGGTCTCTTCCAACCTGGTGTATTGTATTATTGTATTATTATTGTAAGTCCCTTTTCCAGTCTCTTCCTAAACACCTCCAGTGATGGTGACTCCACCACCTCCCTGGGCAACACATTCCAATGGCCAATCTCTCTTTCTGTGAAGAACTTCTTCCTGACATCCAGCCTAAACCTCTCCTGGTGCAGCCTGAGACTGTGTCCTCTTGTTCTGGTGCTGGTTGCCTGGGAGAAGAGACCAGCCCCCACCTGGCTATAACTTCCCTTTATGTAGTTCTAGACAGAAATAAAGTCTCCCTTAGGTGACCTGAGATTAGCATGATCATCTAGGGGTGGTTACTTCACTACTGATGCAGGTATGTGAGCAGAGGTCAGGAGGACTTCAGTGTCCCCCAGAGGTAATGTCATGGAAGGGCTGCTGCACCAGCCTGGGGCTTCAGAGGCTTGCCAGGGCTGGAAAACAGGCAAGGAGCCTGTTGTGAGGAGCTCTCTCAGACTAAGTGCAGACAGGCAGATGTGAGCAGAGACTTGCTGGGGTCCTCAGAAGGTGGAACTGGTTGTACTGAACTGACCCCAGCACCTTCCCAGGCAGTGCTGACTACCTATAGAAGCTGTTGGTAGAGGAGTGGTAGGCTCCTTTAAGACACTGCTTGTTAATCAGTGATGGGTACCATGTGCTGGCTATTTTCTGACCATTTGAAGAAAATGCTTTCAGCTCATTAAAGATCAGCAGAGCAGTTATGGAAAGATAGCAATCAGGTTTATGAATTGCAAATATAATTGCTTTATCCTTGTGATTGTAAAGAGATTTAAGTATCACCAAGGGATATGGGAAAGGCTGTGCCATACCTGGTGACTGGGCACAGAGCAGTGCCTGGAAAAACCGAAGAGTGAGGGCAATAAAGAGGATAAGGGTTGGATTACTGCAAATACCTGCCCAAGTGCTTTAGCCTTGTTCTGACTGCTGGCTTATAGTTTTGTGAAATTGGAAAAGCACTTTGTTCAATGTTGAACAAAAGAGATTAAAAGGAAATCTTTCTTGCTCTTTACATAATAATAATTTTATTTATACATATATGCATAAATTTAACTCTAAATTCTGTGTGAGTTTCAAGGATTAGCAAAAGTTTGACTCTTTTTAGAGTATATTTGAGATTTTCTTGTTGTTGTTTATGTTGAGGTTTATCTACTCTGCTCAGTCTTAATACTTTGAGGCTATTCATAGAATCCTAGAATGGCTTAGGTTGGAAGAGACCTCAGAGATCATCTGCTCCAAATTACCCACTATGGGCAGGGACACCTCTCAACTAGACTCAGCTGCTCAAGGTCTCATCCAGCCAGGCCTTCAACACCCCCAGGGTGGCATTCTCAACCTCCCTGGGTGGCCTATTCCAGAGTCTCACTACTGTCCTACTGAAGAACTTAGAATCATAGAATCAACAAGATCGGAAAAGACCTCAAAGATCATCAAGTTCAACCTGTCACCCAAGATCTCATGACTACTAGACCATGGCACCAAGTGCCACATCCAATCCCCTCTTGAACAGCCCCGGGGATGGTGACTCCAACATCTCCAGGGATGGTGACTCCACCATCTCCCCGGGCAGCACATTCCAATGGCCAATCTCTCTTGCTGGGAAGATCTTCTCCCTGCCATACAGCCTAAACCTCCACTGGTGCACCTGAGACTGTGTCCTCTTGTTCTGGTGCTGGCTGCCTGGGAGAAGAGACCAACCCCCACCTGGCCACAACCCCCCTTCAAGTAGTTGTACACAGCAAGAAGGTCTCCCCTGAGCCTCCTCCTCTCCAGGCTAAGCAACTCCAGCTCCCTCAGCCTCTCCTCACAGGGCTGTGCTCCAAACCCCTCCCCAGCTTTGTTGACCTTCCAGCAACTCAATATCTTTCCTCAACTGAGGGGCCCAGAACTAGACAAAGGTTGAGACAAACCCCCATGCTGTACTAAACAGCAGTGCTCAGGTGCCTTGGACTTACTTTTGTTTGTGTTGCTTTTATTTTAGTCACTTAAGAAATAACAGCTCAGTAAGTAGTGTGGCAAGGCTGCATTTGAAGAGAGGGAGAAGAGACATGTAATATGGGATCTTGGTAAAGAGAAAAGCTTCTAGAGGATGGTGGCTTTTGAATGCTGTTCCTAGTTTAAGCAGAAGTGTTGAAAAGCAGCCATGTGTTCAGATATCTGTTAGATGAATTGTTCTTAAGGCTAGTAATTTTTTTCCATGGGTAAGGCTTCCCAGATTTCTTTTGAGCCATCTGTCGAGGAAAGAGAGCATTAGATCATCAGACATTGTTTTCAAAGCTCAGGAAAATATTGGCTATTTAACCCTTGCATTACTGAGCTCTGGGGAGGACCTCTATTTACTTCACTGTCTTATTGCCTTGTGTGGTGAGGTTGAGTGAGCTCTAGCTCCTGAGGTAGCTGTGACTTCTCTGCTGCTACACCTGTCACCAACCATGCTCATAAAACAGAATCATTAAGGTTGGAAGAGTCCTCAAAGGTCATTGAGTCTAACCATCAACCTAACACCACCAAGACTACTGAAGCGTCTCCCCAAGTGCCATATCAACATGTTTAATGAACATCTCCAGGGATGGTGATGACTCCACCTCCTTGGGCTGCCTGTTCCAAGGCCTAAACATGATGAGGACCTATTTCTCATGCTTTGTTCTGCTTGTAGTGAACTTAACTGACCTGAGATGCTCTGGTGAATTCAGGTCTCCAGGCATGGGCTTGTCACTGGCTTTGTAAGTTGCTGTCAGTTGTTGGTTATGGTTTTGAGGTGTGTAAAACTTTTTCTTAAAAAGGATTTAAGGAATTTAAATGCAAAATCTACTTGGCAGGATTGGATATGGCTACTGAGGGGGAAGAGTGGGATCCTGAATATGTTGAGGAGGGGCCAATTAACATGGAATCATAGAGGTCTTTCCCAGCCAAAACAACTCTAAGTCATTGAGTCCAGCCATCAACCTAAGACCACCATGGGCATTAAATATTGTATGTGGTGAGTAGAAAATTGAACAACTCATGAAAGATGATTTACTTGAACTGATTGTTCCTTCAGATGTCACCCTGCAAAGCAGCCCTGCTCCAGGGGAATCCCTCAGAAAGCAGGAGGAACTCCTTGCAGCCCTCTTCTTTCATCAGAACTGAAGTTCTCAAGACCATAAAAAAGAAAGATGATGTTGTCTCATTACTCTTTCCCAGCTATGCTGTGTGGGTAGAAATGGGCTCTAAGAACTCAGTCTCTGTCTCGTTCCTGGTAGCTGGGAGAAATGCCTAGAAAGTCTTAGCTGTGGTTTGTGTAGCTCTGGAGGTAGCATCATGGAAAGATAAAAAGTGAGTTTATTGCCTTATTCCCCTGATCATATAAATAATGTGAGTGTGCCCTATTATGATAGTTTAGGTTTAATAAAACCTAAGTAATTGCTGTCCATTGGTCTATGTGCCCTCATACAAATAATTTCTGAAGGAAAGCAGGCACTTCATTCTAGTGTCAGGAAAGAAATACAGCTTTGAGAAGGCAGTGGATGTAATAACTCTGGAATCCCTTGTGGCACATATGGGAGTATATTGGATTTTTCCTTCTCCTAATAGGGTCCCTTTCCTTCACTGTAGCAGTGAATTTGAGTTTGCCAGGAACAGTGTGACAACAACAGTTTCTGAATTGTTTCTCGGGTAATCTAAGAAAAGACCTTAAACTGCAGCTGTGGTCGTAACCAGCCAAATTGGGTTAGCATTTAGAGGCACAGAGAGCAGAAGGTAAAGACTGGACTTGGGAGAAGTCTGCCAGTTCTCTTGAGCTGTGAGGTCTAGGAATAACAGCTACTGAGATTAAAATCCATCTCCTCTTGCTGGGGACAGCTCCCACAGCCACAGGGAAGCTAGAGTGGCTTGATTCTTTTCCCGGGAGGACGTACGAGGCAGGCTGGTAAATGATGACTTCCAGCAGTTTTATGGCCTGTCGTACAAGAACAGTGTGCTGTGGTTGTCCTTGGTTGTCACCAAGCATTGCAGAAGGCTGTATATCACCCCCATTTTACTCTGTGAATTGTAAAAACTATCATAGCTTTCATGGGTATCTCAGGGCAAGACAGTAAGTTTCAACTATTTTCTCATGAATTTACAGCAGAGTCCAGAAAATACCTTCTTAGGCAGTCAGAAAAAAATAACCAAAGCTATGAAGAGCAAGGCATCGTCTTCTGTTTGTGCACACAACTCCCCCTGACAAGGGCAATGGGTGGTCCATAGAGTAATTACAGGAAAATGAAGGGAAAGATGAAGTGTAATAAGACAGTCTGAATGCTGGAAGGGATGGAAGTGAACACAATTATTTTCCAGTGGCATTTTGTTCTTGGCTCATTGTTTACAGGGATAGCACAGAAAATTAGAGCTGCCATCTTCTCTCCTAGTTAATATCATCTCTTGTTTTGTTGATGGTTTCTCTTACACTTCTCATTATGATGGCATCTCACTGTCCATTTGCAAGTAGAATTACTTGTTTGGCACATGCAAAGAAGAAAATCCCCAAAGCAAATTTGATGTATTAAGGGGGTGAGGATAACCTCGTAAGAACAAGGGCATAAATCAGCATCTTCCTGCCAAATTCTTCTAGGGACATTCTGGGTGTGTTTAAAAAAACAAGAGGGGGTGTGGGGGGTGGGGCAAATAATTGTCATGCAGGGAAACTAAATGTTACTCTTAAGGTTCTGTGCATCTTTATGTAAAGCTAATTTAGGTATTTCTCATATCTTTGAAGATGCAATCTGACCACAGTAGCGGAATAAAGTAGCAAGTAAGATGTTATACAGTCATAGAATGGCTCAGGTTGGAAGGTAACTCAGATATCATACACTCCAACCCCTCCACCATAGGCAGGGACACCTCTCAACTACACTCAGCTGCTCAAGGCCTCACCTAACCTGGCCTTGAACAGCTCCCCACAGGAGGCATCCACAGCCTCTCTGGGCAACCTGTTCTGGAATCCCACTGCCCTCATCCTGAATAACTTCTTCCTAAGCTCCAGTCTAATCCTGCTCTCCCTAACCATTCCCCCTTGGACTGTCTCTAGACACCCTAATGAAAAGTCCCTCTGCAGCCTTCCTGTAGGATCCCTTCAGGTATTGGAAGGCAGCTCTAAGGTCCCCCTAGAGTCATCTTTTCCCCAGACTGAACAACCCTAGCTCCCTGAGGCTGTCCTTATAGCAGAGGTGTTGCAGCCCTTGGATCATCTCTGTGGTCCTCCTCTGGACTCACTCCAGCAGCTCTGTGTCCTCCTTATGCTAGGAACACCAGAACTGGAGGCAGTATTGGAGGTGAAGTCTCCCAAGAGCAAAGTGCAGATTTTCCTCTCTTGCCCTGGTGACCACGCTCCTCTTGTTGCAGCCCAGCACACAGCTGCCTTCTGGGCTGCATGAGGGCACTGCTGGCTCCTGGTGAGCCTCTCTTACCATAAGCATGTTAGAGCATCGAAAAACCTGTTTGTTGCCTTCCACTCAAATTCTGATGCTATGTAATTGATAGAATTCCTGGCTAAGGATTCTGTGGAACTGGTATTTCTGTACAGGACCAGATGCACTGTTAAATGCTCGTTGACATTAACAGCTCCTCTTTTCTGCAATGAAAATGAGCCCTGTTTTTAGCCCTCTTTACTTGATTTCTTGGAATCTCTTGCTCTTAAGCTTATCACATTAAAATGACTTTCTAGGAATCATCTGCTCTTGCTGGGAGAGGTTGGGCAAACAGAAATACCTGCAAAGGCTAGGATAGAATTTTGCCCTCTGCCTTCTTGTAAAGCAGAGGACAAAAGGATCAAAGAAAACAGACGTTAACACTATTTTCTGTGGCAACTCACACAGTTTGTGTATTCCCCCCACACCCATGTTTAGTCTCTTCTAGGAACCATGAGCTGTAGATTTCATGCACAGTCATGGAATATAATAGCATAATTTCCATGCAAGGACATAGTGTTGCCAGCTGAAAGCAGTTAGCAGTCTGTATTACAAATATATATTCTCATTTTCTTTTCTCTAATTATAAAGCATTCTGCAGTGACATTGCCCTGAAGTATTTGCATTCTACCAGCAGTTACTTAGGAGAAAGAGAAGTTCTCTCGTGTAGTTCTCAAGTCTCCGGATATTAATGGGGAAAGATCTCTGAACTGCAGTGCTCCTGAGGCTTTTAAAAACTTCCCTGCATAAAATTGCTGAATTTTTGAGGGGTGTTTCATTATGAAAGTACCAATTAATATACATGTTCAAGAAGTTAATAGGTTTTAAAGAGCCTAATAGATCTCCAGTAGTTTCCTTTTATTAGATAATTGTCTTTAGCAGGTGAAGGCTGTAATTCAACAATTCAGCTAAAAATGAGGCTGCTCTAGAAGAAGAAGATTTTTGCAGACCTTTTTAGGTGGCTTGTCTTCAAGGTATGTTTGATCTGCCTGGCCAGTGGTTTTATTCATCAGTGCAGACTCCAGTGGGTCTTGTCTTACAATTTGTTTGCAGTTGAAAGCTTCTCTTCTCTCGCACCTACAGACATAAAAGACACCACAGCAAACGATGCACAGTTCGTTGGTTGTGTGGGTGGTGGGTTTTTTTTTTTTCCTCTTTCTGAATGGAAGCTCTGTTGAAATGTACAACTTCAATTAGGGGAGATTAATCTAGGAAAACAATGAGATTAGCAGATGTGAGCAGAGGAGAACCCAGAACCACATCCTCTGCTGAGGCTTCTAAAAACAGGCTGCTGCATTTTCAAATGGCTCTCAGTTAGGAAGTAGCTGCAGGGGGGTGGTGTGGAGAGGAGGAGACAGTGGGTAAAAAAAGAAAAAAGAAATCCTTTCTTTCTGCCTTTCAAGTGCCCAAGTGCTAACATAATTATAAAAGGGAACAATAAGATTCTTTGTATTCGGTGGCAAGATGGAAGGAAAAATACAGAAGAGAACAGCAGCTGAGACAGTCTTTAATCAGGGTCCCTTACAAAGTCCTAGAAAAGACACAAGAGGTCTGATGAGACACAGCTGCTCCTGGTAGTGGGAAAAAAAAAAAATCATGAAGGGGATATGTTAATGAAAGATTGATAATACAGTATCACAGTTGACTGGAAGAGATTAATACATTAAAACAACCACCACAACAAAGGATCCAGCAAGTGTGCTCTGATCCGACAGTCACATCCTGCTATGGATTTTTTAACTGCAGCCTTGCACAAGGCCACACAGCTCCCAGCAGGAATTTTTGTGCAAGTATGAGGATGTGAGATGCTTAGAGGTGGCCTGCCTGTGGTTTACAGCCATCAGGCTGAGAGACTTGTCCTGCTCCTAGGATTGAACTTAATGGTGGTAGCACTCACGTGAGCATCCCCCGAAAAATCCAGTGTGGAGCAGTGGGAAAATCCTTTTCCAGTGGGAAATCCAGTGTGGAATAGGAAAGTATTTTTGACAGAAAAATAATCAAAAGCAGCATCTCCTTCTGAAACACTTTCACTGAAGAGCCAGGGTTTTGGTCACCTACAGGGTTCCTGTCCTGGAGACTGAATGCTCAACTAGCTTTATCCTGATGTGGTGAGGCCATGTCTGGAGTACTGGGTCCAGTTCTGGGCTCCTCAGTTCAAGGAGAACAGGCATGTGCTGGGGAGGGTACAGAAAAGGGCTACAAAGATGCTGAGGGGACTGGAACATCCCTCTGACAAGGAAAGAGAATTGGTGGTGGTTAGTCTGGAAAAGATCAGACTAAGGGGCATCTTTTCAACGCTGATCAATACTTCGGGGCTGGGTGTCAGGGGGCTGGAACCAGTCTGTTTTCAGTGGTGCTAGTGACAGGACAAGGGGTAACAGGCACAAACTTGAACATAAGCAGTTCCATCTAAACATGAGGAGGAACTTCTTTAAGGTTGACAGAGCTCTGGAGCAGGCTGCCCAGACAGATTGTGGAGTCTCAGTCTCTGCAGACACTCCACGCCTGCCTGGATGTGTTTCTGTGTGACCTTCTCTAGGTGGCCCTGCCTTGGCAGAGGGCTTGGACCTGATGATCTCCAGAGGTCCTCTTCAAGTCCTACCATTGAGTGATTCATTGGGTGATTCTGCTTTGGATCGTATTTAATATCCACTAAGCAGCTGACGTGTTAAAGAATTTGCATTTCTCCTCCTACAGGCTGGGGTTTGGTTTTGGTTTTTTTCCTTTTCTTCATGGTATTGATCAATGCAGTGAAACACAGAGCAGACCCCACAGAAGCTGGACTGTCCCTTGCTTATGTCAAGTTTTTAAATAACTTGGATTGAGTCCCAGACTGAAGTGTGAGAGACGCTGTGGTAGGCTCAGAGTACGCCCAGTGCTCATCTCTCTCTCCCTTTGGCTCTTTCACACTTTGCTGTTGGCTTCCTACCCTACACACTTGGCAGAAGCTGCTACTGAGCAGCAGTCAAGGTGCTGCCCCGTGGTGAGTACCAACTCCTCCCATGTTGATTCAGCAGTCTGGGCATGATGGATGGTGCTGCAGTGTTCTCTTACAGGGATCATTAGGACCATACCCTTCTTTTCCGCCTACTCATCCAACTCCTGCACCTCATGAGACCTGAGGGGCAGTCTGTGACCTGTCTTGAGATCTGAGGCCAGCCTGTGGCCTATCTGCAAATCCTGGGCATGTCTGGAACTGGATGAAAATAATACCAACTTTTAACTTTGTGAAGTTTGAAGTGCTGTGTCTTGCACAAACCAAACACCTGCTTGCCTCTGCATTGCTGACTTTCCCCTATTTTGACTCAAATTTATAGCTTCATTTGCCTCTGACATCCTTCTTGTGCAGTGACAGATTTTCATTCACTGAATAGCCACCACCTTCTGGCAGTACTTCATTGGATCTGCAGATTAGTGTAGTTTCCTCTAACTCTTCATTCATCTGCAAGACACAAATCATAGCCAATTGCAAATAGCTGGATCCTCCTTTTTTTAAGGAAGACTTGGTAACCAAGCTCCTCTTTGTCTAGTTTTCTAGGTAAAACAGGCTTTTCAAACCCCACGTGTTTCATGAGACACTTTGCATGTCACCAAGAAGTAGACTAATGGAAACCAGAGGCAGTCCTAGGCACTGGGTTGATTCTCCAGAAGTGACCTAAGATCTTCTGGCAAATGTCAGGTGGTGACATTTGTTTACAGCATGCGAGAAGGCAGGCTGTGATGTTGGCACTTGACGCATTTTTAACACTCTTCACTTTTCCTGAGCAATTAGAAGCTGTCTGCAGAGTTTCTGGCAAACTTTACTTGAAAACTACCCGTCTGGAGCAGCACTTTCCTTACTGACCATAATAACAAATCTCTGATTAGCTTCTCAGAAAGATGCTAAGGAGTGGATGTATGGAATGTCTTGAAGCTAGGCAGTGAGGACATTGCCTGGAGTGCATTAATCCTTCCTTCTGATCCTTTAGTGTTTAGGGCCTAATCAGGAAGTGTTCAGAATTATTTTTACTCTTATTTTTTCAATCAAACTATTGTAAATAGAACATCAACACAACTAACTTTCTAAAGCATGAATTCATTTGATGAAGCATGCCTGTAAATTCACTCTGACCTGTGTATCAGAGTGGTTAATTTTGGTGTCTGAGTGTTTTAATTTATCTTAAAAACAAGGAAAAAAGGAAGTTTCAAATATTGTTGGGTGCTCTGCCTTGAAATGTTAACTGTTTGGAACTGTGGCATTAAATTCCCTTCATGCTGCAGTCCATGATCAATTTCCAGCATGAAGTATTAAAACTTCAACTTGTTTCTAACCTAAAGGAGTTTCCAGAGTTGTACAGACAGAATTGTTTTTGCCAAAAGGGACCTGCAGAGTCCAACCCTTCTGTCAGAGCAGGGTCGCCTAGGGCAGGTCACACAGGACTGTATCCAGATGGAGTTTGAAAGTGTCCAGAGAAGACTCCACAACCTCTCTGGGCAGCCTGCTCCAGGACTGTCACCCTCACAGCAAAGTTTTTCCTCATGTTGAGGTGGAGCTTTCTGGGTTCTATCACAGGACACTGCTGAAAAGAGCCTGGCCCCTTCCTCCTGACACCCACCCCTCAGATATTATAGACATTAGTAAGATACTCTCTCAGCCTTTTCTTCTCCAGGGTAAACAGCCCCAGGTGTCTCATCCTTTCCTCATCAGACATGTTCCAGTTCTTTCATCATCTTCATAGCCTCTGCTGGATACTCTGCAGTCTCTCCCTGTCCCTCTTGAACTGGGAAGCCCATATCTGGACACAACTATTCAGAATGTCTTATACTATCCCTGCTGTTTTTATGTCTGTAGGGATGTCTAGAAATCAGAGTTGTCCCTGTGAAGTTGGTGTCCCCAAGAAATTTTGCGAGATTTTTCTGGAACAGGTTCAGGGCATCTGTTAGGGAGGATTTTCTTAACTCTGCTTAGATCTTTTCTTCTACATTGCACTGGTTTTGCAGCACTTTCACATATGCCTGTGGAAAAAAGGGCTTCTGAAAGAATCAAGATATTCCTAGAGCATCCTCTGAAGCTGGCTGACGTTATTGCATGTGTGAAAATTGTTTTACATTAAAAAAAAAAAAAGACACTGGGTGACTGCTGTACTACAGAGTCCTAGCAGGGACCTCTGGAGTTCTCTTGTCCAACCTCCTGCTTGGAAGAGAGCTGTCAAGACCACTAGATTAGGTCAAGCACAGCTTTATCTACCCTTTGGCTATTAGGTCTCCATGGATCTTTACAGTGAAGGTGGTGAGACACTGGTACAGGTTGTTCAGGGGGGTTGTGGATTTCCCACCCCCCCAGGAGGTGTTCAAGGCCAGGTTGTATGAGGCCTGGAGCAACCTGGGCTAGTGGAAGGTGTCTCTGGTTATGGCAGGGAGTGTGGAACTAGATGATACTCAAAAGTCCCTTCTAGCCCAAACCATTCTATGAATCTGAATATTCAGCTTTAGAACAACCTGATCTAGTGCTGGTGTTTAGCAGCATCCTTCAGGATAGAAGACCTGGTGTTCATTATGCAAATGATCTCCAAAACATGAAGGTTGCTCGTGCTACTGCTCAAGACTTTTACAGTAAGAGAAACTTGGGGACCAATTGCAGAAAGCAGCAGCCTACTTTTTGTAGGTCTAGCTTTCTTTCCTTTGAAGCTGAAGGTATCATTCCTGAAGTGCTGACTCGAGCCTAGGACTGGAATTTTAGAAGTCTAGACACAAATCTTTGATGGCCAAATGTTATGCATGAGCGTGCTTTTTGGGGGGACAGATGCTTCCTGAATATACTATTGTGGGAAGGCTGTTTTGCAACTTTCACTGTTTCTTTTTGCTTCATCAGAAACCTGTGGCCAGGCTTCTGTTGATGGGGAGCTTTTATAAAGAGAAATTAATGGGAATATCGTGGCAATTCTTTAAGGGAGATAGGAAAAATATTAATCCAGAATGAGTTTCTCTGTGTGTGGTGATTAATCCACAGTATCACCAAGGTTGGAAGAGACCTCAAAGATCATCGAATCCAATCTGTCACCACAGACCTCATGACTAGACCATGGCACCAAGTGCCACGTCCAATCCCCTCTGGAACACATCCAGGGACGGTGACTCCACCACCTCTCTGGGCAGCACATTCCAATGGCGAACAACTCTCTCAGTGAAGAACTTTCTCCTCACCTCGAACCTAAACTTCCCCTGTTGCAGCTTGAGTCTGTGTCATCTTGTTCTGGTGCTGGTTGCCTGGGAGAAGAGGCCAACCCCTTCCTGGCTACAACCACCCTTCAAGTAGTTGTAGAGAGCAATGAGGTCTCCCCTGAGCCTCCTTCTCCAGGCTAAACAACCCCAGCTCCCTCAGCCTTTGCACTTAGGGCTTGCGCTCAAGGCCTCTCACCATTCTTGTTGCCCTTCTCTGGACACATTCAAGTGTCTCAATGTCTTTCCTAAACTGAGGGGCCCAGAACTGGACACAGGACTCAAGGTGTTGCCTAACCAGTGCAGAGTACAGGGGCACAATGACTTCCCTGCTCCTGCAGGCCACACTATTCTTAATACAGGCCAGGATGCCATTGGCTTTCTTGGCCACCTGGGCACACTGCTGGTTCATGTTTAAGCAGCTATCAATCAGCACCTCCAGGTCCCTTTGTTTGGCAGCTCTCCAGCCACTCCAACCCCAGCCTGTAGCTCTGCATGGGGTTGCTGTGGCCAAAGTGCAGCACCCAGTGCTTGGATGTGTTGAATGCCATCCTGTTGGACTCTGCCCATCTGTCCAGTCGGTCAAGGTCCCTCTGCAGAGCCCTTCTGCCCTCTAACTGATCAACATCTGCTCCCAACTTGGTGTCATCTGCAAATTTGCAGATGACTGACTCAATGCCCTCATCCAGATCATCAATGAAGATATTAAAGAGGATGGGGTCCGGCACTGATCCCTGGGGATGCCACTGGTGACTGGCCACCAGCTGGATGTGGCACCGTTCACCACCACTCTCTGGGCTCGGCCCTCCAGCCAGTTCCTAACCCAGCACAGTGTGTTCTGTGAGTCTTCCAGACTTATAAGAAGGGCTTTCAGGGTCAGTTTGCTGATATAAGTTGTATACAAATCCCTGTGTAAACTCAACTCTATTGATTCCCCCAGTGGTGATTGTTAGAATAAGGATGCCTTGAGGAAAGAGAAGAGCTGGATTTATGACGTGATAGCCATTCTGTCCAACAAACACCTCCAGACCTAAACCAAGACTCTTCCATTCCCATTTAATGGAGCTATGGTGGACAACAGTGGTGTTTAAAAAGCAATAAAATCCACTAATGCTTTCATTATAATGATGATAACTACATCAAAGGGCCATACATGCTCAGCAAAACGTCTCCTGTAGTGCATAAACATCACCACCACAGGAGATGTTTATTGCTTTAGACATGCTGCCTTTGATGTATTTATCAGTTAAATGCATTAGTTCTGCTTCACAGTTGTGTGCAGAAATAGCACTGAGGAAGACCATATTTTACATCTGCTGTACATAGCATCACAACCTTGGAATACCAGGATCAATAAATAAAAGGAAGCCAAAATGGTTGACTACATTGAGTCACCAGTGTGGATGTTGCCTGTTCACAGCAGCACTGAAACTGCAGCTGCCTTAATGGAGCCTTTGTTTCCGCTAGAAGGAATACAAATTCTAGCATCTGATTAACATCTTGGGCTGAAAGAATTGGGGCTCTTCAGCCTGGGGAAGAGAAGGCTCCAGGGAGACCCTAGGGTTGCCTTTCAATATCTGAAAGGGACCCACAGGAATGCTGGGGAGGGACTGTTGAGAAGCAATTGCATTGGTAAGAAAAGGGGCAGTGGTTTGAAACTGGATCGGGGGAATTAGATTTGATCTCAGGAGGAAGTTTTTCACAGTGAGGGTGGTGAGACAGTGAAATGGGTTGCCCAGGGAGGTTGTGCATGCCCCCCTCTGGTGGGAGGTGTTCAAGGTGATCCCTTGAGCAGGCTGGGCTAGTGGAAGGTGTCCCTGACCATGGTAAGGGAGTTGGAACTGGACGATCTTTAATCTCTCTTCCAACCCAAACCACTGTGATGCTCCTACCTCTTTTTGATGCTGTGCAATATAGATGTGGAACAGGGCAGGCCACCTACTGAATTAACAAAAGTTGTAGTACAATTTTGTTGTATCTTGTTAGTACATTGGTCAAGTAAGCTATGGAAGTATTTAATTGATGCTTTCATTAGTTTTCTTGCAGGGAAAAAAGTCCATTTTGGTACATTGGGTATTCTTTTCCACCCAGCGCCTTGCAGATTTCTTTACTGCTTGAGTTAATAGATGCTGGAACTCTCTTTCCCAGGACAACTGAATACAAATTGCTGTGTGATCCAACACATTAACTATTGTGTGTGCACTCAGCAGTGGAGATTTCTGCATGTGCTCTGCCTCTGAAATAAACACTGACACTGAACCTTGCCAGCGTGAATGCCTACAAACACCTCATCAGCAACAACTTTTACACCAGCTGCCTCTGTGACCACGAGTGAGGGAGCATTGAAAACATCTCCAGCCTGTCTGTCAAGCAGGCTTTACTCAGGAAAACATGTCAGTGCTGCTGGTATGATTGTGACAGGAACAATTAATAAGAAATGAACCACTTGCATTATTGAAAAATATCTTTTTTCCAGCCCTGCAGTGTTGACTACTCTGAAGTGCATCCTTTGAGCAAGGGTTTTAGAGGTGCGAATGACTTGACACATCTTGTCAGTCTTCATATGCGGTGTGTGGTCATTTAGCCATCTATATAGGAATTTGTATGTGGGATACAGGACACAGATTGCACAAGATGTGAGGAATTCCTTAATTACACCCTTTCCAAATAGATCTGAAGGGTTGGTTTTTTTTCCTTCTGTTTACACTTTTAGTTTCATTATTTTAATGTGTTAAGCTTTCAGTAATTACTGGTTGAAACTGATCATTGAGTGAGTGGGGCTCTTTAAAATATTATATTGTTGATCTTTTATTTATAGCTAATCAGGGACTTAAATATTTATTGGTTACATTTCATGTCACATTTAATAGGGTGATGTCTGGGCATAGGAGACTTCTGTTACTGATACAGGAGAATCTTGTTACAAGGCAAATAGCTCGACCAGTCTCTTTCTTGCAAGTCATTGTTCTAATCATTTATTAAATGAGATTGTCTTCTGAGATGTCTCTGGTTTTTATAAAGGCATGAAAAGAGAGCTCTATTATTTACCTGTCACTTCAATAAGCTAAGAAGTGTGATTCTTTGTATGCAAATGCTCAGTGCTTCCACACCGTTTTGAGCTTTCTTAATGCCAAAGTAGAATCATAGAATCATAGTATCAGTCAGGGTTGGAAGGGACCACAAGGATCATCTAGTTCCAACCCCTGCCATGGGCAGGGACACCCTACACTAGATCATGCTGGCCAGAGCCTTGTCCAGCCTGGTCTTAAACACTTCCAGGGACGGGGCCCTCAACCACCTCCCTGGATAACATATTCCAGGGCTTCACCACTCTCATGGGGAAGAACCTCTTCCTCACATCCAGCCTGAATCTCCCCATTTCCTGCTTCATTCCATTCCCCCTAGTCCTATCACTACCTGAGATCCTGAGAAGTCCCTCCCCCGCCTTCCTGTAGGCCCCCTTCAGATACTGGAAGGCCACAATGAGGTCACCTTGGAGCCTTCTCTTCTCCAGACTGAACAGCCCCAACTCCTTCAGTCTGTCCTCATAGGAGAGGTGCTCCAGCCCTCTGATCATCCTCGTGGCCCTTCTCTAGACACCTTCCAGCACATCCACATCCCTCCTGTAATAGGGGCTCCAGAACTGGACACAGTACTCCAGGTGGGGTCTCACCAGAGCTGAGTAGAGGGGGAGAATCACCTCCCTTGACCTGCTGGCCACACTTCTCCTGATGCAGCCCAGGATCTGATTGGCTTTCCGGGCTGCAAGTGCACATTGAGAGCTCATGTTGAGCTTCTCGTCCACCAGCACCCCCAAGTCTCTCTCCTCAGGGCTGCTCTCCAGCCAGTCACTGCCCAGCCTGTATTTGTGCCTGGGATTGCCTCGACCCAGATGCAGGACCCTGCACTTGGTCTTGTTGAAGCTCATGAGGTTGGCTTGTGCCCACCTCTCCAGCCTGTCCAGGTCCCTCTGGATGGCATCCCTTCCCTCCAGCGTGTCCACTGCACCACACAGCTTGGTGTCCTCAGCAAACTTGCTGAGGGTGCACTCGATGCCACTGTCCATGTTGCCCACAAAGATGTTGAACAAGACAGGTTCCAGGACTGATCCCTGAGGGACTCCGCTTGTCACTGGCCTCCATTGGGACATGGACCCGTTGACAGCCACTCTTTGGGTGCGGCCATCAAGCCAATTCTTTATCCATCTAGTGGTCCATCCATCAAACCCATGTGTTGCCAGCTTGGAGATCAGGAGGTGGTGTGGGACAGTGTCGAAGGCTTTGCTCAAGTCCAGGTAAACGACATCAGTTGCTCGCCCCTCATCTATTAATGCTGTCACCTGCAAAAGTACATTGGAAGTGTAGGCAGTGCAACAGGCTGCCCAGGCAGCTTTCCTGGTCAGCATCCCAAATTTGAGCAAGGTGCCTGGCAAGGGACTTGCAGTGGCAAGGTTTATAGCAGGGTTTACAATAATGCTCAGGAACGAGGCTACAGCTCTGAGAGGGATAGGGAAGGGGGATGTCAGCTAGATGGTATTTGTGAGGGCCTTGAGGATTATAGGGGTGAGGGGAAGAGCAGGGACCTTGAAATGCATTGAGAAAACACATCTAAATGGAGTTTTCTGGTTATAAAATTTGATGTGGAGGCTCAGGACCTGTCCCAATCTTCCTGTTACCTTGTTTTAATTGGAAAACAGCCCAAGCTTTGAATTCACATCACTCCTGCAAGTGAGATCTGATCTAGATTAGTATCAGAGTTTGCTTAAGCTGCCTAAGAGCTCAAATCTCATTTAGAGATTGCCTTCGTGTTCTTGCAAGAATGTCATAGCACTCAATTGTTATGGCTTTTTCCCAGGTGCTGGAGACTATAAAGCATCCTAGATGTCTCTTCAGGAATGTGAAAAGTGATTTTTATTTTGGTGGTTTGTTTTTTTTTTTTTTTCTTTCCCCCAAGATTATGCTGCAAAGGGGAAAACAGTGGAGTTGAAAGGAATTTTTAGTGGGAGTACACGAGTCTGCCACAAATAGGATGAAGGAAAAGAAACCCAAATGGATTTGTAAACTGTAAAACGACTGTCAGGTTTTAAAAATGCTGCTACTCTCTGCAGGCTTTAAAGCTGTGCGTGGCTTTTCTCACCCACTTCTGGCACTGTGTGCTCCTGACAGTGCCTTGAGAAACAAGGAGTGCTGCTGGTAATCAGGTTTGTCTGGAGAGACTCAGCTTGTCCTGGTTCTGAAAGAGACTAGCAACATCTAGTCCCAGCTAAGGATGAAGGAGGTAGTGGTTTTGTGTGGACAATGTGGAGCAAGTTGGCTAAATTAATTTCATGTGGACAAGTGTTTTTGTAGATTCTTAGCTCTGCAAGACCTATAGGATGATCCAGTCTGGAGAAGACTGAGAGGGGATTTAATAAATGTTTATGAATACCTGAGGGCTGGGGGTCAGGAGGGAGGGGACAGGCTCTGCTCACTTGTTCCCTGTGATAGGACAAGGAGCAATGGATGTAAGCTGCAGCACAGGAGGTTCCACCTCAACACAAGGGGGAACTTCTTTACTGTAAGGGTCACAGAGCACTGGAACAGGCTCCCCAGAGAGGTTGTGGAGTATCTTCTATGGAGACTTTCAATGCCCATCTGGATGTGTTCCTCTGTGACCTGAGCTAGATTGTATGGTCCTGCTTTGGCAGGGGGGTTGGACTTGATGATCTCTTTGGGTCCCTTCCAACTGCTGACATTGTGTGATCCAACCCAGAATCTGAACTGCAAACTTCTGTCAATAATAACAACAATAGTAATTACAAAAGGTGGTGGGAAGTTGGTTAGGTAATTCCCAAAGGAAATAAAACCTCTTTGCTTCCTTGATTTGCCCTTCTCTCAGAGCGGTTTCTGCTGTGGAGCAGGATGAAGAGAACTCTAATCAGCAGGAAATGTGCCCTGTCAGCAGCATGGTCCATGATGGTGATCCTCCCCCAGGTTTCCTTGTGCTCTCCTTCTGAAGAGGAGGAATGGCTGGCTGTGGTCTGCAGTCTTGGCAGCTCCAGGTTACCATCTGTGCCCTGGGGATGGGAATTATAGAATTGTTTCAGCTGGAAAATGTGCCACGGCCACACATTTCTTGAACACTTCCTGGGATGTTGACTCCACCACCTCCCTGGGCAGCCTGTTCCAATCCCTGACTGCTCTTGCAGCAAAGACATTTTTTCTAATCTCCAACCTAACCCTCCCCTGGCACAATTTCAGGCCATTTCCTCTTGTTCTTTCACTTGATACTAGGGAGAAGAGATCAATCCCACCTCACTGCAACCTCCTTTCAGGGAGTCGTAGAGAACTTTGTAGAGGGCAAATTAGAGTAGGTCTGATCAGTTACTCTCTTGCAGTACAAATTGAGTGTTTTTAATACTGGATTTTAGACATAGAATGTTAAGGGAGATCCAGGATCTCTCCCAAAGATGGTAGATCCACCACTGACCCTGGACCTGTTGTAGTTTCTGTTGTCTGTGGTGCTTAGATGTATTCCTGGCCTTTTCACAAGCTGGTGTAGCTCTGATGCATTGCCTGGCTAATCCTGGCCACCTGCACAGCACATGAAGCTTCTAAAGGAGATGGATTTGTGCATTGTAAAGCAGATCTGCCCCCTCCCTGCTTGCTAGGCCAGCCTGGCTGCAAGCCTTGCAGCTTCTCTGATGGTAGGAGAGAGGGCAGTGGAGTGAGGGGCTATGAACTCCAGCCTGAGAGGCTGTCCCTGCAGATCTCCCTTCCCTTGCACAGCCCAGCTGAAGAAGCCTTCAGATCTGTGTTTGTGCAGCCCTGGCTTCTATCTGCTGCCCTTAAACTTGTTAGGGGCTCATGTGCTGTCAGGTCTGATACAATTAAATCTCTGGGTGAGCTGGTTCAGAGGTGAATTTCCCTTTTGTTTCCCTTCACTTCAGTGAGCAGCCTCCTCCTCTTCAGTTTTTAGTGTGGCCTCTGCTTTCCATGCATGTTTTCATTTGGGAGTTCTCAGTTCACCATACTGGTGACACTTGAAATGCTTATCAACATGGAAATGGAGAACAGACCGAAATTGCAACATTTTTTTCCCCCTGTCAGTCCCCTAATGCTGCTGGAAGCTGCATAGCTCACTGCTTCAGTTGAGTCCAGGTAGCGTGACCAAGAGTTGAAATCGAAATGGTCCATCAAAACCACTCACGAAATCACATATGGGTTGTGAGGGACCTGCAAGATCATCCAGTTCAAGCCCTCCTGCCATAGGCAGGGACATATCCTGCTAGCCCAGGTTGCTCAAGGCCTCATTCAGCCTGGCCTTGAACACCTCCAGGGAGGAGGCAGCCACAGCCTCCCTGGGCAACCTGTTCTGGTGTCTCCCTACCATCACTGTAAAGAATTGCTTCTTAGTTTCCAGTCTCAATCTCCCCTCTTCTACCCTTAATCTAGTTCCCCCTTGTCCTGTCACTACACGCCCTTGTCAAAAGTCCCTGCCCTTCTTCCTTGTAGGTGCCTTCAGGTACTGGAAGACTGCTCTGAGTTCTCCCTGGAGCCTTCTCTTCTCCAGGCTGAACAGACCCAGCTCTTCCAGTCTGCAGATGTTCTGCAGCCCTCTGATCGTCTTTGTGGTCTCTTCTGGACCAGATCCATGTGCTAGTGTTAGGGGCCCCAAAACTGGGCACAGTGCTGCAGGTGGGGTCTCCCAAGAGCAGAGAAGAGGAGGACCATCACTTTCTTTGTTCTGCTGATCACACTTCTTTGTTATGGTCAATGATGGATTAAATGTGGTTCAAATAATAACATCATGTTTTCCTCTTCAGCAGAGCAGCCAAGCCATCACGTTAAACTTTGGAGGCTGGGGTGGGCAGCACCATGCAATAGAATTGCACTTCCGATGAAGGTTTTGTGGGGTGTGGTTCAGTTTGTTTTTCAGTCTTTTTTGGTTTGTTTTTTTTTGGTGTGGGTTTTTTTTTTTTTTTTGTGTGTGTTGGGTTTTTTCTTCTAAACCTAAACAGGGAGCTAAATGCTTCTAAACCCACATGATACCAGCACAGATTCCACACAGCAGATGCACTGGTTTGCAGGAAGTGATATATTGCAGAGCTCCTAAGATAAACCATCTCCTGCAAAATCCTCTCTGCTCTCCAGATTGTCAGCAAGGCCTATGTCATAGCTGCTTCTGGTACATGTGTGCCTGGCTGCTTTTCCATTTTACTGCACACTGAAATTTCAGAGGCTATCTGGAGCTCAGCCTTTCCTGATTTGCGTTTTATTAGTGCCTAATCTGATACCATACTCAGCGTGGCTTTGGGGTTTGGGTTGTGCACGTTTATGTTGTGCTTTATCCAGGGTGAGTTCTCCTGAGCAGTGCCACTTCATAACGAAGCAGGAGGCTAATCACACCCTCATTAGCTTCAAAGAGAACTAGATATTCTTTTTCTTTCTGCTGTGGCTGGAGATTTAGTTGAGCTTAAAGGAAAGGGAGCCGATGTTAATGAGAATACATCGTCTTAATTTGCATATTAGATGAGATAAATATTGAGTTAATTTACACCTAAGAAGGTTCTTATTACAATCTTACAAGTTCCACAGTTATATTCAATGCATTTTATACACCAAGTGTGTGTAATTTGGAGGAATAATGTGAAAATGTATTCTTTTGATGAGGAAAACAAAAGGGGGACCGTTGCTGTTAGCCAGATGAGTTTGCATTTGGTTGGGAAATTGTAGTGACAATTTCAATTAAATTATTCTCCTACCCTCCCAGTCTGTCTGTCTGCTAACTGCCTCCAAAACCATCTGTGGAATTGTGTGCCTACACCTAAGATGAAAGATCACTGGACAGATGGGCAGAGTCCAAAAGGATGGCATTCAACACATCCGAGTGCTGGGTGCTGCGCTTTGGCCACAACAACCCCAAGCAGAGCTACAGGCTGGGGTTGGAGTGGCTGGAGAGCTGCCAAACAAAGGGACCTGGAGGTGCTGATTGATAGCTGCTTAAACATGAACCAGCAGTGTGCCCAGGTGGCCAAGAAGGCAAATGGCATCCTGGCCTGTATTAAGAATAGTGTGGCCAGCAGGAGCAGGGAAGTCCTTCTGCCCCTGTACTCTGCGTTGGTTAGGCCACATCTTGAGTCCTGTGTCCAGTTCTGGGCCCCTCAATTTAAGAAGGGCATTGAGACTCTTGAATGTGTCCAGAGAAGGGCAATGAGGTTGGGGAGAGGCCTTGAGCACAAGCCCTTCTCTCAAGCAACCAGCACCAGAACAAGACGACACAGTCTTAAGCTGCATCAGGGGAAGTTTAGGTTGGAGGTGAGGAGAAAGTTCTTCACTGAGAGAGTTGTTTGCATTGGAATGTGCTGCCCAGGGAGGTGGTGGAGTCACCATCCCTGGAGGTGTTCAAGAGGGGATTGGACGTGGCACTTGGTGCTATGGTCTAGTCATGGGGTCTGTGGTGACAGGTTGGACTTGATGATCTTTGAGGTCTCTTCCAACCTCTGTGATGCTGTGATCATCTGTCTTCATTGCAGCCTTGAAAGCTGTGGAGATATCTGCTCACCTCAGCTACAAAGCAGTATAAACAACTCCAGAGCTTGCATGGTGGACTGTGCTTGTCTTTAGTGTGGCAGGGGTTGCAGGAGCAAAGTGTGGTCATGGAAACAAAAATACAGACGTTTAGAGTGAACCATGTATCCTTGAAAGGGATATTCAGCATCTGAACCACCAAATCCAAGCTAGAGGAGGGTAGATTTATATCTGACTTTGGGAAGAAGCTCTTCACCATGAGGATGGTGAGACACTGCAACAGGTTGCCCAGAGAAGTGATTGAAGCCTCATCTCTGGAAGTTTTTAAGGCCAGGCTGGATGGGGCTCTGGGCAACCTGATCTAGTGGAAAGTATCCCTGCCCATGGCAAAGGGGCTGGAACTGGATGACCCTTGAGGTCCTTTCCAACCCTGACAATTCTGTGATTCTGCAAATATGTGCTTTGGTGATTGCATGTTGTGACTCACGAGGGTAGGAGATGTTGTACTGAAAACTTCAGTTTTGGAAGACAAAATGCTTCTGTAGATTTGTTCATTTGAACTGATGCAATTGGGAAGTTGACGGTGCCAATAGGTCTTGCAAAAACATGTTAGCATGTTAGCTTCACCCAACTTAACTCAGGTGTAAGAACACATCTGCTATCACATCCTCTACACAGACCCCTCTGTCTTTGGCCTTCTCTCCAGGAATCCTTTTCTATCCTTGCTCCTCTGGACTGATGAAGTAGTTTCTATGTCCCTACAGTCTTCCTGTGTAAGAGAAGCAGGAGAAGGTGCTTTGTACTTACTCCCTTTGCTGCTATGTGGGTAGATAAAAATTAACCTGTGTGAACTCTGAAATAGCAGGAGCTGTCACTGCATTCTTGTGCAGAGAATAATGGAAGAAGATGCTTCTGCAGCCTTTAGAGAAAGGGGAAAAGAAGATATTTCTGACTCTCAGCACAGTCTTTTAAACCAAATACATCTGCATTTGGGATGATTCAGAGGATAGTGTGTGAAATAAATCAGGTGTAAAGACTCTAACGAGCATCATAAAAGATTCAGAAAGGTATTGGATGGGTCTGGCTGAAAAGAAAACAAACATAAATCACTGGGCTTCAATTAATGTTGTGTCAGGTTTGTTTCTGGATAGTTTTTTTGGCTGGTGTTTCCCCCCCCCCCCACTTAATAATGTTCCCTAAAAAGGGGGGAAAAAAAAAGGCATCAAGTTAAAAAGGGACATGGGGAATTTTTCCAGGCTACATCACAGATGTCACAGATGTCAGAGACTATCAGGGACAGCTGAGAGTGATGACAGAAAGTGTGGTAATAGCTTTATGTTACTTTTATGTAGCTGCCTGTTCCCTAATGCACTTTCTGTTCTAGAGCAAAGCTGGCCAACTCTTTCAAGCCATGCTTGCATCCCTCCCTGCAGTTCTGATGGATATTCCTTCAGCAAATTGGAACCTAAACTCCTTAAACTGTATAGATTGCTGTAATCTATGCATGTATTATTATTAGGCTTTCAGGAGCAGTTCAGATGGGGTTTTAATTTACAAATGAGACCAAAAAAATGTAAGTTTTAGTGGCCAGATTGTGTGCTGCCATTGCTCCATCACAGCAAATTAAAGAAGAGCAGTTGGAGTTTTATGGCTTTGAACTTTGCTATTAGCAGCACAGTTACTTCACTGGAATTTGTCAGAATAGCCTCCTAAAATCTACTTGAACTGAAACAAGTGACAAAATAGATCAATAGGTCTGTTTCAAAAGCAAGTAGTTATTTTTTTACAGTAGAAGAAGTTTATCTTTATTATTTTTTTAAAAGGAATAAACTTGTTAAGAGGAATTCCTTATTTCTTTCCTTTGTTTTTCAGAAGAAAGCTCTTTAAAAAAGAAATTTATTTTCAGTTCTTTAGAAAAACAAAAGAAGCTTTTTAAAAACAAAAGTTGTTAATTTTAATTAATTGTATTTATTTCAAAGCAAGAAGTTGTTGGGTTTTTTTGTTAGCCTGGCTAGCCACAGAGAAGGTTGCATCTTTCTAGTCCTTGGCTGATGTTTTGCTTTAAGAGAATGATCTATGCCTGTGAACCCTTTCAAAATAACAAAGGAGCAGCCTTTGGGTTTGATAGGATCCAACTGTAAAAATAAAAGCCATTGAATATTAAAAGGATACTGAGAGAGTGGTGGCAGGTTAGGAAGTGAAATGGTCATTGAGTAAGGCTCATTTTAAGCACTTGTATTAAAATTTAAAGGAATGGAATGATCATGCATTAATTATCCACATAAATTGCAGACATGAGCTAAGAATGTGGAAGATGGCAGTAGACTGGTGATTGCTTTTGCTTTGGCTCTGGCAAAACACAGCTTTAAAAAACATACGTAGTTTTGAAATTAGAAGCTGAGTCCTAAAAAAACATGAAAGTCTCAGTGGTTCAGACCAAAATGTTTCCACATAATTTTCTGTAAGCAGCCCAGCTTGACCTTGTGAAGGGAAAAAACTGAATGCAGCCACTTAGCACGCAGACCTAGAACAGCTTAGTTTGTTTATTGCCTGCTTCTTGTGAAGGTTAATAATTGCAATGTCTACACTGAACTTTTAATTAAGGTGTCTTTGATTCCCTAGATTTCTAGAGTCAGTGTCTTTATGCCTCATGAACCATGCCTGCTACAGAAATAGTTCTTACACTTTGTCAGTGCTCTCTTGAAACTTAATATTTTCAGTTTTGTTTCTTGCTTTATAAATATCTCAGTGCCTGAAGCAGCAGATGGGGGGAAGAACAGCACAGTAATCTGTCTCAAAGTTCTTGCATTGCGATGTCTCTCTCACATTTTACAAATTCAGAGGTAAAAAGACACCCCCTCCTCACTCAGGAGAAACAGAAGCAAAACCTGGCCTCCTTTATTAGCCTCTCAAGCTTTATAATCCTCTTTAAAAGAAAGATAACAGGGTGGGAAAACAAAGAAACGAAGACGTGCATCTCTCTTTCAGCCCTGTGTTTTAATGTGGAATCTGATAGCAGCTGTAGCCCTTGGATTCTAGGCAGGTCTTCATGAGAGATCCCTTTATCAGTCTTAGAAACTGAATCCTGGAATGTGTTTTCTCCCAACCATAAGCAGGCATGGATTTGTCTTTAGCAAAGGAAAAAGAGAAAAATACAAATCAAGTTTTGTTTTGTTTTGGGTTTCTTTTTCATGGGGTTTAAAGGAGGAGGATCATAATAGAGAGCTTGGCCAGGAATGGGAAAGGCTTGGTGGTCACGTGTATAAAGATGTGGATGTTGCCATATATGATGTAAAAGCAGAAGGTGGAGGTTTTACAGCCATTCCTTGTCAGAGGGGTTGGCTAGCTATGGGTTTGTTAAAGAACAAACAGTGCAGAATAGGAATAGTGTGGCCAGCAGGAACAGGAAGGTCATTGTGCCCCTGTATTCTGCATTGGTTAGGCCACACCTTGAGTCCTGTGTCCAGTTCTGGGCCCCTCAGTTTAAGAAGGACATTGAGACACTTGAATGTGTCCAGAGAAGGGCAACAAGGCTGGTGAGAGGCCTTGAGCACAAACCCTGTGAGGAGAGGCTGAGGGAGCTGGGGTTGTTTAGCTTGGGGAAGAGGAGGCTCAGGGGCAACCTCATTGCTCTCTACAACTGCCTGAATGGTGGTTGTAGCCAGGAAGGGGTGGCTTCTTCTCTCTAGCAACCAGCACCAGGATCAAGAGGACACAGTCTCAAGCTGCACCAGGGGAAGTTTAGGCTTGAGGTGAGGGGAAAGCTCTTCACTGAGAGAGTCGTTTGCCATTGGAATGTGCTGCCCAGGGAGGTGGTGGAGTCACCGTCCCTGGAGGTGTTCAAGAGGGGATTGGATGTGGCACTTGGTGCCATGGTCTAGTCATGAGGTTTGTGCTGACAGGTTGGACTTGATCTTTGAGGTCTCTTCCAACCTCCGTGATACTGTGAAACTGGAGACAAAAAAGTGATGTAAAAAGCAAAGCCAAAAGTTTCAGGCAAGATAGCAGTGATCTCTTAGATGAGGTCTGCTTTCCAGGTGCAAAGTTCTGGTCTTCCTGCGTCTGAGGAGCTGATTTGCTGTGCACTGTGGAAAAAATGTTATTTAAGCTGATGAATTCTGAAGTAGGGAACTGGTAAGGCGATAGCTGAGAGGGCAGCCTAGGGTGGCCTCTGGATAAAAGGAGAATCATTGAAATAAAAGGTTTGGAATCACACAAATATCTTCAGTGGTGTTGATACCTAGGTGGGAACATGGCAAAGAAATCTGCTGGTAATAAATTTGGAAGTCATCAACAGAGAGGTAAATTGGAGCATTGTGTAGGAGAAAAGGTTTGTCTGGAGAGCAGCAGAATTACTGGGGTCAAATGAATGCTTCATTTTGATGACAGCAGCACGGCACTGAATATCAGCAGCAGATTCAACTCAGCCCATGACGGTTGGTTACAGGATGGTGGTGATCCCAAAGCTGCAGCCAGAAAGACAGGAATGGGAATTCTCTGTTGTACTGGGGTAGGTGTTTCCAGCAGGGAGATCTGATAGTGTTGTAGAAGGCACTGATGAAAGGTTATTTGGAATGACATATTCAATGGTGTGTTTCCTAATAAAAAAAAAGGTGTTTTGATCCAGGAAAAGGAATCTGTTTCAAAGAGGAAACTTGACCTAAACAACTTTTTTTGTTTGGCTTGGCCAAAGAACTGCGTTTTGGCCTTTGTATCAGACACCGTCAGCTGCAATTTCAGCTGAGTGGATCTTTGAGAACAAGTATGACTTAGGAGGTGCCTAGGCCAGGATGGATTGTTGCTAGCATCCTGCAGAGGAGTTTTGGCTGGTTGAGGTGGATGTTCTGCGCAAGCATATGTGGCTGGTCTGCCTGTTGTGCAGTTGCTGTGACACTAGAGCCTGGGCTGCACATTTGTCACACACTGGGGTAAAAATAACCTTGTGGAGTAAATAAAATGAACATTAGAGTTAGAGCATGCTTTCAGAAAAAAAGGAAGGCTGTTTCCATCTTCTAGGCAAATATGTGTAGGCTGGAGGTTAGGAGAAAGTTCTACACAGAGAGAGTGATTGGCCATTGGAATGTGCTGCCCAGGGAGGTGGTGGAGTCACCATCAATGGAGGTGTTCAGGAGGAGACTTGATAGGGTACTTGGTTGCATAGTTCAGTTGATTAGGTGATGTTGGTTGATAGGTTGGATGTAATGATCTTGAAGGTCTCTTCCTAACCTGGTTTATTCTATTCTGTATTGTCTGGTTACTGCAAGCTCTCCAGATCTCACAGGGCAGCAAGTTCACAACCTCCGCTCTGTGCGTACATGGCTCAGGCAGGGACCAAAGCTGAAAGGTTTCCCATTTTGTTGCCATTCTCCAGAACATTTATCCCCTAGAAAGGATCACAGTTAATTGTGCTGTTTGACAGATAACTGCAGCAGTGAATTTAAAAGTGTTTTCTAGTGTTGGTTTGGTTGTTTTTTTCTGATGGAGGAATTGGTGCTTTTTGTTAAAGTTAATTGGCCCTGAATTTGTCACAAACTCGGGGGAAAAAAACCCAAACCATAAATGTGTGGATGAAAGAAATACAGGGAAATGAGTCCATGTATACATATAGAAAGCAATTAAAAGTTTTACCCCAGCAGAAAGCATTGCTTTTGTCTGCCAGGTTGCTAGGCTGTATGAGCTTTTACCTAGATTCTCAACATTTACTGTTATTATTACAAACAATTCTGGTGTCCTGTATTGAAACTCAAAGTTTCTTGCCACGGGCCAGTGATGCTTCTAAGACATGCTTGTTTTTATGCGCTCCCAACTGCCTTGCACCATGGCTTTTTCTAATGTAGTACAGTGGGAGAGTAGCCTAGGGAGTTAGTCATTGTGTTTAATGTCAAGAGAAGTATTTTCTTTAGGTCTCCTGTCACTGTCAGCAACAAAGCATCAAGCAAGAAGCTCTGTAGCTCCTCTCCTCTCTGCGACAGCTGCAGCAGACACAATTCTAACCCCCTCAATTCCCAGTCCCGAGTGAACTCCGAAAGCCCCTATGTGTCAGAAATGAAAATTGTTCCATCGTGATTTTTCACAGTTCTTTTTGACAAAAGCCAAACAAGCCTCATGAATACACATTTATTTCCCCCCCCCCCCGTTACCTTATGCATTATGTATCAGGCTATAGTAGGAGTGTTGGGAATTACTTGTCCCTGGTATGGGCCTTTGAAAATGTGTAGTGGGTAAACAAACCCAAACCCGAGGAGTAGCACAGACTTTTTACCATATTATATTAGTAGCTGCTTTGTGAGTAAAGGCAGAGACATCACTTCAGCACTGTGCCTTGTGGTAAATCTTCCTCTATAACAAGATGTGGTAGGGTACTTTGTCTTCCAATGCTAAACAATCATTTCATGCTCCCCCAAAACCATTCCCAGGAATCTGAACCGATTGCCACCAGAGACTTGGACCACCTAAGTTTGCTGGAAATGTAAGGACTAGTGGGAAGCTGTGTCAGATATGGGTAGTTGGTAGTTGTTTCACATGGTGGTTTTCAAATGGCAGGCATCTGACCCGGCATTAACAGTATTTTGTCGTCTTGCTGCAAGACCCTGGGACCCAACTGTTTGGTCTCTGAACAGAAGCTTTTTAAACCTGTGTATGATTCAGCACTATGAAAGTGTTAGGCATTTCCTGGAAAGAATTCCTATTAATCCTTTTGTGCACAAGGTGTTCTCTGTCTGCATGCAAACAATAAGAGAGATACCAACTGGAAGATTGATTTCCAAGGAGAAGGAAGCAGGTAGGTACAGAATGTGGCTCCTAGACACTGCAGTGCTGTGCCTCCTGCCAAAAGGGCATAAAATTCCAGGGTTGTTCCCATTAGAGGAAGTTGCAGGAAATTCCTCATTGTCGTTAGTCAATGAAGATTTATAGTGTTTGCCTCAGTAATAATTTACTGATTGGTGCTGCTTGACTAATGCAGACATAAAGCAGCTGAGTTCTCAGTTTAATTGAAATGATAAGGCAGTTTGCAACTGCTTTTAGGTGTCACTGATAATTTACTCATGTGATTATGATTTAACTTTTCCCTGGCTGCTGCTACCCTAGTGGGAACCAAGAACATCACAGAAGTGAAAGTATAAATTAGCTGCAGACAAACAACATATGTTTGTATCTGCTCTGCAGTGAGACAAGTAGTTTCAGGCAGACCCCATCCGACTTGTTGATCTCTGTTTGGCTGAGGAAAACACTTAAGCTGTTTAAATCAGGAGCTGCTTTTGCCTGTGCCGCTGCTGGATGTGAAATGTGGTTGTAAAGTGTCGTGGAGTCCCAAGATACTTCCGTAGCTACTGAAAACAGTTCATGAAATACAAGACTTCAAATACAAAAAAGTAAAAGCATTACTCAGGTTAGCATAGAATCACAGGATTGTTTGGGTTGCAAAACACCTCCAAGATCATTGAGTCTAACCTTCGACCTAACACCACCCTGTCCATCGAATTATGTCCCTACGTGCCCTGTCCACACGTTCCTTGAATACCTCTGGGGACAGTAACTCCACCACCTTCCTTCAGCAACTAATTCCAATGCCTGACAAGTCTTTCAGCAAAGACATTTTACCCAACCTAAACATTCCCTGACACAATTTCATGCCACTTCCTCTTATTTTGTGTCCTGATAGTTGGGGGAGGAGACCAAACCCCACCTCACTGCAACCTCCTTTCAGGGAACTGTAGAGAGCGATGAGGTCTCCCCTCAGCCTCCTCTTATCTAGACTAACCAACTCCAGTTCCCTCAGCTGCTCCTCACCAGCCCTGTTCTCCAGCTCTGTTGCCCTTCTCTGGATGTGCTCCAGTACCTCAATGTCTGTCTTACATGGTTGGAGCTTCTCTTTCGAAGGAGCACTGCCCGAACTAGAGATGTGATGAACAGTGTGGCCCTGTGTAACTTCAGCAGCTATCACTAAGAATGAACTTAGCTCTCAGAGCAAATGCTCTAAATATGATACAAGAGCTATATTTTTTTCCTCTTCACATTCATATGGCAATAAAGCAGAACTGCAACCTGTGCACCAAAGAAAAGCAGAGCCAAGGTGAGTGTCTACCTTTGTGACTCCTGAGACAGTGCTGCAGCTTTCCACAGACTTGCTGTGCGGACTGTTCAGCAGCAGAGCTATCCAAAGCATCAGGAAATGCTCAAAGGATGACTGTTTAAGTTGTTACAGCAGCAGATATCTCAGAGATGAGGAAGGACAGTAGGGAAGGCTATAGAGATTGAACAGAAGGGTGTGAAAAGGGGAGAACTGATGTCTTTTACAGCAGCTCTCAGATGTGGCAGGAGCATAACCAACTCTTTTATTTACCCTTGGCAGAGGTATTTGGGCTGCCACTGCAGGTTTTTCATTCTGGCAGAGCATGCATGTATCAGATATAGAAAGTTCATTCTTCTATACACTGAGGACAAAGAAACAAGAAATGCAGCAAGTTCATGTTCTCCAGGCAAACTCCTATGAGCAATAAATAGGGCATCTGAGTACAGTCATCTTCATTCACTTGCCCACAGGTACAGGTAGAGCTAATAAAAATGATTACAGAAGACAAGATGATCAGAGCCTCTGTCAAGCAAAGCCTTTGGTTGATTTATGTGGAGTGAGTAGCAGTGTCACAGCAGGGCATCCTTTTGTACTGAAACAGTGCAAAAATTGGACAGTTTTCAAGGCCTCAGAGTGGCCCAAGTCAGGAAAGCAGGTAGGGGAAAGCTTATAAGTATGGGGGAGATCAGAGATCTGTACATGTGCAAACCTGAGGTTAAAAGTGTAGGAGTTTGGATTTGTTTTAACGCTAATGGTAACTTCAGCCAATCCTCTTAACTATCTGTATATATGTGAAGCAGAATTTTTCAGTCTTTTATAGCAAAGGGTTAAATGTGTTGACGCTGATAGCTTAGAGAATTCTCTGAGGGCACCTTAGAGTTGCCTTCCAATACCTGAAGGGAGCCTACAGGAAGGCTGCAGAGGGGCTTTTCACGAGGGTGTCTAGAGATAGAATGAGGGGGAATGGTTTGAAGCTGAGGGAGAGCAGGGTTAGACTGGAGCTTAGGGAGGAGTTCTTCAGGATGAGGGTGGTGAACCTCTGGAATAGTCTGCTCAGGGAGACTGTGGATGTTCCCTCCCTGGAGCTGTTCAGTGCCAGGTTGGATAAGGTCTTGAGCAACCTGGGCTAGTTGAGAGGTGTCCCTGCCCATGGCAGGGAGGTTGGAGTGCATGATTTCTAGGGTCCCTTCTAACCAAAGCCATTCTATGATCTCCAGCTCATTTCTACAATCCTGTGTAGCTTTCCCCTTTGTTACAAACAGTGAGTTAAAACTGTGTTGAAAATGTCTCCAAATTGTTTAAACAAGGATTTTATTTCTTCAAACTTTCAATCATTCTTTTCACAAGGACACTGCAGAGAATTTCAGTTCTCCAATCTAACTGCTGCTTATAAAGCAACACTCTGTGATTCAAACTTACTTTCTGTATTTAGCAAGTGGTGTTGGAGAGCTCAAAAATTTACTTCTTGCTGCTTTGTTTCAATGAGTTTGAAAAGGGAGAGAAAGTTGTCAGAGTGATGGCTTCATTCTGCAGGAAATTACTAGTTTCCTTAACAAGCTACTGAAGTCAACCCTTTTATTTAAAGCTGTAAGACTGAATTTATGGTAGCAGCAAGATCTTCATCACTTTTCAGCTAAGCTTGAATGGTGACAAATGTATTTAATTCATTTGCTCACTGTCCAGTGCATAATCTCTTCCATTGGATCTTTTTCCTGATTCATAGAGTGGTTTGGGTTGGGTGGGGCCACAAAGATCATTTAGTTCCAACCCCTCTGCCATGGACAGGGACACCTCCCACTAGCCCAGGTTGCTCAAGGCCTCATCCAGCCTGGCCTTGAACACCTCCAGGGAGGAGGCATCCATAACCTCCCTGGGCAACCTCTTCCAATGTCTCGCCATCCTCAGTGTAAGGAGTTTCTTCCTCATCTTCAGTCTAAATCCCCCTTCTTCAAGCTTTAATCCATTCCCGCTCACCCTTTCACTACAAGCCCTTGTGAAAAGTCCTTCTGCAACTTTCTTGTAGCCCACATCAGCTACTGGAAAGCTGCTCTAAGGTCACCCCGGAGCCTTCTTTTCTGCAGGCTGAACAGCCCCAGCACCCTTAGCCTGTTCCCATTGGGGAGGTTGTTGCTGTCTCTTTGACAGTTTGGCAACTTAAAGGACAGGGATGTGCTTCCAGCCTCTTTCCTGCTACGTGTTTTTAGGAAACGAAGTCAAATTGGTAGCAGAGTAGCACCCAATGAATGGGTGATTAAAAAGTTTCTTCCCCAGAAAGGGACTGAAGCACCCTGCACCGTCTGGGGAAGATGCATTCCCAGTGTCCCTGCACACTACTGAGTAGAGGCATTAACTTCAACACTCTTGTTCATCTGCTCTCACTTCAGGTTAAAATGTGGGTGTGTTTGAAGTGATTGACATGCTGATGTGACAGCTGTCACACGTGCAAGACATGCTGCCTGAACTGAAATGCAGCCTGAACTGAAATACAGATTTCACATTCCTCATTATGCACTAGGTGAGGCTCCCATGTTTCTGCCTAGAATAACTTCTGTGTGTCCTGCAAGACTGACAGAGAGTCCTGGAATGGCTTAAGTTGGGAGTGACATCAGAGATCACCTACTCCAACCTCCCCACCATAGGCAGGGACACTTCTCAATGAGACTCAGCTGCTCAGTCTCATCTGACCTGGCCTTGAACGCCCCCACGGAGGAGGCATCCAAAACCTCCCTGGGCAACCTATTCCAGAGTCTCACCACCCTCATACTGAAGAACTTTTTCCTAAGCCCCTATCTAACCCTGCTCTCCTCAGTTTCAAACCATTCTCCCTTGTCCTCTGTGTCTATACACCCTCATGAGAAGTTCCTGTATAGCCTTCCTGTAGGATCCCTTCAGGTATTGGAAGGCAAATCTGAGGTCCCCCTGGAATCTTCTCTAGGCTGAGCAACCCCAACTCCTTAAGCCTATCCTCATCAGTATAACCTGGTAGTTTCTGGATATGTCATTCTTACTTCTCTGGAGAATTTCTGTGGGGGTGACTTTTCCTTAGGAAATCTTGGGCAAATGGCTAACATCCTGACATTCTGGAAGGCCAAAAATTCTAGCTAGGTAGGAAGATCTGCCTTAGATGTGTGTTAGCCTAATGCTGAAGCTACCAGTAGAGACCATTTTATTATGCACTGGCTGCATCACTGAGTGTAGCTAATGGTGGGGGGAAGAAGAGAAGATGTGGAATTGTCTGATTATTAGACAGATTTATCAGCAGTACATATGATGAAACAATCAAGAGATAAGACAGCTCACCAAATGCTGCATGCCCAGGACTCACACAGTTATAATTTATCTGTGTTCCTATGAGCTGATCCAGATGATAGATCATTGAGTAGGTACCAGTCAAGTGTTGCAGTACAAATCTACCACATTAATTGCAGCTCTTATCTAGACACCTTAGCATTTGGAACACACATTTAGTAACTGCTGAAGCAAGTGTGGCTGAGAAGCAAATCTGTGTCTAAAGATCATGTGGAATAGTTAATAATCAGCCTAACTAACCCCTACCACACCCAATTTTGTGCATGACTAATAATTAAGCAAGCTTTTGAAACTAGGTAGGAACCTGTTAAAAGCAGTTGGGATACAGAGAAACTCAAATCAGTTTAGTAATCAGGATGATAGGGTCACAGGATGTCAGAGGCTAGAAGGGATCTCCAGAGATCATAGAGTCATACAATCAGTCAGGGTTGGAAGGCACCACAAGGATCATCTAGTTCCAACCCCCTGCCATGGGCAGGGACACCCCACACTAGATCAGGCTGGCCAGAGCCTCATCCAGCCTGGTCTTAAACACCTCCAGGGACAGGGCCTCAACCACCTCCCTGGACAACCCATTCCGGGGCTTCACCATTTCCCTGCCAGAGCAGGGTTGTAGAATCCAGCACAGGTTGCACAGGAACACATCCAGATGGGTCTTGAAAGTCTCCAGAGAAGGAAACTCCACAACCTCTCTGAGTAGCCTGTTCCAGTGCTCTGTCACCCTCACAGTGAAGAAGTTCCACCTTGTGTTGAGGTGGAACCTCTTGTGATGCAGTTTATATCCATTACCCCTTGTCTTATCACAGGGTGCAACTGAGCAGAGCCTGTCCCCTCCCTCCTGACACTCAGCCCTCAGATATTTATAAACATTTATTAAATCCCCTCTCAGTCTTCTCCAGACTAAGCAGCCCCAGGTCACTCAGCCTCTCATCATCAGGCAGTGCTCCAGTCATCCTTAATCATCCTGGTAGCTCTCCATTGGATTCTCTTGAGTAGATCCCCGTCTCTCCTGAAGCGGGGAGCCCAGAACTGCACACAATATTCCAGAAGACATTCACAAAGATGTTAAGGGAGCGGTTTTGAGTACTTGCAGTGATGTTTGCCAATAGCAAGCCTGATTTTTCTGGGGTTAGATTGTGGGGAACATGAACATCAGAGGAGGGTCAAAGTTGCTAAACAAAGCTCAGTGTGGCGTAGCTTTCAGGAGGCAGCACTAGTGGCAGACATATTCCTCAGCAGTCTGTAAGTAAGCAAATTTGTCAGGAGGGCAGAGGTTTCTCCTTAACAAATGTAAAATTTCTTCCACAGCAGCAGGCACATTCCTGCTGCTCACACGTTAAACAAAGAATCTGAAGGAGTTCAGCACCTTTTGATTACTTGCTTTTCATTGAAGAGACAATTGTCTGTGCATCTGTGTCTGGGTTTAAGGTCTTGCTGAACAATGAATCAATTTTTCATCTCTTGCTGCTTGGAACAAATAATTACTCAATGTATATTTGCACATCCTAAAACAGTTCATCTCACTGCTGCAGGAGTATAATGTTTGAGCACTGCTGAGAGGATTATAGAATGTTTTGGGTTTCTGAACTCTCATCTCAAGCATATATGAAATATGCTAGAATTACTGTTAGCTCTTCTTCCAATCATGTAAACATGGGACCCCATCCCTGGAGATACTCAAAGTGAACACAGGGCTCTGGGCAGCCTGATCTAGTTGAGGATGTCCCTGCTGACTGCAGTGGGGGTTGGACTAGATGACCCTCAGAGGTCCCTTCCAACCCAGACCTTTCTATGTCTCTATTCTGCTTGGATATCTCTGGTGATATTTTTTCCCACTCTGCCTGCTCTCAAACTCAAGATAGAGGCTTTTCAGTGGACTGAAGTGATGTTCTGCCCTTTCAGAAGGATTAAATTGATGGTGAGCTCTTGGAGAACAAAGAGCACTTGTGGGCTCTGGTCATCATAGCGTGCCACTTGCGTTACAAACCATATCCACTGCCCTGTCAACATTTATGTCATGAATATTACCAGTTGTAATTACTTTCTTGCAAAAGATCATGAGAAGAACAGAAAGTGTGGCTGATGAATACATACTTTAATGAGGAGAGAAAATGGTACAAAGTGAACCCACTCTCACTTAATTTGGGTATTGTCTTAACATTGTCCTCTTTGCAAGAACTTTTAAGCTCTTCTTCGTAATATGCCAAACCTGTGCTGCGTGCTTGGCAGTATAGGCACAGCTCTGCAGTAGCTTTAGTCCTCTTTTTCTCATGGGGAAAAGTAAAAGCTGTCCGTGGGAAATTCACTGCAAGCAATCTGATACTTCTTTTCAATTATTTGTACTGTTTTTTTTAGGACTGTGGATCAATAGTATGTCCGCTGGGCCTTAAAAAAAACATCTGAGCTGTGTCTGCGTGCACGCACACACGATCAATATCATAGAATCATGGAGTTGTTTGGGCTGGAAAAGCCCTCTGAGATTGAGTCCAGCTGTCACCCTAAGACCACCATGGCCACTAAACCGTGTCCCCCAAGTGCCATGGCCACGCATTCCTTGAACATCCCCAGGGGTGGATGTTCACCTCCCTGGGCAGCCTGTTCCAATGCCTGACCACTCTTGCAGCAGAGAAATTTTTCCTGATACCCAAACTAACCCTCCCCTGGCACAGTTCCAGGCTGTTTCCTCTTCTTCTCTCACCTGATACTAGGGAGAAGAGACCAACCCCCACCTTACTCCAACCTCCTTTCAGGGACTTGTGGAGAGCAATGAGGTCTGCCCTCAGCCTCCTGTTCTCCAGACCAAACAATCCCAGTTCCCTCAGCTGCTCCCCACCAGGCCTGTTCTGCAGACCCTTCACCAGCTCTGTTGCTCTTCTCTAATATAATCTTTCCTTTGCCTTATGTGTTAGTGCCTGTCAGATTGGTACTAATATCTTGGCTTCAGTTACATTTTTGATGAAATAGAGAATTAATCTTAAGGTTCTCTTTCTTACCTTTGTTCTGGGAGTCAGGCCATGTCATTTCCTCCCATAAGAGTCGCCAGAAAAATGATGGTGCAGAAAGGGAACAACAAGCTTCTGCTGGTGCCTCAGGATGAGCCAATCTGACAGCATCTGGGTGAAAGCCCTAGCTGCTGCCCTTCCTCTTAGCTTCCCCTCTTGGTAAGGAGAAGGCCCACTGGACATTCTTTACCTGTCTTATGTTGCCTGGGGTTGCACAGGATGCACAGCAATTGGCTGCTGTGTGGTGCATGTTTAAGAGTAGTTTCACAATGCCAGAACTGGAGAAGGCTCTGCTGCTTTAGGTACAAAGCAAGAGCAGGAGGGGAGGATATGTTCTGCTTTGATAACCTAAAACTGATTTGCTTTAAAGGGGCAGTGATAAGGACCCACAGACCAGAATACTTTCCCTTTTTTTCCCCGTTCTCTCTCCTTTATCAGGCAATCTTTTGTCTCATCAGATTCTGCTTTCTTGGGGTTTTGTTTGTTTGGGGTTTTTTTTTTATGTCCACCTGCTGAATTTAGTGACAGGTTGTCAGTTTAACTGCTATTTGGTTATGAGGAATAAACTCATGCAGGAGATGTCCTTGCTGTGTTCATTAAATTTAACTAATGAAAACAACTGTCATTAAGATCCTCTTAAACAGTTCTGACGTTGTCAGAATGTTCACAAGTGGTTCTAACTCTGCATTTTCTATCTTCATCCATCCACTAATGTTATTTAGGGCTGAAAAATGTATTATTCTCTTCAGCACCAAAACACTCCAATGCCTGCTTGCTGCTCCCATTTTCACTTCTGTGAAAGCTTCACCTTGAGTACTGTGTCCAGTTCTGTGCCCCTCAAGTTAAGAAGGACATTGAGACTCTTGAACACGTCCAGAGAAAGGCAATGAGGCTGGGGAGAGGCCTTGAGCACAAGCCCTATGAGGAGAGGCTGAGGGAGCTGGGGTTGTTTAGCCTGGAGAAGAGGAGGCTCAGGGAGACCTTATTGCTGTCTACAACTACCTGACAGAGGTTGTAGCCAAGAGGGGGTTGGTCTCTTCTCCTGGGCAATCAGCACCAGAACAAGGGGACACCGTCTCAAGCTGCACCAGGGGAGGTTTAGGCTGGAGGTGAGGAGACAGTTCTTCACAGAGAGAGTTGTTAGCCATTGGAATGTGCTGCCCAGGGAGGTGGTGGAGTCACCATCCCTGCAGGTGTTCAAGAGGGGATTGGACATGGGACTTGGTGCCATGGTTTAGTTAGTTATGAGGTGGGACTTGATGATCTTTGAGGTCTTTTCCAGCCTTGTGATTCTACAAAATGCTTTGGTGGTAGAGACAACAAGCTCAGCTTCAGCTAGACATAGTTAATTTTCAGATGGTGAATAAAAGCAGAATTGTGCTCACTGGCAGAAGAAAACTCTGTGCTTTATTTCAGTGACATTTGCTTCCAGGTACATCTCTCCCCTCGCTCCCCCAATTTTCTGTTCCTCTAACTACACTGATGTATTTTTACCTGCTTGACCACATAGGAGTTCTTTCTTTAAATAAACTCTATCTGGGAAAATGCCAGATACAATCATCTGGAATATATCTGAACATACCTTGGCAGGGTTATCTCCAAGCTTTCCCTTGGCTCAAGCCACGTGATGTCAGTGTTCCTTAGCAGTGCTGTTGGCAGGCAGGGCTTATTAAATTAACCATGTTACAACATTAATATTCCTTGATGGCATTGTGTTGGCTGAAGGAATATAACCTGTGAAACATCAGGTAGATTTTAATTTTAATGGGCCATGGTGCTTGAGATCAGACCTTTAGTGAAAACCCAAATGAAATGTTTGTTTTACAGGATGTGGCTGTGCTTGAGGTTGGCTCTCGTTAGTTTAATGAAAATTCTCCTGTGTGATTGCAAGAAAGACCTTTTGGTGTGGGTGAAATGTTAAACTCCTAGTTCTGTGGTGAAGATGAATGGAGTGTCTGAGGGAGCTGGGGGTGTTCAGTCTGGAGAAGAGGGGGTAGGGGGAGGCCCCCATTGGACTTCATGCATGTGTGAGGGGAGTCATTCAAAGGTTGTGGGTTTGAGTCCCATCAGAGTCAAATTTATAGGGGGAATGGAATGAAGCTGGAGGTGGGGAGATTCAGGCTGGGTATGAGGAGGAAGTTCTTCACTATGAGAGTGGTGAAGCCCTGGAAAGGGTTGTCCAGGGAGGTGGTTGAGGGCCCGTCCCTGGAGGTGTTTAAGATTGGGCTGGATGAGGCTCTGTCCCAGCCTGATCTAGTGTGGGGTGTCCCTGCCTATGGCAGGGGGTTTGGAACTAGATGATCCTTGTGGTCCCTTCCAACCCTGACTGATACTATGATACTATGACCTTATTGCTCTCTCTAATTACCTGAAGGGAGGTTGAAGTGAGGAGGGGGAAACCTGACAACTGACAGGACCAGAGGAAATGGTTTCAAGCTGCACCAGGGGAGGTTCATGCTGGATGCTAGGAAATGCTTCTTCACAGAGCGGGTTCTCAAACATTGGAATTGTCTGCCCAGGGCAGTGGTGGAGTCACCATCCCTGGAGATGTTTAAGCAGCCTGTGGACCTGGTGCTTAGGGAGATGGTTTAGTGTTGAGCCTTCAGTGCTGGGTTGAATGTTGGACTGGATGATCTTTGAGGTTTCTTCCAATCAGGTATATTCTGTGATCTTAAAAGCCTTTTCAGACTCGCTTTTTGGAAGGAGTGCTGCTCATGCAGTTCTTACAGCCGGCATGGAGCCATTGCTTATTCATTTCAGATTTACCAACCTTGCAGGAGAAAACTCACAGGCAGCTTTCATAAGAAGGATGCTTGCTCCCTTTAGAAATGCCACCAATTTTCTGCTCTTAGTGGGTTCTTCTTAAAGGTGATAGGGAGTTCAGAATGGGACAGCCTGGAGAAGAGGAGGCTCAGGGGAGACCTTATTGCTTTCTACGACTACCTGAAAGGAGGTTGTAGACAGGCAACAGGTTCTCCCAGGCAACCAGCACCAGAACAAGAGGACACAGTCTCAAGCTGTGCCTGGTGAAGTTTAGGCTTGAGGTGAGGAGGAAGTTCTTCAGAGAGAGTTGTTAGCTGTTGGAATGTGCTGCCCAGGGAGGTGGTGGTGTCACTGTCCCTGGAGGTGTTCAAAAAGGACTGGGTGTGCCACTTGAAGTCATGGTTTAGTTAGTCATGAGGTGTTGGGTGACTTGATGATCTCTGAGGTCATTTCCAACCTTATTGATCCTGTGATTCTATGCTGGCTGCATCTCTGCCAAGTGTGTTAATTTTGAAACCTTAATGTAAAGGTGCTGTGTTTGGGGGTTTTGCAAGGACCAGTACCAGTAGTCCTGACAACAACAGCAACTGACACTAGGTGGTCCAACACACACACACACACACACACACACGCACGCACGCACACAAAGAGGAGGACCATAAAAGCATTGGAGTCTTTTTCTCTAAATATTGTTCTAGGAGAAAAAAAAAAAAAATAATCATAAGTCTGTAGAAGAAAAGTAAACCAAACATTAGTATCACTGACAAGCTTTGCCACTCCATTTGGAAACCTTCAAGGCCTGGGCTTTGTAAGCTCTTTGGAGACCAACACAAACATCTCTGAAATATTTGGTTCTGGGAAATGAAAACTGCAAAACAAACAGATTCTTATTATTTTTTTGTTTTGTTTTTCAGCTGTGTGTCTGCAGCAGGGAATGTCTGCACTGTGCACCTCTGCTGCCAGGGCTCAGATTTATGTTATCTCACCCATCAGCAACTACCACTTTATATATATATAAAAATATAACTGAGTATGTTTTACCTTCCTGCTCTAGGAGAAAATGCATAAATATTCTTCAGAGCATTCTTGGCTAAATCAAGATAATGAGGCTTGCATGTTGTTTATCATCTGGGGCATGATCTCACACAGATTCAGCATCATTCCAGTGGGGGGGGGGGAAAAAAAAAAAAACTTGTTTCTTTGTCATTTGAAATTTCCAATCTGTTGAACACTTTAAACATAGAACTAGAGGCTTTTGTTTTTGTTATGCTTTGCTGTTATTTTCGGTTTGGCTGTGTTTTGCTTCCTATCCACTCTGCCTCCTCCTTACTTGGTGTGCTATAGGTTTGAGACCTGCGATTGCTTTTGTGACTATGGAATGCAAAGGGTCCCTGCCATCAGCCCTTGGGTTCAAACACAGACAATTGCAAAACTGTCTGTGAAGATAAAACCTTCATGTGCACACTGCGGGGGGGACCAAACTAAGAGCTTGTCATAAATTGTTTTTGTTGGAAAAGACCACCATGGCCATTGAACCATGTTCCCAAGTGCCATGGCCATTCATTTCTGGAACATCTCCAGGCATGGTGACACCACCACCTCCTTGGGCAGCCTGTTCCAATCCCTGACCACTCTTACAGCAAAGAAATTTTTCTTAATCTCCAACCTAACTCCTCCCCAGCACAATTCCAGGCCATTTCCTCTCATTCTATCACTTGATACTAGGGAGAAGAGACCAACCCCCCCACCTCACTGCAACTTCCTTTCAGTGAGTTGTGGAGATCAGTGAAGTTTCCCTTCAGCCTCCCCTTCTCCAGGTAAAAGGGTGACATTCACTGAATAAATTGTTTGCCCACTTCTAATTCCATAATGATTGTTTTAATTATTGTAATTGTGTGTAGAATGCACATCATAGGCTTGGAGTTATTTGTGGGTTTATGATTCCTTTGCCACACTTTTAGTAGTGGGGAAATGGTAATAAGAAGTATGAAGAGCTTCCATTTTATGCTTTGCAGATTCACCTCAGTTTGGGTGCTCTTGATTTTTCAGAAACTCTCAAATTTCTTTCAGCAGCCTGATTTTCAATGTATGGCTGATGAATATTTGGTGGAAAATCAGGCTTCTTAATGAGTCACAAATTCAACTCCCAAATCACCATAAATTTTGAAGAGATTTTGGCCTTTCCTTATAGCATCATAAATTTGCCTTTTCATTTCCCAGCCTATATTTTGCAGAATATGGTCAGAAATGTTTTATTGAGACCTTTAAAGGAAAAATTAATTCTCATTGCACTTATGCTTTTTATAGCACATCCTGCAGCAGTTCTAAAATGCCAGACTCATGGATCCTTTGTTAGTGTACAGCCCATGTTTTAAAGGGGTCTGTGTGTAGCTTTGCACAACACAACAGGTCTCGTGCAGGAATTAGGGCATCTGTAGGAAATCACTTGGGCATGTAAAATGTCTTAACAGTCAGCTTGATCTCTGCTTTTCAGACTCTGCCCCTCACCAATCCAGGTCCATATTAAAGGACCAGCTAGCCTCATCCCTTGCTTAAAAATGTTAACAGCATCCTCCATAAGACAAAACCAGTACAGTTCTTGTCTCTGGAATTTCCGAAGCTATTGGAGATTTACATAAAGGAACATTTTTGTGGACCTTAGACTAGCTGAGGCTCTGGCTACTGTCCAGATTGTCATTTTAATACCAAAGTATTGCTCTCTGAAGGGCAGTATTTTGAAAACTGCCTTCTAAAACTTGATCCCTAAACCAGCCAGTTTGATTTTGCAGTCACTCATTGAAGTCGGTGGGCCTACTAATCAAGTCTGAAGTTGGAGCCACTTTCAAGTTCTGTAATACCTAAAGGAGAACTTCAAATTCTATTTCTGTTGATTATTGCCAGTGTGAAAATAATGGCCATATGTTTTAGGTGGTGACTGACTGCTGAAGGGAAAATTAACACAAGTGATATTATCTTGATGCCATAGTGCTCATAAAATAAGATTAAGATTCTCAGAGTAATGGCAGTATGTTGGACTAATGGGAGCTCAGCACATTACAAGGGATGGGTAAAACCATGGGCAAGCAGAGAAAGAAGTAATGGACCACAGTGTGTCAGATCTAGAGTGTTCTTATGTTGGAATCACTGGTAGCACTTTCCAGACTTCAAGGTTTTTCTGAAGGACTTGCAGAAGGAAAACCCAGAGAGGTGGCGGATTGTTCTTTACTGGAGACTTTAAGACCCATCTGTATGGGTTTCTGTGTCACCTGCTCTAGTTTACCCTGCTTTGGCAGGGGGGTTGGACTCAATGATCTCCGGAGGTACCTTCCAACCCCTAATGTTTTGTGTTTCTATGAAAATCATAAATGACTTCAGAAGAGTTTTGTGCCACTGGATTCAAGGGGAGTGGGGATGTTAATTCTAGCTGGGTAATGAATGTCTCATGTCAGGGCCAGAGGCAGTAATGGCTCCCAGCTGCTTCCTGGTAAGATTTTGGCCCTCACTGACCTGGGGAATTCGGGCAAAATGAGTTGGTTTTTTTTTTCTATAGTCCAAACCCCAAACTGCATCCGTTCTGGAGCAGAATCATACTCCCAGCTCTGCTTAACTCCTAAGCTTTCAGAAACAGAGGAGGCTTTTTTTTTGTTTCTGTTTACATGCAGATGTCTGCCACCCTTTTAACTGGTGTTTTTACAATGTGTGGAGTGAATGCCAAAGTGTCCTTGTCTGTCTTTAAAATAACAAACCCCAGGTGGCTGAGTTCAGAGAGGAAAGCTGAAAGATCCTATTGCAAATGATAAACAGCAATAAATTAGAAACAACTCAGTCCAGACAAAAGACAAATAAATAAATAACAAAGAATGCTGAGTGGATTTGCTACCAAATTATAGAGGAATCAACTGATAAAGTGTTTTCTTAGGGTAAATTTCACAACAAAGCAATTAATAAAAGGAATGAAAATATGCAGTCTGCATATGACTCCAGATTGAAGGCTCCAGACTCTGTATCCTTTCTCATTCTTAGCTGAAAAAAGGCACTGCTGGCTGTTTCAGCAGGCAGTGAGATTGGTGTAAGCAGCCTTAAAAAGTAGTTTCCTTAGTTTTTATCAGGTTGTGTTCTACAGAAATGCAACCACCCATCAGGAGCTTAAGCCTATAAAAGTGATTTCTCTGATTGTGGATGTGCAATTTCATAGCACTTAATTATTTTCCAGGGAGAGAAATCCTCACCAAATGCTAATGGAGAACTTGAAAAAACAGAGAGTTAGTCAAATGATGTGCCTCCATGACCTGCCTGTAAGGTAAACACCAGAGTTTCATGCTGAACTGCTACCTTTGTCAATGGGACATCTCGCCAGACTGCAGGGATTCTCTTTGTGCTGGCTCCCAGGGGAAAGGAAGCCTCACTCCAAAATAGCTGTCAGTTCTCTGATGATGCCCTAGTGCTCCATTGAAAACAATGTTTTATGGTTTTACCTTTAGAAAAAGCTATGTTCTGGAGCTCTGCCTCTTTGTCTGTGTGTTGGAGCCTTCGGTTTTGATATCAAGCTGAATGGTGTGGTTGATGAGTCGGAAGGATGGAATGGGTGCTATCCAGAGGGAGCTGGACAGGCTGCAGTGGTGTGAACCTCTCATGAGGTTCCACAAGCCAAAGTGCAAGGTTCTGCACCTAGGTCAGGGCAATCCTAGATATCAATCCAGGCTGGAGGATGATGAGGTTGAGAGCAGCCCTGTGGAAAAGGACTTGGGGGTGCTGCTGGATGAGAAGCTGGACATGAGGCAGCGATGGGCACTTGCAGCCCAGAAGGCCAATGGCAGCTTGGGCTGCATCAAAAGCAGTGTGGCCAGCAGATGGAGAGAGGGGATCCTCCCCCTCTGCTCTGGTGAGAACTCGCCTATAGTGGTTTGGGTTGGAAAGGACCTCCAAGGGTCCTGTAGTCTAACCCACTACAGCCAGCAGGAACATCCTCCACTAGATCAGGTTCCTCAGAGCCTTGTCAAGACAGACCTTCACTATGTCCAGGGAGGGGGCATCCACGCCTTCCTAGGGCAGCCTGTTCCAGTGTTCCCCCACCTTTATGGTAAAGGATGTATATAAAGTTCTCAACAAGGAGATCCTCAACCAAATCTGCTGCTGTCATTGGGGTGGGGGGTGTAGGCAGACAGAATTTACAGAAGTTAATGTCTTCTGTGAGATCATTTGGGAAGACTTCCAGTTCTATCCTTTCAGTTGCAGTTTGTATGCTCTAGCAGGGCTGCCAATAGCCCCTGCTGTTACTTTTGAGTAGATGTGGCTTTTCCTGCTAACACTCTGGAAATCCTGCACTTTCTGTGCCATCCTTAATAATGGAAAATAATAGAAATTGGAACAAGCTTATTTAAATCCTTCAGACATGGATCATGTTTCTCAGGCACTGGCCAGAAACAGCTAAATTACACTGGAGCCTTCAAAGGAGAAGTGTTTTCCTACTATTTGAATCCAGGCAAGTCTCTTCCATAGCTAAACCAAGAACAGGTGTGAGTTTCAGTGGGAAACACACAGTTCAAAAGTTGGATTGTGATTCACACAGCAGTGGTGGTGGGGCTGAAACAGGAGGCTTGAACTTATTATAGCCATGTAAGGAGTTTCCTGGCTTTGGCTTCACAGCCGGGAGCGGCAGGGAGGAGGCCGCTCCGCAGGCAAGGAATGCACCAGGATTAGGAGGCACGCTGTAATGTAAACCAGATTTCTCATCAGCTGGGGGTGGGCCTCCACAGAAACTGCCATGTTACCAGTCACCAGCCACTTCAATAGCCAGCAGCCTGGTAGTAAATTGAGAAATCCTCAGCCTAAGCATCTCTTGCAGCGGTGCTTCCCAGGAATGGGCTTGAAGGGAACCAAGGGAGGCATTCAGTAGAGCCCCTTAAAGTTCAGAAGCAAGCAAGGAGTGCAGAAAGCAGCAGTAAAAGTGCTGACTCCTCATCATCCTGCTTTTCCCACCTCTCATTTGTGTCCCGCCAAACGTTCCCAGCACCTCATTTCCCAGTGCTCAAAGGAAAAAAAGCCAATGGCAGATCAAAGAAAAGGCCCTGATGCTGCAGGGGGATTTCTGCCTCTCGCCATCAGGGGCTGCTGCCATCAAGCAAGGCTCCCCGGCGCTGGCAGCAGGAATTGCCTTCCTGGGTCATTTGTCTGGAAAAATCCAGGCTTTTAGTGCTTGTTTACGTTAACTCTCCGGCAAACCCAGTTTCTGTGATGTTAACATCAGTATGCTTTTAGGCAACAGAATATTTCACCTATCTTAAGGGGTTTTTTTTCTTCCTCTCTATCTGTAGCGTTTGAAAACATTCCCTATGTGATGGATTGGCAGGAGATTTTTTGTGTGTGGAGTTTCCAACTCTATTATGCAGCAGGGAACGCTCCTGGAAAGTCAATTTGGAGTTTATGATGATGAGAATCATGCAAGGATTTGACTCTGCGAGCTAGGCTTCTTCAGACCACGTTTCTCATGCTATAAAGCTTACCAGAGGAAACAAAAGGTTGAGAGGAATAAATGTGCATTAAATACATGAAATTAATAAGAGAAAATTAAAACTAGAGTTAAACTTTAAGCTGCTCACCGACAAGTTACCACAGAGTGAAAAAAGCCTGTTGTTGTTTTCATGCAAATGTATCTAATGAGGTTCTCGGTGTGATATATGGGTACCTGAATTACATAGCTCATTCAAATGAGTGCCAATAAAATCTTCATTACCCACTGCCTCACTAACTATTTAGTGTGCTGTATATCTCTACCCAACTACCTCAATATTTGAAAGAGTTAAAGCAAAGCAAAAAGAATCTTTTCCTGGGGAACCTGGCAGCTGTAAATGCTCATCTTGCAGACGTTTGCTCGTGTGCCGTCTCGTAACAAATGCCACTGATTTTTTTGAATCATCCTGGGATGTGCTGAAAACTGAGCAGATTTGTGCAGTCCAGTAGGAAACCTGAGCCCTGAAGAGCCAAGTACAGAAGCAGAGAATTTAGTCTTTACTGATACGGTTGAGATTGCTCTAAACCAACTTCAGATCGCTTTTGGTCATTGTAAATACAGAATTTCACGTCTTGATCTTATTGTCAAACGAGCATTATGAAGTATATAGGGTGGGTTTAGGGTTAAGAAACTACAAAATGCTACAGAAAAAAAAAATCTATCAAAACCATCTGAAGCATGATAAATTGTTAGGCACCTTTGAAATACCTACAAATCGCAGAATTTAGGGGTTGGAAGGTACTTACAGAGATCATCAAGATGTAATGGATCCTCCACCTTCCTTCCAGGCTCTCATTCCCTCACTGTAGCTCTCTGCTGGTGCAGGACCTGGCAGTACTAAGATTGATTGATACCCTTCTTCCCTTCCCCTTACAGGTGAAGGCAGGGTGAGATCAGCTGCAGGTGCTAGGAGGCTCAGCTGGGTGGAAAAGGGCTTAAGTTTTGCTTTCAAGAAGCTGAGGGAGCAAGTGGTGTGTGCTTCTGTGGAACTCACGAAGGCAGAAGCTTCTCCATGTAAGTTGGTTGAATTGTTATCTCTTCAGCAGTGTCTGTCCATGCTCTAAATGTGGTGATGTCCACACATTTATGTGCAATGTAAGTTTTTCTGCCTGTATTTCAGAGGGTGCCACAGGGAGCCACGATGGGTCGTGGCTATGTTATGGGGAGCAACTCAAGCTGAATTTTCTTGGCTATAGAACTGAAGATACTTATACTAGCTGCTTAAGAGGGCTAGACAATAGCATTTGAGCTTTCTTCTTTTTTTGTTCCCTTGTAAATGAAAGCCCAATACAGAAAAAGCAGAATGGCATTTTCCTGAAGTAAGGTTTTATTTGTGCTGCTGATAGCAATTATGGTGGAAATATTCAGGTTATTTGTATCCAAAGAGTCCTATGACTGCTAACACAATGCATGCTCTCCTCAAAACCTTAGCCTTAAAAGCTGTGGTTGAAATTAGACCGTTGGGGTACGATGTAAATGAGGCTTTTTTATTTTTAAAGTAGAAGGGGAAAAATTCCTTTATGCAGTTACAGTAAACAAGCTTGCAGTGCTCTATAATGAGCCAGTTTAATTGGACCTGGGTTCCACTACTCATTTATGCCATTGTTTATAAAATGCTATTAATTGAAATCACTAAATGGAAGCTAAGTTTTGAGCTGTTTGCCTTAAAGTAATCAAGTAAGTTGGTGTGGAAAGACCATGGCAGTTAAAAAGGTGGGTGCTGAGATTTAGTAGCTAATTCACTAAAGGTTTGTCTGCTCTTGGTTCATGTCAAAGGTTTTAAAGCCAGAATTTGAATAGGGTGGCTGGAAGTATCTGAGCTGAGCTCTTTGCCTATTTCCTTTGCATCACACAAAGTGATTAGCTGGAATTAGAATAGAATAGAATTAACCGGGTTGGAAAAGACCTTCGAGATCATCAAAGGTTTCATTAGGGAGCTCAGAGAGGCTAGTGGGTTGTGGTGCCCTTGCAGTGCCAATGGGTGGGCTCCAAACACACCTTGTGATGGGAGCTGGAAAGAAGCAAACCTGTCTGTGCTTTGGCGGAGAAGACGCAGAGCAAATGGGCTGCTGATACATTGCATAAGTAAAGGAGCTTAATGCTCTATGAAATCACATAAATCTCCAATTTGTGACTGTAACTGAGCCAAGGGCTGTGGTATAATACCTTGTACTGTTAGCTAGGACCTGTTCCTCTGCAGTAGAGGAGCACTACTCAGAGCTACAAGGAAACTGCAGTTTCTAGCTAGGCTTTGGATGAATTCTCTAGTTCCTTATTTCCCAGTGATCAAAAGATGATTATTGTCCTGTGTTCAGTTCATGGGAATATACTCAAATCTAGCCAGACACTGGGAAGTGTCTGGACTATCAGTTGAGGAGTGGGGTCCTGGCTGAAGCCAGCTCAGCATGCTTGATAACCAGATGCACCCAGTTAGCTGTGGAATTTAAGCCAGCTGTGGGTTTTCTGCTGCCATCAGGAAAGGGAGGAACTGACTCAGCCTCCCCAAGTCTCCCATCTGGGAAACAGGCTTAAAAAGGGTGGTTGAAGAATGAATATTGAAACGATTCTGAAGGTTAAACGTGGGAGGTTGGTGATTTATTAGCAGGATGGTGGTTATCACCATCCTGTTGTTATCAGAGCAGCTTTTGGTGGAGTTACCTTTTACAGCAAGGGCCTGCTGTGGTGGTTTCTTTGCTTTTAAGCTGCTGAAGTGTTCCCACAAGATTGAGCTGTATTGCACCTCTGGCACTGCCAGATGTGTCAGAAACATTGTGACTCTCTGTTGACTGCTGTGTGATGTAAACAGAAATACAACAGGGCAGACATTGAGATGGAACCAGTGTGAGAGGCTACAGCACACCGTTGCTGCTGTGGGTTGAGGTTAGCTTGCCCCTAGTAGCTGAAGAAGTTCCTGGAAAGAACATAAAACATGAATTATGTAGCAGAGATATTTGTGCAAGGGAAAAACTGGTATTTTCAGAAGGCCCATCTGACCTTTTGGAGTTCAAGTGAAGTTCCTATGTCCAGCCTCTAGTCCATAAATTTTAAAGCAGAGAAAACCCTTTCTCCTTTCTTTTCAGCGTAATGAAGATATTCTCCTCTCTTTCAGTGTAATTGTATTGTCAAGTGGAGGACTGCTCAAGTAATCAGCAATGTAATTAGGAAAGCTTTTTTTGCTGGCTCTGTCTTCAGCTGAAATGCAATCCTTATTTCTAATGCCCTTTGCAGCAGGGCAGTTTTCTTAAGGGAAAGGAGGAGGGAGGAAAAAACCCCACCCAACCTTTAATGAACAAGAGAGCCGAGGGAGACTGATATGTTATATTTTTATAACTATCTCAAAGGCAGCTTCAGCTTTCCATTTTTAGCAAATAAAACCAGGTTATGAGACTTTCAAAATGTGTTGTATGAAACTGATCTTTCCCTTCCGTCCCCCTTTTTATTCCTGTCTTGGGACCTGCAGATTCCCATTGTCTAGGACATCTCTGCTTATTAAGAGACATGAAACTGAGTAGCTGGAGAAAACTCTGCTTTGGAATTATACTGGCACAACTTGGAGAGGTTGGGAATGAGCAGACGTGCTCTGAAGATTGTTTGATTTCCTCAACTAGAGATTTCTGTTGCATTTCAGGGAAAAATTGTCAGGTTTAGCATACTATGATTTATTTCTAGACACTGTTAGCTATGTTTTTCTGCCTATGAGATATCTGAGACTTACACATGGAGCTGTCGATGAACTAGGAGCTGAAAACAGACAATTTTTAAGAGGAGGCTATTGCTAGTGGAAGAATGAGTTTCCATTTTTGCATTCCTTGCAAAATAATGTGGTAGTAGAAAGCAGCAGCATGCTTGGAAATGTGTGATTGGAGTCCTACAAACTTTTCCAGGGCTCTGCTCAAGGACGTGAGCAGTTTGTAAGCTAGGGAAAGAAAAAAAGCATAGCCCCAGGACAGCCCTGGAGGCTGCACGTGGTGGTTAGCAGCTGAAAGCAAGGACTCCAATCTCTCCTGTCTGACTGTGGGAGCTGTGCAGGGCTGTGAAGCAGAACAGCCACTCCTCAAAGGTCAATTATCAGACAAGGATCACAGCCTGCCTCGGGTTGGACGGGACCCTCAAAGGTCACCTTGACAATCCCTCTGCACGGAGCAGGGACATCTCCAACTACATCAGGTTGCACAGGGCGCCATGAAGTTTCACCTTGAATGTCTCCAGGGATGGGGCCTCCACCACATCTTTGGGCAACCTGTTTCAGTATTTCACCACTCTCATCATAGAGAACTTCTCATGTCTGAGCTAAGCCTGCTCTGCACTAGTTTGAAACCATCACCCCTCATGCTGTTGCTGCTAAACAGTCCCTCCGCAGCCTTCCCGCAGGTCCCCTTCAGATATTGAAATGCTGCTCTAGGGTCTTCCTGGAGCTTTTCTTTCTTCCAGCTGAACAGCCCCAACTCTCTCAGCCCGTCCTTGTAGGAGATGCTCCAGCCCTCCGATCATCTTCGTAGCCTCCTCTGGACCCTCTCCATGAGGTCCATGTCCTTCTTGTGTTGCAGGTCCCAGTGCTGGATGCAGGAGTTCAAGTGAGGTCTCACCAGAGGGACAGAGTTCCCTCTCTCCATCTGCTGGCCACACTTCTTTATGATTCAGCCCAGGCTGCCATTGGCCTTCTGGGCTAGAAGAGCACGCTGTTGGCTCATGTTCAGCTTCTCACCCACCAGCATCCTCAAGTCTTTTTCTGCAGGGCTGCTCTCAATGCCATCATCCCGCAGCCTGGGCTGATATAGAGTATTTTTTCCTAGGAGCATGGTCTGTAAATCAAGCCTGTCAAGTTCCAGTGGCATCATTCCTAAGCATGTGCTTAATTTTTTTCTAAGAAGTGCAGCTCAAATGTTGTTTCTCCTTACTTCACCCCAACTTTGGCATCCAACTTCCTTTTTGTTTTTTACTGGCAGAGACTGATAAAACTATTGACTTAGTATTTTAAGCAGATGAGGTGAGGTGATTGAGGAAGTATCTTAAATGTATTAATGGACAGACGAGAGATGGCTGTTTTTACAGGAATAAAAAGCAGCTGCACTTATTACACTTCTTACAGTATCCTGCATAAGGTTTCATTTAATAGCTTACCATAAATTTTCCTGTATTCCTTCTTTATCAGGTAAAAGCAGATTCTCCTTCACCCTGCTGGCTTTTTGTATTTCACTTCTCCTTAATATTTTATTATGGGTTTGTTTTTTTTTTTTTTTTTGGGGTGGGTGGTGTTGGGAGTGGTGGTGGGGGTGTTTGGGTTTTGGTTTGATTTTCCCTAGGAATGCAGGGTAGGTGGGAATTAGTGGCTGGTTGCACAAACATTGCAACCTGATCTTATTTAGAAGTTAGATTGACTTTTCTCTGGCAGCAGAACTGTTTGACCAAAGCATGCACTTCTGTGTTGAATTTTGGTGTGAAATGTTTTGATTCTGGCTGATAAATGCACTGAAAATCCTTTGTATTTTTTTTTTTTCCTGAAGGATGTGGGCTAAATTTTTTCCTTTGGCTAGAACAAATGGCAGAGAGAGATCTTCCAGAATTTCTACATCTTTAACTGAAACTTTTTTTTTTTCCTGGAGGAAAAGGAAAAAGCAACAGCAAAAATAAATGTATTCTTTTCTGCTGTGGAGATAGCAAAATGTTTTTCTTCTTGTGAAGCTGAATTATTTCCCCACCCACTGTAGGGTCAACCAGGGAGTTGAAGTCTCTTGAGGAGAGGGAAGCAATCTCTCTTGTAATTGTTATGGAGATCAGATGCAGTCTGAAGAAGGTCAGATTTTACACACAGAGCCCAACCTTCAGCACAGCTTAGAGTGTCAGCTATTGGAGTCTTTCACCAAAATAGATTGAAGTACTTAATGAGATCTGAGCTTTTCTGATAATCTGAAATATGATGATTCTGAAAGCATTGATTTCTCTGTTTGCACATCAGTAAAGGCAATTTCACAATGCTTTATCTGAAACAGATTTCATCTTCTCCAACAAGGTCCAAGATATCCAACTTTTTCCTTGTGTCATATCATTAGAAGTCTACATCAGCAGTAATTGTCATCCTCCTGCAGCTCTCTCTGGGCAGTGGAGGAATGAGGAAAGCTCAACCTTTGTGTCATTGCTTCTTTGCATTTGCTGCTGCTGAGCTCTAGTGCTAAACTTTTCTAGATCCACTTACTGAAATGAATTTCCTTCCTGTGGGGTTTCAAATTGACTGTAGCTCCTTGAGGAGTATGCACAAGTAATCCACCTGGGTGAGGATGTGAACTTATGGGTATTGAGTGCTCTGACATCTTTACTCTTCTGCATTGGATCTTTCTTGCTGCTTTTGATCTAAATAACTGTGTAGCCACAGGAAAATATGTTTACATTAATGCTTTGTATCTTAAATTCCTGTGTCTGCTCTGAAACAATGCCTTGTGAGCAAAGAGAGGAACTGGGAAACACATGGTTGGCTGTTTGTCACATGGAATGTTTGTGGAAGTACTCCTGCAGTACCAGGCAGGAGGGTGTGAAACAGTGGTGCACATGATGCAGCTTGATCTTGGAAGCAGCTGGGATCCATGCAACCAACATATTAGTTCAAGAAACACCTGGATGTGGCACTTGGGAGCATGTTTCAACAGACATGGTGCTGGTAGGCTGATGGTTGGACTCGATGACCCTAGAGGTCTCTTCCAACCAAAACACTTCTATGATTCTATGACACTGTTATGCAGCAGCACTGGATCACAAAATAAAGCAGGTCCAGAAGTGAGAGCCAGGACTGTCTTGTAGAATACAAGAGGATCTTCTCTGAAATTTGCTGTTGCTGGGTAGGAATATTTAGCAGTGGCCTGGCTTTGGCTCTGAGTTTTTCCTTGCTCACTAAGCTCCATATTCAGGTTATGAGGTTCTGAGGAACAGCCCTTTGTATGACAAGATATAGAATCTCAAAAGCTGTAAAACCTCTTCTGAAGTGCCTAAGTGTGGCGGTATGAATGCTGACTCTGAAGGCTGGGGATCTTTAGTAACTCTTCCCTTGAGTGCTGTGATTAGGAAAAAAATAATGATTAGAAGCCAGCTTTGATGTATGCATCCCTAATGACTCAAGAACAGAAGAAATATCAAACTATCTTACTTCCTACACAAAACAGGGATGATTTTCTTACAGCCACTGTCAGGCAGCATGGTGAGTTATAGTCTTTGTATTAGTAATTGTGGAAAACAATTTAAGCAGCTGATTGAGCTTCTCTTGTTATGCCTGCAAGTGTAGGGGAAAGAATGTGCTATGTTGCAATCTGTAAGTGAAAACTGTTGCAGAAGGACCTATGGGAAAGGATTCCTGAGGGACTGGCAGCCTTACCTGCAAGAAATGAATCCTCAGGGACTGGAAGCAATACCTGTTGCACTCCTTCAGCCAACTGTAAATGCTGCAGCATGCTCTCTGCTCTTAGGCATACGCAGCTCTTACTGAAGTTGCTGGTGGACGAGAAGCTCGACATGAGCTCTCAATGTGCGCTTGCAGCCCGGAAAGCCAATCAGATCCTGGGCTGCATCAGGAGGAGTGTGACCAGCAGGTCAAGGGAGGTGCTTCTCCCCTCTACTCAGCTCTGGTGAGACTCTACCTGGAGTACTGTGTCCAGTTCTGGAGCCCCTATTACAGGAGGGATGTGGACATGCTGGAAGGTGTCCAGAGAAGGGCCACGAGGATGATCAGAGGGCTGGAGCACCTCTCCTATGAGGACAGACTGAAGGAGTTGGGGCTGTTCAGTCTGGAGAAGAGAAGGCTCCGAGGTGACCTCATTGTGGCTTTCCAGTATCTGAAGGGGGCCTACAGGAAGGCTGGGGAGGGACTTCTCAGGATCTCAGGTAGTGATAGGACTAGGGGGAATGGAATGAAGCTGGAAATGGGGAGATTCAGGCTAGATGTGAGGAAGAAGTTCTTTACCATGAGAGTGGTGAAGCCCTGGAATGGGTTGTCCAGGGAGGTGGTTGAGGCCCAGTCCCTGGAGGTGTTTAAGACCAGGCTGGACGAGGCTCTGGCCAGCATGATCTAGTGTAGGGTGTCCCTGCCCATGGCAGGGGGTTGGAACTAGATGATCCTTGTGGTCCCTTCCAACCCTGACTGATTCTATGATTCTATGATTAAGTTAGAGGCAGTGTTTGGCTCAGGGTGGTTTGGCAGGATGATTTTAACCTCCAAAAGTTCTAGATTTGGCTTGCAAGAAGGAAACAAACCAACAAATAGGTTTCAGAAAATAGTAATGGCTTCTTATGTTCTTAATATACTGAGTGCTGCATATAGTGACTAATGCTTTTGATGCTTAAGGAGGGGAGATTTAGTCTGGATATTAGGCTGATATCCTTGACAGTGAGGGTGGTGTGACAGTGGGACAGGTTGCCCCCTCCCTGGAGGTGTTGAAGGCCAGGTTGAATGAGGCCTTGAGCAACCTGGACTGGTGGGAGGTGTCTCTGCCCATGGGGGGTGGGAAGTAGATCTTGAAGGTCCCTTTCCAACCCAAAAGCTATGATCATGGTCTCTTCTCCCCTTACAATATGACAGGCATTGTTTGTCCTGCTGATAAACCTTAACATTGCTTTTGCAAACTTTTTCTTCCTAAACTGTGCTGCTAACAATTAAGCAAATTTGAAGTGTACCATTTCACAATTTCAAACCACCTGCTTGGTGAATGAAGAACAACAAGCTTCATACCATGCTGGTGTAACAGTAAGCAGAGTGTAGAAAAACCCTGATGGTGCTGATTCAATAGTAAGAATCATAGAATGGTCTGGGTGAGAGGGGACCTCCAAAGGTCATCCAGTCCAACCCCCTGTGCAGACAGCAGGGGCATCTTCAGTGTGCAAAGGACAAATATCTCCATGTATGAGATGTATGATAGGAAGCAGTGAGTTCCTGCTCTGCTGGAAAGTCTCTGTTGCTACTGAAGCTGCTGAGTGCCACCAGTGAGGTGGCAGTCTTGTCCGCAGCTTGGAGCAGAGTGCCAAAATGTTGTACTGCTTTTAAGTCTGTGCCTTCCTGGAGGCTACCAGTTGTCTATCACTTCCTCTAGAACTTTGAAATAATATTGTCACTCGCTCTGTAAACAAGTGGCAGAATCATTTTATCTGGCTCAGTGCGTGTCAAAACACGCTTGAGGTTTCCCTGGAACATGTGCGATTTTCCAGTGTCTGGAGAGCCTACTGCTAAAATAAAATCTTGTAAGATAAGACTCTTCTAAGGAGGCTTAAATGTAAAACAACTAATAAAAGGAGGCATTAAATCAGAATGTTGGATGGAGAAATTAGAAATCATCTTTTTTTTTTTTGCCATAGCCTTGATCTCACTGGGTTTTGGTTTGCTGCTGGGGGTGTTTGTTGCTTGTTTGTCTAAACACTTCTAGGTCTGCATCCCTCAAACACAGAAACATTTATCAAATTATTCCTTGAACATATTTGCTTAGAGCTAGAGAGCTGATTAAATTGTGTTCTCTAGGGAAGGAACAGATGTGGACAGCCCACTTGGGATTGTATTGGCTATTCAGTGTCTTAAGATAGAATCAATGAATGGTTTGGGTTGGAAGGGACCTCTAAAGGTCATAGAATAGAATCACAGAATCAATAAGGTTGGAAAAGACCTCAGAGATCAAGTCCAACCTATCACCCAACACCTCATGACTAACTAAACCATGGCTCCAAGTGCCACATCCAATCCCCTCTTGAACACCTCCAGGGACCGTAGTGGTGTCATCTAGTCTACCCTCCCTGCAGTCAGGATGGACATCCTCCATTAGAGTAGGTTGCTCAGGGCCTCAGCTACCTCCCTGGGCAACCTGTTACAGCGTTCTACCACCCTCATGGTGCAGAACTTGTTTCTCATATCCAATATAAATCTCTTCTCTCATTTCAAACCTTTGCCCCTTGTCATGTTGCTGCAGGCCTTTGCAAACAGTCCCTCTGCAGCATTCCTGTAGCCCCTTCAAGTACTGGCAGGCCACTATTAGGTGTCCCTGGAGGCTTCTCTTTTCCAGGCTGAACACACCCAGCTCCCTCAGCCTGTCCTTGTAGTAGGGGTGTTCCAGCCCCTTGATTTTTTTTGGTTGTGGTTCTCCTCTGGGTGTGCTCCATCAGTCCTTCTTGACTCCTTAACTCTCTCTTTCTCTCCTTTTCTCCTCTCTCTTTGCCTCTCCCTTTTCTTCCTATGTCCCCCTCTCTTCCAAACCATTCCCTAGCACTGTGTGTGTCAGTTGCATTAAACTGTTGTTTGTATTCCTCGCACAGCAGCTTTCACTATGCCAGCCTGCAAAGGACAAGATTACAAATCTTTGCAAACAAAGCAATTTAAGTTTGTACCCCATAAGAAAGGTCAGGTATGGAGCTGGAAGAACACAGCTTGCTTACCTGATGCCAGTTTTATTTCCATGAACACTGCTCAGAAATGAGCCATTTCTAACTTGCTCTCATGGGCAGACTCTGTAGAAGAACTTCTGAGTGGCAGCAAGGGGCTCTGTGCCTTCCAGACTCATTTCTGGTTACACTTCAATTAATTTTTGACTAACCACCTATAGTTTGCTCCCTACTTACTGTCAGAGGAAGTGTTCTGGCAGCAAACATTTCATGTGTGCCATGCACCAGGCTTTGCAGCTGGGGAAGCCATTAGAAATCACGATGGAAGCTTTGCAGTTTGCCACTTAGAATTTTCTGCAGCAGGCTAGAATTCTAACCTTTAGATGGAGCACTGTGAGATTACATCATCCCCAAACAATGAAAAGCCAGCTGCCTGCTGAAGGTGCACACCTATTTTCAGCCTGAAAAATGTAATAGTCCTTACAGTAGCTTAACATTCTCAGCAGAAGTGCTGTCTGGCCTAGCATTATGGTGCTGAGCAGGGTAGGAGTGATAGGAGGAATTGGGGGTGCATCAAGAAGAGTGTGGCGAGCAGGTCAAGGGAGGTTCTTCTCCCCTTCTACTTCACCCTGGTGAGGATACATCTGGAGTATTGTGACCAGTTCTGGGCTCCCCAGACCAAGAAGGACAGGTACTTGCTGGGGAGGGCACAGAAAAGGGTTACAAAGATGCAGAGGGGACTGGAACATCTCCCTTATGAGGAACCACTGGGAGAATTGTGGCTTTTTAGTCTGGAAAAGAGCAGATGGAGGGGAATCTCATCGTGCTGATCAGCACTTCAAGGGTGTGTACTTCAAGGAGAATGGACTAGTCTGTTGTCAGGGGTGCTCAGTGACAGGACAAGGGGTAACAGACACTAACTTGAACATCAAAAGTTCCACCTAAACATGAGAAGGAACTTTTAAGTGTGCTGGGGCACAGGAGCAGGCTGCCCAGAGAGGTGGTGGATTCTCCATCTCTGGTGACATTCCAAACCTGCCTGGATGTGTTCACGTGTGACCTGCTGTAGGTGACCCTGCTTTGGCAGGGGGTTTTGGAACTGATGTTTTCCAGAGGCCCTTTCCAATCCCTACCATTCTGTGATTCTCTGTAATAAGGTCCTTGTATTCAGAAGGTAAAACCCAACCCACCCTGCTTCATTAACAACTTTTTAATTTAAAACAGAACTTGGTTACAGGCATTTTTAAAGTTCCTGGTTGCTAATTGTTAGCTTCCAAACACTATTGTTCCCAAGTGGCTTTTATTTTGGGGCAAAAATTGCTTAGTACAGACTTTTAATTGGCCAATGGGTCAATAATAAAATAATTAAAGAATTTACTTTGGCAGTAGTTGCAACTTTGGAATGTTTGATGTTCCTGCACATAATCAATCTGCCTTCTTAAAACTGTGTTTCTTTTTCTGTAACCAGAGTTTTAAGCTGTTTCTAGTTCCTATAGGGGATTATCTTTAGGGGGGGGGGATGGGAAGGAAGGCTTTTAAGCATAATTTTCTTCCCAGTATGGTCTTTGCCTTGAAGTTCATTAAACAAAGTAACCAGAATAATGAGAATCCCACTTTAGTGTTGAATCTTTCGTTTTCAAGGAAGGTTTCTTCTGTGCCTTCATTTTGTCTAACCTACTGTGGGCAATGTGTTGGCTCATCCTTAAATTGAATAGTATGCTTCAAAGCTTCTCATTCTTCAGGCAACAGACTGCCTCTTTTACTGTCTAAAAATGGCATCTGTGGGGCATAACAAGTATTAAGAATTCACTCACATGTGGGAAGTGGGCTTTTGATAACCTAATACGAGGAGGGGAGAAAAACAACCAACAACCTTGTGAACATCTTCATACAACAACACGACTTTCTTTTACCCTTCAGATCAACCTGTGGGCTGTGATTCCAAATGCACAGTTAGGCAATGAAGCTATAAAATAGGAGTTCAAAAAAGTTTTAATTCATCCTGAATTTTTAGTCCAGAGAAGACTGAGAGGGGATTTAATAGATGTTTATAAATATCTGAGGGCTGGGTGTCAGGAGGGAGGGGACAGGCTCTGCTCAGTTGCACCCTGGGATAGGACAAGGAGCAATGGATATGCACTGCAGCACAGGAGGGTCTACCTCAACATGAGGAGGAACTTCTTCACTGTGAGGGTCACAGAGCACTGGAACAGGCTGCCCAGAGAGGTTATGGAGTCTCTTTCTCTGGAGACTTTCAAGACCCATCTGGATGTGTTCCCTGTGTGACCTGTGCTGGATTCTATGATCCTGCTCTGGCAGGGGGGTTAGACTCAATGATCTTTGGAGGTTCTTTCCAACCCCTGACATCCTGTGATCCTGTGAACTTGCCTTGTTTACTATACATTTAGGGTTTTTTCGTTCTTTCCTTTCCAGTCTTAAACAACTGCTCTTTTGGGTTTTTTTTTTTTTTTTTTTTTTCCATTCTCTGAAATTTCTAATTTTGAAGTATCTTTTAACTCCTTTTTTCTTTTTTTTCTTTCCTTTATTTCTTGACAGACTAAGTAATCAGATGCAGGACTAACATGATGCATGTTTAGACTCCACTGGGGCTGTGCAGTGGGTATGTACTTTGATGCCAGGGCTATTAACATATCCAGAGCCATCACTCTTTCAGTCATTGCTTCCATGTAACTCATGCCTGACTGCAGTGTGCTCTGTCGCTGGGTCTCATAAGAGATGAGAAGTTATTGACTGTGTTTCCCCCCATGTGTCTTGAAGAAGAGGCCTGCATTGCCCTGCAAAATTATGCTGCCTGCCAAGCCTCTTGGATAAAGCAGGATTAAGTATATAAATATCTGGAAGGCACTGCCGTGGCCAGAAGTTATTAGGGAGATAGGAGTTGAATGGTGTTAACTTGAAAAAGGGTAAAGTCTTCATCCCCTAACTGGCTGGGCTCCCTTTGCTTCAAGGAAAATCATTATATTGACTCTTTTTTTTTTTTTCTTTTAAAAAAAGGAACAAAAATAGATCTAAAAATTTGGATTTCTGTAGCAGTCTTCCAGCATTTCAGTTTTTTCAGAGCAGTTTGTTTCATTTCTTCACCCACTTGTGGGGGAGAGAATGAGCCAATGGAGAGAATTTCTGCAACCTCTTGATGTGCTCAGGAGCTGATCAGCTGAAGAGTGGCATCACAGAAGAATTTAGAAGCTGGATAATAATGAAGGAAGTGGAGTGAAGACAACCAGTGTGTAGCAACCTACACTGCACGTGATTAGGAACCAGTGCAAGCATCTTTGGGAGGAATTCTTTTTTAGCCTCTGAAAAACCCCAAGTTTATTGCTGATCTGAAAAGAAGGCAAATCCAACAGGATGGCTCCCTCTGCGTGGAACACTGATTCCTTCACCATGGCTTGTGCTGTCTCTTGAAGCAAACAGCCTGCATGAAGGATGCTGAGGGGGGATGGGTGATTTTTTTAAAGTGTATTTTATTATTTGTTGCATTTATCCCACAATTCCTTCCATAACTCCTTCATTTTGAAGTATTTTGATCCTGAAATATTTATGCATTGCCTCATGTATCTCTTCATGCTGACCTCTGCAATAAGGTCTTCCCTGAGCTACCTCTTCTCCAGGCTAAACACCCCCAGCTCCCTCAGCCTCTCCTCACAGGGCTGTGCCCAAGGCCTCTCCCCAGCCTCGTTGCCCTTCTCTGGACATGTTCAAGAGACTCAATGCCCTTAAATTGAAGGGCCCAGAACAGGACACAGGACTCAAGGTATGGCCTAACCAGTGCTGAGTACAGAGGCACAATGAACTCCCTGCTCCTGCTGACCACACTATTTCTGATGCAGGCCAGGATGCCACTGGCCTTCTTGGCCACCTGGGCACACTGCTGGCTCATGTTCAGCCAGCTGCCAACCAGTACCCCCAGGTCCTTCTCATAGAATCATAGAATCAGTAAGGTTGGAAGAGACCTTAAAGATCATCAAGTCCAACCTGTCACCCAACACCTCATGACTACTAAACCATGGCACCAGGTGCCATGTCCAATCTCCTCTTGAACATCTCCAGGGATGGTGACTCCACCACCTCCCTGGGCAGCACATTCCAATGGCTAACAACTCTCTCTGAAGAACTTTCTCCTTACCTTGAGCCTAAACTTCCCCTGGTGCAGCTTGAGACTCTGTCCTCTTGTTCTGATGCTGGTTGCCTAGGAGTAGAGACCAACCCCCACCTGGCTACAACCTCCCTTCAGGTAGTTGTGGAGAGCAATAAGGTCTTCCCTGAGCCTCCTCTTCTCCAGGCTAAACAATCCCAGTTCCCTCAGCCTCTCCTTTCTGCCTGGCTGCTTTCCAACCACTCTGTCCCCAGCCTGCAGCACTGCATGGGATTGTTGTGACCGAAGTGCAGCACCTGGCACTTGGACCATCCCTAGAGGTATTCAAAAAGGGATTGGGTGTGGCACTTGAAGCCATGGTTTAGTTAGTCATGAGCTGTTGGGTTATAGGTTGGACTTGATGATCTCTGAGGTCTTTTCCAACCTTATTGATTCTGTGATGCAGGGAAGTTTTCCTATGGGCATGATTCCCCCTCATCAAGAGGAGGAGTATGATGTGTAACTAAAAGATCTTCACAAGGGTTGCCTGGCAGTATTTCAGAAGGAAGTTAGGTTGGCTCTCAGATATTCATGTGCTTGGGTTTAATACTTGGACTGCAGTTTTAAAATAATGCTTTCAGATCTGGGTGTCAGGCACAAATATCCATTTCTAGTCTTGTTCACTTCTCTGAATTATCAATTATCCAGGCTCATTGTGTCAGGAGGAGTTATTCAATTAAATGTTTCTCAGAAAGTGCTTGGGATCAATTCCAAGACTTGTCCTTCTTGGGTGTGCAGTGGGAAGATAAACCTTCTGGTGAGTAGGAAGTCAACCTGCTGGTGACTTTAGCTCTCTTTTCAGTCTTGGATAAAATCCCTTCCTTCCACTCTGTTTACACTGAGTATCACTCTAGTTTTATACCTGTCCCCAAAGATTATCTGGGCATAGATGGTTGCACTGTCATGCAGCAAATGTCATCCCTTCTGGTTTTGCTGGTTTAGTGGACGTGTGTGAAGAAGTTCCCACATTTGAGTGTTTTCCAGAAGCTCAAGAGTGCTGTGCTAATAGCCTTGAAATATTCTGTAAAGGCCAGAAATACACATTACAAATGCATGCAGGTCATACAGTTAGAGTACCACGTGACACAGGGGCCTTGTGTGGGGTGTAATTCATGGCTGCTAATGTAAGCCATGATACTTAGAACAGAGCAAGACAAATGCACTGCTCAGATGTCTAGAGCAGTTGAGATGCTGCCTTACTGGAGGTGAGCAGAAATGATTATAATGAAGTCAGTGGCAACACAGTCACAGAAATGAGCACAGCCCCATATGATGCTGTAGTTTAACCCCAGCTGGTAGCTAAGCCACATCCAGCCACCCGCTCACTGCACTCTGGTGGGATAGCAGAGAATTGGAACCAACCATTTGTGGTGTGGGACAGCCCTGCTGCCTGCTCCCGGAGGCCTCTGCAGCTCTACAGCTGGTACATGGGCATGGGCACCCAGTACAGCCCGGAGGAACATGGGGAATGGAGTGAAGCCAGAAGAGGGGAGATTTAGACTGAAGATGAGGAAGAAATCCTTTCCAGTGAGGGTGGTGAGACACTGGAACAGGTTGCCCAGGGAGGTTATGGATGTCCCCTCCTGGACGTGTTCAAGTCCTTGAGCAACCTGGGTAGTGGGAGGTGACCCTGCCCGCAGCAGGAGGGTGGGAACTATATGATCTTTAAGGTCCCTTCCAACCAAACCATTCCATGATTCTATGATTATTTGCTCTCCTTTTTGTGCCACTGTAGGGTCCCTGGAAGCAGACTGGCCACATTACAGGGCTGAAGGAAATTGGAGTCATGATGCTTGCCTGGATCTGTTCTGGGACCACTCTTACAGTTCAGATTTTCTGGTTGTTGTTTTTTTTCTAACTGCCTTGCATTTTGCATGCAACATGGTACACTTTTGCCAGACAGCTGAGGGTACTTCACCACTGTATAACTACGCTTGACATTTAATTTAAAATCAAAGATACCATTCTGAAATAGTTTGTTAAGCTGTGCTTCACTACAAGTAATGTAAATAACCTTCTTTCCAGTTAAAGAGGCAATTCATCGCTTTGGCTGTGCTTTCAGGATGATTCTGTCTCAGAATAAGAGAGCTGAAAGGTTAGGTGCTGTTCTCCATCACCTAAACAAACTCAAATTGAAGGCTCATCGTTTGTGTGAGCTGTCAGCACAAAACTAATTTCACATCCAGTGTTTTCATTTCTTGCTGGCATGTGAGCTCTGTGTGAGGCAAATGTGTGAATAAACCTGGAATTCTCGATTACCTCTGTGTGTAATTGTCTGCAGAGGAGCTGGGGGTGTAAATACTCAATTAATTGTCATAGAATCACAGAATACCAGGTTGGAAGGGACCCCAAGGTTCATCTGGTCCAACCTTTCTAGGTAACAGTAGAGTTGGAATGAGCTGGCCCAGCACCCTCTCAAGATGAGCCTTTAAATTGTCCAGTGGAGGGGTATCCACTGCTTCCCTTGGGAACAGGTTGCCCAGGGAGATGGTTGAGGACCCATCCCTGGAGGTACTCAAGGTTAGGCTTGACAAGGCTCTGAGCAACCTGATCTAGTGGAGGATGTCCCTGCTGACTGCAGAGGGTTGGACTAGATGACCTCTGGATGTCCCTTCCAACCCGAACCACTCTGTTATTTCAATGTCTGACTGTTCTTATGGGGAAAAGTTTGTGACTTCATGTTTTCTGCAGGGTAAGGACAAAGTAGCAAGTTGAAAACACACACACACACACGTATATAGAAATGGTGATGCTTTATTTGTTTCTATTTTTTGTCATTGGAATTTCTGTTGGAGCTGAAGCCTTTCCTGGTGTTTGTGTTTCTTTAGTCAAATAAACCAGGCCCCAAATATTTCCATTTAATGGAAAATGTATTTGCACGGAGCATACCTGCGAAGTTGTTAACATTTTGTAGCCAAATGTCTACATTAATAGTGCAGGGTGATGCATACTCCCACTTGAATTGTTTGTTCCAGGCTTGACAAAAAGCTGAGAAACCTCAGGTTTTTGTGTTCCCAGCAGTGGAGCAGTTTGCCCACAGTGATTCTGTCTCACTTATCCCTGCAGAAGTTTCACTGGGACTCTAAGAAGTGTACCTGGAAAATGTTTTGCTCACAACTAAGCAAAGTGCACACAAAGTTTTGGTTCTGTGAAAACTGTGCTGAATATCAGAGGAGAGTTATGACAGAATCTCCAGACATACCTGAGATAACAAATCATAAAACTGTTTCCAGGGTTTCGTTCATTGGCAGCATTCTCTTTGACAGTACCTAAGCCAGAGCTGATATATCTGCAACATCTCATGTCATAGAAGTGTACACAAATGTTTGAAACCATCAAGAGCATCAGGAAGTTGTACTTTAAAAAGAAGATGGAAGTGCACAGTGTGCATGACCTGATGTGCTATCAATAAGAAGGGAGAAGAGTGGTTGCACTGCTGACCCATGTTATGCTTCCTTTTAGGCTGCACAGGGGATAAGACTTTTAGTAGGGATGGACTGTGTAGTCTGCCTGTAGCAGAGACTCTTGGTGATAAAGATGGAGTGAGAACGTTTCTTTGGGTAGCTGAAATCTGTCTGAGGTCTTGATAGAATTACAGAATGATAAAATAGTTTGGGTTGGAAGGGACCTCTAAGGGTCATCTAGTCCAACCCCTCTGCAGTCAGCAGGGACATCCTTCACTCAGGTTGCTCAGAGCTCTGTTGAACCTGACCTCAAATATCTCCAGGGATGGAGCCTCAACTACCTTCATGGGCAACCTGTTGCAGTGTTCCACTACCTTCATGCTCAAGAACTTGTTCCTAACACCCAATCTAAATCTGCTCTTCCCTAGTTTGAAACTGTTGTCCCTTGTCCTACCATTACACTCCTTTGCAAACTCTCTCCTTCCTGTAACCCCCTTGAGGTACTGGCAGAGCACTGTTAGATCTCCCTGGAGCCTTCTCTTCTCCAGGCTGAACAACCTCAGCTCCCTCAGCCTCTCCTTGTAGCAGAGGTGCTCCAGCTCCCTGATCACTTGAGTGGGTTTCTCTGGACCTGTTCCATCAGGGCCATGTCCTTCCTGCATTAAGGGCTCCAGGCTTGCACACCTATGGTTGATTATGAAGCAATTTATACATTCTGGTAACATCTAAGAGTACTTTAAACCATTAACCTCTGCTTTAAAAGTATGACATCTGTCTCAGAGGGAGGGAATTGTTGGATCTTTTAAAGTGTATACTGTTATCAACCTTGCTAGAGTGAAAAGCTTAGCTTCATTTAGTGCAGGCTCTCTGGCCCTTGATGTGAGTGAACATGAGCCAGCAGCGTGCCCAGGTGGACAAGAAAGCCACCAGTGGGAAGAGTGTGGCCAGTAGGAGTAGGGAAGTGATCGTGCTCCTGAACTGGGCACTGGTGAGGCTGCACCTTGAGTACTGTGCCCAGTTTTGAGCCCCTCACTACAAGAAGCACAGTGAGGTGCTGCAGCAACCTCTTTCAGTGTCTCTGAAATAGATAGATGGTACAAACTGGTCTGGGAATTGGTCATCAGTTTGTATAATTGAGGGTCATAGGAAGCCATTCTTGCCAGCTCCACCTCTGTTGTTTTGTATGCTTTTGGGGTTTTCTGGTGTTGGGTTGGGTGTTTTTTTTTTTGGTGTGGCTGTATGTTTTGGTGTTTTGTTTTGTTTATTCATTCATTTTTATTTCCCCCATGCCTTGAAACTGACATTGTGGTGTGTATTAGCTTAAACAATTCAGATGCATATGGATGAGAAATGAGGGGAGCTAGTAATTCAAGGTGCTGGGGGAAAGAGTAGAGCTTCACATAGATGCATCTCTGCTCAAAGAGATTTTCAGGGTTGTGATGGCAATGGAGATTTCAAATAGCAGTTAAACAAACTGATGTGCTTGTGAGGAGAGAGCACTAAAAAGCTCACCTTTTTAGGCTTAAAGGTCAAATCTACTGCATAAACCCCAGCCAAATAGTTTACATAAGAATAGATGAAGTATTAACTTATAGCTGTCTAGAACAGGCCTCTAAATATTTCTCATTAATTGTGGCTGGTCAATAGTTATTTGATATGATTAATCATCACAAAGCTTTAACAGCTTCCTGCTAATGAATGGGGATCGTTAATGCTCATTGCTCTAACTCCTCTTGCCCTCCCTTGCTCTGGAAGAATGACTTCCTCTGTGTTGCAATAGGAAGCCTTCAGGAAATTATTCGTGACTGCAAAGCTTGTGCTTACACTACCAAAGTGTTCTCATAGCCATGCAAATGAAAATACAGTTATTTTTTTCAGAGGGATTAATTTCCTCAGGCCTGATGGTGGTTTATGGAACATCACTCCGAAAAAACCCGCCCAGGATGTTTGCTGCAGTTGACATCACAGTCCTCACTCTACCGAATCAACAATGTCTTGCCTTCCCTTAATGAAGTTGTCCTCCTCCAACATTGCCTCCCCTCTGCACTCTTGCTCCTGGAGGGCTTTGGTCCTTTTTTCCCCACTCAAAAAACCAAACGGCGGCAGGATTTTGAGTAGTGTTTGGGTGAGTCTTGGTGTTACATTGGCTCTCGTTTGCACTTCAGTTTGCACGGGTTTAGACCTAGATACTTCTGTGGCCTGTCACATATTACAGGAGCACAACAGCTTCGATTCACAGGTTCATAGAATGGTTTAGGTTGGAAGGGAGCTTCAAGATTATCTAGCTGCACCTCCCTGCCATGGGCAGGGACAGCTCCCACTAGCTCAGGTTGCTCAAAGCCTCATCCAAACTGGCCTTGAACACCTCCAGGGAGAGGGCATCCACAGGCTCCCTGGGCAACCTGTTCCTGTGTCTCCCCACCCTCACTGGAAAGAATTTCTTTCTAATCTCCAGTCTGAATCTCCTTAAGTTTTAATCTCTTGCCTCTCATCCTATGCCTACAAACCCTTGTAAAAAGTCTCTTCCTGACTTGTAGGTTCCACAGCCTCTCTGGGCATCCCATTCAAGTGGATTTTGTTGGATTTATGCTGAAGTGTGAAATTTTAGAATGGTTTGGTGTCACCAAATGTCTAAATGAAGGTTGTAAGACAAAACTGAACAAGTGGCAGTTTAGTGCCGGTGTCCTGAAGGATCAGAGCAGAGATGCTGCAGTTAGTAAGCCACAGAACACCACCAGGTAGCTGACCTCATCTTTCTCACTTGAGACATTTCCTCTCATCCTGTATTATGCTCTTATATCAGTGAGCCAGGTTGCTTGTTTTGCATGTGAGAAATGTGTAATACTTCTAACTGCTCTGTTTCCTCTTTGGTAATTCTTGTTAGAACTTCTGGAGACAAAGAGCTGAATTTTCTGTTATAAAGTGGGAGCTTCTGTGCATTCAGAAAGGACAAGCTAAGCTCAGGAAATTAAGGCAGCAAGGAAGCTGGGTTTGAGCAAGGTAATACCCTGTTGATGCACAGTATTCTGCAAGTACCTCTCCCATCATGTGAGGATTTTTCAAAGGGTTGCTCCCATCCCAACAATGTGCAAATCTTCAAAGGCCCTTCCTCATCAATATGCAAATCTTCAAAAGGGGAATTACAAAATAACAAGAAAACTCTCAAAGGGAAAGCAGTTACCCAAAGATGTAAAAATCTTTGTCAGGGACAGCTCCTCTGTGATTTCAAAGTTCTTCAAAGTGGAAATCACCTCAAGCAATGCAAATTCAGTGCATGGGAAATCACTGGGTGAGAACACTGCCATGTGTAATCTTTAAAGTGGCAGCCAGTGTTCACTTGAAAATGCTTTCAAAATGGTATTTTAAAGAGTTGGTACTGTATGCACAAGCCCATTGCTGTGGGATACCTTGAGGGTGGCACAGCTTTCCTGCTTGCCAGAGATCTTTTGGTTATGTCTACAGCAGGAGAAGGTTGTGGTACCAAACAGTACTTTGAGATGTTTTATGTTAAGCTCTTAACGTGGGGTCATGAACTGCTGCATGCAGCTCATTTAGTAACTGATTAGCCAATTCTTTTATATTTGCAGCAGATACATTATTTAGCTTTGTTTTAGAAGCAACAGCTCCAACTTTGCAGGATCAAGCCCAGTGACAGAACAAGGTAAAATGGGGACAAGCTGGAACACAGGAGATTCCATCTCAAGATGAGGAGATACTTCTTTATGGTGAGGGTGATGGAGCCCTGGAACAGGCTCCCCAGAGAGGTTGTGGAGTCTCCTTCTGTGGAGCCTCTCAAGACCCATCTGGATGCATTCCTGCCTGAGCTGCCTTAGGTGATCCTGCTGTGACTGGAGGGTTGGATTTGATGATCTCTTGAGGTCACTTCCAACCTCTAATGTTCTGTGATTCTGTGATAAGATGCCTGTCTAAAGGTGATGCTCAGAGGGTCAAGGAATCATCACTTGCTGGCAGACATTTTCTTATGTGTATTTTTGCACATAGCAGCTTTTTAGTTTCCTAGAGATAAGGATTTGTTCCTAAGAGCAACAGTCAGAATTTATTCTGTAATTTTTGTGCTTGCTAAACTGCAGTAATATTTTTTTTCTCTGGAAAAACACACTGATCCTTTCTGCTACCAGTTGCTCAGTACTTGACCTGCTTTGAAGATTGTAGTTTCATGTAGTACTGGAACTCAGAGGGTCCTAAAGGGACAATCCTTTGTTGTAGGAACAATGTATTGTTATAAGAGCCTTTGTACAGGTGGCTCCAGGGTGCAATCCTGACTTGGTGCACTAAGTGCATGTAGTTCTGTCACTGACATCAGTAAAACACTTCCTATTGTTTGGGGGCATGTTGGTGTGCTTTGTAAAGTGCTTAATGTGGTGTGCCCTATGAAGAAGAGGACGTATTTAATAGCTGTCAAGTCCTGAATTATTCTGGAAACATCTGGAAGGGCTTCTATTGATAAGACAAGAGGGAATGGATTGAAGCTGGGAGGGGGGAAGATTTTAGACTGGAGGTTAGGAAGAAATTCTTTCCAGTGGGGGTGGTGAGACACTGAAACAGGTTGCCCAGGAAGGTTGTGGATGCCTCCTCCTGGATGTGTTCAAGACCAGGCTGGATGAGGCCTTGAGCAACCTGGGCTAGTGGAAAATGTGCTGCCCAGGAAGGTGGTGGAGTTACCATCATTGGAGGTCTTCAGGAGGAGACTTGATAGGGTACTCGTTTGCATGGTTTAGTTGAACAGGTGGGTTGGATGATAGGTTGGACGCAATGATCTTGAAGGTCTCTTCCAACCTGGTCTGGTCTGTTTCTGTCCAGTCCCTGCCCATGGCAGGGGGTTGAAACTACATGATCCTTGTGGTCCCTTCAACCCTGACTGATTCTATGATCTTTAAGATTATTTCTAACCCAAACCATTTTAGGATTGTATGATTATTTGCCGTGCCTCTGCTGCAAGTCCAGTACCTTTTTTGAACCGAGGTGACGCTAATCCTTGTGGGCATGAAACCAGTTTTAATAGTTGGTGTAAACAGTCTAGTTGAGCAAGTTTTGCTTGGAGAGAAAGTTGTGTTTCAATGGCTTCTTTGCTCACTTGTTGAACTTGGTTAATCATATTCCCCAAGAGCGGCACAAGCCTCTCAACAGCGCAACATCTACCCCTTTATTTCAGTTTGACTTTTAAATATCACCCGGATGATTTGTGTTTGCTGTTAAGGCTGTGCTGAGAGAATATAAAGGAAGTCATTATTCTAGTTCTATTTAAGCTTGAGATTTATTCCATTTCCATAAACCTAAGACGACAGCCTCCTTTCAAGATAATTCACATACTGTGCCTTTTTGCAAGCTTCCTGCGTAGGATATCTGAAACGGAAACGGTTATGAAAAGAAAGCAAGCAAATCTTTCCTTCATTCAGTAAGGAGATTTATTTTTTTTAACCCAAAATAACTGGGGGTTGGTGGACTGGATGATCTTTTGAGATCCCTGGCAGCCCCTGAAATTCTGTGATTCTGTGAAATTCTGCGGTAACTGGAAGGTGATGCCCCTCTCAAACGGTTGTCCAACAGCCTGAGATTTAACACATCCAAGTGCTGGCTGCTGCACTTTGGCCACAACAACCCCATGCGGTGCTACAGGCTGGGGTCAGAGTAGCTGGTGAGCGGCCCGGCAGAAAGGGACCTGGGGGTACTGGTTGATAGTAGGCTGAACATGAGCCAGCAGTGTGCCCAGGTGGCCAGGAAGGCCAATGGCATCCTGGCCTGTATCAAGAATAGTGTGGCCAGCAGGAGCAGGGAAGTCATTGTGCCCCTGTACTCATTGTGCCTGGTTAGGCCACACCTTGAGTCCTGTGTCCAGTTCTGGGCCCCTCAATTTAAGAAGGGTATTGAGACTCTTGAACATGTCCAGAGAAAGGGCAACGAGGCCAGGGAGAGGTCTCAAGCAGAAACCCTGTGAGGAGAGGCTGAGGGAGCTGGGGTTGTTTAGCCTGGAGAAGAGGAGGCTCAGGGCAGACCTTCTTGCTCTCTACAACTACCTGAAAGGAGGTTGTAGCCAGGAAGGGGTTGGTCTCTTCTCTCAGGCAACCAGCACCAGAACAAGAGGACACAGTCTCAAGCTGTGCTGGGGAGGTTTAAGCTGGATGTTAGGAAGAAGTTCTTCCCTGAAAGAGTGATTTGCCATTGGAATGTGCTGCCCAGGGAGGTGGTGGAGTCACCATTGGAAGTGTTTAGGAAGAGACTGGATGAGGCACTTAGTGCCATGGTTTAGTTGATTAGATGGTGTTGGGTGTTAGGTTGGACTTGATGATCTTGAAGGCCTTTTTCTAACCTGGTTTGGTCTATTCTATTCTATTCTATTCTATTCTATTCTATTCTATTCTATTCTATTCTATTCTATTCTATTCGGAATGTGGTTGCCCTAAACCAGATACTAAATATTTACAAGCAAGTAATTAATAGTGGGGTGTAATAAAGAGTGTTTTTTGATGGTGTTTTTTTTTTAAGCTAGGAGTTCCTTTATGTCACAGCATTGATATGTTGAGTACCCATCCTGTTCAAGCATGATTTTATGAGTTTAGAAAGCAGTTTGTGGGTTCTATGTATGCAAGATGACCCAGGGGTTAACAACTATTAAAGTTTCCTACTAACACCAGGAGCAGGGTTGTGCTGAAGGAAGCTGTCATTCTGCACAGGAAATGTAGCTTGTCATAGTGCTGCAGCTTTTCATGGGAGAGAAATAGAGGCATCAGACTTCTGGTGTGGTCCTTTTACCCCCACATAACACATTTCTTCTTTTAGCATAAGCACTGTTGGTGTGCTTATTCCATAAAACCATCATCCACACAAGCATTGTCTTCTGAAGTGGGGTCAAAAATGTGGTGGTTCAGCCTGGAGAGGGAAGGATCCAGAGCAGCCTAATAGCAGCCTGTCAGTACCTGAATGAGCTACAGGAAGGCTGCAGAGGGACTGTTTGCAAAGGTCTGCAGTGATAGGATGAAGATCAATGGCTTAAAATGAGACAAAAGCAGATTTAGATTGGGTGTTAGGAGCAAGTTCTGTGCCATGAGGGTGGTGGAACACTGCAACAGGTTGCCTGGGGTGGTGGTTGAAGCCCCATCCCTGGAGATATTTGAGGTAATGCTGGACAAGGCTCTGAGCAACCTGAGCATGGGGGATTGGATGACCTTTGAAGGTCTTTTATAACTCAAACCATTCTATGATTCTATTTAGGGGAGAGAAATTTGTGAATCCTAGCACAATCTCCCCCACTGCCCAGTGCTGGCTCGGGATATCAGGTTGTGATATGTCACATTTGTTATTTGATGTACAACAGAATCATGAAATCACTTTGGATAGAGAAGATCTCCAAGATCAAGTCCAGCCATCAGCCTAAGACCACTATGGCCATTCAAACATCCTGAACTGCCATGGCCACACATTTCTTGAACACCTCCAGGGATGGTGACTTTACTACCTCCCTGGGCAGCCTGTTCCATTGCCTGACCACTCTTGCAGCAAAGAAATTGTTCATAATCTCCAACCTAAATCTCCCCTGGCACAGTTTAAGGCCACTTCCTTTTATTCTATCACCTGATAATAATAAGAGACCAACCCCCACCTCACTGCAACCTCCTTTCAGGGAGCTGTTGAAAGCAATGACACTTTCCTTCAGCCTCCTCTTCTCCAGGTCACAGTGGTCTATGAATAATCCTTCAGGGGTGTGTGTGAAGTTTTGTAGAGCAGACTCTTTAGGTGAGCCAGTGAGAGCAGGGATAGCCACCTACCACCACCTTCCTACCATCCAGTTATGGCTATCCTGGTTCTCTTCGCAATGGATGCGGAAGAAAGGAAATTTAACACATACTGTGATCAACCAAACAATGTTTGCTTAAAGATGAAGTGTTTCTGTCTGTGCAAAACCTTTATTAATCATCTCTCTTGCTGAAGTTGGAGAACGTTGTGAGTATAGGGTTGAAAATGTAGTGACAGCAGTTATTGACTTCTTGTGTTAATGATATGACAGCCTGTTATAAATTACCAGAGGTTAATGGGATAAATAGTTGGTATCAAAGCACAAACTGATGATGTATTATTTTCTTTATTTCCCTTCATAAATATGTATTTGAAACTGTTAGGTGGAACTTTGGAATACATGCATCAAAGACTGCAGCAAGCAGGACAAGAGAGGTTCTCCTCCCCCTCTACTCTGTCCTAGTGAGGCCAAAGCTGGAGAACTGCATCCTCACTTCAAGAAGGGCAGGGTCTTGCTGGAGAGGGTACAGCAAAGGGCAGCAAAGATAATTATCAGCCTGGAACATCTCTCTGATGAGGAAAGACTGAGAGAATTTAGGCTTTTTAGTCTGGAAAACATAAGATTGAGGGGGGATCTCATCTATGCTGATCAATACTTCAAGGATGGGTGTCAGGAGGACAACACCAGTCTTTTCATTGCCCAGTGACAGGACAAGGGGTTAACAGACACAAACTTGAACATCAGTATTTCCATCTAAATGTGAGGAGGAACTTCTGCAATTTAAGGGTGATGGAGCACTGGAAAAGGCTGTTCAGAGAGGTGGTGGACTCACCATCCCTGGAGGTATTTGAAAGACTTATAAGAAGTGGTACTGAGGGACATGGATTAGCAGTGACTCTGAAAAGTTAGGTTGATTGGACCTGGTGATCTGAAACAGCTCCTCCAACCAAAACAATTCTATGTTTCTTTAAATAGGTGTAATCTCAAGCACGCTCCTAGCTGGTAGAACAGGAGCAGGTTTAATGAGGCTTAGGTGTGGATTTTGGGGACATAGGCATAGGATATCAATTGCTGTGATCCCTGTCAATCTGGAGCAAACACAACTTGATAATAGCAATTCTAAAGTGTGGCTTTAAACTTAATTTCACCTAAGTTTTGCTGTTTGCAGCTTTTTAGTTTTGTTCATCTACCTTAAATCTAGGGATGTAGTTACTTACATCCTACTGGGTTTTAGAGCTGCTAGCAGCAGTCTTGGTTAGTGCAGTTGTCCAGATCAGTGCTAATAACCAAAACCTCATCACAGGAAACTTCAATTCACAGATTACCAGCACAAAAATGCTCTTTGCAACAATCACTGCAGTTTACACTTGGATAAAGGTACAAAGGGCATGAAATGTGAACAGTTTCTTGATGAGAGTTGAAGAGTTTCCCTAAAGGAGTCGTTTTGGTTTCTTTATCTGTATCTTTTCAGATGTTCAGATTTTGGGGAGTTTCTTTTCTGTGTTTGGTTTTTAATAGTCAGGTTTGGGTTGGTTTGTGGTTTTTTTCTAGGCTTGGTTTTGGTTTGTTTGCATTGGGTTTAGTTTGTTTGCTTTGGGGGTTTTGTGTGCTTGGGGTTTTTCTTGTGTGGTTGTTTTGTTTGTTGGGATTTTTTTCTTGTTTGTTTCTGTTTGGGTTTTTCTTTAAGTTTTGGGTTGTTTTTCTTCACTCTGGCAAAAGTGGTCCTTTACCACTGGAAGGCTGGTAGTTTACATCTGTCCACAATCACCAGATCTGTTTTCAGGATGGTTTCTTTTAAGCTCTTCGTTGTTTCAAAGGATCACATCTGCCCAAAACATCTTCTGCTACATATGTTAGCCAGGAAGTTTATGTTATCTTAAGACAGGACCACAACAATCTGCACATTTGTGGCAAGGAGGATAAAACTGTTTGAATTCAGAAGGTTGCCTGTGGGGTATCTTTTAACTGTGCAGCTCTAACAGATACTCCATTTGACAAACACATACCCTCTAAACTTCTAACAGCCCTGTTGCTGATAAGTAGTTTTAGCTGCCTGCTTAGCCTTTAATGATGATTGCTGTCACCCTATATGAAAAAATGAATCTTTTCTGTTCATTAGTTTCAAAAAATGCATCCATTGGGCGGGGGGGGGGGGGGATCAAATCAAGATTATCATTAACCAGTGCAGGATGGAGCAAAAATATCAGTGTGACAGTGCATAACCAAGTTGCTAGCTGAGTCATATTCCTCGTGATACAATTGCATGTCTTTATTTCAATACATTAAATATGGGCTAGTAGGAAGCAGGATGTCAGGTACTGAGGAACAATCAGAGCACAGCTTGTAAATCCTTTACAGAAACAAGACAAGCTTACAGCAGTGCTCAGTAGTTGAGAGCTTCCAGAGTCTGCAGAGCAAAAAGTTTCTGCGTAAGCAGAATCCGAGGAGTTATTTCCAGGAGAATGGGTAGAGAAGAATAAAATATGTCTTGGCAAGATGGATTGGTATTGACCATATTTGAAGCTGAAAGACTGCTGTCAAGAACCTCTCAAATTGTGTCTATAAACACAATTTGGAATTTTTACTGTAAATAAACAAACTTAAGCTCCCATAAAGCCCCCCCATATGTTTGTCAGGGAGTGTAGTGCCATGAGAAGTGTCAAATACTTGCCTGCAAATACTTTTCAACTTGAATCGGTGTTTCTAAGATAAATCTTCCTTCCCCTTCCCTCCTCTGTCACTTAAAATCTTTAATTGAAACTTTGTATTTTCATTTATTCTTAAATGACATACTTGCAGCTTAGGGATTTTTTTCTTTTCTCAGACAATGCCTTCTGCCACTTTGTCTTTACAAGGACAGCTGTAGAGATTTGTGGGATGGTAAAAGAAAAAATAAGAAACTGCCCAATATCAGACAGAAAGCCCTCCAGTGGTGTTGATAACTTGGCTTCAGTTGGATTTCATAAGGATCTTGCTAGCCCACTCCTTCAGGCTGTCTAGGCTTCCTGCCCCTGTGCACTGCACTGGTTAGGCCACACCTTGACTACTGTGTCCAGTTCTGGGTCCCTCAGTTTAGGAAGGATGTTGACTTGCTGGAGCGTGTCCAGAAAAGGGCAACAAAGTTGGTGAGGGGTTTGGAGCACAAGCCCTGTGAGGAGAGGCTGAGGGAGCTGGGGTTGCTTAGCCTGGAGAAGAGGAGACTCAGAGGAGACATTGCTCTCTACAACTACCTGAAGGGAGGTTGTAGACAGGCAGAGGTTGGTCTCTTCTCCCAGGCAACCAGCACCAGAACAAGAGGACACAGTCTCAGGCTGCACCAGCTGGATGTTAGGAAGAAATTCTACACAGAGAGAGTGATTGCCCATTGGAATGGGCTGCCTGGGGAGGTGGTGGAGTCACCATCATTGGAGGTGTTCAGGAGGAGACTTGATAGGGTGATTGGTGCCATGGTTTAGTTGATTAGGTGGTGTTGGATGATGGGTTGGACACAATGATCTTGAGGGTCTCTTCCAACCTGATTTATTTCTATTCTATTCCTTGGATGGTGGTTCTGCCTTCTGGAGTATCAGCCTCTCCACTCATTTTGGTGTCACCTGCAAACTTCATCAGGGTGCTGTTGATCCCAACACCCAGAGCACAGGTTTCAGGACACAGTGTGCTGCTGCAATGCTCCCTGCACTCAGCTCTCTCGGAGCAGCATGGCAATGTGTCGTCGTGTTCCAGCCAGACCGAGTCATTTGCAGTGTGTGGGGTATGGTCTTCCACAGTAGTTGCAGGCAAGTATTCATAAATTGGGCTTTCTTCTTCTGTCAGCATTTGAAATGCAACACAATATCAGCTAGATATACAGCACTGAGGAGCCTGGTTGTTCCTTATATCACTTTTTTCCCTTTTAAATGTGTTTTGTTTAGGGCTTCAGCGTTTTGTCAATGTGCAGTAAGAAAAGCAGGCAGGATTAGCTCTGGCTGGTAGGAGTAGAGGTGCCAGACATTCAGTGTTCCTTCTGCCTTTCTGATGCACTGAAGCCAGAATACTGTCCTTGGTCACTTGTATGTTGTGTGTGGGGGCTGTTTTAGTCACAGGGATGGATCCTGTCCAAACATTCAGCTTGCTGAACCATCAGCCTGTGCAAATGCTGAGTGTTTTATGTCGGTGAATCATGCATCTGAAAGGGAGGGTGTGTTCTTAAGACCTCCATCCTGGAAGAACTCTTAAGAAGCTACAGCAGCCAGCTATCAAGTTCCTGAGGTTGATCTCTCTTCAGGGAGATGAGTTCCTTCATTAAATGTACTAAGAATGCTTATTCTGGAATCTGAATGTACCCACAGGCTTTATCCCCTCCCTCTATTCATCTGCTTAAAGAAAAGGGTGCAGGGAAAATGGAAGTTGCCTTTATTCTTCTTCTCCCCCTCCCCAATTTCTCACCTCATAGCACATCACGATGCAGCTGGTGCCACTCTATTTCAAGATATTTCTGTATCCAAGAGAAATTTGTGAGATGCCCCAGACTGATCTGTATCACTCCTTTTTGATTCCTATTAAGAGGAATTTCTGTGTACTCCTTTACAATTCAGCATCCCATGCAACAAAGCACAATTCTGCAGCCCAGTCGAAGCAGTGCATTCATCTGTTCAACAAATGGTAATATGAGGTGGTTTTCTTTCTCCCCTCTCTCCTCTCTCCCTCTCTCTTTCTCTCCCCTCTCTCCTCTTTCTCTCCCCTCTCCTCTTTCTCTCTCTCTCTCTTTCTCTCCCCTCTCTCCTCTTTCTCTCCCCTCTCTCCTCTTTCTCTCCCCTCTCTCTCCTCTTTCTCTCCCCTCTCTCCTCTTTCTCTCCCCTCTTCCTCTTTCTCTCCCCTCTCTCCTCTCCCTCTCTCCCCTCTCTCCTCTTTCTCTCCCCTCTCTCCTCTTTCTCTCCCCTCTCCTCTTTCTCTCCCCTCTCTCCTCTTTCTCTCCCCTCTCTCCTCTTTCTCTCCCCTCTCTCTTTCTCTCCCCTCTCTCCTTTTCTCTCCCCTCTCTCTTTCTCTCCCCTCTCTCTCTCTTTCTCTCCCCTCCCTTTCTCTCTCCTCTTTCTCTCCCCTCTCTTTCTCTCTTTCTTTCTCTCCCTCTCTCCTCTCCCCTCTTCTCTTTCTCTCCCTCTCTCCTCTTTCTCTCCCCTCTCTCCTCTTTCTCTCCCCTCTCTCCTCTCTCCCCTCTCTCTCTTTCTCTCCCCTCTCTCTCTTTCTCTCCCCTCTCTCCTCTTTCTCTCCCCTCTCTCCTCTTTCTCTCCTCTCTCCTCTTTCTCTCCCTTCTCTCTCTCTCCCCTCTCTCCTCTTTCTCTTTCTCTCCCCTCTCTCCTTTCTCTCTCCTCTTTCTCTCCCTTTCTCTCTCTCTCTTTCTCTCCCCTCTCTCCTCTTTCTCTCCCCTCTCTCCTCTTTCTCTCCCCTCTTTTCCCTCCTTCCTTTCCCCCCCCTCCCCAGGCTCTTTGTGCAAAATTTTCTTCCTATTCTAATCTTTCAAATCTTGACCTTATTAATATGCTCCATTCCTCTTCCTAACTTGGGAAATTCTTCTTGCCTTTGGATTGCCTTAGGCCAGGAGAATGGAACAAAAGGGCCAGCACACACCATCAGCCCTGAAAATATTAATTGATATTTTACCCCTTCTGAGTAGCTAAATCCCAGAAGACTACATCACAATTCATTAGGTTATTTTCCCATTTTTCAAGATTGCACAAATCTGTGTCTAATGAGGAAAACAGACACTTTTTATGTGGAGACACATCTCTTACATCAGCCTGTCTGGCTGGGTTTGGATGATACAATGATGCTAGAAGCAGTAGTGGACATTCTTCCATTGAACTGCTTTCTCCAGTGTATATTTTTGCTGTAGTAACTATCACATGAACATAATTGACTGAAAACTGCACATCTGATACTGCAGCTGCTTATTTAGGTTTCTAATCCTGAAAGCAGGCCTGGATGAGAAATAAACCATAGTATCGGTCAGGGTTGGAAGGGACCACAAGGATCATCTAGTTCCAACCCTCCTGCCATGGGCAGGGACACCCCACATCAGATCAGGCTGGACAGGGCCTCATCCAGCCTGGTCTTAAACACCTCCAGGGACAGAGTCTCAACCACCTCCCTGGACAACCCATTCCAGGGCTTCACCACTCTCATGGGGAAGAACTTCCTCCTCACATCCAGCCTGAATCTCCCCACCTCCAGCTTCATTCCATTCCCCCTAGTCCTATCACTACCTGATAGCCTGAGAAGTCCCTCCCCAGCGTTCTTGTAGGCCCCCTTCAGATACTGGAAGGCCACAATTAGGTCACCTCAAAGCCTTCTCTTCTCCAGACTGAATAGCCCCAACTCCTTCAGTCTGTCCTCATAGGAGAGGTGCTCCAGCCCTCTGATCATCCTCGTGGCCCTTCTCTGGACACCTTCCAGCACATCCATGTCCCTCTTGTAATGGGGGCTCCAGAACTGGACGCAGTACTCCAGGTGGGGTCTCACCAGGCCTGAGTAGAGGGGGAGAATCACCTCCCTTGACCTGCTGGCCACACTTCTCTTGGTGCAGCCCAGGATCTGATTGGCTTTCTGGGCTGCAAGTGCACATTGAGAGCTCATGTTGAGCTTCTCGTCCACCAGCACCCCCAAGTCTCTCTCCTCAGGGCTGCTCTCCAGCCAGTCACTGCCCAGGCTGGATTTGTGCCTGGGATTGCCTCGACCCAGATGCAGGACCCTGCACTTGGTCTTGTTGAACCTTGTGAGGTCTCTTATGTTGCTGTCTGATATAGAATGGAAGCTTAATCAAATCTTTTAAGAAGAAATGTGCTAAGTTTCTGTCAGGGAGAATTAAAGAAATGCCTCTTGTTTAAAAGCAGAGAATCCTGGCCTTTATCAGCAGTAGTGTGGCCAGCAGGGATAGGGAAGGGATCATGCCCCTGTGCTTGGCATTGGTGGTGCTGCACCTCAAATCCTGGATTCAGTTTTGGGCCCCTCACAAAAAGAAGGACATGGAGGTGCTGGAGTGTGTCCAGAAAAGGACAACAAAGCTGGTGAAGGGTCTGGAGAACAGGGCTGATGAGAAGCAGCTATGGGAACTGGGGTTGTTTAGTGTTGAGAAGAGGAGGCTGAGAGGAAACCTTATTAATCTCTACAACTCCCTGAAAGGAAGTTGCAGGGAGGTGGGGATTGGTCTCTTTTCCCTAGTATCAGGTGATCGGAGGAGAGGAAATGGCCTGAAATTGTGCCAGGGGAGGGTTAGGTTGGAGATTAAGAAAGATTTCTTTGCTGCAAGAGTGGTCAGGGGTTGGAACAGGCTGCCTAGGGAGGCGGTGGAGTCGTCACGCCTGGAATTGATCAAGAAACATGTGGCCATAGCACTTGAGGAAATGGTTTAATGACCATGGTGGTCTTAGGTTGATGGTTGAACTTGATGATTTTAGAGATCTCTTCTAACCAAAACAGTTATATGATCACTTTTTTTCCTGGAAAAGTTCTCTGAAAGAGAGAGACTATAACTACGCCTCAATTTCTTTACCTAATGTAAGCTTAGCAAACGCTTTTAGGTTCACTGAAAAAATAAAAACAGACCCAAACTGGAAACCACAACAGCACAGAGGCAGATAGAAAACCAGCCAAGCTTTGGTGAGTGTCTGCTCTGAGAGCTGTGTGTAGTCTCCAGCCCTGAGCAGCATTTTGATCATTTGAGCATTTTTAAAAGTGCTTCTTTAGTTTTGTGACTCCACCACATTTGCAGTATTAACTGCCACTGCCTTCAACGCCCTGCTGCACAGCCTTGCAGAAATAAAAAGTGTGGCTTAATAATGTTCATGGACTTCAGGTTTGGAATTAGCATAATGGAAAGAGATCCTGAAAGCAAAATCATATTTCTGTAAGTGACCTATTACCAATCCGATTACATTTTACAGAGCAATTTAAATGAATTCTCTTAGAAGTCTGGGTTGGTAAAGGGGAAAAAAATGGCTTATTGTTCCCTCTGCATAATTGGAAAGGCAGCAAAGCCACAACGGGCTGGAGTTTGAGCAAACAAGGCATGGAGCTGCCTGAAGGAGGCTGTGGTTCCACAAAGGTTAGAAAGGTGGAATACATGTGGGCAGAAACGATGAGCAGCACAGAAAGGCTCTCTAAGGCGTTGTGACTTTGTGATAACAAGACTGGCTGCAAATCAGCTGATGGTAAATGTCAGTGGTTCATGCTGGAGGGAGCTCATATGAGCTGAGACAGGGTTGAGGCCTCTGTCTGGCATGGCACTTTCATCTTCCAGGTGACTGTTAGGTTTCAGTGGGGTTGTTTACTAAGTAGAATTGCTTTTTCTATTCAAATATTTCCCTTGTTATAACAACTTTTGTCTGAGTGTTGTGAGAGAGTTCAATCAATAAGGAGTTCAGTGAAGGTGCTGGAGCACCTCCCCTGTGGGGATAGGCTGGGAGAGTCGGGGTTGTTCAGCCTGGAGAAGAGAAGGCTTCAGGGAGACCTTAGAGCAGCGTTCTAGTACCTGAAGGGGACTACGGCAGCAGGGACTTCTTACAAGAGCTTGTGGTGATAGAATGAGAGGCAATGGATTGGAACTGAAAGAGGGGAGATTTAGACTGGAGATTAGGAAGAAATGCTGTCCTGTGAGGGTGGTTGCCCAGGAAGGCTGTGGATGCCCCCTCCTTGGAGGTGTTCAAGGCCAGGCTGGACATAGCCTTGAGCAACCTGGGCTAGTGTGAGGTGTCCCTGCCAATGGCAGGGTTGGAACTAGATGATTTTTAAGGTCCTTTCCAACCCAAACCATTCTGTGACTCTATGAAGGAATGGGTGCAGGCACACTTCTCATTCCGAGGTGGCTGTAAACCATGTCTCCCAGGATGGAAATGACTTGTTCTCTGGCTGGTGGCAGGTAGCCACTGCTGTCTGTGGAGGCTGTCATAAGAATCTTGTGAATGCAGCAGCTTTACAGAAAAAATCACTATGGCTATTCTATTAAGGTTGGAGGTGCTGAGTTGGACCACTGTGTGGGTGTGAAATTAAACCAGAGCATGCTCATTTGGCATAGTTACAGTGCAAAAATTTGGGGTCTCATTTCATTAACCCCAGTGAATGCCATGTTTGATGTAAGGTAAGGGAAACAGTTTGTGACATCCATCTGTGGATAGGCATCCATCTGGACAGCCATCCATTCTGTGTCAATGTTACAGTAATTTATCCAGCTCATTGTTGGGTTTGTTTTTAGTATGTAACTGTTCCAAAATGATGCAGTTTTGAGTTGAACAGCATTTGTAAACTGTAAATATATCCTGTCTCCTAAATAGCATTTGTTATGTTACAGCAATGGAACTGAAGGATCAGCTGTAAAACTCAGTGAGGTCAGCAGATACCTTTCTATTGACTTCACAGGACATTCAGAGTAGCAATCAATTGATTGTATGTGTTCTTAGTCTATGAAGCCCTGTGAAAGGAAATTGGTAGTTGAGCCTGCCATCTGGGCAGACATCAGCCTGAGGAAAGCCAAAGGAAAACCTCTGTCTTGCAGCCTTAGCATTATCTGTTGGAAAGAAATTCCTGGGAACAGTTCACTTGCTGGCACATTTCAGCTCCTTGTCATGCTGAAGGCCAATTGTTCAAAACTTTCTCCTTGTCCTCAGGAAAAGATCATCTCTAATTAAAGAATGAGAGACCTGGGGCTGTTTAGTCTTGAGTAGAGAAGGCTGAGAGGGGATCTTAGCAATGTCTATAAATAAATGAGGGGTGGGTGTCAAGATGAAGGTGCCAGGCTCTTTTCAGTAGTGCCACGTGATAGGACAAGGAACAATGGGTACAAGCTAGGACACAGGAGGTTCCACCTCAACATGAAGATGTCCATGCCTGTGTTCTGCAGTAATGATCACCTTGGAAGGAACCCCCAAAGGTCATCTTGTCCAACTCTCTTGCAGTGAGTTTGACCTCAACCTCATCTCTGGGCCCCCTGTCCCGGTATTTCACCGTTCTAATTGTGAAGGACTTCCTCCTAATGTCCAACTTAAATCTCCCCTGATCCAGTTTCAAGCCATTACTCATCCTCCTATCACTACAAGCTCTGCTAAAGAGTCCCTCTCCAGCTTTTTTGTAGGTCCCCTTTGGATACTGCAATGCAGCTCTGATGATAACTTGTGCTGAACAATTTAAACAGTACCCCAAAATTGACCTTGACTTTTGCTAGAAATGTGAGTTTCTTCTTCCCCTGGGTGCATTCAGAGGTGCACACATTTGTCAGTTGGTTGTGTTGTGTGGGTTTTTTCCCTACAGAATTTCCCTTATTTAACTGGATAGTGGGGGGTGGAAAAAAAAGAAAACCAAAAAACCACAACCCTTTTTTGAAATTTTGGTATTTGAGCTTAAAATGTTGCAGGGTACAACTGAAGACCCTGGAAAGCAGAAGAGCTCAGCAGTGCCTTGCATTAGACACTGGTAGAGGCACAGGTATTTTGGCAAGATGAACTAGAGCATGCTTGGGGAGCAGATGGCAGGGAGACTATGGTTCACATCAGCTCAGCAGTTTCCTCTCTGGAATCTAACATCCATCCTCAGTGTTCTCACCACTGCTGGGGTGCAGTGAGTATGTGCAACCAGTCTGCTGGCAGCTTAGCTGCTCCTGGAAAACTTCTATAACCTGAGAATTTGATTCTGGCCAAATCCCAGGCTGCAAAAGGGAACTTTTCCCAACAATAAAAAGAAGACTTCTAGGTGTTCAGGGCAGTTGATTTGACCCATTAAATAATTCTCAAGAAGCAAAAGCAATGCATAATGGCCCAAGATAGTTTTGTACCTCAGGACAACAGCAGTGCTGGCTGGTAAACCTTGCTAAGAGTATTACAGTGCTGTTCTGGAGAGCGCAGCAGAAGAAACACAAGCTTAAAATCTTGGTCTAATCTGATCAAAAAGATCTATGCCACTTAGCCTGACAGCTCTGGTGGAGAGGATGTGAGGGAGTACTGAGAAATGTTCAAAAGCAGTTGAATAGTGCAATTAAAGAATTAAAAAAACCCAACCAACAAACCCCGCTAGACTAATTCAGTTTTCCTTAGTTGCCATATCAAGAGCCTGAGAGCTTAACAACTGTAACTTGCTGTTTGTTGTCAACTGCATGCTGAAAATAACGTGTAAGTTATTACAGTATCAGGAGTGTGCCCAAATTCTCTGGCATATTGTGCCACACGAGGTCTCCCTGACACAAACACGTCTGAAAAGTGTAATTTATGAATATGGAAAGGGATGACACAGGGACAACTCAATCATGCAAAAATTTCTTGTTCCTTCCCATCTGCTGAAGGGTCTAGAGAACATGTTTGATGAGGAGTGACTGAGGGAACTGGGTTTGTTCAGGCTGGAGAAAAGAGCCTGAGGGGAGACCTCGTCGCTCTCTACAACTCCCTAAAAGGAGGTTGGATTGAGGTGGGAGCTGGTCTCTTCCCCACAGTATCAGGTGACAGAATAAGAGGAAATGGCCTGAAATTGTGCTAGGGGGGTTTAGGTTGGAGGTGAGGAAAATTTTTTTTGCTGCAAGAATGGTCAGGGTCTGGAACAGGCTGCCCAGAGAGGTTGTAGAGTCACCATCCCTGCAGGCATTTAAGAAACCTGTGGCCATGGCATTTGGGGACATGGTTTAATGGCCCTGGTGATCTTAGGTTGATGGTTGGACTTGATCTTAGAAGTCTTTTCCAACCCAAACAATTATATGGTCTGTGTATAGTTGTAGTGGTTATGCTGGGAGCAGTCATCAAGTGCCATGTGCCTTTCTGAAAGCTGCTATGAGCTGCTAGAAGGTGAAGTTAATCACACGGAACACTTCACAGAGCAACTTGCACTTGTATAAAATACTTGGAAGGGATACTGAGGGTCTTCTAACCTTGAATTATAGTCACTTCAAAACCTGGTGTCTTAAGTGTACTCAGTCCTGCTGAAAAACACACACCTGGTTAGTGGCACTGAGGTCTTCATCCCCACAGTTACCCATAGCTTCCTTGCACCTAAGCACTGCTGCTTTCCCAGTCCCCTTTGTTGTGTCCCATTAGTAGCAGCACATTCTAGTTACGGCAAACTTTCTCCATCTCCTCCTGCACCTTCTTGCAGTTCAGCCAAGTGGTGTGGAGTAGTTTCACTGCTGATATTATTCTCTGTTAAGGCTTGTAAGAAACAGGGCTGCTGGCAAAAGAAAAAACAAAACAACACAACCCAAACTCAAAACACTTCCATTCTTCAGAAATAATCCTAAATAACTGCTGTTGAAATGCAAAGGAACACAAACCTGAATAGGCAGCTTTTATTTTAATGGGGTGGGAGGGATAAGGACCCAGAAAGAGCGCTCTCCTTTTATTCTTCCTCTGCTTCCTGTGTTTTGGTATCAAAATGCTCTACAGTCTGATCTTTAGGATCTGTGGATGGTTGTGGATAGGCTTCTGCTGACTTAGCTCTGGTAATTGTAACCTTTCATTAGCTGTAACTGCTGACTTAGGCAGATGGAATGCAAGAGGTTTTGTTCGAAAGGGTTGGTTAGAGCGCTGTGCCACATCAAATACGAAGCCCATTTTAGCTCTTGATGCTGCCCTAACAGATGACAATGAGTTAATCTCCCCCAAAATACTTTCCCATACATAGAAGACTAAACAAGAAGCAGGCTTTAAAGGCTTGGAGTATGGCTGCCGTTAACTCTAAACAGCTGTTGCGAGATAACAACATTGCCACTGGAAAAGGGAGCCCCTGGCCCCTACCTACAATGGAACCATTCTGAACGTGGTATTTGGAAGGAGTCAGTTCTGTCTGGCAATAATCAGAATTAAGTGGCGGGGGTTGAGGAGTGAGCTGTTGGCTCTTTCAGCTCAAGCTGACATTTATAGAGCAGCTCTATTTCTGCTACTGAAAGCCAAAACATACAAATCCATCTTATCCAGGCTAGTAAGAAACAGGGAGCAAATGATTATTTTTTTGCCTTTTCATTCTCTCTCCTTTCCTGCCTCTGCCCTGCATCAACATTTATTTTGAATAATGAGGGAAGAATGATATTAGCAAACCTCCATCTGTCTTGTCAGGCCTGGTAACATGACGTTTGAATTAAACCCAAACAATACCTGGTGCAGAAAAAGGCATCTTTGGAAATTCTTGTTTGCTAAAGCCATCTCATAAAACATTACAGATTTTCTTCTTTTACTGTTCCTAATGCATTGAAAAGTTAAAAGCCTCTTTTTGAAGAGGCATCCAAAAGCCAGTTGGTTCTGTTCCAAATCCAAAAGCAAGAAGGGCATGAAAAGAAGAGGTCTAATTTGAACACTTCTTGGCGGTTAGTGATTTGCTAAATAGTTTGAGTTTAATTGCTTTCGGAAGTGAAGGAAAAGGAGGAATCCTTTGTAATACGGTTTTCTTGGGGGGAAACCCACCACAAAACAAAATAAGAAAACACAACACAAAAGTGGGAAATCAGGCTGTTAATATTAGAAGTTACAATGTGACTCACACAGTGCATAATCTCCGTAATAGAACAAGCAGCAAAAACAAAGAAACAGATGTGCAAACTTCCTACTAGTTAAATTCCAGCTATTTAATCAACAGCAGGACCCATCCTTTGTTTCATATTTCCTAGCTCAGAAACATCTTGGTAGGAGGACATGAAAAGGTACTGCAAGAAAAGTGCTTTTACCATCTGCAGTCCAGGGAATACTTGAATAAAGCAGCCCTCACAAACTCGGCCACAAGGATATAAAGCAACTATAATTCAGACCCAGCAGCCTGGTTAAGAACTTTTATACAGCTGAAGCAGACAGAAACCTGTTTGTCTGATTTTATAATCACTTCCCCCAGATCCAAAGAGCTTTCTGAACTACAGGCAGTAAAGAAGAGTTATATTCCTCAGAGCAAACCCAACTTGTAGGTTATTAATGTAATCTGAGACAGGGATAATTGTTCTGTGACTTCTTTCAGAGTGGGGTAAGTCCTTCATATTCTGTGGTGGTAGATGATAACTGGCCTCTGCTGGCAGCTGGGGCTAGGAAAACAAAACTACATTTCAGTCATAAAGTCAGGAACTCTACAGGGGAGGTAAAAACAAAACAAAACAAAACAAAATAAACCCCAACCTATACTGTCACTACATACTGCTCTGGTTTCTGGTCTGCTCCAGTCCTCGGATCATCTTTGTGGCCTCCTCTGGACCCGCTCAAACAGTTTCATGTCTTTCTTGGGTTGGGGACCCCAGAACTGGACACAGTGCTCCAGAAGAGCAGAGGCAGGATCTCCTCACTGGTCCTGTTGGTCTCACTTCTTTTGTGAGAGCCCAGGAACATGGTTACCTTCTGGGCTGCAAGTGCAGGCTGCTAGCTCGTGGTGAATGTTTCATCACATCACATCCCCAAGTCCTTTTCATCAAGATCACAATTCATAATCAGTGTACATTAGCAAAGTAATAGTGAAGAGAAACAATAATATCAGAAGTGGCATCTATTTACTGCGCATATTTTATCACTTCCTTGTGGAATTATTATAGAGTTAAAGGAAATTTTGCACAATTTCTGCTGAAATTTGTACTTATTTCCCTTACAGTATCCAAATATGCCAGTAGAGTGTAACCTTAGTTGCACTGTTTTAAATGGTTAATCTGTGTTCTGGAGAGCCTAACCAGTCCCAGGGGGGTTCTGAGAAAAGAGCTTTGGAAAAACAGGCCTGATTTACACCGTGGTGCTAAAAGTGTGAACAGCTTTCTTGCTGATTTAAAACATGTCCCAAGTCACTGTTAGTGATCCATACAAGACTTCTGTGACCATTCATCATTTATTTGTCCCAAAACAAAGAGCCTCTTTCAGGAGGAATTGTTTCACATGCCCACATGCTGTATCACTCACTTTTACAATCAAGGGACTGTGTTCTGTTCACCTCAAGGAACAAGTCCTCCACATCCTTTGAAGCCTCTACATTTCAGGCTGATTCGGTGAGGAAACAAACCTGGATTACACTGATATGATCAAATAGAGATTGATGAAGTTACACTGATTTGCACAAGCAGAACACTGGAGTCGTGATGATTTGGGCAGTTTTCTATGTGTATACACATAGTAAACAGCTTATTGCATAATTTGTAAATACACAGAATAGCATCAAATGGGACAATTGCTACAGAGGCATTTGTCAAATAGAATCATAGAATCAAGAAGGTTGGAAAAGACCTCAAAGATCATCAAATCCAACCTGTCACCCAACACCTATGGCTTCAAGTGCCACATCCCATCCCCTCTTGAACACCTCCAGGGATGGTGACTCCACCACCTCCCTGGGCAGCACATTCCAATGGCTAACAACTCTCTCTGTGAAGAGCTTTCTCCTCACCTCCAGCCTAAACTTACCCTGGTGCAGCTTGAGACTGTGTCCTCTTGTTCTGGTGCTGGTTGCCTGGGAAAAGAGACCAACCCCCACCTGGCTACAACCTCCTTTCAGGTAGTTGTGGAGAGCAATGTGGTCTCCCCTGAGCTTCCTCTTCTCCAGGCTAAACAATCCCAGCTCCCTCAGCCTCTCCTCGTAGGGCTTGTGCTCAAGGCCTCTCCCCAGCCTCATTGCCCTTCTCTGGACACATTCCAGCAACTCAACACCTTTCCTAAACTGAGGGGCCCAGAACTGGACATGGGACTCAAGGTGTGGCCTAACCAGTGCTGCATACAGGGGCACAATGACTTCCCTGCTCCTGCTCGCCACGCTATTTCTGGTGCAGGCCAGGATGCCATTGGCCTTCCTGGCCACCTGGGCACAATGCTGGCTCATGTTCAGCCAACTGTCAATCAGTACCCCTAGGTCCCTTTCTGCCTGGCTGCTTTCCTGCACTGCATGGGGTTGCTGTGACCAAAGTGCAGCACCTGGCACTTGGGCTTGTTGAAAGCCATCCTGTTGAACTCCACCCATTCGTCCAGCCTGTCAAGGTCCAAAAATCCACCTGCGTTGGCCGGGAATCGAACCCGGGTCAACTGCTTGGAAGGCAGCTATGCTCACCACTATACCACCAACGCTCCAGTCATTAGTAGTGTAGTTATTGTTTAATCATGATAATTGCCATTGCATCATGCCAAATCCCTGCCAGTAGAAGTCGTTTGAAGTTCCTGAATTTCTCCTCAGTAGCTCAATAGAATTTTGCTAATTCCCTTCTAAAATAGTGCTGCCTGACTTGGACAGGTTCTGTTTGGCCTTCTCATAAATGGTTTCATCTTTAATGAAAGAGTCTGTTAATGGACTCGTTAGACAGAGGTCAGTGTTTTCTAGTCCAGGCTGTGCCACAGCAGTGTGCCCAGGTGGCCAAGAAGGCCAACAGCATCCTGGCCTGTATCAAGAACAGTGTGACCAGCAGGAGTAGGGAAGTGATTTTCCCCATATGCTTAGTGTTGGTGAGGCCACACCTTGACTATTGGGTTCAGTTTTGGAGCCCTCCCTACATGGCAGGCATTGAGGTGCTGGAGTGGGTCCAGTGAAGGGTAACAAAGTTGGTGAAGGGTCTGGAGAACAGGGCTGGTGAGGAGCAGCTGAGGGAGCTGGGGTTGTTTAGTGTGGAGAAGAGGAGATTCAGAGGAGACCTTGTCACTTGCTACCACTACCTGAAAAGAGGTAGTAGTGAGATGGGTGTTGATAAGACAAGAAGGAGTGGCCTCAAGTTGCCAGAAGAGGTTTAGGTTTGAAATTAGAAGAAACTTCTTCACTGAAAGGGTTCTCAAACACTGGAATAAGCTGCCCAGGGAGGTGGTTGAATCCCCATCCCTGGAGGATGTACAGATGTGGTGCTCAGGGACATGGTTTAGCATCAGACTTAGGAGTTAGAGAATGGTTGGACTCAATCTTAAAGTTTTTTTCCAACCAAAACAGTTCAGTGAATTTATTAGTTGTGCACAGGTCATAAGGAGTTGTGTTTGGTCATGGCTCTTATGACTGGAACTGCACTGGGTGGCTGTGGACTTTTTAAGACAGGCCAGCAAGGCATAGTGGTGGAGTTGCTCTTTATGTGAGAGAGCAACTGGAATGCATTGAACCCTGTCTGGGGGTGGGGGAAGAACATAGCAGTGCCTCATACACCAACATGGGATGGGGGGTGGAGGGGAGGGGAAACAAACCCAACCCACACAAAAATAGTTAGAGACTGAGAAATCTGAAGAAGTGGAGAAAGTTTTCGCTGCCAAATTCAACATTTGTGTTTCATAGCTGTGCAGCGCCGTTCTCAACTGTTCACTCAGTCTCGGGTTATTGGCAGCAAGTAATGGGCTTTGTGTCACCAGAAGCGATCCTGTGGCCTAAAAATAAAACTTCTGAAAGAATAGAAACGTTTCTGGAATTAATTGCCATTTTGTGTGCCTCTTTAGTAACTCTTCAATTACCTAAATAATTCAAACATTTCCTTTCCTGTGTTCTCAGCCTCGACAGTGTAACACTTCTCTATCAACTTTTGTTAATATAGTGGTGATTCTAGGTGTTTTTTTTAGCCTACCATCCTTTCTTCTGCCATTGCTTAAGCAATGCACATACTGAGTGTTTGAATCCTTAGTGAGGGAGCAAAGAAGCAGATTTGATAACTTTTGTCCTGTTCATGAACACAGACTGCTGCCAAAGGGAAAAAAAGACCATCTCCTTTTGAAGAGACGCACAGTGGGTTTTTTCCCCTCTGTGTTGGGAGGTGTGTGATCTTTGTAGGGCTTCTCAGGGCTCCTATGCACAGAAAATGCCTGGAATATCTTTTTCCTTTGGTCTTTTTTTCCTCCCCTTTCTCTTTTTTTTTTAAGCAAAGATCTCTTTTGTGCTTAAGTCTGCGTGTTCTTGAAAGCCCTCCACGCAGTTCACTGTCGTGCACTGTAAACTTCCAGGCATTTTGGGAGGAATGGCAAAAACCTGGGAAGTCCAAGTTAGGTTCACTTATTACCCTCGTTAGGTAAAGGCTGTTAGGTTCCTGCTGGAACTTCTGGGTCATATTATAGACTAAAGAGAAACAAAGAAAGCAATTAGAATTGCTCTGCTTCGTAGCTCCTGGAAGAGAAATCATTTGGAGGATTCATTAGCTGAATGAAAATAAAGACACTGTAAACAAGGGGAACCAACCCAAACCAACCCAAATCTCTCAGGTTTTGTTGTTCTTCATCTTAGAAGAACTTCAAACTTATTTTTGCCACCTCTGAGTACTGATCTCTTGTGTGATAACTGGGATGGAGATCTTGCAAGTAAACCATTAATATGCAGTTTGAAATACATTATTTGCTTTTCAAATGTTAGGGTAGATGATCTCTGAGGTCCCTTCCAACCTAGGTGTGGGCAATCCTGGGTTGGTTGGCCTGTTTTCTTGTAGGGGTGTGTATGTTTGTTTTCCTTGGGTTGATGTTCTTTTGCTTGTGTGTTTTGCATTTTAAAATCTTCCTCCCATTGCCATCCCTGGAGGCATTCAAGAAACGTGTGGACAAGGCACATTGGGATATGGTTTGATGGCTGTGGTGGTGCTGGGTTGAAGGCTGGATTCCATGTTCTTAGAGGGCTTTTCCAACCCAAACCATTCTATGATTTTTTAGAAGTCAGCTTGCTGAGTCATAGCTCAAGCCTGTCTGTCCCAAAGCCTGACTGTAGCATCTCTGTTCAGCTCCCTCCCAGACCTTGATGGCACCCCTCTGACAGCCCAAACAACCTTTCCTCCACACTAAGGAGCTCCTGCATTTACCTGTCTAGTCTGTGGGAGTCCAACATAGAATTGTCGAATCAAGAGGGCTGGAAAAGACCTCAGAGAGCATCAGGTCCAACCTATCAGCCAATACCTCATGACCAGCACCAGAACAAGAGGACACAGTCTCAAGCTGTGCCAGGGGAGGTTTAGGCTGAATGTTAGGAAGAAGTTCTTCATAGAAGGAGTTATTGGCCATTGGAATGGGCTGCCCGGGGTGGTGGTGGAGTCACCATCACTGGAAGTGTTTAGGAAGGGCCTGGATGAGGCCGTGGTTTAGTTGATTAGATGGTGTTGGGTGATAGGTTGGACTCAATGATCTCTGAGGTCTTTTCCAACCTGGTTAGTTCTATTCTGTTCTATTCTAAGTGCCACATCCAATCCTTTTTTGAACATCTCCGGGGATGGTGACTCCACCACCTCTCTGGGCAGCACATTCCAATGGCCAATTACTCTTGCTGCGAAGAACATTCTCCTCATCTCCAGCCTAAACCTCCCCTGGTGCAGCTTGAGACTGTGTCTTCTTGTTCTGGTGCTGATTGCCCGGGAGAAGAGACCAACCCCCAACTGGCTACAGCCTCCCTTCAGGTAGCTGTAGAGAGCAATAACGTCTCCCCTGAGCCTCCTCTTCTCCAGGCTAAACCACCCCAGCTTTAGTCCTCGTATATCTTCTTCTTTTCCAGACTTCTCATGCTAAATATTTTTGTCATTGATCAGTTTGTTAATAAATACTTGAGCTTAACAATGTATTTTGTCTTTCTGTACCTTTGTTTATCGATTGAGTGCAAATTTTCTGTGCTTTTTCTTAGGATTATTTCTGTCAGGAGCACGAAGCTGAAGTTGTATTACATGTTGTGGGGTTTTTAGCAGAAAGAACTCTTTGTGCCTTTCAGATTTCTTTCCTGCATGATTTTTTTGCCTCCTGTGGTGGGTGTGTTGCTTGCACATTGTTATGCAATTGGAGTGAGACAAATGTCAAATCTCTGGTGCATTAAAAAAAAACCCAAAAACTCTCCTAGTCTTTGGCCTCACAACTAAATCTCAGTATTCAAAGGCTGCTCAAGGTTTTCAACAATTGGCAATGCTTGCTTGAAGCCTTACACTGTAGTTAGATGAGGGCATTGAAAAATGTAAGGAGGTGGGTTTTTTTCCCCATGATATCTGACTTCCCACTACTGATAGTTCACAGAATCACAGAATGTTAGGGGTTGGAAAGGACCTCGGAAGATCATCCAGTTCAACTGCCCTGCTAGTGCAGGGTCACCTAGAGCAGGTCACACAGGAACACATCCAGGTGGGTTTTGGGTGTCTCCAGAGAAGGAGACTCCACAACCCCTCTGGGGCAACCTGCTCCAGGGCTCTGTCACCCTCACAGTTTTTCTTTCTGTTCCTGTGTCACCTCCTCTGTTCCAGCTTGTACTCATTGCCCCTTGTTCTATCATTGGATATGACTGAGCAGAGCCTGGCTCTGTTCTCCTAACACTGCCCTGCACTACTTTATCAACAACAATGAGGGGACCCCTCAGGCTCCTCCAGGCTAAAGAGCCCCAGGTCCCTCATCTTCTTAGCAGGGAGTTGTTCCACTGCCTTCAATATCTGTGGCTGCACTCGACTCTTTTGAGCAGTTCCCCAAGGTCCTTCTTGAACTGAAGGACACAGACCTGGACACAATATTCCAGATGCAGCCTCCCCAGGGCAGAGTAGAGGGGGAGGAGAACCTCTCTCGACCTACTCAGCACAGTCCTTCTAATTCACCCCGGGATGCCCTTGTCCTTCTTGGCCACAAGGGCACGTTGCTGGCTCATGGACATCCTTCTGTCTACCAGGACCCCCAGGTCCCTCTACTCTGATTCTTTTCTCAATAGATGAGATGTTGTTTGATTTCTAAACCACCACCTTTTCCAAACAGTAGGCTTTGGTTGGTTGGTGGGTTTTCTTCTTTCTTTGTTTTTTTCTTCTCTTTCTTACCAGAGAATTTATTTGGGAGCATTTTTCTAGGTTGTTTCTGGGGTGCCTAGTTAAAGATGATAAATGAAAATTTAGAACTAGAATATTTGGGGATTAAGAGATCTGGTTGCCCTGCTATTTTGCTCTCACATCACAGAAAGTTTTGCTGGCTTTATCAATTTCCATTTGACAAACCCAGAGATAACACTATCATGAGTTATGTCAACACTCCCTTTCAAGTCCCAAATTACCTGACAGAGAATGCATTGCATTTTCTCCTGTCTCTGCATCTCACCTGGCTAGAAAGCTTTGCTGCACAATGATGTTAGATTTTGGGATCCTTGGCTTTTTGTAGCTTGGAGATAAGACAAGATTATAACTGACCTTCATCTAATAGCTGTAGCTGTGTGGTCCAAAGAAAATGAGTCTGGGAGCCTTGAGATTGGGGCACTAGAAGAGAAGTGTCATGTAATGACTGTAACTGAAAATGTTGAGTGACTTGCTTAAGTGGAGAAAATTGAACAGCAGAGAGGGCAAGAAATGTCTATGAAATATTTTAGGTCATGGATCTTAATTTAGAAGCAAGTAAGGACAGGACACTGTAAAAGAATCCTTTCTGATTCTGTGGGCACTAGCAATATTGTTTCATATTGTTTGAGATCTGTGAGCTTTATCCCTTCTAAGAGCTGACCTCTTCTGCAGCTTGTGGCTGCTATGTGGCCCCACACCTTGCTATCTGCAGCCTTTCTACAAGTACCTTAAGGGAGGATGTAGCCAGGTGGGGGGTTGGTCTCTTCTCCCAGGCAACCAGCACCAGAACAAGAGGACACAGTCTCAAGCTGCACCAGGGGAGGTTTAGGCTGGATGTTAGGACCAAGTTCTTTACAGAAAGAGAGACTGGCCATTAGAATGTGCTGCCCAGGGAGGTGGTGGAGTCTCCATCATTAGAGGTGTTTAGGAAGAGACTGGATGGTGTGTTTGGTGCCATGGTTTAGTTGATTAGATGGTGTTGGGTTGGACTTGATAATCTCTGAGGTCTTTTCCAACCTGGTCTGGTCTATTCTATTCTATTCTATTCTATTCTATTCTATTCTATTCTATTCTATTCCTCTGACTGAAATGGACCAGTTTTTAGCCAGCTGTTCTGTCTCTGTAGTCAAACAGCCTAGAGATGTTTTCTGTTAATTGGGCCCAAACTGGTCACATTTTGTAGGTGATAAGAGAGATAGTGCTTTATCAGGGGTTAAACATGATAAAAAGGATCCTAGATTCTTATTTTGCTTAGATTTTGGTCATTGACTATTGTGTGGCTCTATGGTAACATTATTATTTGTCATTAAAAGCAAGAGCGACTTTGCCAGCTGTGAAAGGTGGGTGATGACTGGGGCATGCTAAATTTGCAGCCAGACTGTGAGATTACTACCAGCTGGGAAAAACAGAAGTTGACTTCTGTTTGGTTTTGCTTTTTTCTCTTGTGCTGAAAGAAAAGGAAATTAAGGAGGCATAAAAGAACCTTTCAGGAGATTTCGATCAGACCATCAAGTGTCCACAGATCTTGTCCTCACTTCAAGCTTAATGCTTTTGTGAGAGGGAAGGAGAGAAGAACATTCATCATCTGTTTTCTGGAGAGATATCTAAGGTTTATTAAACATTGATTCATGTTTTTCATTTCACATTACATATATTATGTATATATAGTTCACCACGATTGCTTGCTGGAATTTATTTATTTATAGCATCTATATTCCATGCAGAAAAAGTTACATTTGCTTTCCTGCCTTTTGGTTGGTTTATATTATTGACATCTAATTTCCTAATTGGCTAGGCAGGATTATCTCTGCCTTCATGGTACTGCAGTCTCAGGAAGGGAGGTGTGCACTGTTTCCAAACTTTGCTTGTAAACGAAACTTTGTTTGTGGTTAAAAACAAAAATAAATAAAAAACTAATTGAGTTAGATCTTGTAATTGTTACTTTCAAAACAATGGCCAAGCTAGTTTTGCTTGTTACCAGCTGTATTGCAAATCCTGCTTATCAATGGTGTGGGAAGAGGGTTGATCTATACTTTTACACAATGGAAGCTCATGGTGGTTGGATTTCATGAACAGCAGCCTGATTTACATCATGTTGTCTCAGATTTGAGTGAGATACCAATCACATCCTGGGCTGCATCAAGAGAAGCATAGCCAGGAGGTCGAGGGAGGTGATTCTCTCCCTCTACTCCGCTCTCGTGAGACCCTACCTGGAGTACTGTGTCCAGTTCTGGAGCCCCTATTACAGGAAGGATCTGGAGGTGCTGGAAGGTGTCCAGAGAAGGGCCACAAGGATGATCAGAGGGCTGGAGCTGCTCTGCTATGAGGACAGACTGAGGGAGTTGGGGCAGTTCAGTCTGGAGAAGAGAAGGCTCTGAGGAGACCTAATTGTGGCCTTCCAGTATCTGAAGGGGGCTACAAGAAAGCTGGGGAGGGACTTTTTAGGGTGTCAGGGAGTGATAGGACTGGGGAGAATGGAAAAAAACTAGGAATGGGTAGATTCAGATTGGGTGTTAGGAAGAAGTTCTTCCCCATGAGGGTGGTGAGACACTGGAAGAGGTTGCCCAGAGAGGTGGTGGAAGCCTCATCCCTGGAGGTTTTTAAGGCCAGGCTGGATGTGGCTGTGAGCAACCTGGTGTAGTGTGAGGTGTCCCTGCCCATGGCAGGGGGTTGGAACTGGCTGATCCTTGAGGTCCCTTCCATCCCTAACAATTCTATGATTCTATGATCTCTTACCTCTTCTGAACTCTGTTTTCCTGACCTTTTTCCCCCCTTTTTCTTCCCCCCAGGAGCTGCACACATACTTTTCATCACATGGAAGAAGAGGTGAAACAAGCTGCTTGGAGGCATGGAGAGGAATGGTTTGCCTAGTTTGGAAGATATTAAAGGTAAGAAAGAAAACCCCACGTCACTGGATAGTTAATTGGTTTATTCAGTTCATTTTATGCAGATGTTTTCTTCTTGGCAAATTGCAAATGCTAAGCTCTTGAAAAGAGATACAAGCCTGGGAAAGTCTTGCTCTGAAACCCTGACTGCTAGATGAAGATGTGCTTGTGGCACTGGTGGAGGCCACTTCACACCTTTCTCAAATACAGTGGTGGGCCAAGTGGTGTTCTGCTTTGCTCTTTCTTTGCTCTTTTTGGGGTGAGAATGTGCTGGAAGTTCCTACACAAGATAAATATTGTGCTGATGGAATGATCTTTGAGTCTGCCCTGGGCCTGTTTACAAGACAAACTCGGAAGAGGGGCTTCCAGTGGGGCTTTTAGCAGTTCACTTGGCAAATGCTAGGAGCTGTGAGGCTGTGCAGACTTTGGCTGAAGCTAAGAGAGTGCCCAATGTTTGTTGTTTGTAATTTTCTGATCTATAGAATTGAGAGACAACTGTAGTTTAGCTGCACCTGAGGAACATAGCCTCTGTGTGCATTAATATTAATACAGTGGGTTGTCAATGTTCTCTTTTTACATCTGATTCCTTGCAAGTAAAACCATTCCCCAAGCATGGGGTCTGGACATACAAATAGATTTTTAAAATGAAATCGTTACAGAGGCAGAAATCTAATCCTTCAGTTAATCACTGGCAATATTTGAAGGGAGAGAAACTGTTGTATCTCTGCACAGCCTCCCCTCAGGTCAGCCCCAGCAATAATGCACATCAGGAAATGAAATGTGTGTAAATCACTGGAAAGAAAAGTTGACCAAAGCTGCATTTTAAAGGCATTCAAAGAACAGGAAAGGTCTTCACGAGAGATGGCAGTGGGAGGGAGGGAAGGAGGAAGGGAGGGGAGAAACTGTTCTGATGGTGAAAACATCGGGGGGGGAAAGCTTGGTTTATATTCAAAAGGTGAATTGTGTGCTAAGCTAAAAAGGGCTTTGGTTTCTTGGGTTTGTTTAAAGGCAGGCAGCTTTGTGTATTCCTAATTTCAAGAATTTGAGCAGAAGCAGCATACTTCTTGTGAAATTCTGACTTCAGAAAAATTTGCCCTTCAGACTGACAGACAAATGTTTCTTTTCCTCTCCCAAACTGTAGATAAATACAGGCTGTATTTCAAGTGTTCCATCAGGAAATCAGCAGTGGTTTGGGCACGGTTTACCAGTGTTGCGTTATTAATGCTTCCACTGTAACTGGTGATCTGATTCTCAGCATAGAGACTAGCTGATTGTTGGTGGGTTTGGTTTGGTTTTCCTGGTTCTGAGGAGTGCTTGGACCTGTTTGCATGTTGCCCATCTGTGAATTATGTGATTTTTTTGGGCGCCTCACAGGAAAAAGAATACATTTCATGCTCTACAGTGATGTATTCCCTGTCCCTGACAAGTTCACTGCTCATGTTCTTGGGCTGGGAATGAGAAGAGACACTTGAAGAGACAAACACATAGAATTGATCAGGGAGAGAGGAATTAAAAGGCTGCAGTCAATAGGACTGAAAATTGACATCTCTCTCCTGCTTTTTTGGGTGTGGTGTTTTAAAGCATAAATGTGGCCTTTAATACTTGCTGGTAGATCTACTTTGTGCTCACCCTAAATGTGTATTTTTCATAACTGCCAGCAGCACAAATGAGGTGAGATCAGAGCTTTGGTTCTGCATCATTTTTCATGAGACCACCAACTGCCTCATGCATTAGTGGCTGAGAGCCCCCTATTGCCTTCAGCCTTCTTGTATGGATCAGTTATAGATCTGCAGCTGAAGCTGACTGTACTGTTGCAGGATGTATTAGAGGCTTTGCAGACAGATATACTCCAGTGGAACAGTCTGAAATGGAGCCACTGTGTGAACTCTGCTGGGGCAAGCTCCTCTAACCCTGTCTTGTCCCCCATTCTCTAAGTAGCTTCCCTGAAATCCTTTTGCACACACAGAGCTGCTGAACGCACTAAGGCAGGCACCATGCACCTTGTATTTATGGCATGAGATACAAAAGTGCAAGTAAAATTATGCACACACAATGAATGGAAATGTCTCTGATTCTGTAGTGGCAATAACTCACAGAACCTTGGGTGAAGTTTAAAGGGCTAGGATCAGATTCTGTCCCTTGCTGTGGTCATGCATGCTTTCATGCAATGAACTGCCTTAAATATTTCATCTGACTAGAGGGAAGACTCTCTTCTTTTTGGGGAGGCAAGAATTGTTTAGTTATGCAATTTATGCACATGCTAGGCAGGGGGCAAAAAAATCCTCTGTTTTTTTTCTTGGGTTTTCCCAAGGAAAGATTCCTAGATTCCTTTTTCATCAAACTGGTTTGCTGTGAGCTGAATACAGGAACTTTGCAGGCCTGTGCTAAGCAGTTCTTATTTTAAGAGAAGAAAAAGCCTTCACACGAGTACTAGCTCCAGGAGTGCCTGGGGCAGGGGTTAGGGTTGGGGTGAGAGATGGAAGGGCTTCTAGGAGGGTTCTTGTCTTCCTAACCTGGAGCTGGTAATTTGTCTGTGTAAGCCCAGCAAGGTATTGCTTATACCTTTGGTGTTGCTGTATGAACCATTGCTATGATGGCAAAAAAATTTCATATTTTGGCAGTCTTTGATATTCAGATTAAGAGCATTTTCTTCTCAAGGGTTGGGTGGTGAGAAACCTGTTGAATATACTTAGATGACTCATTTTTGTGCTATTTCTGGACTTTTTTCCTAACCATAGAATTATTAAGGTTGGAAATGACCACTAAGATCGTCAAGTCCAACCCTCTACCCAATACCTCCATGACCACTAATCTTTAAAGGTGATTTGTAAAAGAGGGATTAAAGTATAGAGTTAAGGAAATGTGGTTGGTTGGTTGTTTTTAACTTGTTTGCACACAACTATTATAACATATAAGGACCTGGCTAATATTTGTATACAACTAGACTTTTGTGCACTACAAAGAGACTTAGCTGGAGGGACTTTTTAGGGTGTCAGGTAATGAGAGGACTAGGAGGAATGGAAACAAACTAGAAATGGGTAGATTCAGATTGGATGTCAGGAAGAAGTTCTTCCCCATGAGGGTGGTGAGACACTGGAAGAGGTTGCCCAGGGAGGTGGTAGAAGCCTCATCCCTGGGGGTTTTCAAGGCCAGGCTGGATGTGGCTCTGAGCAACCTGGTGTAGTGTGAGTTGTCCCTGCCCATGGCAAGGGGGTTGGAACTGGATGATCCGTGAGGTCCCTTCCAACCCTAGCAATTCTATGATTCTATCCAAGGCTTTCACTGTTGTGTGTCAAGAAAGCAGAACTGAATCCCTGAAGTCTGGCAAAATGCTGGACCTGGGTTTGTCTAATGGCTGTTTCATGGCAGTCTGCCTGCCTACAGAACACGTTTTTTTCCCTGTTGCAGATACACAAGTAAATCTCAAGAGACAGGTTAATATGCAACAGTAATATGTGATATAACTCAGCTAAGCACTGACAAATCCATTTGATCCACCCCGGTAAGATTTTTGTTTTTGTAAATTTGGAGCCCTCAGCGTTTGTGTGCACCAAAACTGATGTCAAGATAAATGGGGAGAAGTTATTTTACTTTTCTCTCCCCATTTATCATCAGTGACTAGAAAAGTAAAATACTGTTAGGTTTTCCTGGATCCTGCAGTTTTACTTTGTTTTATTGTGACATCTGTCACACAAAGTTTTATCCTCTTCAGCATCTTACAAAGCACTGCTTTTCTCACGATGAGGACTTAATCTTTGATCATGACATATTTTAACTAAGATGTGTCAGTTAGGTGCTGTGTTTTCTTCCCAAATGAGGGAGTGTTGGAGGTGTTTACTGCTAAACAGAACTTTGGGGATAAGGAATATGATTTTGTGTCGTGAAGAAGAATCTGATGCAAGTGGGAGCAATTTCAAAAGAAGCTGAAAAAAGGAGAGGTGTATAACCTCAAGAGCTAGGCAATGTGCAAGTTTCCCTTTGTTCCATGCTGTATTGTTTGTTTGTTTTTTGCCTCACAAAATCATAGAATCATAGAGTCAGTCAGGGTTGGAAGGGACCACAAGGATCATCTAGTTCCAACCCCCTGCCATGGGCAGGGACACCCTACACTAGATCACGCTGGCCAGAGCCTCGTCCAGCCTGGTCTTAGACACCTCCAGGGACGGGGCCTCAACCACTTCCCTGGATAACCCATTCCATGGCTTCACCACTCTCATGGTGAAGAACTTCTTCCTCACATCTAGCCTGAATCTCCCTATTTCCAGCTTCATTCTGTTCCCCCTAGTCCTAACACTACCTGAGAGTGATAGGACTAACATGGCAACTGCTTCATGCCCACAAACTGCATGAAAACCAGGCTCAGTTGCACTGCTTTGAAGAAAAATTGTGATCAAATATAACTCACATTCCTCCGCTCATGAAATGTCACTAATGTGTACAAGGTGACAACTTTGTACTTCAAGTTGTATGGCTCCCACTTAGTTTGGATTGCCATCAGCAAAGCCTTTGACACTGTCCCACACCACCTCCTGGTCTCCAAGCTGGTGACACATGGGTTTGATGGATGGACCACTAGATGGATAAAGAACTGGCTTGATGGCTGCACCCAAAGAGTGGCTGTCAACGGGTCCATGTCCCAGTGGAGGCCAGTGACAAGCAGAGTCCCTCAGGGATCAGTCCTGGGACCAGGCTTGTTCAACATCTTTGTGGGTGCCATGGACAGTGGCATCGAGTGCACCCTCAGCAAGTTTGCTGATGACACCAAGCTGTGTGGTACAGCAGACACACTGGAGAGAAGGGATGCCATCCAGAGGGACCTGGACAGGCTGGAGAGGTGGGCACAAGCCAACCTCATGAGCTTCAACAAGACCAAGTGCAGGGTCCTGCATCTGGGTCGAGGCAACCCTAGGCACAAATCCAGGCTGGGCAGTGACTGGCTGGGCAGTGACTGGCTGGAGAGCAGCCCTGAGGAGAGATTCTTGGGGGTGCTGGTGGATGAGAAGCTCAACATGAGCACTCAATGTGCACTTGCAGCCCAGAAAGCCAATGAGATCCTGGGCTGCATCAAGAGAAGTGTGGCCAGCAGGTCAAGGGAGGAGATTCTCCCCCTCTACTCAGCTCTGGTGAGACCCCACCTGGAGTACTGCGTCCAGTTCTGGAGCCCCCATTACAAGAGGGACATGGATGTGCTGGAAGGTGTCCAGAGAAGGGCCACGAGGATGATCAGAGGGCTGAAGCACCTCTCCTGTGAGGACAGACTGAAGGAGTTGGGGCTGTTCAGTCTGGAGAAGAGAAGGCTCTGAGGTGACCTCATTGTGGCCTTCCAGTATCTGAAGGGGGCCTACAAGAAGGCTGGGGAGGGACTTCTCAGGATCTCAGGTGATAGGACTAGGGGGAATGGAATGAAGCTGGAGGTGGGGAGATTCAGGCTGGATGTGAGGAGGAAGTTCTTCCCCATGAGAGTGGTGAAGCCCTGGAATGGGTTGTCCAGGGAGGTGCCTGGGGACCCATCTCTGGAGGTGTTTAAGCCCAGGCTGGATGAGGCTTTGTCCAGCCTGATCTAGTGTGGGGTGTCCCTGCCCATGGCAGGGGGTTGGAACTAGATGATCCTTGTGGTCCCTTCCAACGCTGACTGATACTATGATACTACTGTGATCAGGAGTCACAATCATTGGATCTCTGTGATTAAACTGGTCTCTGAGATAACAAGCAAACTCCCCAAACCCTAGATGAATGATCTTTATGAAAGAAGTTATTAGCAGGAAATGTCAGTGTTTCCACCAATAAATTCAGCCAGAAAAGGTTGAATGTGGTCTTTTGTTTTCAGTGAACATGGTCCTTTGTTTTCAGTGTCCTGTAGTGTTGTGCATTTTCCCTGTGTACAGCAAACTGAAAAATGAGAATGAAAAGTCAGTCAAGGCATAGTTTGAATTGTTTCTGAAATGCTCAAAAGAAGTGCACGAGACCACAAGTAAATTTGCAGGTGACACAAAGTTAGGTGAGAGTGTTGCTCTGCTTGGTGGAAGGGAGGCTCTACAGAGTGGCTTAGACAGGTAGGATCAATGGGCTGAGGTCAAACGGATGTTTTATAGAAGAGAAGAGAATAGAATTAACCAGGTTGGAACAGACCTTTGAGATCATCGAGTCCAACCCGTCATCCAACACCATCGGATCAACGAAACCATGGCACCAAGCGCCCCATCCAGTCTCTTCCTAAACACCTCCAGTGATGGTGACTCCACCACCTCCCTGGGCAGCCCATTCCAATGGCAAATCTCTCTTTCTGGGAAGAACTTCTTCCTAACATCCAGCCTAAACCTGCCCTGGCACAGCTTGAGACTGTGTCCTCTTGTTCTGGTGCTGGTTGCCTGGGAAAAGAGACCAACCCCTTCCTGGCTACAACCTCCTTTCAGGTAGTTGTAGAGAGCAATAATGTCTCCTCTGAGCCTCCTCTTCTCCAGGCTAAGCAACCCCAGCTCCTTCAGCCTCTCCTCACAGGGCTTGTGCTCCAAACCTCTCCCCAGCTTTGTTGCCCTTCTCTGGACATGTTCAATCATCTCAACATCTTTCCTAAACTGAGGAGCCCAGAACTGGACACAGAACTCAAGCTGTGGCCTAACCAGTGCTGAGTACAGGGGCAGAATGACCTCCCTACTCCTGCTGGCCACACTATTCCTGATTGAGGCCAGGATTCCATTGGCCTTCTTCGCCACCTGGGCACACTGCAGGCTCATGTTCAGCCTACTATCAACCAGTACCCCCAGGTCCCTTTCTGCCTGGCCGCTCTCCAGCCACTCTGACCCCAGCCTGTAGCATTGCGTGGGGCTGTTATGGCCAATGTGTAGAACCCAGCACTTCGATGTGTTAAATCTCAAAATAAGGCCAAGCACTGAGTCCTGCACTTGAGCCACAACAGCCCTCTGTGATGCTACAGGCTTGGAAGTGTGGTTGGAAAGTTATCCAGCAGAAAGGGACCTGGGGATTCTGATCAACAAGCTGCTGACTACAAGCCAGCAGTGTGCCCAGGTGGCAAAGAAAGCCAGTGGTGTCCTGGCTTGGATCAGCAATAGTGTGACCAGCAGGAGTGAGTTCCTTATCCTGGAAGTGCCTATACAATTTTTCAAGATCTTTTTTCAATGCTGTTGGAATGATGAAGCCTGGACTTCTTGGATCTTGCCCTTAACAGACATAAATGGAAGTATTTTTTTCCCCTTCTTCCTTTTTTAACAGAGAAAAGTGGTGATAATAGGGAGATTATGCATGATTTCTCCTGTAATAGGAGTCTTGTAACCATGGAGCACACTTCTTGTGTGTTCCCCTCTATCCATCAAATTATATTTTGTGTCACTGAGGTCAGTTCTTGAGCTGTACATGTAGTATATTATCAGAAAGCACAGCAGAACTTGTAACCTTTTGCAAGTTCCCAGTCCAGTTATACTTCTCCTCCTAAAATGCTCACTACTGCTTCTTAATGATGGGCACAGCTCCTCCTCAGACTGTCTTACTGCTCCTTGTTAACTTTTCCTTCGAAGCAGAGCTGCCTTGTAAGGAAGGGAGTGTCAAAGACCTGTGTCAATTTGTACTACTAAATAGATAGAAGCTACTTATTAATCCAGAAACATAGAAAGCATACAAAGCAAATGGACCTTTTTCTGCATATCAAACAGTAGGGAGAGAAAATAAAAGGGAAATTGCAATAGGAGCAGCAATTCTGCCCCTAAGCACTGCAGCACCTGCCCTTGCAGAGCAGTGTGGCAACCTCCTGAATCCCACCCAGGCTTGCAACCATTTTCCCATTAATTTTTTTCCTGCCTCTCTTTTCTAACCTTACAACTGCAATCCTCCATTTCCAAACACTACCCACCCCATACCAGCTTCTGTTCTGGCTCATTCACAAACTAGACTGAAGTGAGATGCAGTCAGGAAGGTGTGGTGACTTGCAGAAGCTGCTGTTTCTTGCTCAGGGTTTAAAACACCTGAATTGAAACTTAACACATCCAAAATCCTCATGGGGAGAAAACTGACAGGAAAACAAAAAAAGATGGTTTTGGGGAAGATGTGGAGTCAAATGGTCACCTGTGGAAACAAAAGCAGATGTGTTGGAGTGTATTGGATGAAAAGGGGACAGAGGGACCTCAACTGGCTGGACAGATGGGCAGAGTCCAACAGGATGACATTAAACAAAATCAAGTGCCAGGTGCTGCACTTTGGCCACAGCAACCCCATGCAGTGCTTCAGGCTGGGGTCAGAGTGGCTGGAGAGCTGACAAACAGAGAGGGACCTGGGGGTGCTGATTAACAGCTGCCTGAACATGAGCCAGCAGTGTGCCCAGGTGGCCAAGAAGGCCTGTGGTATCCTGGCCTGCATTAGGAATAGTGTGGCCAGCAGGAGCAGGGAGGTCATTGTGCCCCTGTACTCTGCATTGGTTAGGCCACACCTTGAGTCCTGTGTCCAGTTCTGGGCCCCTCAGTTTAGGAAGGACATCGAGGCACTTGAATGTGTCCAGAGAAGGGCAACAAGGCTGGGGAGAGGCCTTGAGCACAAGCCCTATGAGGAGAGGCTGAGGGAGCTGGGGTTGTTTAGCCTGGAGAAGAGGAGGCTCAGGGGAGACCTCATTGCCCTCTACCACTACCTGAAAGGTGGTTGTAGCCAGGAAGGGGTTGGTCTCTTCTCTCTGGCAACCAGCACCAGAACAAGAGGACACAGTCTCAAGCTGCACCAGGGGAAGTTTAGGCTTGAGGTGAGGAGAAAGTTCTTCACTGAGAGAGTTGTTCACCATTGGAATGTGCTGCCTAGGGAGGTGGTGGAGTCACCGTCCCTAGAGGTGTTCAAGACGGGACTGGATGTGGCACTTAGTGCCATGGTCTAGTCATGAGGTCTGTGGTGACAGGTTGGACTCGATGGTCTTTGAGGTCTCTTCCAATCTTTGTGATACTGTGGGAATGTAAGAAATTAAAACCAATCTACAGATTGAAGATATTTTCAAACTAATTATTGTACCGAATTATGAAAAGGAAAGCAGGTGGGAACTGAAACTTGCTGTGGTTTCTGCCTGTCTTTCCCTGTCGGTTTGTGTTTGAAGAGCTGTTGATAGAGGTTTTGTCTCAGCTCCTAAGGTTAATATGGATTCTTTCTTAGTGTCTGGTTATTGATCTGCACCTCTCTCTGCTTTAACAGATATTCCTATCGTCCTCCTGCTCATTCACTCTTAAACTCCCAAAATAAGGTGGTTGTGTATTGTTCTTTTGCCTAGAGGAGTTAAGAATATTCCTTTGCTGCTTCATTTTCATCTTAAAGTAATTTCCATGCTGTGACCTTTTTATTTTATTCTTTCCCCCCAATCTCTTTAGCCTTTTTATTGTTACAAGGGAAGATTTGAGGAGGGGTGTGTGTCTCTGTGTTAAAAAGCTCCTCAGCATGAGTTTGCTATTAGCACTGCTGACTACAGCTCTTCAAAATTGCAAGGAGATTGAAATCTGAATTAAAGTAACTAATTAAGCGTGCATACAATTTGGAAGGGGTTCATTTTAGCCAGCGGAGGTGTTCTTCAGCCGTGTACCTGCCTCCTTGATCTGAAGTGCACTCAGAGAAGGGCACATCCTCATCTGAAGTTTTTATTGCTGGGAAAAGTAATATTCATTAGAATCAGTTTGATTGGCTTGTGCTTTGTGTTACTTTTCACAAGGTGTTTCTTTGTTGATGAGATGCCAGTGATTTTATGATAATGTGATTTTCGAAGTGATCAGAAGGTAAAGAAATTGGTGGCTATGAGTGAGCTCAGTCTCATTATCAAGCACTGTGGATTTCTTTCTCTGCTTTACATCTTATTCTGTCAAGCCTATCTGTCTGGCAGGTAATTGCCTAATATTAGCAATCCACTTCCTTTCCTATTTCCAGTGTAAGTTGTTGACAGATCTACCTGAAGGTCTTTTAAAAGAGGAAAATGTCGAATATCTGTGCAGTATTTTAAGGTAATGAACCCTTCAGGGGGAAAAGAAAAGAAATGAAATCTGAAAGATTGTTGTAGTGTAGAGGTTCAGTTGTATCCAGTTCTGGGCTCCCCAGTTCAAGAGGGACAGAGGTATCCTAGGGATTGTCCAACAGAGGTGATGAGGATGATGAAGGGACTGGAACATCATTGTGATAAAGAAAGCCTGAGAGACCTGGGGGGTTTAGTCAAAAAGAGAAGACTGAGAGGAGATCTTATTGATGTTCATAAATATCTGAAGGGTGAGTGTCAAGAAGAAGGGGCCAGGCTCGTTTCAACAGTGTCCTGCGACAGGACAAGGGACAATGGATACAAACTGGAACCCAGGAAGCTGAACCTCAACATGAGGAGAAACTTCTTTGCTGTGAGGGTGCTGGAGCTCTGAAGCAGGCTGCCCAGAGAGGCTGTGGAGTCTCTTTCTCTGGAGACTTTCAAGACCCATCTGAATGTGCTCCTGTGTGACCTGCCCTAGGTGATCCTGCTCTGGTAGGAGTCTGGTTGGACTCAATCTCTCTAGGTCTCTTTCAGTCCAGTCCTCCTGACACACACCCTTTAAGTATTGATCAGCAGTGATGAAATTCCTTCCCTCAGTCTGCTCTTTTCCAGGCTAATAAGCTCCAATTCTCTGAGTCTTTCCTTATAAGAGATGTTTCAGTCCTCTAATCATCTTTGTAGCCCTTTTCTGTACCCTCACCAGCAAGTTCCTATTCCAAACAGCAAAGCAGAGTTCTGGACTCTATCAGACCAGTATATCTGTCTGTTGGAATCAAGGAGGACTATGTAAGTAGTATAAGAGTGGGCAGTTCCTCAGCTTTTTTGATGAGCATGCCAGGATCCATGGATTTTCTGAGTCAGATGTGATGTGTTTGTGCTTAACAGTCTTTGATAGTTCCTCTAATACATTTGTTTCCCAAGTCTCTGTGTGCCTCTGAGAGCCAGTGTGAATTCTGATAGAGAGAGAAGATAAAGTGCACATCTTGGTTAGAAGTTATTGATTGCTTAGAGGGCCTGGAATGTCACCACTCCTTTCCATATGAATAAGTTGTTAAGTGTCTCTCCATATGTATTAATCATTGATGGAAGGCAAAAATGTATTTTTAGCCTCCGCTGAATTAGTGGTGCTCATAACATATGTATGCATTCTTGAGAGGCTTGTACTATTGCCTTTAAATTATTAATATTTGCAACAGTATTATTAGTGTTTACTCTTGCATTGTATTGGATTTATATGCTAATAATGCAGCTACTTCATGCACGTGAAGAGCTTCAGCTGCTGTCGGCTCTTGTTCTGAGGCTAGTCTCTTCCTGACCTTTGTCTGAGCGCAGCAGTAGAGCAGGAAGTAAAGACCCTGCCTAAAGCCCCCATAAGCTGTTTGTTTTCTGTGGATGGAGAATGATTTTTGTTGGTTCTGTACTTTGCAACATATGTGAATGACAGATTGTGGCTTAGATTTTGACGATTTCAAGTCCAGCTGTAGAGTGACCTCTCCCAGGTAATGCAACAAAAACATCATTCTCGGCACAAGGCCATGCCAGTGTAGCATCAGCTTGTTCCTGCATTAGTGAGGAAAAAGAAAGAAGGGGGAAAAAAAGATGCTTCCCTGCTGGGCATATAAAGGTGTGTTTTTACTTTTTATCTTTCCTGCTTTCAGCCCGGCCCTACTCTTTTGTGTTCCTCTCTATGGGTCTTGATTCTGTCCCACTTAAAGCTAAGCAAAGTTTTCATGTTAACCTGACCCGAAATAGTGCAAAATCCTTGAGCTGTGGCGGAAGTGAAGGTCATGAAGAAAAAAAATATCTTTTGATAGATCAACTGAAGTAGCATGCAGGCATTTAGAGGAATTTTTCCACTCCTACAATCAATTAGTTTAATAAGAAAAAAATAATTACCTATTCATCAGACTTTCCATCCCTAGGTGCTAAAGGCACAATGGCTTCTGCAGCACTCCTACTGCACATCAGTCACATTCAGCATTATGAGATATTTTCAAGCACCCTCTGAGGGTGTGTTTGCATTTTTAGATGTCTCTGTGCATCCCTATTTGTGCATGGGGGATTTGTAAGGTGATGCTGGCTCTGAAAAGAGAACCATTGTTGTTATGAAAGCATGGGCTGGAGCAGAGTTGGCAATACATGGTTATGAAGGTAGCTGACACATTCAGGATTAATTATTTCATTACTGGCTTCAAAACAGAATTAAAATTAGACACACCAACCCCTACACTTTCCATTGCTTACTTGTCTGTGCTTAATTTATCTAAACTGTGCCCTGGGCTGCATCAAAGGAATTGTGACCAGCAGGACAAGTGAGATGATTCTGCCACCACCTAGAGCACTGTGTCCAGTTCTGGTGAACCCCAGCATGTGAGGGATGTGAGGCTGCTGGAGTAAGTCCAGAGGAGGCCATGAAGAGGGTCAGAGGGTTGGAGCACCTCCCCTTTGGGGACAGGGAACGTTGAGGCTGTTTGGCATGGAGTGAAAAAGGGCTCTGTGGTGATATCATAGAGCCCTTCCAGTAAGTAAGGGAGAGCTGGGGAGGGACTTGTCACAAGGTCTTGTAGTGATAAGATGAGGGGCAATGGCTTTGAGCCAGAAGAGGGGAGATTTAGAGAGGAGATTAGGAAGAAATTCTTTCCAGTCAGGGTGGTGAGACACTGGAACAGGTTGCCCAGGGAGGTTGTGGGTGCCTCCTCCCTGGAGGTGTTCAAGACCAGGTTGGATGAGGCCTTGAGGAGCCTTGAGCAAGCTGGGCTAGTGGGAGGTGTCCTTGCCTATGGCAGGGGTGTTGGAGTTAGATGATCTTCAAGGTCCCTTCCAATCCAAACCATTCTGTGATTCTGCCTTGTACTGGCTGTCATGACGTGTTGAGAGCTTTTTCCCTTGTAACAAATATGACATTCAGGCTGCTCCAAAATGTGTTTAACCTTCCCTTCATTGACTTCCTATTCTAGCCTAACAGTTGAAGGAGGATTTCATCTCGAGCAATATTCAGATCGGTTTTTAATGAGCTATTTAATTAAAGGCTAATTGAGGTGAATTCATTAAAGATTTCCAAATTACGCTTATCGGGGTAGCTATGTTTGAAGATAAGTTTGAAATATTTGTTTTCTGCTGCATTGTTTGATTGTAAAAGCACATGGAAAATGATTTTTAAATGCCTAACTAGAATTTCTCTGCCCTTTCCTTACTTAATGCCCCATGCTGAAGTTCTCACGTGTGAGCTGAATGTACTGCTAGAGCTGGGTTGATGTGAGAAGCAGTAAAGATGCTAAAGGGTGTTTTGAGGTGCTAGAGAATTAGAGAGTGCATTGGGAATCAGGGATATATGTGGGGTTTTGTTAGTCTCAGTCTTATTCTTGGGTGGCTGTTAACTCTGTTTTCTGCATATTTTCTTAATCTTGGTGAGTTTGCTCCGCAGCAGGCAAGCTGCAGGGAATATGACTGCATGGCAACAGTATAAATCTTGTCTTTGTTGGGACAGTCAGTCAGTTAATGAATAAGAGCATTAATTAATCAATCTGGTAGATATGTCTTGCTGGGAGTACTTGCTATCCTCTACAATCAAAGTGAATTTGGAAAACGGGCGCTCTGGTTTAAGCTTTTTGTCTTTGTCAGCAACACCAAAGTAGCTGACGAGAAAGGTGGGGGCCAGGAAGAGAAAAGTAGAACAAGAAATCTGAGGCAGACAATTCCCAGAGTTAATCTACGTGTCCTGAAGCTTCCAAGACTTGCTGTCAATAAATGGGTCATCTTGAGAAAAGCTTCTGAAGGGTAGTGCTGCAGAGACCTCACTGAAGGAAACGCTTTGGGTTTGTGGTTTTGGTTTTGTTTGTTTGTTGGTTTGGGGTTTTGGTTTTGTTTGTTTGTTGGTTTGGGGTTTTGGTTTGATTGTTTGGCTTTGGTTTTCTGTCGCATTTCTTTTCCCTTTTCTGCTCATGCAAATGTCAGAAGTTGCCAGCTTTTCCCTGTAGTTGATATACTTGTGATTCAGTAGTGCCTCACTGGGTGCACAATGTTCTTGCAGCTGATGTTTTGGGAGGAGATGAACAGTGCAGCAGTGACAGCGGGAGCTTTTATACACGTTACAAGGAGTACTTGTATTTCAATGGCAATAATTTATTGAAGTATAAGTACAAGTCAACTTCACATCTCACTAATATCTCTCAAGAGTTACTCAATACTTCACTAATAGCTCAACAAAACCTAAGAAGGTTTTATTCCCTTTTATTTCACAAAATGTTGACATCTCAGTGTAGCTCTTTTTATCTGTATTTATTTTTCTTAGTAGTCCATACTTGACTATCTGACAAACTGTGCAAAAAGTGTTTTTCTCCTAGCCTGTGATGGTTCTTGGAGGTCCTGTTTAAGCTTGATGTTTGACACCATTTCTTTAATGTCATTACAGCTTAAACACATTTCCCACTGCAGTCAGGGTTTTAGTAGTTTTGCATTAGGATTCATAGGTAAATTCTTAGCTAGGCTCAGTAATTTATTATTACTTCATGTACCTCCAATACTGCATTTTAATAGTTGTCCTCAGAACCTTGTTTTATGCTAATCTGGCCTAATTTCAGGTGTTATGTACTTAAATGTATATGTTGGGATAATATTATGTGTCTGCTACAGTGATTTGTCAGAGAAATAAAGATGTTTTCCTTGCCAGTCCCAGTATACACACAGGTGAGGAGGAGGTGGATGCAATTATGTGCAAGACATGCTCTGTGGTGTTGAAGACATGAACACAAATAAATGCCTTCATTATGTTGTGAAATACAGTGCAAATTACTTTTTCAAAAGCTATTGTTCCCTAGAATGCCTTCTGTGTGCAGCTACAACACCTTAAATATATTGTACCACATTTTGGCTGAATTACAAGAGGAAAGGTCTCTGTGTTTTTCACCTTTGTGGCCTTCACTGTTAGAAACACTCTGTGATTTTTTTTTTTCCCCCTCTCTCTTTAATTTATTTTTTTTAAATTTAATAAGGAAGGGTGCTGCCATTTAATGTATTTTTGTTTGAAAAATAAAAATAACTTCAGGCTTTAAGGTTGTTAGTGGTGGTAAAATTACCTAACTTAGCAGTGAAGCTCTAGAACTAGAATTGCCTGCTGAGGGGAAGAATCTCTCTGAAAGAGCTGATGCAGAAGTTTGCTTTCATGAATGCTTTGGCAGCAAAAGTTTTCAGAACAGCTCCCAAGCTGAGTATAGTAGAACACAACCAGCAAACAGCCAGTATGTAGTATCTTAATTCAAACTGCTGACCTGAACCCACTGGTTTGACTGCAGCAGTTTGCAGAAGTTCAGAATAAATCTTGAAGAAACTTCTAAACTGATTCCAGAGGAGGCCATGAAGATGATAGAATAGAATAGAATAGAATAGAATAGAATAGAATAGAATAGAATAGAATAGAATAGAATAGAATAGAATAGAATAGAATAGAATAGAATTACCAAGGTTGGAAGAGACCTTGAAGATCATCGAGTCCAACCTGTAACCATAACCTCACAACTAGACCATGGCACCAAGTGCCACATCCAGTCCCCTCCTGAACGCCTCCAGGGACGGAGACTCCACCACCTCCCCGGGCAGCACATTCCAATGACGAATCACTCTCTCGGTGAAGAACTTTCTCCTCACCTCCAGCCTAAACTTCCCCTGGTGCAGCTTGAGACTGTGTCCCCTTGTTCTGGTGCTGGTTGCTAGGGAGAGGAGGCCAACCCCTTCCTGGCTACAACCACCCTTCAGGTAGTTGTAGAGAGCAGTGAGGTCGCCCCTGAGCCTCCTCTTCTCCAGGCTAAACAGCCCCAGCTCCCTCAGCCTCTCCTCATAGGGCTTGTGCTCAAGGCCTCTCACCAGCCTTGTTGCCCTTCTCTGGACACGTTCAAGTGTCTCAATGTCCTTCTTAAACTGAGGGGCCCAGAACTGGACACAGTACTCAAGGTGCGGCCTAACCAAAGCAGAGTACAGGGGCACAATGACCTCCCTGCTCCTGCTGGCCATACTATTCCTAATGCAGGCCAGGATGCGGTTGGCCCTCTTGGCTGCCTGGGCACACTGCTGGCTCATGTTCAGCTTCCCATCAACCAGCACCCCCAGGTCCCTCTCAGCCTGGCCGCTCTCCAGCCACTCTGACCCCAGCCTGTAGCGCTGCCTGGGGTTGTTGTGGCCAATGTGCAGAACCCGGCACTTGGATGTGTTAAATCTCATGCCATTGGACTCTGCCCATCTGTCCAGCCTGTCGAGGTCTCTCTGCAAAGCCTCTCTGCCCTCCAGCAGATCAACTCCTGCCCCCAGCTTGGTGTCATCTGCAAATTTACTGATGGACTCAATGCCCTGATCCAGATCATCAATAAAGATGTTGAAGAGCATGGGGCCCAGTACTGATCCCTGGGGCACACCACTAGTGACAGGCCGCCAGCTGGATGTGGCACCATTCACCACCACTCTCTGGGCTCGGCCCTCCAGCCAGTTCCTAACCCAACGCAGTGTGCTCCTGTCCAAGCCACGGGCTGCCAGCTTGGCCAGGAGTTTGCTGTGGGGGACTGTGTCAAAGGCCTTGCTGAGGTCCAGGTAGACCACATCCACAGGCCTCCCCGCATCCACCAGGCGGGTCACCTGATCATAGAAGGAGATCAGGTTGGTCAGGCAGGACCTGCCCTTCCTAAATCCATGCTGGCTAGGCCTGAGCCCCTGGTCATCCTGTAAGTGCTGTGTGATCGCACTCGAGATGAGCCGTTCCATAATCTTGCCTGGCACTGAGGTCAGGCTGACAGGCCTATAATTCCCCGGCTCTTCCAACTGGCCCTTCTTATGGATGGGCACCATCAGATGATCAGAGGGCTGTAGAACCTTCCCTGTAGGGACAGGCTGAGATAGTTGGGGCTGTTCATCTGGGAGAAGAGAAGGCTCTGGAGAGACCTTAGAGCAGCCTTCTAGTACCTGAAGGGGGCTACAAGAAGGCTGAGGAGGGACTTCTGAAAAGGGCTTGTAGTGACAAGACGAGGGACAATGGCCTTGAGCTGGAGGAGGGGAAATTGAGACTGGAGATTAGAAGAAATTATTTTCAGTGAGGGTGGTGAGACATTGAAACAGTTTGCTCAGGGATGTTGTGGAAGTCCCCTCCTTGGAGGTGTTCCAGGCCAAATTAGATGTGGCCTTGAGAAGCCTGGGCTGGTGGACAGTGTCCCTGCCCATGGCAGGGGGTTGGAACTCAATCACCTTTGAGGTCCCTTTCAACTCAAACCTTTCCATGAACCTATAGCTTTCCTTAAAGAAGAATGCATTAAATTAATCATAACTGAGGTACTGGGAAACTGCCCCCCTGGATTATAGGCAGGTGCAGAGGATTTGAAAGGTTGCAGAGCTCAGCACAGAACTGCAAAGCCACATCATCATTCCTAAGGCCCTGTTCTCTCAGACTCGAGTTATGTCAGACAAAGAGATGATGCTGCCTCCTCCTAGCTGGAGAGAGAAAAGACTTAGGTAAATGAAGAGACAGTGTTAGCACAAGAACAAATGGGAGATGTTATGAGTACATTAGGAATATGTAATGCATGCACAGTGCAGATGAATGTGAATGTGTTTAGTGCAGAGATTAGGCAGACTCCCCACTGCTGAAGCACTCCATGTGCTACACAGCCATGGCCAGATCAGCCCTTCTGCAAAGGGTCTAAATCACAGAATGCAGCAGGTTGGAAGGGGACCCTTGAAGGTCACCTTATCCAATCCCCCTGCAGTCAGCAGGGACATCTCCAACTAGATCAGGTTTCTCAGGGCTACATAAATTTGGCCTTAAATGTCTCCAGGGATGGGGCCTCCACCTCCTCCAGTGTTCCACCAAGCTCATTGTAAAGAACAATTCAGTTTCAAACCATTGCCTCTTGTCCCTTCACCACAGGTCCCTCCCCAGCCTCCCTGTAGGTCCCCGTAAGCTGATCCAAAGTCTTCCTGGAGTCTTCTCCAGATTGAACAGCCCCAACTCACTTAGCCTGTCCTCACAGGGGAGGTGCTTCAGCCCTCCGATCATCTTCATGGTTCTCCTGGACCTCCTCCAGCAACTCCATGTCCTTGTGCTCGAGGCCTAAGGGGTAGAAGTCTCCCTGGAAGACAAATATCTCCCTGAATTCTCTCTAATTCCTGCCTGAAGTGCAGATATCTGAAATATCTACTGGAGTGACTCAAGGTTGTTGGTTTTTTTTTTGCCTGTTAGAAGTGTCATATGTTCTCATTTTCTACCTGCCATGGAAACTGCTTTAGATGGATAGTTTACATTTAAAGATCTTGAACTCAAAAGATCTGAGGTTGCTTTAATACAGCATGCACAAATAAAGTGAAAGATGGAAATGTGGATGAATAAATGTCAGATTGTTGACCACCCAATGGTACATGGCTCTGCAGATGCACATTTCTGCAAATATGCAGGGGTTAGAGATGAGAATGGGCTGAAGGTGAGAAGGGTCCAGGCAGCCACATGCTGATATGGAGAAGAGAGAGGACTGTGCTGGTGGCAGAAGCGTCCCTGGTTTGTGTCTTGTACCACAGAGCAGTCCTTCACTGTTTGTACAGGGAATGAAGTGAAGGGGTAGGAGAGGTACAGGATGCTCTCTGAGCTTCACAGGGATGGTTGGATGAATGACTGTGTCTGTACTTCAAGGGTTTCAATATCTGTGTGCCTGCAGGTTCCTATATTAGAACAGAAGGTGGATTCCCATTTCAAATGTGAGAATTGTCAGTAGATGGACTTTCCCTCCTTGATTTCCCACAATGGCTTTGCTAATGTATCACTGCTGATATTTGTTTAGCCAAACTCTTCAGTACTGTCAGCAGGACTTTCAAACCTGCAGGCTTGATGGAACATGGAAACAAAGGTTTCCAGCTACTTACACCTCCTATTTTGTTGTCTAATTATGTTTCATTTATCCTGCCATAAAAGTTGTTCTTTGCCTGCTTTCTGATTGCTTTATGGCTGCTTTTACAGCCTTTGGGAATAAATGGAAGTAGATGTTCTCTATGTGCTGTATCCTAACAATATATCCAGTCAACATTTGTAGTTTGTTACCCAAATGATCTAACAACCCTCATCTCATAAATGGGAAAATGGTGAAGTCAAGAGTTCAACTAGCTTTGCTAAAGCCAGCAAAATACCACTTTTAGTTTGGTGGATTCCTCTGCAGCTTCAAACATCTATCCTTCTAGAGACAACTGGGAATTAAGGACTTGGTTTAGATACAAATACTTAAGTATGTATGTAGAACACTACCAAACCAAAACCAACAACAGAGGCAAAATATCAACAACTGCAATGAATTTGTCATGCTGTTGTCCTATGAGGACAGGCTGAAAGAGTTGAGGCTCCAGGGCGACCTTGATACAGCCTTCCAGTACCTGAAGGGGACTGCAGGAGAGCTGGGGAGGAACTGCTGAAGAGGGCACGTAGGAACAGGATGAGGGGCAATGGTTTGAAATTAGAACAGGGTAGATTTAGTGTGGACATCAGGAGGAAGCTCTCCACAATGAGCGTGGTGAAACTCTAGAACAGGTTGCCCAGGGATGTGGTGGAGACCCCATCCCTGGAGACATTGAAGGCTGAAACTTGATGAGGCCCTGAGCAACCTGCTCTAGCTGATGTCCCTACTGACTGCAGCAGGGGTTGGACAAGAACAGCTTTGAGAGTCCTTTCCAACCCAATGCATTGTGTAATTCTGTGACTCATTCTGTGTATTGAACTGTGGATAGTTTATGGCAAGCTATGACAATGGTGCTTCTCTCTAATATGTCAAACCCCCTCTCCTGGGTTTCAGACAACCTGTCACAGAACAAGAGGACACAGTCTCAAGCTGCACCAGGGGAGGTTTAGGCTGGATGTTAGGAGGAAGTTCTTCCCAGAAAGAGAGATTGGCCATTGGAATGTGCTGCCCAGGGAGGTGGTGGAGTCACCATCACTGGAATTCTTTAAAAAGACACTGGATGAGGCACTTAGTGCCATGGTTTAGTTGATTAGATGGTGTTGGATGATAGGTTGGACTCAATGATCTCAAAGGTCTGGTTAATTCTGTATTCCATTTTGTATTCCAAATCTGGGCTGATCCTGAACACAGATTCTGTTTTTAAAAGTGGTTGGTGGGCTGGGCAGGAGCTTGCAGTGTTTTTGCTTCTTTTGCTTGCATAGATGAAATTATTTTAAGCCTTTGTAGAGTGTGGCCTTACAAACACTAGGTAGTCTGAAGCATCTCTTAGCTCTTTATATAGCTGCTGACACTATTATTTCTTGACATCTTCCTGTTCTAGTGGCATTTTGCCATCTGTTCCGAAGCTGACATTATAATGCAAAGTTAAAATTTCAGTATATTCTTCTGAAGGCTTGGCTTCTCTTGCTGTGCCATTCTAATTCTGCACAGGCCTTGTTGATGCATTCCTATTTATCTTGTCTGATAGCTGCTTTATTTTCCTATTACGTTCTCCTCTTCAGCTTGCATGGAAAACATCAAAATGCCTTCACAATTTGAATACTTGTCTTCTCTCCATTAATAGCAATGCCTCATCTGCTGCCTAGCCCTACAGTTTGGTTTTTTTCCCCTTTTATATCTCAGTTTTATATTTACAACCTGCTTTGTCCAATTTTCACTAGGATTGATTGCATATTAAGGGAAAAAAAAGTACTTGCAGACTGCCTTCTGTAAAAGCAATAATTGATTTAGCACGTTAAATGTGTTTGGTAAGGAACCCCCAAAATAACCCCGCTGGTCTGGGTGGCAGGCTCTTCCTGACTGGAGGAGGGCTTTGCATTCTGACGTGGAAAGCTGAATTTCAGCTTTTCATTTCATAGATTGAGCAGTTCTGTGTCCTTTTCCTGTACATCCTGACATTTAGTAAAAGGCTTTGTAATGTGAGCAAACAGGATACTAAGTATTCCTGTTGCAAATGTATGCAGCTCTCAGCTCAGCCCTCATGCTGAGTACTGTTTTGCATGGCAGAATCCTCTGTTCAATTTTATCACTGGTCCTGGTATGTAAATTAAAGTTAAAAAGCATCAAATGAATGGATTTTGTTTTAAAATATATAAAAAGAATCAAATGATTGAAAAAAATCTGAAATAATAAAAAAAAGAATCAAATGAGTGGATTTCTTTTTAAATCAAAAATAATCAAATGAGTGGAAAAAATCTGAAATGAAAAAATAATCAAATGAAATGGAAAAGTTTCTGAAATAAAAATAATCAAATTCATTTTTTAAAAATAAAAACTAAATGAATGAAAAAATTTCTGAAATAAAAAAGAATCAAAGGAATGGAAAAGTTTCTGAAATAAAACTAATCAAATTAATTATTTTGAAATAAAAAATAATCAAATGAATTATTTTTAAAAATAAAAATAATTGAATTAATGTAAAAAAATTCTGATGTAAAAAATAATCAAAGGAATGGAAAAGGTTCTGAAAGAAAAAATAATCAAAGGAATGGAAAAGGCTCTGAAAGAAAAAAAATAATCAAAGGAATGGAAAAGGTTCTGAAAGAAAAAGTAATCCAAGGAATGGAAAAGGTTCTGAAAGAAAAAATAATCAAAGGAATGGAAAAGGTTCTGAAAGAAAAAGTAATCCAAGGAATGGAAAAGGTTCTGAAAGAAACAATAATCCAAGGAATGGAAAAGGTTCTGAAAGAAACAATAATCCAAGGAATGGAAAAGGTTCTGAAATAAAAAAATAATCCAAGGAATGGAAAAGGTTCTGAAATACAAAAAATCATGAATTATTTTTAAATGAAACTAATCAATTTAATTGTTTTAAAATAAAAAATAATCAAATGAATGGAAAAAATTCTGATGTAAAAAATAATCCAAGGAATGGAAAAGTTTCTGAAATGAAAAATAATCAAAGGAATGGAAAAAATTCTGATGTAAAAAAGAATCAAAGCAATGGAAAAGTTTCTGAAACAAAAAATAATCCAAGGAATGGAAAAGTTTCTGAAATAAAAAAAATCATTAATTATTTTTAAATAAAAATAATAAAATTATTTTTTAAAATAAAAAATAATCAAATTAATGAACAAAATTCGGATGTAAAAAATAATCAAATGATTGAAAAAAATCTGATGTAATAAATTGGGATTAAATAAATAATTAAAATTAAATAATAAGTAATAATAATAAATTAAATAATAATACTAAATTAATAATAACAATAAATTAAAATTAAATAATAAATTAAATAAATGGGATTGTTTAGCCTGGAGAAGAGAAGGATCAGGGGTGACCTCATTGCCCTCTACAGCTACCTGAAGGGTGGTCGTAGACAGGAGGGGGTTGGTCTCTTCTCCCAGGCAACCAGCACCAGAACGAGGGGACACAGTCTCAAGCTGTGCCAGGGGAGGTTTAAACTCGAGGTGAGGAAAAAGTTCTTCACTGAGCGAGTCATTCGTCATTGGAATGGGCTGCCCGGGGAGGTGGTGGAGTCGCCGTCCCTGGAGGTGTTCAAGGGGAGATTGGACATGGCACTTGGTGCCATGGTCTAGTTGTGAGGTCTGTGGTGACAGGTTGGACTTGATGATCCTTGGGGTCTCTTCCAACCTTGGTTATACTGTGACACTGTGAAATAATCAAAGGAATGGAAAAGTTTCTGAAATAAAAAATAATCAAAGGAATGGAAAAAATTCTGGGAAAAAAGAATCAAATTAATTAATTTTATTTGAAATAAAAAATAATCAAGTGCATTCTTTTTTAAATAAAACAAATCAAATGAATTAATTTTTAAATAAAAATAATAAAATCAAAATTTTAAATTAAAAATAAAATTAATTTTTTTTAAATTTTAATTTTAAATTTAAAAAAATCAAATCAATTATTTTTTTTTAAAGGAAAAAAAAATAATCAGATGACTGGAAAGCATTCTGTCATAAAAAAGAATCAAATGAATGGAAAAAATCCTCTCATAAAAAAAATAATCACATGAATGGAAAAATTTCTGACCCCAAAAAAATCAAATTAAATTTGTTTTTAAAAATAAAAAATAATGAAATGAATGGAAAAAAAAAATCTGAAATAAAAACTCCTCAAATGAATGGGAAAATGTTTTAGACTAAATAATAAATGAATGGAAAAAGGGTTTTAAAATCATAATTTTAAAAAAAGCACTCAAATGAAGGGAAGGTTTTGGTTTGTTTTTTTTTTTTAATAAAAAGCAATGAATGTTTTTCTAAAAATAAAGAAATTAATGGAATAATAATGAATAAATAAATAATCCAATCAGTGGAATAATGGTTTTAAAATAGATGTTGGAAATGCGTGTCTGTTTCCTTTTTCCCCCATTTGTATAGTTCCAGTCTCTAGTTATTGTTTGACACCACTTCCATAACTGCCTGGTTTAAAAGTTAACTGTTATTAATCTTGGGTTTTTTTTTCCCCTCTGCAAAAGACCCCAAAGGATGCTTTAGCTTCAGTCTTGATTAGATTGCCCATCGATGGTTCTGTTATTTATAACCTGATGTTGCATCTATCAAAATTTGCCGGAGCAGCCAAGCGTTTCCTAGCTCTAACAACAGCTGTAATAGGATGGTGTCTTGGTGTGGCACACGGGCTGGGATGGCATGGAGCTAGCAGGCATGGAGTAGCGGAGCTATCTGCTGAGTTAAATGCCATCTCCTCCAACCTGAAGACATCATAAAGCAAGAGGAGATGGAGCCATCTGGGGAAATTGTTATCAGTAGCGATGACATCTGGCTTGGCATTTTGTGGTCTCCAGATCAGAAAACGCTTTGCTGTGTTATGCATAGGGCTCATTAGTACAAATGAGGTTCTGTTCACATTACAGTAGGTAATCAATTATATTGGAACCGAAATGTCTTCTCATAAATCTGAATTACACTTCTCTTGGAGCACAGTCCAGCGTTTCAGCTGCTACAGCCTGTCAAGACTCCAAGACAGCAATTAAAAAGTAGGAGGAATTATGCTTGAGTCGGTTAAAATATTTGTCTTAGAAGAATTGTCCCTTTAATAAATAAAATAAACCACAGTAGCCTCTACACTACCAGAGTTACAAGTTTAGAAACAAATCTTACCTCCAGGACTTAATCTCTTTCATAGAAAATAAACATTTCAAGGTTTCTAAGTCTGTTCTATGAATCTTATTTACATTTTTATTAAATAAACTATATTTACACAGTGGCTTCCATAATATATCTTCTTCTGCCTTCTTAAAAAAAATCAACACACAAACCCAAACAGCACAAAGCATAAGTCACTAAAACCTTGAATTTTTGAAATTACTTTTTAGTGTGATGGGTTATCGGCAATGAAAAACCTTGGCCAGCTGTTTTGATTGATGATTTTATGGCATGTGATAACGTGGAACACAGAGTGGGTTTGCAGGCCTTTGTTTGGAAGCAGACCACACTTCGTTACAAATCAGTTTTCACAGAATTATAGAATCAGTCAGGGTTGGAAGGGACCACAAGGATCATCTAGTTCCAACCCCCCTGCCATGGGCAGGGACACCCCATGCTAGATCAGGCTGGCCAGAGCCTCATCCAGCCTGGCCTTAAACACCTCCAGGGACAGGGCCTCAACCACCTCCCTGCACAACCCATTCCAGGGCTTCACCACTCTCATGGTGAAGAACTTCCTCCTCACGTCCAGCCTGAATCTCCCCACGTCCAGCCTGAATCTCCCCACGTCCAGCCTGAATCTCCCCACCTCCAGCTTCATTCCATTCCCCCTAGTCCTATCACTATCTGATATCCTAGGATGTCCCTCCCCAGCCTTCATAGAATCATAGAATCAGTCAGGGTTGGAAGGGACCACAAGGATCATCTAGTTCCAACCCCCTGCCATGGGCAGGGACACCCCACACTAATTTAGGCTGGACAGAGCCTCGTCCAGCCTGGTCTTAAACACCTCCAGGGATGGGGCCTCAACCACCTCCCTGGATAACCCATTCCATAGCTTCACCACTCTCATGGGGAAGAACTTCTTCCTCATATCTAGCCTGAATCTCCCTATTTCCAGCTTCATTCCGTTCCCCCTAGTCCTATCACTACCTGAGATCCTGAGAAGTCCCTCCCCAGCCTTCCTGTAGGCCCCCTTCAGATACTGGAAGGCCACAATGAGGTCACCTGGGAGCCTTCTCTTCTCCAGACTGAACAGCCCCAACTCCTTCAGTTTGTCCTCATAGGAGAGGTGCTCCAGCCCTCTGATTATCCTCGTGGCCCTTCTCTGGACACACTCCAGCACGTCCACATCCCTCCTGTAATAGGGGCTCCAGAACTGGACGCAGTACTGTAGGCCCCCTTCTTGTAGGCCCCCTTGAACAAACCAGTAGATTATGAAGTAGTTTAAAAGCTTTTTTCTTATTGAAGTAGTTTAAAATCTTTTCTCTGTGCATCAGATGTTGGTAAATTTCTGGTCCACCCGGAGCATCACTGGCTTAACTGGTCAGAATAGAAGCAAAGAGAAGCCCATGTAGCACGTAGCAAGTGGTGTGTTCTCAGACTTACTGTGGTAGTTTTAGGTTATGCCTTTACAATTTAGCAGCAGATTTTGAGCAGAAAAGTAGAAAAATGTATATTAATCACTATTGGGTGAAAACAAAAGATTATTCTAAACAAATTCATTGGATAAATGTCTGGGATAAGAGAAGCTGTATCATAACAGTTCTTCACATTCCCATTTCACATTTCCCCATTCCTTTTCTCTTCCTTTCTGCTCTTGGCTGTTTTGCTTCACTAAGGAGAAGATAATGTGCTTCTGGCTGATAAGTCTAACCCACTGCTTCTCTTTCAACTCCTCTCTCTCTCTTGGGACAGGGGGATTGACGGGGGGGGAGCAGTGGAACAGCTTTCCTGGTCCAGGACCAGGACCAGGGGGATTTTCATGTTGTATAGGCCACAAGGGCCTCTTCCGTCCTTATCAAGGGGAGTGCTAACCTTCTGTCCTTTCATGCAACATGCATGGCCTAAAAGTACCACACTTGTATTTTGAGTTGTGCATGAGATGCAACATAAATTAATCAGAGCTTTGGCACTGTTTGGTGTTTTTGTCACATCTAAAGCAATTGACTTCTAAAGAAGCATATTAATAATTACTTATGCCTGTAAAAGTCTTCTCTTACCTAACTGAATGTTAAGCATGGAGAATCTGGATGTGGACTCAAGCATTTTTTCCCCTCATTGTTATCCTATTGGGTTTGTTCCAAGTAATCTCAGCAGGTTTGGAGCTGTTTGTTTGGTTCTGTTTTTTTCCCTTTATTAGTTTTGTCTGGTTCTGGTTTTTTGGGTTTGGTTGGGTTTTGTTTTGGTTTGGTTTTTGGTTGGCTTTATTTTGTGTAGTTATTTCAATTAGATAGTTACCTCTCCATCTTAGCAAAACAGATGTGGATTTCCTGTGTGTAAGCATTGTGTGCAAAGGAGCTGTGAGTGTTAAAAGGAGATGCTGTTTCTGAGGCTCAGCCAACAGCATTTGTGCAATGCTAAACCACCTTCATTTATGTCACAAGTAACCTGGAAAGTCCCAGCAGTCTGAATGGATTAAATTTTGCCTTCATTATTACCCTATTTGATGACTGTCAAACCCTGAGAATCTCCAGGTGTTTGGTCTATACTTACCAGGCTGTCACAGACTCTGAAGCTGCAAGGTAACTACTGACAAGTCTATAAACTCAGATTGCTACCTTAATTCTGCAGCACTCAGTTCTTACAAATTCTGATGAAAAAAGCCTTGAGTATCAGCTGCAGTGTCTCAGTGTTACAGGATTGACCCCAAAAAACAGCTGGGCAGAATCCAAGGGCATGAGATTTAACACATCCAGGTGCTGGGTTCTGCACATTGGCCACAGCAACCCCATGCAGTGCTACAGGCTGGGGTCAGAGTGGCTGGAGAGTGGCCAGACAGAAAGGGACCTGGGGGTACTGGTTGATAGTAGGCTGAACATGAGCCAGCAGTGTGCCCAGGTGGCCAAGAAGGCCAATGGCATCCTGGCCTGTATCAGGAACACTGTGGCCAGCAGGAGCAGGAAAGTCATGGTGCCCCTGTACTCATCACTGGTTAGGCCACACCTTGAGTCCTGTGTCCAGTTCTGGGCCCCTCAGTTTAGGAAAGATGTTGAGTTGCTGGAATGTGTCCAGAGAAGGGCACCAAAGCTGGGGAGGGGTTTGGAGCACAAGCCCTATGAGGAGAGGCTGGGAGAGCTGGGGCTGCTTAGCCTGGAGTAGAGGAGGCTCAGGGGAGATCTTATTGCTCTCTACAACTACCTGAAGGGAGGTTTTAGCCAGGTGAGGGTTGGTCTCTTCTCCCAGGCAGCCTGTGACAGAACGAGAGGACACAGTTTCAAGCTGCACCAGGGGAGGTCTGGTCCATTCCATTCCATTCCATTCCATTCCATTCCATTCCATTCCATTCCATTCCATTCCATTCCATTCCATTCCATTCCATTCCATTCCATTCCAACATGCTCACGTGTTTGATGTCATGGAATTGAGGCTTCACACAGCAGTTTGATTTCAGTGGGGTGAGGGGAAGGAGTGAGCAAGCAGTTGTGTGGTGCTGGATGGGGTTAAACCATGAGGGGATTGAGGGATAGTTTGTTTATCATGAGAATCATCCAGTTTTCTTAGATAAAACTAGTTGTATAGTTGTAAGTCCTATAACTACTAGACTGGATTCATTACCATCCTTGGCTAATGCTTTTTGAATGCACATTGGCTTAATTTTTAAAAGGTGATGGCATCATGAGTCACCCAGTGCCAGACTGTAGCACTTGACAGTGGGGTGTCTGACCCAGAGGTGGCTTCCCACAAGGTTCTGCAAGCTTGATAAGCTATCCTATCTCAGCACTTCTTTACATGGGAAATCAGGGCAGGAGGACAACTGTTATTGATGTTCAAACGCATGGTCTCCTTGAAGCGCTCCAGACATGCAAACCATCCAAAAGAACAATTCTGCATTCTTGCTGCTGTCAGGAATCTCCAAGCTTCTCTAACAAATGCTGTTGTCATGTTAGCTGGGTTAAATGACTAATGATGGAAGTGAGCTCTTATTCATGCAAGCAGCTGCTGAAAAGTGCGTTGTCCTGAAATATACCTTCCTGTCTGCAGAGCTGACAGCCATGAAATGATGGAATCAAGTTCCTGTCCTTCAGTGGTGCTTACAGTGAAAACTGTCACACAGGTTTTAGGAAAGCCTGTCACAGAAGGAGGCACAGTTCTGATGCTATGTGTACAACACACTTTTGGAAACGACTTCTGCTCTGCACAGGGTTAAGTCCTGCCCCTTCTCCCATTTTAATTTCCATTTTCTTTCCCTGCCCCTTCTCCCATTTTAATTTCCATTTTCTTTCCCTGCCCCTTCTCCCATTTTAATTTCCATTTTCCTTTCCTGCCCCTTCTCCCATTTTAATTTCAATTTTCCTTTCCTGCCCCTTCTCCCATTTTAATTTCCATTTTCTTTCCCTGCCCCTTCTCCCATTTTAATTTCCATTTTCCTTTACTGCCCCTTCTCCCATTTTAATTTCCATTTTCTTTCCCTGCCCCTTCTCCCATTTTAATCTCCATTTTATTTTCCTGCCCTTCTTGATTTTTAATCATTTTTTAAAATCCCTTGGACATTATAGGGTAAATTAAAATCAAAGAATATTAATGTTAACAACAAAAGCAGTAAACCCAGATGTTAGAGTAATCATTGAATCATAGAATTGTTTGGGTTGGAAGAGACCTCTAAGATGATCCAGTCCATCTATCAACCCAACACCACCATGGCCATTAAACCATGTCCCCAGGTGCCAGGGCAACGCGTTTCTAGAATACCTCCACCACCTCCCTGGCAGCCTCTTCCAGTCCCTGACCACTCTTGCAGCAAAGAAATTGTTCTTCATCTCCAGCCCAACCCTCCCTTGGCATGATTTCAGGCCATTTCCTCTCCTATCACCTGATAGGGAGAAAAGAACAAGCCCCACTTCCCTGCAACCTCCTTTCAGGCAGTTGTAGAGAGTCAGAAGGTGTCCCCTCAGCCTCTTCTTCTCCACGCTAAACAACCCCAGTTCCCTCTGCTCTTCACCAGCTCTGTTCTCCAGACACTTCACCAGCTTGGTTCCTCCTCTCCAGACATGCTGCAGCACCTCAATGTCCTTCTTGTAGTGAATGGCCCAAAATTGATCACGTTGTTCAAGGTGTGGTCTCACAGGCCCCCAGTACAGGGGCACAGTGACTGCCCCAGTGTCTTGCCTCTGGAACAAGCCCAGGGGTTTACAAAGAATATTCCTATTTTCCTTTTAAATAAAATGAACGTGGCACTTGGTGCCATAGTCATGAGGTCTTGGGTGACAGGTTGGACTTGATGATCCTTGAGGTCTTTTCCAACCTTATTGATTCTATGATTCTGTGAAAATATGGAACTTTTGGGGCACCTTATCAACCCTGTGCCCTTTGGCTCTTCAGTTTCACCTGTGGTGTTTACATGAAGAGGCCACAATGGCATCAATTTCTATCCTTGAGTAGGTGAAAGTTGTGACTGGTGAATGTGGCGAAACTAAACCTGACACCCAGAAACCAGATGACACCTGTTCCTGTGCTACTCTCTTTATCCAAGCAGTTCTTTATTTCTCCTGTACAACATACTTATTTAAGAACTGACCTGGCAAAATATCTCCTGACTCCTCCTCCTGCTGATACTCCTGCTCTGTCAAATCTGATAAAATTGAGTTGTCCAAGGCTAGTTAGAAGCTGAGGCTCTCTGAAAATATTGATGTTCCGCTGAGAGCTGCAAGCAGAGCTGGTGAGCCGGTCCCAGTCCTGGTGAGCCAGTCCCAGCCCAGGTGAGCCAGTCCCAGTGAGCCGGTCCCAGTCCTGGTGAGCCGGTCCCTGCCCTGGTGAGCCGGTCCCTGTCCTGGAGAGCTTTCGTTCTAGAGCTGATGCAGGTATAACTAGCAAATACCTAATTGGGGTAAGAGATAAAGAGATGGGAAATATGTTAAAGTAGCAGACAGTAGCAGCTGCCAATGCTTAGTGGTAAACACAAGTTGCTATCTCGCGTAGGATAAAGCTTTTTTGCATTCATAATTTACTCTCTGGGAATGTATCTTTAGAGCAGGCAAAGAAACGACAAAAGGATTTTTTTTTCCCTTCCATGGTGAGGATTTAACAACAGAGTAGAAAAGCAGCAGTTCTGAAAGTAGCTTTTGCTGTGTGCTAGAAAGCATCTTTTGTGTAACTTGGAGCTCTCTGGTGGCAAGGAAGAACAGGAGTGGGACCTGAAAAGTGGAGTCTTGTTAAAATACAAAGTGTCAGGAGCTCCTGGACAGCAAAGATTCCTCAATACCAGCAGCCTTAGAGATGTGACCCCATGTTCATTCATTTTAAGGAATATCAGCTTGTGCTACAGCAGAGTGGGAAAGATTTCCTTACTGGAAGAGTGATCAGGCATTGGAATAGGCTGCCCAGGGGGAGGTGGAGTCACCATCCCTGGAGGTGTTCAAGAAATGTGTGGCCATGGTACCTGGGGACATGGTTTGATGGCCATGGTGGGGTTGGGTTGATGGTTGGACTCTATGATCTTAGAGGGATTTTCCAGCTGGAGAAAATTCTATGATTCTGTGTTTTGAGAGATGGCTGAAAATACGTTGTGTGCTTGCAGCTGCACATCCAACAGGCTGAGCTAGACCAAAGAAAGCCTTTTTCACTCGATGCGCTCAGAAACGGGACGGCAGAGCAATTACCTAAGATTTGTGTTTGAACAGCATGTGGAAAAAGGAGGGAACCATAAAACTGGGGTTGCTTTGCCTGGAGAAGAGTAGACTCAGGGCTGACCTTATTGCTCTCTTCAACTACCTGAAGGGAGGTTGTAGGTAGGCAGAGGTTGGTCTGTTCTCCCAGGCAGCCAGCACCAGAACAAGAGGACACAGTCTCAGGCTGTGCCAGGGGAGGTTTAGGCTGGATGTTAGGAAGAAGTTCTATACAGAGAGAGTGATTGCCCATTGGAATGGGCTGCCCGTGGTGGTGGTGGAGTCCCCATCATTGGAGGTGTTCAGGAGGACACTTGATGGGGTGCTTGGTGCCATGGTTTAGTTGTTTAGGTGGGTTGGATTGGTTGATAGGTTGGACGCGATGCTCTTGAAGGTCTCTTCCAACCTGGTCTGGTCTGGTCTATTCTATTCTATTCTATTCTATTCTATTCTATTCTATTCTATTCTATTCTATTCTATTCTATTCTATTCTATTCTATTCTATTCTATTCCTCAATCTGGTTGCTTTCAAGTTGGCCCCGTGTCTATAGCTGACAAACAGCAGGCCATAATTTATTGTGCAATTGATTATTAATCTCTATTAAGTGAATATCTGGGTATTTTCCTCGCGCGTGAGGCTGATTTGCGAAGCTCTATTTATTTAGCTTCAGAGATGCTAGAAATTAGATGACTTAATTGGGTTACTTAACAAATATCAATAAGCATTTGGAGCAGTTAACGTTATAGACATGTAATATAGCACTATCTTTTAAAATTTTAATTAACTGTTTAAACATGGCTTGGAAGTTTCAAGTTGGTGAGAGTCTAATTACATTATTGCCTATTCAGTTTTGAGTTAATTATGCTGCATTTCTATAGACTTGATAAACTGCAAAAATGTATCCCCTTAACAATCAATTGGTATTAAATTACTTTCAATTAGTTTTTGCTCAAACCAAATTAGAGCCTCGTTTCGGGCACAGTGAAATCAGTCAGCACAGAAATCTCAGGATTCAGCCAGGATTTCTGCCACACTTGGGGATTTGCAGATGTCTAGCAGGGGGCAGTTGGTGGACATGGCTTTAAGATTAAAATAAAGCTCCAAACCCCACAAAGCTGTTTAGAGTGCTGCTCTTCAAAGGGGCAATGCCTAATGCTGCTCCCATATAAATTTGTGCCAGTCGACTTCTCCCTACAATCAGGTTGATAGAATGAGAGGAAATGGCCTCAAATTGTGCCAGGGGAGGGTTAGGTTGGAGATTAGGGAAAATTTCTTTGCTGCAGGAGTGGTCAGAGATAGGAAGAGGCTGCCCAGGGAGGTGGTGGAGTCCCTATCCCTGGAGGTATTCAAGAAACATGTGGCCATGGCACTTGGGGACATGGCTTAATGGCCATGGTGGTGTTGGGTTGATGGTTGGACTTAATGATCTTATAGGCTTTTCCAACCCAAACAATTCTGATTCTAAGTCTCATTGATTTGTGTGACTGGGATACGGGCAGAGTCTGGGATGCTTTGGTGTAACGTGTTGTAGTCCCATTAATTGCACCAGTTTTTTACCCAGTAATTGTGGTTCTTTCTCTGAACCCAAAGGGAATTTCTTCTGTAGTGGTACAGTATTGTGGTTGATGAGACTACACACTTGTTTGCTCAGCAGGAGTCAAAACTAATCTTGTAGGCTCAGGGCTTTAAAGAAGCTTTCTTTCAGCTAGTGATTCCCAGATTAGTTAGGGTTTAGATGCTTCAAAGCTCTAATATTTGATAATAAAATACATTTAATCTGGCATCAGAAAATATAATGCACTGCTTACTCCAGCATCTTTTTGCAGTTTATGACCCTCTTTGTTTATCTTGTAGCCTCTACATGTTTCATTTTGCCTTCCAGCTCAGCCTTCTTGATGCTGTACATACCCTGTGTCCTTTCCAGTGTTACAGTGGATGGAGTTCTCACATTGTCAGGTTTTACAGAACTGTGCTTTGAGTCAAATTAGTCCTGCAGTAGTGGCACAACAAAGCTTTAAAACTACAAATAAACCAGGCAAATAAAGTGATTATTAACAAGCTAGGATGCTTGCTAGAGGCCATGGGAGAACATGAAGCAAGGCAGTGCCATCTCAGAGCATTCAAACTATCAGCTCCTTATTTATGTATTTATTTTTTTCTATTTTCAAAGCATGAACTTGTTTTCTCAGGGAATATAAAGGTTTTGCTTAAATACCACCATAGAATCATAGAATTGTTTGGGCTGGAAAAGATAGTGTGGCCAGCAGGAGCAGGGAGGTCATTCTGCCCCTGGTTAGGGGTCACTGGTTAGGCCACACCTTGAGTACCGTGTCCAGTTCTGGGCCCCTCAGTTTAGGAAAGACGTTGAGTTGCTGGCAGGTGTCCAGAGAAGGGCAACAAAGCTGGGGAGGGGTTTGGAGCACAAGCCCTATGAGGAGAGGCTGAGGGAGCTGGGGTTGCTTAGCCTGAAGAAGAAGAGGCTCAGAGGAGACCAACAAGAGGACACAGTCTCAAGCTGTGCCAGGGCAGGTTTAGGCTGGATGTTAGGAAGAAGTTCTTCCCAGAAAGAGAGATTGGCCATTGGAATGGGCTGCCCGTGGAGGTGGTGGAGTCACCATCACTGGAGGTGTTTAGGAAGAGACTGGATGGGGCGCTTGGTGCCATGGTTTAGTTGATTTGATGGTGTTGGGTGATAGGTTGGACTTGATGATCTCGAAGGTCCTTTCCAACCTCATTGACTCTGTGATTGAGTCTAACCTTCATCCTAACACCACTATTGCCATCAAACTGTGTCCCTAAGTACCAAGGCCACGTGTTTCATGAACACTTCTAGGGATGGTGACTCCACCCCCTCGGGCAGCTTGTTTCAATGCCTGACTGCTCTTGCAGCAAAGAAATCGTTCCTAATCTCCAACTTAACCCTCCCCTGGCACAATTTCAGGCTATTTCCTCTTGTATTATTACCTGATCCTAGGGAGACATGACCAACCCCCGCCTTACTACAACCCACACTAAAACAAATTCTAAATCCAATGCTAGCAAAAGGAGAAAGCCAGGATTTGGTACAAAATGTATGTAGACTTGAGACAGATGTTGTTACAGGAGGTGGCAGTAACAGCCACTGTGCCGCACCTGTGACCTAGGGAGAATGACAGACTCTCTGCATATCAGTCAGGCTTACTGAAAGCAGCAGCTGAAGAGGGGAAATGGGGAAAGACAGCTGGACACTACTACAGCCACCATCAAAATGGCTTTTGTAGATGATTTACACAGGGCACTTTGGCTGAGCAAGAGCTAATATACAGGAGGACACTTGGCAGAAAGAGAGGCATCTGGCCAAGAAGTTTGCTTGTGAAATTTGGGTACCATGAGACATTTCTTTGTTTCTACCTGCATGTATAATCCCTGTAACCTAATAACTGCACCAGAAGCCTGTACCCAGCTTCTCCTCTTGCAAATGCTGGCAAATGGCTCAGAACAAAGCACAAGAATAATGATCAAAGAGAGGGGTAGACTCCTCAGTCTCTTTTACGAAGTTTTTTGAACGTATCCTTCTAACTGATGTTTACCAAAGTCCTGAGCAACCACCAACCCATGAAAATGTATGGTGAAGGCTTTTTTAGTGCTAGTCACACATCCAAGATGGAAATACATACAAGGTGGGATTTACCTGGGCTGCAGAGTTATTGGGCAGGTACCTGTCTAGACTGGAAATCAATTGGGCTTGATGCCAACCTCCTTCAAATACTCCCTTATGCCCCTGAGCATCTCGCTGCATCCTCTGGCTCTAAAGTGCCTTTGGAAAGGTAAAGCATAGACAGTAAATATGAATCTTAAACTGTCAGGGTGTGAGTGACATGTCTGCTTCTGTGTCCTGGTTCAGAGAGAGAACAAGCCCTAGAAAGAAGGGTGTGAGCTTTGACTGGACTGGCGGTGAGACTGGGAAGCTCCTTTGGTGACTCTGACGGTGTTGTACAACCAGGTCTTTGGTTAACCCCTTCAGATGATGGCTGTTTTTCTTGTGTTGCTTTGAAAGCACAAAAACTATTAACTGTTTATCCTTGTCTCTTTGTACTGAGTGTGTGTGCAAACAGAGAGGCATCCTACTTGTTCCAGGATTTCATGGCTAAAAAATTCCTGTCTTCATTCAGTTTCAAGTCTGAGTAAATTTAGTTCTAGTCCTCCCTTTTCTCTTCGCCGTGCTTGTTAGCATAACAATGGACAAATCACATGTTCTCTCTTTTACCTGACTTTCGTGGCAATTACCAGCTTCACAGGCACCTGAAATTTAATTTGCTGCTTTTTCTTACGGTCTTTTGTCACAGGCGTCGTCCTGTGGATTGTTTTGTTGCAGCACTACAGCATTTCAAGGCATCCGAGGTGTGCAGGGAGGGAGCTAACATTCTGTGTGTGACTGGGGCTACACAGACTTAAAAATTAACATCTGGAGACTGCAAAGATAACTTTAGTCCACAAGTTGCCTTCGAGAAGTATTAATAATGACAGCATTACATTGTGTGAGAGAGTAAACTAAAGTGTCCCTATGGACACATTTCACTTCAGTCATTAAGAAGGAGATGACTATACTCTTTATTTAGAATAATGAGAGCTAATACTGGCTGTCATTAGAGTATGCTACAATAAAATGTTAATAAGAAGCAGCTTGAGGATACCACACTAATGCAAGGCTTTTCTTTTAATCAAATTTTTGCAATTGATTGCCTGTGGCAAAAAAAAAAAGCAGCAAAATCTTTAATATGATATAATGATTTTTCTCCCCCCATCTCCAGGGAGGGATGTACGTTCTGTCAGCTTCATAACCTCTTATTGGGATGCAAAGCACAACATTCCTTTTGTCGTGGTCGTTGGGAGATTGGATTCTGAGCAGATTCTGAGCCATGTGAAGGTTTATTGATATGTGTAAGCTGTGCTATTTTGCAAGCCAGAACATTTGAGGAACTGCATCTTGCTTTCTGAAATGTGACTGTGGTGATTAGTACTAATCTTAATTCTAAGACACAGTGAAAGAAAGATTGTTCTCAGGTGCCACTGAAGTATCCGTGTTTATTCTGCAGTTGCACACAGCAGTATCTGACACAGACCATATTGTTTTCTTCTAATTAGAACAGAACACAAATGCCACCTAGAAACAAATAGGGAGAATTAAATTTGAGAGATGCAGACGAGTTTCTCCTTTTACCTTCAATTTCAGCTCTGAAACCATTCATCAGTTTATTACTGAGCAGAACTAATATGCTTCCTGGCTCCTGGTTTTGATCTTTCCTAAGTGCATGCATGGGTGCAAAGATAGAGATTCCTCTCACTGAGCATTTGTGCTTGCAAGGAAACGTGAGTGTGAAATGAATTTTGTCTTTTTCACCAACAGGAACACAAAACAGAATGGAAAGGAAGATAAAACTCATTTCAATATGTACAGTGAGAGCATTTCTTATTTCTGCTGATGGCTGCCACATCTTTTCAGTGGGAACAGCTGGTATCTAAATGGCTTCCTCAGCTAAAACAATGTCTATCTTGCTTTAAAATTTCAGCAGGAAGCTGCTGTTTCATCACTCAGTCGTGTCACATATTTATAGTGTTGTCTTTGTGCATAGTGTTTGAGAAACACAAATGAAAGAAAATTGATGCAGTGTGTATCTTGGCACCAGTGAATATCAAGTTATGGTTAGTCATAAAACCTATAATCTATTGCAAAGGGGAGGAACCAGATTCTCAGTGCTGTGGTAAAACTTTTGGAAATAGAGCAATTAAAAAGTCTAAAAGGAAATGTGGCCCCTGTTCAGCAATGTGTTTCTGTTTGTGTCGAAGGGTAAACATGGCAGCAATCCTGGAGCTTCCTTTCTGGAAGGGCAGGTAGCCTGATGCAGCCTGGGTGAGGTCATGCACGTCTCATAAATTCTCATTTGGCAACACTTAATTGCATTGTCTTGCAAATTCCAATATGAAAATCAAATGTAGGAAATGGAAACAGAGCAGCGTGGCCAGCAGATGGGGAGAGATGGTTCTGACACTGTGCTCTGCTCCGCTGAGACCTCACCTGCAGTGCTGTGTCCAGCTCTGGAGCCCTCAACACGTGAAAGCCACTGACCTGATGGAGCAGGTCTAGAGGAGGGTCACAGAGATAAATGGGGGGTTGGGGCACCTCCGCTGTGAGGACAGGCTGAGGGAGCTGGGGGTGTTCAGCCTGGAGAAGAGAAGGCTCTGGGGAGACCTAATAGCAGCCTTCCAGTAACTGAAAGGGGTCCAAAGGTCAGCTAGTCCAACCCCCCTGCAGTCAGCAGGGACATTCTCCATTAGATCAGGTTTTGCTTGACTATTGTAATCAAGCTTTGAGCTATACTATGCTGTAAATGTTTGCAGTACACTCAGCACTAGCCTGAAATCTGCTATTCCCCAGTGTGTTTCAGTCAAAAAAAAAAGAGTTTGGTTTTCTTTGATTAACTGTTTCTGATGAATTTAAGCAGGGAGGAGAAGTATTTTGATGAGGTGGAGATTACCTCTTGGCAACCTTGAATTTGACAGTTGTAGACTAATGGCACTGCCTCTGAACCTCACTTTCTTACCTGTGCTGTCCTGTTGCTGAACATTGCATAGCTGCTGGAGTTACTTCCTTAGGACTTCTTATGGATGTGCTGCCACTAATAGCCTGAAATTGTGCCAGAGGAGGTTTAGGTTGGAGATTAGGGAAGATTTCTTTGCTGCAAGAGTGGTGAGGAGTTGGAACAGGCTGCTCAAGGAGGCGTTGGAGTCCCTGTCCCATGAGGAGTTAAAGAAACGTGTGGATGTGGCACCTGGGGACATGGTTTGGTGGCCATGGTGGTGTTGGGTTGACAGCTGGACTCAATGATCTTACAGGGCTTTCCCAACCAGAACAATTGTATGATTCCATGAAACATACACACACATAGTGATTTCTGGGCTGTGACTGTTACAAGTAACTTTGTGGAGTCAGGGAAGCTGAAGGACATGATCTGGTTGTATAAGGAGCGGTTCTACACTATTACCATCTACGTTACAAACCCAAACCGTCTTCCTTTCGTGGTAGCAACAGGACTGCCATTTCCAAATGCCATTGATTCCATAAGGCAGTCAAACCCCATAACACAGACAAATTCAACACTGTGTGCAAAAATTACACTCTGCACAGTGCTGGACGTGAGGTCAGCCCCTGCCACCATTGTAATCACCAACAGAATCAATTTCAGTCCCTTCTCAGTGTTCAAGGTGAGCTCTGCTGCTCTTGGTACCGTAGCACTTGAGCAACACAGCAAAACCTGATCAGCAAAAAGAATGCACGAAGCAGAACTGTTATTAGGGTAAATTGCTGCCCAAGGAATGATTTCCTGGTGGATATTATTTTCTGAGAACAGCTCTGAGCTGGTGATATCCACACGAAATAAACAGAATCCTCAAACTGTGATGAAAGCTGTAAGGTTCTGAGAAGCTGGAGCTCAGGAAATTTCAAGACATCTTTATTTTAGCCCTAAAGTACTGAACAGCACAGAGTTGTATACACCTACTATTAACTCTGTAGTAGGCATGAGTAACAGTTAGGTATTAAATCTCCACTTCAAATCAGTGCTATTCCCTGCATTATCTTCCTAACTTTTTCAGGGTTTCAAGGGAGGAGGTAATGGTAGAGTAAGAAATCCAAGGTGATATATAAATGGACTCCTTCTTCTCCTTCTCTTTCTCTTTCTCTTTCTCCTTCTCCTTCTCCTCCTCTCCTTCTCCTTCTCCTTCTCCTTCTCCTTCTCCTTCTCCTTCTCCTTCTCCTTCTCCTTCTCCTTCTCCTTCTCCTTCTCCTTCTCCTTCTCCCTTCTCCTTCTCCTTCTCCTTCTCCTTCTCCTCCTCCTTCTCCTTCTCCTCCTCCTCCTCCTCCTCCTCCTCCTCCTCCTTCTCCTCCTCTCCTTCCTCCTTCTCCTCCTCTCCTTCCTCCTCCTCCTCCTTCCTCCTTCCTCCTCCTCCTCCTCCTCCTCCTCTTCTTTTCTTTTTTCCTCCTTTTCTTTCCTCCTCCCCTGTCCCCTTTCCTTTTCCTCTTCCCCTTTTCTTTTTGCCCTGTCCCCCTCTTTCTTTGTCTCTGTCTCTTTCTCTCCTTCTTTTTCATATTTTGCAAAACCAAGAACTCTGTCACTTTGGTGTTGGCTGTCTCCTCAGCAAGTTTAATTTAAAACACATGGCTGCATCAGGCCTGAAATCAAATGACCTATTCTAATATCTCGATCCCTTCAGAGACCTGAGGAGGGAGGAGGAACAGAGGGCATGTACTCCTGTAATCATTTGTGTTTCCTGAATATTAAGTTTCGTTTTCCTAAGTTTCACCTTCAGCTCAGAATGAACTCTGGTATTAGTGTTCTGTTAACACACAGTGACTTAGGGAAAGCTCATATGCCTGCTCCTACCAGAAGTGGAAGAAATATCGCTGCAGTTCTGCAACCCCTCGCTTATTTGTGGAAAAAGTCCACCAAGAAACTGTTTTCTCCATCTTTTCATCTCAGTCCTTTTTTAGACCCATCTTTGAAAGAAAATTAAAAGCAAAATCCAGCTAAGTGCTTTATTTATTGAGTTAAAATAGTCCAGAATCAATAATTTAGTTCTCCTTGATGTTCCTAGCCATAACTTCTGGTACAGTCTAAACAATGGGTTCTCACAGCATTGAGAAGATAAAATACTCAGATTTGAGATGGTTATTTTGGAAGGTCTGTGGATGTAGCCTGAAATTGTGCCAGGGGAGCTTTAGGTTGGAGATTAGGAAAAATTTCTCTGCTGCCAGAGTGGTCAGGGATTAGAACAGGCTGCCCAGGGAGGTGGTGGAGTCACTGTCCCTGGAGGTGTTCAAGAAATGTGTGGGCATGGCACTTGGGGACATGGTTTAATAGCCATGGCAGGCTTAGGTTGATTGGTTGGACTTGATGATCTCAGAGGGCTTTTCCAACCCACACAATTCTGTAATTCTGTACTTTAAAGGACCAACCTAAAAAGCAGAATTTAAATGATAAGTATATAAAATAGGATCTGGCTGCAATGCTGCTTCTGGCTGACTTAGAAATTTTATTGGATATGTATTCCGTGTTTGAGGCTACAAAAGCAAGGAGCCTCTGGGAGCTGTTTACAGTGCAGTTGCCAAGGAACAGAGATTTCTAAGTCATAAAACCACAGAATCATTAAGGTTGGAAAAGACCACTAAGATCAAGTCCAACCTTCTACCCAACCACTCCATGACCATTAGACCATGTCCTGAAGTGCCGCATCTGCTCATTTTTTGAGCACCTCCAAGGATGGTGACCCACCACCTCCCTGGGCAGTCTGTTCCAATGCCTGACCACTCTTGCAGCAAAGAAATTCTTCCCTGTATCTTGCAACTGACTGATTTGGATATTGGTCATTGTCTAGCTGACCCAGCATTGAGTTTAATTTGCTGAGGTCTTTCTGCAGGTTTCTCCAGGGAGGTGGTTGAGGTCCTGTCCCTGGAGGTGTTTAAGCCCAGGCTGGACGAGGCTCTGTCCAGCCTGATCTAGTGTGGGGTGTCCCTGCCCATGGCGGGGGTGGAACTAGATGATCCTTGTGGTCCCTTCCAACCCTGATTCTATGATTCTATGATTCTTGGTTGCACAGAACAGTTTCTCTTTATGGTATCTAAGGCCAAGTTAGAAATCCTGTGCAGCTCTTTCCCTTGTGTATCCTTGCAGTTGGTTTCTGGAGGAGTCTGTGGTTTTTTGCCAAGAAAAGTTGTCTAGGTGTAAAAGCTTTCTCAGGACTTCCAAAGTGTTGACAAAGTGAGACATAAGTGCTGAAGACCCACAAAATGAGCATCCCCTTGGTTATCTGCTCTAGAAGATCTGCTCCAGGATTGGTCCCAGAGAAGACAGGGAGAAGATGATTGGGTTTTTTTTTTCTTCTCCATTCCTATTAATGTGTCTGAAAACGAAACTAAAAAGAATAGAACAAAACCAAAATAATTTTAACATCCCTGAAATATCCTTGAAGTCAGTGCAGAACATAGCTTAGGATGCATTTATTTCCTTAAGATATACTGTTACTACATGGACTGTGTCTGCACAGACATAATGAATGGCTTCTGTGGATTCCATTCTCAGATGCCTGTCTCCCTGTTGCTTGTGTGGAAGCCCAGCCATCCACTGAGACCTTGTGGATTCACTGAAGGCTTGGGTGATGGAGTGCTCAGTGCTGAGATGTTCCCTCTGAGGGTGTAGCTCTTAATGTGCTATGGCAGGTACATCGATTTCAGATACCCGGCACACACAACGATGACAAGTTGCTAAGGATAATTAACAGAAGTTTATCTGGTGTACCCAGAGCCATTCTTGAAGCCTTTTCTCATCTAACAGTGATTTGTGATTTGGGTGGCATTGATTTTGTAAATAGTGTGAAGTTTGTTCATGTTTTATGTGAGTGTCTCTGCATGACTCATGTCACTGTCCTACATTCTGGATGCAATGTATAATTCACAGAGGTCTTGCCTTCTCAGGGTCTGCTTGGTGGCATTGTGCAGATTGGTGGCTCTGAAAAAGAAAATCTAGCTGCTCTAAAATGTTATAGTGGGAAAATATCCTTCTATCTATAAGGGAGCACACTGAATTAGTCTGATATCCATATACCTTTACTTCTCCTTTCCTTTTCCTCCACCAAAAGCATGTGGAGAAGACAGATGTGGCAGCTGCTGAAACATTAAGCTCTTAGATGTCCAGCCATGTGAGGAAAGGCTGAGAGGGCTGGGGTTGTTCATCCTTGAGAAGGCTTAGGGCAGGCCTTATTGCCATGGACAGTACAGGAAGGGTGGCTACTAGGAGGATGGAGATTCCTATTTTACAAGGAGTCCCGTGGAAAAGACAAGGGATGATGGGAACAAGTTACTGCTGGGGAGATTCCCGTTGGACTCCAGGAGACAATGTTTCCCCATGAGAACAGTCAGTCAGTCTCCCAAGGGAAGCAGCGAATTCCCCTCACTGGACAAAGCAGGATCACCTAGGGCAGTTCACACAGGAGCATATCCAGGTGGGTCTCCAGAGAAGGAGACTCCACAACCTCTCTGGGCATCCTGCTCCAGGGGTCCAGCATTCTCACACCAAAGTTTTTCCTCATGCTGTGGTGGAACTTCCTGCATTCCAGTTTGTATCCCTTGTCCTGTCACAGGACAGCACTGAAAAGAGCCTGGTTCCTCCTTCTTGACACCTATCCTTCAGATATTTGTAACCACTGATAAAATCCTCTCTCAGCCTTCTCTTCTCCAGACTAAACAGCCCCAGGTCTCTCAGCCTTTCCTCATCACGCAGATGTTTCAGTCCCTTCATTATCTTGGTAGCCCCCGTTGGACACTCCCTAGTATATCCCTCTTGAACTGGGGAGCCCAAAACTGGACATAATACACCAGATATGTTCTCACCAGGGCAGAGTAGAGTGGGAGGAGAACTTCTCTTGACCTGCTGGCTGAGCAGTTCATATAGCCATCATTTAACCATGGTGACGACAGGCTTTTCCTTCCTCCAAAATATCACTGCCTAAAAAAGGAAAACTCCTACTCTGTCTTAACCATCTTGATTTATTTAGCTGAAGCAGTGGAACTGTCAAGGAACAATTTGACTAGTTAAATGCATATCAAGTCATAACCCAGCTCTTGCAAAGACTTGATTCTGCATTACCATGAAAGGAGCTGAATAAGCAGACAGGCAGGGAAAAGTTAATAAAGATTATGAAACATCTCAACATGGTCAAATCAGACAGCTCCAAGCCAGCAGCTCCAAGCTCAGTAAAAGGCTTGTAAGCATCTCTCCCCAAATTTAAGGAAATGACAAAATTGCTGTGGTTCCAGCTGCTTTTAAAGTAATTGGGAAACACTGCAAGCTGATGAACTCAGGCTGCAGCTAAGAGTTATCACCTGGTATTTCATGTGGGTTAACCCTTCAGCATTCCTGACACACAGCCCCATTTGGCAGTTGCTCTCCTAACGTCCTTCAAGTGCTTCAGCCTTTCCTCAGGAGTATACAAGACACATCAAACAGCTGATAACTGGATCTGGTGCTGTGAGATTCAATGTGACATATTTAATGTATTCTGAGCTGACAAAGGAGAGCTTTTGATTTTGAAATAAAGGGGAAAAAAACATTTGGGGGGGAGATATATTTCATTTTGAAGAGAATAACTGCACACTTGTGGCAGAGTAGAAAGGAGTTAGGAGAAGAAATCTGACATAGCAAGTGCAAAGATGCTGAGTTTGTTCAGACTGGTACTCATTAGCATTAATCAGCATCTGCTTTTACACACACAAAAGTGTTTTCTGTGACTGCACTGGAAGAAGGGGATGTTAGAAGCACACCCTTGTCTTCTGGCAAAGGTTGAACAAGTGCATATGAGTGGTGTTTCAAACCCAGGAATGAACAGAATCACCTTCAGATTTGTTATCACCTGTAGAAAACACATTCTCATCACCTTTCGGAGGTACTTGATACTGAAAACGATTTTATTTTACTGTGCGGTACGCAGTGTCTTAAAATAGCCTTAAGTGAGAACTGGTTTGGAAGGACAAACATCCCTAAATAGAATCAGAGAATTGCTTTGGTTGGAAAAGACCTCCAAGATCATGAAGTCCAACAGACACGGCCATTAAACCATGTCCCCAGCTGCCATGTCCACAGATGTCTTGAACACCTCCAGGCACAGCGAGTCCACCACCTCCCTGGGTAGCCTGTTCCAATTCCTGACCACTCTTGCAGCAAGCAAACATTTCTTAATCTCCAACCTAACCTTCCTTTTGGCTCCATTCCAGGCCTCTCATTCTCTCATCTGATCCCAGGGAGAAGAGACCAATCCCCACCTCACTGCAGCCTCCTCTCAGAGAGTTGTAGAGAACAATGAGCCTTCTCCAGCCTAAACAACCCCAATTCCCCTCAGCTGCTCCTCACGAGGTGTATGTAACAACTTCTGGGACAATGAGGTCTATGGTAGTCCTGGATCCCAAGCCTTCCTTTGGAAGGTTATGAAGTAAATAATGCCTTTGTGTTTGGTCATGGGGTTTTGTTTGGTGTGTTGTGGTTTGTTTGTTTGATTGGGGTTTTTTGTTTGTTTTGTGTTGCTGTTTTTTTTTTTAATTAAGAATTAATTCCTGCTGCCTTTTTTTAAAAATATAATGTAAGAGTATTAAAAACAGATAAAGAAGATCCAAAGTGTTTAAAAAAAGCTATTTTTCACCAGCAATGTGCTACTAGAGAGTACAAGAGGCTGGGATATTGTTTCTTGAAAGAAGAAAACAAAAAAAAAACAAATCCCAGTTCCTCTTCTGTTTCAACTTGAATCGATATGTTTGGCTTGTGAAATGTTTTCCAGGATGCAGCCGAAGGTCTCAGAAGCAGACCTGGTTTCATAAAGTTCATGATGCTTGCTCCACAAGGAGAGCATCATAAATGCAACATCCAGAGGCACCTGATTCCTTCCAGGCAATCAGTCAGAATCTCTTTAGTTAACTGTTCCCCATTCAGCTGAGTTCCCTAATTGTTTCCAGTGCCATGTCCCAGAACGGCTGCTTGGCTTCTGTCTCTCTAAGAGATCCCCTGGGCTTGTCCAGCTGTGAGGCAGCTCAGGTGAGAGACCCTCTGAAGGGGATTAATGTGTCCAGAAATGGATTTGTTTTCTCTACTGATTTATTTTGTCTGCTGGGGTAATGGTGATGCTTGGCTGCAGCTGTGTAGTCCCTGAAATAAATGAGAATTGTAGTTGTGAGACAGAAAGCAGATTTCAGTGCTTTCTCCCTGCTTGGAAGCTGTTAAGGGTTTCATTTAATGATTGTGTGATGTTTCCATGATAAAAATTACTCTGGTAAAGCTAATCTCTTCTGAACTGCTGCAGTTGTTGCTGTCTTGCCATTTCCTGACTTTTGGTGGTGTTGTCTTTGGCAAATGTATGAGTAAAAGCTGTTTGGGGACAGGGGATGCTATAAATAGTCTGAGAATATCCAGTTGGAATACAGAGGTTTTTAACAAAATAATTGCTTAAGGTTCAGTTGCTGAAGAACAAGTGTAGGGTATCTCATGAATATCTGGGTGCAAGCACAGATATGTGGTTGTGTACTTCCACTTGTGTGAGCACTGTCATGTCGTGAGCTACACAGTTTGTTTCAAACACTTGGAGGACATCCAGTCGATGAGCCAAGGTTAGCTGTGTGAGGTTTAACAAAGCCAAGTGCTGGATCCTGCTCTTGGGTTGCAACAACCCCATGAATGCTCCAGGCCTGGGGCAGAGTGGCTGCAAAGTTGTCTGGCAGAAAAGGACATGGGGATGCTGGTTGCCAGCAGCTGAAGATGAGCCAGCAGTGTGCTCAGGTGGCGAAGAAGGCCACCAGCATCCTGGCCGATCAGGAATAGTGTGGCCAGCAGGAGTAGAGAAGTGATTGTGCCTCTGAACTGGGCATTGGTGAGGCCTCACTGGCTTCAGTTTTGGGCCCCTCACTACAAGAAGGACATTGACGTGGTGGAGACTGTCCAGAGAAGGGCAACAAAGCTGGTGAAGGGTCTGGAGAACAGGGCTGGTGAGGAGCAGCTGGGGTTGTTGAGTCTGGAGAAGAGGAGGCTGAGGGGAGACCTCATTGCTCTCTATGACTCTCTGAAAGGAGGTTGGTGCAAGGAGGGGGACTGTCAGGTGAGAGAAGGAGAGGAAATAGCCTGAAATTATGCCAGGGGAGGTTCAGGTTGGACATTAGGAAAAATTTCTTTACTGAAAGGGTTCTCAGGCAATTGGAAGAGGCTGCCCAGGGAGGTGATGGAGTCACCACCACGGAGGTCTTCTAGAAATGTGTGGCCATGGCACTTGGGGCCATGGGTTTACGTCCACGGTGGTGTTGGGTTGAAGATTGGACTCTGTTATCTTCGAGGGCTTTTCCAACTAATACAAATCTGTGATTCCATGAGCACTTCAAAATCTTTTCATGTCCTTGTCCTAGGATCAACTTGATCATTCCTTTCTTTCATGGCTTAAGCATTCACTTGCAAAACAGCCAAGAAAAAGCTGCAGAACAGCTTTAGGTGTCAGGACGAAACAATGTGCAGCTAGCAAGGGATCACAAACGTGCACCTTATGTTGGGATATAAACATATTAGTTCAGGGACCACCACTTTCAAAGCAAGTATTAAGTTGTCAGGAGTTGAGGTGTATATTTAATAGCTTCATTATTAGAATTTGGTTATTACTCCAGATCTATAAATCCATCTGTTATGATAATTTGAAAAAGCAGGAGCACATCATTAATAAAAGTTTGCGGCTCAGCAGAGCAGCAGGCAAAGTAAACATTAGCATTGTAGGCCCAATTTGAAACAGGGAATAGGTTTGAGGGGTAATGAAATTATTTTTTTAATGGAACATCTTATTTTCCTGTTTTTGCAATGCTCCTTTCTCGTAGCCTGGGGCCGATACGCCTGCTTTATCCTCTAAAAGTCGGGATAAATGGAGCTTACTTGGCCACATGGGAAACTTAGGTCTAGACAGAGATTCAAGCTGCACATTTTTATGTCTCAGGAAAAAGTGAAAAGGTCATGGAGATCATGTATGTCTGCTCATGGGTCATGGAATTCCTAATGACCTGTTCAAAGAGCAGCATCAAGGAAGTGATGAAAGCAGAGCCTTTTGCTGGCTGCGCTGGCAGGGGAACAAATACTGAACTGGCATCCTGCACTTCTGGGAGCTGCATGCCATTCCTCCTTTGAGAAGGTCACCAGTGGACACTCTGGTCCCCATCTCAGAAGTCTATCAGAATTAAGAAGGGGGAGAGAAAAGAAAAGAAAAAACAGCAACAGCAATTTGCCAGTGAAGCACTAAATGATGCACTTGAGAGAGCACTGCTTCTTCCTCCCCACTCTCAGGGAGTTGAAAGAACAAGCTAAACAAATTCTTTCCACCTCATTATGATTTCCTGGTTGGCTCCAAGTGGTACACCAAGGTCAGTGAGAGGGGACTGGGTCTGCTTCGTGTGCAAAGGCAGTAAAAAAGCCTTTCTTGTTAGCACAGCCACAGTCTCAGTTTACATAGACTTTATTAAGTCCCATGGTTTTCACCCACAAGTCACATCCTTTTACCTTAGGAGAAACTGTTACAAATAAAGTATTTTTGGCTAAAGAAGTGCTTTGAATTCGATGAGAAGAGAAGGTTCCAGGGAGACCTTAGAGCAGCCTTCCAGTACCTGAAGGGAGCTAGAAAAAAAGCTGGGGAGGGACTTTTTACAAGAGCTTGGAGTGACAGGATGAGGGGGAATGGATTGAAGCTGGAAGAGAGGAGATTTAGACTGGAGATCAGGAAGAAATTCTTTCCAGTGAGGGTGGTGAGATGCTGGAACAGGTGGCCCAGAGATGTTGTGGGTGCCCCCTCCTTGAAGGTGTTCAAAACCAGGTGGGATGAGGCCTTGAGCAACCTGGGCTAGAGGAAGGTGCCCCTGCTCGTGGCAGGGGGGTTGAGGATGGGTTATTTTTAAGGTCCCTTGCAGCTCAAACCATTCTATGATATGTGGTCTTCAGTGTGTTGGAGGCTTTGTATTTGTGCCAGTGCACCAAAGCTGAATGTTTGAAGGTGTAGAATCAGCCAGACAGGGCACTGAGTATACATAAGGTGCAGGTGTCCTGGAAATAGCTGGCATTTAGCTGCTGATCTAGTTGACTCTTTGGAACAATGATCCTGTCTCCCATCTAGAGTCCATAGGTCTCACTTCCCTGCTGGGTGCTCTGTGTTGTAGGTGTGGATGGGATTTATGGCTGTGTCTGTGCATCTGACCCCTCCTGGCAGGGTCTTCTAGGGATTCCTGCAGAGGCTGGGTTTATATTGCAGGGCTGATGCTGATGACAAAGGTGAGTGATGCTGCTGCTTAGTTTCAGGGTCCTTGAATCAGCAATCTAGGTTGTAGCATGGGCTGTAAAAAGAAGCTGTGGGTAGGGTGGACTGATAGCAGACTGTAGATCTTTCCCCCCCACACCCCCCAAGATCCACAAAATGAGTACCTCTGATTTGAAAGCCCAGGAGATAAAATCATTCTGAAAACCAAATAGACCTCAGGCTCATCTGTGTGTCTGAAAGTACATTACCCAACCTGAAAGAAACCAAATATTACCAGCAGGATTAAATTCTGTTTGAAAACCAGCAGTATCCCTCTGAAATCCCTGTCACTGTGTTAGGAATTGTCCAAAGAAATAATTTGATTGAAAGTTCTTTCCTTTTTATCACCAGTTCATTTCTCTGGTTGCTAGAATGGCTCAGGTCATTAAGAGCTGTCATTGGGAATAATCAATAGAGAACACTAATCTGTTACAGCATGCTTGTGATCTAAAATCCAGTACAGTGATCTATAGGAGTCTTTACTTCTCCAGTGCTGGGAATGTGATTTATGCCATAAAGAAATCATTTATAAGGAGTGCAGTGGGAGAGGAAATTAATACCATAAACCTGTCATGAGGTGTTCTAGTCAGAAATGGAACCAAGGCAAAGCTGAGCTCTTTCTGATGGCAAAATAAAGTTCTGGGGAATTTGTAGTTATGAAACCTTCTACCTAACCTTCAACCTTATTGAAAAAAGGGGGACATGGAACAGTTGCAGCAGGCCCAGAGGAGGCCACAAAGATGATCAGAGGGCTGGAGCACCTCCCCTATGGGGACAGGCTGGGAGAGTTTGGGCTGTTCATCCTGAGAGGAGGAAGCTCTGGAGAAACCTTAGAGCAGTCTTTGAATACTTGAATGGGGGCTACAGGAGAGCCTGGGAGGGACTGTTTACAAGGGCTTGTAGTGATAGGATGAGGGTCCATGGCCTTGAGCTGGGAAAGGGGAGATTTAGACTGGAGATCAGGAAGAAATTCTTTCCAGTGAGGGTGGTGAGGTACTGAACAGGTTGTGGGTGCTCCCTCCCTGGAGGTGTTCAAGGCCAGGTGGGATGAAGCCTTGAGCAACCTGGGCAAGTGGGAGGTGTCCCTGCCTATGGGGAGATGGAACTAGATGATTTTTAAGGTCCCTTCCAACCCTAACCATTCTATGACAATATCTAAATCTGATCTAAATCTACAGCTTTCCTATGTAGCATTGGAATATATCTCAGAAAGAAAACCTAACCAGGCTCTGTGAGGATCTAATGGGCTGATCCTTGGCTCACAGATATGGCTGAGTTTATGCATGTCTGAAATCTACTGAAGGCTTGGAAAATCACATTTATGCAAGTTTTATGAGCTGCTGCCAAAGGGAAAGAACCAGGCATAATTTTTATTGAATGAGCAACTTGTCTGTTAAAAAGATTGTAATACCTTATGAGGATGAAATACTTAATCTAGTAAATCTATTGCAATATTTTATTATTTTTCATAGCAAAAAAAAAAAAAAGAATTTAAGGAACTTCATAACTTATTCAACAAATCCAAGTGCTGGGTGCTGCACTTGGGCCACAGCAACCCCATGCAGAGCTACAGGCTGGGGTCAGAGTGGCTGGAGAGCTCCCAGAGAGCGAGCTGGGGATGCTGACTGACAGCCACCTGAACACGAGCCAGCAGTGTGCCCAGGTGGCCAAGAAGGCCAATGGCATCCTGGCCTGCATTAGGAATGGTGTGGCCAGCAGGAGCAGGGAAGTCATTGTGCCCCTGTACTCTGCATTGGTTAGGCCACACCTTGAGTCCTGTGTCCAGTTCTGGGCCCCTCAGTTTAGGAAGGACATTGAGACACTTGAACATGTCCAGAGAAGGGCAACAAGGCTGGTGAGAGGCCTTGAGCACAAGCCCTATGAGGAGAGGCTGAGGGAGCTGGGGTTGTTTAGCCTGGAGAATTATACAATACAATACAATACAGAAGAGGAGGTTCAGGGAGACCTCATTGCTCTCTACAACTACCTGAAAGGTGGTTGTAGCCAGGAAGGGGTTGGTCTCTTCTCTCTAGCAACCAGCACCAGAACAAGAGGTCAGAGTCTTAAGCTGCACCAGGGGAAGTTTAGGTTGGAGGTGAGGAGAGTCATTCGTCATTGGAGGTGGAGTCGCCGTCCCTGGAGGTGTTCAAGACGGGACTGGACGTGGCACTTGGTGCCATGGTCTAGTCATGAGGTCTGTGCTGACAGGTTGGACCTGATGATCTTTGAGGTCTCTTCCAACCTTGGTGATTCTGTGATACTGTGATATTCTATTCTGCCACCCAAGAATGAAGTACCAAGATGCAGAAAAAAGACTAGAACACTGTCCCCCCCCACCCCCACCCTCTTACAAACCTTAGAAACTACCATCTGGAATCTGCACCATTTCTTAATACTAAATAAATTAAAAGCTAATTAATTCCTTTATGTCAATTTTTTTAATTTATTTTTTTTCCTTACTTCATTAGGGCAATAATAACCTTTCAAAGTTTGTCACTCCCCAGTCAGCAGTGTACCATATGCTTGATGTCACATGATAAAACATGTTCTCAATTTGCCAGGCCTGCTTGCATAACAGTTTTTTCCTTCAGTGATATCTCCCTGACATGTGCCACCAGATACATCAATTGTTTGCTAGCATGTCCTTAATCACATCACTGCATGCTTTTGCCAGCAATAACAAAGCTGCTGAGAGGTCTGGAGCACAAGCCCTATGAGGAAAGGCTGAGGGAGCTGGGGCTGCTTAGCCTGGAGAAGAGGAGGCCCAGGGGAGACCTTATTGCTGTCTACAACTACCTGAAGGGAGGTTGTAGCCAGGTGGGTGTTGGTCTCTTCTCCCAGGCAACCAGCACCAGAACAAGAGGACACAGTCTCAAGCTGCACCAGGGGAGGTTTAGGCTGGATGTTAGGAAGAAGTTCTTCACAGAAAGAGAGATTTACCATTGAAATGGGCTGCCTGGGGAGGTGGTGGAGTCACCATCATTGGAGGTGTTCTGGAGGAGACTTGATGGGGTGCTTGGTGCCATGGTTTAGTGGATTAGATGGTGTTGGATGATAGGTTGGACTCAATGATCTCAAAGGTCTTTTCCAAACTGTTCTGTTCTGTTCTGTTCTGTTCTGTTCTGTTCTGTTCTGTTCTGTTCTGTTCTGTTCTGTTCTATTCTATTCTATTCTGTTCCATTCTATTCTTGCCTTCATTCTCCGTGAGCTTAATGTCTCCTTTGATATTTATGCCCAAATCCCACTGGTGCCTTCTAGAGGAAGGTCTGTTAAACCTGTTGGCACTTAAAGGATCTTCATGTGGGTATGATCATAGAGTCAGAGAATTGTTTGGCTTGGGAAAGCCCTCTAAGATCATCCAGTCCACCCATCAACCTAAGACCACCATGGCCACTAAACCATGTCCCCGAGTGCCAGAGCCACAAGGTTCTTGAGCATCTCCAGGGATGGTGACTCTAATGCCTCCCTGGGCAGCCTGTTCCAATGCCTGAGTGCTCTTGCAGCAAAGAAATTATTCCTGATATCCAACCTAAACCTCCCCTGGTGGGAATTCATTGTGATTTCTTTGTCCAGCCCTGTAGTTTTGCTCAAATAGGTTTTTAGTATTTATCTGTTCTCTAAATCATGGAGTTTTTTGTGCATCAGAATAAGGCTTTGTGCACAGGTAAACTGTAGTTTCTAAAACTCTTTGCATAATTTTATTTGTTTTGACTTTTTTTTTGGTGGTCATTCACAGAGCAGGTTTAAACCTCAGCAACTGCAGTGTGAGCAGGAGTGTAATAAGCACAAGGGCAGCTTCATCTTAAACCAGAAAAGATCTGGGAATTCTCCTTCATTCATATTGCATTGAAAAACAAATGCCTACACATTTGAAAACTTAAGAGCTCAGCTGGCTCAGCTGATATGGACTTTGTTCAGGTGGTGTAGTAACACCATGTTCATAGAATCTGAGCATGATTTGGGCTAGAAGGGACCTTAAAGATTCTCCATTTCCAACAGCCACCATACACAGGGACACCTTCCACTAGTCAGGCTGCTCAAAGTCCCATCCAGCTTGGCCTTGAACCATTCCAGGGAGAGGGCATCCACAAGCTCCCACAAGCTCTCTGTGCAACCTGCTCCAGTGTCTCACCACCCTCACAGTGAATGTTTCCTTCCTTACATCTAATATACATCTATCCTCCTTTAAAGCCATTCCCCCTCATTCTGTCAGTCACTACACCTCCTCATAAAGAGCCCCTCCCATCCTTCCTGTAGTCACCCTTTAAGCACTCAAAAACTGCTTTGAGGTCAATGTGGAGTCTTCTCCTCCCTTAATCTGGCAGGAAAATCCCTATTAAATACATTGCATATGTTACTTTCTGGTGTTATAATGAGAATATGTGAAATGAATCATATCCTGGAGAGTTCTATGTTTAATTACTCTGTCTTCGTTCTTTTCTAGCCAGCTCTTTATTTTCTTTTATTCCATTCTATACAAGACCTTTCAGGCTTAGCCACTTACTCCTGTAATTCAACCTTTTCTGTTTTGATTCCTCATAGTGGAGCTGTGAACATGCTGCTTCAGTTGCTGTCTCATGGGAGAAAGTCTCTTGGTCTTGGGTCATGATTTGGATTGATGTAGAATAAGAAATTGCTGCCTTCATGCTGCTTTCTTTGGTCCTACTTTGCTGAATGACCTAAGATCAACACCCTGTAACCTCCTGAGAGGAGCTCACAATAGTATATTCATAACCCTGTCCTGCAGAACTTAAGCTGGCAGTGACAAGCTGTCGTTGCAAGTCTTAAAAGGTAGAGCTTGCTTGCTGTAAAAGCAAAGCAGCAGTGGACAGTGACACTGGAGGGAGAATATCCATATCAAGGCACAACCTTGTTAGCAGAAGGTCTTTTATTACTTCCTCGTAGTACCATTATGCTTTTAGAAACGATGAAACAAAGTTCTGCCTGGTTGTTTCTTACACACTGCAGCCATCCCCACAGTGTCACTTCAGTTTCAGTGTCCTGAAATGTAGCATCCCCAAACCAAGCAGTGGGACTTCTTGCACTATAGTTATCAAGAGCAGATGAAGGTTTTTTTATGGTCTTCCCCTTTTTTGTTTAGTTTTGATTGTTTAAAGAGCACTGTGGCTAGAAAGAGCAAAGAAACTTTCCATGGTCCTTCCGTTTTTGGTTAATTTTAGTTGTGTAAAGAATGAGACAGATGAGAAGAACCCTCCCGAAGGTGAATCCTTCCCAAAGGTGAGGTACTTCAGGACAATCAATGGTAATTGATTGGGCCACGAGGATGATCAGAGGGCTGGAGCACCTCTCCTATGAGGACAGACTGAAAGAGTTGGGGCTGTTCAGTCTGGAGAAAAGAAGGTTCTGAGGTGACATAATTGTGGCCTTTCAGTATCTGAAGGGGGCCTACAAGAAGGCTGGGGAGGGACTTCTCAGGCTATCAGGTAGTGATAGGACTAGGGGGAATGGAATGAAGCTGGAGGTGGGGAGATTCAGGCTGGATGTGAGGAGGAAGTTCTTCACCATGAGAGTGGTGAAGCCATGGAATGGGTTGTCCAGGGAGGTTGTTGAGGCCCCGTCCCTGGAAGTGTTTAAGCCCAGGCTGGATAAGGCTCTGTCCAGCCTGATCTAGCGTGGGGTGTCCCGGCCCATGGCAGGGGTTGGAACTAGATGATCCTTGTGGTCCCTTCCAACCCTGACTGATTCTATGATACTATGAATTGCTAAATATTGTGCAGTCTGCCATACATTTTAGTCATCAGTTTATACAATTCCTGATCAGAAATCCCCACCATGTAGCAAACAAAGTGCTTCAGAAATGAGGTCAAGCTGGAGTTTAATTCATGAGAGTCAAAACGAGTAACAGCAAATCGTTTGTTTGGTGCAGGAATCACCATTGAGATAAAAATAATAATGAAAAAAAAATATAAAAATAAATATCTCTGTTTTCCATTCCTGGAAAAATTCCTTGAGAGTGAAGTGTGATCTTGCCAGCTCTCAGCTTTTTAGTCTCTGCCCTGCTGAGTGTTGAAGGAAGAGAGTAGTCTGTTTTAAGTCTAAACACACTGAAGTTAGTCTGCAGTGCAGCAAAACTATACCAGCACAGAATATTGCTCTTTAACTTCTTTTCTCTTGTTCTCCTCCCACCTTCTTTTCCCTTTTTTTTTTTTTCCCCCACCAACTTCAGGTCTGCAAAGGGAACTGAAATCCCTTTGGATTGCAGCACTTCATGTGTAGCTGCTAAGAATCAAATGCTGCAGCTCGAGGAAGCTGCTGGAGTGAAGGTTCCCTCTGAAACCTGCTCCATTCCACAGGCAGTTTGTCAAATGCTTCCCAACGTTCATCATCTTCTGCATTCTTGACACACGTCCCTGCTGTACACACTGCATGCTGGATGCACCTGAAGCAGCTGCACTGGTTTAGTGATACACTGAAAAAAGGTAAAAAATCATGTGATTTGGCAAGAAAAAGGTGAGAAGCATTGCTTGGTTGTGTTTCAGGCTGGCAACTGGAAGGTTTTGTAATGGTTTTGTAATAAAAAGTGAAGGGACTTCATTTCTCTGCAGGAATCTTCTACGTCCTTCAGTTCAAGAAGGACCTCAGGGAACTGCTTGAAAGAGTCCAGCACAGAGCCACAAAGATGCTGAAGGGAGTGGAACATCTCCCTGCTGAGGACAGGCTGAGGGAGCTGGGGCTCTTGAGCTTGGAGCAGAGGAGTCTGAGGGGTGACTTCATTCATGTTAATAAAGATGTGCAGGGCAGTGTTGGGAGGACAGAGCCAGGTTCTGCTCAGTGATGTCCACTGACAGGACAAGGGGCAGTGGGTGCAAGCTGGAGTAGAGGAGGTTCCATGGGAGCAGAAGGGAAAACTTCTTTGCTGTGAGGGTGCTGGAGCCCTGGAGCAGGCTGCCCAGAGAGGTTGTGGTGTCTCCTTCTCTGGAGACATTCTAAACCTACCTGGATGTGCTCCTGCGTGACCTGCCCTCAATGACCCTGCTCTGGCAGGGGACTTGGACTGGATGAGCTTTTGAGGTCCCTTCCAACCTCCAACATTGTGTGATCTTTGAGTGACTGGTTGCACATAAGCTACCTCAGGCTGTAGAAGCAATTTTGACACAGTGACATTGTGTTGTCAGTGATAAACTCCCAGGGATCTTGGAGGGAATATGTGGTTATCAGTGAATACCACATCTTCTCAAACAAGTGCTTGTTTTCTGCTAGTGAGGTTAATGAAGCCAAGCATGAAACATAGCACAGGCATGTGTGGAGTTTCCTTACTGGCACAGGGATGCTGCATAGATGTGCCGTGGCCACGTTAAGTCAGCTGGTTGTGCATCTTTTGGGTGAGATGCAGTGGTGTAGGGCCCCATCTCTGGAGACACTCGAGATCAGACTCTTTGTGGCCCTGGGCAGCCTGATCTAGATGGAAGTGTCCCTGCAGACCACAGCGGGGTTGGACAAGATGGATCCCTTCCAACCCAATGTAATCTGTGAACCTGTGAGAAAAACAGGACAAGGATAAGCTGTCTAGATGTAAAAGAAAAGCTTTGTACTCTGTTGCCAGTTGGGGAGGGTATCATGAATGAAAATTGGTTTCCAAGAGTGAAATTGGTTCCCAAGTGCTGAAAAAAATTTGGTTCCCAAGAGTGAAATTAGTTCCCAAGTGCTGAAAATGCTTCTAATCAACATCTTTATCAAGGACCAGGAGAAGGGATGTGTAACATCTGTGTGAAATTTTTACCTACAAAAGTAATGAGCTCTTTCAGGCACTCAAATGTTAGGCTGATGGTGAGGAAATCCAGGAGGTTCTTGTGAAACTGAACTAAAAGGTGGCAAAGAAGCTTTAGAGCAGATGACAGTACTCTATAAAGGAATAATCCAAATGAGGCTAACATGAGTCTGAATTAGTAGCTGACAGTTAAAGTTCAGGGAAGTGATCTTGGAGTCACTGGCAGCTTCCTTAAATCCTCAATTCAGTGTGCAGCAGTAGCCAAAAAAAGGCCAACAAAATGTCAAGCATCCTGAGAAAGGGTAGTGTAAGAGCAAGACAGAAGGCATTATTCTTCAAGCACATAAGACTTTGGTGTGCTCTCATTCTGAGGGCTCTGTGCTGGTCTGATATCTACATCTCAAGAAAGATATAGTGGAGTTAGAGAAGGAGCAGAAAAGGGCAAGTAAAATGGTCAAGGATAGAAATCTTTTGCTTTACAAAGGGATGCTGGAATAAGGCTGAGGGAAAGAGTCTGGCTGAACTTTGTGAAGTCACAAAAGCAGAAACTAAGGTGAAAAAAGAGCAGCTCTCACAGGAAGAGCTCTGGGAGTACTTGATATAGCCTTAGGAGGGAGATGAACAGTAGCATGCTTCAGAAAGAAATGAAGCAAACTGAAGGACAAGATTCAAAGTAGATGCCATCAGGAATGAGCAAGAATATTCCTCCAACACCTTCATCCAGAACTGGGGGTCTTGGGGAGTACGAGTGGGACGACCATAGATAGTAGCCAAATTTCTGTGCTCTCCCTAAACAGCACCTCCTGTGTCATTGGTGAAGACAGCTTAGTGAGCTCCATCAACTGTTGGCATTGCACAGTGGGGTATTCCTTGTTAGGTATGCAAAGCTGTGTAATTACTGAAATGCATGCAAACAGGTTAATTAGAAAAGAAATTAAAAATGCCACATTCAGCTTAGTTCACTGTAGGTTACAGCTAGTCATTTGTGTAGGTAAAAGGCCATGAAGCCAGCTTTTAAAAGCAGAAAAGGTGGGAATATTGTGTGTGTGACTGTGAGGGAGGTTGGCATGGGGATGTCTGGAAAGGCAATCACCTTCTGTGTCTATCTTTGGAAGTAAAGAGGTTATGGGAGGCCTGAAAAGCTAAGCCAAAGCCTATGGTTGTTGTCAGAGTGATATGGTGGGAGCCACAGATTTGATCTAGTTAAAAAATGTGGTGCATGAATTTAGTGTACACTTGGGAACTCTGGTCATTAAATCCTAGAATGGTTTGGATTGGAAGGGACCTTAAAGATCATCCAACTCCAACCCCCTGCCATGGGCAGGGACACTTCCCACTAGCCCAGGTTGCTCAAGACATTCAATCTGGCCTTGAACCCCTCCAATGAGGGGACATCCACAACCTCCCTGGGCAACATGGAACACAGGAAGTTCCACCTCAACATGAGGCTAAACTTCTGTACAGTAAGCATGCTTGGAGGCCTGGAACAGGCTGCTCAGAGAGGTTGTGGAGTCTCCTTCTCTGGAGACATTCCAAACCCACCTGGATTTGTTCCTGTGTGACCTGCTCTAAGTGATCCTGCTTTGGCAGGGGGGTTGGACTCGATCCCTACCATTTTGTGGCTCTGTAGGTTGCAATCAGTTAATGCCATTTGGAGGTGTAAATCAATCTGGGCTTTGCACTGGGCTTATTTAAACATCCTTGAGTTGAAAATATCTCTCGGTTCAAAGTCCAGTGGCTTCGTTTGCCTGCACTTTGGAATAAAGGTTACAGCAGGTGAAGCTGGGAGCATCCAGTGGTTAAGGGGAGTATTCTTAATGCTACTTCCACTTCTCCAGTACTGTTCACATCAAAAATTCATGATGTTATCTTTTACAGAGTTGGGATACTCTGTGTGGGAGCCTCCGGTACTACAGACCTGACAGCAGTCCTGATTAAAGGCCCATTTTGGCCTTGTCTACTCCAGCAGGTTTTCCCTTGTTACAAGCAGTGACTGAAGATGCATCGGTGTTAACAATTGCTCCAGTCTGTGTCAGCCAGGGGGATTTCACTGCTGTGTCATCAAGCTCCTCTTTGAGAGGGGCTTTTAACGTGGTGCAGGAAAGTTGTGGCTCTGGTCTGTACTGTGGTTCTTATTGTTGCTAACAGCAGTAGAACTGTGCTCGTAGATAATAAGTAGCATGAGAATGTGCAAAAAATACTTACTGGGCTGTGCAGTGCTGGCTTTTTTTCCCTCCCTTCCTGTTGAGAATGAAGGCTCAGCACAAAGGAGCAGATTTTCAATTGGTTCAGATCGCTGTAGTTCTACTGAAGGCAACCAAGCTAAGCTGATTTGTGCTAGCAGAGTCGGTCCAGAGGCTCTCTCAACTGATGGCATTTTGAAGCAGTGACATTTAAAATGAATCAGTGCCACTGTGATGGCATTGCTCTTCGAGTCAGGAGCACAACAGCTTCTCCTAGAAAGCCAAATTCTGATAAACCTCCTCCCATTTAATTTTGTCCTATCTGTTGAACAGGTTTTTCCTAACACAAAGTCAGTTTCTTATCAAGTACTTAGGCCAGTAGCCATAGAAAATAATTGAATATAAAAAATGTTGACCTTTTATGAGCACTGCTGGGAACTTTTGCAACAAAATATTGATTTTCAGTGTATCTGATGAAAAAGGGTTTTGGAATCCACCCTTAGCAGGAGAGAGAAGGCCAGAAGCTCAGGCAGAAACATTTGTAGTCACAACCTGTGCACTTGAAATGTTTTGAATTACTGTAGTTTCAAGAAATATTTCCAAATAGGGTTCTGAAACAGGAGATCAACAGAGTGCAACTTAATTAATGTGGGTTTTAAGACATTCCAGAATGTTGAAGCTGTGGGTTATAAAGTATGAGGAGTCACTGAATAGCCTGATGGCGGTGAGAACAAAGAAAAGTACCTTTGGGCTTGCTGCTGTTGTGGCTGTTTAGCCTGGAGAAGAGAAGGCTCTGGGGAGACCTTAGAGCAGCGTGCCGGTACTTGAAGGAGGCTGCATAAAAGCTTAGGAGGGAGTTCTTACATGAGCTTGTAGTGACAGGATGAGGGGGAATGGATTGAACCTGGAAGAGGGGAGATTTAGACTGGATATGAGGAAGAAATTCCTTCCAGAGAGGGTGGTGAGACACTGGGACAGGCTGCCCGGGAGGTTTTGATTGCCCCTTTCCTCGCAAGCCGTGCCAGGGGAGGTCTAGGCTGGATGTTAGGAAGAAGTTCTTCCCAGAAAGAGAGATTGGCCATTGGAATGGGCTGCCCGTGGAGGTGGTGGAGTCACCATCACTGGAGGTGTTTAGGAAGAGACTGGATGGGGTGCTTGGTGCCATGGTTTAGTTGATTAGATGGTGTTGGGAGATAGGTTGGACTTGATGATCTCAAAGGTCTTTTCCAACCTGGCTTATTCTATTCTATTCTATTCTATTCTATTCTATTCTATTCTATTCTATTCTATTCTATTCTATTCTATTCTATTCTATTCTACTCTACTCTACTCTACTCTACTCTACTCTACTCTACTCTACTCTACTCTACTCTACTCTACTCTATTCTATTCTATTCTATTCTATTCTATTCTATTCTATTGGAATTCCATTGGAATGGGCTGCCCAGGGAGGTGGTGGAGTCACCATCACTGGAGGTGTTTAAGAAGAGACTGGATGGGGTGCTTGGTGCCATGGTTTAGTTGATTAGGTGGGTTGGAATGGTTGATAGGTTGGGCGCAATGATCTTGAAGGTCTCTTCCAACCTGGTCTTGTCTCTTCTCTTCTCTCTTCTCTTCTCTTCTCTTCTCTTCTCTTCTCTTCTCTTCTCTTCTCTTCTCTTCTCTTCTCTTCTCTTCTCTTCTCTTCTCTTCTCTTCTTTCTCTTCTCTTCTCTTTCTTTCTATTCTATAAAAGGAGGTTTGGGACTAGATGATCTTTCAGGTCCCTTCCAGCCCAAACAGTTCTATTCTTGTTAACAGAATCACACCTGTCTCTTGTTCTTGAGTTTGCTGTTTGTGTAAAAGCTCTGGGAGAGATGCTGAAGGAGAAGATGAAGCCTATTAGAGTAGTCCTGAAATCTTTTACACAGCCGCAAGTGAAATCATAGATTCATCTGGGTTGGAAGGGACCCCGCAATGAGAAGGTACATCCTCAGCTAGATCAGGCCCACTGACACCACAAATATACCAGCTCCCTCCATGTCCTGAGTGGTTTTAAGGAAAAAAATAAATTAATTAATAGTACTATTGATCGTGCTCTGCAGCACAAGACTGAAACTTTACACAGATAGCAGCTGGACATGCCGAGCCTTCAAGTAAGTTTCTGTAGAATAAGGTTTCAGAGCTGTGGCTGAAGATCAGCTCTGTTTTGTGCCACTCACACCACCTACTTTCTCTTTTTAATTCATGCTAACAAGTCTGCCCAGTCCATGTCAGTAGTTTTCCTGCCTTTTAACTTTTACCAGTTATCTATATCCGCGATGGCTTTGCATGAGTGCCTCTGTGTGTGTAATCAAATCTCTTATATCTTCAGCAGATAAGGCAAGGAAAATTTAAATTATAATGGAGCAGAAGCAATTCTTCCAAAGATCAAAGTACAATGATAACTACAAGTTTTAACATGCAAAACTATGCAGTGTTGCATAAACTGTATGGATTTCATGTAGCTTTCCTGTTGTCCAACTGAGTGATTTTGGTTTTTCAGTGTGTTCGTTTTAATTTATTTCCAGTGTGAAGTGCCCAAAACTTGGGCTGGAGCAGGTTGAGAAATGCTAGTCCTGGTTAATCCAGAGCAGCACTCTTGCTTATCTGTTAGTATTTGGAGTCATCAAAGTATCAATCAACACATGATCAAAACCAGTTCAATCCACTGATATTTTTGTTGCCTTTAATGTAGTGCTGTGACTGCTTCAGTAGAGGGAAGGCTTCTGCAGCAGTTGTTTTGGGAGAACATGGATGCTCAAGTGAATAAAACGACTGCCTTGGGATGCAGTCGGTGCTCTCTGCACATGGCTGAAGAAATCCCTGCTGCATCAGTTAGAATTTGAGTTTTAAAGCAACACTTTTTATCACAGGATAATCCAGTTTGGGTACTCTGCCTGTTTGTGCATGTGGAGACCTTTGAGGTCAAGTCCAAGCACTTGCCTAGAGCTCACGATCCCACCACTGCCACTAAACCACGTCCCTCAGCATCACATCCATGGTACTTTTAATTCTCTCCAGGGACAGTGACTCCACCAACTCCCTGGGCAGCCTGTTCCAATGCCTGAGAACCCTTCCTGTGAGGAATTTTTCCCTAGTATCCAACCTGAAAGCATGTAGTGTTCCTCTGTGCCAGATCTCAAATACTGAAGCAGAGATATCGCCAATGTATAGAAATCTCAAGAAGTTTTGTCATCTTTGCATCATTTAAAGCTTCAGTTAAGATGAGCATAGCATTTGGCCTCAGATCCTTCCTTCCAGAGAAAGCTGTTCAGATTCAGGTCATGTACCAGAGGTGACCCAGCAGCTTTGTTCCACCTGTCCAAAGTGTCTATGAACATTATTAGAACTGACAAAGTCTTTGGCTTGCTTTTTAAGGGAAATTGAGCCTAACTCAGATGTCAGCCCAGCACTGACATCATATATGGCCAAGTATCCTGTGGTATCTCGAAGGGTGATCCCAAGTGTTCCTCCCATGTCCAACAGATAACTTAATGGTTCTGGAAAGATTCACATCTGAGATTCCTGCTGGTCTTTATGGTGTATGGGAGAAAAGGAGTCAAGTTTTAAACCCCGTCAGGAGCATGAACTTTTGTGGGACTTTGACAGATCTACAAAGGGAGACCTGGTTGCTGTATGCAAGAAGAAAAGGATGCCTCCAGCCCTTCAGAGGGCCCCTTCCAGAGCATTTATTGAAAAGACTCACTTGAAATTCTGCAGCAAAGGTATTGTTCTGTGTTGCCTAGTGATGCTGTTCTGATGAATATGTGAAATTCAAAATGAAGCACGTTTTTGGTATCAGAAAATGAGGATCTTGATCAAGATCCCTTTTTAATTATATTTTCTTTTTCTTTTTTTTTTTTCCCCTGCTATGTAAATATATTGCATCCAGTCACAGCCATGACATTGTTCCATGCAACATGTTTGCATTTAATCTGTGGTATAAACCCATGAGCAAAGGAGCAGGACAATACACCAGATGATTACGAGACTTGCTGTTGACTTCAGGCACAGCATCATATAAATACTGAATAAATAGCAAGGATTTTCTTGCAGGAGTCTAGCCCTAGTGCATAATAAGGCATCTTCCTGGCTGTTCAAGAACTTCTGGGCATACACTGATTTACTTCTTTAACCTTTTGTTTTGTGTCTCTTGAAGGCAGTAGGCTGGAATGCTGTTCAATAAAATATTCTCTGAGAAGCACATAGTCTGAGGTAGTTACTGTACAAACCGATTTTATCTGAATGCCAGGGCACTTCATGTGGCCCCTCTCTCTTTCTGCGTGGAGCTATTCTCTTTGATAAAACTGAAGATGAAATTAAGGTGCTGATAACCTTTTGAGGAGGCATAACAAGGTCTCCTCTCTGAACGATGGTGTCACAGAAACGTTTTTAAGGCAGCATGTCTCATTTGATTGAATGAGTAGATTTACAGCTGTCACAGAGTCCTGCCTGTTGTACAGTTTTGCCCTTTGTCTGGAGAAGAGGACACTAAGGGGAGATCTTATTGCTGTCTACAGATACCTGAAAGGAGGTTGGAGTGAGGCTGGTGCTGGTCTCTTCTGCCAAGTTACCAGTAATAGGACAAGAGGAGAGGGGTTTAAGATGTGCCAGGGGAGGTTTAGATTGGACATCAGGAAAAACTTCTTTACTGAGAGAGTGGTGAGGTGTTGGAACAGGCTACCCAGGGAGGTGATGGAGTCACCATCCCTGGAGGTGTTCAACAAAGGTGCAGATGTGGTGCTTTGGGACATGGTTTAGAGGTCAGTTGGGTTACAGCTGGACTTGCTAATCTTAAAGGTCTTTTCTAGCCTTAGAAAGTCCATGATTCTATGCATTATGAATTAGTATAATCAACTAGAATGGTGCATTTTGCACTTCCCTACATCTTTGCGTTGTAGGAAGTAACAGTTTGCACAGAGGCAGAAACATGCAATGGACTTAGCTGAACAGAATGAATTTTGCCTCTTTAGTGCTGTCATGAATCCAACTGTTCCAAGGTGTGCCTACATCAGAAGTGTAGCTGAGACCAGCAGTGTGATTTTTAAGGAAATCCCCTGAGGCTCAGTATTGAGATACTTTGGTGCATGTAGTGGAGTGGTCTAAGTGTCTAAGTTCCTTTGCACCAACTGATTTGTTTGCTTGCAACTTCTTTTCCTTCTGAGTCATACTACATCCTACTGTAGTCATAGATTTCAGGAGGCTTTTGAGTCGCCTTCAACTACTCATGCCTCACACTTGTCTTGTAATCCAATTTCCTGTAGCTGTAAACTCATACAGAGAAAAATAGTTAGTCATGTTCAGAGGAGCAAAGGTCAGTTCAGAGACAAGCTTTAAGTTTGCTTCTTTTTTCTTACTTATTCAGAGCTTGGAAAAGTCTTTGACATTGCTGTCTGTTGCTTGCAGCATCATGTTCTTTGATCTTTATGTTGTCTCATCTTTATCCTCCCTGTTACAATTTCTCTTGCTTTTATAGCTTCTGTTTTTTTCCTTATGTTAAGTTTTGTAGCATTATAAAATGTCTTCAAGAATTACTTTATTGTTTCAAGCCCTCAAGACATTTGTCTTTATTCCACAATCTGTCATTACCTTTGGTATTTTTCCTACCTCCTTTACTGTCTCTGTTCCAATCTCTTGTTCTCTGTGTTTCTATTAGTGTGGCTCCTCTCTTGCCCAGACTGACAATTTTTCAGTCCATCCCTGTTTACTTTTTATTTGTAATTTGTTTGTTGTGTGCTTCACCCCAGTATTCTCAGGCTAAAATGGGCCCCACAGTTTAGGAAGGATGTTGACTTGCTGGAACGTGTCCAGAGAAGGGCAACAAAGCTGGTGAGGGGTTTGGAACACAAGCCCTATGAAGAGAGGCTGAGGGAGCTGAGGTTGCTTAGCCTGGAGAAGAGGAGACTCAGGGGTGACCTTATTGCTCTCTACAACTACCTGAAGGGAGGTTGTAGCCAGGCAGAGGTTGGTCTCTTCTCCCAGGCAGCCAGCACCAGAACAAGAGGACACAGTCTCAGGCTGCTCCAGGGGAGGTTTAGGCTGGATGTTAGGAAGAAATTCTATACAGAGAGAGTGATTGCCCATTGGAATGGGCTGCCTGGGGAGGTGGTGGAGTCACCATCATTGGAGGTGTTTAGGAGGAGACTTGTTGGAGTGCTTGGTGCCATGGTTTAGTTGTTTAGATGGGTGGGATTGGTTGATAGGTTGGACGTGATGATCTTGAAGGTCTCTTCCAACCTGGTCTGGTTCTGTTCTGTTCTGTTCTGTTCTGTTCTATTCTATTCTATTCTATTCTATTCTATTCTATTCTATTCTATTCTATTCTATTCTATTCTATTCTATTCTATTCTATTCTACTCTACTCTACTCTACTCTACTCTACTCTACTCTACTCTACTCTACTCTAAAACTGGAGTCAGCTTCCCTGCAAAGGAATCAAGTTGTTTTCCTATCTCAGATGGCATGTTCCCAGTGCATGAAACAGCTTTCTTTTAAGGATCTTCTTACTTTTTTTCTGCTACCCTGCAATATGACCAGCTATTAAACCAAAGTTTTGGCTCCTTTCTCAAGAGGTTGGGCTAGCTGTGAGTGGTTAACATACAAAGCAATTCAGCACTGACTTAATGAAGAGAAACTGAAATCCGCAGCAGTGTTTCTGTCAGGGGAAAGCTGCCTGTGGCAGTTTCAGGCTGATGCCTAGGAAATTTTCCACAGATTGAGTAGAAAAGTGATAGCATGTAAATAAATTACCCTTGGCTGCAAAGGGAAAATAATGACAAGGTCTAAATAATCCCATTGGTCTGATAACTAACATAAAGTTAGTTGTATAACCTAACTTTCTCTTTTCTCCACTTCTTTGCTCTAGCTGATATTAACTGGTTGCTTTTACTGGCTTGCTGACCTTGGCTGCATTTCTTTGTTGTGGCTAAATACTAACAAGCTACCCTCTGCTTTTCTCTTCTCTTTCCTTTTGTCCCTTATACAGGGAGGGAAAGGAGAGTGGCAGCTGTTGGTAGCGCCCGGTTTTGTGCAGGGGGGTTCTTGTGTTGTTTATAAATTGTAACCAGGTGTAAATGTTGTATATTTTGTACATATTCATTGCATTTAATATTCCTAGATTTTAGTCTGCTTGTAAATACAGCTTCATTTGCTTCCACTGAGCTAGTCTGGCAAATTCTATTTTGGGGGTAATTCTCTCAAACTAGTTGGGGGGTAATTTCAAACCACCACACTCGTGTGTTTATCGCACAGCATCGTATTTTAGCCAAGGATGGGTTGTGTGCAACTTCTGTTCTGAAGGGGGCCTACAAGAAAGCTGGGGAGGGACTTTTTAGGGTGTCAGGGAGTGACAGGACTAGGGGGAATGGAACCAAACTAGAAATGGGTAGATTCAGATTGGATGTTAGGAAGAAGTTCTTCCCTGTGAGGGTGGTGAGATGTGGGAACAGGTTGCCCAGGGATGTGGTGGAAGCCTTATCCCTGGAGGTTTTTGAGGCCAGGCTGGATGTGGCTGTGAGCAACCTGCTGTAGTGTGAGGTGTCCCTGCCCATGGCAGGGGGGTTGGAACTAGATGATCTTTGAGGTCCCTTCCAACCCTAACAATTCTATGATTCTATGGAGGAAATAAAGCCAGGCACTGCCTGCATCAGAGGGGTGAGAGAAGTGGTGCTGTGCGTCTGTGTCTGCATTTGAATGGAGAGGAGGAGGTTCAGCTTCACAACGGCAGGCAGGCTCTGACGGAATATTGCTCCACTCAGCTAATAAAGGAATGTGGGACTGTTTGTGCTGCTACAGACAGTAATCAGTTTTACTTGTTTGTTGATAGCAGATTTGTTTCGAGACCTGTCAGTGATACTCAAAATATTGGTTAACATATGGGTATGGTGAGCTGGAGCCTGGATTTGTTCTGGAGATGCATTAATAGACTCCTGGATTTTAAGAGTTCAATACATTATTTTTTCCTGCCTATCCCTTTTCAAATGTGTATGACATCAGCATGCTGTGAATGCACTGAGTGGATTAAAATCCTTATTTAGCTGGATCTTCTGGTTTGTTCAGGGAATTCTGCAATGAAATATGTCAAATTCTTTTCCATTAGTGTTGTGCAGATTGAAAGACAGATGCTAGCTGTATACTGCGATCTAAATCTCTATCAGATGGTCTAATCTGGCTCTGTACTTCACGCAGACTTTCAAAAAACCCTTTAGCACTTATGCTCTGATAGGGCAGCTTTAAGATTTATTAAATAGGTTTCCAAGCTCATGTACCCAGCAGTCACTTTTTTCCCCCCTCAGATTAAAACAGCAACACTGGGGGCGGGGGGGACGACAAAAACAACAACAAAAACCTCTGACTCACAGTTGTGCATTGAAGAAGGTGCAGAGAAGAAAAGTTTGAGATGGTCGTAGCCAATGTGGTGGAAAAATCATAGCTATATCCTTTCCTTGGTCATAGACCTAGCTCAGCAAATAGCACTGCAGTTTTTCTGCACCACTGATATTGAAACTGCTTCTTGACAAATCCCTTTATACTCTGTATTGAAAACAGATTCATAAATATGGCTCTTTTCTGGGGAATTCAATACATTCCTTATAAGTCACACTAAGTCATTCAAATGTATTTGGGAGCTGTAGACCAAGAATATTCTTCCTGTGGTGTAAATCTACTGTACCTTTTGCTGAAGATTCTGGTCTCTCTCTTTTTTTTTTTCTTCTTCCTTTTTTTTCCTTCTCAGAAAGGAAAATAAAATTAAATGTTAGGAGAGGAAACAAACCATGAAATAGCAGCAGGTTTATCATTGCTGCTGCTGCTGCTGTTCCTGCAGATCTGATAATTTGGGCTGAGTATTTTGTTAAGACTGATTGATAGTCTGAATCTACTGTTCCTTTATCTTTAGGAAGCGATTCGATGCCTTTTAAAAATAGGTATGGTTAATGTTCTTAAATAACAAAGAATTTGTCGAGTTCCAAGTACTCTGAACTGCAGTTCAAAGAGGATGCCTCTGAAAATTAGAGAGGATCAATTTGTACATGTACTTTGTTATGTTAATGGATGCTTATTGCAGTACCACAAATTATTGGATGTCTAGCAGACTCTTGGGATTGCTTTGAGTATTTTCTGTGCAGGCTATTCAGTTATTCCTTTCAGTTTCTGAAGGCAGCTTTCATTTCTGCAAATTAGATATCCCATTTAAGAGGAATCGTGTTTAAAAAGACAAAAACCAAGCCCAAAAGCTCCTGACTCAGATTCAAGATTAGTTTTTCCCTTTCTTTGCATTGCACCCTTGTCATTATTCTCACCTGCACCTGGGAACACTGTTACAGATTTTTCAGCTTGGGGGTGTTGCTTATGCTCATTCAGCTGATAGATCTTTGGATTGTGCAGTGCTTTTGTCTTCAAATCACACATGCTACAGTCTCGTGTTGGCACTGCAGGGATGAGATCAGTTCATCCAGCACAGTAATTGTGTTATGTAAAGGCACTCTGCACCTTGATGAAAAGTTATGATAAATTGTGATTTTAATTAAATGTTAGCCAGAGTTTTGGTCTCTGACTTGTTTAAAACACTTTAAAACACTGTTGCAATGCTAGTTTAGACAAACAGCAGAAGAGTGAGAAGAGCAGTACCAGATGTACAGTGATATATGGCGGTGGTCTTACTGACCTTGATTTTGGCCCAGAGATTGGGGTGTCACATATTCCTGTCCTGACAGGCCATTAGTAGGTTACCTGGCAGAAAACTCATTTGACTTGCTAATTAGTTCTGAGATGTTTCAATTATCCTGGAGTCTGCTGTTAACAGCAGCTTCTGCAGTTTGAATTACCCAAAAGTGAGACAGACTTTGTGGTGGTTTTAAGACATTGTTGTAAAGGACTGAGTTGTTTTGTAGTCGGTCCCTTTCTAATGAAGAGCAGGGAAAGGAGGAGCACAATTGTGCAATCAGTGAGCCCACTAATGACCCAGCACTTACAGTAATGATTTCCATGAAGCTACTCTTGTAAGGCTCAGCAGCAGCAAGGTTACAAGGCAAAGCTCCAGCATGTTGCTGAAGCCTGTAAAAGCATTGCACAATTGTTTTAGGGCTTCCCTTGATGAATGGTGGTTGTGAAAAGCAAGGCAGCAGGCTGCAGTGACAACAGACCTTTAACTGGTATTTTTCATAAAAGCACCATTGCAGGAAGGTAAATTTCCAGCACAGTGCAATGCCACACAAGTAGCTGTGTAGAGAAGCTGGTGTGCCCAACATGAGATAGACATCCAGCTGCTGGAGGGGATCCAGAGAGGCCACAAAGATGATCAGAGGGCTGGAGCAGCTGCTCTATGGGGACAGGCTGGGAGAGTTGGGGCTGTTCAGGCTAGAGAAGGCTTCAGGGAGACCTTAGAGCAGCCTTCCAGTACCTGTACAGGGCCTACAAGAAAACCATGCAGGGACTTTTAACAAGGGCTTGTAGCGACAGGATGAGGGGCAGAGATTGAGATTAGGAAGAAGTTCTTGACAGTGGGGGTGCTGAGACACTGGAACAGGTTGCCCAGGGAGGTTGTGAATGACCCCACCCCAGAGCTGTTCAAGGCCAGTTTGGAGCAGCCTGACCTAGCAGAATGTGGCCCTGCCCATGGCAGGGGGTGTTAGAACTCGATGATCTTTAGGGTCCCTTCCAACCCAAACCATTCTATGATTTGCCACAATCTATTGTTGTTATCTTTTTAATTTATAAAGAAATGGTTGTCACATGAGTGTGGAACTAACCACTTCAGTCCCTTCACACAGCCCATGTTTGTCAGAGAGAGCCACGATGATACTCTGTCACAGGTAGCCTTTCAACAGCTAAAGGATTATTTAAGCAAGAGATATCCTGAGCACGTAATGCTTCAGTCTGGCAAACCTGTTTAACTGCAGCGCTCTGAGATCACTCAGGTCTACATCATATCTATTCCAAATGCTCAGCAGTTCTGCTCATTAAGGGGACAGGCTGCTTTCCAAAATGTCTATATGCATGTCTATATATAGCCTGGGTATTCTACATAGGCTCAAAAGAACATATGCTGGTGTGCTCCTCTGTGCTGAATGGGAAAGAATGGAGAGAAGTGTGATCAATATGGAGAAATGAAATAATAAGGGGAAAATCGGGACAGGCTTACAATTAAATTAAGGCTTTGGAGAAGCTGCCCCTGTACTTGGTACTGGTGAGGCCACACTTGGAATCCTGGGTTCAGTTTTGAGCCCATCACTCCAAGAAGGATATTGAGATGCTGGAGCATGTCCAGAGAAGGGCAACAGAGCTGGTGAAGGGTCTGGAGAACAGGGCTGGTGAGGAGCAGCTGAGGGAACTGGGCTTGTTTAGTCTGGAGTAGAGGAGGCTGAGGGGAGATCTTCTGACAACAACTCCCTGAAAGGAGGTTGCAGGGAGGTGGGGGTTGTTCTCTGCTCCCTACTATCAGGTGATAGAAGGAGAGGAAATGGCCTGAAATTGTGCCAGGGGATGGTTAGGTTGGAGATGATGAAAAATTTCTTTGCTGCAAGAGTGGTCAGAGATTGGAACAGGCTGCCCAGGGAGGTGGTGGAGTCACCATCCCTGGAGGTGTTCAAGAAATGTGTGGACATGGCAGCTGGGGACATGGTTTAATGGCCATGGCGGTCTTAGGTTGATGCTTGGACACAATGATCTTATCTGCAAATAGTCTCTGACAAAGAATTCATGATGACTTCATTGTGCCATTGGCTGTGCCATTCTTCCTTTTTTCTGTTCTACATGGACCTGATGGAAACTGCTGAGGTCAAGGTGATGCTTTTTCTCAGGCCACTGCTTTTCACATCTGAATTTTCCAGAACTTCAGCCTCATTCTCTCAGTTGTAGAGGGCCCACACTTGTTGCTCTGCCCATGTGGAAATCTTTCCATGTAACTACTGAGCATGGAAAAGATGAGATTTCTATGATGCTAAATCTCAGAATCAGACAGGGGTGAATTCCTCCTGCTCTTGATATTTCTTTGATTCACCTGTGATGCTGAGTGAGATGAAGGTACGTTGGCATTTCTTGGTTCAGTCATGGGACCACATTTGTTTATCTGAGTGAATGAATGCAGTTTAGAATCTCTCTTAAGGGTTGTTTGGTTTCTTCTCCATCCTTACTTAAGGATTTATTTTGTCCTATGGTCTAGCAGTTTTTCTTTGCTTCCCAAAAAATGCTAAATAGAGATCATTAGGTACCTTCAGTCTTCCAAGGGTGAGAACAATTATGATAGAAAATGTTACAGTTTCATGTATCTACTTCATTAAGAACCTTGTTGAGTAAGAAATCTGAGCAGCAGACACACAGAACATGTATGACCTTCACAACAGCAAGCAGTGAAGTGATGCCTCATTAAAACAGCATTTGTTAAATCATCTGACCTACCTGTTGACATTGTCTTAAGAGGAAGGAATGGAATATAATCCCTCTGTTCTTACTAAAAATATTTCCACAGGAGATATTCTGGTCTTGCTGGTATTTAAGTTCATTTGTATCCAGCTCAAAAGTGTGCTCTAAAACATCACCATGTTCTTGCAATTGCATTTGAGTTTTAATTAAGTGTGCTTCATTTTACTTTAGTACTTACAACTCTGGGGTTTATTCTTTTTGCAGACCTCACAGATGTAGTCATATTGTACTGCAAAAACTATTAACATTGCCTTTATTCTTTTTTCCCCTTTTTCTTTTTGTCTGTTATTTATTTATTTTCCCCACAAAATCACAGAATGGTAGGGTTTTGGGAACAACCTGAAAGACCATCCATGGGCAGGGACACCTTCCGCTAGAGCAGGTTGCCCAGCCAGTCAACGCCATCTGGGCGTTGACAATGCACATACATCACGAGGGCATGTGGCATCTAGAGCACGGTAAGCAAAGGGGCAGAGAGAGCACTAAGGCTGACAAAGCTCTGCTTAATCTTTCTCTAACAGTTGCACTTATCTGTTCTCAAAGGATCAGGGCCATAAGTTTGTGAAATGAGGAGAAGATTCCAAAGAAGGGGGCCTACAAGAAAGCCAGGAAGGGACTTTTGACAAGGGCTTGTAGTGACAGGATGAGGAGGAATGGACTGAAGCTTGAGGAGTGGAGATTTAGACTGGAGATTAGGAAGAAACACTTTCCAGTGAGGGTGGTGAGACACTGGCACAGAATAGTTTGGGTTGGAAGGGACCTGGAAAGCATCCAGTTCCTGTCATAGGCAGGGACACCTCCCACCAGCCCAGGTTGCTTCAGGCCTCATCCAACCTGGCCTTGAACACCTCCAGGGAGGGGGCATCCACAGCCTCCCTGGGCAACCTGTTCCAGCATCTCACTACCATCACTGGAAAGAATTTCTTCCAAGTATCTAGTCTGTGCTTGTTGATGTACACAAGAAGTGTGTGTCCAGCACATCACAGTTAAAATAAGGCAACATGTGTGAATAAATCTGGCAAAGGCATAAGGGTGTGCTCCTTGCATGTTGTGCTAGCACACTCACTCAGGGAGTTACCACTGGATGCACAGGAATGCTCTCCTGGAAAATTGCCTTATATCAGACATCTCATAGTTCCAGCTCTTTTGGGGGAAAACCCAGGAAAGTACTGCAAAACTCAGGGAAGTGCAGAGATCAAAAAAGTTCCCCAAGCCTTTCAAAGACCGAGAGCAAAGAAAACCACTAAACCCAGGGTGTATTCCATGAGAACACATCTCTTGTTCCACCATTAAAACACCCCCTCTTTCCTACAGCAAAAAGGGCTGTCACCTGCCAAGAAAAGAAGAGAAAAATGATAGTCTTTGGAAGGAAGGGAGAACTGTGGAGCACATTTTCAAAGACATCTTTGCAACCAAAACAGCTCTGCCTGGGGGACAGCAAAAGCAGAAAGATACATTGCAGTGTGTGAAATAAATACTACCCTGTATTCCTGCCTGTCCTGTAAGTAGCCTGCTATCATTTGTACTAATCACATTATCCTGTCTGTTTGGAAGAGATGAATGTCTGAATGCAAGGAATTAAACCAGTGATAAATTAATTTTGAATTGTTTTGGGGTGGGTTGTTTGTGGGGTTTTGTGGGGGTTTTTTTTGGTTGCTTTTTTGTTGTTGTTCTTGTTCCTAACAGAGTAGTTTGGTTGTCACTGTTTGTAAGCAAAAGTGACAGGTTTAGTGGGAACAAAAGAAGAATAACTTCCAAATGTCCATTCCTCTTTTCCTTGTTTTTGTGGTTCTTCTGTTAGTTTGGGCTGCAGAGGAGGGTGAGCGAATGAGATGAGTTGGGGCTGTTTAGTGTGGAGAAAAGAAGGCTCTGGGGAGACCTTATAAGTGGTCTTCTAGTACCTGAAAGAGGCTTACAGTGAAGCTGGGGAGGGACTTTTTATAAGGACTTGTAGTGATAGGATGAGAAGGAATGGATTGAAGCTTGAGGAGGGGAGATTTGGACTGGAGGTTAGGAAGAAATTCTTTCCAGTGAGGGTGAGGAGACACTGGAACAGGTTGCCCAGGGATGTTGTGGATGTCCCCTCCCTGGAGCTGTTCATGGCCAGATTGGATGATGCCTTGAGCAACCTGGGCTAGTAGAAGGTGCCCTTGCCCATGGCAGGGGAGTTGGGACTTCCAACCCAGCCCATTCTGTGTATATATGATGTTGTGATTGTGTGGGAGAGCTGCTCATGTGGATTCCTTTCCTAAGTAGCTAAGTTTCCAGAGTTTCCTACAGACTTAGACAAAGGCCCTACTCTGGATTTTGTCTGGAAAATGTTCCTTTCTTTTCCATTCTGTGACTGTTATTATTTGGTTGGATGCAAGGTATGAGGGAATCTTGTCCATTCTTTTCTATTTAATAATTGCAAGTGTGGTTTATTTCTCTTTTTAGCATTTCCAAGACTAATTCCTTTCCTGTAGCCAGTTAAGAGTGAGTTAAAACTTCACCACATGAAGTATTCTTTCTTACTCATAGTACCTAATAGATAGGAAATACTCAGGTAAATGATTAAACTTTTAAAATACAATTATCATTAATCACTCTGAAAGGCAGCCTGATGAGGAATTCATAAGCTCAGAATAAATCTGTTCTGGTGACAAACCAAATCTTTCATTCTAACCAGTTCTCTGATAATAGAGTTGAATTATTTGCCAGAGAACTAACTTTTTATTATGATTTTCTTTAACTTATAATATATCTTTCTTTTAAAAAACCCTAATATACCACTAAGTTTGCTTACCAAAGGGTTAATCACCCAGCACCATTGTATCACATCACAGAGTCACAGAATACATCAGCATGGAAGGGACCCTCAAAAGTCTTCTTGACCATCCCCTCTGCACTGAGCAGGGACACCTCCAACTAGATCAGGTTGCTTAGGTCCACAATGAGTTTGACCTTGAGTGTCTCCAGGGATGGAGCTTCAACCACATCTCTGGGCAACCTGTTCCAGTGTTCTGCCATTGCTGCTAAGCTACCACCACTAAACTGCTTCCCTCAGCACCACATCCACACAGCTTTTAAATCCCTCCGGGCATGGTGACTCCACCACCTCCCAGGGCAGCCTGTTCCAATGGCCTGCAGCCAGCTGAGTGTCTGAATTGCACACCCAATTATTTCAACTGCCCAACAAGAAGCAGCTAACTGCACAAGCTGGTGAACATAATTAGTCATTTGCATTCCTAATTGCCTCATTTGCACAGGCAGCCTTAGCAGCTCTGCATTCTGATGAGTTTGAACATGTCTGGTGCAATGCTGTTCCCTCACTTTGTGCATTCAGACAACACTGCTGTGTATTACAGTGATAAACCCGTTTGGGAGGGCTGCTTGGTGTTTAGTGTTTTGGAGATGTTCTTCTGCTTTCTCAGGACAACCCAGGATCATTGGGTGCCAGGGGGACAAAAAAGATCTCTGGTTTAGTGTTTTGGAGATGTTGTTCTGCTGGCTCAGGACAATCCAGAATCACTGGGTGCCAGGGGGACAAAGGAAGATCTCTGCTAAGGAAGATGCTTTCTCCTTGTTGAACCTCCAAGGTATTTCTAGCCTGTTGTGAGATGTCTGCACTGCTTGTGCTGCTGTGATAGAGGTGTGCTTCTGCTGAGCAGCAGCTTGGAGGCAGCCTGCTAACCATGGGGTCAGAGTAGCTGGAGAGGGACCTGGGAGTACTGGTTGACAGTAGGCTGAACATGAGCCAGCAGTGTGCCTAGGTGGCCAAGAAGGTCAATGGCATCATGGCCTGTATCAGGAATAGTGTGGCCAGCAGGAGCAGCCAAGTCCCTCTGCCATGTACTCAGCACTGGTTAGGCCACACCTTGAGTCCTGTGTCCAGTTCTGGGCCCCTCAGTTTAGGAAAGATGTTGACATGCTGGAACATGTCCAGAGAAGGGCAACAAAGCTGGTGAGGGGTTTGGAGCACAGCCCTGTGAGGAGAGACTGAGGGAGCTGGGGTTGCTTAGCCTGGAGAAGAGGAGGCTCAGGGGAGACCTTATTGCTCTCTACAACTACATGAAGGGAGGTTGTAGCCAGGTGGGAGTTGGTCTCTTGTGGCAGAACAAGAGGACACAGTCTCAGGCTGCACCAGGGGAGGTTTAGGCTGGATGTTAGGAGGAAGTTTCACAGAAAGAGAGATTGGCCACTGGAATGTGCTGCCCAGGGAGGTGGTGGAGTCACCATCACTGGAATTCTTTAAAAGACACTGGAGTCACCATCCCTGGAGGTGTTTAAGAAGAGACTGGATGGGGCACTTGGTGCCATGGTTTAGTTGATTAGATGGTGCTTGGTGACATGTTGGACTCGATCTCTGAGGTCTTTTCCAACCAGGTTAATTCTGTATTCTGTATGGTAATCCATGTGCTGGTTCTTATCACACCTAGAACGTGCTCCCCTCTCTGGCTAAGCCAAAGCACCTCCAGAAAACAGGCTCCTTTTTTAGCCCATTGTGGAGCTAAGCAAGGGCTCATATTTATCACATTGTAGTTCCTGTAGTTCCTTTTCATGGGCTGTCAGGGTCTGCAATTTTCTAAGTTTCTGTTAGAGGGAAATAATCCAAAATCTAGGTCAAGTTCGTTCTCTCTAAGTCTCTTGAGTATTGTTTTCCTACAGGTTGGAATTACAGTCAGCCTTTTCTACATTAGTAAAATAGCACTATTAGTGGGAATTTAATATGCAAAATAGCATCTTGACTAAACTCTCCAAGTCTTTCTCTGCATATCATTGTCTGGAGTCCCAGATCTTGCAGACAAAGTAGCATATAGTTTCAGACAGAGTAAATCAGCCACGGGAAGGTGATCATTAAATACATTAAAATGCATGAAAATTACCTAAATGGATACCATTAGACTAAATGAAGCAGCTACAGTGTAATATCCTGATGACTCCAGAAACTTTACTTAGATCAGGACTGTAGTGATGTTGTGCAAATCCCATGATTAGAGAGAATTAAACATATCTCTCTCTCTGCTTCCTTTTCTTCAGGAATTTGCAGGACTTTCAATTCCTCTACAGCTTAATAAAAGGGTGCCTCAGTAAAGGCACTTCCCAGGCTTCTGCACCAGGCTGCATTTTGCTGTGGTGCAGCATGAAGCCTTATCTCAGTGTGGCATGTTTGCAGAAATCACAATGGTTAAATAATGCCTGAAATGAAGCAGGCAAATCTTCTGTGGCCAAAATGGACACAAACTTCAGCCTCAGCTCCCGTCACTACTTCGCTGTTCCTTTTCTGGGGCTGACACTCGTCCATCATACCCATCCCAAGGCTCTGCTCCCAAACTCCATGCAGATTTTGGGTTAGTTCTCCATTTTATCTGTCTTTATCATTTCAGAGAATCACAGAATGGTTTGGGTTGGAAGGAGCTTTCAAAAGTCATCCAGTCCAACCACCCTGAAGTCCCCAGGGACATCTTTTAGTAGATCAGGTAGCTGAGAGCCCTGTCCAGCCTCACCTTGAATATCTCCTGGGATGGGGTCTCAACTACCTCCCTGGGCAACATGTTGCAGTGTTCCACCACCCTCATCCTCAAGAACCTGTTCCTCACATCCAATCTAAATCTCCTCTAATTTCAAACTATTGTCCTTTGTCCTATCCCTGCAGGCCTTTGGAATCAGCTCCTCTGCAGCCTTTTTTGTAGCCTCCTGAAGGTACTGGAAGGCTGCAATGAGGTCTCCCCAAAGCCTTCTCTTCTCTTCTGGAATAACCAACCCAAACTATCCCATCCTATTCCCAAGAGGGAGGTGCTCCAGCACCTTCACTGAACTTATTGATTGTGAAGGTGGTGAGACAATGGAACAGGTTGCCCAGGGAGGTTGTTCAAGGCCAGGTTGGACAAGGCCTTGAGCAACCTGGTCCAGTGGAAGGTGTCCCTTCCTGTGGCAGGGGGTTTGGAACTAGATGCCCTTTCAGGTCTCCAGACCATTCCATGATCTGTGATTCTGTGATTATTGTATGCTAATTTAGTATTCTTGCTGCCTTCTGTGCTGCTCCTTCACGTACCCCTCTCTATCTGCATGCACACAGACACTGTGTTAGGGCTTTTAGGGAATTAGAATGCAACAGTGGCACACAGTAACAGCTTCCTAATGGAGTAACTAATGGCTTTCATTCCATAACTCACTGGAATTTGGAAGACTAATTCTGACTGATATTAAAACAATGAATTCCCAATGACCAGCCTTTTACCAGTATTGGCCATTTGTCATTGTCATCTCCCTAGCTGCAACGGACAAGTGTCTGCAAAACAAGTTTGGCCACCAATCTCCAGATGTAGCAGGAGTCACAGTGCCAGATGGAGTTCGTGTGCCCTCAATGCAGAGTGCACTGTGCAATTTGAGAAGGAGGATGGTAACAGAGGAAGAAGATTAGAGATCAGTGGCCCAAGGGTGCTTTTAGTTGCAGGGGACTAAATTGACTGCAAACTTGCAGTTCCAGTTGACGTCAGTGGAAGCTGCCAGCGTCTAAGAAGTTCTCATCAGCTTAGCAGTATTCATCCTAAGACAAAATTAGAAATGTATTCCACATAGTGCCCCTCTGTGATCTGTGTGCTTCACTGTGAGAGGAAGAGGATGTGAGAAATTCAGGTAGAGTTCAGAGAGAGGAGATGTGAACCTTTTACAGAAACTTCAAGAGAATAGCCAAGAGAACTTGGACCTACTGAGGCACAGGAATAAAAAGAGACCCTGGGTTTTCTCTTCAAAGAAAAGGGTTAGCCAAACTCCCTTCCTATGGCACCACAGAATTAGCATTGTCTACTCTCATTTTGAATTAATAGATCTTTTATGGGGAAAGAAAGCTGAGACTGTGGCTGTTTGCAGAGCTGTTTGAGAGCTCAGAGAATGCCATTAGCAAAAGGAAAGCTTTCAAATTGTTTTGTTGCTTTCCCTGGCAGTCTGCAGGCAAAAAAAAAAAAAAAACAACAAAAGAGAGAAGTTTGGACTTGTTGAGGTCTGCAGGGGTCTGTTGAAGTAGCAGGTATGCTTTTTTCTGCTCTGTGGTTTCCCTGAATGCAGTGGGGCAGTGGTGAGTGTGGGCACTGTGGCACAGCTCACCTTGGGGCTTCCCTTGCTCCGTGTTGGGCTTGTTTTTCACAGGGCTCTGCTGGGCTGCTTGCGGCAGGGATGCCGGCTCAGAGCTGCTGGGAGGACTCTGGGATGTGATTATTTTAGTTATTAATAGCACCCTGAGAAGTTTTCATTAAAAGAATAATAACAATAATAATGGCACTGTTCATTTCTGATCCTATCTGACTCACAGTAGTGTGCTCACAGTGTGAACTGATGTGGGCTCTCCAGTAGGCAGCCTGTGCTAAAGAGGATAGAGGCAATAAACTGCTCTTCCAGCAGGACCATGGGATTACACTGGGGTTCAATACACAACAGATTAATAGAGAATCTTGTTTAACATCCACACACTGATTGGACCCCTCTTTTAATACTTGTTCAGGGTCCTCTGTAATGCTCAGCTGGTGCTAGGGCCTTTCTGAACAATTATACACCATTTAATAATTCACAAAAGGAGCTGTTAATGAAGTTTGATATTTTAATCACTGCTGAACTTCCAACCACATTTCTACCAGCATGAAAAAACTCTACAGCAGCACTGTAGGGTTGCTTATCCCCTTTCAGTCCCCTTTAGACCAAAGTAATTTCTTCTCTGTAAAGTGAGTGTACCTAATAACTTTATATTTGGTTATATTTTTAGAATGCTTCCATGAAACAATCAGAACTGAAGTCTGTTCTTATGAGGAGATGCTTATTTTTTAGCATGCAAAGGCAGGTAAACTTGAACAGCACAGTCACAGGGTCCAGGCATGTTTTGCTGACAGTGCAGGAGGTATTCTGTGAGTCTCAGAGGAGCCACTTTTAGGGAAGGTTTCAAGGAAATCAGAGCTTGCATAAGCAGCTTCAGTTATGTCTCATTACTCCAACTAAAGTCTGATGAAAAATTGTAGAAGCTCAATATTATTATTATTTTTTGTGTGTCTTATGGCTGGGAGAAACAAGTTGGAGCTGCCTGGTGAGGCTGTTACTTTGATACCTGAAGAGCAGGCATCAAAATTCAACATTTGGTGTGTATTCAGAATACATCCCCAAAGTATTCTGGGGATACATTTCAGCTGGCTTCATTTCAGTCTTTGGGAAGATAGGGAGGGACCAGGAGACAAGGAGTTGCTTCCCTTGCTTCCCTTCCAAAGTCCTTCCTTCCTCTTCACTTAACTTGGAAAACTTTCAGTAGCATGCCCACAGTCCCAGTGAAATTAATCTCTTATTACCCTGTATTTTAGAGCTATACTAGCAGTTTGTAGTGCATTGTCACTGATGTGTATACTGCAGCAAATGGGGAAAATCTCCAGTAAAAGCTGGAGGGGCCCAGGCCTGGCCTGGGAGTGCTGTTGGAATGGAGCCATCAGCTCTCAGGCCTTTACAGGGAGTCAGAATAGATGCTCAGCATCCTGCCTTCCCAGGCTGAGCAAAGGTCCCAACTGACTCTCGCTCAGCCTTATCTTGCAGTGCATAATGCACATTAAAAAGGACATTTGTACATTCTGAGGGGTTTTTAATACAGCTGAGGTATGAAATGCACTGTGGCTCCCTCATTGCCAAGCGCAGCAAGCAACAGCAACCAGCCCAAGCAGCAGCAGCAGCTTGCAGCCTCTGCATTCCCACTGCATTGTTCAGGGATTTTTATTTCATACATCATTTCTTAGTCACAGCTGTATAATCATATATCACATCTATAGAGCATGGTGTGACACTGGGGATGTATTCTGAATACACACTAAACATTGGAAAAAAACCGAGGCGGAGAAAACTAATTGGGTTTTTTTTCCTTCTCCTTTTTTTCCCCCTCCCTGCAGTTTGCCAGAGCCAGTTTCTCCATTCTTTACAATAAAGAAAAAAAAATCAACATGCTTTTCTAAGAGCTGCAGACCATTTGTCAAGCAAAAAAATCTGCCTGCATAGATTCAGTGTAGGTTTGTGGGGTTTTAGGCACTGATGGAGTACTGGCCGTTAATACATACCCAGAACAAAAAATCAAACTATACAGAGGGATGTTACTGACGCTGTAATGGCCCTGAGCTGGGGATTGAGACAGTCACCAGCAAATTTGCAGGTGACACCACGCTGGGAGCAGATGTTGACCAGTTAGAGGGCAGAAGGGCTCTGCAGAGGGACCTCAACCAACTGGACAGATGGGCAGAGTCCAACAGGATGGCATTCAACAAGTCCAAGTGCCGGGTGCTGCACTTCGCCACAGCAACCCCATGCAGAGGTACAGGCTGGGGTCAGAGTGGCTGGAGAGCTGACAAACAGAGAGGGACCTGGGGGTGCTGATTGACAGCCACCTGAACATGAGCCAGCAGTGTGCCCAGGTGGCCAAGAAGGCCAATGGCATTCTGGCCTGTATCAAGAATAGTGTGGCCAGCAGGAGCAGGGAAGTCATTGTGCCCCTGTACTCTGCATTGGTTAGGCCACACCTTGAGTCCTGTGTCCAGTTCTGGGCCCCTCAGTTTAGGAAGGACATTGAGACACTTGAATGTGTCCAGAGAAGGGCAACAAGGCTGGTGAGAGGCCTTGAGCACAAGCCCTATGAGGAGAAGCTGAGGGAGTTGGGGTTGTTTAGCCTGGAGAAGAGGAGGTTCAGGGGAGACCTCATTGCTCTCTACAACTCCCTGAAAGGTGGTTGTAGCCAGGAAGGGGTTGGTCTCTTCTCTCTAGCAACCAACACCAGAACAAGGGGACACAGTCTCAAGCTGCACCAGGCTCGAGGTGAGGTTTAGGCTGGAGGTGAGGAGAAAGTTCTTCACTGAGAGAGTCATTCGCCATTGGAATGTGCTGCCCAGGGAAGTGGTGGAGTCACTGTCCCTGGAGGTGTTCAAGAGGGGACTGGATGTGGCACTTGGTGCCATGGTCTAGTCATGAGGTCTGTGGTGCCAGGTTGGACTCGATGATCTTTGAGGTCTCTTCCAGCCTTGGCGATACTGTGATACTGTGATACATTCATATCTAGAACATCTCCTGCTATAGTGAGTAGTTTCCTGGCTGCATAACAACCCGTGCCAGAAATCATAAGCAGGAGAAGAACCTAAGATATGTAGGAACAAGCCCATGCATCTCAGCTACAACCACCTGAACAAGCAGCACTTTCTAATATTGATAGCAATAATAGTTTTTATCCTTCCTTTGCATAGGCTTCTAGAGAGGGATTGTAGAAACATAGAACTGTTAAAGGTGGAAGAGCCCTTTGAGATACGTGGAAGCTTGCAGAAGGTAGATTTAGAGTAGAGATCAAGAATAAATTCTTTTCAGTGAGGGTAGTGAGACGCTAGAACAGGTTGCCCAGGGAGGCTGTGGATGCCCCTCCCTGGAGGTGTTCAAGGCCAGGTTGGATGAGGCCCGAAGCTGTGCCAGGGGAGGTTTAGACTCGAGGTGAGGAAAAAGTTCTTCACTGAGCGAGTCATTCATCATTGGAATGGGCTGCCCGGGGAGGTGGTGGAGTCACCGTCCCTGGAGGTGTTCAAGGGGAGATTGGACATGGCACTTGGTGCCATGGTCTAGTTGTGAGGTCTGTTGGGACAGGTTGGACTTGATGATCCTTGGGGTCTCTTCCAACCTTGGTTGTACTGTGATACTGTGAACCTGGGCTGGTGGGAGGTGTCCCTGCCTATCACAAGGCGGTTGGAACTGGATGCTTTCCAGGTCTCTTCCAACCCAAACCATTCTGTGCCAGTGTCTCACCACCCTCACTGGAAAGTGTTTCTTCCTAATCTCCAGTCTAAATCTCCACTCCTCAAGCTTCAGTCCATTCCTCCTCATCCTGTCACTACAAGCCCTTGTCAAAAGTCCCTTCCTGGCTTTCTTGTAGGCCCCCTTCTTTGGACTTCTTCTCCTCATTTCACAAACTTGTGGCCCTGATCCTTTGAGAACAGATAAGTGCAACTGTTAGAGAAAGATGAAGCAGAGCTTTGTCAGCCTCAGTGCTCTCTCTGCCCCCTTTGCTTGCCGTGCTCTAGCTACCACATGCCCTCGTGATGTATGTGCATTGTCAACACCCAGATATCAACACCATGGATTAATGGGCTGCATCATGCAAAGGCAGCCATCTGGGGCTGCAGGAGGTTCAGACACAGGATAACCACATTCCTGTGCTGGGGGATAATTTGACTCTCCTGGCTGTGGCTGGCACTAGCTGGAGCATCTGTTCTGTGCACAGTCTGCAGGACCTTTCCATTCTTGTTACTCTCAGACATTCTCATGCTGTGTTCTCCTAAGGCAATATACATCCTGTTTTACACATGCTTTGTGTCACCTGTGCTTTCCCTTATCTGCTTGTCCCTTTCACCTGGCTACCTTGAAATTTTGTGGAATGTTAGGGGTTGGAAGGAACCTCCAGAGGTCATTGAGTCCAACCCCCCTGCCAAAGCAGCATCACACAGTAATGCATCCAGGTGGGTCTTGAAAGTCTCAAGAGAAGGAGAAGTCACAGCTCTCTGTTTCAGCGCTCTGGTGCCCTTACAGTAAAGTTTTTCCTCATGTTGAGGTGGAACTTCCTGTTTTCCACTTTGTATCCATTGCCCCTCATCTTATCACAGGACACCACTGGAAAGAGCCTGGCCCTTCTTCTTGATACCCACCCTTCAGATAGATATTTATAGAAATTAATAAGATCTCCTCTCAGCTTTCTCTTCTCCAGGGTAAACAGCCCCAGGTCTCTCAGCCTTTCCTCATCAGACAGATGTTCCAGTCCCTTCATCATCCTCATAGCCTCAGAGAAACATTCTCTAGTATATACCTGTTCCTCGTGAAGTGGACAAGAGGCAATTCTAATGCCCCACATTAAAAGTTATTATGTTCATAATATCTCCATCCCTTCAGTGCTTCTGAGCTCAGTTTCAGCACAACTGTCTGTCTACCACCCTGCATCCTCCCCTCCTCCCCCATCCTCCTCAGGAGAGCACAGCCCTGCCCTGCAGACAACGCAGTGCACATGTACAGTAGCTCACATCAAAACAAAACCACAACAGTTTTAATCTTATCAGTCTCAAATAGTGGCAGAAGCCTGTGGAAACTCAAGTCCTTGCTGTCTAACAATGTCAGTGAGAGAATACAGTTCCTCTTCATCCAAGCTATCAGTTGTCACAGCAGGCTGACAAGCCACGAAGAGCTGCAGTACAGAGTGCCAGCTCTACAGCTGTAGATGATCCTTAACATGTTTTCTCCCTGTTCCTCCTCCTGGGAGAAAGCAACCTTTGCTTCAGGATGGTGAGGAGAAAAACAGTCAAAAACTTTCTTCTATACAATGTACCTAAGAAAACTCCAATATCTACTTTAAAATACTCTGAAATCAGGTTTTGCTGCTCATTTCTGATCAGTACCTTTTACTCATAGAATCATTAAGGTCGAAAAAGACCTCTAAGATCATACATTCATCAGTTCATGGAATGGTTTGGGTTGGAAGGGATCATCCAGTTCCAACTCCCTGCCATGGGCAAAGACACCTTCCAGTAGCCCAGGTTTCTCAAGGCCTCATCCAACCTGGTCTTGAATACCTCCAGCTGGGGCCATCCACAGCCTCCCAGGGCAACCTGTGCCAGTGTTTCACCACCTTCACTGTAAAGAATTTCTTCCTAATATCTGGGCTAAATCTCCCCTCCTGGAGCTTCAAACCATTCCCTCTTGGTCTGTCACTCCCAGTCCTTGTCAAAAGTCCCTCCCCAGTTCTCCTGTAGCCCCCTTCAAGTACTGGAATTTTTCTCTGTGGTCTCCCTGGAGCCTTCTCTTCTCCAGGTTGAACAGCCCCACACTCAGCCTATCCCCATAGGGGAGGTGCTCCAGCCCTCTGATCATCTTCATGGCCTTCTTCTGGACCCACTGTAGCAGTCCATCATCAAGTCCAACTTTCTACCCAAGATCTCCATGACCGCTAGCCCACGTCCTGCTGCTGATGTGTATAGGATATACATTATGGTATGCACAAGTTCCCTATAAAGCTTGGGGCAGCCCATTAATATTTTCCTTCTGTGAATATTTTAACTTTTTAAAGTATCATTTCTGTTCTCTCTCCTCTTGCACTGCTTTGACCACCTCGAGGTCCATTATTTGGGCCGCTCAAAAATCAGTAAGAAATAAAGTTTTGTTAGGTCACTAGAGGATAATGGATATTAATACTTGCGTGACCCTAATCAGTGACAATGCACAGAATTGGTTACACATCCCTGGAAGCAGCTACTTAAAATCCCTTTAAATTGCATTGAAAAGAGTTGCTAAAACTTCATGCTCAGATGTGCTTTCAAAGATGTGCTTTTAGGCACAGGAGGAGCTAAACCAGGGTTTTCAAGCAAGTTAGCTAGGCAGCTGCCATCATTGCATGCACAAATGGGGCATCTTTATGTGGAACTGGCCAATTCCCTTAACTGACACATGCCATTTCCAAACCAGGCATGCAAATGTGCTCATATTTCTTCTGGACAACTGAGTTCTAAATCCATTTGCAATCCTTTATGATAGGATACTTTATCCTCTTTTCTTACTCAGAGAGCCAAAGAGGTAATTCTGAGCTCATTAATCAACAGCTAGAATGGGAGGCTAAGTCAAACCCAGAGCATAAATGAACCAGAACCACATTTAAAAGAATTATTTGCCTGGGGTCTGGCCTGAGGTGTGGCCTGGGAAAATCAGCCTGTTCAGGGTCAAAACTAGTTGCTTAACTTATCAAAAAATATAAATAAAAATCAAAGAAGGAGGAAAACTTATTAAAAAGATAAAGAGCATGTGAGTAGCTACAAAAGTCCATGAGGATCCTTGAGGTTCTTTCCAACCCTAGCAATTCTATGATTCTAACTTGGCTGCTCAAGGCCTCAGGTAAAATGAAAAAGGTTGTTGCCTAAATTTGGGAAGAAGGTGAAGGAGAGGTATAGCTAAACTCCAGCAGATGAATAAGAAAGCTCCAACTGTTGTCATACATTCTGCAAAGTGAGACTCTTAGGAAGACAACTGGGGGAAATCCTACAAAGCAAATTAGAAAGGAAATCTAATAATGCATGATAGCTGTGAGGCTGAGGGACCTGGGGCTTTTTAGCCTGGAAAAGAGAAGACTTAGAGAGGATTTAATAAATGTTTATAAATATCTGAGGGCTGGGGGTCAGGAGGGAGGGGACAGGCTCTGCTCACTTGCTCCCTGGGATAGGACAAGGAGCAATGGATGTAAGCTGCAGCACAGGAGGTTCCATCTCAACACAAGGGGGAACTTCTTTACTGTAAGGATCACAGAGCACTGGAACAGGCTCCCCAGAGAGTTTATGGAGTCTCCTTCTCTGGAGACTTTCAAGGCCTGTCTGGATGTGTTTGTCTGTGACCTGAGCTAGATTGTATGGTCCTGCTCTGGCAGGGGTTGGATTTGATGATCTCTTTGGGTTCCTTCCAACCCCTGGCATCCTGTGATCCATATTCTCAAAAAAAAAAAAAAAAAAAAAAAAAAAAAAAAAAAAGGAAAAAAAAAAAAATGTATAATGCTTCACAACTGGCAATTTTTAGGTTAAAAAAATCTCCACATTAGAAGCAAAAGGCTTGGATTTGGCCTAAAAAGAAATATCTTAAGAGTAGCATGATGTCTAGTTAGGTACTTTAAAGAGCAGCAGCTTTACCAAGACCTTTTGATTATTTTGGGTTTTCTTTTTTTTTTAGTACCTTCTTGTCTAATATTTTTGAAAATAGGAGATCAGAACACAAGGGCTGGAATGAGATGAGGTGGAGCTGAAAGACGAGAAAGGAACAACAGGGAACTGCGGGGACCGTGGAGGAAGGGAGGATAAAAATGAAACGGCATGGAGATGAGAAAAACAAGAGCCAGGGAGGGGGTGGAGGTATTGGAGTGAGCTGAAGGGAACAGAAGAACTAGAAGAAACTTTAGCCTTTCTGATCTGTAAGACTGTCTGTATTTTGCATTTGCTGTTAAATATAGACAGCAACACGAGCCGTACGAGACAGAAAAGAAAAGAGGCCAGAAAAAAAACCCCAAACCCACAACCCCAGCCCCCCACAAATGCTGTGAATAAGTCTTTGGGTTTGTTGCTTTCTTTTTTTGGTTTGGTTTTTTTTTTCCTCTTTTTTTTTTTTTTATTAAGACTTTCAAGTTCCTGGTCTTTTGATTTATTATGATGTTAACAGGAGTGAGTGGTATCTGTGCAGCTCTGCATTTCAGAATGATGAATCTATGCAGTAAATATGATTTCAATTACCTGGGATGAATGTTTTGACTTTATTTAGAGGCGAGGCTGCTTTTCCAGGGAGGGCAACATTTGCCCTGCTGTCCTAGTTAGTCTCAGTGTGACCTACTTGCCTGATCCTTCCTTGTATCAGGAACAGTGTGGCCAGCAGGAGCAGGGAAGTTATTCTGCCCCTGTACACTGCACTGGTTAGGCCACACCTTGAGTCCTGTGTCCAGTTCTGGACCCTTCAAGTTTAGGAAGGATGTTGACTTGCTGGAATGTGTCCAGAGAAGTGCAATAAAGTTGGTGAGGGGTTCGGAACTCAAGCCCTGTGAGGAGAGGCTGAGGGAGCTGGGGTTGCTTAGCTTGGAGAAAAAGAGGCTCAGGGGAGACCTTATTGCTCTCTACAACTCCCTGAAGGGAGGTTGTAGACAGGTGGGGTTGGTCTCTTCTCCCAGGGAACCAGCACCAGAACAAGAGGACACAGTCTCAAGCTGCACCAGGGGAGGTTCAGACTGGATATCAGGAAGAAATTCTTCACAGAGAGAGTGATTGCCCATTGGAATGTGCTGCCTGAGGGAGGTGGTGGAGTCCCCATCATTGGAGGTGTTTAGGAGAAGACTTGATAGGGTGCTTGGTTGCATGGTTTAGTTGATTAGGTGGTGTTGGATGATGGGTTGCACGCGATGATCTTGAAGGTCTCTTCTAACCTGGTCTGGTCCATTCCATTCCATTCCCCATTCCATTCCATTCCCCATTCCATTCCATTCCCATTCCCCATCCCATCCCATCCCATCCCATCCCATCCCATCCCATCCCATCCCATCCCATCCCATCCCATCCCATCCCATCCTATCCTATCCTATCCTATCCTATCCTATCCTATCCTATCCTATCCTATCCTATCCTATCCTATCCTATCCTATCCTAGCTGCCCTGTGCCACATCACAACTGGCTGCATTTGGTTGTCAGATTAAATGTTTCCTGGGTGGAAATTGCTTGCAGGGTGTAGGATCTTTATGTTAGATTCTAATTAAATCTCATGTACTAGTGCTACTTTTATTGCTATTAATGTGAAGATTGTTTGTGGGCTGGTGTTTTTTTTTTCTTTCCCTAGCTCCAATTAATATGGGGGGTGGGGGGAAGGAAGGAAAAGGCATTTTTGACAAGCTAAAGAAAATTCTGTTCCACTGTCTTTGTGTTTCCTCTATTCATTATGTGTTGATACAAATGTAAATGTCTATGAGAAACGTGGAGAGGAAAATGTAAGGCAATACACACTTATTTTTGGCTGGGAATAGCAGTACTTATGAATCAATTTAGGCTTTCTAGCCAAAAAGACTTGGCAACTCTGGCACTAGCAGCGTTTGCACATGCTTTTATACATTTGCTGTGAGGGACTGATCCTGCAGAACCCTCTAGTCTCAATGGGGAGTAAAATAAATTTGATGTAAGATTGAATGGGAGGCAACAAAGTGACATAAAGCATGCAGCATGACCTGTTGCTTGAGAGCTGGCTCACAGATGCAGGCACACCTGATTCTGATCTGTCCCTGCTCCTGTACTAGGCATTCTGTTGTTGGGTATTTTTTGCAATCAGTTATGCAATTTGCAGCCAAGAATTAATGTAGGGGAGGGAAAAAAAAAGCAAGCTGGATTTCTAGTGGAATTTCTCTTTTTCCAGCTTCACTGTTTAAAGTTGGCTTTCAGGCTGGTAATTTCAGCCTATGAGAGGAAGGAAGCTCTGTTAATTCAGAATGTGAAGCCTCAATGAGTGTGAGTAAGCTTTGTGTTCTCATGATTTTCCAGAATGGTTTAATATCAGAGAATCATTGAGGCTGGAAGAGACCTTTGAGATCATCAAGCCCAACTGCTCTGCCAGAGCTCACAATCCCACCACTACTGCTGCTGCTAAGCCACTCCCACTAAAGCACATACCTCAGCACCACATCCATGCAGCTTCAGGGATGGTGGCTCTACCACCCCCTGGGCAGCCTGTTCCAATGCCTAAGAACCCTTTCTGGGAAGAAAGTTTTTCCTAATATCCAACCTGAACCTCCCTTGGCACAACTTGAGGCTGCTTCCCCTTGCCCTGTCACTTGTTGCATGTGAGAAGAGATCAATCCCCTCCTGGCTTCGACCTCCTTTCAAGGAGTTGTAGAGGGTGGTGAAGTCACCCCTCAGCCTCCCCTTCTGAAAACTAACCAGCCCCAGTTTCCTCAGCCATTCCTCATGGGACTTGTGTTCAAGGCCCTTCACCAGCTTAGTTGCCCTTCTCTGGACACTCTCCAGCACCTCAATGTCCCTCTTGTTGTGAGGGGCAGAAAATAAACCTAGTATTTGAGATGTGTCTCCAGCAATGCTGAGTACAGAGGGACAATCACATTCCTAGACCTGCTGGTCAAGCTATTCCTGATGCAAGGCAGGATGCCATTTGCCTTCTTGGCCATCTGAGCACACTCATGCTCAGCCAGTCATCATCCAACTCCCCCAGGCCCTTCTCTGCTGGAGACAGCTCTACCCCAAGCCTGCAATGCTGCATTGTGTTGTTGTGGCCCAAATGCAGCAATTAACACTTGACCATATTGAGCCTCCTACCATCTCTCCAGCCTGTCCAGATCTCTGCAGAGCCTTCCTGCCCTCCAGCAGATCAACATGCCTGACCAACACAAACTTGGTGTTGTCTGCAATCTTACTGAGGGTGCACTTGATTCTCTCATCCAAGTCACTGATGAAAGTGAGAGCTGCTATTCCTAGAACAGGAAAGCCCTGAACTTAAGCTCTTTTTAAGGGAGCTGCTGCTTAAGGAAAGCAGCCTGATTAATCCTCAACCTTTTTGTCTTTGCTAATATAGCACAGGTGGGGGGTTGTGTAATTCAAACCCAGGACTTTAGGGCCTTTTTGGAATAAAAGCAGGTTTTCAAGTAGAAGGTGAACGTTTTGGTGGCAGAGGTAGGTGTCAACGCTGCTGCACATCAGCAGACCAGAGGAAAATGCATCGTGGTGATGCTGGGGAAGAAGGTGGTAAGATGTGCTTGAAAACAGCTACACAAAAAAAAATAACCAAGTGTTGTGAGTTAGCACAAGGTCAGGCCATTTACAGCAAAGGCAGTAGGCTTTTTCCTCTCCTCAGGGCAGGTCCCTCTCTTCTCAGAGCAATCAGTGTGCTCTTAGAAAACACTGCAGGCTGTATTTTAGCTTGAGGCAATTCTGAGTTTGTGATGTCTGGTAATCCTCCCTTTCTTCTGTGTCTGGAGCTTCCTTTCATTTTCACACCTTTCAAGCCAGTACCCTCCAGTTCTGTTTTGAGTGTTGGTCTAACTGGTGAAAGTGATCAGCTTTCATGCTTAGCCCTTACCTTTTTCACTCTGGATTGTAATCAGGAGGGACTAAAACCCCTGCAATATTGACATTCTAGTCCACCTAGGCACAGGAAGGGTTGCTGAGTGTTTTTACACAGCTCAAAGTCTGGCTTCCCACCCAGAGAGCCATTGTGTGAGTGACAGCAGGTTTTGCTCTTGGGCAGGCTTCTTGGTAATTCAGATCCCTACCAGTGCTGAGGCTTAAGTGTGTCCTGCATAGAAACAAATGACTTTGAGGAGCCTTCTACCCAGGGAGGTCTTCCTCAGCACTTCTTGGCACTGATCTACAGCACTTCTCACTCTGACTTCAAGTACTTAGCTGCATGAGAGTTTTTCTTCTGTGCTAGCACTTGATAAAGGTCAGATTAATTGAAGAAATGAAATGCTTTCTCTTGAGCATTGCAAGGTGAATGTAATTCCCAGTGGGAATATATTTTCTATTGCAGAACTGTCTTTTGATTTTATTATTTTTTATTTTTTTTTTTTTTGGTCCCTAAAAGAAAACTCCTCCAACTGTCAAATAACCTCTAGGGGTGAATGGTCATCAGCTGTAAAATAGAAATTAGTATTTGTAAAATACAGATTGCTGTTTTCCTGTGTCACTGGCAAAATATTCCTTCCTCCCACCTCTGCTCCCAGTAAACATTCCCGCTGGCAATATAAATCAAATAGAAATGGTTCTTGCTTTAGAAATGATGTTCTCTTCTGTGCTAGCAGAGTGGAATTTAGTCTGCTTTTCCCTTGCTGGTGTTAGACTTTCAACCCCATCCATTTGTGCATTGCCACAGTGCATACAGGGTGCTGAAGCTCCAAATGAGTGGCCAGCTCATAATCCAAAGATGAAGAACTTAAAAGGGGTGGATGATGCTGGATGGCTGGTTAACGTTTTCCTTAGCTTGAGGCAGTTCTGAGTTCCTGATGGTCTGCTCATCCTCCCTCTCTTCTGTGTCTGGAGCTGAAGAGGTAGAGGGTAAAAGATAAAGCAAGAATGGAAATGTTATAAAGTTGTTCCGTGTCCTTCTTTTGCTGGGGACTCCAGAGCTGGACACAGTACTCCAGGTGAGGCCTCCCCAGAGCAGAGGGGCAGAACCCCTCTCTCCATCTGTTGGCCATGCTGCTTTTGATGCAACCCAGGCTGGCATTGGCCTTCTGGGCTGCAAGTTCACACTGTTGGCTCGTGCCCAGTTTCTCACCCCCCAGCCTGTACTGATCATGAGGATTGCCTCAACTCAGCTGCCGGACCTTGCACTTCACCTTATTGAACCTCATGAGGTTCTCCTGAGCCTCATCCTCTCCTGAGGATGGTGGTGATAAATTTGCTTTATATCTGAACAGTCATATTGGCACTTGGGTTTCCTGAACCGAGATCCTCATTTTTAAACCCTGGTGCACAATATTTGCTCCTCTAATTTCTATTAACTATCTGTATTTTAGGGAGCTGCTTCAGTGTGCACAGCACAGTAATTGTATGTACAAAAGACCAATTACATATTTAGCTGGCTTCTTGAGGGTACATTTCCATTCAGTGGACCCACACAACTGGAATAAGTGTTTATACAAGTAATGGTTGAACACATTTAAGGAAATCTGGGACTTCTTTCCTACAGGCTGCTGCTGAAGTCTTTGGCATGGGCTTGATATACAACTTGAGAATGGTTTTCACATCTTTGCTTTTTGGGTTCAGAGTTTGCAGTGAATTGTGGTTGAATGTTCATGTCATGCATGGAGTCCTGACACATGGAGCCAGCTTCACAAGTAAATGAAAATGTCCATTAATCCTTTAGGAAAAGCTTCTGTCACTATCAAACCATAGAACTTTTGGCTGGAAAAGCCCTCTGAGGTCATTGCATCCAAGAATCAACCTAAGACCACCACAGCCATCAAACCATGTCCCCAAGTACCATGTTCAAATGCTTCTTGAACCCCTCCAGGGATGGTGACTCCCTGGACAGCCTGTTCCAGTGCCTGGCCGCTCTCCCAGCAAAGACATTTTTCCTCACACCCAGCCTCCCCTGGCACAACTTCAGGCAATTTCCTCTCATCCTGTCACCTGCTACTGGGGAAAAGATTCCAAGCCCACATCGCTCCAACCTCTTTTCAGGTAGTTGTAGAGAGCAATGAGGTCTTCCCTCAGCCTCCTCTTCTCCAGCCTAAACACCCCCAGTTCCCTCAGCTGCTCCTCACCAGCCCAGTTCTCCAGACCCTTCACCAGCTCTGTTGCCCTTCTCTGGACAAGCTCCTCATATTTTCATAGCAAGAGTTTTGCTCATTATGATGTGATTAGTGGTGGCCATTTGTGATCCGCTTTAGCGTGCACACAGAGTGATTTCTGATGATGTGACAAATCAACAGCGCTTTCCTGGTTACTAGGATGTCCTCAGAAGACCCTTGATTTGTGTGCGAGGTTTCTCCACTCAGCTCTTCCAATACAGCATCTTACAAAGAGATGAAGCAACTTTATTTAAAGCTGGCATAATTGTACAGTACATTAGGTCAGGCATCCCCATTAAATCTGAATATGCCCTATGGGATAGTTGAAGAACTGCATCATTTTAATAGCTGTTGGGTTTTTTTTTCTGTGGAGAAAATCTCAGTTTTTATTAGTAGGCAGCCTGTTCCTTTGCTTTCTGCATGCAGGCATGTTGTCTTTGATACAAAGGTCTTAACAACACCAGTGCTATTTTCTTAAACAGCTAAAAGCCACAAAAAATATCTCTGCCTGTGCAGCATAAGCTTTGGTTTGCCCCATATGCAGCCTGCTCGAGGCATGGAAGTGGTTGTTTTTAAATAAGGATTTGACAGTGCCCTAAGATCCCTGGGAGCAGTGGCTGAGACCCCTGGGAGCAGTGGCTGAGACCCCTGGGGGCAGTGGCTGAGACCCCTGGAGGCTGTGCTGCCATTCAGCGAGACCTGTCCACGGTGGACAGTAGGGTGGGGAGAAACTGAAGGAAATCCAACAAGGCCAAGTCTTGCGTCTGGGAACCAACAACCCCGTGGACCAGGATAGGTTGGGGACTGAACTGTTGGAGAGCAGCATAAGGGAAAAGGACCTGTGGGTCCTGGTGGACAGAAGGATGATCCTTGAGGTCTCTTCCAACCCTAACAGTTCTATGGTTCTATGAGCCAGCAATGTGCCCTTGTGGCTAAGAAGACCAATGGCATCCTGGGGTGGATTAGAAGGACTGTGGTTAGTAGGTCAACAGAGGTTCTCCTGGCCCTCTACTCTGCCCTGCTGAGGCCACGTCTGAAATATTGTGTCCTGATTCTATGATACTGTATAGCACTTAGATAAATAATATAGCATAGAGGACAGCTTCAGGCTGGGCAGTGACTGGCTTGAGAGCAGCCCTGAAGAAAAGGACCTGGGGGTGCTGGTGGATGAAAAGCTTGACATGAGCCAGCAGTGTGCACTTGTAGCCCAGAAAGCCAATCACATCCTGGGCTGCATCAAGAGAAGCACAGCCAGCAGGTCGAGGGAGGTGATTCTCCCCTTCTCCTCTGCTCTGGTGAGACCCCACCTGGAGTACTGTGTCTAGTTCTGGAGCCTCTATTACAGGAAGGATCTGGAGGTGCTGGAACAGGCCCAGAGAAGGGTGAGGAGGATGATTAGAGGGCTGGAGCTGCTCTGCTATGAGGACAGAATGAGGGAGTTGGGGCTATTCAGTCTGGAGAAGAGAAGGCTCTGAGGAGACCTAATTGTGGCCTCCCGGTATCTGAAGTGGGGTACAAGAAAGCTGGGGAGGGACTTTTTAGGGTGCCAGGGAATGATAGGACTGGAAGGAATGGAACAAAATGGGTAGATTCAGATTGGGTGTTAGGAAGTTCTTCCCCATAAGGGTGGTGAGACACTGGCACAGGTTGCCCAGGGAGGTGGTGGAAGCATCATCCTTGGAGGTTTTCAAGGCCAGATTGGATGTGGCTGTGAGCAACCTGATGTAGTGTGAGGTGTCCCTGCCCTTGGCAGGGGGTTGGAACTGGATGATCCTTGAGGTCCCTTCCAGCCCTAACAGTTCTATGATTCTATACCAGGAAGTGTCCAGCCTTCTGTGAACAAGTGAAGGAGGGAAAATCATTCTGTAGGTCTGAAAGCAAAAACTGATTTGCTATAGTGTGTTAGAAACTATGCCTTTCCTAATATCAAAAAGTGTGTTGTCTGTCTATGTTAAATATAGTGTCTGCCTCCTTGGTTAATTTTCACATAAGGAAGAAGGACCAAGGACAGTAAATCACCCTTATACCTTTCACCTGTGCATGGGAAGAACCTGTGTTCTGAGAAGTTCAGTGCAATGTGAGCTGTTTCTCCCTTGCATGCTGAGATAATTCCCTTGTGTCCCGGAGGTCACAGTGATGTGAAAGATTAACATTTTGAAGTCCAATTAACACCAAATGTCATCAAAAACCTTTTGCAAATTGCAGTTTGCTGCTGCAGAATGCAAGGAAGAAACTCATCATTTGGCTTCCTCTTTGCAGTTATAACTCAGTGACAAAAAACCAAAGAAGTGGGTACTGTGCTGTGCAGCAAGTTTAAAAACATCTGGGAAGCATCTGGGAATGGATAAGCTCATGGGAGCTGGGTAAACACTTCTGCTGTGGGGATAGGCTGAGGGAGCTGGTGGCAGCCTGGAGAAGAGGAGACTCAAGGGGGACCATAGAGCTGCCTTCCAATACCAGAAGGGATCCTACAGGGAGGCTGCAGAGGGACATTTCATGAGGGTGTCTAGAGACAGGACAAGGAGGAATGGTTTGGAGCAGAGGGAGAGCAGGGTTAGACAGGAGTTTAGCAAGTTCTTCAGTTTCAGGTCATATTAGGAGTTGATCTGTTAGAGGGTGGAAGGGCTCTGCAGAGGGACCTTGACGGGCTGGACAGATGGGCAGAGTCCAACAGGATGGCATTCAACAAGTCCAAGTGCTGCACTTGGGCTACAACAACCCCATGCAGTGCTACAGGCTGGGGTCAGAGTGGCTGGAGAGCAGCCAGGCAGAAAGGGACCTGGGGGTACTGGTTGACAGCAGCTGAACATGAGCCAGCAGTGTGCCCTGGTGGCCAAGAAGGTCACTGGCATCCTGGCCTGCATCAGGAATCGTGTGGCCAGCAGGAGCAGGGAAGTCATTGTGCCCCTGTACTCTGCATTGGTTAGGCCACACCTTGAGTCCTGTGTCCAGTTCTGGGCCCCTCAATTTAAGAAGGACATTGAGACTCTTGAACGTGTCCAGAGAAGGGCAACGAGGCTGAGGAGGGGTCTGGAGCACAGCCCTGTGAGGAGAAGCTGAGGGAGCTGGGGTTGCTTAGCCTAGAGAAGAGGAAGCTCAGGGGAGACCTTATTGCTCTCTACAACTACCTGAAAGGAGGTTGTAGCCAGGTGGGGGTTGGTCTCTTCTCCCAGGCAACCGGCACCAGAACAAGAGGACACAGTCTCAAGCTGTGCCAGGGGAGGTTTAGGCTGGATGCTAGGAAGAAATTCTTCCCAGAAAGAGTGATTTGCCATTGGAATGTGCTGCCCAGGGAGGTGGTGGAGTCACCATCACTAGAAGTGTTTAGGAGGAGCCTGGATGAGGCACTTGGTGCCATGGTCTAGTCGATTAGATGGTGTTGGATGACAGGTTGGACTCGATGACCTCAAAGGTCTTTTCCAACCTGGTTAATTCTATGATTCTATAATTCTAAGGTTGTGAGACCCTGGAATAGGTTGCTGAGGGAGGCTGTGGATGCCTGATCCCTGGGGGTGTTGAAGTCCAGGTTGGATGAGGCCTTGAGCAGCCCAGTCTAGTGGAGAAGCATCTCTGCCCATGGCTGGGAGGTCAGAGTAGATGACCTCTCAGATCCCTTCCAGGCTTCCTTTCATTTCGACTTCTAATTGGTTTTGTTGTTCGTTCTCCATCAGAGAAACTGTAGATTCAGATATGATTATGATTGTGCCATTGATTCATTTTTGGTGTTCATGAGGGTGATTTTTCCACCAGACAGGGTGACTTGCATGTCTGACAGGTTACTATTTAGCTGTCTTCATCCCTACCTCATGGAAAGGGGCAGTGAGGTTCTTTGACCATTCAGCAGTCATTTCTGCCTGTCTCTCTGCATAACTCCAGTACCTGTGCACATTTCAAGTGAAAATAAGCATCAAGCCAGACCCTAGTGGATATTATCTCTTAGTTTGGAGTGCAAATGCTCTGATTGGACAGATTTTCTGCTTTTATTCCTTTTAAATATTATTGCTGGTGCCCATGCCTTAATATTTAAACCATATTCATAAAATCACATCAATCTCAGTATATTTCAAAGCTCAGAGCTGTTTGAAACAGCCATGGTATAATTCTCATCCTAAAAGAAGTGCCAGGAGATGCTTAATTGTACTCTGGCAATAGTTACAGTAATGAACCATTGAAACTTCTGCCATTAAGCAGTTTCAATCTGTTTGTTGGAACTGTGTCAAGGTCACGCTGTTAGGAGGCAAAAGCAAACCCCCTGAGAAAAAAAAAATAAATATATATGTCAAAGAGCATTTTGGTGTGTGCCAGATAACTGGGGTGTGTTAGGAATGACAACTAGCTTCTATCCAAATCACACAGACCAAAGGCAAGGCAACACGTGGGCTTGGGAGCCCAGGGGAATTCAATGTCACTATCTAGGACATGATAAAAGTCACTTGCTGCACTCAGACATATTAAGTAAACAAGTGCACTGTGTCTTTTCTCACTTGGCCTTTCAGTCCAACTCAGATTTCAAATACACACCAGGGAAATCTGGTTCACTTGTCCCAAAGGCTCCCTGGGCTGCTTGGAAATCAGACCCAGCAGAATCAGAATGCTGAGTGGTGCACTGGATTATTCCCTGGCAGGGGCACAGAGCTGCCTCCCCTGGGTTCCGAGGTCTACATGAAGTTGTAAGGATGTCAAGGGAAAGCTGGACCCTTCTGACTAATAGTTAGGTAATAGAAAAGGGGATACAAAGGTGATCAGAGGGCTGGAGCCAGCTCTCTCAGGCAACCAGCACCAGAACAAGAGGACACAGTCTCAAGCTGCACCAGGGGAAGTTTAGGCTGGATGTTAGGAAGAAGTTCTTCCCAAAAAGAGAGATTGGCCATTGGAATGTGCTGCCCAGGGAAGTGGTGGAGTCACCATCACTGGGGGTGTTTAGGAGGAGACTGGATGGGGTGCTTGGTACCATGGTTTAGTTGGTTAGATAGCATTGAATGATAGGTTGGACTCAGTGATGTCAAAGGTCTCTTCCAACCTGGTCTATTCTATTCTATTCTATTCTATTCTATTCTATTCTATTCTATTCTATTCTATTCTATTCTATTCTATTCTATCCTATCCTATCCTATCCTATCCTATCCTATCCTATCCTATCCTATCCTATCCTATCCTATCCTATCCTATCCTCATCAGACAGATGTTCTAGTCACTTCTTCATCCTCACAACCTCTTGTTGGACTCTCTCTAGTGGGCTTTTTGTTTATTTGCTTTTATTTAGAACCACCTATCTAGATTAAAACCAGCTTTAGAACTCTCACCTCCCTTTCCTACAGCCTCATCTTCTCAGTTACCAAAAGGCAGAAGAAAGAAGCAAAATTAGTGTGTGTGGTAAAACACAACTGCTTCCTGAGCAGGCTGTGACATTCCTTCAGCCTCCACTGAGCCAGAGCAGTGTGAGGCCAGGTATTTACTAGCTCTGTCTCCAGTTAAGCATCTGCTTACAGAGGCAGCTCTGGTTTACATCAAAGAGCAGCAGCTTTGGTATGTGCTAATAAATAAATAAATCAGCCCTAATGAGCACTGATGGGGACTGACTGGCGTCCCCTTCTCCTACCCCAAACTGGTTTATGCAGAGCCATGGCTTGATTGATTGCTGTTCTGCTGACAGCAGGCAGGAGCAGGGGAAAAATACTAACAACAACAACAACAACAAAAAAGCTGGCTTGGCCTCACTTTTCTTTTCCCAATAGGTTTGGAAATGCCATGTTTACTTCTTTTCTCCCCTCTCTTTCTTTTCCTAAGCTGGTCACTTTTGTCAGATGACATCAGTTCTGTTTTCATGGGGAATAAGTCTTTTTTATCTTGCAAAATTCCTGTTTGGTGATGGTTATCTTTACACTAAAAGGTAATGTTAGTATCTTTTGAGGGGAGAGTGCTGTGAGTTTGTGCTTTTGGGTTTTGTTTTTTTCCCTTTTGTTTCCTTAAACAGAATATTTCTTAATTTTGGTTAAAGTATTTTTCCTCAAAGTGATCCAAAGCTGTGTCCATCTGGTGTTTTGTGGGTTGGATGGATGATTCCTGAGGAAAGAGCCTAGAAAGCTGCCAAATGATTCTGGAGATCCTCTTGGTGTAGACAATATGTACCCAACGACCAGACAGCAGAAGGTGTTCCTGTGTGGCGTCCTAGAAATTAGATTGGCATGGGGCTGTGGCTCTGTGGGGCATCACAAATAAAATCCTCATGCCATGGATATCAAGTAAAAAAACCTTCTTAACTTCAAATGAGCCCTGATTTCACTTTCTGTTGTCACAGCCTGCTTACACTGATCTTTTTATCACCAAAGATGGGAAAAAAAAAGTAATCTTCTCCAACACCTTCTGTCATCAAACAGCTGCATGGTCAATCCTGGTGAATATTTATTATGTGCAGCAGTGGAATTTGTCAGCAGCAGTAATAAAAACTACTTAGTTTTAAATGCACTGCATCCAGGAAGCTTAGCACTAGTTAAAGGTAGGAAATCTGAAGAGCAAGTCTTGGTACATAATTTCCTGGGGAGGCATGGAAAATTGGTTGCAAGAGAGGGATTCCAACTTCTTAGGTCCAAGTCATGAATGTAGTGTTTGTTCCAGTAGCATAGAGCCCCTGGAGCTCTTCCTTGCCCAGAACAGACATTAAAGTGGCCTCTAGTATCTTCCACAGCAGGCTGGGAGGGAAAAGAAATAAATAAATGCATGCTTCTAGCTCCTTTTTGCGCCTATCAGCATTCCAACAAAGAGACTGATAGTTCCAACTTGAAAAAGAAATCATAATAAACAACATCTACCATAATGTCAGCTCCCAGTGTTCCATACAACATGTCTTGTGGGCAGGAAGATTGGTTGCTCTGATATCTAGATGTTTGTAAGGGCTTTAATCAAGACATTCTTCCAACTCATAATTCAACACCACAGAGTGAAATACAGTAAGTAATTGAAAGTGACTGATAAAATATGGATTTCCTCCCCTTAGAAGAAAGTTAAGCATACTTAAGGGGGGGGGGAGGGAAGAAGCAGAGCATTAGTAGTTCAAATGAAAAATATGCTGACATATATCTGCCAGGGAAAAATAAATAAAGATAAAAGCTACAGGAAAGAGTAGGTGACAATAATTAGTTTGTTGTTTTAAATTAGGAGGTCTCTTGGGCCAGATGTTAGTTGTCAGGGAGTGATGCCCCCTCCTGAGACATGTAATGAAACTGAGATAGCCAGAGGCCTTGAGGGGGGAAAAAAGGCTCTCTGGAGATGTCATTTTCTTACAATGCTCTTGCCTTTTGCCTGAAGCATCTTGTGACTGGGGATAGAAGGAAAAAGGAAGAGAAAGAGAGCATGCAGGGATTGATAGAAGGGATGTAGGCAGAATTTGTATTCAATCATAGTCTGGTCAGCAGAGCGTGCAGGCTTCTAATTAGCATAAGGAGGAAGGCAAGAAACCTGTCTGTGCCACCAGAGAGACAGCGGACCTGCACAATCTCAGGGCTGTCCAGAAGAGCTGCCACCAATCTCTGCAGCTCATTGCCATGCAGGTGACAGAGCTGAGAGAAAGATATCAGCAGAATTATCATTATTTGCTCTGCCATTAACTGTCTGCTCTTATTAAGCAAACAGAATGTCCGAGGAGCTTTCTGCGGTGTGGAGCATAAAACGCATAAGCTGCAGCCCTGCAAATTGCTCTCCATGGGTGAGCTGCTCTCAGCCTTTGTCCCCACTGGGCAGAGCTTCCCGGCTGCAAGCCTGCTGAGACAGGACAGCTCAGCAGCCAGGGCTGTGCTCTGCGGGAGCAGGCGGCATTTATTTGAGCCTCTGTGGTGACAGCTTCTCCTTTTTGGTGCCTGTGCTGGTGCCAGATGGGGCCTTGGTGGCTCATTAATGCCCTGTGGAAGAGTGGGCTCCTCGCAGTACAATGTGCAGAACGGGGCAAAGCAACAGAAGCATCGTGTGGCACACGGCTGGGGAGCCAAACTGCACCCCAAGAGCCCTCTCCATCAGGAGCTTTTGTGAACGACATTCAGAGTCACAGAATCGTTTTGGTTGGAAGAGATCAACTCTTAACCCAGCACTGCCAGGTCAGCACTAAACCATGGCCCCCAGCATCACATCGAGAGAGCTTTGAAACCCCTCCAGGGATGGGGGCTCCACCACTGACAACCCTTATGGGAAAGAAATTGGGAAAGAAATAGTATCCAACAGTTATAAAGCTGCAGAGCTCCTTAGCCCTCATCAGCTGAGGGGAAGGAGGGGCACACCTTAGCTTTCAGAGGGATCGATGCCAGCACAGTGGATGTGAGGAGCCCCTGGGGGCTGGGAGATGCAGTGGTGAGTTACCCACAGCACACCTGTGGACATTCATTAATATTCTGCGTGTTTGGGATCAATGTTTGATGTTAATCCAGGTCAATGAGTACAAACAGTGCTACAGAATTTGCTTCAGAAGTTAACAGATTAGTTCATGCTTTGCTCCTGAGGTCCTGCAGTACACAGGGCCAGAACCAAAGCGGCCTAGATAAAGCCATTTCAATTGCAGCAGATCAAAGCTTTCATTTTCATCACCAGCCACATTTATATCATTTACATTTCACTCCTATTCATGTCTCTGCATTTTATTTCTGCAGGAGAATGAGGACAAATATTAACCTGATTTCATAGGAGGGATAACACATTTCCTAGCCTTTGCATGCAGCTGTGCTGGCCTATTAAACAGATTTTTTATGCCCCACAAGTAAAGGGATCTGATGGATATAGAAAAAAAGTAAAAAAAAAGCAGAAGTTTTGCTAAAAGTTGTGGCACTCAAAAATTATTTCCCCAAACTTAAGTATTTCAGAGCCAATTAACTTTGAAACAGCATTTGCATTTGCTTTATCTCAGTGGGGTGAGAGCCTTGAATTGGTTTTGATTTATTCCTGTTTATAGAACGATTGCAAAATAAGTGATTTATTCTTGTTTATAGAATGATTGCAAAATAAATATTACTTTGTGGCTTGGTTGGGGTTTTTTTTCCCCCCTAAGTGACTCATTTAAGGTGCCCACATGATGCATATTTTAATATCTGCTCTAAAAGGTGTGCCAGCAGCATTCTGTATTTTTCACAGCTTCTAACTGGCTTAATAAAGTGCAGTTTACATTTGTGACTTCCCAGCACGAGCCCTGTGTTGGATCAGATGATGCAGCTGCTGACTTTTAATCAAATGACAATTGAAAAGCCATCAAGACGTACCTCCATCTCATTCCCTAGTTAGGATTGCAGCACACAGGAGTTAAGGAAGGAAGGTTGCAGTAGATGATGGCACTTGTCATCTCTCCATTGGCTTCTGGTGGTGTTATGAGAGAAACCCACCTGCTGTCCAGAAGTCACAGGATTTTTCCATTAATTATGTATTATGATTATGCCAATTCCATTCCATTCCATTCCATTCCATTCCATTCCATTCCATTCCATTCCATTCCATTCCTTCATTCCATTCCTTCATTTATCTCATGGTCTGCTGGGATTCTACCCTGACTGCACTCAGACTAGAAGATGCCTAGCACTTTGCAAGTTTAACCCCTGGCTTTGCAGATGTCAGAGAATCACAGGAGTTAATTAACTCTTGCTATTCCTTTTAAGCTAAAGAAATCCTTCACTGCCAGGAGCTGGAGTGCATCTTCCAGATGCACTCAAACCTTCCAGGTTGCAGCTCGTGATGAGTATTTCACAATGCTGATACCTGTGTTGATCACAGTATCACAGTATCACCAAGGTTGGAAGAGACCCCAAGGATCATCGAGTCCAACCTGTCACCACAGACCTCATGACCAGACCATGGCACCAAGTGCCACGTCCAATCCCCTCTTGAACACCTCCAGGGATGGTGACTCCACCACCTCCCTGGGCAGCACATTCCAGCAAGCAGCTGATTTCTCCAGCAAGCAGCTGATTTCTCCAGCAAGCAGCTGATTTCTCCAGCAGCTGATTTCTCCAGCAGCTGATTTCTCCAGCAGCTGATTTCTCCAGCAAGCAGCTAAGTGACTAAACTAAACCTGCTTCTGCAATTTTCTGGAGGTGAACATGTGGATCTTTTGGGGGTTTCATTTAAAATTAAGTTTCTATAGAAAGTTTTTCTGGGAGATAGTGTTAAAGTCAGAGTGGTGTTTTAGGAAATGCTCACGTGATCAAAAAGCCAGTCTAAAAACTGACTTTGGACACTCCTAGGACTCCTTGAAAATTCAGAGTTTGGAAAGTATTTCATATAGATAGATAGATGGCTTGAGAGCAGTCTGGAGGAGAAGGACTTGGGGATATCAGTTGCTGATACACTCACCATGAGCTAGCAACGGTCACTGGTAGCCCAGAAGGCAGTTGAGTTCTGGGCAGCATCAAAAAAAGTGTGACCTGAACAGGGAGGGGATTCTCCCACTCTGCTCTGCTCTGGTGAGACTCCACCTGGAGGACTGCATCCAGGTCTGGTGTCTCCAGCTGCTGGAGTGGGTCCAGAGGAGGCCACAGAGATAATCAGAGGGCTGGAGAACCTCCCCTATGGGGACAAACTGAGACAGTTGGGGCTGTTCAGCCTGGAGAAGAGCAGGCTCTGGGGAGACTTTAAAGCTGCCTTCCAGTACCTGAAGGGGCTCCAAGAAAGCCATTTAGGGATTTTTTACAAGGGCTTGTAGTGATAGGATGAGGGGAAATGAATTGAAGCTTGTGGAGGAGAGATTTTAACTGGGGATTAGAAAGAAATTCTTTGCAGTGAGGATGAGGAGACATTGGAACAGGGTGCCCAGGGAGGTTGTGGATGTCCCCTCCCTGGAGGTGTTCAAGGCCAGATTGGATGAGGCTTTGAGTAACCTGGGCTAGTGGGAGGTGTCCCTGCCCAAGGGTTGGAACTACATGATCTTTAAGGTCCCTTCCAACCTAAACCACTCTCTGTGGAAGATAAAAAGCTACAGAATCCTTTTCAGTTGAAAATTATCAGGCAAGATGCAGTCCATTAGAAGAGCTTGAAGAGCAGAGTGAGAAGCAGGAGCAGGTATTTGCAGCATTGCCATGTGTTTTTTAGCACAGTATGGCACACAGGGTCAAGCAGGAGGCATGGACTCAGACGGGGCTGTATAAATCCATTATCGTCTTTAATGAGAACAGCATCACCCTAATTCAGTGGACCAGATTCATTAGCACTATGCCAGCACTGCAGCAGAACATGGCTAGAGGCAGTGGTGCCTGGACTTATTATTCTTGTTTCATTTCCATATGGGAATTAAGAGTTTCTTGAGACATTCCAGAGGTTTTGGTGATAGTGCTGCCAGTGTCTGGAGCCTTTGATCTGCTCAGATCCTGTGATAAGATGGGTACAATCCTTCAGATAAATGAACTGTCTTGGTTTTGTCTTTCTCAATAGGAAATATGTTAATTCCCCTGCAGACTGGAGTGTGGGAAAACATGCAGCTAATAGGAGCTGTGTGAATATTCCCTTATGCAACACTGAGACTTTCCTGTTTAGCTTTTCTGTTACTTCATGTAAAAGGAGATGAGGGATTTTACAGTTCTTGTACAGGAAAGTCTCATCTCAGCCCTCATCTGAGTCTTGTGTAAGATGTTAGGGTTGTTTTTGTTTCACATACACACACACACACACAAACACACACACTTCTTCCTCCAGTGTTTATATCCAGACAAAAAAATCCTGTCTCATTATTTTGCTGCAATTTGACTTCATGCCCACACCACATCCGCCTCTTGTAGTGCTCAGTTTGTAGGCTGAGGGCAGCCTTCTTTCTCATTTTCACTTCCCCTTTTTTTTTCCTCCTTTTATTTGCTTGTTCTCAAAGTGTGTCAGAGCAGAAGTTCTGCTGTACAGCTAAAAGCAAAATCACACCTTAAACGTGCGAGGCTCTTCTCGCTTGCTCTGTTTTACTGCTCAGTGTTTTGTTCCAATGCACAAACTGAATGTTTGGCTGAGGAAACTTTTACATTCTTTTCAAGACTTTTGGATTTCTGGCTCATTCTTCCTGCCCTGCCTCTTCACTGAGCTGCAGTTGTTCTCAGCTTTTTGGCTTTTTGTTGTCTCCCCCCACCCCCCTTCCTCTGTCTCCAAAACAGACTCTCTTTGGCTTCAATAACCCATCCCACCCCACCCACAGACAGCAGTAGCCTCTGCAAATTCTTGAATGGCTTTCATGTGTGTTCTGCCTACTCACTCCTGATCTCAGTTTTGTATACACATTATATTAAAAGGAGGAACAATGTTAATATCAGAGGGAGCAGGATCAGCCTTTTCCAGAATCCTCAGTTCTCCAAGGACACTGACTGATGGTGCATTTAGATGCAGTACCAGAAATAAGCTGCTAGTATGAGATATTTTCCTCTATACAGCTGAAAATGAGGGTCAGAGATCACAGAATGTTAGGGGTTGGAAGGGACCTTGAAAGGTCATCCAGTGTAACCCCCCTGCCAGAACAGGATCACCCAGGGCAGGTCACACGGGAACACATCCAGGAAGGTTTTGAGTGTCTCCAGAGGAGACTCCACACCACCACCACCTCCCCCCACTCTCAGCAGCTTGTTCCAGAAATCTTTCCAATATGCCTGGATTCCTTATTCTCATTTTGTTTTGGTGGGAGTTAGATCCTTAGACACTTTAGACTGGATAATAGGAGAAATGTTTTCCCACAAAGGGTTCTCGGGCACTGGAACAGGCTGCCTGGGGAGGGGGTGGAGTCACCATCCCAAGAGGTGTTGAAAAGCCATGTGGATGTGGTGCTGAGGGATGTGCTTTACTGGAAGAGCAACTGAGCTGGTGAAGGGCCTTGGACATGAATCTTGTGTGGAACTGATGAGGGAACTGGGGCTGTTTAGTCTGAAGAAGCGGAGGATCACAGAATCACCAAGGTTGGAAGAGACCTCAAAGATCATCAAGTCCAACCTGTCACCACAGACCTCATGACTAAACCATGGCACCAAGTGCCACGTCCAATCCCCTCTTGAACCCCTCCAGGGATGGTGACTCCACCACCTCCCTGGTAAGCCTATTCCAATGGCTAACAGCTCTCTCAGTGAAGAACTTTCTCCTCACCTCGAGCCTAAACTTCCCCTGGCACAGCTTGAGACTGTGTCCTCTTGTTCTGGTGCTGGTTGCCTGGGAGAAGAGACCAACCCCCTCCTGGCTACAGCTACCACAAAGGAGGCTGGAGCGAGGTGGGGGGCAGTATCTTCTCACATGCAACAAGTGACAGGACAAGAGGAAAAGGCCTCAAGTTGTGCCAAGGGAGGTCCAGGTTGGATATTGGGAAAAAAACTCTTTATAGAAAGGGTTCTCAAGCTGCCAAGGAGGTGGTGGAGTCACCGTGCCTGGAGGTGTTTGAAAGACCTGTGGATGTGGTGCTGAGGGACATGGTGTAGTGGCAGTGGCTTAGCAGCAGTGGTGGGGTTTTGAGCTCTAGGTGAGTGGTTGGACTTGGTGATGTCAAAGGTCTCTTCCCACCTTAACAGTTCCATGATTCTGTGAAAAGCATTTGTACAGGCTGCCTCTCGTGGTGTCTTTGTGTCACAGTTCTTATGTTCCTTTGCCAGGGATATAAAAATGTTAGCAGCTTTTATTTATTTATTTTGTTTTTAACTTTCCTAAAGAACTTTTTGCTCTCTAGACCTGGTGAGAGATCCATTATCCCTCGTGGATCTTATCTCCAGATGCAGTCCCCAGTTCAGGAAACATACATCCCAGCACAGAGTATATTTTGTAAAGAGAAATAACCTTATTAAGTCGTTTCCTGAGGAGGGATGGAGTTAGGAATGTTTTTAATTGCTTTTCTGAACCAGTGCCACAGAGTTTGGCTGGTGAGCTGCATTCCATAGTAAACCCTCAGATTTCTTAGCCTCTTGTTGCTTCACCCCCCATCCTGTCTCATCAGCTTCTCCTGTTAGGCTTTGTATGACACAGGACTTGCTGGGGTGGAGGAAACTTTTTTCATCTGCTGACTTTCTGGGGACAAAGAATCCTTGGCTCCCTGCAGCTCTTATTTTACTTCTGGCTCAAGAGCACCTCAGGTGGAAAGTTGTAGCTAAGGATAAAATCTTTTGCTATGAGGCATTTTTGTGGGTTTGGAATAACATCTACTTAGACAGGACAAAGCAGTGCAGTCTCTAGACCAGCATGTGCATGTGTTCTGGAGTGGAAGGAAGAAGACTGAAATGAAGACTTGCTTTTCTCTCTGTCTCTCCTGTGAGTCAGCTTGTTATTCCCTCTTGTGGCAGAATGGGAGACTAGGGACTGCTTCAACCTGAAACATCACTAATTGTCATGTGAGCTCCTGTGAGAAGTGCAGAGTAGCAGTGTAGGCTGAAGGAGAGAGTTTCCTCCTTAGCATATGCTTTGATGTTAAAAAAAGCATTCAGTCTCAGATTGTGATGCCCAGTGTCTGTTTGGTACAGAGGTTATCATTTCAGGAATGTCATCCCCCCTGTATGCTTTTAATGATAAGATGTTTGTGATGAGTTTCACTGGCATAGAGTTCATTTTCTTCACGTAGCTGGTCTGGGGTTTTGAATTTGTGCTGCAAACAGGGTTGATAATGCAGGGATGTTTACACAGAGCCAAGGCCTTTTCTGCTCCTCACACCATCCCACCAGCAAGTAGGCTTGGGGGTGCACAGTAAGTTGAGAAGGGAGAAAGCTGGGACAGCTGACCCCAACTGACCAGAGGGATATTCCAGACTGTGGTGTTACGCTCAGCATATAAAGTTGGGAGAAAGAGGAAGGGGGAGAACATTTGCAGTAATGGCATTTGTCTTCCCAAGTACCTTAGGTGTGATGAAGCTCTGCTGAACACCTGCCTGGCAGTGAGAAGCAGTGAGTGGATTCCTGAGTTTGCTTTGCTTGAGTGTGCAGCTTGTGCTTTACCTGTTGAACTCTCTTGATCTCACCCATAAGTTTTCTCCCTTTTGCTCTGTCCCACCAGGGAGGAGTGAGTCAGCATCTGGGCTGGGGCTGGGGTTAAACCACAAGAAAGCTGCAGTCATTCATTCTGAAATTGTAGTGCTCTCATCATGTGCTCAGGGGCCAAATGCACCTCCCACACTGCAGATACCAGGAAGGACAGGGAAAGGTGGAAATCCACAAGTGGATTGATGTTTGCCACTGGTCAAATTCCAGGACGTTGATCTAGACCGGAGAGTAGGAAGAAGGTTTTCACACTGAGGGTGGTGAGACACCGACCCAGCTTGCCCAGAGAGATGGTAGATGTCCCATCCCTGGAATGAGTGTCTCACCACCCTCAAATTCTTCTGGCAATGTGAATGATCTTCAAAAATTTTGCTGTGCCCTGCTCTGGGTAGTGCAGCACCAGATGCTGCATTTCCATACTGTCTTTAAGGAGCCTGAAATGATATTCAGGCTCAAGAAGATAGGCAGGAATATGAACTTTGTTTTATCTGGGAAGATGAGAAGAGTGAAAGTGGCATCATCATAATATATATATTTATTTATTTGTACTTGAAAAGAAACATTTCCAATGTCAATGAAAGCAAATGAATCAGATTGAGCTCTTTCCCTCTGAAAGGTTTCCCATATAAACCCATAGGTGTAAGCTTCAGTCTGTAGGATTTACTTCTTGCCCTGGCTCAAGTAATGGAAATTCAACTTCTGTTTTGTTTCTTTTGCCTGAAAAGGTAGCAATGCACACAAGCCTTTGATCAAAACTGAATGCTGAAAGCAATTCTGTCCCTCCCCTTTGCATGAAATAGTGCTTACTCACGTAATAAACTTTCTTGTTTGGAGCTTTGAACAACCTGCTGTCCTTGCAGATGTCCCTGCTGACTGTAGCAGGGTTGTGCTAGATGACCTTGGAAGGGCTCTTCTAACCCAAACCAGTGTGGGATTCTGTCATGTTATATCACTGTATCAGAGATAATAACAATAAGAATATATTCTTCCTTTTCCAGTGTCTTAAGTGGCACAGTGAAGAGAGGGCTTACATCTCAGTCAACCAGCAAGCCCCAGAGCATGTAGAGCAGATCACATCTGGCTGCTCATGTAGCAGGCAGGTAGCAGCTGCGCTGCCAGCTTCCCCCGACAGCCCAGCTCTCTCCTGCTGTGATACAAAGTGCTCACTGTGTTTGGGAGTGGGCCAAGTAACTGGTGTTTGACAGTGCAGATTATGTCTGAGCGCTGCATTTGTCCACAGGCAGAACCTTCCAGAACCTTTTCATAGAGTCATAGAATTATTTTGCTTGGAAGAGATCTCTAAGATCATTGAGTCATTTTCCTCAAGGACTTAAAGTCCTTTCCTTCAAGTCCTTTTCCTAATGGAGTGAATTGCCCAGAGATGAGCCTTGTTTTGCGGTACTCTGTAGTATTTTCTGGTTCTAGTGCCACTTGGAGCAAATCAACTAGAAGCATGAAGGAGCAGAGAAGCAGCATGTGTTTCCTACAACTTGAGATGGACCTCAGTGGAAATCTGATTTAAGAAAGGATGAAGTGTACAGGGAAGGATCAAGAGTCAGGAGCAAAATGTTCTGCATCTTTTCATTGGTTCACTTGCTGTAAATCTTGGCATCTTAAAACCTCAGCAGCCCCCAATGAGTATCACTGTGTGGGCTGATTGCAGGAGTCTTTAAAAAAGGGGCAGAAGTGAGTAGATGACAAGAGGGAAGACTTGATAAAGGAATATTGCATATCAGAGCTGGGTTATAATAGAAATCATCTCCAATATTTATTTCCAAGGTATAAAGATTATCTCAGGGAAAATCACTTCCCAGTTTGACAATTTCATTTTAGTGTTACTCGATCTCCTTTTTAGACACTTGGGAAATCATTGTAACATTTTAGCTCTCCCCATGCCAAAATGTGAGCTTTTAGATGACTAATTTGCTCTGCATGCTTTTGAAGATGGATTACACTTAATGCTTATTTAGAGCAGAATTTCTGCATCCCTCTGTGGCCACATCTCCTTTAAAACAGCACTTAAAGGATGGCCAAGGGATCAGCCCTAGCCAGCATAGATTTAGGAAGGGCAGGTCCTGCCTGACCAACCTGATCTCCTTCTATGATCAGGTTACCCACCTGGTGGATGTGGGGAGGCCTGTGGATGTGGTCTACCTGGACTTCAGCAAGGCCTTTGACACCGTCCCCCACAGCAAACTCCTGGCCAAGCTGGCAGCCCATGGCTTGGACAGGAGCACACTGCGTTGGGTTAGGAACTGGCTGGAGGGCCGAGCCCAGAGAGTGGTGGTGAATGGTGCCACATCCAGCTGGCGGCCTGTCACTAGTGGTGTGCCCCAAGGATCAGTACTGGGCCCCATGCTCTTCAACATCTTTATTGATGATCTGGTTGAGGGCATTGAGTCCATCATCAGTAAATTTGCAGATGACACCAAGCTGGGGGCAGGAGTTGATCTGCTGGAGGGTAGAGAGGCTTTGCAGAGGGACCTCGACAGGCTGGACAGATGGGCAGAGGCCAAGGGCAGGAGATTGAACACATCCAAGTGCCGGGTTCTGCACATTGGCCACAACAACCCCAGGCAGCGCTACAGGCTGGGGTCAGAGTGGCTGGAGAGTGGCCAGGCAGAGAGGGACCTGGGGGTACTGGTCTATGGTAGGCTGAACATGAGCCTGCAGTGTGCCCAGGCACCAAGAGGGCCAATGGCATCCTGGCTTGCATCAGGAACAGTGTGGCCAGCAGGAGCAGGGAGGTCATTCTGCCCCTGTACTCAGCACTGGTTAGGCCACACCTTGAGTCCTGTGTCCAGTTCTGGGCCCCTCAGTTTAGGAAGGATGTTGACTTGCTGGAACGTGTCCAGAGAAGGGCAACGAAGTTGGTGAGAGGTTTGGAACACAGGCCCTATGAAGAGAGGCTGAGGGAGCTGGGGTTGCTTAGCTGGGAGGAGACTCTTTTCTTATGTTTTCCTATCAGTGAGACCTTATTGTACCAAATGAATATCTGTGATACCATCTTAAAAGAAATAGAAAAAGGAACTTTTACAATACTTGTTTTCCCCTAAATCAATATTCAGAAAGGCTGTGACACTGCTTATGACATGATAGATTTTCACCTAAGGAGAATCAAATGTGTCCTGCTCTAGGGCAAAGTAGTGTCAGTAAAGACTTGCACTGGGAGCAGAAAGGACAGCTACAATCCCTACACCTGGAAAATCCTTTTTGGACTGTTCTCCAGGCTCACGACCTGACAAGTGGTTAATTGAAGTCTCTAGAGAATATTAAAGGAAATACATTTTGGCAGATGTGTCTTGAAGGACCGTATGGAAACACTTTTCATGGTGTTTCTGATTTGGGGGTTTTCTTTATGAGAGGAAAATGGTCCCTTATTGTCCCTATAGTTTACACAGCAGCTTAACTTGGGAAGCACACAGGGAAGCAGGAGACCTATGAAAGCTGAAGACTGCAATCAAATTACCAACAAAGTTATGATATCTAGGAGTATTCTAGTGCAAAAGGCTGCTTAAGGTTCCACTGAAGTCATATGAAAGAAGGCTCAGACAGATTTGGTCTGAATCTGATGCTTTCAAGCACAATGAATATGTTGGCTAGAGACCTCCCAGTCATTGTTAAGCCCCAAAGTGCAGTTTATTAAAGGGCTTACATCTACACTGTCACCTTAGCATTGATCAGAGCTGAAAGACTTAGCACTGTGACGGACTTGGAGGGAAATGCTAACAAAGATAGAAAATGCATTGCTGCTTCACTCACCAGGGGCAGTGTTTGTATCCTTAGCACCAGGCATTGCACTAACTTGCTGGCCTTGGGACATGAAGCAGGGTGTAAAAGTGATACAAGAGTGGTTGATGATCACATCTCTATCGATACCCTGAAGCAAATTGGAAGGCAATAGAGCAGTGGTTAACCATCTTGAGCACAGTAATATTTTTTTTTGCCTGCAAGAAGGATATTGCCACAAGGCAGCTCTGTGGGGAAATTGAAAAAGAGGGGCTTGAAATGGGCAGCTGGGTTACAGGGAAATAAATCAAACTTGGTTTTGTGCTGCTTTCATCTTCTGAAGTAGCACAATGATACCTGAGTAAGTGTGCTAGATGAACACGTGGGTTTGAAGATATTTGCTCTAATGGCCGCTTCTGGAGAAAAGGTGGAAAAGCTGCAGCATGAGGCAGTTAGAGGGCTAAAGGCACAGATAATGGTGAGTAACTGCTTGGATCTTTATCAAGAGCCTAAACTTTGCTTTACTATCGTTGGCTGCTGGCTGCAATGACTTAATCTGCAATTTAATAGAACCCTTCTCTCTAAAGCTAGAGGAAGTTAAATGGCTTTAGTGGTACATGCACTATTAATTTGGCCTCATTAAATATAGAATCACAGAACTGTTGAGGTTGGAAGAGACCTTTGAGATCATCAAATCCAACTGCTCACCTAGAGCTCACGTTCCTGCCTAAATGTTGGAGCAGATGATCTCTGAGGTCCCTTCCGACCTAAGCCATTCTAGGATTGTATGCTATAGGCTGCCTGCCCTTCTCTCCTGAAACCTTTCTTTCCCTGGAACCCATTTCTCTGAGGCACCTTTTACCAGCAACCTCTGGACTCCCACTTTTCCTCAGTCTTGTTGCTCTTCCCTCTGGCAGATGATGTCTAGTTCTTAGTGGTTTCTTAATTCATAAGATTGCAGCAGTCTGACACTGGTACCAATAGCAATGTGCTGCCCCACTTGCTGCTGAGTTCTTCCCTACTTCTAGCTCTCAAGTTATTAAGATTCAGTTTGGTTTCTTAATAACAATTAGGCCTTATAAAAAAGCTCATTCATATGCATGTGTTTCACAAGCAAATCATTAGTGTTACTGCTTAACGAATAAGGGGGGAAGTTAGATTATAAGGTTTACTTTTAGGTGCTTACATAAGGATTGTGCTGGGCAATCCTAGCCATGTGAAGTGCTAGGCTCCTTTGGAGCTTTTGTACTTCTGCTCCTTCCTAAAGTTTAGGTTACCCTGGGCTTGTTGGATGATAAAGGAAGCTTAGCACTAATATAGCAGAGGGAAAAAACTGAACACCATGGAATCTCTATGGTTCAAAGGTCTCTGGAAACTAAGCAAGCATCCTGGATTTAGAGTAGGTGATATTTTGTTGCTGTGGCTGCTGTGCCCATAACCTTTGTGCAGGGCTAGTGAAGAGATCTGCTAGGCAGGAACACAACTTACTTTTCACCATCTACTCAAGATGATGATGAGAACACGGGGGGATCATCCCACAGATGGAAGATTTTTGCCGTTCCCCCATCTGAACTCTGAAACCTTCCTTAAAAGGATTCCTTCTCTTTTTCATTCAGTGTTTTTTTACTATTTCTATTAGGACCTAAAGAACATAGGAAGAGTAATTCATAGTAAGTTATGTGGCCCTTTGGGAATGTAAATATTACAGAAAGCTATGCTTCTGTAAAAGCAGTTCCTCCTCCACACAACATTGCTGCAGGGCTTCTCTGTTCACAGAATCACAGAATGGTAGGAGTTGGAAGGAACCTGTGGAGATCATAGAGTCCAAAGCCCCTGTCAAGGCAGGATCATGTGGAGCATGTCACACAGGAGGTGGGTTGTGAATGTCTCCACAGATGGAGACGCCACCACCCTCTCTGGGCAGCCTCCTGCTACACCAGATCATCTCCCAGCCTCACTATCTGAAAATGTCACTGTGATTTTACCATTGTTCTTGGAGGTATAGCTGGAGAGTTAGCAGAGATGCTGTGTGCAGTGCTGTACAGTAGCCAGAACATCAATTTTGGTTGCATTGCTGGAGCTCAGAGTCTTCATTCCTTGCATTAGAGCTTCTGACAAGAAAAATACCATGATACTGGTTCCTACTTCAGCAGAGTCCAGTTCTCCTAATCCCTCCAGTAACTGCCTTTCAGCAGAGATTTGTTTGGGTTTTTTACTACTGATTTTAAGTTTTTTTTCTCTCTGGAAGCATTCCTCTATCTTTCCCCCCAGCTCTGGTGGGTGCAGTAAAGTGTTTCTTCTTTTCTGACAGGCTTTGACAGTTTGTGGAAAATTCACTCCATGTCTAGTGATGATTACACTTGGATCTAGTTCTGGCCATCAAACAAGAAGCAGGTTATGCCACCCCACTGCAAAGAGAAGGTGTTTGTTGCTTGTGGGATCAGAATGATTTTGCCCTCAGCTTTCAAAACCAAGGAGAATTGATGCTGTTTTCCTTTTAGGTACCTGTTCTTTGGGGTGTACTAGACCTCAGATCAGAATGTGGCAGAACATTTCCAATCTCAGATGTGTTGTCTTCATCACTGACAGCTCAGAGTCTGGTAAAGTTTTCTTGTATGTCTCCTTTCTTACGGTGTCCCTGAAAAATAGAAAGGGAATTCTACTACATTTTTTAGTTAGAATTTTTTAAACACAGTATTTAAGAAAGACACTGAGATGCTGGAACATGTCCAGAGAAGAGCAACGAGGCTGGGGAGAGGTCTCGAGCACAAGCCCTATGAGGAGAGGCTGAGGGAGCTGGGGTTGCTTAGCCTGGAGAAGAGGAGGCTCAGGGGTGACCTTATTGCTCTCTACAACTACCTGAAAGGAAGTTGCAGCCAGGTGGAGGCTGGTCTCTTCTCCCAGGCAATCAGCACCAGAACAAGAGGACACAGTCTCAAGCTGCATTGGGGTAAGTTTAGGCTTGAGGGGAGGAGAAAGTTCTTCACAGAAAGAGTAATTGGCCATTGGGATGTGCTGCCCAGGAAGTTGGTGGAGTCACCATCCCTGGAAGTGTTCAAAAAAGGATTGGATGTGTCACTTGAAGCCATGGTTTAGTTGTCATGAGGTCTTTTCCAACCTTATTGATTCTAGGATTCTGTTTAGTGGCAAGTGCTACAGGCAGATACAGTGAGGATGCCTGTGGGCCAAGGCTACAATGGAGATGTGGTCTCCCAGGTTTTATGTGGCTCCCTGACAACCACCACATCAACAACGAGAATGACAGCAGGACAGCTCTTGTAAATAGTGCCTCCTCAGCTCTCCTGTAGTCCCCTTCAGGTACTGGAAGGCTGCTCTAAAGTCTCCCTGCAGCATTCTCTTCTCCAGACAGAACAGCCCCAACTCTCTCAGCTTGTCCCTGTAGGGAAAGTGCTCCAGCCATATAGTTCTCAGAACATACAGCTCCACCAGGCCCTTCAGCTGGCATCTCTCTGTCCATCACGTCTCTTATACTCCTGTTGCATCAACCATTTCCCAACTCTTTGTTCTAATCCACCTGTGAATTCCTGGGTTTTGTGTTTGCAGTTTATGATCTGAAGTCTCAGGAAAAAACACATCTCAGTGTCCTGTATGGATTATAAATCACTGGAATAGATTTTAGATACTGAAGCCTTTATGGATATTGTCAGTTTTTAGGGGCCAAGCTTGACAAAAATCAGACCTGCCAGATGCTTATTGGATGTAAGGAAGAAATTCTTCCCCATGAGGGTGGTGAGACACTGGCACAGGTTGCCCAGGGAGGTGGTGGAAGCCTCATCCCTGGAGGTTTTTAAGGCCAGGCTGGGTGCGTCTCTGAGCAGCCTGTTCTAGTGTGAGGTGTCCCAGCCCATGGCAGGGGGGTTGGAACTGGATGATCCTTGAGGTCCCTTCCAACCCTGACAATTCTATGATTCATGAGCAACTGAGGCCTTGACTTGGAGTCAACCAGAGCTGAATACCAAGGTGGCAAATCTAGAGTATTTGAAGCACGTGTTCAGATGTAAATGGGATGGATTAACAGAGGAAGCAGAAGCAGGCACTCTATTTCTGTTACCACATTCCTAAGGAGGTAATTGTGTGCCACAAAGGGAAACGCTCCCCAGTTTCAGTTCTGACCTATGCTGTTGTGTACCACCAAAAGTTTTCTTCTTTATTCATGCCTCATACTAGAAAAAGTTACTTGTGAGCATAAAAGAAGCATGGATTTGATCTCCCCCCCAATTTCTACTTTGCACCTGTAGCTACTAGAGCTGTTTAATGTTTTTGTTGTGCAGTTAAGAGGAAACATCATCACTTTCCCTGTCATCTTTTTGCCTTTTCTTTTTTTTTCCCTTCTTTCTCCTTTTCTTTTTTTTTTTTTTTTGCTGCTTTGTGTAAGGCCCCTTTGATTTAACAACACTTGCCCATGCACTTTCATGTTTCACATTTCTTTAGAATCACTCCCTGTGGTGTGAATAAATGTTATTTGTGTCAGCAGCTAATCTCACTCTAAAGCCTACGTGGTTATTAATATGTTTCTTCAATACTGTTTATTCAAGCCTGAACGTGGGTATTTTCAAGTCCTTTATTTATGTGTAGCTGGTGTCCATCAATTCTAACCCTCAGCTGGGATTAGAAGGATGAAGGATTACCCATGTAAAACATCTGTCACTGTGACTGCTGGAAGAGTTGCATGCCTGAGGACAGAGAGGGCCATAGCTTGGATTAGCAGCTGAAGCAAAGATTGGTGATTCTTCCCACCCTGATTACACAGCCAGGGCTGCTGCAGACATTTTCACCACCTCTTTTTCATGCTGGGACATAGCCACCAGTGCCTGCTGTTAGACAGTGATGGCTCCTCATGCAGTGCCTCCAGTCGTTGTTTCACTAGGTAAAAATGCACCAAAAGTGATATTAATTTGAATGCAAATGCTAATGGTTTCATGAAAAAGGAACTTGAATAATTATAGTAATTTATTTCTAATATCATCTAGGTCTAGAAAAACATTTAAACCCCAGAGAATCTTGGCGTCATGCCTCAGGGTGCAGTTTCCTACAATTTGAATACAGCTGCAAAGAAAACAAGAGGAATTCCAGAGAATCCTACAGAATCACCACCTGAAACCACCTGAAAGGTGGTTGTAGCCAGGAAGGGGTTGGCCTCTTCTCCCTAGCAACCAGCACCAGAACAAGGGGACACAGTCTCAAGCTGCACCAGGGGAAGTTTAGGCTCGAGGTGAGGAGAAAGTTCTTCACCGAGAGAGTGATTCGTCATTGGAATGGGCTGCCCGGGGAGGTGGTGGAGTCACTGTCCCTGGAGGCGTTCAAGAGGGGACTGGATGTGGCACTTGGTGCCATGGTCTAGTCATGAGGTCTGTGGTGACAGGTTGGACTCGATGGTCTTCGAGGTCTCTTCCAACCTTAGTAATACTGTGATACTGTGATCACAGTTCTGGAGAGCCCAGCTTCGGAGCTGTAGAGCTGGCTCCACCCGATACCATTCCTGTTGTGATGTAGCCTCACAGTTTCTGGGAGCACAAATTTTCCTCATTTCCTCATTTCAAACCTTCATTCAGCCTTCAAGTTAAGAAGTCTAAACCTAAACTCTTGTTATTACTTCCACTGAAAGAGTGATCAATGATTGGATCAGGCTGCCCAGGGAAGTGGTGGAGTCACCACCTCTGGAGGTGTTGAAGAAAGGAGCAGATGTATCATTTTGGGACATGGTCTAGTTGGTGGTCATGGAGGTCTTGGGTAGAAGGCTGGACTTGATGATCTTAGAGGTCTTTTACAACCTTAATTATTCTGTGATTCTATAAACCTGGGTGAGGTGTTTTTCTTCTTTCCCCTTGATCTTTATCAAGCAGACTAAAGGTCTTGAAGCATTAATTTCTCCCTCAGTGTCAGCTCATGATGTCAAAACTGACCCCAAGAGACTATCAGCAGCATTTTCTCCTTCTGTAGTGGAAGGTGGTAGAAAGAACTCCTCTTCTAGAGATTTCCACACTCTGCCTAAAAGCTGCTTTAGGAAAAGCTGTGAGAAGCAGCAACATTTCTTGTAAATCTTGTGTGTGATTCAGAGCAAACCTAATTTGGACCCAGACACAGAAATTTTCCTGATCACACTATTGGTATTATTTTAGACATTTCTCTTCTCTTGGTTCTGCATTCTCTAGCTGTCACTGAAGTCAGAGCAATCTGCATATGTGGCATGTGTCATAGTTTAGCTAGTTAAACATTACATAGCATGTGTCATGGTTTGGCTTTATACCTCAAGTCACTCATTTCTAATACTTCAGCTTCAAGTGTCTCAAAATGGACTCTTGAATCACAGAATTGTTTTAGCTGGAAAAGATGTGTAAGATTGAGTCCATCAACCACCATGGCCATCAAACCATGTCCCCAACGTACCATGGCCGCATGTTTCTTGAACACCTCCAGGAACAGTGACTCCACTACCACCCTGGGCAGCCTGTTCCAATCCCTGACCACTCTAGCAGCAAAGAAATTTTTCCTGATGTCCAACCTAAACCTCTCCTGCCACAGTTTCAGACCATTTCCTCTCATTCTATCACCTGATCCTAGAGAGAAGAGACCAACCTCCACCTCACTGCAACCTCCTTTCAGGGAGAGGAGTGAGGTCTCCCCTCAGCCTAAACAAACCCTGGTTCCCTCAGCTGCTCCTCACCAGCCCTGTTCTCCAGAGCCTTCACCAGCCTTGTTGCCCTAGTTAAAGAGATTTCTAGGAGTCCAAGAGTCTGTTCTGAATGTTTGTTTTATGAGTGAGGTGAAGCCTCCTTCAGGTGGTAAATTATAAATGTGTCTAAGTAGGAATTAATATCAATTTGACAGAAAATTGATTCTTTGACAGATATTTTTTTTCTCCCCTTGGGAGCCTTCAGTCTCTTTCCTGTGCTAAGCCATTCTCATGCTTACACAGGTTCCTGTGTTACGGGGAGGGGGAGGAACACAGCTCTAAGGTTTCTTCCCTTTCATTTGCCTCCTGGTTGTCACTGGCAAAACTCTTCTTACAGGCTTGTGGATTGGTGCATAATTAAGGAGGTACATGGGACAACAGCTTCTTATTTTAAAATAAGCCATAAAGATTTAATGAGAACATGGCTTCAGGGCCTTCCTCCATGAGAAGGGGGGAAAAAAGAACCAAAACAAACAACAACAACAAAAAAAAAGGAAAAGAGGAAGGCACATGCATTGCTAGTTCCTAGAGAGCCCTGCTGTAGCACAATGAAGTGTTTCCAGGCTGCTGTGGAAATGAGATGCTAGCATCTTTTGAAGAGGCGGCTAACAACAGGAAGAGAAAAGGGCTTCAAGGCTCAGAAAAATGAGTGTGCTTCGCAGGGAAAATGGCTCAGGCAAAGCAAAGCTGATATTAGCCAAGAGCCTTGTGCTGAAGGGTGAACCTTGGTGCGTTAGATCTGCTGCCTTCTCTGTGAGTCACATCTGGCTGGTCTGGTTTACATTGTCATGACTTTATTGTAGAAACAGACCTTGGTTTTCTAGGTCTTTGTGCCTGCCTAATTATTTCTAATTTGCCCATTACAATGGCATTTCTCTTTTAATTTTTACTCTGGCAATGTTGTTTTTTTTCCCCTTTCTTTGCTGCTTTGATCCATATGCACTGTTCTCACAGACACACACACACCCTCTGTAGCCCCTTTAATCTGTCTGAGAAGGAAGCAAACTAATGCAGCATCTTGAGACTCCTCTCTCTGTGCTCCTCATCAGCCTGAGTGTAAGATGAATTCAGAAGAACAGAGGGATGTACACCTTCCAAAAGCAAAACATGAAAACTTCACAGTGCTAAAGACAAAAGGCTTCAAGTCATAGAATCAATAAGGTTGGAAAAGACCTCAAAGATCATCAAGTCCAACCTGTCACCACAGACCTCATGACTACTAGACCAGACCATGGCACCAAGTGCCATGTCCAATCCCCTCTTGAACATCTCCAGGGACGGTGACTCCACCACCTCCCTGGGCAGCCCATTCCAATGGCTGACAACTCTCTCTGTGAAGAACTTTCTCCTCACCTCCAGCCTAAACTTCCCCTGGTGCAGCTTGAGACTGTGTCCTGTTGTTCTGGTGCTGGTTGCCCGAGAGAAGAGAACAAACCCCCACCTAGCTACAACCACCCTTCAGGTAGTTGTAGAGAGCAATAAGGTCTCCCTGAGCCTCCTCTTCTCCAGGCTAAACAACCCCAGCTCCCTCAGCCTCTCCTCACAGGGCTGTGCTAAAGGCCTCTCCCCAGCCTCATTGCCCTTCTCCGGACATGTTCAAGAGTCTCAATGTCCTTCTAAAATTGAGGACCCCAGAACTGGACACAGTACTCAAGGTGTTGCCTAACCAGTGCTGAGTACAGGGGCACAACGACTTCCCTGCTCCTGCTGGCCACACTATTTCTAGTCTGAGCAATGCTGTCTTTTTAGATCCACTGGTCAGGGGAGGACAGTCCTTAAGATGTGTTCTTCAGCTGGCCCTGTGCTGTTTGTTTTGTGTGATCCCATCATGCAGAAAATTCCCTTCTTACAAAGTCCCCTCCAGCAGGATCCATCATCATCTGGAAATACTGATTTTTGTTCAGATGATGTGGAAAGAGGAAGTGGTATTTGTAGAGCAGATGCTGCAGCAACTGAATGCAGTCACATGAAAGAGAGCACACGTTTCCAACGACAGCAGTTGCTGGTGTGTCTGTTTATATTTAACCACTGCAAAGCACATTTTGGAAGGTGCTGTGAGTGATTGGTCAATAGTGGTGCTTGGCTGACTGATTTCTCAAGGAAAAGCGGAGCTCACTTTATATGAAGGACATGGAATTGTTCAGCCTGGAGAAGAGGAGGCTAAGGGGTGACCTTGTTGCTCTCTACAACTCCCTGAAAGGAGGTTGCAGGGAGGTGGGGTTGGTCTCTTCTCCCTAGGATCAGGGGATAGGAGGAGAGGAAATGACTTGAAATTGTGCCTGGGGAGGGTTAGGTTGGAGATTAAGAAAGATTTCTTTGGTGCAAGGGTGGTCAGGGATTGGAACAGGCTGCCCAGGGAGATGATGGAGTTACTGTGCCTGGAGGCATTCAACAAATGTGTGGCCATGGAAGCTGGGGACATGGTTTAATGGCCACGGTGGTCTTAGGTTGACAGTTGGACTCCCTCATCTTGGAGGTCTTTTCCAACCCAAATATTCCCATGATTCTATCATTCTGCAGGGAAAATATTTTGAAATCATGTGATTGTAGATGAAGAGAAGGCTCAGAGGTGACCTGATTGTGGCCTTCCAGTATCTGAAGGGGGCCTACAAGCAGGCTGGGGAGGGACTTCTCAGGATCTCAGGTAGTGAGAGGACTAGGGGGAATGGAATGAAGCTGGAGGTGGGGAGATTCAGGCTGGACGTGAGGAGGAAGTTCTTCACCATGAGAGTGGTGAAGCCCTGAAATGGGTTGTCCAGGGAGGTGGTTGGGGCCCCGTCCCTGGAGATGTTTAAGCCCAGGCTGGATGAGGCTCTGTCCAGCCTGATGTACTGTGAGGTGTCCCTGCCCATGGCAGGGGGTGGAACTAGATGATCCTTGTGGTCCCTTCCAACCCTGACTGATACTATGATACTATGATATCTTTAGGTGTTGAATGTGTGTATAGACACAATGGAGAAGTGTTCAAGTACCACAGTCATCTTAATGGCTTTTCCTAGCTTGGTGTTTAGTAATGAGCTCTGTGTGTTTGCTATGTTTATGTGTGTGCTACTTCATTCCTTGATCAATTGCAATGAAATCAATTGTGCCATCAAGCCCTGAAGAATGCCTTTCAGTTAATGCCAGCGCTTCTGACTACCTTTAGAACGAGAAAGAGCCAGCTTGCTTGGTTTCCTCTGTCAGCCTGTTCTGTGACAGTTGTAACAAGAAATATGCAAAGCCATTAGAATGAGTGACATGATTGCAAACTGCTTGTTGCGGGAGAGGGGACACAATTGGTGTTTAGCAAAATGTTGCTTTCCTTCATGTTTTGAAAACCTTAGTCCTAGGGAATACAGTAGAACTTCCATTTAAGCCTAATTGTGAGAATTTAGTGCTGTGCTGGAGTGTCAATTTTCATGCCATAGAGAAAGTGAAACTTTACAAAACACCATGGGATTCCTTGGCAGCATCAGTGGAGAAACTGCTGAAGCCTACACAAACTTGCTAAAATGAGAAAACCTCTGGTTAGCATTACACACAGATGATGCATCCAGGTCAGGGCAATCCCAAGCACTGATATAGGCTGGGCAGGGACTGGCTTGAGAGCCGCACTGGAGAAAAGAATTTGGGGGTGCTGATGGATAGGAAGCTCAACATGAGCCACCAGTGTGCACTTGCAGCCCAGAGAGCCAATCTGCACTTGCAGCCCAGAGAGCCAGTCACATCCTGGACTGCATCAAGAGAAGCACAGCCAGCAGGTCGAGGGAGGTGATTTTCCCCCTGTACTCTGCTCTGGTGAGACCCCACCTAGAGTACTGTGTCCAGTTCTGGAGCCCCTATTACAGGAAGGATCTGGAGGTGCTGGAAAGTGTCCAGAGAAGGGTCTCAAGGATGATCAGAGGGCTGGAGCTCCTCTGCTATGAGGACAGACTGAAAGAGTTGGGGCTGCTCAGTCTGGAGAAGAGAAGGCTCAGAGGAGACCTAATTGTGGCCTTCCAGTATCTGAAGTGGGCTACAAGAAAGTTGAGGAGGGACTTTTTAGGGTGTCAGGAGTGATAGGACCAGGGAGAATGGAACAAAACTAGAATTGGGTAGATTCAGATTGGATGTTAGGAAGAAGTTCTTCCCCATGAGAATGGTGAGACACTGGAAGAGGTTGCCCAGGGAGGTGGTGGAAGCCTTATCCCTGGAGATTTTAAATGCAAGGCTGGATGTGGCTGTGAGCAACCTGATGTAGTGTGAGGTGTCCCTGCCCATGGCTTGGAACTGCCATGGATTGGAACTAGATGATCCTTGAGGTCCCTTCCAACCCTAACAAGTCTATGATTCTGTGTTCAGGGGCAAAGCATACAGTGCTGCTCAGACTGATCCAGTGCAGCATGAAACATCAGTGTGAGGGAGGCAGTGGAGTCGCCATCCCTGGAGGTGTTTAAGGAAAGATTGGATGTGGCACTTAGTGACATGGCCTACTTAGTGTGGCAGAGTTAGTTCATAGGCTGGACTTGATGATCTCAGAGGTCTATTCCAGCCCCAATAATTCTGTGATTCTGTGGTCTCTCTTGGTAAAATGGTGGAGGCCAGACAATTCACTGGGAGGCAGCTGGAATGACCTAAGCTTCCCTGAAGTAACAGTTCTTCAAATGGATCTGGGAAGCAGAGGACACTCACAGCAAGTCACAGTACTTTCAGATACGTTGGAAATCATTGTGTTCGCTGTTGTCGAGGGCTGCCGCATCGACCAGCAGAAAATCACGTGCAGCTCACAGAACAGCTCCCTAGCAAAGGAGGCTCCATTCCAATCCAGTGTAACAGACTTGTGAGCAGAATCAATGGCAAAAGCCATGAGGCTTTTTCTTCTCTCTGAATATTCCCTGTGTCCGTGACAGAAGTCCAACCCTCCATTAACTCTCCTTAGCACCTACCGCAGCTCATTTTGTGCTGTTCTGTCTTCTTGCTCCATTCTGGCTCCAGGGGCTAACTAAGGCAACCAAAATTCCTCTGTTCTTCCCTCCTGCATAGTACCAGGCTCTTCCTTTGGGAACCACCTACCACCTTTTGGTAGCAAGAGCTTACTTTCATGCCTCTCTGTCTCTGCTTTCTTGTACATTCTTTTTTCTTTCCTCTTTTAACTTCTACATCTCCAGGTCCTGCTTCCTGAGTGTGCAGCATCCTCTGCTCAGTAAAACCCTTCCATCTCATAACTGCACTTTTGGCACAGGCAGGCTTTCATGTACCAGCATAGGAAAACCCCTGCTTGCACAGTCCAGTTCTCATTTCTGCCTCTGTCATGATTCAGAGTTTGGAAGAGAAAAAGCAGCACCCTTAGCTAGAATGGGTCCTGCACTTCATGTCAGCACAAGAGCTGAGGGCTAGGGTGCTTCCTTACTTTTCCATGCTCTGCTTGTGCTGTTTCATATGAGGACGTACTCTGACAGGAGAGATGCAGCAGCTAGGGCAGAGGATGGTGAAAATCTGATTTAAGAGCTGGATGAAATGTGGAAGAGGCAGAAGGGCAGGATGGTATTGTGAGAGGCAGAGGATATTCTGTGGTCAGAAGCTGAGAGGCTGTGAAATATCTGTGTGTGAATGAGTTGACATCAACTGGAGAGAATCTGTCACTCAAAAAAGCAACCAAAACCACCAAGGGTTGGTTGTTTTTGTTTTGCTTTGGGTTTTTTTTAGGAGAAAACATGAACTGTCTGTAGTGTGCTGACCAGAAGGGAGTATGACAATAATACTTTTTGGCAGGCAGGAGAAAAGAGATTAAGATTTGAAGGTGGGAGTGAAAATGGCAAAAAATTACGGGGAGGCAGGGCAGTGTGCAGGGCTAAGGGACAGAGAGACAGCAGGAAACAGACCAGAAGTTCATATCTGTCATTGCCAAATTTTTTCACTATATAATTGGGAGCTTTTTCAGAAGGATAGAAGAGAAATGGAAGGGGAAAATGATGAGGATCATCCTATCTCTTGTTATGATTCTAATTATCCAGCAGAGGACAACTTATCTCTGCACAGCTTGACCTCTTCCCTTACTCCATAAAGTGACTTAAACTTGACCTATGTGATGTGCTTGGTAATTATAACATTTACAGGTTGAAACACAGCTGGAAATTGTCAGTACAGTTAGGTGCAGAAGGATGTAGATATTTTAAAAATCCAAATTTTTTTTTATTCCACTCTCTTTATTCTGAGCCTGAAAGCTTCAGGTGGCTTACCATGGGTATGAAAATCATGGGTAAGATTTTGCTGAAGCTCTGTACATCCAATTTAAAACCAGATCAGTATGGAAATGGGGCCCTCATCTTCTTGATTGCAACAAGTGGGAATGAGCATCATAATGTAAGACTACTCCATCTTTCCTTTCTGGCCACACCAGTTGAAAATGCCAGCTTAGAGTCATAGAATGGTTTGGATTGGCAGAGACCTCCAAAGGTCATCCAGTCCAACTCCCTCTCTAGTCAGCAGGGGCATCTTCAACTAGATCAGGTTGCCCAGAGCCCTGCCGAGCCTCTCCTTGAATATCCTCAGGAATGGGGCCCTAACCTCCTTCCTGGGCAACCTGTTCCAGTGTTCCACCACCCTCACGGTAAAGAACCTGTTTCTAACATCCAACCTAAATCTGCTCATCTCTAGTTTGAAGCCATTGCCCTTCATCCCATCACTGTAGGCCTTTGTAAACAATCTCTCTCCATCCTGTGCCAAGGGAGGTTCAGGCTGGATGATAGGAAGAAGTTCTTCCCTGAAAGAGTGATTGATCATTGGAATGGGCTGCCCAGGGAGGTGGTGGATTCACCATCACTGGGGGTGTTTAAGAAGATACTTGGTGCCATGGCTTAATTGATTAGATAGTGACGGGTGATAGGTTGGACTCAATGATCTCAAAGGTCTTTTCCAACCTGGTCTATTCTATTCTATTCTATTCTATTCTATTCTATTCTATTCTATTCTATTCTATTCTATTCTATTCCTATTCCATGCCATTCCATGCCATGCCATGCCATTCTATGCCATTCCATTCCATGCCATTCCACCCTACCCTACCCTACCCTACCCTACCCTACCCTACCCTACCCTACCCTACCCTACCCTACCCTACCCTACCCTACCCTATCCTATCCTATCCTATCCTATCCTATCCTATCCTATCCTATCCTATCCTATCCTATCCTATCCTAATAGGCCCCCTTCAGGTACTGGAAGGCTGCTATTAGGTCTGTCCAGACCCTTTCTTCTCCAGGCTGAGCAACCCCAGCTTCCTCAGCCTGTCATCATAGCAGAGGCGATGCCAGCTTGGTATAAAGCAGAAGAATAAAACTAACAGGAATGTCCTAATAAACACAATGATTTGAAAAACATATAAGGCTTCCAAAATGTGCTATCCAAGTGCTCTCCCTTCAGACAGAAAAAAAGAAACTCCTGGCCCTGCAGGGTTTCAGCAGTGTTCAGTGATTAGGTTTATTTATTACACTATTGATTGGATGATAATATTATGATGTTGGGATGAATATCATGCACTTGAGTGTACGTGCTCTCGCTGGAAAGAGATTTGATTCTGCAAGAAGGCATAAATGTGCCAAGGGAGTTGCCATGCTGATGTTCAGCTAACTCCTCAGAGCAGCACAATACTGAATTTGAAGGCCTTGTTGTTTTAGTCACCATGAAATGCTCTTAAGGTTTTGTTTTTAAAGAATTGTACCCTCTGTTCCTCTGAGTGTTTCTCTGTGAAGGTCTCCCCTAACAGTTGCTTTTAGCTTGATTTCAGATGAACAAAGCAGCCAGCTCTCGCTAATTCTAAACCCAGGAGACTCTTCTTTCTGTACGTTTCTTAATTACATGGGTTGTTAAATAAGGGGCAGAAATGCAGCTAAGTGTATGAAAGGGCTGTAACACAATGAAATGAAAATGCTGCTAAAGACTGACCCACATCCTTGTCTATTACCCAGGCTTCTGAGTAAGGAACAAACACTGAAGGGTTTGGTACCTACTTAATAAAACCCCTATCAGATACCTCAGCAGACTCCCTGCCATAGGAATTACCAGATAGCTGTATGCAAACTCGATATACTGAGACTTGTCGTTCACAGAGGGTGTACAGACCCTGAAGAAAATCTCCCTAATATCTAGATATGCACACAAAAAAAATCCCCCAACAACTAACCTCTTCTCCTCAAAGCACAATGCTGCCTCTCTACTTTCTGTTTCCAAAATAACTTCCCTGTTTTCTCAGCAGAGGGAAAAACCACAAAAGGAACAAGCAGTACCCTTATTTAAATATTCTGGCTTAATGCATTGTTAAGTTGTGTTTTTTTCTGCTAGGTTTTATTCTGGGAATTGATGAGTGCTTAGGCTCTTCTGCTGTGGAATTTCCTGCCATCTCCCCATGCTTGGAAAAAGTACAAAACTGAACAGCAGCACAGTTTTGGTGTTTTGGGTTTGGGTTTTTTTTGCTGAAACAGGTTTCATTCTGCCTGTCCCCAGACACATGGTCACTCAGCACACGAGCAGGTGGCGTCAGGGTTGTGGCACAGTGTCTTGGCCATTGGAATGTGCTGCCCAGGGAGGTGGTGCAGTCTCCATCACTGGAGGTGTTTAGGAAGAGACTGGATGGTGCACTTGGTGCCATGGTTTAGTTGATTAGATGGTGTTGGATGATAGGTTGTACTTGATGATCTCAAAGGTCTTTTCCAACCTGGTTAATTCCATTCCATTCCATTCCATTCCATTCCATTCCATTCCATTCCATTCCATTCCATTCCATTCCATTCCATTCCATTCCATTCCATTCCATTCCATTCCATTCCATTCCATTCCATTCCATTCCTTTCTCCTGGATCGTGCAGTGGATGCACACAGTCCTCACATTTACTAAAGGTGCTTGCAGTGAGGAGAGGAGAAAGCTGCTCTGGTGTGGAACAGCAAGAGAGGACGCTTAGGAATTGCCAAAAGAAACAATAGACACTTAGGAACTGCAGCATGGGAATAGGTGCTTGGAAAGACATCTAAATGGCAGAGAGAGTGAAGTGCTGGAACAGATTGCATTGGGCATGAGGAATCTTCATCACCAATGGTTTTTGGAGAGTGTGGTGGGTTTAGGCTGTCTCTTTAAATTTTTGTTGCAGGTTTTGAGCAGAAAAGAAGAAAAATATAAATGACTATTGGGTGTAAAAAAGGAAAACTACAGATTATTCTAAACAAATTCATTGGAGCTATATCGGCTCTAAGATTGGCTGTACCAAAACAATTCTCTGTCTTTTCTGATCTCTTCTCTGCTTGCTTCGCTCGGGAGAGATTAATCTGCTTCTGGCTGACCTTGGCTGAAATTTTTCTGGATAAGTCTAACCCCTGCTTACTCTCTGCTCCTTTCTCTTTTGGGATAGGGGGTGGAGGGGCAGTGGAACAGCTTTCTTTGTCTCTGACCGGGGCAGGGTTGTGGTGTCTGCTAATTACAGTATCACAGTATCACCAAGGTTGGAAGAGACCTCAAAGATCATCAAGCATGCAGCTTGAGACTGTGTCCTCTTGTTCTGGTGCTGGTTGCTAGAGAGAAGAGACCAACCTCTTCCTGGCTACAGCCACCCTTCAGGTAGTTGTAGAGAGCAATGAGGTCTCCCTTGAGCATCCTCCTCTCCAGGCTAAACAATCCCAGCTCCCTCAGCCTCTCCTTGTAGGGCTTGTGCTCAAGGCCTCTCCCCAGCCTTGTTGCCCTTCTCTGGACACATTCAAGTGTCTCGATGTCCTTCCTAAACTGAGGGGTCCAGAACTGGACACAGGACTCAAGATGTGGCCTAACCAATGCAGAGTACAGGGGCACAATGACTTCCCTGCTCCTGCTGGCCACACTATTCTTGATACAGGCCAGGATGCCATTGGCCTTCTTGGCCACCTGGGCACATTGCTGGCTCAATTGTTAATGTCTATATAAAATTGTAAATCCTGTGTATTTTGTACATATTCCTTGCATTCCATTGTAGAGTGTAATTTTGCTTGTAAATACAGCTTCCATTTGCTTCATACTGAGCTGGTCTGACAAAGTTAATGTTGGGGTAGGGGGTACTTCAACCCAACACAGAGAGAATTAGGTAAATGTCTGCCAGGAATTGTGTGCAAGTATTGTTGATCCTGCTTTGGGCAAAAGGATGGACTAGCTGACCTACTGACTTCCCTTCCAGCCCTATTTGTTATGATATTATACTGCAGACAAGATCTCTGCTATTTGGATTTGCAGGACTGGAAGGACGGCAAAGATCTTTAGTCTTTAAAATTCTCCTGCAAGTTATTAGGACATTTCTGTTCTACAGAGTTTTGTTTCTTTGTTTTGTTGTCATATTTTCTTAGAACAGTTTTGGTTGGAAATGACCTTAAAAAGCATCCAGTTCCAACCCCACTGCCATGGGCAGGGACACTTCCCACTAGCCCAGGTTGCTCAAGCCTTTATCCAATTTGGCCTTGAACTCCTCCAGGGTGAAGGCAACCACAACCAGTTCCAGTGTCTCCCTACCCTCACTGTATAGAATTCCTTCTTAATCTCTAGTCTAAATCTCCCCTCCTCAAGCTTCAATCCATTCCCTCCTGTCCTACCACTCCAAGCCCTTGTAAAAAGTCCTATTTTGCTTGTAGATCTAGCATGGGTTTGCAAACAAGGCCATAAGACAAAATTATCCAGTAGGCCTGTCATTTAGCTGCTCTGTTTGAGCTAAAGTGAATGCCTTATTCATAAACTCTATTACTTGCTCCTTGACTTGAGCACTGATTCTCTTTGCTCTTTCCCCAGAGCCATGAAAATAATGACTCTGTCTTACAGGACTCTCTTCAGTAAGCAGTTCACAGTTATCTAAATTGTTGTTTCCCTGTTCTCCTCTCCCTTTAACTTTTTGACTCTCCTGACTCTGTGTGGGTTTTGTGTTGTTCCAGAGGCCACATGCAGCCCCTGCAAGGTCAGTTCAGTGTTTTTCTTGCCTGCAGTTCTGTGTCCTATAGCTTCATTGATGCGATAACAATCTGCAAAAGTCTTAAGACCGTAAACACTGAAGGAAGCAGGAGTGGGTCCAAGGATGTGTGGGAAGAAGCTGGCCAAAGGAGCATGGTTGTGGAATGCTATGACAAGCTGCTTCACAGCTGGATCTATGAGAATGGAACACACTTCAGACCAGTTTAAATAAATGATGAAAACTGTTCTGCAGCGTCAGCTGTTGATGGTGCTGCAGCTCTCTTGCCACACTATCAGAGCACATATGCTCACTCTTTCCTCCAGAAAACTAGTTAAAGGACAGGAAAAACATCTACAGCAGCTGCTATGTAAGAAAAGGTTCCTTGGGGTTGTGTTGTTGATTTGAAAGTTTAAGGGCTACTCATGATCTTCAGTATAGCTGAGCACATCTAAAACCTTCAGCCCTCTGACTCCCTCTGTTTGAGGGTCTCAGGTAGCAAATTTTGCTCCCTTCCTTGCAAAATCCTTTAGTATTTGCACTTCCCAGGAGATTTTCCTCCAAACCCAGAAGATTTTAATGAATTCCATGTATTTTTTCTGCTCCTTGCAAGCACTGTTTGCTAATGCAATGTGAAAATGCTAATGGCACTAATAGATTTGGTACATTTTCTATCTTCTGAAACAAAACCTTTCTGGGCCCAGTGATAAGAGTGTAACTATGCATCTTTATAAGTTTGTCTTGCCTGTTGAGCTCTGAGAAGCTGGGCGGACACAGAGCACGGCAAGGCATGCAAAGGACAGCCTCCATCACAATTACAGGGCTAAAGTCTTTGAGGCCACATGGCTCTGTGGTTCAGTGAAAGACCTCTTCACCCTGCCTGCCCTCCAGGTGAAACTTTCACAGCCACACTTCTCTTGGGAGTGAGCTCTTGCAGCCCAGAAGGCAAATCGTATCCTGGCTGCATCAAGAGGAGTATGGCCAGCAGGGCAAGCGAGGCCATTCTGCCCCTTGACACTGCTCTGCTGTGACTGCACCTCCAGTACTGCATCCAGATTGGTGCCTCATCATAAGAAGGACACAGAGCTGTTGGAGTGAGTCCAGAGGAGGGCCACAGAGATGATCCAAGGGCTGGAGCACCTCTGCTATGAGGATAGGCTGAGGGATCTGGGGTTGTTCAGCCTGGAGAAGAGAAGACTCTAGGGGGACCTCAGAGCTGCCTTCCAATAGCTGAAGGGATCCTACAGGAAGGCTGTAGAAGGACTTTTCGAGAGGGTCTCTAGAGACAGGACAAGGAGGAATGGTTTGAAGCTGAGGGAGAGTAGGGTTAGACTGGATCTTGGGAAGAAGTTCTTCAGTCTGAGGGTAGTGAGACTCTGGAAGAGGTTGCCCAGGGAGGTTGCGGATGCCTCCTTTGTGGGGGTGTTCAAGTTCAGGTTGGCCTTGAGCAGCTGAGTCTAGTTGAGAGGTGTCTGTGCCCTTGGTGTGGAGGTTGGAGTAGAGCCAACTGAAGCCATTCTATGGTAGGCTCTCCTCTGCTGCTTTTAGGTGCGGTGTTGAAGAGCAGAGCATTGGTCATCTCTCTCGCTTATTTCCTACACAACTGTGAACAGAAAAAAATAGTCTTCAGTGCTCCTGGGGACAGTGCTGCTCATATTTACTGCAAAGGGAGCCTGTGGAAGTGGTGCTTGCTCTGTTTTCATTCCCAGTGGCTTTTCTACCAACCACTCTGCTCCTGCCCAGAATCTGGGAGCGAAAGTATCAGCAGTGTTACAGCAGAGAATCTGCTGAGACTCCCGTTTTTCCCACCTCCCTCTGAAACACTGCTATTGGTTTTCTGTCACTCGACTTCAGGCCTGATTAATACTATGTAAAACTGAAGATTTCACAGCCATTCTTCAAAAGGATTTAAAGTCCCCTGATTTCCCATAGTGAGGTAAGCAATTGCATTATTTCAATGTGAAGGGGAGAAAATTGAGATCAATATCCCACCGTAAATACAACGCTGCAATTCATAACAACAGCGGTGATTTAATTTTTCTGAGAGGCAAGAGACCAAGTATGTGACAAGTTGTTGTGTTCTTTCATAGCCACAGATTTATGGGCCAAACTGCTCCAGCTGGCTGACCTGATGTCACAGGGCTCGAGGAAGATGTCACCTGGCTCTCTTCTGAAGGAAATAACAGCTGTATCAGACAGAATGCGGGAAAGCGTTGCTGTAGTGAGGCTGCTGTCGGTCTCTTCTCCCAAGGGACCAGCAATAGGACAAGAGGAAATGGGCTGAACTTGTGCATGGGGAGGTTTAGGTTGGACATTAGGAGAAAATTCTTGAGTGAGTGGTGAGAGATTGGAACATGTTGCCCAGGGAAGTGGTGGAGTTGCCATCATAGTATCATAGTATCAGTCAGGGTTGGAAAGGACCACAAGGATCACCTAGTTCCAACCCTCCTGCCATGGGCAGGGACACCTCACACTAGATCAGGCTGGCCAGAGCCTCATCCAGCCTGGTCTTAAACACTTCCAGGGATGGGGCCTCAACCACCTCCCTGGACAACCCATTCCAGGGCTTCACCATTCTCATGGTGAAGAACAACTTCCTGACATCCAGTCTGAATCTCCCCACCTCCAGCTTCATTCCATTCCCCCTAGTCCTATCACTACCTGATAGCCTGAGAAGTCCCTCCCCAGCCTTCTTGTAGGCCCCCTTCAGATACTGGAAGGCCACAATGAGGTCACCTCGGAGTCTTCTCTTCTCCAGACTGAACAGCCCCATCCTTGGAGGTGTTCAAGAAGCTGTAGGTGTGGTGCTTCAGGACATGCTTTAGTGGTCATTGTAGCTGGATTGTGGTGAAACTTGATGGCCTTAAAGATATTTTCCAGCATTAGTGCTTCCATGATTCTATTTTTGCCATTTCCAGACTTTGTGGTGATTCAAGCTTCAATTTGCCCACAGGCTATAAAGAGTGAGAGGGACACTAAATCAGGCTGGAAATCATTCATCTGAGACCTGATTAGCCTATAGGTGAAGATTTATATGTCTGCCCCCTTCAAAAAAGGTAAAGATGAATGGTGAGTGATGTGAAGGATGGAGTTTTCTTGCAGTGAACTGAGAGGTTTCTTACGTTGTGGTGTTCTGCCACGGAGTTTCACCTCAGAGGCTGCAGCAGCAGCCTGCGGGTAGCAGGTCAGAAAAATTGGCAATTGGTTATTCTTTTAGAAGTGTAGAAAGTTGTGCTGATGCTGGAACATGTCCAGAGAAGGACCACATGATTAGAGGGCTGGAGCACCTCTCCTATGGGGACAGACTGAGGGAGCTGGGGCTGTTCAGTCTGGAGAAGAGAAGGCTCTGAGGAGATCTAACTGTGGCCTTCCAGTATCTGAAGGGGGCTACAAGAAAGCTGGGGAGGGACTTTTTAGGGTGTCAGGGAGTGACAGGACTAGGGGGAATGGAAAAAAAAAAACAAACTAGAAATGGGTAGATTCAGATTGGATGTTAGGAAGAAGTTCTTCCCCAGGAGGCTGATGAGACACTGGCACAGGTTGCCCAGGGAGGTGGTAGAAGCCTCATCCCTGAAGGTTTTTAAGGCCAGGCTGGATGTGGCTACGAGCAGCCTGATGTAGTGTGAGGTATCCCTGCCCATGGTGGGGGTGTTGGAACTAGGAGATCCTTGAGGTCCCTTCCAACCCTAGCAATTCTGTGATTCTATGAATCACATGAGAGGAACTGAAACACACCAGATGTTCTCATGCAGCTGAAGAACAAGGCTTCTACATGTGAAGATATTACTGCAAAGACAGAATCTTAAAGCCCAAACAGGGACAACTATTAGTATTAATATGAAGCAGCAAACTCTCCCAGGACTTGTGGAAAGTGTGAGATGCAGAGGAGCTGTGCAGAGTGAGAATAGAACCAGGATCAGGTACATCCATGATCTTGGCAGATGAAATACATTATGTTAGCATGCATTAAAACATGGTAACTGTTTAGCTGTTGCTCCCATTGACCTCAGCAGTATAGGCAGGTTCTGTGCAGCTAGGCAGTGTTCGTGCAGGTCTCTCTCTGGGTAACAAATTCATATTCCTGTCAGCCACATCCAGAAGGACTGGATCCTGTCATCCTTGCCCAGCTGCTGTAGGGTCTAGGGAACAAGTCTGGTGAGGAGCAACTGAAGGAACTCAGATTTAGTCTGAAGAGGAGAAGGCCAAGGGGAGACCTCATCGCTCTCTACAACTCCCTGAAAGGAGATTGCAGTGAGGTGGGGGTTGGTCTCTTCTCCCTAGTACTAAGTGATAGAATGAGAGGAAATGGATTCAGATGATGCCAAGGGAGTGTTTGGTTGGATCTGAGGAAAAAAAGTCATGCAAGATTGGTCAAGCACTGGAACAGGCTGCCCAGGGAGGTAGTGGAGTCACTGTCCCTGGAGGTCTTCAAGAAATGTGTGAACATGGCACTCTGGGACGTGGCGTAATGTCCGTGGTGGTGTTGGGTTGATGAGTGGACTTGAGGACCTTATAGGACTTTTCCAACTGAAACATTTCTGTGATTCTGTGATTCCTTATGTTGCTGAGAAACTGCTGAAAACTTTTTTTCTCTTGGAGAGGAATCAGTTGGTTTTCTGTTTTCATAGCCAGATGGGGAGGGTAATAAACTCTTTTGGAGGTGGAGGGATTGAGCTGGTGAAGTGTTGGGTAGGAGTTGGAATTAATTTCAGATGCTGAGATGTTTGCATGTTATAGTTTGTGATAATTCTAAAAGTCTGCCTGCTGGACTGGATTTACTTGGAGAGAATCTATGCTAAGGGAGTGGAAAAAAAGGTTAGATCCCTCTCTCAGAAAGAGACTAGGGAACTGCAGAATTTATGAATCCACCCCACGGCTGAGATGAGATAGCCAGCAACTGTAGCCTGGGGGAAATGCACCATCATTTGCATGCAGCTAGGTAATTACAACTTCCTCCATTCAATCTTCCACTCTTCTTATGGATCTATGGTTTACTTGGGATGAGTCCAATTACCTTCCAGCTCACTTCATGGAAATCATCTTGAAGTTCACTTGTTGCAAAAGAAGGTTGCCAATATGTTTGGTGGTGTTAGCTTGATGTGAATATCCTACAGCAGCTGGAGACTGTGTGGTGTGCTGCCATTTGCCTCCATGTATAATTCAGGATGTTCATAAAGAGCACGAACATCCTGGATATCTGAAGGATACTTTGTGACCATCATGGGAGTTCAATTGATTAGTTATCAGGGGAGCAGTTTGCAGGAAGTTTCACTCCAGCTAGTGAAATAATTTCATGCTTCCAGTCAGCATAACGTTCAGCCTGTAGCAGAGAGGGAGGAAGAGATGCAAGTAATGGGACCCTGGATTTGTACTTTTTTTTTTTTTACGGGGATCTGAGTCCTTTGATACAGGTTTGAATGCTAATAGGAAGGTGTTATCAGTTCTGTGCATGGGTTGCACCCCTGAAAAATTGTGCTTCTTCCCTGCTTGCTGCTTCCTCTCTGACCTGCTTATCCTGCCAATCGAGGAAGCTTTTAAACTAAACTGTTTCTGCTTATTCTTTCACAAGATCTTTGTTAAGACAAGGTAGAAACAAGATTAATTTTCTGTCTAACAAGGCTTTTGAAGTTCAATTTTGCCAGTGCTGTTTTTTCTTCAGTGTGTCTGGGCTATGTCCTTGTAACCTATGCTCCACTGAGAGGGGACTAATTCATTTTTCATGTTCCTCTGGCTAAGTGATCCTTGGAGAGAAAAGCAGTCTGATGTCACATTGCTGTCCAGTGAGGGCTGGGAAGGAATGGCTGACCACATTTCAGTCACTCATTTCACCTTAGTTTTGACTCTGTAATCTAAAAGACTAGGACTTTGAATCTTGATCTTGAATCTTGATTTTGAATCTGCAAGATCTTGCTTTCTCTCCATCTCTTCTTCAGTCGCTCCTTGCTGATAAATAATAGAGGCAGAGGAATTAACAGAGTGCTAAACTTGTGCCCCTGGGATCCAAGTTTCTAATCAGTGGTCCAGTCCATTGTGAAATCTGTTTGGTGGTTTAGGCTTGGTCCTTCTGGAACAGAATCCTTCCTGTGAAGATATTAAACATGAAAAAAAAAACATGCAGCACACAGAGCAATTACAGTGTCTGTTTGAGAAAGGCCAAAGACTAAGTTAACATAGAAGCAGATTTACCTCCTACTCATACAAAAGAGTGTCTGCAGGTCAGCCTTTAACTGAAATGCTACAACAGAGTCAGTATCGTGCCTACTCACACTCCCCAACTTCTGTTCAATAGCAAACTTTTGGGTTTCAGTGCTAGGGCTTTTGAGTGCTTATCTATTTATTCAGTTGTTTATTTTTATCCTGCATTTATTTGTATGCATCTATTCCTAAGTGTAACTATATATACATAAATACATGTGCATCAATAAATATGTGTTTAAATAGATGTGTAGACATAGCTTAAAAAATAAAACGCGTGCTCCCTCCCCACACTATTGGCTCACAGAGGGGAAAACACCACCTGGTTCTGACTGGGAAAGCAAATGCCTAATGCCACTCTACCATCACTGTGAGAACTTTCTTTTCCTCAAGAAAAAGAAATCTACAACTGATACCAATCTGCTGCTTGCAAGTCTTCATAGTTCCCATGCATAAAGTGCACTGGTTTTGATTTTCACTCTTCCCCCTCCCCCTAGATTAACATATCATTTGTATCTTGAAAATTGAATAGAATTAGCCCTAAGTAAGTCAGGGCTGGACATTTCAGATGCTATTCTGTGCCTTTTGGGTTCCTGTGAAAAGCACAGTTCTCTGTAATCGTTTGTCTCCCTTTAAATGAGTGAAGATAATTTTATGTGAATTATCTTCCCATGCCAGAATGACCTCAGAGTCCTAGCAAAGGTTCATTTGCAGGAAAAATGCTGGGAGAAATGGAACATTTAAACACTGGTATATGAATGCAGAGGCAGCTCAGTGATTTCTAATGTATTCCAAAGTGGCAGTGTCACAATTTCCTGAGTGTGGTAATTGGCGCTGTGGTCTGAATTCACATGTGGGATTTTGGGCTTTTGGTTTACTCAGTGGGGTGCCAACTACCCAAATGGTCATGGCAGTCCTGCTCCCTAAAAGCACCTCCTTGCTTCTAAAAATTCTCTTACTTTTGCTTCTCAGCTCTGTAAGCCCAAGAGCGATTGCTGGTGCAGGGCAGTAAGAAAATGATGTCTGCATTGGGAATATTAGGAATGTTGTGAGTAGACTAACCCCTCCCCCTAGACATCCACCATCCTAGGCTTGGGGTAGGTTTTGTAGTTCCTGAGATTCATCCCATTCTGCATGATGCTTCTTGAGGCACCCAAAGATGTTTGCATGAGGCCAATTAAGGTTAGTGGTGGGTGAGATACAAAGTTTTGCAGTCAAGCTTTTATTTGTAGCTAACAGACTGCAGAAGGGAGTACAAGATATGCCAGACTTACAAATTGCTGCTGACACCTCAGGTTTTTCTGTGTCTTTAAAAAGACTAATATCAAAAAAGAAAGATCTCTAACATCCTAAAAGTTGCTGGAGCATGTCCAGAGAAGGGGAACAAAGCTGGTGAAGGGTCTGGAGAACAGGGCTGGTGAGGAGCAGCTGAGGCAACTGGGGTTGGTTAATCTGGAGAAGAGGACGCTGAAAGGAGACCTCACTGCTCTCTACAGCTCCCTGAAAGGAGGTTGCAGTGAGGTGGGAGTTGGTCTCTTCTCTCTAATATCACGTGATGGAAGGAGAGGAAATGATCTGAAATTGTGCCAGGGGAGGTTTAGGTTGGAGATTTGGAAGCATTTTTTTGCTGCAAGTGGTCAGACATCAGAATAGGCTGCCCAGGGAGGTGGTGGAGCCACCATCCCTGGAGGTGTTCAAGAAACTTGTGGGCATGGCACTTTAGGACGTGGTTTGGTGGCCATGGTGGTCTAAACTAATGTTAGGAGTTGTTGATCTTGGAGGTCTTTTCCAACCAAAACAATTCTCTGAATCCCTGTAAAATTTGTTACATTGCAGAATTAAAGAAGCCCAGGTGTGCTGAGGTCAGTGGGAACTTTTTTGTTGGCTTCAGTGAATATTGAGGCAGCTGCTGAACAAAATCTTGCTGCGAACCCAAAATGCTTCTGCATTATAAGGAGAAGGCAGTAGATGGGAAAGGCAAGGTAGGTACAGAGGTTTTAGAAGGAAACCAGCTTTAGTGTCAAACACAAGTGATAGTAACAGTGAGACTTTCCACCCCCACTAATACCAGTGTGTCTTGCTCGACACAAAAGTCTTGCAACCAGGAGTGCTGGCAGATGGTTAGAGGTTAGGTCCATGCCACCAATGCAGAGACTGATGAAGCAGAGGATGTCAAACTGGTGGCTCTGTCTAAGCAGAACATCTGAGGGGCTTCAAAGGCCATCTGCTTAAAAAGCAGGTGGTATGATTTAGAAACTTTGTCCTCAAGAAATCCCTTCAATAACAAATTTGGGTTGTTTGGGTTGGGTTGTTGAGTGTGGGCAAGGGAAGGCTCTGGGGAGACCATGTAGAAACCTTCCAGTACCTGAAAGGGGCTACAAGAAAGATGGAGAGGGACTTTATACAAGGGCTTGTAAAGATAGGATGTGGATCAATGGATTGAAGATTGAGGAAGGGAGGTTTAGACTGGAAATTGGGAAGAAATTCTTCACAGTGAGGGTGGTGAGACACTGGAACAGGTTGCTCAGGGAGGCTGTGGATGCCCCCTCCCTGGAGGTGTTCACGGCCAGGTTGGGTGGTCCTTGAGCAGCCTGGGCTAGTGGGAGGTGTCCCTGTGCATAGCATAGGGGTTGGAACCAGATGATCTTTAAGGTCCCTTCCAACCCAAACCATTCTGTGACTCTGTGATTAACAAACAAGAACTAAAATTTCAGTCCAAAATATTGGATGTGGTAATCAAAAAGCTGTCTCAGTGGATAGCTTGGGTGATACGCCCAAGACATAAATGCCAGCAGGTTTCTGCTCATCATTATCTCCTCTCTTGAAGGAAATAAATAATATTGACCTTTGGAAATATGTGTCTCAGTAGTTTATCTTGACTTTAGATCTTGCTGAACCTCATGTCTCTCTCTGAGGGGATTGTTTCAGATATATCCATGTCAATAAGATCTTATGTGAGCTAAAATAAGCAATTTAAGAGTGCAAGACTCAGTCATCTTGTTGACAAGCTGCCTTCACGCTAGATGTGTTTTCTCTTTATTGATGGCATTTTCAGCAGATCCCAGAACAATGCTAGGTGAGTTCTAAAATGAATATCCCTTTTTCGTGGTTCATTAGCTTGGCTGGGGCTGGATAATAAATAGAGATAAAGAGAAAACAAAGGAGCAAATAAAATGGCACTGTTGGTCTCAGATCCAGTTCCAAGATTGAAGTGGTTGGGTGTTTTTTTTGGGGGGGTTGTTTTGGGTTTTTTTTCTAGGTTGTTTATTTGGGCATTTTCTGGCTTTCAATAGACACTTTGAGGTTTGATTGAGGAGGAATCTTTATGGAAATTCTCCAAGTGGCATGCTCCTTTTTCTGTTCACTTTCATATGCCTACCTAGACAAAATCAGAGTGATAATTAAAATGCTAAACTCCAATGAAATAATCTGTGGAGGGTTTCTAACCAGAAACTGAGATGTGCTGCAAGATTTCCAGCTCAGTTTTGCAGACTGAGAGGATCTAGCTGTTTCTGATAAGCCCAGATAAGCCCCTGAGTTTCTGAATGCTTATCAGACCTGAACTCAAAACTCTGAACTTGGTGAAGCTCACTTGTCTCTAGCTTTAATATTGGTTTATCAGCTGTCATTGTATAACTTCCCTTCCTTCTCTCTCCTTCCTTCAAGCCTCCTCCAAATCCTATCTGGCATTTTAAACCCAAATCCCACTTAAATATCATTGACTTCAATGCAATGGCTTTTTGATCAATATGTTTTTAATTGCAGTCTATAGACCCTGGTAAAGATTGACAACTGTATTAAGCAGCATTGGTGTTTAAAATCCTCACAGATTTATATCTCTCTAGAATTTTGGACCACATCACTTCAACCCATAAATGTTTAGTTATTAAATGAGTAGTTCAGTGGGAGTTACTGTAGGTTTACACAGACACTTGCCTTCTAATAAACACTAATTTCTATTACTGTGCTACACACAGTCCTGTGTTCTTCCAGATTCTCCAAGACCTCAAAATATTTGGAACATTGCTGAGTATTTTATAACTTTGGTTGCATTGTGAGGTAAACCTACTTAAATGATACTAATTATTTCCCAAGCATAATCATACAATCATAGAATGGCCTAGCTTGGAAGGCTCCTGAAAGAGCATCTACTCCAACCTCGCTCTGCCACCTGGCAGGGTGCCACCTCTGGCAGGGACACCTCTCAACTAGACTCAGCTGCTCAAGACCTCATCCAACCTGCCCTTGAAGACCCCCACACAGGAGGCATCCGCAACCTCCCTGGGCAACTTATTCCACAGTCTCACCATCCTCATACTGAAGAACTTCTTCCTAAGCTTCAGTCTAACCCTGCTCTCCCTTAGCTTCAAACCATTCCCCCTTGTGCTGCTGCTAGACACCCTCATGAAAAGTCTCTCTGCAGCCTTCCTGTAGGATCCCTTCAGATATTGGATGGCAGCTCTGAGGTCCCCCTGGAGTCTTCTCTTCTCCAGGCTGAACACCCCCAGCTCCCTCAGCCTATCCTCAGAGGTGCTCCAGCCCTTGGATCATCTCGGTGGCCCTCCTTTGGACAGCTCTGTGTCCTACTGCTGGGGACACCAGAACTGGAAGCAGTATTTCATGTGGGGTCTTGCAAGAGCAGAGAAAAGGGACAATCCCTTCTCTTGCCCTGCTGACCATACTCCTCTTGATGCAGCCTTTTTGTGTTTAGGGGCAGTACATTATAATGGTAGAATTATTCTTGTATTTAAGAGAGTAGTTTATGCTTGCTTGTCTGTATTCAGCAATGCTTGTCACTTAAAATTTGGATTTGTTTAAAGGTAATTATAGAATCTTGAGCTGTAGTGAAAAAAAACCCTAACCCATACAATTACAAGTTTGCTTAAGGGCTGTACAATATTTGTGTTTTGGTTTAAAAGTCTTCATGCTTCAAGATCTATAATTGTCCAGGACACTCTGGTGATGAGCCTGACTGACTTTGTTTCCACAGTGATGCTTGATACATAGCACAGAAAAACACATTCAGAGCTCTGTGCCTGGAGACTCCTGGAGTTCAAGAGAGTAGCCCTTTTGTTAGGGAGTTTTAGAACATCTGATTCCATACTAGAATCATCATTTAGAAACAGGGTCTTTACCATGAGGGTGGTGGAACACTGGAACAGGTTGACCAGGGATGCAGTTAGGGCCCCATCCCAGGAGATATTCAAGGTGAGGCTTGACAGGGCTCTGGGCAACCTGATCTGGTTGAGGATGCCCCTGCTGACTGTACTGTAGGGGGACACTAGATGACTTTTGAAGGTCCTTTCCAACCCAGACTCTTCTATGACTCTATGATTTTATTATTAATATTTGATTCCAAAAATGATATTTAACTTTTTTAGCCTGTTTGTGTGGGCACGACACGTGGGGACATGGTTTAATGGCCATGGTGGTCTCAGGTTGATGGTTGGACTCAATAACCTTAGAATCCAACTGAAGTGATTCTGTGAAGAGAGGGGTAGAAACATGATCATTTAAAATAGGACAGAACTTCCAAATTCCAATCAGTTTGATGTTAAGTTGCAGCATTTTCAGATGTGAGGTAATTTGGTTTAATTGCTCTGTCATTTCCAGTGCCCTTTCACTTCAGCCCAATGCAATTTCCATTTCCTGTCGAATCTCTGGGCACTTTAAATGTTCTGCTCAACACTGGGAAGGAAAACTCTTTATCAGGAAATGAGAACCTACATATTTCTAACCAGCAAGGTGCATGTGTAATCTTTTGGATTCTTCATTCAGCTGAAATAGGAACATGAAGTTTATGTAAGCAAACATAAAAAGCTGACCTTTTAAGATGTGATATCAGCTGCTGAAGAAAATATAAAAGGAATGGGATTACATAACATTGCAAATTCTAGATTGAGTGTGAAGAAAAGTGCCTTGTCTAACAAGTATTGGAAGGATAAGGTCATGCCTATTGACAAATGGCTTCTAGTAATGTCACACAATGAGAGGCCTGTGACACTGCCTCTCTAAAAGAAGATATTAGTGGCTCGGGTCTTCTGTTTCTTGGGAGCTTGATAACTGAGAGCAGTTCTGATAAATACTGCAAGACACAAATTTACTCTCTGAAAAGTGACACAGGGAAATTTCTGATCTGGTTCTTGTCTTTCAAGTGAGAGTAGAGGTGAAGCTCCTCTGTTCGCAGACAGCTTGGAGAGCTGTATCTTTCCCCCTCAAGCTGTGCATTTAAAGGTCCTAAGGAGATTATATAAAGGATGTTGACAGTTTCTGAAATGCAGGGATGCTGCAGATTCATCTGCCACGGAGATGAATCTCTGTTTCTAGCAATTATAAAGTGATTGCAGTCAGGCAAGCTTAAAAAGCCATAGAGTTCTCACTTATTGTGCCTGTTCAGCTGAAATTATTAATTGAAAACTAAAGTTTCTAGAACTCCCATCTCAGAAGACCTGAAGCAGCCATTCAGACTCCTTGGTGGATGGTGCTGCTTTAAATACAGAATGAAAATATCTTACAACTATAAAGTTAGTGATTGCAGGTATTAATCTTTTCTTTTAGCAGTAAATAACAAACAGAGAGGCAGGGGGAATAGGATGTAGGTCCCAGTGGAATAATAAGTAATTAAAATTGGAACT